>JAGIQG010000009.1:24017561-25340593 GCA_024679065.1 Sphyrna mokarran
GAGTTTTATTCCTCTTACACAGAAGCACTAAATTAAACCTATGTCTTATTTCTAACATTTGTAAATTAAATCCGTTAAAACAAACTCTGTTTTCCTGAGAATACTATTTTGCACACGATTACAATGAAAATTTGAACTATCGTTGATGTTCAAAGGAAACATATGGTGGGAAGCTTTACAATGGTGAAACCTGTCATCGGATGACATGTTGCATCAATGGGAGGGCTATAACACAACTCCCCTTGTCAAACAAGGAGGCTCTACATCACAGTCAAAACTTTCCTGCTCTTCCATTACAATTAACATAAGAGTTATTTAAAGCACAAAGATGGCTTGGATGTTCTTCAAAATTGAATTTCACTGGTAAATATTTTACATTACATTGGTTTCACTTTATTCATGTGTACATCATCATGATTTGTTGAGACTAGCTTAGTCAGGAAACTAAATATATTGGCACATCTCATGGTTGGCACACACTGATCATTCCAGGGGAGGTAAGGACATTTCCTTTATTGTGGAAGAAATATTCACAGCCCCGACAACAGCTTTGCTGCAACTGAATAAGTCAAATCACGTTTTATTTCATATTCTGGAGTTTTTAGCTTTGATTACAATTCCCTCCATTTTTCTGTGCATAGCAGAAATCAATAGCCATTATATTTTATTATATTCCTTTAACTAAGTATTTAATTTAATAAAATCTATTGATATTTTTCAAGCTGAAAACATATGGGAAAATATGCAAGATGTGCCAATAAACACTATCCAGGACAAAGCAACTGGCTTGATTATTACCTATCCCTTAAATATACATGCAATCCTCCCTCCACCAACGAATAGTGGCAACTGTGTGCACCAGCTATAAGATGCACTGCAAGAACTTACGGAGACTCCTTAGGCAGCATCTTCCAAACCCACAATGACTACCATCTGGAAGGACAAAAACAGAAGATACCTGGGAACACCATCAACTCATGGAACCATCCATCGCCCCAGCCTCCAATTTTCAGTCACCATGCTGACTTGGAAAGTCCACTCTGCCGTTGTTGCAAGGTCAAAATCCTGGAACTTTCTCCCCAACAGCACTGAGGGTACACCACAGGACTGCAATGGTTCAAGACAACAGCTCACCACCACCTTCCGAAAGACACCACCGCCCTCTGAGGTCCTGAGTTTGAAAATACTCCGGTGGAGTGTTGATGCTTGGTCGAACAGGTAGACATGGAGCATTGTAAAGTAAAGTTGATTTATTAGTCACAGAGCAGGCTTACATTAACACTGCAATGAAGTTACTGTGAAAATTCCTCAGTCACCACACTGTAGTGCCTGTTTGGGTACACCAAGAATTAACATGGCCAATGTACCTAACCAGCACATTGTGTTTCAGATTGTGGGAGGAAACCGGAGCATCCTGAGGAAACCCACGCAGAAAAACAGAAAGTAGTTGAGACCAAAAAATTAAGTGATTTCGAGAAGGAATTAGACATAGAACTCCTGGGGCTAAAGGAATCAAGGCCTATCGGGGAAAGGCGAGATCAGAATATTGAATTTGACAATCAGCCGTGATCAAAATGAATGATGGAGCAGACTCGAAGGGCCAAATGGCCTACTCCTGTTTTGATTTTCCACCTCTGTTTCTACATATGTATAAACATGTAATCAGAGTTTTGGTCTGTTGACAGGCGCACAGAAATGCCTCTGTGTTTTAAAATGTGACCAGTATAAGCTGCATCTAAAAATATCATATAAATCATTACATTGTAAATAGACCATGGAATTTGAAATACTGTTCATGATGATTGGAGGTTTTAGGGCGCAGTCGTAGTGGTACCTATGGGCCAGGAACTCTGGGTTCAAGTCCCACTTCAGGCCACAGAAGATGCATTCATCATGTGACTAAACAGATCAATTATGAGCCTGCAAATTCTTTCAAAATGCCTGATGGCAGGCTGTAAGAGTTTCCTGCAAGCCACTAATTCAGTCAAATATAAACACAGGCAAATCCAGTGGATGCCCATGAATACTAATGCTCTATTAGGGCATGGTATCTGATGGAGAAAGAGAAGGTCCTTGATGATTAATTGTGATCAGTACTGTTGTCTAATAGAGAGGGAATATTACTTGGTTTGACAATAATACATCAGATCTTCACAGACCTGCTCACAGTAAGTCAAGGAATATACTATGAGGAAAGCTTCATCGGGCCATGTGGGTGGCACTGCGGCACAGTGATTAGCACTGCAGCCTCATAGCGCCAGGGACCTGGGTTCAATTCCGGATTCAGGCAACTGTCTGTGTGGAGTTTGCACATTTTCCCTATGGGTTTCTGCTGGTGCTCTGGTTTCCTCTCACAGTCTAAAGGTGTGTAGGTCAGGTTGATTGGCCATGTTAAATTGCTCCTTAGTGTCAGGGGGATTAGTATGGTAAACATATGGGGCTTCTGCATTGTCGGAATTCTATTCTATGATTCTAAAGCAAAATGTATTCTCTAGTGTTAAACATAGATTGTGTTTCTTTAAACCAACTGTACAGATACAATTTCAAAGACTGGTTTTATATTGATGAACACAAAGGTATGTGTTAATAAGAATTGTACAGTAGTCTCAATGGATGTAATGAGTTCCCAAAAAGTATCTTTTCCTTGGAGCCTCTCTCACTATAGGTGATTCCACGTTCTGAGTCCCGACTGGTCACACAGGCCATGTGACCCTTGCTCCACTGTGTTTACCACAACAACTATGTGAGATTGTCTTAAGCAAACATTAAGTTAGTTCATACACAAGGCAGTTCATGACCCAGAGCCCAGCAGCTTGGGAATGATCTGTTGGGAGAATTTGTCTGTACACGGGCCTCTTAATAAGCTTCAATTCAATAAGGTTCTTTAAACCTTACGTTGTTTTCTTGCAAAAGAAGCACACACATTTACAATGGACAAAACATGATGTCTAAGATCTGATGGACGTCTGAAATTTGTTGGCCAGGATGTGTACTCATCCGTCATGTTCTGGTAATATTACAGGCAGATGTTGTGGAGATAATAATAAACATCTGGCACAAAGGCTCACGAGACACCGCAGCCTGGTGGAAACATTATATTCACTGGAATTTAGAAGAATGAGAGGGGATCTTATATACAATAAACATATAAAATTATGAAGGCAATAGATAAGAAAGAAGCAGGGAGGTTGCTTCCACTGTTAGGTGAAATCAGAACTAGGGGGCATGGTCTCAACATAACGGGGAGTAGATTTAGAACAAAGAAAATTACAGCACAGGAACAGGCCTGTTGGCCCTCCAAGCCTGCACAACCATGCTGCCCGATTGAACGAAAAGGCCTGACTCTGCTGGGGACCATATCCCTCCATTCCCATCCTATTCATGCATTTGTCAAAATGCCCCTTAGGAGTCACTGTTGTAACTACTTCAACTACCCACCCCGGCAGCAAATTCTATGCATCCTCTATGTAGAAAATTTGCCTTTTAAATCTCCTTTAAACCTTGATCTTGTCACAAGTAAGCTCACCTTCACACCGTAATGAAGTTACTGTGAAAATCCCCTTGTCTCCACACTCTGGCACCTGTTCGGCTACACTGAGGGAGAATTTAGCATGGCCAATGCACCTCATCAGCATTTAGGACTGAGTTGAGAAGGAACTACTTCACCCAAAGAATTGCGAATCCATGTATTTCCCTGCCTCCTGAAGCAATTGAGGCTACCTCATTGAATGTTTTTAAGATGCAGACAGACAGATTTTTTAACATTAAAGGAATTAAGGCTTATCGTGAGCAGGGGGGTAAATGGAGCTGAGTCCACAAAATATCAACCATGATTTTATTGAATGGTGGAGCAGGCTTGAGGGCCAAGATAGCCTATTTCTGCTCCTAGTTCTTATATTCTTTTAAATGAAAGTCAAGATTAAGGCTTGTAACAATGAGAAATCAAATCGAATCAAATCAAATATTTTGCTGCCCTTTAAATCAGCTATTATCCTCATAATATTGGATATTTATTTCACTTGATTGTCCTTTAGAAAAAAGGCTCCAGATGCCCTGACATCCTAAAAATGGGCATGGGAGATAAGCCAACACTAGATATATACTTAATTGGTCCAGTGTCTTGTGCCCACGTCACTGTTTTCTCCTTCCACCCCCAACCGCAACCCCCTAAACTGTGTCATTGCATAGTTTGGAAGAGACAAAAAAGATAGAACTCCCACCTATTTTCTTACGCAGTGACAGTGGAAAATTTGACTCATTGACAAATTTGCTGCTAAAATGTAGATATTTGTATTACTAAGCATAACTGATGTTAATTAAACAGGGGACAACTTCAGTTAAAGGTTAATTGCTAGGCAGAAGGAATATCCCCTTCAAAATGGCTCACGGTTCTTCCCTGCTGCTGTAAATGATTGAACACTGTGGCATAGTACCAGCAGGAGTGCCTGATCACATGAATATGCCTATTCCAAATATATATGGTTATACAGTCACTCAGAGCTGGAGCTGTTGGTGGGGATGGGAGCGACGCTGAGCAAAAGGAAGTCAGCAGCCGCAATAAGGGCGTGAGCAGCATTATATTGGAGCAAGAGAAATAAGAGTGCGCCTTTTCATTTCTGCCTCACGGTGCCAGGGACCCGGGTTTGATTCCCAGCTCAGGTCAACTGTCTATATGGAATCTGCACATTCTCCCATGTCTGCATGGGTTTCCTCCGAGTGCTCCAGTTTCCTCCCACAGTCCAAAGATGTGCGGGTTAGGAGGAATGGCCACTGTAAAATTGTCCCTTAGTATCGGGGGAGCAAGCCAGGGTAAATACATGGGATTATGGGGCTAGGTCCTCGGTGGGAGTGTGGTCAATGCAGTCTCAATAGGTCAAATGGCCTCCTTCCGCCCTGTATGATTCTGTGATTAAACAAAACAGAAATTCTGTGGTTAAATGCAAAGGAGAAGAGTTCCAGGGTAAAATTGTAAGCCAAGAAAATGGCAAAGAAAATGGAAGGGGAAGGATTGCAAGACCCTGGAGAAGACAACAGTGTGTGAGACATTGGAGAGGGAAGGAAAGTGCCAGCAGAATATCAAAGAAGTAATAGCACAAAAACATCATTCAATTGGCAGGAAAGAAAGAGTGTCACTGTGAATTGGTCAAAGAGAGAAAAATGCACCTGCTTTTCAAGCAGAGGAAGGGGGAATGAGAGGTGGAAAATAATTGCAACACTTCAAAATTATTTCTTTTAAATACCACACTGTTGCTTCATAGCACCAGGTGTCTGGATTCAATTCCGCCCTTGGGTGATTTTGCATGAGATCAGGCACTCCTGCCAATACTTATGCAGAGTTTGCACATTTTCCCTGTGTCTGCATGGGTTTCCCCTAGATGCTCTGGTTTCCTCCAAACATGTATGAGTTAAGTGGATTGGCCGTGCTGAATTGCCCTTGTATGTGCTAGGATGTGTAGGTTGGAGGGATTAGTAGGGTAAATATATGGAGTTATAGGGAGGGGGCCTGTAAGATGCGCTGTCAGAGAATAGTTGCTGTCTAAAAAGGCTCCCTCTGCACTGTAGGGATTTTATGATTCTAAGTGTGGCAATTACATACACCAAATACTGTGCAATTATATAAAGTGTGACATTTTCAGATTGACATCCATCTTTGCTGATGTGCCACCTTTAACTTACTGGTATGGATAGACGTACATGGATATAGGTAATAAATCAATAGCAGTATTCTTTTAACGTGATGCAAATACAGAATTAACATTTTACATTAGAAACAATAACTTACTTAAAGGACAAATGAGATAAACCGCATGGTACCAGTGTTGTTTGTATCCTTTAAACTATGATTTCCAAACAAACGACCATTGATTGAAGTGCCTGAAATTCATCAGATATTGATACATTAGTGAAGAATAATGAAACACTATCTTTACATGGCGCAGAGCGGATTCATGTTATGAAGACAGAACAAGTGATCTGTGAGCAGCTATCACTGTAAGGCAGTGAGAAATATTAATTCCTTCTTCAAATCTGACCTATCAGGAAAAGAAATGCTGAGATACTCAGATTATTTCAGTCAAGCGAGATTTTCCATCTAATAATTGCCTTAATTGGTTTTACTGAATAAGGACTATTCCAATAAAGCTGGGTTTAGTATTACATGGAAAATGTAGAGAAGTGATAACTGCTGTGTGTATTGGATGAGCCACCAGATTCAGGAATGAAAGTGTAGCAGCAATATCCAGCCCTGAGCAATGCAGATTTAATTTTCTTTACCATCCTCTGTGATGGTCCTTTACTTATCTGAGTTACCATCCTGGTACTTGTTTGTATGTTTTCCAATCTTTCATCCCATTTCTTTAAATAATACCGAGCATTTTGCTCCTGCGAATTCTCTTGCCCTTCCACTCGTCATTGAATGCATCCTCTCTTTGAAGCAGTAATTTTTATTTGTACCCGATTACGGCACAGGGAAATAATTGGGTCAACGCAGTTTGCATTTTAGCAAAGGACATAAAAATAGTTTTCAAAAAATAGGAGCATGAGTAGGCCAGACTGCCCTGAGATTGAGCCTGCCTCATTACTCAATAAAATTATGGCTGATCATCTATCTTACTCGAGTGAGTTATGGATAGCACATTGGCAGAGTAGTTAGCACTGCTGCTTCACAGCGCCAGAGACCTGGGGCGGAATTCTCCGGCCGCACTGATTTAAAAACCAAAAATTCCCGCTCGGTTGTCAATGAGAGTTTCATATTGTCCGCCACACCCCTTACTAAAATTCCAGTGATAGGAGAGATGGGAGAATTCTAGCCCTGGTTTCGTTTACTGGCTTGGGTCACTGTCGGCACAGAGTCTATACTTTCTCCCCATGCCGGGGTGGGTTTCCTCTAGGTTTTCCAGTTTCCTCACTCAGTCTGAAACTTATGCTGGTTAGGTGTGTTGTCCGTACTAAATTCTCCTCAGTGTACCTGAACAAGCACCAGAGTGTGGTGACTTGGGAATTTTCACAATAATTTCATTGCAGTGTTAATGTAAACCTACTTGCGATACCGTTAAACAAAAAAAATATTTTCATGCCTGCTTTCCATATCCCTTGATTCCTTTAGATTCCAAAAATCCATCAACAATAGCCTCGAATATTCGCAACAAATGATGCTCTCAGAAATCCAGAGTTTATCCATGGAATTCTAACACCCTACCCACCACTGAATTGGAGCAGGTGAGGGGTGAACAATGGAAGTGTCCATTGACCTCGGGCGGGATTTTCCAGTCTCGCTCGAGTAATGCCGTAAAATCCCTCCTCATATTTCTGAACGATAAACCTTCTCCTAACCTCAGACTTAAATGGCCAACCTTTTATTCTGACACAAGTGCCTCTTATTTTAGGCTCTTCAATGAGGGGAAACGGCTTCTCAGCCTCTATTTTGTTGCGCTTTCTGGGAGGGCAGAATTTTCCCATTTTAAGACAAAATGTAGTTGTGGCCAGCTCTGATAGTGCCAGAATGGAGGGATCCCACGCCAGATAGCTGCATTCCCACCATCTCTCTTGGTAAGATGGCAGCTGATTCATTCCTCCACCCTCAGCTGATGGCTCAGTTGACCATTGTAGAGGTGGCACAATAACGACAAGCAGATCTTAGTCTGCATGGCCGTTGGCTATGGAAATCTTCCAGCCATCTGGTGATGGAATTAACATAAGACAATCACATGGCACATTACACTTCCTCATATTGACTTAATGTCAGCAGTAAAAAGCTATGAATATTATACAAATGTCGATTTAAGCCTTTTACTCTTGAAAGTTTTTTGTCATGTCCTTCAACTTATCACAAGCCTTTCGAGTGTACTCAGGAGCGGGTGGCAGAGGAGGAGAAAGATGACATCTCAGAAGAGGTCTCTCAATGAGAAGAAGCATTGTCACATGATTCATGCTCACCTTCCACTAGTGCAAACACACACATCTGGGTCAGGCCTGGTCATCATTGATTGTCCCTCAATCTGAGGACATTTACTCAGTGTTGTGAGAAATGAATTGATTAGAGACAGTCAACATGGATTTGTGAAGGGAAGGTCGTGCCTCACAAACCTTATTGAGTTTTTTGAAAAGGTGACCAAAGAGGTGGATAAGGGTAAGGCAGTTGATGTGGCATACATGGATTTTAGAAAGGTGTTCGATAAGGTTCCCCATGGAAGACTACTGCAGAAAATGCAGATGCATGGGATTGAGGGAGATTTAGCAATTTGGATTAGGAATTGGCTAGCTGATAGAAGACAGAGGGTGGTGGTTGATGTGATATAGTCAACCTAGAGTTTAGTTACTAGTGGTTTACCTCAGGGATCTGTTTTGTGGCCACTGTTGTTTGTTATTTTTATAAATGACCTAGATGAGGGTGTAGAGGGACGGGTTAGTAAATTTGCTGTTGACACCAAAGTCAGAGGAGTTGTAGACAGTGAGGATGGATGTTACAGTTTGCAGTAAGTGAAATCTTTTACACTCACCTGAGAGAATCAATAGGGTCTCAGGCTATCATCTCATTTGTTACAGTTTGCAGAGGGACATAGATAAGTTGCAGAGCTGGGCCGAGAAGTGGCAAATGGAGTTTAATGTGGAAAAGTGTGAGGTGATTCACTTTGGTAAGAGTAATATGTGTGCAGAATATAGGGCTAATGGTAGGACTCTTAGTAGTGTAGATGAGCAGAGAGATCTTGGTGTACAGGTGAATAGATCTCTGAAAGTTGGTACTCAAGTTGATAAGGTTGTTAAGAAGGCGTATAGTGTGTTAGCATTTATTGGTAGAGGGATTGAATTTTGGAGCCGAGATGTCTTGTTGCAACTGTACAAAACTCTGGTGTGGCCGCACTTGGAGTATTGTGTACAGTTTTGGTCGCCACATTATAAAAAAGATGTGGAGGGATTAGAAAGGGTGCAGAGGAGGTTTACCAGGATGTTGCCTGGTATGATGGGTAGGTCTTATGAGGAAAGGCTAAGGGACTTGAAGTTATTTTCATTAGAGAGAAGGCTAAGAGGTGACTTAATTGAGACTATAAGATGATCAGAGGGTTTGATAGGATAGATAGTGAGAGCCTTTTTTCTCGAATGGAGATGGATAACACGAGGGGGCATTGCTTCAAATTAAGTGGTGGTAGTTATAGGACGGATGGTAGAGGTGGGTTCTTTACTCAGGGGGTATTAAGGGTGTGAAATGCCCTGCCTGCAGCAGTTGTGAACTCATCAAGTTTAAGGGTGTTCAAATGGTCAGTGGATAGGCATATGGATAGCATTGGAATAGTTTAAGTTAGAGGGTCATAAAATTGGTTCCATTGGTCGGCGCAACATCGAGGGCCGAAGGGCCTGTACTGCGCTGTAATGTTCTATGTTCTATGATATCTCTGGCACTGCAGCACCCCATTAGTACTGATCTGCAGGTACAATGGATGTTTTTTTTTAAGTTTTAGTGTCACAAGTAAGCTTACATTAACACTGCACTGAAGTTATTGTGGCAATTCCCTAGTCGCCAGGGGTGAGGGAGGGACACTCGGCAAGGGCAGTAATGTGGGGCTGCGGGATTGGACAGCAATCGGGAAACAGGCAGAAAGGAGTTACTGCATATGCGCCAATCTCAGCGCTGACAGATAGGCACATGCGCAGTGGCCCGTTCAGCATTATGCGTTATCCAATGGGAATAGGTGCTAATCACTGATTTTTATCACAATTCTACTAGGGCACTCCACAATGCACAGAGTGTGTGAGATTCACTTTGAAAATCCCGCTGAATAAACCAGCGGGTTCTATACTCCAGTTATTATGTGAATTCGGCACTTGGAAGTTTTTTGGGAAAATCCCGACAAATGGTTTCCCTGGTATCCCGGGTAGAAGTAGGAACATCGGGGTGGCGATGCGGGCTCGTTGGGCCGAAGGGCCTGTTTCCGTGCTGTTTTGTTCTTTGTTCTTTGGATCCATATTTAAAGATGCACAGATCCAGAAATCCTGCATTAACTTCATTAATTAACATCACCTTTTGAAACTTCACACCATCATTCTACTGCACTTCTTGACAATTAAATACAATTAGCAATGTCTCTTCAATGCTCAACACATTCACTCAGTTTCATATCACACTTTTCCTGATAGTTTTCAAAGAAATCTCTCTCCTCTGGTGTCACAGCTTCCCGACCACATGGATTTGATCCTTTTATCTGAGGATGAAACATCTTCTTTGATAGCTGTCTGACCCTCACTTATTACCAATGCTGCCCCTCCCTTAATCTACTTGATTATCATTTCCAAACCCAGCAAATGCAAAACTCATGTATCCATTCCTCTGTTAAGCTGATTATATCACACTTCTCCTTTCCTACATAACCGTCAGCAACCTGTATCTTGTTTCAGAAAACAGAATAGAAGTTAGACCAGTGCTGTCATTTATTTTTGGTTTTGAGATGGATCATGTTGATTTCACACGGCAGTCCACCTGGTTGAGAACTGAGAAATCCACCTGAGGCTAAAGAACGAGAGAGACATGACAAGAAGAGCGAGCAAAGTGACACAAGAAGCAAATAGATCCAATTAAAACGAGGAGAAAAGAGGGCTTCAAGTAAGTGGAAGTGTGAGTGACACACAAAGGCAAGAGAATCTCGCTGACACAACAAAGTGAATGAACGGCATTGGAAGAATAAAGCAAGATTGTTGCAGGAACCAAGCGAGACAACAATGTGGTGGTGTTACAATGAAGAATTGAAGTCCTAATGGCAGAAGGATAAAAGAGTCAGAATGACGAGATGATGAAAGAGATTTGCAATGAACTTGAAGCTAGCAAAGCTGACAAAAATCATTCATCTGAGATTAGTTCAGTGGAGTGACAGGATGCAGCGATTCAGATATTTCTCAGCAGTGTACTTTTACCAAAGATTAATAATTTTGCAAGGTGTGCAGAGGGGTGATAGTATCTTATTTCAATGTACCTCTCTTTGGAGCGGAGGTGGATGAGAAGTGACTTAATAGAGGTTTATAAGATGATGAGGGGGATAGATAGGATGGACATGCAGAGACTATTTCCCTAGGTGGATGTACTTGTTACTAGAGGGCATAACTATAAGGTTAATGGTGGAAGATATAGGAGGGATGTCCGAGGTAGATTCTTCACTCAGAGTGGTTGGTTTGTGGGATCCATTCCTACTGTAATAGTGGAGTTGGACACTTTAGGAACTTTCAAGCCGTTATTGGATAGGCACATGGAGCACATCAGAATGGTAGAGAGTGGGATTGCTTGATCTTGGGTTTGGACATAGCTCGGCACAACATTGAGGGCTGAAGGGGCTGTACTGTGCTGTACTGTTCTATGTTTCTATGTTTTTACCTTTTTCACTCTTCAATCTCGCGCAGCTTGAAAGATGTGCTGCTTAGATGCATTGGCCCTCCGCATACCCAAACAGGCGCCGGAGTGTTTCGACAAGGGGATTTTCACAGTAACTTCACTGCAGTGTTAATGTAAGGGGCATCTTGGTAAACACATGAGTAAGATGGGAATAGTGGGGTATGGTCCCCGGAAGGATCAGGCATTTTAGTTCAATCGGGCAGCATGATCGGTGCAAGTTGGAGAATCGAAGGGCGCTGGAACTTTTTTTGATCCTTTGTTCTTTGTAAACCGTACTTTTGACACTGATCAACAAACTTTAAAACTTGAATAAGACTTTATAAAATTGTCCATTTATTCTTACTAAATGCCATGTTGCAGTTAATTATATCACGCTCTCCCCCGCCCTCACCCTTCATCCTCAGTAGGATAGGTTCTTCATTTCCTTATACTGCGTTTCTGTCTATTGATTTGTTTCCACAAATAGCATTCGTGACTAGCATGTGTAGCACCAAAGCAATCTCTCCTCTTTCTAAGATTTACAGAAAATGGAGACAACCTGAATGTTAAAATAAAGCTGGTTTGAATATCTCAAGGAGCTCAGCTTACTCATAAATCCTTCCCTTAGATTGTAATGAAATTCCTTGCTGTGATTTTCGGACCTTTACATTTTATCCTGTAACTAAAGCATGGTTACTTCATGATGTTACAGGCAACGTCCTCCTTTATTGTCCCATTACAGCTCTTCCAATTTGGCCTGTCACATGAAGTTTCCCACTTTCACATATCACTCAATATTTGAGCGCTGCCTTTCAATCCAGTTCCTATTCGGCATCCGTCGAAAACATAAACCAGTCTGAATTTTAAAGAGTTGGATAGAAAACAGCGAAATGTATGAGATTTCAACATCCATACCCCAACAATCTGGCCCATCGTTCGGAACCAACAGAACGAGTTTTATGGCAATATTGGTTCTCATATTTTCATGTGAGCACACTTATAGGACATATACGGTGCGATTTTCCCAGCTCACTGCGCTGCTTGAGCTGCGTCGGTCCCAACAGAGAATCGCGATGGGTGTTGACCAGTCGCAATCCACCTGGCCCATTTTTTTTGGACGTATTCAGCCTCGCACTGGGGAACAGCTCAAGGCTGAATGCAATATGGAAATCGGCATTTCCATCAATTTACCGAACCCGAGATGTAATTGTCCAGGCTTGCTAATGTTTCTGACCCTGCTGTTAGAGTTGACCAGAACACTGCATTTGCCTGAGGAAGACACAGAGTGTTGAAAGCTCGCTTTTTTACTATCAAATAAATCGGTTGGATTATAAATTGGTGTCGCTAAATTCTTACTGAGTTCTATGCCAGCAGAGGTCATGTCTGGTCCCCATTGCTGGTGGAACCAGAGGCCCCCTGGGAGGACAGGGGTCAAGGGATTGCCTCTTCGGCAGTGCCTGCCTGACCAGCAGGCAGCGAGTAGTGCAAAGGAGGCAGGACTTGAGGGGAAAGGGTCAGACCAGAGAGTGGGGTGGAGGGAGGTCAGAGAGGAGAGAAAGGGGGAAACTCTGCATGAGAGGTGGGAGCTGATGTGGGGCTGGCAATCAGGAAGCCAACCACTGAGGGATGAGGTGGGGGGGAAGTGGGGGGAGGGTTGGGGGCTGGCCATCAGGTTGGAGGTTTGAGGGGGAGGAATCGGATCTGGGGTGTGGGGGGGGGGAGGTCAGGGTTGGCGATCATAGAACATAGAACATTACAGCGCAGAACAGGCCCTTCGGCCTTCGATGTTGCGCCGACCAATTAGGAAAAAAAAGCAATGACCCTCCAAACTAAACCATTCCCTTCTCTTCCATAAACTTATCAACTAACCTCTTAAACGCCACCAAACTTGGCGCATCTACACTGCCGCAGGCAGGGCATTCCACTCCCTAACCACCCTCTGGTTAAAGAACCTACCTCTGATATCCGTCCTATAACTATCACCCTTAATTTAAAGCTGTGTCCCCTCGTGCTAGCTTTCTCCATCCTAGGAAAAAGGCTATCACTGTCCACCCTATCTAAACCTCTAATCATCTTATATGTTTCGATTAGGTCCCCTCTTAGCCTCCTCCTTTCTAACGAAAACAACCTCAAATCCCTCAGCCTCTCCTCATAAGACCTGCCCTCCATACCAGTCAACATCCTGGTAAACCTCCTCTGTACCCTCTCCAATGCCTCCACATCTTTCTTATAATGCGGGGACCAGAACTGCACACAATACTCCAAGTGCGGCCGCACTAGAGTTTTGTACAGTTGCAACATGACGTTGCGACTCCGAAATTCAATCCCCCTACCAATAAAAGCTAAGACTCCGTATGCCTTCTTAACAACCTTATCGACTTGATTGCCTACTTTCAGGGATCTATGCACATATACACCAAGATCCCTCTGTTCATCAGGGGAGACGTTTGTCAACTGATCTCCCAGGAAGGGAATGGGGTGAGCTCTGCATTGGGGTCAGCAATCGGAGGCCAAGTCCAACCATTAGGAGGCCAACTATCAATGGGGGGAGGAGGGACCAGGGCTACCAATCAGAGGAGGAGGAGGGGAAGAGGCAGGTGATCGATGGAGTTGGGGGGGGGTGGGGGGCTAGGGGGGACAGGGTCGATGATTGGGAGATGGGGAGGGGAAAGGGCAGATGATCAGTGGGATGGGGGGAGTGGGATGAGGGCCAATGATCAGAGAGGGAGAGGGGAAGGGGCAGGTGATCATGGGGGGCTGGAATGGCTGATCAGCCATCAGGAGGGGAGTTGGGACTGCAATCATGGGTGGGGGGATGGCAGAGGGAAGGTGATTATCAACCGATCCCTCAATATACTGGGAGATCAGCACATACACACTGGTCTCCAGTATTACTATTACAACAAATAATAGAACAAATGATAGTACAAATTGTGAATACTGTTCTCCCGTAACCACAGAGCCATAGACACAGCTGAGAAAGGCATGAACTGAGTAAGATTATCTATAATTCGGCAAACTAAATACATTTATAATATGCACTACTGCAACAGAACATGAGAAGGCTGGCACTCCCCTCTCAGCCAGGTGTCCAGTCTGACAGGTCCTTGGAATGCTGTTAATACACGAGAGAGCCACACAGTGAAAACACTGCAGCTGCACTTTCGCCTACATTATTATACTGCTGCTTTCACACCATCCATTTATATCGTAGACTGTTATCAGGGACCTTGATGGGTGCTACCTCCTTAGAAAGGCTTGAAAATATTTAGCAACTGAGCAGAGTGTTCATAAACGTGGGAAAATAATTCACCTACAAGGAATGACATTGAAATGCAGTCACTGTGGTTATGAAAACAAGCATTTTGCATAGGAAAGATTGGATGAAAGGTCAGTTAATCTCTTGTTACTGGTGCTGGTCATGCATGGAATGTTTACGAGAACACATCCTCATTAAGTACCACCATAGGATTTGTAATGTTTAAGTGAATGGGCAGGCACCTGTACAATACACCAGGAAGAAATGAGAAAGGTGACACCTTTAATATTTTCTACACTTCTGTACTGCCTTGTAGTTTGGGCCTAGATTGTTCCTGCAAATCTTGGAAAATGACTTGAACACATTAGAGGGGAGAACGCTGCAAAATAAATCGAGCTGGCATATTCTCCTATTTTTACATTCCTACCTTTTTAGCTGTCTTTGAAGTAATCCGAGGACACTGGATTGACGGAGGCTGAGGGATGACCTGATGGAAGTTTTATGAATGGCATGGACAGAGTGGATAGTCTGGTGCTCTTTCCTTGGGTAGAAAAGTCAAGTACACAAGGGGATATAAGATTTAAGGAGTATGGGGAAAAGTTTAGAGGAGGTTTGTGAGGCAAATTTTTTACGCAAAGGGTGGTGAATGCCTGGAAGAAGCTACTCGGGAAAGTGGCAGTAGTTAAGGGCCATCTAGGCAAATATATGAATAGGACGGGAATGGAAGGATATAAGTGTCAGTTTTAGTTTAGGTAGGCATCACAGTCAGTGTAGGTTTGGAGAGCTGAAGGCTCTGTTTCTGTGCTGTACTATTCTTTGTTCTTTGTAATAAACTGAGATAATGAAATTATTTGATTTAATCTGTTGACTTGTTGATGTCTTGATGGAAAATTTAATGTAAAGAATGGACTTTTATGGTTTTTCTTCATCACTGACTTTTCTATTGATAATTGTGTTTAATTAACTGTTCTTCTTTACCTTTCCTGACTCTGTAATATCATATGTACTCCAATGAGGTCTCCCTCTAATTGCTCTATCTAAAGTATCTCTAATCTTTCATCAGAGCTTATCCAATTTACATTTGGGATCAGTCTTGATAGTCTTGAAACTCCGTGGTGAATAAAACTAAAATGATATTCTGAATATAATCTGGCCTAAACATTATAAAGCTTTAATACTACCCTCAATTCCTAGTGCTTACTAGTTTAATTAAAAAGTCTTTTGCACAAATTGTAATCAAAACCTCCCTGGAAGTTTAAATAATACATACCTTGGGAATAGCACTATCTACTGTATCTACAACTTCTCAACAAATGATGTTTCATAAGGCCATCATGTACAGGAGTGGAATTAGGTTATTAGGTGCATTGAGTCTGCTCCGCCATTCAATCATGGCCGGTAAGCTTCTCAACCTCATTCTCCTGCCTTTGCCTCTTAACCTTTGCTCTCCTTACCAATCAAGAACAAATCTATCTCTACCTTAAATACACTCGATGATTTGACCTCCACAGCCTTCTGTGGCAAGAATTCCACAGATTCACCACCCACTGGCTGAAGAAATTCCCTCTCATCTCAGTTCTAAAGGTTTGTCCCATTACTCTGAGGCTGCGCCCTCAGATCTTAGTCTCTCCTAATAATGGAAACATCTGCTCTACATCCACTCTATCCAGGCCTTTCAATATTCTGGTCAAGTGAGTGCCCTTGTTTCTTAAACTAAACATATAGGGGAGGATCAACTTGAGTAGATGTAGCAAGTCAAGGGGTAGATTCAAGTTGGAAAGCATAATAGTAATATGAGAAATGAGGGTCATAGAATAGCAGGAAGGACAGAGATATAAACCCTAAAAATACGTCAAAAGTCAAGATAGAAAGTGAAGATAATAGAAAGATTAAACTTAAAGCTTTGTATCTGAAAGCAAATTGCCCACATAACAAAGTAAACAAATTGAAAGTGCATATTGAATTAAATAAATATGATCTGTTAGCCATTGTGGAGATGTGGCTACAGGCTGACCAGGACATTGACGGGTCTATAGCTTTCAGGAAGAATAGGAAGCCAGGTATAAGTGGTGGGGTGGCAATGTTAATCGAGGATGGCATTGATGCAATAGTTAAAGATGACCTTGGTTCAGGATGTAGAATTGGTTTGGTTAAAGATGAGGAACAGTAGGAGAAAGAAGTCATGAGTGGGAAGGGTTTCCAGCCGTCCTAACAGTAATACACAGTGTAAAACAAAGTATACAAGAAAAGTATTGGGTACTTGTGATAAAGGGACAGTAATAATCATGGGTGACCTTAATCCACATATAAACTTTAAAAATCAGATTATCAATAACAACTTGGATGAAGAGTTTATAGAATGCTATTCAGGTAGTTTCTTAGGAACCAATCAGAGAAGAGGTTATATTTGACTTGTGTAATGTGACAAGATGAATTAATCACCTTAGAATAAAGGCACCCCTAGATAGCAGAAACTATAACATGATTGAATTCAGTTTGAAAGGGAGAACATTGGATCTAAGGTTTATATTTTAAACTTAAATAAGAGTGTCTACATGGACATGAAAGCTGAGCTGTAGTGAACTGGGATATTATGCTAGAGGGTAGATCAACAGAGAAGCAATGGCAGATATTTAATTTCAGAATACTCAGAATAAGAAAGTAGAGCATGAGAGGAAGCAAGCTAGAAGCATAAAAATAGATGGCAAGAGTTTCCACAGATATTTAAAAAGGAAAATTGTAAGTAAGGTGAGTGTTGGTCCCCTGGAATGTATGAATAGAGAGTAAATGATGAGGAAATGGTCGATAAGATCAGCAAATATTTTGCTTCTGTCTTCAGTATCCCTCTCGCTCTTAGCCTTTCTGTACCTTGAAGGTATATAGGTCAGACTTTTGTCTGTTTCTGTAATGAATTATTCCTGGAAAATGTTGCTAGTTCGTCACCAGGGGCTTTTCGCTTGAGGGGCACAATACTACATCAAGCAGAGTCACATTCACACAAACTAAGGGGCAATTTAGCGTGGCCTATCCATCTAACCTGCACATCCTTCTACAGTGGGAGAAAATTGGAGCACCTGGAAGAAACCCACACGGACATGGGAGGAATGTGCAAATTCCAGACAGACCCCCGGGCCAGAATTGAAGCCGAGTCCCTGGCACTGTAAGGCAATAGTGCCAACCAATGTGCCGCAATGTCGTCTTCACTACAGAAGATAAAACATATTTCAGTAATAGCTGTAAATCAACAAGTAGAAGGAAGAGAGGAACTTAGTGAAATTAGGATCATTAAGGAAATGGTACTGAACAAACTGATGGAGCTGCAGGCTGACAGGTCTTCAGATTCTGATGGACTTCATCTTAGGATTTTTAAAGAAGCGATTAATGAGGGAGTTACTGTTAATTTTCCAAAACTTTGTAGATTCTGGAAAGGTTCCTACAGACTGAGAAGTGACAAATGTTATCCTTCTAGTCCAGAAGAGAAGGAGGCAGTAAATAGGAAATTATTGGCCAGTTAGCTTGATAGCTGTTGTGGGGAAGGAGTTAGAATTGGGGCAGCATGGTGGCACAGTAGTTAGCACTGCTGTCTCACAGCTCCAGGGGCCCAGGTTAGAGTTGTGGAGTTTGTACATTCTCCCCGTGTCTGTGGGGGTTTCCTTTGGGTGTTCCAGTTTCCTCCCACAATCCGAAGATATGTGGGTTTGGTTGATTGGCTATGTTAAACTGCCCCTTAGTGTCTCGGGATGCATAGATTAGAGGGATTAGTAGGATAAATGTGTGGAGTTACAGGAATAGGGCCTGGATGACTGTGTTGTTAGTGCAGTGTTGATAGGCCAAATAGCCTCTTCCTGCCCTCTATGGTTTCTATGATTTCTTTGTCAAGCATTGTAGGTATTATAGCTAGGAATTTAGAAAAACCCAAGACAGTTGGCAAGACTCAGTATTTTGCCTATGTTGTCTGCTTCTGATTAAGTTATTGCTGTACAAATATTCCTTCTACCAGCCCCCCCAGATTAATGGACATGCATCTGAGTTATTTTTGTTATCCTGTTAAAATATTAGTTAGCTTAACCTCGGGATCCTCAGTAGTGCTCCGCAATTCAGTGCGCCATGAATTTCTTCCTAGAATTCTGACGATACATGACATTGGACACTGGGGATTTATTAGATTCGAGTTTTGCCCGATTTGTCAATCGCACCTATTTTCAAATTCTCTGGGATACAAGCTCTACAACAGAAACTGGCCAGTAAGCTTATTTTATCCTCTCTAGTGACTGCTTGTAATAAATATTCATTTCACATTTCAGCTATTTTATCATTGAACTTTACTGCCGTTTTCATTTTTTATCGTTCAAATTTCCTCTCCTACTGTTTGTTTACTGTTATGATACTAGAAGAGTTTTACAATGGATTACATTTAACATCTTTAGCTATTCTCTTCTCCTGGGTCCTCTTTGCATTTAATCTTATTTTAATATTCCATGCTTCCCAAGGGTACTCTCCTTCCTGTTGCCTTATGGATATGCATTGTTTGATACCTTTTATTTTCTTCACTCACTTTTGGATATTACTGATTTAGCTTTCATGTAATTTTCCTGGAGGCATATTTATCTAGAATTTTCAAGATTCTTTGTTTCACTTTTCCTCAACATACATCAACATTTCTCAGTCAAATTATTATAATTATGCATATTTTCCTCTTCAAACTATTTGTCTAGTTTTAACTGATGATGATTGCCAGATAATCTTAAATTTATGCACATTGTCGCCACAAACATCTATATTACAAATGTTAATCTAATCACTTGAACAGCCTAGAAATGGTATCTGTTGTATTTTTGGATTCAAATCACATACAAAGATCAGGCATCCCCAGTACAGAGCCTTCTCACAGCAGTGAAGTGGCGGAAAGTAGGGTAAATAAGCTCGACTCTTCAGAAGAGAGTTGTGCAGCTATGGTAACAGCTGCCCAGACTCAAGGGCATTTTGCTACTTTCTAAAACAGCAGACAGAAGGCCTTGTTCATCTAATCCTGCTCTAAAGGAAGATGTCAGTCTTGGTTCAATGGTATGAACTGATTAAAGAGAAACAGCATGACTTTGTTATACATAAGGCATGCCTAACAAACCCAGTTTTTTTTTACATGGTAGATAAGAATGTGTTAATGAAAGCAAATTAAACGGACTTCCAGAAAGCTTTCAATAAGGTTCCACGCAAAAGACTTTTGGCGGTGACTAGTACCAAGTGAAAATAAATCTTATTTACTAATAGTATTGTTATTCTATGCCGTCTTTGTAACTCTATCTAGCTTCCCAAGCCTCTAAGATCACTGTGCTCCTCTATTTCACACTCAGTTTTTATCATTATACCATCAGCTCCCATGTCTTCAGCTACACACACCGTAAGCTTTGGAATTTGTTCTTTAAATCTCTCTGCCTTTTTGCCTTTCCTTTCCTTGTTAGTATTTTTAATTTATATTAGGACATGGGCATCACTGGCTGGCCAGCATTTATTGCCCATCCCTAGTTGCTCTTGAAGGGTTGTTGAGTTCAACCACATTGCTGTGGCTCTGGGATGATATGTAGACCAGACCGGCTAACAATGGCAGATTTCCTTTCCTAAAGGACATTAGTGAACCAGATGGGTTTTCACAATAATCAGCAACAGTTTTATGGCTATCAGTAGATTCTGAATTCCAAATTTTTTTTATTGAATTCAAATTCCACCAGATTCAAACCCCAGACCCCAGAACATTAGCTGAGTTTCTGGATTAATAGTCTAACAATAATAGCACTTGGCCATCATCTCCCCAACTCTCATTAACGCATCAGTTAAAAGGAAGTTCCTGGACTAATATCTCCTAATTAGGCTCAAATTTTGTTTGATAACCCTTTTGTAAAGTACCCAACAACATTTTACTATTTAAATGCTCTATATAATTGCAATTTATTGGTTTCATTTATTGCTGCGTAGACAGGGGGCAACTTATTGGCATGGGTGGACAATTAGTTCTGAATAGGAATAGTGGAGATATATTCCAATTGACAAAATGTGATTAACGATGTCCCTGGAGGATTTGTTCTAAAAGGTTTGGAGAATGGTATATCTTTCTAACATCACGAAGTTAGGCAGAACAATAAGTAATGAAGATAGGAGCAGAAAACTGCAAAGGAACAATGAAGATTAAGTGAGTGGAAAAAACTGTAAAGCTGGAGTTCAATGTGGAAAAGTGTGAGGTCATCTACTTTAAAACTATGAAAGATGTTCTGAAATGGTAAGAGTCTGGGGTGTGCAGCGAAGCAGAGGAATTAAGCTGCACATGTACAGAAATCACTGAAACCTATTAGACAGATCTATTAAAAAAAATAAAAAGCTAATGGAATGTGAACATTTATAACAAGACGTTTGGAATACAAAGGGTTGGAAATCATGCAGAACTGCTCTTAGTTGTACAGACATCCTTATAAACCCTTTTAAAACACTGTTCTCAGTGCCTCATATATCCTTTTCACAAAGCGAAAGCAGAACAGCACTTAAAGTGCCTCACAACTAAGAAGAGGAGGAAGCGGTAGCATAATGGTAATGTCACCGAACCAGTAATCCAGAGGCCCAGGCCAATGGGAATAGGGTTCAAATCCCACTAGTTGGAGGAATTTAAATTTGGTTCATAAATCTGGAATTAAAAAGTTCACCTCGGCAATAGTGACTATGAAAATGTCATTAAAAATCCACCTGGGTTCATTCAAATCCTTTAGGGAAGGAAATCTGCCTGGCCTATATGTGACTCCAGACCCACAGTAATGGCTTGGGAAGGCCACTTGGTTGGATCAAACCACTACAAAGGCTACAAAAAGGAATTAAAATCGACAGATCACCCATCATCTCTCGAGACATTAGAAACAACAACAAGCCCAATCTTATAAAGCCCTGCTGGGAATTTAAGCCAAAATTGGGAGAGCTGTCTCACTGATTAGTAAAGAAAAAGTCTAATATAATCATATTCACTCAATCATATCCTACAGATAACATCCACCATCATCCTTCCTGTTGGCTGGACAGGACATACGTTGCACAATCAGATTTTCCTGGAAGTGCTCAACATCAACTCTGGACTCCATGAAATCTCATTGTACCAGGTCAAAGATGGGCAAGGAAGCCTCTTGCTGATTACCATGTCCTCCCCTCAGCTGATGAATCACTACTTCTCCATATTGAGCATCACTCAGAGGAACTACTATGGGTGGCAAGGAAACAAAATGATCTCTGGATGGGGGATCTCAATATCCAACATCATGAATGGCTCGCAAATGACCAAACTGACTGAGTTCCAAAGACTAAGTACCAGACTGAGTCTCCAACAGGTGATGAGGGAACCAATGAAGGAGAAAAATCTATTTGACCTCATACTTACCAATCTACCTATTGTGAATGCTTCCGTTTATGAGAGTATTGATAAGAGTGTCCACTCATCTTCACATTTAAGATACCCTCCATCGTGTTGTGTGACACTACCACCATCTAAATGGGATAGATTCACTTGCGATCAACACACTTCAGCAGCAGTATCGTCTACAAAATGCAATGCAGTAATTCACTAAGGGTCCTTTGACGGTACCTACCAAGCCTCGATCTCTACCACCTAACAGGACAAGGGCAGCAGATGCATAGAACATAGAACATGAAACAATACAGCACAAACAGGCCCTTCGGCCCACGAGTTGCGCCGATCCCATCTACCAATCCACCGACCTATCTATAACCCCATATCCTTTTCTTTTCCATATACTTATCCAGAAGTCTTTTAAAAGACCCCAGTGAATTTGCCTCTACAACCTCCAACGGCAGCCGATTCCATTCACTCACCACCCTCTGAGTGAAAAACTTACCCATGACATCCCCTCTGTATTTACTTCCCTGCACCTTAAATCTGTGTCCTCTCATAGTGACCATTTCAGCTCGGGGAAATAGTCTTTGAGAGTCCACCCTATCTATTCCTCTCAACATTTTATAAACCTCTATCAGGTCGCCTCTCAACCTACATCTCTCAATGCATGGGAACATGACACCTGTAGGTTGCCCTCCAAGCCACACATTTAATATTTCTGATGTGGATAAATGTTGCCACTCCTTTATTGGCACTGCCTCTAATTCCTGGAACTCTCTCTCAAACAACATTGTTTGTGCACCTACTGACTGTGGTTCAAGAAGGCAGTTTATTACCTCTTGTGAAAAGCAAGTAAAGATGAGCATTAAGGATACTAGCCTCAGTAGCCACTGTCAATATGTTAATCATAGAATTATAAAACCTCTACAGTGCAAACAGAGGCCATTCGGCCCATTCGACTTTCCATCTTATTCACGTCCTCTCCCCTACGCATTTTGGGGAACTCAGGGACAATTTGGTTTGGCTGATCCACCTTACCTGTACCCCTTAGGAGTGTGGGAGGAAACCAGAGCCGCTGAAGGAAACACACACCGGTACAAGAAAACATGCAAACCCCATACAGACAGTGATCCAATGTTAGAATTGAATCCAGCTTCCTGGTGCTGTGAGGCAGCAGTGCTAGCCATTGTGCCACCGTACCACCCCAATTACATTGATAAAGATAAATAATGCTCATTAGTTCAACCTCCAAAACACTATGATGAAGAAATACAGTTGGAGCAGTTGCTGGAGGGATATTATACAGAGTTTATATGTCTGCTGAGTTGGATGCAGAATAAACTTGCTGAAGTTAAAAGACAAGTTGCAGCATTATCCCTCCATCATGTACTGATATATTTAATATTTGCAGCAATGTCGATGTCCCATGAAAGCGTTAAAATAAAAGTGCTCTGCTTTTTAATCATGTCCCTCTAGAAATTAACAGATTGAAAACAGTGGCAGAATGCTATGGCAGGTAAGTGAGGAAGAAGGTGCTTGAGAATGCAGGCACCGTCTCTCCAACTTTTTCAAACATTGGACTAAAAATGGCCTTTAAAGCTGGGTCACCACGGTGATGGGGATTCTACTTTGGAGGCACTTGCAGACATGATAGATTGCTCAGCCTGCCCAGTGTGTCACTGGGAAGCCACCTCTCAGCAGCTAATCTGACATCCTCTGCCTTCCAGGACCAGGAGACTGACAGGAAAATCCCAGACAGCCTTTGTTAACAGGTCTTGATAGGCTTTTAATTGAGTCAATTTTTTCAGAACATTTGAGTTTCTACCTTCACCCATGCATATGCCCCAATCTTAAATTTGTTTTCTGCAAAAATGTTTAAGTGATTTTATCTTACTGTATTTTGTTTCCTGTTTGGCTGCCTGTGAAAATTCTTTAAAGTGATTGGCTGCTTGAGAACAGCCTGATGCCATCTCTCTGACTCCACTCCAGAAATATCCAGTGTGGATCTAACACTATGATCAGTAGCAGTACCTGTGCACAATGATAGAGGTCAAATTCTTGCCAGAGATTCGGCTGGATCTCTCAGCCAGGCTTATTTCAGTGTCAAACATGAGCACCCTTCCTTTGCTGCTGATCTCAAAACTTTGGGCCATTACATTTTTGGTACGCCAGACTTAATCATTGTACTGAGTTACTTTGAAACCAGCCCTTCTTTTTATTATTCATTTGTGGGACATGAGCATCAGTAGTTAGCCAGCATTTATTGCCCATCCCTAATTGCCCAAGGGTAGTTGAGAATCAACCACATTGCTGTGGCTCTGGAGTCATACGTAGGCCAGGCTGGGCAAGGACAGCAGACTTCTTTCCCTAAAAGGGCATTAATAAGCCAGATAAATTTTTCCAACAATCAACAAAGCCATTAATAGATTCTTAATTCCAGATTTTTTTTTGTATTGAATTCGAATTCCACCATCTGTCATGGCGGGATTTGAACCCAGATCTCCAGAACATTAGCTGAGTTTCCGGATTAATAGTCTAGCGATAATACCAGTTGGGCCATCACCTCCCCTTCTTCATGTGAATTCAGACCAAACCTCCAAAGTTCCATTTGTATTTATTCTTCATCATGTGAGGGCAGTAAGGCAGAAAGTAGAATTGACTGCAAACACTGAGCAGACATTTAATTAATATTTATTTCAGTTTACCTGATGAACACTAATGCCGGGATAATTTGATCATTTGTCTATTGGGTTTTGCTATTGACCGTATATTGACACTAAACTGTCTTGATGCATCGTTGAGTGTTATGTGTCACAATGTAATAACAAATGAATTTCATCAGCATATAATGTACTTCAAATCATAAAATTGCAAATCTTATCCAGCAGGAAAGGGCTAAAGGTCAGGCTGTTGAGCACGTTTCACAGGTTGTTCGGGGTTTTTTGTATTCCTTGTTAGTTTATACTTATTAAGGTGAGGTTGAAGCATTTCTTTAGATCCAGACTCACTAGCAAGCAGGAAGAGATCACTCAGAATAATATTTATATGCATGATAAAAACTCTCAACATTCTCTTCGCAACATGCCTCAATCCTAATCTCAGTTATTAACAACAGAGCTCAATCTTAATCTCGGTTAAACACCCTACTCAGTTAGACACTTACATCCCCCCATCAAAAGTCTCTGGGTTTTTTCATAAAATTAAAGGGTAAAGATTCTAGTCAGTGAAAGTGGAAATGGGGACCAGAAATAGCAAATTAATAATTCGCTGGGCTGGATTTTACAGGATGCCGTATTTACTGAGCCCCCATCCCTCCCAATCACCACTGCACAGACAAACCAAACCCCCCCCCCAACCCAATTGCTGTCTGCCCCGCAATAATTTTACACCAAAAACTGTGTTAATTACTTTTTCAAAATTGAGTCTTATGCCACCATCTGGGAAGGCAGGCGCGCCCTAGGGAATGCTGGCTATATTTCTGGCAGAAGCGGTGAGCACAGATGGAACAATAGGCAGTCGACAAATTATGGGGCCAGACTGCAGACTAAGGACCAGTGGTACCCAGCTGTAGGCCCAGTGAAGGGGGTGGGAGGAGGGCTGTTTTGAAAGGCTAGTGGGAGGGATAAAGAGGGTATGACCTTAGTGAACTCCAAAATGAGGAGAATTCCAAATGAGGTTTCCCCACCCCTTATCTTCAGGTCAAACCCCAGTCCAAGCAGTAAAAGCTGCCAAGCTATTCGCTTGGTATGGACCTTCCCCTGCAGTAGCGAATAGCGGCCAGAATGAGACGCTTCCGTGGCCAGTAATTGGGCCTCTATAGGCCCAAGGACAGGCAGACTGCCTGATGTGGTCTTCACTCATCACAAAATGGGCAACAGGTCAGGAATGAGAGGGAAAGCAGTGGGAAGACCCTGGCCCTGTGTACAATTCCTTCCCACCTTAAAACCCACCAGCAGTGAGCTGTAAACAACAGCCAGCCAATCATCTCCCCCCTTTACTTCATGCAGTGAACAATTTTCAAAACAAGGCTGATGCTGAAAAGAATATTGCTGAGATGCTGAAACCATTGACCGATGGGATGTCATTGTGCAGCTCTCAACTGTTGGACTTTACACCCCCTCCCTCCCCCTCAAACCCCCATAAGGTATATAAAATATTACAGCTGGCCAGTCCACCTCTTACCGACCCACACCGTCCCCTCCCAGTCATAGGGTAGGCAGGTGAGAGCCAAAATCAACAGTCTGCCTGCCATTTTGAAAAAAGTCATCCAATTGCACTTGTTAACAAACTATTTGACCCAAATATTAGCACCGTGATACTTCTGGCATAGGTAAATGGGCGAGAATGGGAATTCCATGGAAAGGAACTGATGTGGTCTCTTTGGCAGTGCCCTGGGCACAACCCAAGATGACATGCCCCCTCTGCGCCTCTTACCTAGGCTTGAAGATCTATCCACCTTCAATCTCACCACCTCACCGCACTGAAGGAGTCTGACCCTTTTTTGCCTAAAAGCTGATAACTATCTGAGTTCTGGTGACACTGTCAGCCAATCTGTTTGGTCTGCAACTCTTGAGGGCAACACTTCTTCCCACAGAGGGATGGAAGTCCCACTTTCTGCTCATTAAGGCCACCAGCAATGTTATCACTGCAGGCTAGCCTCATATTTCCACTACAACTCTTGCCAATTTTTACACATGCACCATAAAAACCATCCTTTCCATGTGTATCACAGTTTGATATGGATCCTGCTCTGATCAAAAATACAAGAAACTACAAAGGGTTGTGAACGAAGCCCAGTCCATCACACAAACCAACCTCCCACCCATTGGCTCGGCCTGCACTTCCCACTGCCTCAAAAAAATAACCAGCGTAATCAAGGACCCCCACACACCCCAGACATATTTTCTTCCATCTTCTTCCATCAGGAAAATCATACAAAAGTCTGAGATTATGTTCCAACCATCTCAAGAACAGCTTCTTTCCTGTTGCCATCAGACTTTTGAATGGTCATATCATATATTAAGCTGACATTTTCTTCACCCTGTCTGTGATTGCAAAACTATATTCTGCACCCAATCCTTTCCTTCTCCCCTACGTACTCTATATAGGGTACGTTTTGTTTGTATAGCCTGCAAGAAACAATACTTTTCATTGTATCCCAATACATGTGACAATAAGTCAAATCAAATCAAATTATCGTACATTGATCAGTTTGGAATTGACTAGGCATACTCTCACTCATAAAATTCAGCTCAATTTATCTAGTTTCTGTACATTTCTGTTTGTCCAGTGTAAACATTAAATACATTGCCCTGTTGCGAAGGAGTCATTTAATGAAACTCGGTCATTTTTTTCTTAATTTACTATTCTATTCGAGTATACAGGAAATACTTCCAAGGTTATCATATCCTGGAATTTAATGTCAGGTGATGAAGGAGATCATAACACGTTACCAAGGAGATCAGAGGGTACAAGTGGTGGACAGCCGATCTGCCAAAATCACACAGTTTTGAACATTAAGAAAATCAAGGAATATGGAAAAAGGCAGGAAAGTGGGCTCGATACACAGATCAACGGTGTTTTTTTGCAGAGTGAAGCAGCACAAGGACATGTGGCCTATTCCTGGTGGGGAAGTGGGATAAGTTAGTTGATCTTGCAAAGAGCTGTCATGAGAAATGATGGGCCGATTTGCCTCCTTCTGTGCAGTAACTACCCTATGATTTTGTGATTTCTTATTTTCTTACATTCCTGCAAGCAAACACAGGTTAAAGCTCCATGGATGGGTACGATAACAGGCAATTGTCTTCCCAGCCTGGACTTCCCCAGAGAAACAACTGATGCGTTAATCCAGCAGGAAACCCTACTGCTAATCATCATACAGATGGCATTGCTGACATAGTCAAGGTCACTTCTTCCCTTTGCATTTCTGCCACTGCCTCCAGCTCCTTCTAGTTTAGCACTAGGGTCAGCTGCGTCAGCTAAAGTGATTCTGACAGGTATATCAAATACATGGCTGACCTATCATTGAGCATGACCAGAAATACCTTCTTCTTCTCTGGGAACATCATTCAATTCTCCAAAATACAAGGATTCAGTGATAGTCTCTATTACCCTGTTGGGTCATTTCTGACCATGTTACCCTAAATTATTTGGCTCTGATATCTTAAACATAGAAACATGGAAAATACCAACAGAAGGAGATCATTCGGACCCTCAAGCCTACTCCACCATTCATTATGATCATCCATTGCAATGGTCTGATGCCACCATTTCCCGCCGATGTCATTTGATCCCCTTCGCCCCAACAGCTGTATCAAACTCTCGTTCTTAAAGGGCAGGGTTTAACAGGCAAGATCATAAAATCCCGCTGAGACCAATGGAGATTTCCATTCTGCAAGCATCGCCCGCCTTGATTCCAGGGCATGTCGGGTGGTAAAATTCCAGCCGCAATGTTTTGGCCTTGACTGTTTTTTATGTTAGTGAATTCCAGAGAGTTATCACTGTCTGGGTGAAGAAATTTCTCCTCATTCCAATTTTGAAAGGTTTACCTCATAACCTCGCACTGTGACCATTGGTTCTGGACCCCCTACAACTAGGAACATCCTTCTTGCATCCACCCTGTCTAGCCCTGTTTGAATTTTATAGGTTTCTATGAGATCCCCCCTCGTTCCAGTATATATCAATGAAAAGGATAGTAGAACAAGAGATAATCAGCCATAGATAGCTAAGGAAATAATGGAGGGTTCAAATTGAAAGAAAATATAGTGGCAAAGATTAGTGGGAAACTAGAGAATTGGCAAATCTTTAAATATCAACAGAAAACCATGGAAAAAGCTATAAAGAAAAGTAAAATGGATTATGAGAGTAAACTAGCTCAGATTATAAAAATAAATAGCAAAAGTTTCTACAATTATACAAAAGGAAAAAGAGTGACTAAAGTAAACATTGGTGTCTTAGAGGATGAGAAGGGGGATGTAATAATTGGAAATAAGAAAATGGCTGAGACATTGAACAGGTATTTTGTGTCAGTCTTCACAGTGGAAGACAAAAATAACATGCCAAAAATTGATGAAGGAAGGCTATAGCAGGTGAGAACCTAGAAACTATCATTATCATGAAGGAGGTAGTGTCGGGGAAGCCAATGGGGCTAAAAGTAGACTAGTCTTCTGGCCCTTTTGGAATATATCCCAGGGTACTAAAAGAGATGGCAGGGAAAATAGCAAATGCACTAGTGGTAATTTACCAAAATTCGCTGGACTCTGGGGTACTTCCCACAGATTGGAAAACAGCAAATGTGATACCACTGTTTAAAAAAAGAGCTAGATAAAAAACAGGTACATATAGACTAATTAGCTTAACTTTTATAGTAGAGAAAATGCTTGAATCTATTATCAAGGAAGAAATAGCAAGACATCCAGATATAAATTGTCCCATTGGTAAGATGCAGCAATGGGTTCATGAAGGGCAAATCATGTTTGATTAATTTGGTAGAAGTCTTTGACAACATTACATGCACAGTGGACAATGGGGAACCTGTGGATGTGGTGTATCTGGATTTCCAGAAGGCATTTAACAAGGTGTTGCACCAAAGACTGCTATATAAGATAAAGGTGCATGTTGTTATGGGTAATATATTGGCATGGATAGAGGATTGGTTAACTTCCAGAAAGAGTGGGGGTAAATGGGTGTTTTTCCATTTGGCAATCAGTGACTAGTGGTGTGCCTCAGGGATCACTGTTGGGACCACAACTGTTTACAATTTACACAAATGATTTGGAGTTGGCAGCCAAGTGTAATGTGTCAAACTTCACAGATGACACTAAGATGAGTGGCAGAGCGAAGTGTGCACAGGACGCTGAAATTCTGCAAAGGGATATTGATAGTTTAAGTGAGTGGGCGAGGCTCTGGCAGATGGAGTACAATGTTGGTAAATGTGAAGTTATCCACTTTGGTAGGAATAACAGCAAAAGGATCTATTATTTAAATGGTAAAAAATTGCAGTATGCTACTGTGCAGAGGGACCTGGGTGTCCTTCTGCATGAATCATAAGGAGTTGGTTTTCAGGTGCAGCAAGTAATTAAGAAAGCAAATGGAATTTTGTCTTTCATTGCTAGATGGATGGAGTTTAAAAATTGAGAGGTTATGTTTTGCTGAAGGCTCCATTGGGATTACTGCTAGTTTTCGTCTCCTTACCTGAAAAGAAGGAGATACAAAGGAGATTTGTAAGGTTGATTCCAGAGTTGAAAGGGTTGGTTTATGAGGAGACACTGAGTAGATTGGGACTATACTCATTGGAATTCAGAAGAATAAAGGTAAATCTTATAGAAGCATGTAAGATGATGAAGGGAATAGATAAGATAGAAGCAGGGAAGTTGTTTCCACTGGCAGGTGGAACTAGAACCAAAGGGCATGACCTCAAAATAAGGGGGAGCAGATTTAGGACTGAGTTGAGGAGGAACTTCTTCACAAAAGAGTTATGAATCTGTGTAATTCCCTGTCCAGTGAAGCAGTTGAGGCTACCTCACTGAACGTTTTAAGGCAAAATAGATAGGTTTTTAAACAGTAAAGGAATTGAAGGTTACAGTGAGCGGGCGGGTAAATGGAGCCGTGTCCACGAAGAGATCAGCCATGATCTTATTGAATGATGGAGTAGGCTCGAGGAGCCTGATGGCTTGCTAGTTTTTATGTTCTTATGTTCTTATTCTTCTAAATGCCAGCAAATATAAGATACCCTATTGAGTGGATCTAAAACTTAATACCTTTAACAAGAGACAAATGACTTGAAAAGAACAATAGCCTAATGAAGTTCCTAAACATTGTGAGATTTCAAACATTCGCCCAACAAACCTTAAGACTCATCTTGTTACTAACACTTGAGCTGTTAGGAATATTCAAAATAGGCGAGCGACTCAATTGATAAATATCAAGGCAAACCATCAGCTTGATGGAGTACCTGGTCCTAAACGCTTATTCATGGAAACTACATGGACTCTTATGGTGGATTCCAATTCTCACTGAGCATCCTTTTTTTCTCTTTTCAACCCTGTTACTTTGTGCACAATATTAAGATCGTACCAATGCCCTTATGACCTAGGTAAGAATTTGAATGTACAACCCAGTAGAACAGCAAGACACACCTGCTCATTGCCTTTAGCTAGAATCAAATTGTGGGTTTCCTTGCTGTACAGAAGGACGCCATTTGGTTCATTGAGCCTGTATTCTTAACAATCTCACCCAGGCCCCATCCCCGTAACCCTATGTATTTACCCTGCGAAACCCCTTGACCCTAAGAGACCGTTTAGCATGGTCAGTTAGCCTAACTTGCATATCTTTGGACTACTGGAGGAAACTGGAGCATCGAAAAGAAATAGTACGTAGAATATAGAACATAGAACATTACAGCGCAGAACAGGCCCTTTGGCCTTCGATGTTGCGCCGACCAATTAGGAAAAAGCAATGACCCTCTAACCTAAACCATTCCTTTTTCATCCATAAACTTATCTACTAACCTCTTAAACGCCACCAAACTTGGCGCATCTACAACTGCAGCAGGCAGGGCATTCCATACCCTTACCACCCTCTGGGTAAAGAACCTACCTCTGACATCCGTCCTATAACCACCACCCCTTAATTTTAAGCTATGTCCCCTCGTGCTAGCTTTCTCCATCCTAGGAAAAAGGCTATCACTGTCCACCCTATCTAAACCTCTAATCATCTTATATGTTTCAATAAGGTCTCCTCTCAGCCGCCTTCTTTCCAACGAAAACAACCTCAAATCCCTCAGCCTCTCTTCATAAGACCTGCCCTCCATACCAGGCAACATCCTGGTAAACCTCCTCTGTACCCTCTCCAATGCTCCACATCTTTCTTATAATGCGGGGACCAGAACTGCACACAATACTCCAAGTGCGGCCGCACTAGAGTTTTGTACAGTTGCAACATGGCATTGCAGCTCCGACATTCAATCGCCCTACCAATAAAAGCTAAGACTCCATATGCCTTCTTAACAACCTTATCGACTTGATTGCCAACTTTCAGGGATCTATGCACATATACACCAAGATCCCTCTGAGGAGAATGTGCAAACTCCACACAGGCAGAATTGAACCCGGGTCCCTGGCACTATGAGGCAGCAATGCTAACCTCTATGCTACCTTGCCATCCCAAACTATGATGAACTATGATTTGTGTGATTAACAGACCTTATTCTGGTATGAAAGTAATGGAGCATCACAGAATTGCTCACTATAAATTTATTCCACAGGAAAAGAATAAACCCATATGAAGCGGTCAGCGATGTTCTGTCTCATTCTTCCAATGGACAACATAATTACACATTTGCAACTCCAACCCCTCATAAGTGCTTTTCAAAATGCATACCAATGACTGGATATTTCTTTAGAGCTACTCCCAGACCACCCCTATGACTTTTTAAGAACTATTCTTGGAATGTGACCTTTGCTGATAAAGCCAGCACTTATTCCCCATTCCCAGTTGTCCTTGAGAAATTGTTGCTGTTCCTTCTTCTTGAATCTATGCTGCTTATATGGCAAAGAGAACACTACAACTCTCTTACGTCAGGAATGGTAACATAATCCAGTGATGGAATGGTGATATATTTCCAATTCAGGACTTGAAAGACAACATGTAAATGGTCCAGTTCTCAAGTACATGCTTCCTTCAACCTAGTTGTTTCAAGCAGTGAGTGTGGGAGGTGCTGCTGAAGAAGGTAAGGTGACATGCTGAAGTGCGTTCTGTAGACGATGGCCTAGAGGTAATATCACTAGGCTATTAATCCAGAAACTCAGCCAATGTTCTGGGTACTCAGGTTTGAATCTTGCCGTGGCAGATGGCGGAGCTTGAATTCAATTTTTAAAAAATCTGAAATTAAGAATCTACTGATGATTGTGAAACCATTGTCGATTGTCAGAAAGCTTATCTGGTTCACTAATGTCCTTTAGGGAAGAAAATCTGCCTACCTTGCCAGATGTGGCTTACGTGTGACTCCAGAGCCACAAAACGTGGTTGATTCTCAACTGCCCTCAAGCAACTTGGGAGGGAGAATAAATGTTTGCCAGCTAGTGATGCCAATGTATTACAAATGAATTTTAAAAAAATGTCCTTTAGGGAAGGAAATTTGCTGTCCTTATCTGGTTTGGCCTACATGTGATTCATTCACAGCAATGTTGTCGACTCTCTGAAATGACCTAGCAAGCCACTTGGTTCAAGGACAACTTGGGATGGACAAATCTTGTCAGCGATGTCTATGTCCTACGAATGAATAAATTCAAGATAACCTTGCACCCATGGTGAGGAAGTGAAACTTTAAACTGTTGATGACAACGAAGCAGATTCTTATGTTCTGAATGGCATTGAACTTATTGACCATTTTTGCTGCAGCAACCATCCTGTCATTGGAAGAGCATATTCTTGGCTTGTGCTTTGTAAGTAGTGGAAAGACATTAACAAGTCAGGAGATAAGTCAATCTCTACAGAATACCCGAGGTCTACTTTGCACTTTCAGCAATGTTGCAGCATTGAAACAGGTACAATTCTGAGGAAAAGTTCAGCCAGCGTGTTTCTTTAAGGATGTCAAACTTACTGCTTCTGTCTGGCTGCTTCCCCAGATTTTAAACCATTTACTCTTGTGGAATATAATTTAAACAGAATTGTCTTTTTTTTATATTCTGCACAGGACTCATCAAGATTTCCTAGATTTGGAGCAGCTGATATGTCACATTTAAAAAGAGACTATCTATCAAACATAATCATACCTCAATGCTTAAGTTTGAATTATTTCACTTTCTCTCTCTCTGAAGCCTGTGACTTTGCAATATTTTAAATAGACGGATACAGTTATCGGAACTATAATTTTGTTTTTTTGAACTGCTATGACTGAATTTAAGAGACAAGCACTCACACTATTTAGATATGCATTGGTAAGTGCAAAATAATTTTGTGTCATCTTTCTCTGTGTGCGATTTGCTCAATCTACAGGAACAGAGAAGCAGGTCGAGGTTAGAATGGTAGCCCCAAGATATTCTTTAAGCAGAGCTTGCACTGCAAGACATTGTCTGATGGTTTGATAGTTCTGTGTGTATCCCTGTTTGCCACTCTGAGAAAGGAAGGGCTAAAACACAGTAGGACTACCCCTACCTATATTAGTAGATTGTACAATTTCAGTCTGACAACATTTTCAGCTAAAGGTTTCAGTATGTATGACTGACATGGAGCTATCATAGTTCTTGTGTATCTTCACAGAATACAACAGGAGAAGACCATTCTGAAATTCCTGTCCTTGCCAGTTCATTGGAAGAGTCATTGAATTAATCCCACACACTTGCTCTTATCCCACAGTCAGTAGTAAGCTATCATTCCTCATCCATCTTGACCTGCCTACAGCCTTTGGCACAATTAACCACAACATCTTCCTTCAGCAACCACCCGTCCCTCCCCTACCATCCAGCATGGTGGAACTGCCTCAGCTAGTTCCATTCTTATCCACCCTGGGATTACCAGTGAATAATGGAAACTCTTACTGCTTCCGCATAAATTTATCTTTGCCTCCTTCTCAGTCCTAGATTTTAAACCATTTACTCTTGTGGAATATAAGTTAGGCAGAATAGTTTTTTTATATCCTTTACAGGAATCAGCAAGACTTCCTAGATTCAAAGTAACTGATCTGTCACATTTAAAAAGGAACTGTCAATCAAACATAAATATAAACCTAAGTTTTGGAATATCTTCTGTCTCTCCCTCTCTCCACCTTTAAGATGTTTGTTAAAAATAATTTTAAAAATCATGCAAACTGGCTTCCCATCTATTGACTCTGTCTACACTTCCTGCTGCCTCAGAAAAGCAGCTAGCACAATCGAGGACCACATGCATCTCAGACATTCTCATTTCCACCTTCTCCCATCAGGAAAAAGATCACAAACCAATCGACTCAAGAACAGCTTTTTCCTTGCTGTCATCAGACTTTTGAATAGACCTACCTTATATTAAGTTAGTCTTTCTTTGCACCTTAGTTATGACTGTAACATTAAATTCTGCACCCTCTTCTTTCCTTCTACCCTATATACTTTATGAATGGCATGTTTTGTCTGTATAGCACACAAAAAACAATACTTTTCAATAAGTCCCGATACATGTTCTATGTTCTATGTTCTATGTGATAATAATATATGAAATCAAATCAAAATCTACCTGTTTGACAAACCTTTGGCCATGTTTTGGAATATCTCTTCATTAAGTATCAAATTTTGTTTCAAAATTCCTCTCATGATCTGCCTTGTGACAAATTTATTACAATTACAATGCTATATAAATGCAATTTGTTGTTATATATCCAATTTTGTTTTAAAAGCTCCAATTCATCCTGCTTCTGCCAGCCTTTCAGGTAATACATTCTCGGTGATAATATTTTATTGCATATAAAAAAAAACTGCATCCTCATTTCCCCCTGGTTCTTTAGTCAATCATCTTCAATCTGTCCCCTCCGGTTACTGACCTTGCATGGAAAAGGTTTCTCCTTATCTGGTCAAAAAAAACTTCATAATTAAACCTCCCTTAATCTTCTGTGCTCTAAAGGTAACAACCTCAGATTCCCTAATCTCTCCACAGAACTAGTAAATCTCCCTGCACCCTCTCAAAGGCCTTAATGACTGGTGCTTACAAATGAGCACAATGCTCCAACTAAAACCTAACAAGTGATTGATGGTTTTGCAAAGCTTCCTTGCTTTTGTACCCTAAGGACTGGATTTTCACTGAGTCATGTTGCCTCAGGAGCCATTTAAAAATGACAGGCGGATCCAGATTCTGGAATTCCCAAGCCCATCCCCCAAACTCTGCAGTTTTTGGTAAAACCTTTAAACGGTCACTGTTCTTTCTATTAGAAGTCTGCATCCGGTATTCCTGACCTGGCTGGCTCCATTTTGGAGATGGGTATCTCCTTCTCCTCTGCAACCTGTATTTCAAGGAGTTATGGTTCACAGCCCCGCATCAGGAATCCTGAACTGTAGGTGCATGTGGGAACAGTTTTAATGGTAAGTTTAAATGTCCTCTTCACAGCCCTTATCACTTAGTTACAAGCCACATCTACCCCTTCAGATCCCTCAGCCTTCAGTGCCAAGCACTGCCCTTCCAGTCACCTTTTATGTCCTCTCGTGCACTCTATGCCAATCTCAGACATTTCCATTCCCGTTGACCCACTGAACACTTTCTAGATCAAATGAGCACTACAGTATCAAGGGGATTGTTTCAAGAGCAGCTTTTAAAAATCCTTTGATCACTTTCGTCCATGCTTGAAAAAAAGTTTGAACAAGCTAATAGAATTGTCAATCATCTAGGTCCTTTGGTGTTTCAAAAACCGCAAATCCCTGAAACCACCTGAGTTATGTAACCAAACATTGTGAAATTGACTGCAGAGATCAGACAGCATGAGCTATCAATCAAGCAATATTTCCTCTGTGAAGCAAATGCTCTATTAATCTAATGGATGTCAGGGTTCTCAGCCAGGCATACATAATAAGGCTTAGTTGAAGTCCTAGTTTTCTATTAGAATAACAGAGCATTTGCTTCCCATAAGAAATATTGTTTGATTGGCAGCTCACGCTCTCTGGTCTCTGGGGTCAATTCCACAATGTTTGTTTACGCCACCGGTTGGCCTTTCAAACAGCCAGTCCTGGTAGCCCTTGTGGCTGCCTCCTTACTTCTTTCCAGATCAGCTGGTCTGGCTCCAGCCCACACCCGACCCTCAGCAATGAACATTTGTAATACTCCTTGACACCTTTCTAAATCGTATGTGAATTAAGCTACACAGAGAAAGATGGTTCTATCTCTTCTGCTGCTGGTGCACCAATTAATATTGTTACTATTCTTCTTGAAATTGCTAATCGATTGTCTTAAAAAAAAATATCTGGTTCACAAAAGTGTCTTGCCTTGGTGGATACTTTCTCCTGAAGTTTTCCAACTCCCTCCACCCATCTGTATGATAAAAATCCAGACATATACCTCCATTTCCAAAGTAGGCATGATGTGGAGATGCCAGCGTTGGACTGGGGTAAACACAGTAAGAAGTTTTATAACATCAGGTTAAAACAAACCTGTTGGACTCTAACCTGGTGTTGTGAGACTTCTTATTTCATTTCCAAAGCCAACATTTCCTTAGGCTTTTTTAACAACCTTCTCTACCTGTCCTATCAGTTGCAAAGTGTTTTCAATTTTTAATCACCTTCCTTTCAAACTGCATGCAATAGCAGTTCAATTGACAGTTTGTTTAATATAAATCTCCATATTTTATCCTCTAAAGGGAAAACTGACGTCACGACTGCAGCTCGACAGTAATAAACAAAGTATTCCCTTCACTGTTATGATACTATAAACAGCTTGCAGAATCATTTAAAATGTCCTGCTCCACTCAAACAAGATCCTCAAGGCAGTCTGTGGGTATTCACCATGAATATTTAAGGAAGTGTAATTCCAGAAATCCTGGTGGGAGCAATCATCCGTAACAAGTCAGCCGGTTTTCCCACGACACACAATTCCCATTGTTATCTCATCCTCACTCATCAGTACAAATCCTGATTAAATTACAGGCAGGTTGCAGGTGAGAAAGAGAGTGTAATAAACCAGCTATGCACCCATTCCAATCAGATCCCCCCTGGCTAGGTTAGATTGAAATATTTCTGCAAACCAACAGTGAGGTGTTCCGATTCTGCCCACCACGAGAATCGGAGTGGACTGGACAGGGCCATGCAAAGATGCATTAATTTCGGGAGGGATTTTCTGGTCATGGGGCAAGTGCAGCCAGAAGATCCTACCCTAAGACTTGCAAAAAAAAATTCAATGTTTAATTTTGTCATCACTGTTTTGTATATCTCATAGTTATCCAAAAGAGGCAAGCAACCAATTATATCTAAAATCAAAACCAGGGCCACAACATGCATTCTTTTTTTCATTCATTTGTAAGACATGGGCATCGCTGGCTGGCCAGCATTTATTGCTCGTCCCTAGTTACCCTTGAGAAAGTAGTGGTGAACTGCCTTCTCGAATCGCTGCAGTCCACGTTCTGTAGTTTGACAATGCCATTAGGGAGGGAATTCCAGAATTTTGACCCAGTGACTGCGAAGGAATGGCGATATATTTCCAAGTCAGGATTGTGAGTGGCTTGGAGAGGAACCTGCAGTTGATGGTGTTCCCATATATCTGCAGCACTTGTCCTTCTAGATGGAAGTAGTCATGGGTTTGGAAGGTGCTGTCGAAGAATCTTTGATGAATTGCTGCAATGGACCTTGTAGATAGCACACAGAGCTGCTACTGAGCGTCAGTGGTAGAGAGATTGAATGTTGGTAGATGTGGTACCAATAAAGTAGGCTGCTTTGTCCTGGATGCTGTCAAGATTCTTGAATGTTGCTGGAAGTGCACCCATCCAGGTAAGTAGGCAATATACATTCATGTTCTTGACTTGTACCGTTTAGACGGTGGACAGGCTTTGGGGAATCAGGAGGTGAGTTACTTACTGCAGTATTCATAGTCTCATTCAAATAAATGAATTAGGAGCAATTTGGCCCCTTGGACTTGCTCCACCATTTAATAAGAAATTGGCTAATCTGTTAGTAACTTCAGCTCCTGCCTATCCTGATAAGCATTCACACCAAGAATCCACCTAACTCTGCCTAACTAATATTCAGAAATTCTGCTTCTACTGCCTTTGGTAAATTGAGTTCCTTAGACTCATGACCCTCTAAGAGAAAATATTTCTCCTCATCTCTATCCAAAATGAGTGATAACTGATATTTAAAAAGTGATCCTCTAGTTCTAGATTCTCTGACAAGAGGAAACATCCACTCCATATCCATCCCGTTAATATCCCTCAGGATTTTAAAGCTTTTGATCAAGTTGTCTCTTACTTTTCTAAATTCCAGTGGATAAAATCTATCCAATCTTTCCTCGTGTAACCCATTCATTTCTTGCATTAGTCTACTCAATCTTTTCTTCAAAACTTCTAACGCATTTACATCTTTTCTTAAACCAATATATCCACAGTACTCCAGATGTGGTCTCACCAGTGTTCTGTACAACTGAAACATAACCTCTCTACTTGCATAATAAATTCACCTCACAATTAATGATAATATTCGATGAGTTTTCCTAACTATTTTCTGTACCTGCAAACTAGCATTTCGTGATTCATGTACCAGGCTTCCCAGATCCCTCTGAATTTCTTGCTCTTCAATCTCTCAGTATTTAAATATATTTCTTGTTTATTCTTTCTGCCAAAATGAACACTTTCTCATTTGCCCCACATTATACTGCCTTTGCCAGACCTTTACTCACTCATTTAACCTATCGATGTCACTTTGTACAGTTTTGGTCTCCTTACTTGAGAAAGGATATACTAGCACTGCAAGGAGTGCAGAGGAGATTCACTAGGTTGATTCTGGAGTTCGGAGTATTGGCTTATGAGGAAAGACTGAGTAGACTGAGGCTATACTCTTTGGAATTCAGAAGAATGAGGAGAGATCTTATAGAAACATAAGATTAGAGAAACATTAGATTATTCTTCTACTCATCTACTACACATAGTACTCCAGGTGTGGTCCAGGGCAATATAACCTTGCTGCTTTTAAACTCCATCCCTCTAGCAATGAAGGAGAAAATTCTATTTGCCCTCTTAATTACCTGCTGCACCTGCAAACCAACTTTTTATGCACAAGGACACCCGGGTCCCTCTGTATAGCAGCATGCTGCAATTTTTTACCATTTAAATAATAGTCTATTTTGCTGTTGTTCCTACTAAAATGGATGATCTCACATTTACCAACATTGTACTTCATCTGCCAGACCCTTGCTCACTCACTCAGATTATCTATATCCCATTGCAGACTCCTTTGCACACTTTGCTCAGCCACTCATCTTAGTGTCATCTGCAAATTTTGACACACTACATCTGGTCCCCAACTCCAAATCATCAATGTAAATTGTAAACAATTGCAGTCCCAACATTGATCCCTGAGGCACATCCCTAGCCATTGATCACCAACCAGAAAATCACCTATTTACCCCCACTCTTTGCTTTCTGTTAGTTAATCAATCCATTACCCATAACACCATGCACCTTTATCTTATGCAGCAGCTTCTGGTGAGGCACCTTGATAAATGTTTTCTGGAAATCCAGATACACCACATCCAGAGGTTACAGTTATATGAAACATTGGTTAGGCCACATTTGGAATACCGTGTCCAATTCTAGTCACCACACCACCAGAAGGATATTTTATTTGATTTGATCTGATTTATTATTGTCACGTGTATTAACACACAGTGAAAATTATTGTTTCTTGCATGCTAAATAGACAAAATATACATTCATTGAGAAGGAAACGAGAAGGTGCAGAATGTAGTCTTACAGTCATAGCTAGGGTATAGAGAAAGATTAACTTAATGCAAGGTAAGTCCATTTAAAAGTCTGACAGCAGCAGGGAAGAAGCTGACCTTGGGTCGGTTGGCACATGACCTCAGATTTTTGGATCTTTTTCCCAATGGAAGAATGTAGAAGAGAGAATATTCAGGATGCTTGGAGCCCTTAATTATATTGGCCGCTTTGCCGAGGCAATGGGAAGTGTAGACAGAGTCAATGGATAGGATGCTGATTTGTGTGATGAATTGGGCTACATTCACAATCTTTTGTAGTCCCTTGTAATCTTGGGCAGCGCAGGAGCCATTCCAAGTTGTGAAACAACCACAAAGAATGCTTACTATGTGCATCTGTGGAATTGGTGAGAGTCATAGCTGATATGCCAAATTTCCTCAGTCTTCCGAGAAAGTAAAAGCGTTGGTGGGTTTTCTTAACTATAGTTTCAGAATGGGGAGACTGGGACAGGTTGTTGGTGATCTGGACATCTAAAATCTTGAAGCTCTCGACCCTCGCTATTTTGTTCCCGTTGACTGAAGTCGCTGACAATCTCCTTCATTTTGTTGACATTGAGGGACAGGTTATTGTAGCTGCACCAGTTCACCAGATTCTCTATCTCATTCCTGTACTCCGTCTCATCATTGTTTGAGATCCAACCCACTATTGTGGTGTCATCAGCAAACTTGAAAATCGAATTGGAGGTGCATAGTGAGTATAGTAGGGGGCTGATAATGCAGCTTTGTGAGGCACCAATGTTGAGGATGATCATGGAGGGGGTGTTGATGTCTATTCTTCCTGATTGTTGTCTGAGTTAGGAAATTCATGATCCAGTCACAGAGGGAGGTGCTGAGGGCCAGGCCACGGAGTTTGGAGATAAGTTTCGTTGGAATAATGGTATTGAAGGCTGACCTATAGTTAATAAATAGGACTCTGACATAGCACATGTGACTCCTTCAAAGAACTCCAATAAATTAGTTAAACACGATTTCCCTCTCACAAAACCATGTTGAGTCTGCCTGATTGTTTTGATTTTTGCTCTGCTGCAACATATTTAATAATAAAACATAGAACATAGAACACTACAGCACAAACAGGCCCTTCGGCCCACAAGTTGTGCTGATCATTTCAGTACCGACCAGGTCATAGAATTATCTGTAACCCCCAATTCCATTAAATCCCATGTACTCATCCAGAAGTCTCTTAAAAGACCCCAGCGAGTTTGCCTCTTCCATCACTGACAGCAGCCAATTCCATTCACTCACTACCCTCTGAGTGAAAAACTTAACTCTAACACCTCCTCCGTACTTGCTCCCCAGTCCCTTAAACCTGTGTCCTCTCGTAGCAACCATTTCAGCCCTGGGAAATAGCCTCCGAGAATCCACTCTATCTATTCCTGTCAACATCTTATAAACCTCTATCGGGTCACCTCTCAACCTTCGTCTCTCCAGGGAGAAGAGACCTAACTCTCTCAACCTATCCTCATAAAGCATGCCCCCCAGTCCAGGCAACATCCTTGTAAATCTCCTCTGCACCTTCTGAATAGCTTCCAGGTCCTTCCTATAGTGAGGCAAACAGAACTGCACACAGTACTCCAAGTGGGGCCTGACAAGGGTCTTATAAAGTTGCAGCATTACCTCCCGACTCCTAAACTCAATCTCTCTGTTAATGAACGCCAGTACATCATATGCCTTCTTGACCATATCTTCCACTTGCGGGGCAGATTTAAGAGTCCTGTGGACCCAAACCCCAAGATCCTTCTGCTCCTCAACACTGCCAAGACTCCTATCCTTGATATTATACTCCTTCATCCCATTGGTCCTACCAAAATGGACCACCACATATTTATCCGCGTTGAAGTCCATCTGCCACTTCGCCGCCCAGTCTTGCATCCTATCTATGTCTCACTGCAACTTCAGACATCCCTCCAGACTATCCACAACATCACCAACATTCGTATCATCGGCGAATTTACTAAGCCATCCCTCCACTTCCTCATCCAGGTCATTTATGAAAATGACAAACAGCAAGAGTCCTAGAACAGATCCCTGGGGGACTCCACTGGCGACTGACCTTCATGCAGAAGAAGACCCATCCACAACCACTTTCTGCCTTCTGCGGGCAAGCCACTTCTGGATCCACAAGGCCAAAGCCCCTTGGATCCCATGCCCTCTCACCTCCTCAAGAAGTCTTGCATGGGGGACCTTATCAAATGCCTTGCTGAAATCCATGTAAACCACGTCCACTGCTCTTCCTTCGCCAATGTGTTCAGTCACATTTTCAAAGAACTCAACTAGGCTCATAAAGCACGATCTGCCCTTAACAAAGCCGTGTTGACTCTTTCTGATCATATTGAACTTCTCTAAATGCTCATAAATCCTATCTCTCAGAATACTCTCCATCAACTTACCGACCACTGAGGTCAGAATCACTGGTCGGTAATTGCCCAGGCTATCCCTATTCCCCTTTTTGAAAATAGGCACCACATCGCATTCCTCCAATCTTCCGGAACCTCTCCTGTCTCCATCGACGTTGCAAAGATCATCGCCAGGGGCTCTGCAATCACTTCCCTCACCTCCCACAGAAACTGGGGTACATCCCAGTCGGACCCGGCGACTTATCTACCTTGATGGAATTTAACAGTTTCAACACCTCCTCTTTCTTAATGTCCACATACTCATTCTTTTCAGTTTGCCGCAATCCTGTAGTACAATCCTCCAGATCACTTTCCACTATGAATACTGAGGCAAAGTACTTATTAAGCACCTCTGCCATTTCTTCTGGTTCCACACAGACTTTTCCCCCTTCACCTTTTATAGGCCCTAGCCTTTCTCTTCTCATCCTTTTACTCTTCAATACTTGTAGAATGCCTTGGGATTCTCCTTAATCCTACCTGCCAAAGCCTTCTCGTGACCCCTTCTGGCTCTTCTAATTTCCTTTTTAAGCTCTCTTCTACAAGTCTTATACGCTTCTAGATCCGTAACATCCCCTAGCTCCCTGAACTAATTGTACAACTTTCTTTTCTTCCTAGCTAGGTTCATCACAACCTTTGTGCACCATGGTTCTCTTCACCTACCAAAACTTCCTTGTCTCACTGGAACGTTGTCGTGCAGACAAACATTCCTTGAAAATCTGCCACCTTCCTTCAGTACTTTTCCCCAAGAACACCTCCTTCCAGTTTACTCTTCCAATTTCCTGCCTGATGATTTCATATTTCCTTCTAACATTTTCCCTATGACAGAAGTAAAGCTAAGTTGCCTTTAATTTCCTATCTCCTGTTTTCTATCCCCTTCCTTTTATAAATAAAGGTGTTATATTCACTATTTTTCAATCTATATGCACCTTTCCCAAATCCAGGATGTTTCTAAAATTAAAACTAGTTATTCGCACCAACTGTTGCACGAGACACTTCTTTCAAGACCTGAGGATGAAGTCCATCAGGACCCAAGGATTTGTGCACCCACAACTCCAAATATTTACTCAATATCACTTCTCTGGTGGTTGTGATTTTTCTGAGTTCCTCCTTCCCATCCATTTCCTAATTTAAGCTATTCTTGGGATGTTACTTATATCCATTATAATGAAGATTGATGCAAAATACTTGTTCAATTAATTTACCACCTCCTTATTTTCTATTATTATCTTCCCAGACTGACTTTTATTAGGGTCAACATTCACTTTATTAAATCTTTTGTTATTCAATTATACACAGAGACTTTTGCTATCAATCTTCATATTTTATGTTTATATATTTATAATTTTCCTTCCTTTATTACTCATTTAGTCATTATTTGTTGTTCTTTATATTCTATCCAATCTTCTGATCTGCCAATTGTCTTTGCATAATTAATTATATGCTTCTTCTGTAAGTTTGATACTATCTTTAACTTTTTTAGTTCATCAAAGATGGTGGCCCCTTCCCTTGGAAATTTTCTTTCTTATTGGAATATTTCTATTCTGAGCATTCTGAAATATCCTTTCAAAAGTCTGCCACTGCATCTCGAATGACTTAAAACTTTACTTCATTTGCCAGTTCACTTTACCTCGCTCTAAGCTTCCATGCCCCATTCTTCTCTTTCTCAAGCTGAAAGTAAAACTCAATCATATTATGATGGAAACAATAAAACAAAATAACACAAAACTTCACATCAAATGTTAGCGGACAGCATAGGAAATTATTGAAGGTAACTTGAAAGTAATCTCTATTCGTCTCTCATTTCTTTTCCTTAATTCTTTTCGAATTCTCCTTTCCCTGGAAGACATTGTTTAAACCCTATTTGCTGTACAGTGTATTCTACCAAATGAAGGAGGCCACTGCCTTGACAAGATACTATGGGGATACAGGCTGGGTGACTCCATTGTAAGGAAAAGTTGTGGAAATAGGCTTTATTTAGTCAGAAAATTGGAACCTTTGAAATTATTTCATGTTATTTTTCAAAATTCGAAAGGGCGGAATTTTCCAGCCGTTCTTGCCCCAAAGTTGGAAAATCCCACCCAAGATCAAGATCAACGGAACTTTGCATGGTCCCGGTTGATAAGGTTGTTAAGAAGGCGTACAGTGTGTTAACTTTTATTGGTAGAGGGATTGAATTTCGGAGCCATGAGATCATGTTGCAGCTGTACAAAATTCTGGTGCGGTCGCACTTGGAGTACTGCGTACAATTCTGGTCGCCACATTATAAGAAAGATGTGGAGGCATTGGAAAGGGTGCAGAGGATGTTTACCAGGATGTTGCCTGGTATGGTGGGAAGGTCTTAAGAGAAAAGGCTGAGGGACTTGAGGTTGTTTTCGTGAGAGAGAAGAAGGTTAAGAGGTGACCTAATTGAAGCATATAAAATGATCAGAGGATTAGATAGGGTGGACTGTGAAAACTTTTCCCTCAGATGGTGATGGCTGACACGAGGCGACAAAACTTTAAATTGAGAGGTGATAAATATACCTCTGACAGATGTCAGAGGTAGGTTCTTTACTCAGAGGGTAGTAAAGGCGTGGAATGCCCTGCTTGCAGCAGTTGTGGATTCACCAACTTTAAGGGCATTGAAATGGTCATTGGATTGACATATGGATAATATTGGAATAGTTTTGGTTAGAGGGTCATTAGATTGGTTCCACTGGTCAGTGCAATATCAAGGGCCGAAGGGCTTGTACTGCGCTGTAATGTTTTATGTTCTATGTGTCCCACCCGCTACGATTCCTGTGGTGGATGGGACAGGAAAATTCCACCCAAAGAGTTTAGAAAATCTTTCACTCTGGAGACCGTTCATAAACTCGCACTTTAAGAATGAGCAAATGAGGAGCGAGGAATTTCTGATTTGCACAGATGCCAGTGCACCTTTGAGTCAAATTGGAATGCACATTTGGACAGAAAGAGAAAGCATTGTGGAAGATAGCACTGTTTGATTACAGACAGCAAATAATCCAATTGAGATCTTGATCAGAGCAACCAAATTATGGAGCTGTCGCTGCGTTTTATGAATAATACATCTTTGTTGTCTGGCAGATGTTTTGTAGTAGAAACCCAGTTGAAAGATATAATGACGAGAAAAGAAAATGTACATGGGTGATTTTAGTCTGATGCTTCCTCTCAATGGGGTGTGATATTCAATGAGCATACATCTCCAGAAATAGGAAGCCTAAACCCATGATTTTCCACCCATTCATAACATCCATTGTGAGCAGTAAATCTTCAAATTATTGCCATATATTGTACTGCAATTAAATATGTAAGTACTCGAATGGATAAACTCACGAGGGGCTGAATCTTACTGAGAAAATAATGAAGTGTTGACAACACATGTATTGAATAATGTAAAATCAGTCAGCAAGTTCAGGTGAAGAAGAGGCATATTGTGAAACTTCAAAACCTATTGATCATTTTACAGTTTTCCATCATTTTCCTCACACAAATAGCATCTTGTCCTCAGCCTCACTGTTATTTTTAAATATTTACTGGATTTGCAGTACCCTTTTCCAATTCCAGTCCTCTTCACGCACCCATAGGTACACTAAGGCAAACTATTATCTGTTTCTATGGCTAGATTGTTCTTGGAACAAGGCACTAAGTCTGTTGCCAGCATTCTTTTAATGACTTAATAATTTTAATACAATGCCAATCCAGAAAGGAAATCATTTAAACTTTTCAGGCTCACTGTTGCATGTTGTAACTTGTTTGCCATTTTAAATTGATCAAATTTTAATTCTTTCATCCTTTTCTGTCTCTGTTTTCCACTCCATCTTAAACAAATCTTTTCTTTCTCTATTTTTGTACTGTGTACAGAGGTTCGCACTGTTGTTTCATTGTGCCAGAGACCTGGGTTCAGTTCTGGTTTCGGGTCACTGTCCAAATGGAGTTTGCACATCTTCCCTATGTCTGCGTGCATTTCCTCCGGGTGCTCCGGTTTCCTCCCACACTCCAAAGATGTGCAGTTTAGGTGGACTGGCCATGCTGAATTGCCCTTAGTGCCAGAAGATTAGTAGGGTAAATAGGTGGGGTTTCAGGGATAGAGGCTGATTGGCATTGTTGTCAGTACTGCTCAATGGGCTGAATGGTCTCTATCTGTGCTGTAAGGATTTTATGATTCTATTTGACCCATCCCTCCGCTTCTTTCTCAAGCCTTAAATCACATCAGTTAAGGAGATGCATTGCATAGTTTCATCTTTCACCTAATTTCCCAGCTGCACTATTGTCCATGACATTAGCAGCTCATACTTCGGGCAAATTACAATGCAATAAAAACTTTGAGCTCAATAAAGCAGGCGAGAGTCCAATGAAAGGCAAGTGCCATGAGCTAAGCTACCCCGGCAAGATTTGGCCCTGTGATATGGGATTCACCTCTCAGGTGAATGACACAGCGGGCATTCTGTCTTTCCTGCAAGTTAAAGTCCAATAAGTGGCATGATTATAAACATGAAATGTGTTTAAACATTTCTTTAAAACATTTAAAAGAAAAATAGACAACAGCCAGCAAATTAATATAACATCATGCTTAGTGGCATCACTGAGGTTGTCATGGCAATCGTTGTTCTGAAGCATGCAATTTTCTGCAGTGTGCAGTTGCTTTAGGATTAGCTATTAAAGTTGAGATTGGCACTGAAACTCGGCTTGTCCACATATGACTGTGAAGATTATTTCATGAGTGTTGTCTTACGAACCCAGCAATGTAACTATTTGGAAAGCAATAATTGTATGCAGAAAGAACATGGTTATGCCTCTCTTACTTACATTTATATAGTGCCTTTCACAACCACAGGACAGCTTCAGATTATATTACTTAGTATGATGTGAATTTGTAAAGCTATATTCGATTAAATTGTGCATGAAGCATTGAATATGCCAGAATTCTATTATCGGCGCAGGTGAGGATCTGACAATGGAAATCTCATCAACCTCAGGCAGGAATTTCCAATCTCATCCAAATGAGAGCCATAAAATTCCACCCATAGAATCCCTGCAGTGCTGAAAGAGGCTATTCGGCCCACTGAATCTGCATCAACTTTACCCTATAACCCCATGTATTTATGCCACTAATTCCTCTAACCTATATATCTTGAGATACTAAGGGGCAATTCAGCATGATCAATCAACTTAACCTGTACACCTTTGGACGAATGAGTCATTTGTTCCATATAGAAAGAGTTGAGTTATGAGAGCAAATAGTAACAAACTGATTTACCATAACCTTTTTCTTTCCTACAACTTCTCATTTTCATCTGGTCTTTAGATCTGAAGAAAAGTTAACTAAGGTGCAACACAATAAAAAGAGTAAACAGAATGAGCGAAATATTAGCAAACTCACTGCAGATCAACTATTCAAGAAATAATGGCTAAACCCCAGGAGATAAACAAAATATAAGGTTTTAAGAAAATATTCTTATGAATTAAGTACATTTTGGATTTTTCTTTTGATATTTTTCTTTTCAATTTGGCACAACAGAGAACAGCAGCATTCACAGACACTTGCACTGAAAAGCACTGAAGTACATTGTTGACAGAACTATTTGTTAAATATGTTTGCAGCAGATTACATCTTGGTTTGAAGAGACCCTGTGGTCACTGCTAAGAGTAGTGTTGACAATCTGTAGTGGCTAACTTCATGAATGGAATAAACCTTCTTGGCCTCTACCAGTCCTGTTTACTCATGTAACAGCCCCTGAAAGTCAGCGCTGAAAGTACTGTTGACAGCAATGTATTGGGTAACTTCTTGATTGGAATGAGCCCTGTAATCAGTATCGGATGTGGTGTTGACAGGCTGTAGTTGGTGACTCATTGATTGGAAAAGGCTCCGCAATGAGTATTGGCGCCCGTGTTGACAGACTTTAGTGGAGGCTTATTGATTGGAAAAGGCCTCACGGTCTGTGCTTGTTTTGTCTGTGCAAGTTTTGTGCTTGTGAGTGAGTTAGCCTCACTGAATGACTTAGATTACGGTGGACAGTCATTCTACAATTCTGATGGAAATGGGGCAGCTGAAAATTAAGCTTTGAGAATGAGGCAGTTCTCTTTCTCATTGGGCCAAGCCTTCCAGCTGAGCTTATTTGAACTCTTTGCGCTTCCTGTTGACTTTAGTCCTCTAAACTTCTCCCCTATCAATGCCCACTAATGAGAATTCTTCCGAGTATACTAGTTCTGTCTTCACAAGTTAACACAGTAAGAAGTCTCACAACAGCAGGTTAAAGTCCAGGTTAAAGATCGTAAACGCCACCAGCTTTCGGAACACTATTCCTTCGTCAGGTGAGTGGAGTCCACTCACCTGACGAAGGAGCAGCACTCCAAAAGCAAGTGGTGTTTACTATCTAGTAAACCTGTTGGACTTAGAACATAGAATATTACAGCGCAGTACAGGCCCTTCAGCCCTCGATGTTGTACCGACCAGAGAAACCAATCTAATGACCCTCTAACCTAAACTATTCCAATGTTATCCATATGCCTATCCACTGACCATTTGAATGCCCTTAAAGTTGCCGAGTCCACAACTGCAGCAGGCAGGGCATTCCACGCCCTTACTATTCTCTGAGTAAAGAACCTACCTCTGATATCTGTCCTATAACTACTACTCCTTAACTTAAAGCTATGTCCTTTCAAGTTTGCCATCACCATCTGAGGAAAAAGGCTCTCACTGTCCACCCCATCTAACCCTCTGATCATCTTATATGCCTCAATTAGGTCAGCTCCTAACCTTCTTCTCTCTTATGAAAACAACCTCAAGTCCCTCAGCCTTTCCTCATAAGACCTTCCCACCATACCAGGCAACATGCTGGTAAACTTCCTCTGCACCCATCCCAATGCTTCCACATCTTTCTCATAGTGCGGCAACCAGAACTATACGCAATACTCCAGTTGCGGCTGCACCAGAATTTTGTACAATTGCAACATGATCTCACGGCTCTGAAATTCAATCCCTCTACCAATAAAAGCTAACGCACACCGTACACCTTCTTAACAACCTTATCAACCTTATCAAACTTCGTCAGGTGAGTGGACTCCATTCATCTGATGAAGGAACAGAGTTCCAGAAGCTAGTGGCGTTTACAATCAAATAAACCTGTTGGACTTTAATCTGGTGTTGCGAGGCTTTTTACTGTGTTTACCCCAATCCAACACTTGCATCTCCACATCGTGACTACTCATGAGTTAAGCCACCAATGCAACTGCAAAGACTTTGGATGGGATTTTTTCAGCTATGCTCGCCCCAAGACCAAAAAAGAGACCTTTGCATGATCCATCACCCCGCAACACTCCCACCTGCTACGATTCCTGGGGTGGAATGAGAAAATTCCACCTTTTGTCAAAATCATTGAGATAGTGAAGAGTGTTAAAATTCCCTGTTAATTCTGGAGCCAGTCCTTCCTTAACATGGGCTTATTCACAAAACCCAGAGAAGCTTAATTTAGATAAACATAAGGTGATGCATTTTGGTGGATCGAATTGGGGCAGGACCTGGAACAAAACAAAAATAAGAATAAACAGAATGATCAAAATACTTGCAAATTTACTGAGAATCAACTCTTCTAGAAATAATAACTGGAGATAAAACACTTTAAAAATATTCTTATGAACTAAATGCATTTCAACTTTTTCTCTTGATAGTTTTCTCTTAAATTTGGCAATTTGGAATTTGTTCTCACTGGAACAATGGAGGTTAAGGGGGCAACATGATAGAAGTCTATAAGATGATGAGTGGCATGGACTGAGTGGAGTCAGATATTCTTTCTTGGTGCATAGCAGTGGACACAGTGCGCTCTCTCACCAGGTCCACCCAACTGCAAACAGAATAGCTGGGAAGAGACAGACAGTGGGGTCAGACAAACCCCCTGTACCCACTGATGGAACAGGAACAGGGTCACATAGAGATCCTCCTTGCTGGACTAGCAATCCAGAGATCAGAGTAATGATCTGGGAACCAAGATTCAAATCCCACCATGGCAGAAGATGAACTTTGATTTCAATTTTTTTTCAATCTGGAATTTAACTGATGACTATGAAGCTGTTGCCAATTGTCATAAAGACCCACCTGATTCAATAATGTGCTGAGAAAGAAACCTGCTATCTTTATCTGACCAGGTCTTCATGTGACTCCAGATCTACAAGAAATGCAGTTGACTTTCAAAAATGCCCCCTAAAATGCACTTAGCTCGATAGACACTAAACGCTGGCCCAGCAGTAATGCCTACATCCCATGAATGATTAGGATCCTTCCCCTCATCCAGAAACAAAAAAATATATTTTCAAGCGTCAAGAAATGCAAGCTCCAACAACTTCTGTATTCCAATATGCACCTGGATCATTCTTCACCTTCATTTTCTTCTGACCCCATCCCTCCTCCTAATCTCACTCTTTGCCATGATTTTATTGTGTCCTTTGGCTTTTCCCTCTTTCTCCCATTGGTCCTAGAGGGTAAGTCCTCAAGGAAAGGCCTTCAGTCCTTAATGGTCCCATCTCCTTGAACGTAGAGCCTGACATAATGCTGCCATCATCTTGGTCTTCCAGGCCACTTTTTCGGCCATGGATCTTCCCTACTTTCAGAATTCTGGTTCCACGTGCATCCTTCCCTCAGGTCTCTTACTTTCGGGTTTTCATCAGCATTTTTGAATTAGTATTTAACTCTCTCCCACCCCAGTTTTGAAAGAATTAAGCAACTCATAAACATTGGAGAAAAATGGGAGACTTCTCCATTACTTACATACACAATACAGCAACGAAAGCTTGCCTGCTTTTTAAATGCAGAATAATTATAGATTTCCTGTTGAATATTATAATAAATCTGTAAGTGAAATGTTTTCATTAGCGGTCTACAAGCTGCCTTTAATATTTATTTCTGATGGTGGTCCAATGCGCCAATAACAGTTCTTTTCTTTTTGTCATTTTATTACTGAGCACCCACATAAATTGCCATTTATGCAGAAAAGCAGCAGGAAGAGAAGGCTGATTGCAGGGATAACATCCCCCTCCACTGCCAATTCAAATCTGTTTTCCTTGGCTAACCTTTGAGAAGTGGAGCACATCAAGAAGAGCGACATTTATTTAAATAGAAATTAGCAATGAATAATTTCATAGTCATTTACCAGAACAGAAGCTGAATATTGCAGAAAAATACTTGACAGTTAACTGTCACTTAACATCAGCTGGTGCTTTCTCCATGGCAGTGTCTCTACCAATCAAAGTCTCCTTGCCAAACAATCAGTATTCCCTTCTCAGTGTAAAGTTGCTGTTTCCCCTGATTTTGCAAATCCTGATGAGTGTAAGATGAAAAACTTTGACACAGTGTCTTTTTTAGCAATATTCAAATGAATGGTATCTCATATTATTTATCAAATGGGCACCCCAATTTCAATGGGCAGGATTTTTCATTCCACACTCTAAGTGAGGTGGCAGATGGGACAGGCATTGTTTTCCCTGACAACTCAGTGTTGGATTTTTGCACTGTGTTCTCTGCACCCCATCTCACTGCTGAGTCAAGAAGCGGAAGCACATCAAATCATAGATTTACCCACATCACCATGACCTCAGTCGTTCATTCTTTCAAGTAACATATTAAAAGTACAGCCACAATCAGGCTTCTCAACATCTCCAAGCCAGGATAGTACAATGGAAAAAAAGACAAGAGGAATGCAACTCCAAAGTTTAGTAATGATTCGTTCGGTTACTTGCTATTGAGGCCTGCCAGAATGTCTTCTCTTGTAGTGATGGCCGAAGGAGATCCACCAATACCTTCTGAGCTCAGTGCAAACCTAGTGCAGAAAATGTCCACAATCCTGTCAATTGAAGCACCTCGTTACTCTGACATCTTCTAATTCTGGCCTTAGCTCCTTTATGACATTCCCTGAGACACTTTTCCCCATTCTGGCCCTAAGAATGATTCTAACCCATATCTGCCTAGTCAGGTGTCATGTCATTTTTACCTGTTCCCCGTGGATGTCTTGCCTTGTGACCCCTTCCACAGCACCCCTGCTTTACAGCTTACCTCTGATTCCCTCTTGGAAGCATTTAGCGCTTTCTGTGAAGCCTGACACTGTGTTGAGTGGTGTGTAATTAAAAGTAGACAAACAAAAACCAAAGTCACTAGCGTAATGTTGCTCATCACATACACATTACTTTTTTTAAATTAATTTATGGGATGCAGGCATCACTGTCTGGGTCCAGCATTTATTGCCGATCCCTAACTGCCCTCCATTTTAGAGGGCATTTGTGAGTTAACCACATTGCTGTGGATCCGGAGTTACATGTAGGTTAAACCAGGTAAGGAAACAGATTTCCTTCCCTAAAAGATATCAGTGAACTTGATAGGCTTTTTGGCTGATCAGCAATGGTCATCACTAGATCTTTAATTCCAGACTTTTCACTGTAGTGGGATTTGAACCCAGATCTCCGAGTCCTGCCCTGGGTCAGTGGATTACAGTCCAGTGACAATACTGCCTCTCGAGTTAGAACGTAGAACATAGAACACTACAGCACAAACAGGCCCTTCAGCCCACAAGTTGTGCCGAACACATCAAAAACCTACCCAGCCATAGACCTATCTATAACCCCCAATCCCATTGGATCCCATATACTCATCCAGAAGTCTTTTAAAAGACCCCAGAGAGTTCGCCTCGACCACCACCGACGGCAGCCGATTCCATTCACTCACCACCCTCTGAGTGAAAAACTTTCCCCTAGCATCTCCTCTGTACTTGCTTCCCTGCACCTTAAATCTGTGCCCTCTCGTCGCGGCCATTTCAGACCTGGGAAATAGTCTCTGAGAGTCCACCCTATCTATTCCTCTCAACATCTTGTAAACCTCTATCAGGTCGCCTCTCAACCTTCGTCTCTCCAGGGAGAACAGTCCCAGCTCCCTCAACCTGTCTTCATAAGGCATGCCTAATTGTGGAACATCTGGATCTAATTAGACATCAACATTACCTCTTGCTCCAATATGGGGGGGATGATACCTGCAGGCAGTTTTTATAATGAATATTCAAATAGCCTTCCTGATATTGTGCATCAGGAAACACACTCCACCATTGCAGGCTGGAGCAGGCATCAGGATCCCGTTTTCCCACCAACATAAAACAGGTTTTAATGCTCTTATGAGATTTTTCAGCTCCCTCCACCATGATGCATGATGCAGGTGGGAGCAGAAAATCCCAGACAATTCGTCATACATTTATCAGCTGTGTTTAGTTTCGCCAAATGATCCCAGTTGCGTGCAGTACACGCATTCCTGAAAGGTATCCATTCTGAGGGCTGTCATTCATGATACTGTAGACACAGATGAGTGAAAAAGACAAGTATGACATTGTGCAGCCATTCTACGCATGCCTGCCAGTCTTTCCAGCATGATTCTTTGACGAGATGATACTTGCATTAAAATCAGACAGAAATGTGATCACTGTGAGTACTGTGCGCCTGCCTTGGCTCAGCAGCAGCTCTGAACCAGAAAGTTGGGAGTTCAAGCCACACTTCAGAGAGCTGAACCCACAATCAAAGCTGACCCTTCAGTGCAATGCTGAAGAGGGTCATTGAAAGGGCGACACAGTGGTTAGCACTGCTGCCTCACAGCACCAAGGACCCAGGTTCAATTCTGGCCTTGGATCACTGTCTGTGCGGAGTCTACACATTTTCTCCATGTCTGCGCAGGTTTCCTCCAGGTGCCCTTCCTTCCTCCCATAATCCAAAGATGTGCAGATTGATTGGCCATGCAGAATTGACTGTGGTGTCAGGGGAGATTAGCAGAGTAAATTTGTGGGGTTACGGAAATAAGGTCTGGGTGGGATTGTGGTCAGTACAGGTTCGATGGGCTAAATGGCCTCCTTGTGTACTGTAGGAACTCCACGATGGGTCCTGCACCATTGAGTGGAATTTTTCTGCATATTGGCAAAGGCCAATAGCAGACTGGGAAAGTAGTGTTGAAGCAGAGGACACCACCAACAAAGGCTTTCTCCATGGTATCACAGCGAACATTGAAAAAGAAATGGAAAGGAGGCAGGTTCCACAATGTCGCCCCAGTGGGACAAGCTTTGGTTGAGTATCTTAAAGACAGAGGCGCAGTTTTTTAAGTGCCTTAAAAACGTCTGCCTTACTAACATGCCTTACTAACATCTTGTACAACTTCAACAAGACATTCTGGCTGCTGTATTCAATGTTCTGACCGATGAAACCAAGCTTCAACGCCCGGGTGTTTTCCGGGCGTAACCCTCTCCCCATTGAGTGATGTACTCACCTGAGTTCCTCTGGACCTGCCAGGTTCATGCCCTGGGAAACTAGTCATAATTCACACCAATCTGCCCTCGCACCAATGTGAATTGACTTTCCTACAGAAGCGGGAAGGATGGGTGGTGGCGGCGGTGGTGGTGGGCCGGGGGGAGGGTGGAATTCAAACCTGATTAAAATATGTAAACGATGTTCCCAATATTGAAAGTCAGAAATCCAGTTACATCTCTGACCAGGAGATGAAAACAGTTACATCACATTTTTATATTAGCAACTTGGACATTTGGTGAGATTTTCCACTCCAACCCCCAATCCCACTTAAGAAAAATGGGAACGGAAAATCTCGCTGTTGCCTTCCAAATTTTATGCATTATTGGCTAACTCAGCATTTATTGCCCATCCCCAGTTGGTCTTGAGAAGATGGTGGCGAGCCGCCTTCTCGAACCACTGACTCCATGGCAGTCCGTTAAAAAGGGATTTTGACCCGGTGACAATGAAAGAACGGGAATGGCTAGAGTATTCCCAGACTGTGTGTGGCTTGGAGGAGGACTTGCTCGGAGAACGTGATGGTGTTCCCATGTATCTACTGACTTCATCCTTCTAAGTGGTAGAAGGCATGAATTTGGAAGATTGTTGGTGGTACACACTGCTTCCACTATACATCCATAGTAGAAGCACAGTGCAGCCATTGATGCACCGTAACAGGCTGCTTTGCCTTGTTTGGTGTCAAGCTTCTTAAGTGTTGCTGCATTTGGACCAATCCAGGCAAATGGCGAGTATTCCATCACATTCCTGACTTATGCATTGTAGCTGGCTTATAGATGTGACGTTTTATTTGCCCCACCTGTCGGATATTAACAATGCATAACTTATTTGATAGAAATTTACAAGATACTAACAGGATTAGGCAGGGCAGATTCAAAAACAATGTTCTCGATGATGGGGAGCCCAGAACTAGGGATCATAGCTTGAGGATATGGGGTAAACCTTTTAGGATTCAGGTGAGGAGAAATTTCTTCACCCAGAGATTGGTTAATATGTGAAATTCACGACCACAGAAAGTAGTTAAGGTTAAAACATTGTGTAATTTCAAGAAATTAGACATACCTCTTAAGGCTAAAGAATTCAAGTGATATGGGGGCAAGGGAAGATCAGGATATTGAATTTGATGATCAGTCATGATCATAATGAATGGCAGAGTCAGCTCAAAGGCAGCTTACTACTGCTTTTATTTTCTGTTTCTACAATAGATAAAAGAAGAAGGGTGTTCACTCTTGTTGTCTCTGACGCTAAGATTGTCATTGCTGTTTGTGGTAAATTTGTGCACAAATTGTCTGCAAACTTTCCCTGCTTTGAAACAGGGTTACATTTCACAAAATAAGTCATTGACTGTAAAGTGCTTGAGGAACATCCTGAGATTATGAAAGATTGTTAATAAATGCATGTTCTTTCTTCCTGTACACTCACGGCTAGAAAATATTATAACATTGATTGTGTGGTGAAGAATTGGGGAATAGTATAAAGCAGATTTTCTAAATAAGAGGAAGGAGAAAATCATATTACTTGAAAAATGTTAGCACTATCTTTGGGCCATCCCATCATACTACTCAAAGGTTTCGATATCTGAAACGTTTCAAAGCATCCTGCTACATTAGAAAATATGAACAGTTTCATTTTTCCCTTTAAGATCATTTGCTTGTTTCAATAATTCATACATAGAGAGTTCTTCAGTTCTTCACTTTCTTGGCTGGGTGGCTCGGTGGTACAGTGGTTAGCACTGCTGCCTCATGGCGCCAGGGACACAGATTGGATTGCTGGCTTGAGTCACTGTGCGGAGTCTACACATTTTCCATGTATCTCTGTGGGTTTCCTCTGGGAGCTCTGGTTTCCTCCCACAGTCCAAAAGACATACTGGTTAAAAGCATTGGCCATGCTAAATTCTTCCTCAGTGTGCCCAAATGGGCACCAGAGTGTGGTGACGAGGGGATTTTCATTGCATTACATAAATAGTATCTATCTACTTAGAAATACTAGAAGATAGTATCTATCGACTTAGTATCTGCCACTACACTCGTGGATAATAAATAAACTTTACTTTTCATAATTCTCCCTCAGACATTACCAAAAATATCTTTTGCTATGGTTTAAATTGCTGACACTTTGTCGGGGATGGTGATTGTCCAGAATCTGTTATCTCCAAGCGAGAATCATGATGGTGGAGAATCAGACATCAGGCCAAAAACAAGTTTGGTGTTGGCCTCCAAACCTGTGATGATGCTCCTACCCATCCTACGTCACGAGACCTAGTCAGGTTCCCACTCATAGCAAGCGGCACCCCAATAATTGTGCAAATCCACTAATTGTATTACAATTACTTGGTTTGACAGCCCATTGACCGGCCCCCTGCCTTTCACCCTCTCATTCCAGCAGGAAATGCACCGGCAGGATCTGGTGCTGATAATGACCAGCGTGGATCTGGCATATTGGACCCCAAGTGCCCAGGGGAGCACCGTGAACCCTTCAGCAAATAGGAGTATCCTCCCCACTCCACTCAAATAAAGGGTCATCCCACATCCCCCCACACAGGGATGAGGATGACCCAAACCGACCATACCCTCAGCCCCTACCCTCTTGAGGCTCCTATTCATTCCCCCCCCCCCAACTTTGCCCACTCAGATTCTCCTTTCAGCTCCCCCAATTAACACACCCTCCCACTCAGGCACCCACTCAAGCCCACCTTCAAGCCACCTGCCTTCCACTGCCCCATCATGCTGGACTGCCCTTTCTTGCCCTGGCAGACCTACATATCATCCGTACAATAGGGGTTTTAGGCAGTTCTGAGATCAACATCTGTATTCCTGCCTGTTAGCTTAAGAATCCTGAAGTGGCCAGGTCACTTTAACCTCCATGTCCTGCCCCCCCGTCCACCCACCCCTCCCCATTCTACACTCCATTCTGCAGCAGGGATTTCCCTTCCTCTCAGTCAGAAGCTGGAGGCGTGAGACTTTATTCTCTTTGAGGAAACCATTCTTGACAATCAGTTTATATCTATGTATACATTGCAGTTAGGAACAGAGACAGGTATTTCAGGTGCATTGAAGCATGAAGGGAAATAAATGCAGGTGACTAGAGGTTGAGTAGGAATCCATTCAGCCATCTTTGGAAGCCTAGTTTAAAGCACTGCATTTTGAAATTGACAGAGATCAAAGGTTTTTAATGCAATGGAGAGGGTTTCAAAGGTTTCAGCTTGCTGGAAGAGACTTCAAATCCAATCTGTGTGAATATGTTGGGGTTGAGTGCACAGGTGTGAAGAATGGAATGTCCCAGGTGAAATCTAACAGATCTCCTCTATGTTAGAGCACTTCAATGGGATCTGTTCACCCTCCAGTTGGTGTGGACACTTCTTTCATTCATACATGGGGTGTGGGCGTCACTGACAGGGCCAGCATTTATTGCCTAGTGCTGAGGGCATTTAAGAGTCAACCACATTGCTGTGGCTCTGGAGTCACTTGCAGGCCAGACCAGGTTGGATGACAGATTTCCCTTTCTAAAGGACATTGGTAAACCGGATGGGTTTTCCTGACAATCGATGATAGTTTCTTCTGACAATCTATGATGATTTCATGTTCATCATCAAGCTTTTAATTCCAGATTTTTATTGAATTTAGATTTCACCATCTGCCAGGGTGGGATTCGAACCTGAGTTCCCAGAGCCTTACTCTGGGTCTCTGGATTATAAGTCCAGTGACAATACCACTATGCCACTGCCTCCTCTGCCTCAGAAGAATCATGGCCTGTATAGTCTGCATTCAGTTCATTGACATGGCCAGCAATATCCTTCCTATGAGTAGATCACCAAAACTGTCTGATGGAATCTGGACAGTGATAATCAATGTTACAACTTCTGATTTGTACTCTTTCTCTTTACTAATGCAGCCCATTGTTACCCTTGCCTTTTTTTATTCCAAACGCAGGATAAAAGCTTCGACCAAGGGTCATCTGGACGCAAAGCATCAGCTCTTTTCCCTCCTTACAAATTCTGCCAGACCTGCTGAGATTTTTCAGCATTTTCTCTTTTGTTTTTTTTTATTTCAAACTCTGGTTTTTCCTGAAGCCATTGGATTCATAGATGTATCCAGAATACTCAAAGCACACTGATCAGAAGCATAGCAGTTCAATTTCACATATGCTCCTTTTTGAAACTGGCAATCATCTTGAACTTATTCTTTTTCAAGTGCATTAAATACCCACTAAACCATTTACAATAAATTACTAACACATCACACCTTGAACAGGAAAAAATGCCAATGCATTTGATAGAACATAGAACATTACAGCGCAGTACAGGCCCTTCAGCCCTCGATATTGCGCCAACTTGTGAAACCAATCTAAAGCCCATCTAACGTACACTATTCCAATATCATCCATATGTTTATCCAATGATAATTTAAATGTCCTTAATGTTAGCAAGTCCATTACTGTTGTAGGCAGAGCATTCCACACCCTTTTTACTCTCTGAGTAAAGGACTCTGACATCTGTCCTATGTCTATCAATCCTCAATTTAAAGCTATGTCCCCTCATGTTAGCGATCTCAATCTGAGGAAAAAGACCTTCACTGTCCACCCTATTTGATCCTGTGATCATCTTATATGCCTCTATTAAGTCATCCCTTAACCTTCTTCTCTCTAATGAAAACAGCCTCAAGTTCTCAGCCTTTCCTCATAAGACCTTCCTACCATACCAGGTAAATCCTGGCAAATCTCCTCTGCAGCTTTTCCAATGCTTCCACACCCTTTCTACAATGCAGCGACGAGAACTGTATGTAACACTCCAAGTGCGGTTGCATCAGGGTTTTCTACAGCTGCAAAATGACCACATGGCTCTGAAACTCAACCCTCTAACAATAAAAGCTTTCTAAAGAAAAGTATTCAAAAGATCTGCTTAAGACATTGAAATTCTTTAAATTCAGTTGTGTTTGCCAAATCTGCTCTTTTTTGTATTTTTGCAAACTTGCAAATTTTGCCTTCAATACACTTATCTAAGTCAATCATAGGATCATGAAATCCCTGCAGTGCAGAAGGAAGCCATTCAGCCCATCAGATCTGCACTGACTCTCCAACAGAGCATCTTAACCATGCCAAACCCACTCTACCCTATCTCCATAACCCTCGCATATTCCCCGCAAATGTACCTGATCTATACAAATCTACACGTATTTGAATACTAAGGGGCAATTTAGCATGGCCAATCTACCTAACCTTCACATCTTTGGACTGTGGAAGGACACCTGAGCACCTGGAGGAAACCCACGCAGACATGGGAAGAATATACAAACCCCTTGCAGTCACTCAAGGCTGGAATCGAACCTGGGTCCCTGGCACTGTGAGGCAGCAGTGCTAACCACTGTGCCATTGTGCCACCCAGAATGAAATTGATCAATGACATTGAAGGTAAAATTTGATTTCTGCTAACTGATTCTCTGTATTCTGTTGAATTCTCATTGATGGTAATTTCTGATTTCTTTGTTTAAATTAACAATCTATCCAGAGCCTCCTATCTGGGGACTGCTTATATTGGCCACTAATTAAAATTGTGGAACTTTGCCAAAAATATTTTGAAAATCCAAGTGTGTAGTATCAGTTTTATGTCCCTTGTCTATCATGTCAGTAACCTTCAAGAAAAAAACTTGCGAAGAGTTTATTGTCACTCTTTGCCTGACTCCAAATGAATTATCCTTTAGTAAATTATACTTTTCCGAGTATTCACTCATTTGTACTCTTTAAGTCATTTTGAAAATTTTCTTTATTGCTGATGTTTAACGTGCTGTTCCATTGTTTCTCGATGTATCTCTGGGCAGTTATTAAGTGATAGAATTATCTTAGCAAGTTTCACACTGTGTGTGAGTAAATGACAATGGGGTCTATCAAGTTAATATCCAAGTCCAGCAAATGATACGCATGTTTCTATTGCAAGAAGATTGGAGTATAAGGGTAAAGAATTTATTTTGCAATTATATATTGCTTTAGTGCTGGGAGTAATCATACTCATAGAGGTTTGCAGCATGAAAGCAGACCCTTCGGCCCAACTAGTCTATGCTCGTCCTATGTGCCCGCATTTGGCCCATATCTCTCTATATCCACCTTACCATGTAACTGTCTAAATGATTTTTAAAAGGCAAAATTGTACCTGCTTTGACAATTATCTCTGACAGCTCATTCCAAATGCTCACCTCCCTCTGAATGAAAACATTGCCCCTCTGGATCTTTATGCATCTGTCCCTTTTCATCTTAAACCTATGCCCTCTACTTTTATTCCTTTGGGAAAAGATGTTGACTCTCTTTCTTATCTATGCCCCTCAATATTTTATAGACTTCTATAAGATCACCCCTAAGCTTCCTATACTCCAGGAAAGAAAGTCCCAGTCTATCCAGCCTCTCCCTATAACTCAAATCATCAATTCTCAGTAGCATTCTCGTAGATCTTTTTTGCACTCTTTCTAATTTAAAATATCCTTTCTATAATAGAATGAGCAGGACTGCATACAATATTGATCTGCTTTTGTAAGGAAGAATGCAGTTGACTCAGAGGGAGATTCAACAAAGGTGATTCAACTTGAATCAAAAGATTCAACTAAAGTGATTCCTATATTTGGAGGGCTGTCTTATAAGTAAAGGTTGACTATGAAATTTGACTCTAATACTGCTGCCACTGACACTACAATGAATCTCCAACTGTCAGCAAAGTACTTTATCCTTCTTCCAATGGTTGTTGTCTTCTGGTAGAAATAACAGTGCTTTAATTCTCAGAAATGTTCTATTAAGATCCTGACGGCTACCATTGAAACTGAACTGGACCAGCCATGTAAATACTGTGACGAGAAGAGCAAATCCAGCGATGATTAACTCACCTCCTGACGCTGTCCACAATCTACAACACACACATCAGGAGAATGAAGTAATACTCTCCACTTACCTGGATGAGTGCAGATCCACCAACATTCAAGGCACTTGATACCTTCCGGGACAAAGTAGCCCACTTGATTTGCACCCCATCCACAAATAATTAATTTCCTTCACCACCAACAAATTCCACCGGAGGTCAACAGACCTTTGCATAATACCCCTACTCTACCCCCACCCATTACGATTTCCGTGATTGGTGGGACTGTAAAATTCCACCCAGTGCTTGAGACAGGTGACAATTCAGGACAAGAGGTGAGAAGAAATAGGGCTTGCGGCAAGTGAAGACGTGCATCAGATTCTGAACAGGCCAATCAGCATTTGTAAAAGATCAGCTCAATGCTAAAACATTGACCTTTATATCAGAACTGACTTCAATTGCTTCCATCATCACACTCACATCTATGTAAAGAGTGTTTTCTTCCAGTTTATTACAATGTGCTCTACAGTATGACTGGACTTAGCATTGCAAAACATAAACTGTCATACAGAATTGACAATGTCAGAAACTCCCTTCTGCACCACCAGAGCTTGTTTTCAGCTTCAAATTACTTGTCCCATTTCATTGGAATTTCATGTGTGCTATTCTGTAAGAACTCAGTAAGAATTTAGCAACACCAATTATTAATCCAACCGATTTATTTGATAGTAAAAAAGCGAGCTTTCAACACTCCCGTGTCTTCATCAGGCAAGTGCAGTGTTCTGGTCTACAATAGCACACATCAGCACAGACAGTCAGAGATTGCTGATTAGAATGCGAATCCTTACATCTAACCTGCTATTCAAGTGTTAAAGTGGTGAACAATGTGTGTGAAGGGAATCCTGAGCATTGTCGGAGAATTGTGTATTTTCTCCAGACAGCCCAGTAAGTGAGGTTTTCTGCTAACCCAGGCAAGTTACGGGGGTTACAGATAGTGTGTCATGAAGCCAAGATCCCTGTTAAGACCGTCCTCATGTGTGCGGAACTTGGCTATCAGTCTAAGCTCAGCGACTCTGCGCTGCCGTGTGTCACAAAAGCCCCCTTGAAGAACATTTACCCGCAGGTCGGAGGCCGAATGCCCATGACTGCTGAAGTGTTGGCCCACAGGAAGGGAACTGTTTTGCCTGGTGATTGTTGAGCGATGCTCATTCATCCGCGGTCGTAGTGTTTGCATGGTCTCCCCAATATACCATGCTTCGGGACATCCTTTCTTGCAACGTATTAGGTAGACAACGTTGGCCGAGTTGCAAGAGTATGTAACGTGCACCTGGTGAATGGTATCCTCACGTTTGATGATGTCGTCCATGTCTATGATCCGGCATGTCTTGCAGAGGTTGCTGTGGCAGGTTTGTGTGGTATTGTGGTCACTGTTCTCCTGAAGGTTGGGTAGTTTGCTGCGAACAATGATCTGTTTGAGGTTGTGCGGTTGTCTGAAAGCAAGAAGTGGGGGGGTGGGGATGGCCCTAGCGAGATGTTCATCGTCATCAATGATATGTTGAAGACTCCGGAGAAGATGTCGTAGCTCCTCCACTCCGGGGAAGTACTGGACAACAAAGGGTACTCTGTCCACCGTGTCCCGTGTTCGTCTTCTGAGGAGATCAGTGCGGTTTATCGTTGTGGCACGGTGGAACTGTCGATCGATGAGTCGAGCGCCATATCCTGTTCTCACGAGTGCATCCTTCAGTGTCTGGAGGTGTCTGTCACGATCCTCCTCATCTGAGCAAACTCATCATGACTGCTATTCTGTAGTCAGCAGAGTTAAAAGATTTTTCTAAATATTTCTGAGGCTCTGTCACTGAGTCTTTTGCAGGACACTGTCCCTGCACGGATCTGCAGAACATTCTCCTGATGCTCTGGGTTGCATTTCACCTTGCATGCTATAGAACTGACATTTTCATAGAATCCCTACAGTGCAGAAGGAGGCCACTCGACGTATCGAGCCTGAACCGACAACAATCCCACCCAGGCCCTACCTCTGCAACCCCATGTATTTACCCTGCTAATCCCCTGACACTAAGCGGTAATTGAGCATGGCCAATCAACCTAACCAAACACACCTTGGCAGTGTGAGAGGGAACCGGAGCATCCAGAGGAAACCCATGCAGACACGGGGAAAATGTGCAGGGAGTCACCCAAGGACGGAATTGAACCTGGGTGCCTGGTGCTGTGAGGCAGCGATGTTAACCACTATGCCACCGTGCCATCTTTCATTCAGCCTCTTGCAACTTGTTTGCTTCTTCATTCCCCTCCTCTTTAAATTCCCCCCTGGTAAAATTGTTTCCCATTTTACCATCACCTCTCTTTTGCTCATTAATTTGTTTACCCATTCGAAGTACCTTAATGTTGTTTACCGTAGTGTATGTTTGTCCTGCAGCAGTCAGCCAAGTTGGCCCTTAATTCCATGGCTGACTCACTCCATTGAAAAAGTGGTACTTAGCCGATTAGATGAGCTACTTAGTTGTTACATTACAGCTGCTCGCTTTGTTCTCAAATCATCATAGATTTATTTTACTTCCCCCCCCCCTTAAATCAGCATTTAATTGTGTTCCTGCAGTCAGTTTGTTCTTTGTGCTGTGACAGTAAACATCTTTAGAACTCTTGAAAGCATGTCGTGCAGTTTAATCAAATCCAAGCTGTCACAGTAACTTGCAAATAATTTCGAAACCCACCAAAAAAAATGCATTGACTCATTCGGCTAATTATCTTCCAAAAATATTCAACTTCTAATGGCAGCGAGCACTGCGAGCCTACTGGAAGATGTACGCCTCCAATAAATGCTGCTTGTGGAAGCAGGTATGTCTGCACATGGTTCCCCAGTCAGTGAAATCTTCAGAGGGCTCTCGTTGTGGTTCAAGACACTCAGCAGATAGACCATCCAAATCCGTTTGATCCTTGCACTGCCCAAAGTTAGCTGAGTAAGAAGTGTCACAGCACCAGATCAAAGTCCAACCGGTTTATTTGGAATCACAATCTTTTGGATCGCTCATCACCAGAGGAAGAAGTGGCACTCCGGAAGGAGCAGCACTCCAGGAGCTCATGATTCCAAAATGAATTTGTTGCTGTGAGGCTTCTTACTGCGCCTATCCCAGTCTAACGCCGGCATCTCTACATCAGAGTTAGCTGCATTGAGGGTTGGGGTATTATGCCTGAATTGGAGAAGGACACCTGTCCCTGAAAGCTGTCCGGTGGATTTCAGGCAAATAAAAAGCAAAATACCACGGATACTGAAATTGGGACTAAAAACAGAAGATGCTGGATGGATTCAGCAGGTCTGGCAGCATCTTTGGAGAGAGAAACATTCTTAACGTTTCAGATCTGAATGACAAGAGGGAGCTTTGCTGTACTATCTCTGCCACTTAAGTAGCCAGGTGGCTCTCAATGTCCAAATGCCTTGTCCCATTGCAACTCCTTTTAGTCTAGTGCTATTGCCTCTGGTAATTCACTAATATCTAACATAATAGAATCCCCACAGAGCAGAAGAGGTTATTTGGTTCAGCAAGTATATATCACATCTCTGAGAGGGTATTTACCCAGCCCCTCTCCCGTGCCCCATGCCTGTAATCCCATACATTTATCATGGCTAATCCATCTAACCTATACATCTTGGGACACTAAGGAGCAATTTAGCATGGCCAATTCACCTAAACTGCACATCTTTGGACTGTGGGAGGAAACTGGAGCACCCGGAGGAAGCCCACATAGACATGGGGAGAATGTGCAACTTTCACACAGACAGTCATCCAAGGCCTGAATCGAACCCAGGTCCCCAGAGCTATGAGTCAGCAGTGCTAGCCACAGTGCCACTGTACTTGCTAGCTTTGGTTCCCTTCTATTAATGTATATGCTGCCCCTTGGAAACATCATCTGAGAGTACAACGTTTGTTTTGTATATTACACCCATGGTAACGAGATCTAACTCACCATGACCTCAAATCCTCCATTGTGCTAAGTTGTCAGACTGCTTCTTCAACATCCTGCAATGGATAAACAGAAATTTCTTCCAATTAAATATTGGAAAGGTTGAAGCTATTGCTTTTGGTCCTCACTCCAGACTCTATTCTGTAGCTGCTAACTCCATCTATCTCGCTGCTTACAGTCTAACACTAAACTAGTCTATTCACAACCTTGGTGTTATATTTGACCCTGAGATGAGTTTTCAAATTCATTTTCATGTTATCATGAGCATTATCTATTTCTATCTCCAACCAGCTTGTTTTGCTAACCTGTTGAAGGATGGGTGACCAGTTGCTAATTAAACATGGCGAATACCTTTTGACTTAACAAATTTCCAAAACTCCTTCACTGTAGATGCTGTGCCCATTGCCTAACATCAAGATCTGTAGGATGCCATGCTTGGCAAAAGTCTGTCTCTACTTGTCAGTGGTGCTATATCATTGTATATTTCACCAATTGGACATCCAACCAGTTGGAAAGCGTACTAACCAAGATGAGAAACATGCTTCATGAAGGGAGCTGCAAAATCTATGTGTAGTTCTGCCCAAGGTGTCCCCAGCCATTCCCATGGGTGCATATTTGCCAGTGGCCTGTTCGGCTGCACAATTTAGGCACTGGCTGACTATTCTTTCAATTTCTTCATCAATGCCTGGCCACTAAACAAAATTTTGGGCGAGTGCCTTTATCCTGCTTTGTTCTGGGTGTGCATCATGTAATTCTTGTAATAAAATCCATTTCCTTTGAGGTGGCTCTATAACATGAGTTCCCCACAATAATTTTATCACATTATCTCTATCTTTCACTGCTGATAAGGTGTAAGTTGTTCTGAATTATCATATCGCCATCCTTGCATCACCATCTTATTAACTTCCCCAACTTAAGTCGCTGCTTGTGTGGAGTCTGCATATTCTCCCCGTGTCTGGGTGGGCTTCCTCTGAGCATTCTGGTTTCCTCCCACGGTTGAAAAGATGTGTTGGTTAGGTACATTGGCCATGCTAAATTTTCTTTGAGTGTAAGTGAACAGGTGCCGGAGTGTGGTAACTAAGGGATTTTCATTACAGTGTGATTGAGAGCCTACTTGTGACACAAATAAATAAATTTTAACATTTGAATACATTATCTCTTTTGGTCCAAGTTTTTATATGGTTTGCTGAAACTGACAAAGTCAAGTGCAGCACCAACATGATTTCTTGTGATATCAGTGGTGAAGGTATTGTCTGCACCAGGGGTAAGTGGCTGAGTGTATCCGTATCCGATATTTGTATCCCTGGATGATATTGGAACGAGTAGCTGTATGCAGCTAGCAATAAAGCCCATCTCTGTACCCTCGCAGAGACGATTGGTGACATGGGTTTATCCTCTTGGAATAACCCCAACAAAGGTTTATAATCTGACACTATGGTGAAATGTCTGCCACATGTATATTGATGAAACTTCTTCACATGAATTACTGCCAGACTTCCTTTGTGTACCTGAGAATACTTTATCTCTGCATCTGATAGTGTTTTTGATGCAAATGCAATTGTTCTTTCTACTCCAGCTGACATCTTGTGGGACAAAACTGCTCCCACTCCATATGGTGATGTATCACAGGTAACTGCCTATGGCTTAGTTGGATCAACGTTCATAAACAGTGCAAATGACTGTAAAGTTTGCTTTAGTTTGGCAAACGCTTCTTCTTGTTCCTCTCCCCACTTCCAATGCTGATGCTTCTTCAAAAGATGAAGTGGGACTAAGATTGTGGACATGTTTTGTAAGAATTTCCCATAATAATTCATCATTCCAAGGAACAATTTTAACTCTGATACATTTTTAGGCTGTGGAACTTCCTGAACGGATGCAAATCTTGAGCATCTACCCTGAAATCCAAATATGTAACTTCATCTGCCTGAAAAATTCATTTTTCTCATTTCAACCTGACACCCACTTCCTGTGAGTCTGTACACATTAGAGTTTAGAAGGCTGAGGGGAGGATCTTATAGAGACTTACAAGATAATGAAGGGGCTAGATAGGGTCGAGGTAGAGAGATTCTTTTTGCTTAGAAAGGAAACCAGAACTAGAGGGAACAGCCTCAAAATGAAGGGGGAAGGGCAGTTTAGAACAGAGTTGAGGAGGAACCTCTTCACTCAAAGGGTGGTGAATCTCTGGGATTCTCTGCCCATTAAAGTGGTGGAGATATCTCATTGAATATATTTAAGTCACAGGTAGATAGATTTCTGATAAACAAGGGAATTAAAGATTATGGGAAGAAAGTGGGAAAGTGGAATTGATTCACTTCAGATCAGCCATGATCTTATTGAATGGCAGGGCAGGCTCGAGGGGCTAGATGGCCTACTCCTGCTCCTATTTCTTATGTTCTTATGTTCTTAAATCTTCTCAAAACTTCCTCTAAATTTGATCTATGTTCCTCAGGTGAGGCTCCTCTAATTAGGATGTCATAGTGATATATCACTACATTAGGAATGCCCTGTAATTAACTTTCCACCACATGTTGCAAAATGGCACAGGCCAATGAGACTCCAAAAGCTAACTATATGTATTGGTATAAACCTTTGTGGGTGTTGATGATAACTAACCTCTGGGATTCATCGTCCAACTCCAGCTGCTGGTACGGTTGACTGAGATCTAACTTGGTATACTTCAGGTCCCCTGCTAATTTTGGCATAGAGGTCCTCAATTCTATCTATTTGAGCTCCTTGATTTGCAATTTGTTTATTATCCCCACAAACTCTCACAGTTTGAGAATAGAGACTAGGGGTGCAGCCCATTAAGAGAACCGTTCAAGCTTTGTGACACCAAAATTCTCCAATCTCCCAAGCTCTACTTCAATCTTATGATGAAGTCGATAAGACACTGGGCAGGCCCAAAAGAATTTTGCTGTTGCTTCAGGATTCAAATAAATTTTGACTTTAGCCCCTTTATTTGTCCCAGTATTTACACAGCTCACAGCAACTGTTGAAAACCTCCATCCCAGAGATTTAATATTTCCAACCAATTTAGTTTTATCTGCTTGAGCCAATCCTGATCCATTAGGCAGGGTCTGCAACCCTCAATTACTAAAAGTTAGTTGCGCTATTTGTTTTTGTTGGCTGTAATAATGACAGTTAACATTACTGTCTTCAATGTCTCTCCTGTATAAGTAGACAAAATGGCTCCTGTCTCACTCAATCTCAATGGCTGAAGACCTTTTTGGAAGTTATTAAAATGCCTGCTCCCCTATGACTGTGACCACAGCTCCTGTGTCAACCTCCATTTTAAGTGACCTGTTGTTTATGATCAAAACTATCTCTATGGAAGGCAGCTTATTTAGTTGGACCTGGTTTAAGGTGTACAATCCAAGTCCCATGTCAGACTCCTCAGTTTTTTTAATGGAGTTAAATGATCTGTCCTGGCTGCTTCACTCTGCATTATAACCTTAACCCTAACCCTAACCCTGCTTGTAAATGACCCTTCCTTATTGGCATCTTCTGGAGTGCTCTCCCTCACACTCAAAACAAGCTGACACCTCCAGGTCTCCTTTGTTTTCTTTCACCCCAACTCTTTCCCTCACTTCCTCCCCTTTATCTTTTCTACCCCGCTTCCCCTTTTCTACATTCTAACTCTGTCCCATTCTACCCCACCCCCCTCACCTTCCCCAGCATCTTCATCTGTCACAGCTTACAACTTCTCTGCCGTTTGGCCATTCACATCCTTTATTCTCTTTGGGGACAGCTATTAGCAGTCTTTTCCCATGGTTTCTATGGCTATGACTCATTTCCCTCCCTCTGCAGTATAAATATTGCCTACCTTCTATGTCTTTTAGCTTTGACAAAATGTCACCTGAACTCGAAACGTCAACTCTTTTCTCTCCATACAGATGTTGCCGGTCCTGCTGAGATTTTCCAGTGTTTTCCCTTTTGGTTCCATCTCCAGTGCTGTACTCCCCATCTCAGGCTCCGCTGCACCCGCACTCAGGCTGTTCCTCCCGACAACAGTCTCCTACCTCATAGGGCATGCCTTTTAACTCGCTCACATCCTGCTCAGTGAATTCAGTCACCCGGGCCACCTCCACAGCGGCTTTCTGAAAAGATTTTGGTCTGAGTCGGTATAACTTCTTCTATGTGACAAGATGTTTACTCCACAGACCCGATGGTCTCTTAACATCTCCTGGACCGAATTTTCCGCACTCTGCTATCCCGCTCAATCTGGTCAGAAAACTGAAGACAGTCTCCCCAGGTCCCCGGACTGCTGAATGAAATTTATACTTCCACACAATAATTAAAAGTCGGAGCTAAAATGTTTTTTGACCAACTCGGCCATCTTGTCAAAGGACTTTGTGACTGGAATGTCAGGCAATGTATATCTTCTCACTAGTCTGTAAGCATGTGGGCCACAGACTGTGAGTAGTTTCACTTTGTTATTGCTATATTAGTGCAGATATAATTTTGTGGGCAGAATTCACAAGTTCATAAGATATAGGAGCAGAATTTGTGCCATTTGGCCCATCAGGTCTGTTCCACCATTCAATCTGATATTCAGCTGATATGGTTCTCATCTCCATTTTCCTGCCATTGCCCCATAACCCTTCAACCCATTACCAATTAATAATCTGAATAATTCTTCCTTTAATTTACTCAGTGTCCCAGCATCTTTGGGGTAACGTATTCCACAGATTCACAACCTCTTATGAGATGTAGTTTCTCCTCAACCATGTTTTAAATTTGCTACCCCTTATCTGGAGGATAAGGTCATAGAGAGAGACTATGACCTCTCGTCTTAGAATGCCCCACAAGAGGAAGCATCCGCTGCATGTCTATTTTATCCATACCTTTTATCATTTTGAATATCTCAATTTGATCTCCCCGCATTCTTCTAAATTCTTTGAAATAAAGGTTTCTTTGAAGTCAGCAGCAAGTACTGTCATCTCACTGTTGACTAGTATCATCTTTCTTTTTGCCTCTGCTGTGATCCCATTAGCCACAAAGCAATAACAAAGCCTTTCGATATATTGTCCCCACGGTTTCAGTGCTCACTATCCTCCCACTCTAGCTGCTCACTATCATTTCCTGATAACTGACAAAAATTTTTCCTCATCGCCAGTGTAATAGCTTTAAAAGTGACTTGTTGTGGCTTCAAGTTATAAAGGGTTCATTACAATAATATTTAAACATTGACAGTCTAGGGATTTGACAGAATTGCAACACACATAAACCCTTTTCTCCTCTCTGGCTTCAACTGAGGACCCTCCGTGATGCAGGATCCTTGCACACGATTGGTTTGGCTTCCCCGCGAGCTCTCCATAGGGTCTAGCCCAATCACATGGCCCTCAGGGATCATCCCTTAAAGGGCTAATGGTGCCACAAGATGAAATTCGAACTGCAGAGCTCACTCGATCTTTGTGGGCAGGTTTCTTTGAGGTCAGCAGCAAGCACCATCATCTCATTGCTGATTGCAGTACCCAAACCAAAATGTATTGTAATATATCCTGTCTAGAAAAATAAATTATTTAGGTACAGCACAACCATGGTTTCCTTTTCTGATCCTTAGAACTATTCAGTTAATTACCATATATAGAGGATATGTCATGACCAGAAGTGTGTTGTGATAAATACTTTCACAAATGAGACTAACCGGATAATTCATGAGTGACAAAGTTGCGAGTGATTTATGGTCAATCTCTCCTCTGGAGATATTTGTCATGCCGACTGCTAGCCATGGCATATCCTTTCCTTATCCTGAATGTTTTAAAATACGATTTTTCTGTTGCGAAAACCTGTGAGGAATCAAGAACAGACTCAAAATTATGTCTATGTTAATAGAATACTACAATAACAACGTGATACCACAGAGTGACTTCAAATCATGTTCTTCAGCTGTGAAAGATGGGGGTGTATTGAAAATCTATTATACATCGATCAGGTCAAGGATATCCATGATATGGATCTGTTTTCACACATGAGCTGATGGTGAATTATTTATGATGTCATTGAATGTGAGTTATCTGAATTCATATAATCTCTGTTATTGTGGGGTAGCCACTATTTAGTGGCACAGAGTAAATAAGATACTATGAAATATCTTACCATTTTCTAAATTGATGTTTGGCATGATTTGTAACAGTTAGTTGTCTTTGCTGGTTTGCATCACCCCTGATTTTTTTTTATTTAATTCATTGAGCCTGAAATATTTTGCACACTTTTTTTTAATTAATTCATGGGAGATAGGCATCACTGGCTGGCCAAGATTTGCAACCCATCCCTAGTTGCCCTTGAGAATGTGACATTGGGCAGTGCGGTAGCACAATAGTTAACACTGCTGCCTCAGAGTGCAGGGACCCAAGTTTAATTCCCATTTGGTCAATGTCTATGTGAAGTCTGTACATTTTCCCTGTGTGTGCGTGGGTTTCCTCTGGATGCTTCAGTTTCTTCCCACAGTCCAAAATGAGATGTTGTTTAAGTGCATTGGCCATGCTGAATTCTACTTCAGTACCCAAATAGGCACTGGAGTATGGTGATTAGAGGAGTTTTCATAGTAACTTCATTGCAGTATTAATGTAAGCTATTTGTGACACTAATAAATAAACTTTAAAGAAGCAATCCACAAGTGATTGATATAACTGAGTGTCTCACTCCATCATTTCAGAGAGCTGTGACTTTGGAGTCACACATAGACCAGACCAGGCAAGGATGCCATATTTCATTCCTTAAAGGATGCTAGTGAATCATGTGGGGTTTTTCTAACAATCAGTAGATTCTTAACTCCAGATTTTTTTTAATTGAATTCAAATTCCATCATCTGCAATAGCCTCTGAGGTCTCCAGAATATTTGTTGAATTTCTGGATTAATAAACCAGCGATAATACCATTAGACCATCGCCTCCCCCTCGAGTTGGGAACCTGGTAAATAGTGAGGATGTGCAAACCTTTACAAAATGGGCAGTCTCATGACAGATGCAATATAATGCAGAGATGTATGAGGCAATGTACTTGAGAAAGAAAAATGCTTATACTTTCAAAAAGAAGACAGAAATTTGGAGTTATTATTTAATGGAAAGCTATTAAAGATTGAGGAGAAACACAGAGTCTCTAGGGTTCAAAGCACATCCTGTTAGATTGTCGCAATGGGGCCAATTTTGAGGACTGACGCCTTAAATCCAAATGAAGCAATAACAACATCTGGCCTTGTATCAGGTCAAATCAGGCATTAGGCCATTTGGTACATTAACACCAACACTCTGATAGAGAGTGGTAACCAGGTCCTCCCTTAAATATATAAATAAGTACCAATTATAACGTCATACGAACATAAAAATTCAGAAGTAGGCCACTCAGCTCTCTTTGCTGCTTCGCCATTCAATGTGATCTTGCTTGATCTAATTGTAACCTCAACTCCACATTTTTACATATCCCTGATGAGCTCTGATCCCCTTGTTGATCTAACTATGCCTTAAAAATATTCAAAAATTCTCCTCCTCTTGCCATTTGAGGAAGAGAATTCCAGAGCCTCTGAGAGAAAAGAAATTCTCCTCATCTCTGTCTTAAAGGGGTGGCCTCTTGTTTTTAAAGTGTGACCCTGTGAGAAATCAGACATCATAGAGCAGCATCTGCTCCTGCGGTTTAAGCATTGGTGGGGCTTTTGTTATTAAAGTGCATGTGTAGCCAGCCAGGAGGAACTGGAGTGCTTCACAGTATCCTGATTGACCCAGTCTTTCCCATCCAACCACCTTCATTCCCAAAGAAAATGTCATCTCCATAAAATGGGTGAATGAATGAACAGCAGTGCCAAAGCATTCTCAGTGTTCAATTTCAGGCCAGCCTTGAGCTTCCTGCTTTTGCCACACCCTCTTTGTGTACCATTGATACATAGAATCATAGAGTCTTACAGTGCAGAAGGAGGCCATTTGGCCCATTGAGTCTGCACCAACCACAATCCCTTGGCTCTATTCCCATAACTTCATGCATTTACCTTAGCTAGTCCCTCTGACACTAAGAAGCAATTTTGCAAGGCCAATCTCCCTAATCTGCAAAGAATGGGCTACAACTACTTCTAAACCATAACATCTTGATAATGTGAGTATAGGTATACACAGCCTATTAAAAAAAATAGGTCAATGCCTTTTGGGTTTCATAAATAGAAACATAACATATGAAAGTATATTGTAGATATGAAATGTTGGAAAGGTAATGGAGACGGCTCCTGCTGACCGTTTCCCAAACCACCTCAAGGGTGATAAGGATAAGCAATAAATGCTAACACTTCCACCCACGCTCACCTCTCAAAAGTGATTTTTTTTTTAAATTCAGCAATGTATCAAATTAGTCAAATCAAATACACAATGACAATTATGGGAGGCTTCATTTGCTCACAAATAGATTGGATGGACAAGGGAGTGAAACGGAACAAAGCAATAGCAGTTTTTAGAGCCTCTTCATAGGCAGCCTTAGATGAGAGGTAAAACTGCTGGCTCTAGTCATGGGATATAAACCACAACAAATAAAAGAAATACCAGAAAATATTGGGGAGTAGTCATCTCACTATCATGTGATTTAAGACACTGATTGTGCTATCACAAATTCACATACTTGTTACCTTGCAGAAGGAGGCCTTTTGGCCCATCGTGTCTGCACTGGCTCTTCAAATGAGCATCATGGTTTAGTGCCATTCCCCTGTCTTTACACCGTATCCCTGCACATTGTTTCTATGCAAACAATCATCTACTGCCCTCTTAAATACTCCAAATGAACTTGCCCCCACCACTATGAGGCAACTGCATGGTGGTATTGTCACTGGACTAGCAATCCAGAGACTCAGGATAATGCTCTGGGGACTGGGGTTTGAGTCCATCATAAACAGATAGTGAAATGTGGAATTAAAAGTCTACTGATGACCATGAAATCATTGTCAATTGTTGGAAAAACTCATCTGGTTCACTCATGTCCTTTAGGGAAGGAAATCTGCCACCCTTACCTGATCTACTCTATATATAACTTCCGATCTACAGCAACACAGTCGAGTATTGAATGCCCTCGGGGATGGGCAATAAATGCTGGCCCAGCTAGCAACCCCCACATCTAACGGACGAATATAAAAAACACTTCCAGGCAGAGTATTCCAGACCCAAACTACTCATTGTTGAAAAGGTTTCTTGTCACAACTTAATACGTATAGTACAAGGGCAAGAGTAATACATGGAAAAAAAGCTATCCATGAGGAAATGTGGATGGAGCTAAAGAATGTAAACAGGAGAAAATATTGCCAGCATATTTCAAAGGGGGTCAGATACAGCAAGTCTTGTGGTGCAGCGATAGTGTCCCCACACCAGAATCTCTGTGTTCAAGTCCAGCACAGTAAGAAGTCTCATAACTCCAGGTTAAAGTCTACCAGGTTTATTTGTAGCAAACGCCACTAGCTTTCAGAACTGCTGTTCCTTTGTCCTAGTAGCGTTTGCTACAAATAAAACTGTTGAACTTTAACCTGGCGTTGTGACACTGCTTACTATGTTTACCCCAGTCCAACGCCAGCATCTCTACTTCAAGTATAACACCAGGACTCGCTGACCACAGGAGGAGTGTTCATAACTTGGTTCAAGGACTGATGACCAACTCAGGAACCTATTCCCCCCAAGGAAAAGCAAATGTATATCAAAAATGTGGATTTCTTCCCAAATTCAATTTAATATTTGTGAATAGCTGGGAGATTCCTCTAAGATAAAGGCAAATTATTGTGGGTGCTGGAATCCGAAACAAAAACAGGAAATGCTGAAAGATCTCAACAAGTTGGACAGCATCTGTGAAGACAGAATAGAACCAACAAGTCAAGCCAGGATGAACAAGTCATTAGTATTTTCTATTTTTTGTTTTGAGGGAGATTTCTCTCTTTGTTTTAGATATGGTGACAAATTCAGGATCTCTGATATTTCTTATAGAAATAAAGACTGAGAAATCATTGGTCAGAATTTTACATGTTATTTTCGGGCGCATAGCTGATCCGCAAGTGGGTGAAAATGCACGAGGAGATGTTGGGTGCTCTTGTTGACATCAGCACGCACTTGGGCAATACTGCAGCCTTGCACAGGAGTCGGCACCATGCCCGTCAATAATTAATCAGCCAGTAAGGCGATCGAAAGGGTAATTGACTGCTTTAATGATCTTATTTCTGCAGTTAATCCATAGACAAGGCAAAAGGGGGCCGGAATGTAGGCTTTTTAAGTTGTCAGATGTTTAGGTGAGAGTTTGCTGTTGCTTTAGTGTTGAGATTTCAGACTTTTCCCTCTGTCTCCTTTTCAAAATGTGCTTGTTCTGAGCACACTCGTTTTGTCAACTCTGTTGAGTGTTTCTGCTCATTGCAATCTTCAGCACATGGAGCAGTGCCATCTGTATTTTAACATGTGGAAATTGCACAGTGCTCTGGGGGGTGGGAGGGGGGCCAGTTCATCTGAGGAGGGAGAGAGTGGCAAAAGGAAGAGGAGGTCCTGTGTCCAATAGTGTCACAAGGAGAGACATGCGGGAGGGGAGGCGCAGGGCCCGCGCAGACAGCAAGACAGACGGCACCGTAGAAGAAATCACTCTGCCAAATACCCATGACCACTGAAGTCTTTCCTCACAGGAAGAGAACATTTTTGCCTAGTGATTGTGATTGTCAATAAATGCTGGCCTGCAGAGATCCCATGTCCCACAAATGAATAAAAAAAATGTGCAAGGCTCCTGAAAGTTCTAAATCACTGTCCTCACCTTCAAGTAAACACACGCAATGGCTCAAGTGTGTAGCCAAGTGAGAGGGTGAATAGAGCACTTGAATGATTTCTAGCTATTCCCACCATGTGTCCAACTCACTGTTGTTTTGAAAGTACAAACATTCCATGTGCAGATCGATTGACATGCTCAATATAAGCAAACATAAAATTAGATAAAATTACATGGAGCTAGATTTAATAGAGATGGCAGAAGTCCCATCAGGGCCAATGGAGGGTCAGTGGGTGGGGCAACCACAAGCATTAACCATTGCGTGGTGCTGCACCTGCCAAATGAGGCAAATCAATGATTTGCACACTAAAAGCCAAGTAAATGATGTCAGGGGATGCTGGGGCTAACAGGCAGTAAAAGGGGAATCGCTGGGAGCAAGTGGCAAAGTTGCCAAAATTAGTGTTCTGAGCCTGAAGCCCAAGGTATATGATGAAGCCAGACTTGACCCCAACAATTTTTCATATTTTTGCGTAAATGTGCAGAGAGGACGCTTCACTCCAAGAGTAATTCCACTGACAAATTCAGGATCTTTTATAATAAAACAAACTGTCGGTAATAACACAGTCTAACAAATGAAGTAACTTAACTATTAACAGTTGAACAATTGTTAAAAAAATGAAAGAAAACAACTTTAATTTCTAATTTAGCATGGTTTCAGTTCCAAATAAGCAACATTCTTCCTGCAGACTGAAAAACCACTTTAAATGCAGCTAGCAACGATAAATATACTTGCTACAAGGATTGTACACAGTCTTGAAGCTTTGACAGAGGTTTTGATTTTCAGACCATCTTGACCTCTGTCAATTCTCAGCCAGAGCTCGAAAGCTTTTTCTGTCTGCTCCAAACTTAGCTCCTTCTATTAACCACATCATCACATGACCCTGCCTACCTAAGCCCACATTCCATTCCTTTAATCAAAACCCCGGGAGAACATTTCTGTTTGTAAACAAAGTCCATTAGTTCTATCTTAACACCACTATGTAGCTAAAACACGTAATTGTCCTGCTTTCCCAGCATCTGAGCTGTATGAATTCCAGACACATTGACTGACTGTAGAATAGAGCTGAATCTGTAAACAGTTCCTTGAAACAGAAAAATGTATATATTCATAGCACACTATCATCACACCAAGAGGTGACCATTGCCATTGAGGGAACTTTGTAAGCCATTATGTCTCCAAAATAGGAATGGCCCAACAAGTTTTTGCTGGTGTTTATTGTAAATTATGCTGTACACCAGCCTCCTTCCGCTTTACCTAAGCCCTCCTGAGCAATGTATCATCCAGCCCAATTCTATTCCTTTCTCCCTTGTGTAGCAATCTAGCATCCCCATAGCGGCATCTTTCTTAATCACCCATTCAGTAGCTATTTCCCCATTCTCACCACTCTTTTGAGTATTTCCTGATTGGACATATGCATGACTAACTTCCGTTCCCTGACAAATGGAATATCTTCTCTACATTTACTCTGTTGGCTCCCTTTATAATTTCAAAGATCTCCATCTGGCTATTTCAGTCTTCTCCTCTTTAGAATATTGAGTCCCAGCCTGTTCAACATTCCCCAATAGTCAGAGCCTCTCAATTTTGTGAAAAGAAAACAAATAGGATCCATACAAGGACACTTGCCAGAATTTTACCAGCACTGAGGTTTTACCAGGCTCATTGATCGTCATTCTCCGTTGGCCTTGGGCGGGATCATAGAACTCTACAGAGTAGAAAGAGGCCATTCGGCCCATCGAATCTGCACTGACCACAATCCCCTTCACCCGTATCCCTACATATTTTACCCACTAATGCCTCTAACCTACACATCTCAGGCCACTAAGAGGAAATTTCAGCGTGGCCAATCAATCTAACCCGCACATCTTTGGATTGTGGGAGGAAACCGGAGCACCTAGAGGAAACCCATGCAGACATGAGGAGAATGTGCAAACTCCACACAGCCAGTGACCCGAGCCAGGAATCGAACCCAGGTCCCTGGAGTTGTGAAGCAGCAATGCTAACCACTTTGCTTTCATGCCGCCCTAGATCTTAAGAGCCTCAGGTAGGTGATGGATGTGGATTAAGCCCTGAACCTAGGTGAAGATATTGTGACCTCAGTTATGGAACGGTATTGGCTTTATTCTGATCTTTCATGGGCCAATCAGCAGAGTTTGCACGTTGGTGAAGAGAACCAGCAATTCTGAGGCCATGATCACTTTTTTATGCATTCATGGGGCATGGGCATTGCTGGCCGGCCAGTATTTATTGCCCATCTCTAGTTGGCTGAGGGAGTTGACAGTCAACCACACAATTGTAGCTCTAGAATTACATGTAGACCAAACTAGGTAAGAATGACAGATTTCCTTCCCTAAAGAACATTAGTGAACAAGAAGGTTTCATCTTCAACAATGGTTTCATGGTCAATAATGGATGCTTAATTCCAGACATTGTTTATTGAATTCAAATTCCACCATCTGCCATGGTGGGATTTGAACCCAGGTCCCCAGAACATTAGCTGAGTTTATGGATTAATAGTCAAGCGATAATGCTACTAAGCCATCATCTTATTTAAATTCAGCAGGCAAGTTGTGGAGCATCAGACAGGCATCTCCCACAAACAGCTAGCCAGATTGAGACTGCAAATTCAAGCCAGAGAAACCCTTTGTCAGGTATATTGTAGGATGGGGGAGTCATAATCATAGAAAGAGGAGCTAGCTAGGCGTCAGTGGCCTTGAAGACCCAGAGAGTAACAGGAGCCCAAATTTGACATTAAAATCTTGCCCAACAGATGAACGTTTAGGTCGCCTCTGCATTGGTTCTATCAAAGTAGAACTGACTGCACTGTGTGTTTATAGGTGTGGATGGGCACATGGTTAAACTACCAACATCATTTTGATACTGTCACAACTTAACACGAAGAATTCAGAATTAACCCCCATGAGTTTGCAATGCACCTGATCCAGTGCTCAGAAATGTGGAAGGTCAACTCTTGGTTGATCTGTGTAATTGAAAGCATTTGGTCTGGATTTACACAGATAACAACGTTGTTTACTTTAAGCAGATATGACCTTCTCCACAATACCTTTTTTTGAATCTCTGTTTGCATCACATTCAGTATTTTACTGTGAAATTTCAGCTAAATAAAGCTACACCAAACTGCACACTGCATCCAAGAGAGAAGGAAATATTACCTCCCTATAAATCTTTTGAGGAATCTTATACTATATAGATATCCCTAACTGAAGAAATGTAATTGTTTTGGTATGGACTGCAACCGATTGAAATCTCTGCTCCAGGTTTGGTCAGATACATACCTAGAAGCTTATAAGAACTTGCAAATTGATCCTATTTGACACTCCTAGTAACCTGATTCAAAGAGACCCTTGTCAAATATTCAGCCTGGAACAGATCACTGTAGCCAAGGCCTACAGTGAGATGATTCCATCCAAAGGGAGAGCAAAGTATGAACAAAGGAAAGGGAACACTGCAATGTGGTTTGATTAAACCTCAAGAAAGGGCTGGCAAAAGGCCAGAAACATTAACTTTTGGAAGATCAAAGGGGTCTCTCAGAATCATATATAAAGGGTGTGCTGTAAAGGAGGAAGAGAAAAGTAAAATGAGGTTTTAAATGCAATGATGTTTATAGATACGTGTGGCAATGAAAATAGCAGGTGCAGTGAGATGCTGATGGGGGCACAAGGTTTGATTGTAAAAAGGGTTGTACAAAGAATATAAGCCTTGTCTGATAACCTTTCCCAGGAGAGTGGAGCCAGACAGAGGAACACAAGTCCTTTCTTTCCATTAGCATAACATCATTCATAAAACATTTATCTTCTTGTCAGCAGAAGACTCTTAACAAAATGCATTATTATTGATCCACTTCAAAAAAATATAAGCTACATACCCCTTGAATAGCTATCCTCTGTACCTTTCCTGGCATTCCCAGAAGATTTATCAGGCACCTGTCACTGAGTTGCTACTTGCAACAAGGCAAAGTGCACCATCATCCTCTAATCTTCACACCAAGTGCACCCATGAGAGGTTAACATTGCCAAGTTCCTTCAGTTCCCATTAATACCACCCAGTGATCTTAATCATTGTTTCTGTCTGCATTTCTCTTCATAATGTCCAATCATTGCGAACTCTTGCCAACTGTAACCTTATTGCAGGTAATTGAATTGATATTCCAGCTTTGACTAAAACTTGGCCTACTGGTGGTGATGCTATGTCACTGCCAAGGCCTCCTTGCCTGCGTCCACCACCTGCTTTGTCCAAACCACCTTATCTCCAATTCACTCCTTGGTCTCTCTTCCTCTTCATCTCTTCAATTTCTTCTCCTCTTCAATTTCACCCTCTGACCCTCTCCTTTAAAATCCTTGATGTCTACCACCTCACTAAAGCATTGACCCAATTTTATTTTCTGCTTCCTTTCTTCTCTCAGCCATTTTACTGAACGATGAATCATTCTTGATTATTTCAATCTCCAATTCAATTTACTCTCTGATTCCTTGTAAATTATTCCTTCATACTAAATCACACGTTCACTGCCACCCCCTCATTCTTGCCATCTTCTGAGGCCAACTTACCCTCAATGCTGTTGATCTTCTTTGATCACTTCTTTGTAGCCCACACCACCTCACCACCACCAACCACCTCCCCCGCTTTCCAATCCCACATCTTTCTGCATCTGTTGTTGAAGAAAACATTTCTCCAAATCACACACATCTGCATGTTCATATTCCCATCTGGCAAGCCTTCAATTATATTCACCGTACTGGGACATAACTTTTCTTGAGTTTAAAGTTAAAATTTGTTGATTAGTGCCACAACTATAGAGCTCTGATGAAGGGTCATCTAGATTCGAAACATTGGCTCTATTCTCTCTCCACAGATGCTATCAGACCTGCTGAGATTTTCTAGTTTTTGTTTCAGATTTACCAGGATGTTGCCTGGTATGGTGGGAAGGTCTTATGAGAAAAGGTTGAGGGACTTGAGGTTGTTTTCGTTAGAGAGAAGGTTACAAGGTGACTTAATTGAGGCATACAAGATGATCAGAGATTAGATAGGGTGGACAGTGAGAGCCTTTTTCCTCGGATGGTGATAGCTAACACAAGGGGACATAGCTTTAAATTGAGGGGTGATAAATATAAGACAGATGTCAGAGGTAGGTTCTTCACTCAGACGGTAGTCAGCTCAGCAGGCCATCCATCTGGCCAGATCAGAGGTCAGGTCTTGGGAGGGAGGAGTCCAGTGCAGGGGGGATGTGCAGGGGGTAGAGGTAGTGAGTTCCTGGCATGGTCGGTAGTGCAGGGGAGTCCCATACAGGATTTCAAATAATGACACTGAAAGTGATTTTATTTCTTCTTACTATATCAAAATAAGCATTGGGGGAACACTGGCAAAACCACACCAAAATTAGCGATCTAAATTGCTTTTGTTATTAACTTAAATGCAAATTTCTGTAAGAGCTGATAGTGATGTCATTAGGGTGTTGCAGAAGCTTCTGGTTCACTTTCAGTTTGTATGCTGATGTTCTTGAATAAATCTGATGTTATTATTTTGAATCTATGTATGTAAACCATGCCTTTCCCCTTTTGTGTAAACCCACAACTCTAACATAGCTAGGACATTCCAGCTTTCTCGATCAGTTCCCAGTCCAACACAATTGTCAGGGGGAAGTGAACACTTCTGGACAATGGTTGGGTAAGTCCTTACTGCAGCTTCCGTATCTGATGCTGGGGAGGCATAGAGAATGAGATTTTTCCCATGTGGTCTTTCAGAATATTGACACTCAATCCATGGGCTGTTGATTCCAATCTAGCACTGAGATTCATATTTGTTCTTTCTGATGGACATTAGCTGATGTGTGTCAGAGCATGGATTGACCTTTGATGCACACTTTGGGAATGAAGGTTTTTCCATGCAGAAGGCAAAAATTCTTCAGTTAGCTGACTTAAATAGCCAAATAGCTCTTAGCAACACACATCCTTGGCATTAAGATATCCCAAGATTTGGCAGCTATTATTTAATGATAGCATAGGTTTGCAAGTGAAATTATAGAATCATAGCAACCCTCCAGTGCAGAATGAGGCCATTCAGCCAATCAAGTCTGCACCAATTCTCTAACAGGGTAGCTTACCGAGGCCCTCTCTCCCATCCCTTCCCCCGAACTGCATGTATTTACCACATCTAATCCCCTTAATATACATTTTCCTTGACACCGAGGGCCAATTTATTAAGGCTGATCCATCTAACCTGCACATCTATGGACAAGACTTTTACTCAAAACCACCCATTTTCATGGCGTTAAAATTGAGACATTTCCATTGGTTCTGGTAAACTGAGATGGTGAAACTCCCTTCTTTTTTGATTTGATTTGATTTGCTTTATTATTGTCACGTGTATTGGGAGACAGTGAAAAGTATTGTTTCTTGCGGTCTATGTTGACAAAGTTCATAGAGAAGGAAAGGAGAAAGTGTAGAAATGGCTGTTACATCACTTACAGCCATAGCTAAGTGTAGAGAAATATCAATTTAGTGCAACGTAGGTCCATCAAAAATCTGATGGCAGCAGGGAAAAACCTGTTCTTGAGTCGGTTGGTATATGTCCTCAGACTTTTACATCTTTTCCCTGATAGACAAAGGTGGAAGAGAGTACATCCAGGATACATGGAGTCCTTAATTATGCTGGCTGGCTTTACCAAGGCAGTGAGAAGTGTAGACAGTCTCAATGGGTCAGAGGCTGGTTTATGTAATGGACTGGGCTTCATTCACAACCTTTGGAGTTTTTTGCAGTCTTGGACACAGCAGGAGCCATGCCAAACTGTGATACAACCAGAAAAAATGCTTTCTATGGTGCATCTGTAAAAGCTGCTGAGAGTTGTAACTGACATGACAAATTTCCTTAATATTCTAAGAAAGTAGAGACATTGGTGGGTTTTCTTAACTGTCGCATTGGAATTCAGGAACAAGGACAGGTTGTTGGTAACTGAACACTGAGAAATTTGAAGGTCTCGAACATTTCTACTTGGTCCCCATTGGTGTGTAGACAAGGGTACGTTCTCCACTACACTTCCTGAATTCAATCTCCTTTGTTTTGTTGACATTAAGAGTGAGACTATTATCATCGCACCAGCTCACCAAATTTTCTATTGTTTTCCTGTACTCGATCGTGTCGTTGTTTGAGATCCAACCCACTACAGTGGTGTCGTTAGCAAACTTGAAAATTAAGTTGGAAGGGAACTTGGCCACACAGTTAAGGGTGTATAAGCAGCATAGTAAGGACACATCTTGTGGAGCACTGGTGTAGAGGATGCTCGTAGAGGAGGTGTTGTTGCCAACTCTGTGGTCTGAGGGTTAGGAAGTTCAGGATCCAGTCGCAGAGGGAGGAACCAAGCCCCAGACCAAGGAGTTGGAGATGAGTTTTGTAGGAATAATGGTGTTGAAGGCTGAGCTGTAGACAATAAGTAAGAGTCTGACATATAGGTGTCTTTGTTATCTAGATGTTTTAGTGTTGTGCGCTGGACCAGGCAGTTGGCATCTGCTGTGGACCTGTTGCAGCATTAGGCAAACTGTAATGGACTCAGGCAATCTGGGAGAATTTTTGCCATGACTAACCTTTCGAAGAAGTTCATAATGATGATGTCAGATGATAGTCACTAAGGCATGCTGTCTGGCTTTTCTTTGGCACAGGGATGATGGTCGTCTTTTGAAGCAGATAGGGACCTCAGACTGTTGTAAAGAGAGTTGTAAATGCTCCCTGCGTTATACAGTCTTCAACACTAAATCCTTTTAAATTGTATGGCGATGTATTGATTATGTTACTGGACCAGAAACTCAGGCTAATAATCCTGACAGAAACATACCTTGGGAGTTGGAGAGTTTTAATGCAATTTAATCAAATTAGGAAATAAAGGGACTGTAGCAGGAGAAATGACAGCAAGTTCCTGGATTGTTGTTTCGGCAACAACTGGCTCACTAATGTTCTGTAGGAAAGGAGACTGCCCATTTTTACCAGGCTGGGATATATGTGATACTTCCCACACTTAACTGCCTTCTGAAGTCATCCAGCAAACCATCGATGTAAACCAAATGGCTACTAAGAATAACAAGAAAATTTTAACTGTGACTCATAAATTAAATTGAACTATGACTTGATGAAGACACTTGCAGCAGCAGTGAAATTGCAACCTCATGGCCCAGGATCTGCATTACTAGCAAGCCAGGAGACCAAAGTTGGTTTAATGAGGGATGTACGATAGTATACCATGAATAGCATCAAATATACCTAAAAATGAGCTGAAATTATCACACAGCACTACATGCATGCCAACGGTGGATGCAGCCAGATATATACAAAGAAAAGCCAGCCCACAACCAACAGATTAGACCAAAGTTCTGCTGTCCTACCACATCCAGAAGTGAGTGACAATGGAATGATGGAAATAACTGTGGAGAAGGTTCCACAGATATCTCCAAGCTCAGTCGCACATCGTTAGTGCAAAAGTCATGCTGAGCAGATGATCCATTTCCTTTTTAACTCAGCATCACAAATGCCAGTCTTCAGCCAATTTGATTTTCTTCACTAGACATCAAGGAATGATTTGAGCTGATGAATAGTATGTAATCTGTGTCATACATCCCTAACAATGACCATCTCCATCATGACATAAGCTAGAATCTTCCCTTGCAGTCAATGAAGTTACCCATTATCATCACTGAATTCACCCACCATCAGTGGGTGAATTCTTTGAAGTTGCCATTGACTAGAAACTTAACTGTATCAGCCATATAAATACTGTAAATATAAGAGCAGATCCAAGACTGGGAATTTTTGTGGCAAGTAATTTGCCTCATGACTCACTAAAGCTTATCCACTGTAGTACAAGGATGTTTGGCATAGAAATGTAGGACTGGGAAACAATACCACCCACTGTATAATATAAAGAGATTCATTGTCATTGGAGCCAGCAACTTCAAAGCCTGTTTTCCCGTCTGCTGTCGCACTCTGCCAAAGATAGAGAACAGTGCGCCTTGAATTGTTGTTGGAGTGGCTAACAATGCTCTCTCAGGCAAACTACAGACCAAGGAAAATCTGATTCTAGAAAAACACGTCCAAATCATCAGATACACAAGAAACTACAATGGGTTATGACCATAGTCTAGTCCATTAAGCAACCCAGCCTCCCATCCCTTGACTCCGTGTACAGTTCCCGCTGCCTCGGAAAAAAAGCCAGTGTAATCAAAGACTCCATGCACACATCTATCTTCTATATGAAAAAAGATACAAAAGTCTGATAGCAAGTACTAAGAGGAACTTCTTCCCTGCTATCAACAGAATTTTAAATGGGCCTACCTTATATTAAGTTGATCTTTCTCTGCATCCTATTTATGTCTGTAACATGACATTCTGCACCATCTCCTTTCCTTCTCCATTATGTACTCTATAAACGGCATGCTTTGTCTATATAGTACACAAGAAACAATACTTTTCACTGTATACTAATATATGCGATAATAATAAATCAAATCAGAAACGGTGCAAAATCCAACAAAAGTACTGATCTATTTTACACGGCAAAATCAAGCCAACGTACCAAGCAACCCCCAACTATCCAGCTGGTAAAACAGCAAATGGGCAGAAAGACTCCAGGTCAAGGAAGACAATACCCAAGCCAACCACATGTCAGTGCTGTGGAGCCAACTGATCTCATAGGGTAACACAGTGGTACAGTGGTTAGCACTGCTGCCTCATAGCACCAGAGATCTGGGGCTCAATTCCTGGCTTGGTTAACGGATGTGCAGAGTTCGCACATTCACTTTGTGTCTGTGTGGTTTTTTCCGGGTGCCCCAATTTCCTCCCACAGTCCAAAAGACTGCTTGTAAGGTGCATTGGCCATGCTAAATTTTCCCTCAGTGTCCCTAAACAGGGGCCAGACTGTGGCGACTAGGAGATCTTCACAGTAACTTCATTGAGTATTGATGTAGGACAACTTCTGACATTAATAAATAAACTTTAAACTCTAGGCCAGCAATCTCAATGCAGTGTTTTAACTGCAACTGCTAGGGACACTTTGGAAAGCTATGGAAACCCAGCATACACAAACATTTGGAGAATTCTCAGATAATCCATGAGATTGAGGTACCACACCAGGAAGAGACAAATCCATGCTTCTTGGATGAGATCATGGAGCCTGGATTTATTTCTTGAATGTCCACTTTCGGTAACCTGTTACCTCACTAACCTCAAATTGGATAGAGGAGCCAATGTTACATTCCTCTATGGCACAGAACTGTGGCTGGTAACATAACTCCTGATGGCACACACAACTTAGTTGCATAGAATCCCTACAGTGCAGAAGAACGCCATTCAGCCCATCTAGCCTGCACCGATAACAATCCCACCCAGACCTCAACCCCTTAACCCCACATATTTACTCTGCTAGAACCCCTGACACTGAGGAGCAATTTAGCATGGCCAATCCATCTAATCTGCATGTCTTTGGATTGTGGGAGGAAGCCGGAGCACCTGGAGGAAACTCACACAGACACGAAAAAGCATACAATCTCCATACAGTGCAAACTCCACGCAAACGTGGAGCAGGTGGTATCACGCCCCTAGTAAAAAGCACATTGTAGGCAACGCAAAGGTAAACGAACAGGGGAGACATTAGGGAGAATTTCCCAAAAATGTTTAAGTGTCATAACAGTAAGAATAATGGAGTGATCCATACCAGTCTCTGAGGTTCATCCCACACTCAGTCATTGTTTTAACAAGATGAGAGTTTTATGCTGGTGCTGAGGGACCAGAGCCTGACCACACCACTGACCCTGGCTTCTGAGTGCTAGGATGCCATTTCTAAGGGCATCATTCAGGACAAATCAACTCAATTGATCACTACTCCATCCAACACCAGCAACATTCACACCCTCTATCACATGGTGGCCAGTATGCATTATCTACAAGATGCATTGTAGCAATTTACCAAACCTCCTTCAAAAGAGCTTATAGACCTACAAGCTCCATCCCCTGGAGGAATAACAGCACCAGATGCACGGGAAAACCATCGCCTGGAGGTTCCCCTCCAATCTATGCACTGTTCTGATGGAAATAAATTGGGAACTACCTTCCGAATAGTACCATGACTGTATCAGTACCTCATGGACTTCTGCACCACCACCTTTTCAATATCAATTTGGGATGGATGGTGCTCCAGCTTCCTCCCACAGTCCAAAGATGTGCAGATTGGGTGGATTGGCCATGCTAAATTGTCCCTCAGTGTCCAAAGATCTGTAAATTAGGTGGAATAGCCCTGATAAATTCAGGAAATTATGGGGATAGGTCGGAGGGGAGGGCTAAGGTGGGATGCTTTTTTGGAGAGTTGGTCCACTTCGATGGGCTAGATGACCTCTTTCTGCATTGGTTCAATGATTAAATTGGGAGTCCCACAGACTCATCAAGCAAGAATCTGGCATCGTCATAATCAAGGAATTAAACCAGGACAACCAACAATTCTTTTCTTGCCATCCTTATATTTGTTAACTGGCAGGACAGACAATAATTGCACCAGAATTCGACCTCAAGAAGTGGAATTCTGGGCTAGCATTTCATTCTTGCCTAAAGTCGTCTGTTCCTCCAATCTATCCCCATAATTTCATGCTAGTCATTCCATATCCTCAAATTAATGTCAAAATATCAATAAACCTTCATTTCAACAACATGATGGTTTGGAACAAACTATAAAACTCAACCAACACGATTTACCTATTCGAGTGAATAGATTTTCAGAAGTCACCCTAAAGTTGGGAGTTTCCCAATGTTAGTGGATTAATAAATCATTTAGTGCTGAGCATGATGTCAACAAAAACAGAAAAATGCTGGAAAATCTCAGCAGGTCTGGCAGTATCTGTGGAGAGAGAATAGAGAATTCGAGTCTCTGATAAAGGGTCATCTGAACTCCAAACATTGGCTCTATTCTCTCTCCGCAGATGCTGTCAGACCTGCCGAGATTTTCCAGCATTTTTCTGTTTTTGTTTCAGATTTCAGCATCCACATTATTTTACCAGAGCATGAAGTTCCCAGGTTCAGTTCTCGGTCTGCGCTGCATTACCTGATCTTAACTGAGGTTTTGCTGTGGTGATAACAATGCGGCTCAGACAGGTTAGAGATAAACTGTCTATGCCTAATCATTGTTTAATGATTCTCTAATGGACAAATAATGACAGTGGATGAAATCAGGACTGGAATTATCTACCCTCTCATGGAGCTTGTCAACAATGCTCAGCTGCACGTGTAAACAGCAACCTTTACCACTTACATAGCATCTTCAACATAGTAAAATATCTCGGGAGAATTACCAGAGAAAATCTGTCACTCAGCCAAATAATAGGATGGGACAGAGAGAAAGTTAAAGGAGGATATCAAAGAAGGAGAGAGAGGTAGATAACCAGGGAGGTTTCGGGAAGAAATTCCAGAGCTCAGGATTTAGAAACTGAAGCACACATGCCCCAATAAAAATGTAAACAAAATCTGGGATGTGCAACAGGCAAGACTTAAAGGAACAGGGAGTTGACAGACAACTGTAGATCTGAAGGAAATTCGAGCCATAGCAAGTGATCCAAAAACAAGATAAGTATTTTAAATTTAATTACAGTATCTCGTCATTTTCACATGCTGAGTTTTGATTTGATTTGATTATTGTCATACGCATTGGAATACAGTGAAAAGTATTGTTTCTTGCTCTACACAGACAAAGCATACCTTCCACGGAGAAGGAATGGAGAGGGTGCAGAATGTGGTATTGTAGGCATAACTCGGGTGTAGAGAAAGATCAACTTAATATGAGGTAGGTCCATTCAGTTTGAAGACAGCAAGGAAGAAGTTGTTCTTGAGTCAATTGATCTCAGACTTTTGTATCTTTTGCCCGGTGGAAGAAGGTGGAAGAGAGTATGTCCGAGGTGTGTGGGGTCCTTAATTATGCTGTGTGGAGTCATGCTGTGCCATAATTAGCTACTATGCTTCCTACCTTAAACATTAACAGCAAGTCAAATGTTTTAGACTGGCTGTAAAGTATTGTGACTGCGAAAAGCACTAAATGAAAGCTATTCCCTTTGAACCGGACCTAACCAAGCTAAGAAGCAGAAGGAGATTCAAACTCAAAAAGGGAAAAAGAATGGGGAAGAGAAAAAGGATATCATCTCATAATGACATCTGTACAAAGTACAAACCATAATTTAGATACGACTGTGTACAAATATGAGTTTGGATGACTCATTTAGGATTGTCACATGTCATTTATAGTTTTATAATACAATATCTGGAATATGATACTATAAATAGGCAGACTACACCCCCACCCTAAAAGCATAGCAGACATAGTTAGCCTGACAAGCTCTTGAGAGATCCCTCTAAGCACGTACTAAGTACCCATCACTGAAACAACACTTCCCTGTAGGGAAGTAATTAATTGCATTTGCAAAAGTCCCATCCCCAGAAGTTGCCTACCAGGTCACGGGATATAGGCAGTGACTCACACAGCTTTCTGAGAGAGACAAGAGGAGATATCAAAACAAGAAAAGATATTAACTGTAATATAATTGGGCAGCCTCCAGGCACCGAGGAGAATTTCCTGTCTCCCTTAATCAAAAGAAGTATTGTGGCTGTCTGAGGTTACAAAGGTTTAACACATCCTGTCAATGTGGGCGTTAAATAACAGGGAGTATTTTAACCTCCCGGCCCAAATAAAGGTGTAGACAGATTAAGAAAGTAGGGAATTGTTTTACACAGCATTCCTGAGGTGTTTCTTGCCTCCACCATTTTAATCTGTTTAACACCAGGAAGCGAGAGATTAATTTAAATGGCAAAGTCGGCGGCAAGAATCAGTTTCTGTGGCCTGATCATAGCCAGCGTGATCTCAAACATAGCTGCAGGAAAACAAGGTAAATGTGTCTATATCACTTTTGAAACTCTTTGAGCCAGAAGGAGCAGATATACCATCTGTGCTCCTTATCTCTTTTCTATCATTGATGATGTAGGGAGGGATTTCCCACAAGGGCTGAGAACATTTAGCAGCAAGGACCTGATTTATATAAAATAATTCTCTGCTTCCCCACAGCCAGAGCCAGTGAAGGCTGACTAGCTATTGTGTGGGTGGGCTTCTGGATTCAGCCATGGTACTGGCCCCGGTACCATGGCGTGGGACAGTGGGTAAGTGATCAGTTCACATCAATCATTGGGAGGGAATTGCTAAGATTCCACAGTGAGGTTAGTCAGTTCCTGGAGGAATCAGAGCAGAGAAGAGCTTTCGTCAGCTTGTAGGGAGATAGGGATCTGTTAGATCAAGCGAGGGCACAAAGGGGTATCAGTCAGGTTGTGTAGACAGGTTGATCAGATGGTGAGATCTGGTGGAAAGGATTTGTACAGATTGCTGCTGACACCTGATCTTCCTGGCCCACAAGCAATGCTGCAAAAGGAATTCACCTGTTCCATCTCTCCTTCGCCTACAGGGTTTCCTAAGACCCATAAAAAAGCCAGACTGCAGACTTTAATGCTGTCCCTTTGTTTTATCTTCCGACTTTTTACCCTTCGGGAAAACTGTGGAATATCGGATGAATTGACAGGATGTCATAGTAGCACGATGGTTAGTACTGACGCTTTAAGGCTCCAGGGATCTGGGTTCGATTCCCAGCTTGGGCCACTGTCTGTGTGGAGTTTGCACATTCTCCTTGAGTCTGTGTGGGTTTCCGCCAGGTGCTCCTCCCACAGTCCAAAGATGTGTGGGTTAGGTGGATTGGCTATGCTAAAATTGCCCCTCAGTGTTCTGAGATGCGCAGATTAGGATTAGGGGTTAAAAATGTAGGGATATGGGGGTAAGGCCTGGGTCGGTGCAGACTCGATAGGCCACACTGTAAGATTCTGTAATTAACAACCAGATGTTGTGAACTCTGAGGTCGTCATCAAGCCGTGGAATGGTCTTGAACCCCAAGTCTTCTGACTCAAAGACAAGAGTGCTGCTAACCGAGGTACAGCACTGAAGATAAAAGTGATGTTAAATTGGAAGCACATTTGGCAGGGCTTTCCAGACCCGCTTGCCCCATGATTGGAAAATCTTGCCTGAGGTCAATGGACCTTTGCATGATTTGTATGTTGCCTACTATGATTCCCGTGGCAGGCTGGATGGGAAAATTCCACCCACTGTCGCCTTGCATTGTTTTAAAGACTATACCTGCTTGCTAATAGCATGTCGATAATTCGTCCTCTGACCCACCTCTGTTGATGTAACAGATTGAGGTCACGTTGCTCATTTCTTTTATTTTAAAATTCACACCATCATCTCTCCCCACCACCTACACCTCTGCACATCTCCAGCCCCGCTATCTCTGACCTGCCTGCCTTCAGCATCCCTGGGGATGTAAAATTGCCCCCATTTTTAAAAGGGAGTTATGGTGGCCTGCAACTAAGAGAACACGTACTTGGCGGGAATTGTCTTCCAGTTTTGGTTTTGGCACTTGTGAAAAAAAACCTAGCGGTTTGAAAAGAGCTCAGAGAAGGGCAGCCAGAGCTGTGGATGGCTGGGACATTGAGCTATGAGAGATATCCAAAAAAAAACAATTTGCCCTCATGAACAATGAGATCAAGGCGAGATATTTGATTAATTACTATTATGAAGGGCGTATATTAAAAAAAAGAATTTGTTGAAAAAGCAAAACCAGGGAAAATGACTATACATTAAAGAGACTAAACAATCAGTAAATAAGCAAAGGTTTCAAGATTATAAATTTCAAGATGGTACAGGAGCCTGCCAACTTCCTGTGAGCTGTGCCCCCAAACCCTCTAAATCTATCCTTTGCTCTCGGTCTATGCTTTTAAAACTGTACTCTGACTTTTATAAACTCTAAAAATGCTCCATTTATCTTATATTAATTTGACCTTCCTCTGCATCCCAGCTATGACTGTGACATTATATTCTGCACCCTTCTCTTTTACTTCTCCCCTATGTACTCAATGAATGGCATGCTTTGTCTGCATAGCGCACAAGAAACAATACTTTTCATTGTTTCTGAATACATGTGATAATAAATCAAACCAAATCAATGACCACAACTCTAAATAAAAAGTGAAAGAAGAATATCATTTGAAGGATGTCTTACTCAATAGGACCTTTTTCCCATTGTCTCACGCCAAGAACGGCACAAGGAGACACAGCAGACTGATCGCAGACATGGGGTGGTGCAGTGGCACAGTAATTAGTACTGCTGCCTCATAGCTCCAGGAACCCAAATTCAATTCCTAGCTTGGGTCATTGTCTGTGCTGAGTCTGCACATTCTCCCCATGTCTGCGTGGGTTTCCTCCAAATGCTCCAGTTTCCTCCCACAGTCCGAAAGACCTGCTGGTTAGGTGCATTGGGCATGCTAAATTCTCCCCCAGTCTACCCAAACAGACGCCAGAGTGTGAGGGCTGGGGAATTTTCACAGTAACTGCATTGTGGTGTTAATGTAAGCTTCCTTGCGACACTAAAAAACAAATTTTAATCTTTGTAAAGTTCCACTTTGAAAAGAAATCCAGAGAATTTTAAGACTAAAATTAAAATTAATAGGAAAATAAACAGACAGGACATGAGGAGGAATTATTTTACACGGCCACTTGTAATACAGAATGCATTTCCTGAATGTGTCGTAGAAGCAGATTCAATGGCAACTATCAAAAGGGAATTGGGTCAATACATGAGATGGAAAATTTCATGGGATTATAGGGAATGAATAAGGGATTGAGATCAACTCATGCATAATGGACCGAATGGTCTCCTTCTGTGCTGTGTCCTTTTATGAAGTCTCAGGTTGGCTGCCATTATTGTGGTTGGCGATAAATATCTTTCATGGTCTAGATGTCAATCCCCACATAATGAGCTGGATTTTGTCAGGGCAGTGGGGAACCCAAACAACCTCGCCTTGATTTTCTAAGAGGTCCTAGCAGATGCTGTGGTAATCAGACAGCTAATGCACTGACACTGAAACTCCTATCCTTTCAAAAGACAATATCTAAACTGTAACTGCTGTGGGTCACTGGGAGTGCTGGGAGCTCTTCGCACTGGCCATAGCTGGGACTACGCTAGACCTGGCAAACTACCCTTTGCTCCAAGTTAAGTTGGGTGTGGGCTGCCAAGACCAATCAGGAAGGTTCTGGCAATTTAGGAAGGGAGGAAATTGTTGCTGATGGCAAGGAAGTGTTTTCAGCGGGGACTGCCTTTGGCACAGGGGAGAGGAGGGTCTCTCCATGGGCTACAAGATCAAGAGAGCACTCCCCACCCCAATCCAACTGCAAGGTCATCAACTTTTACTGGTTGGTCTTCCCATAAAGTAGAGGTTCTCCCAATACTGGTAAAATGCCAGCTGTGGCATAAGAGATCCTTATATGACCCTTCATTAGCCACTTAAGGGTATCAGTTGACCTTTGGGCAGGAAAAACTATATTCAACCTTTCAATGAAAAAATTTCATGGGGCCAAGAAGGTGGAGAAAACTCCAACCCTCACCCAAGCTGCCCTCTTGAATGACTGACACCAACCCCCTCTCCTACCCCACCTCAGCCCTCAACCCGTTTCTCAGTGCCTCACTAAATTTTGCCCACTGTTACTAAAAAGCTCAGTGCTTGTTTGGCAATGGAATTGATGAGTGTAATTTAAAGTTCAACATGTTCTTTGTTGGAATCAAGTCCACTAATTAACTTGCAGGATTGTGCAGGGAGAATATGATTGCAATGTTCAAATATAGTGGAGGTGGGATAATTCATGATTGAACAGACAGTGAAAAGGTACAAATCTGGAATGTACGGGTGGCAGATAGAATAGCCTTTGATTAAGTGAGAAATGCAGCCTTGGCAGAGCACAGAACTGAATAAAAGCATCTTGTGGGAAATAATGGACGAATAGATATTTGGCACGAAAAGAAATTAAAGTGTTCAATTTAGAATTGAGTTCAAGATGCATACGTAATGGTAGAACTAGATGATGAAAGACTGGTCGGTGATTAGGGAGATAGTGGATACCGATATCATTGATCCTCCACCTATCTTCAGCTATCTATGTCAGGCATTGGTGAGTTTGACTGCCAGAAAAATCTGCTGCCATCCAGCTGGGCGTTTTCCTTTGGAAGATATTTGTTGCTTACCAAAAAAAAAGCACTAATTTTAATTAAAGCAAGAATTGGGTGACAGGGGCTGTAGGGAAAGAAACAGTGTGGTCAAAAATAATGGCCAACTGATTTTAAGCACAGAATCTCAATACCAACAACCAAATTCCCCCTCAGTGCACCTGAACAGACGCCGGAGTGTGGCAACCAAAGGTTTTTCGCAGTAACTTCATTACAGTGTTGATAAGTCTACTTGTGACATAAATAAAATAGACTTTAAAGTTTGAAAAGTCCCTTAAGGTGACCGTTAAGTGATATGAAATCTCAACCAGTTTGGGGGAGATAGGGATGATGAAATTCTGGCCCATCCTTTTTCTCTCTGTCACTTGCTCTTTAGCCATTCAGACACTGCTCCATCTTCTGACTTCTCTTGGCTTTTATCCATCGCCTTGTGTGCAATTCCATTTCTGGACTCACTCTTCCCTTACCTCAATCTCCCGTGTTGTTATTGCCTTTCAGTTTTCACCCAAGCTTGGCAGGTCAATTTGCTCATTCATAACTGACGTCATTCCACATGGATGACAGTAGATCATTGTAAGTTAAAGTTCAATGCTCAGTTGGAATCCAGTACCTGCAATTACACGCAGAATGACAGAAAGAGTTGAAGAATATGATCCTTGTTTTGAAACCAGGATGCCAATGGAGTAATCCTGGTTTAAGAGATAGTGCAAAAACATATATTGACTTGGCACAGAACAAGATTAAGGTGTTTCTATACGTTCATTATTTTTTTTCCCTTTGTCCCTTTCAACTTCTAATTATTGCCTTATTATCATTGACTTGCATTCATTCCAACTATGGGGAAAAGAGGTGTAAATTAAATTATTTTTTAAAAAGTCATAAGTTCAGCTCAGTTCAGTGCTTGTACTTACGTATCCTATTTTACTTTGCTTTTGTTCACAGGTTGCACATCTTCTGAGAAGTAACTGCTTCTTCAGTTCATGAGTTGATCTCCTCAGAACTGCTCATTAATAGTCACCTCTTCGTAAAAATTACAGTGGAAATAATGTTGAATTATGACATTAAAACAGACGCCAACTACAGAAAGGGGCAGAGACTTTCCCTTTAAATGTCTGTTCCTGTAACACTTCATAGTAAATAAGTTATGGATGGAGATTGACTCTAGTGGGTGAAATGCACAGAAATCCAATTTTCTGTACAATGAGAGAGCACAATGAGAGTAAATTGCACAGGCGCCTTTTGCCAGCTATGTACTGCTGCAAAATCTACTTCAATAATTATCTTTTATTTGTTTCATATTTGATTCTCCCTGACCAAGGGAACAAGACAGCACCAAAGACTTACGTTTTATATATATACGATGATCGTGAGGTTGAAAGGCCACCAAGTCTGATGATTTTCCTGCATTTGTTTCATGTCCAATTCAATATTCCACTCGCATCTGCAATTGTACGTTCTTCACCTACATTTTCAAAGTTTAGCCTGGCTCCATTATCCTTTCATCTCCAAAAATGATAATGATGCAATTACACAGATGAATTCTTATTGCCCCCTCATCTGTGAGCAAAATGTGCTCATGAAGGTCTTGCTTCCAAAGGAGAATAATGAAAAGCCTGCTAATCTAACTCATTCCATCTGGTTTGGCTTGCTCTCTTCTGGGGTGAGCTAAGCGCAATGGATACCACTCCCTGCCCACTGTCAGTGAGTCACCATGCAATCGAGAGCGGCCAAAACGTTTTCAGCTAACCTCCTCCAACTTTTGGAGTTGAGGGGCCCCATCAGACCAAGGTAGAGGACATGTGAGAAAGTTATGAAGAAAGATGCCCTTCAATCGCTTGTGAATGCAAGCATTATTAATAAGTAATGGAGATTGACCCCGCTTTTTCTAATTGCAGTGTAAGTGAGATTGACCCTTTGCTTTCTAATTACATAGCAACAGAAAAAGACCCATCAGTTGCTAATTATAGTCAAGTGGAGAATGACATTTCAGGTTATATTTCAGTATTGTAAACAGCTATTTTTTAGCTTCTGATTTCAGTGTAAGAAAGTGATCCTTTCATTTCTAAATTTACAAGTAGTAGTTATCCATTGATTACCTTAATTTTATTTCCTTTATTATTGTAGTTCGGGTGTCAATGCTGAGGAATCGAATACCTTTCCATTTCCAGATCTCCGGTATCAATGTCATAATATCAGAGAACTTGAAATGTGTTTCTTCAGAAGAAACTCTTCAAAATGCAGTTAATGAAAATACAACAAAACTTACTTCATCTTATAAATCAAAGGAAGGGTTTAATAAAGAAACACCATAACCCAAAATTTGAGGCCTTGTTCCTTATTTATAGTGAATCAGCTGGTCAGCTAACTATTACATCACTCTGTAATTGGTTACCATGTATTACTGGGTCAGCTGACTCTTACATCTTATTCCTATTTGTCACATTACACCCAATCAAAGTTGTCACCGGTTACATTCTAATAAAACATGCATCCAGATGAACATTAAAACTCTTTCTCTATGTCAACAGTCTTTCTTTCCTCCCAAGCTTAACAATTGCTCCTGCTGTAGTAATCTGAAAGTGTCATGGAATCTCTACACTACAGAAGGAGGCCATTTGGCCCACCAAGTCTGTACTGACCACAATTCCATTCAGGTCCTCTTCCTGTTGCCCCACACATTTACCCTGTTAATTCCCTGCACTAAGGGTCAATTTAGCATGGTCAATCAACCAAAGTCACACACCTTTGGAGTAGGGGGAAACCCACACAGATACGGAGAGAATGTGCAAATTCCACGTAGAGAGTGACCTGAGGCCGGAATTGAACCTGGATCCTTGGCATGGTGAAGTAGAAGTGTTAACCACTGTGCCCATTGTCAGCTTTGTTCAAAAGTTGCAACTTCAGATTTGACTAAAAGTATATGGGATCCAATGGGATTGGGGGTTATAGATAGGTCTATGGCTGGGTAGGTTTTGATGTGTTCGGCGCAACTTATGGGCCGAAGGGCCTGTTTGTGCTGTAGTGTTCTATGTTCTATGTTCTAAAAGGCATCAGCCTGACTACAGACCTGTGCAGATAGGTCACCAGTAACTTGCTCACTTCTTCTGTATGAAAGATCAAAGACTTGAAAGTGGGAAGGGTTCTGTGGCCACATGCGCCTCAGACTACAAGTTCCCATCCAAGCTCAATGAATCTTCAGATGGTCCACAGAATTTTCTGTCCCATCCCGTAAAATTTTCGCGGTGGGTGAAGCAGGAGAATTTCGGCCAGTAGGTTGTGAAGAAGACGTAGGAGTTTGCAGACAAATACAAATAGGCTGGGTGAGTGACAAAAATCTCACAAATGGAGTATAATACAGGAAAATGTGAAGTTGGTCACTTTAGCAGAAAGAATAAAAAAGCAGAGTAATAAATAGCGAACAGCAGAATTCCAAGGTGCAGAGGGACTTGTGTTCTAGTGCATGGGTCAAAAATAGTTAGTATGCAGGTACAGCACATAATTAAGGCTGATGGAATGATATTCTTTATTATGAAAGGAATTGAATGTAAAAGTAAGGGTATGCTTCAGTTATACAAAGATCACATCTCAAATGTAGTTTGATCTCCTTATTTAAAGGAGGGTGTAAATGTTTTGGAGATGGTACAGAAGAAGTTCACTGGATTGGTACCTGGAATGACCAGGTTACCTTATGAGTTTAAAGTTTATTTACTAGCATCACAAGTAACACTGCAATGAAATTATTGTGGAAGTCTCCCAGTTGCCACACTTCGGCACCTGTTCAAGTACACTGAGGACGAATTTAGCATGGCCAATGCTCCTAACCAGCATATCTTTCAGACTATGGGAGGAAATTGGAGCACCTGGAGGACACGGGGAAAATATGCAAACTCCTCACAGATAGTGATCCAAGTTGGGAATCGAACCTGGCTCCCTGGCGCTGTGAGGTACCTGTATTAACCACTGTGCAACCATGCCTTTCTGCTTATGAATGGTTAGATAGACTAGATTTGTTTGCACTAGAATTTAGAAAAGGGAGTGACTTGAGTGAAGTGGATAAGATTCTGAATGATGTTGACAAGGTGGAAGTGGAAAGGATGTTTCCTCATGAGCAAATCCAGAATTAGGAGGCACTGTTTTAAAATTAGGGGTGCCTTATAGAAGAGAGATGAGGAGGTTTTTTTGTCTCAAAGGGTTTTACAACTTTGGAACTCTTTCCTCAGAAGGCAGTGGAAGGGAGAGGCACAGAGATTCTCCTACAGTCTGAAAGACATGCTGGTTAGGAGCATCAGCCATGCTTCCTTAGAATACTTGAACAAGGTAATCAAAGGTTATCAGGGGTAGATGGGAATGTGGAACTCAAGGCACAAAGAGATCAGCCATGATTTTATTGAATGGTGGAGCAGGCTTGAGGGACCAAATGGCCTTATCTCTGCTTCTACTTTCTACATTTGTATGTGTAATTGTTGCTAGGAACAGGCGACCAACAAGGCAGATAAACGAACAGGGGTTTATTTGAGGAGAATAACTATATACAAGACAAGATAAGAATGCTTCCAAGTTCCACAGATCACAGACTCGACTATCAGAAAGCCTGCATTCCCAGTCTTGGTTCATGCACCCTGCTGCAATTGGCCAGTCGGTTAACTTGCCACTTAAAGCAAGCACCTACCACAATATGAAATGCTAACTCTGTTTCTTTCTCTGTAGATATTGCCTGCCCTTTTGAGCATTCCCAGTATTTTCTATTTTATCTGCGGTACCTGGTTTTTGTGTGCATTGCAGCAACAATATGCCAAGTTTTCTTTGATAACTCCTCCTAAACCTGCTACCTCTACTACCTAGGTGGACAAAGTGCACAGAAACACCATCACTTCCAAGTCATACAGTTGCTATATCAAAATCCTGGGGATTCCTCGCGGTGATGTCCGTGTACCCTCACGATACAATCGCCACCTTTTCAAGAAGAAGACTCACGATCACTTTCTCAAGGGCAACTAGGGATGGGCAGTAAATGCTGGACTTAGCAATGAAGCCCACATCCCATGAAATGAATAAAAAAAGAACCTAAGGATACTTCATGCACTCAGCAATTGATTAAATGATGGAATGTAATAAATGAATTGTAATGACATAGAACCCTGGGGATTTGAATCAAGTGTGAACAGAATGAGATTATTAACCATAATGTTAGGCAAGATATGGGTGGGAGTTGCTGAATATTTTCATTCTCTCTCCTATCAGAAACTATTGAGTCCCGTACTCTTATCTTTCCACCGTGTTCTTAATCAGAGAATATGATATAATTCATATTTGAGGTTCAAATTAATGCATATGCATCTATTCCTGGTGAATTGTCATGCTGTTGTTATGTAGCTCCTGTACCAAAGCTGAGCCGTTTTATTCTGCCCTCATCAAAGGCAATTACAAACCTGTCCTATTCCAAACTGGGATCCACCCACTCCCTGTCCATTATATGGTTCCACAGACTGTGCATCTTTTTTTCCTGCAAGCTGCAAACTAGTATTGTATTTTTCACGGGGTTCTGTAGGATCGACATCCCCATCTTTCTGGGCACGCCAGCTTTAACACCAAGTTTCAGCACTTTTGAAAGTCATCCAATTGCAACAACTGATCACAACTCTTCATCAATCATCAATCTTCAGCAACAGCAAGGATAATGTTTACTGTTGTCTTCCACATCATTGCAAAATCATTTATAGCCAGTAATTCCACCAGGATACAACAGATAGAAAATGAATCAATTGTGTTTCAAGTAGCGCTGAGATTTTTTCCAATACGTTGCACATCCATTTGTGTACCATTTGAGCTTATGCATCTTTTCCAAATTAACCACAAGTAGTAATAAATCGTGCATTTATGTAGTGACTTTAATGTAGGAAAACATTGAAAGATGCATTACAGAGACAAAGTGGCAGTGAGCCAATCAAGAAAACATTAGGATCTGTGACTGCAAAACATGGAGTAGAATTTTCCACCAGCAGAATTTTCTGCTTCCATTGAAGCTAATGGACATCTTAATGGCTTATCCATTTTCCAGTCCCATCCTTCATAAAAGTCACTTAGCCCAGTGCCAAAGAGATAGGTAAGGTGAATCTTAAAGAAAGGATCAGAAGTGGAAATCTTTAGGTAAAGAATTCCAGAGCTTGATGGCTAAAGATATGCCCACCAATAATGAAGCAAAGGGATTGAGAGAAGTGGAAGACACCAGAGTTAGGAGAATGCAATGTTTATTCCCTGAGGGTCGTGGAGATGGAGGAGGTTCCAGAATTACGAAGGAGTGAGTTCACGAAGAGATTTGATCAGAAGGCTAAAAATTGTAAAAATGGTAGCATTTGTCCATCAGGAACCAATATAAATCATTGATGGGTTCAAGTTAGAATATAGTTTTGGAAGATCTCATTTTCACGAAATGAAGGTTGGAAAACTGACCAGCAGACTATTGGAATAGTAGAATTCGGAGGTCTGGATGAGAGTTTTAACAGCACATGGGCTGAGGCAAGGGCAATTTTTTTTATTTATTCATGGGATATGGCTGGTCAGCATTTATTGGCCATTCTCAGTTGCCCAAGGGCAGTTGAGAGTCAACACATTGCTACGGCACTGGTGTCACAGGAAGGCCAGACTAGGTAAAAATGACAGAAAGTGGCAACATAGGTGGAGGAGGTGGTCAAGAAAGCATATGGAAAGCTTGCCTTCGTCAGCCAGGGCACTGACTTGCAAAATTGGCAAGTCATGTTGCAGTTTTATAAACTCTTTGTGAGGCTGTCCTTGGAATACAGTGTTCAATTCTGGCCGCCACATTACCAGAAGGATGTGGGGGCTTTGGAGAGGGCACAGAAAAGATTTACAGAATTTGCCCAGTATGAGAATGTCAGCTATGAGGAGAAGTTGGAGAAACTTCGTTTGTTCTCACTGAAATGAAGAAGGTTGAAGGGATGACCTGATAGAAGACTACAAGATTATGGGCAGAACGGATAGTCTGGAGCTTTTTCCCAGAGTGGAAGAGTCAGTTACAAGAGTGCACACATTTAAGGTGCAAGAGGCAAGGTTTAAAGGAGATGTACAAGACAGGTTTTTTACACAGAGGCTGCCAGGGGACGTAATGGAAGCAGATATGATAGTGTCTTTTAAGGCAGTCTTGACAAATACGTGACTAGGATGAGAATAGAGGGATATGATCACTGGAAGAGGTTTTCAGTTCAGGCTGGCAGCATGGTTGGTGCAGGCTTGTCGGGTCGAGGGGCCTGTTCCTGTGCTGTAATTTTCTTTGTTCTTTCTTCTTTATTTCCTTCCCTGGAGGACATTATTGAACCAGATGGATTTCTCTGACAATTAGCAATGGTTTCATGGTCATTAGTCAGTTATTAATTCCAGATACATTTTATTGAATTCAAATTCCAACAGCTGCTATGGGGGGAATTGAACCCAGTTCCTCAGAGCATTGGCTGAGTTTCTAGATCAATAGCCTAGCGATAACACCACAAAGCCTCTGTCTCCCTGACAGTGATGTCACAGAGATGGAAGAAGGGATTCTTTATAAATGGCTAAGAGTTAGGGCTTGAAGCTCAGCTTGGTTTCAAATCTAATAGGTTCAAAAGAGTTCTGGTTCATTCCTCAACAGACCAAGGGAGGGGATAGAATTGGTGGCCACAGCATAGTATTTATGATGGGCCTTCAATCAATGGCTTATGCTTTCTCAAAATTTAACAAAGAGAAATTGCAACATAACTAGAGCGGAACATCAGCAAACAATCTAACAGCATGATAGCAAAGGAAAAGTCAGGAAGATTGGTGATAAGATAGAACTCAATGTCGGAGCCCACTGTCTTCAAATAATCTTGGCAGAATGTAAATGATATATAGGAGGAGGCAAGTATTGACTTTGTAATGGATGTTCCAAGTGAATTAGCCAACTGTATTTGTATTGCAAGACACTTTAATATGGCAGATTACCTTGTATTTTCGTTACTATTATTTGTTTGATTTTCTTTTCCACATTCACACAATATCTTCAGATGTGATTACAAATATAGACAAACTTTGGGAAACAATCCAGTTCTATGGATGTCAAATAATCCCAGATGGAAATACCATAAGTAGGTTTGACCTTTGTGATCCATATTAATTTCAGCAGTTAAACTATCGGGTGATGGGCCAGCCTTTCCAACGCCTTCTGTGCTCTGATAGTGTGGGGAATCCCAGAGATAATCATGTGGTGATGAGGGGAGAAGCCGTCGCCGGAGATTCTTCGACTGCGATTGCAGAGGTGAGAGAGGAACAAGCCGAGAGCAGGCCTATTCAACAGAACAAAAGAGGAGCGGCATGGGAGGAAGGTTGTGTAGTCCAACCATGTCAAAGCCTGATGGGAAGTGACGAAGAATGAGTGGGAGGAATATAATAATGTGGTCCCTTTAAGAAGATGATCCTTTGAGGGCCACATGATTGGGCTGGATCCCATGGAGATGGTGCATGAATAACAGTCAAATATGTGCAAGGCTGCACATTGAGATGGGGAGGAACCACAGTTGGAATTAGGGAGGAGAAGAGTGGACAGGTATTGCAGTTCTGCCAAACCCATTATTTGTACATATACACATATATAGTTAATTAATCAGCTATTGCTTGAAGCCGCAACAAATTGCCTTCAAATTTACTGCAAGGATAAAGCTGGTGGAAGCGCTTGGTTGAGAAAGATAAGCAGGGAGAATGCAGCTCAAGCAGCTGAAATACTCACAAATTAGCATTCTAAAAGAAGCTGACGGATTAATTTCTCAGCCTTAGTCTATCAACAGCATCACCATCTCTGGAATCGTGTCTTCCCCCCGATATTTCTATCCCTGTCTCCTTTTATAGGAGGACTTGGTCCACAGCTTGGTTCAGCACAATGAAGTTCCAGATGGCAATCGTAGGGAATAACCAGCTACCACACAGTTAGAGCATTGTGTGTTAAAATGCTGCCCTACCAACCGAGTGTTTACTATTAAGAATATAAGGACATAAGAAATAGGAGCAGGAGTAGGCCATCTAGCTCTTCGAGCCTGCCCTGCCATTCAATAGCTGATCTGAAAATGATTCAGTTCCACTTACCCACCTGTTCCCCATAACCCTTAATTCCTTTATTGATCAGAAATCTATCTACCCGTGACTTAAACATATTCAATGAGGTAGCTTCCACCACTTCAATGGGCAGACAATTCCAGAGATTCACTACCCTCTGAGAGAAGAAGTTCCTCCTCAACTCTGTTCTAAACTGACTCCCCCTTATTTTGAGGCTGTGTCCCCTAGTTCTTGTTTCCTTTCTAAGTGGAAAGAATTTCTCTGCCTCTACCCTATCTAGCCCCTTTATTATCTTATATGTCTCTATAAGATCGCCCTCAGCCTTCTAAATTCCAATGAGTACAGATCTAATCTACTCAATCTCAACTCATAAGCTAACCCCCTCATCTGCGGTATCAACCTGGTGAACCTTCTCTGTACTCCCTCCAAAACTAATATATCCTTTCGCAAATAAGGAGACCAAAACTGCACACAATACTGTAGCTGCAGCCTCACCAGTAGCTTGTACAATTGCAGCAAGATCTCCCTGCTCTTATGTTCTATCCCCCTCGCTGTAAAGGCCAACATTCCATTTGCCTTCTTGATCATCAGCTGCATTTGCAGACTGAGTTTTTGCGATTTATACACAAGGACCCCCAGGTCCTTCTGCATAGTAACATGTTGAAATTTTTCACCATTTAAATAATAGTCCATTTTACTACTATTCCTTCCAAAGTGGATAACTTCACACTTGCCAATGTTATACTCCATCTGCCAGATCCTCGCCCACTCGCTCAGCCTATCCAAATCTCTCTGCAGACTTTCCGCATCCTCCACGCAATTCGCGTTCCCACTCATCTTCGTGTCATCAGCAAACTTTATTGCCCTACATTCAGCCCCTTCCTCCAGATCATCTATGTATATAGTAAACAGTTGAGAGCCCAGCACCGATCCCTGCAGCACGCCACTAGTCACTAACTGATAATTAGAAAAGCATCCCTTTATTCCAACTCTTCCTGTTAGATAATCAATCCTCAATCCATGCTAACACTTTATCCTCAACTCCATGTACCTTAATCTTCTGCAGCAACCTTTCATGAGACACCTTATTGAACACCTTCTGGAATTGTATTTAATGTGGATCACATAGACCAGTGAATATCACACGTATCTCCATCTGGGATTATTCAGCAGCCATAGGACTAGGCTATTTCCTCGAGTTAGGGTACACCTGTACTCCTGTGTAGGTGAGAACAATAATCAACCAATTAATAGTGACAACAATACATGCTGATGTGGCACAGTGAAGCTCTTTCATGTGCTTTGGCTTGGAGACTTACAGTTGGTTAATTCATCTGAAACAAGCATTACAAAGGCGATTACAGCAACAATCGTCAAGGGAGAGCAATTATACAGTCTGCATGCTGGCATCCCAGGACGAATTCTATGTGTCTGTATAATATCCTGTTAACATATATACCATGTGCGGATACAAATAATAACAGTACACTGAATAAGCCAAGAACAAAATATATTTATGGCTCATTGCCAGAGGAAGAGGGATGGATGTCAACAGAGAATTAAAATACAGTTTAAACCCAACAGTGAGATGTAGGATAGGCAGCCTCTTAAGTTTCTTAATTTCTTGTCGCTCCTTAGTTTATTATTTCTTGTGTTTTTTTCCTTTGGCTACAGGGCAATTTGAGGAATTGGCAAGTCCAAAACCAAAAGTCATGGGTTGATTATTTTCCCTTGGTCCTGAAGTTTGTAAATGAAAAATACGGAGGCACCAGCAGTTGCATGCTATCTCTCAAATGGTAACCTTGAGTCAACTAGGTCAAGTCTGCTATTATGCTGGCTTCAGATTGGAGTGTTTTGCATTGAAATCTAGAATAAGTTATCAATCTAAGGGGTGAGACCTGAATACCATGTTTTGTGCATTGGACATGATTAACTGAATGCTTTCAGATATTTGTGTGGCAATCAAGAATCATTTGGTATATTTAAATAGCAAACGAAAGTGGCATAATGTCACCCAAATTGTTTGACTCACACTTTCTTCAAGTGCGGCTTTTCACTTGGAGCATAATAGACCATAAGACATGGGAGCAAAGATAGGCCATTCAGCCCATTGTGTCTGCTCTGCCATTCATTGAGATCATGACTGATAGGATAAAATGCCTTATCCCTTGATTCCCTCACTGATTAAAATATCTCAGCCTTGACCCAGCCTCTACAGCCCTCTGTGATAAAGAATTCCACAGATTCACTACACTTTGAGAGAAGAAATTCCTCCTCATTTCTGTCTTAAATGGATGGTCCCTTACTCCGAGATTATGCCCTCTGGTCCTAGACACTCCCACAAGGGGAAACAACCTTCCAATGTTTACCCTGACAAGCCCTATGAGAATTCTCTGTGTCTCAATAATGTTGCCTGTCATTCTTCTAAACTCCAATGAGTACAAGACTAAACTACTTAACCTCTCATAATAAAATACCTCCATACCCGGGTTCAAATTAATGAACCTTCACTGGACTCCCTCCAATGCCAATGTATTTTCCTTAGAAAAGGGGACCAAAACTATTCATAGTATTCCAGGCGTGGTCTAATAAGGGCCTTATTTAGTTTTAGAAAGATTTTCCTATTTTGATTCTTCATTTTATTTGAAATAAATATCAACATTTCATTTGCCTTTTAAATTACCCACTGAACTTACTTGCTAGCTTTTTTGTGATTTATGCATGAGGACCCCTAAATGTCCCTGTGCTGTAGCTTTCTGCAGTCTGTCTTCATTTAACTAATATTCAACTCCTCCATTTTTTCTACCAAAGTGCATAACTTTATATTTTAATACATTATATTCTATCTGCCAAATTTTAATGACTTATATCCTTCTGTACACGTCTTGCGTCATCCTCACCCACAATCCGTCTCATCTATTCTTGTATCATCCACAAACTTGGCAATCATGCATTCACCTTTCTTGTCCAAATCATTAGTTTATATTGCAAACAACAATAATTCACTATTTTTACATCCACAGTAAATAATATAGGATCACTGTGAGGGAAAATGCACGTTTCTCAGGTTTATACATGGGGTTTGCATTTTCAAACATGATGCAATTCTTCAAAGAGCAAGAAAAGACTATAGAATGCTTTATTTCTGATATGGACCATATCTGCAGTGTAAGTATGGTTGGTGACACCTCTTCTCAGGCTCTGCACAACCTAGGGTTCTTACTGAGCAAATATTTGGGGTATAATGCAAATTGATATGAGGGACCAGAGGGGAAGAGGAGAAGAGGGTACTAGAATATGCATGCATTATTACAACAGTAAATTGCTGTAGATACTTCACCATGGGCTTGGATGAACAACAGCACCAAGCTGTGGGAAACCAAAAGGGTAATGATGCCTAGAAACCATAAGTCACAACAGCCAGTGGTAATGCTAACGAGCATCTCATTCCCAGAACTTCTAGTGGACATTTACAATATAGGTGAAAAATGCACTAATGCTCTGCTCTGCCAATATACCCCAGGCCTTTCAGGTTTTTAATGTTAGTACCATCGCATTTTCCCATTCATGTCTTTGTGAGAAGCAGGGCAGACAAGGAATAGGGAATTCAATGCAAATAGATTAGCCGTGATCTTATTGAATAACAGAGTAGGCTTGAGGGGCCGAGAGGCCTACTTGTGCTCCTATTTTGTATTTACTTCAACCAAGAATCGTCATCCAGAACTGAGACAGCCCTTCTAACTAATTGAGAACAGATGGATTAAGAAGATAATCTGGTAAGGTTTAAACTATAGGGAAAAAAAATGTATTCCACAGGTCCAACAAGAGGCTGATTTAGATACTTCCACTACCAGAGAACGGGAGGGCTCAACAGGGTAACAGCTGGTATGGAATGAGGAGAGATGTGACTATTTGGCACACAGAGCTCCCAATCTCCCTTAAGATCATGGAAGCAGGTGGATGAAGGCCAACCCAGGCACAGCATGAAGCAATCACTTTAGAAAGTGTAGAAATTGGAAAAGATCCCGCAGAGTGAAAGAATTACTTCAGCTGTACAACGCTCACAGTCATGTGCAATGATTTAAAAAAATAATTGTAAGAGAAAAATGTTCTCTAGGACTGAGGACGAATGATGTTCTTATAAGCTTCAATTTCACGGATCCTACTGGCAATGTGGAACCTCGCCAGGGACAAATATGCAGCATCAAATGGGGCATGTAGGCCACCACACTTGATTTTTAGCCTTTTTCAGGTTTTTAAGAGGTTACATAGGCGACAAATAGAAGCCTCATTACATAAAAATTATTTAATCTCGTTGCATATGGGATTTAACAGCTATTTTGTCATCTTCTTGCTGAAGCAAAGTGTAAAGCGGCGTGCGAGTGCTCTGGTATTGTCCTTTGAAAGGTGAGTAGTACTTCATATTGTTGGTTAAAGAGCTGCCTTATCATTGGGTGCATTCATTTCTTATCATCGTTCAGGTCTGACTTTTTTGCATTGCAAAATTTTTATTTGCAAACATGCTCCTTACAACCATCTGGTTTCCAATGCTATTTAATTTACAGCAACTAAAATGGACAGCAGATTAGTACCCGGGGGATTTCCAATAGCATTCCTAATAGCTGTTTTTGAGAGGACAAGATACAGAATATACACCTCATGCATTATGAATATATGTGTACGTATTACACAACTCATTATTTGCTTTTTCAGGAAATGCTCCCTCAGAGCATTTCTCAGAGCACATCTGACTTTGGTACTTCTCCACATAAGAGTCTCTCACATAGAAACTAGAAGCAGGAATAGGCTATTCAGACCTATGAGGCTCCTCTGCCATTCATTTTGATCATGGCTGATCATCAAATTTAATATCTTGATCTTCCCTTTCCCTCATATCTCTTGATTCCTTTAGCTCCAAGAGTTATATCTAATTTTTTCTTGAAATCAACTATTGCCTCCTGAACATCCTTCACAGACAACTTGTACCACAGGCAAACCACTGTGATGATAAATAACAAGTCAGCTTCAGACATATCAAACAAGTTATCGGGATCTTATTAGCAAGAGACTGCATGAACCTTGCTTATCCTTTTGAAAGGAGGCATTAACTCAGCAGAGCAGAAAATGTTTTCCCTATGAAAGGGCTCCCCAAGAGTATGAAAGACTTTAGATGGCAATGAAATGACCAGCTAGTTAGCAGGATCCACTTCTCTTCTGTCACCACCTTACTTGTGCACTTTATTTCAATTGGGCCCAGCTCAGACTCAGTAACATCATTCTCCGCCACATGTGTAGCTGCTGTGGTTCCAGCAAACTTTGACTTGAAGGCTACTGATACTGTTTTGGTCTGTACCACCAGCAGAGTGACAGGTTGCTCTTCTAAGTACACATTTCACATCCATTTTGGCAGCACTCAAACTTGCAATCTACGCTTCCATTTAGGCAGAACCACAATGTAATGTCTTCACTTTGGCATTTTCTTCCTTTTGACCTTGGTTGCTCACTTTCTTCTAGGACCACCCACCTCATCCACCCCTGTCTCCCCTCCTACAGTTTCTACAATGGGTTCCACCTTGGCAGGATTGGAAAGCCTCAACAACGGAGCAAACAGATGAGTTTCCTAAGCTGAATATTCCAATAGCAGCGCTGCTAAACTGATCACTTTACTGACAGCCCTATAACTGGTTATTCAGTTCATTACTGTCCCACGAGCTTTGTAGTTTTCTTCTAAACTCCCCATCTTACGCAAGCCACAAAGAAGATGGGGGATTATCAATCAAACTTTGCATGGTCTTCGTGGACTATGAACTCCCCCATCGCCCAATGGTAAACAAGAAGTGAAGATTAAAATCCTATTGCCTCAACTCAGACTATCATTCTGTACATCATAGAAACATAGGAAGTAGAAGCAGGAGTAGGCCATTCAGCCCTTCAAAGCTGCTCCATCATTCATTTTCATCATAGTTGATCATCAAATTTAATGCCTTTTGATCCCTGGGCTTGGAATTGCATGCATAAGCCATGGATGGATGCAGCTGTTTTCTGAATAAAGGATTATGAGGATGAAAGTTGGGCCTTGGCATGATTACCACACCTTGCCACAGAAGGCTGTGGAGGCCAGGTCATTGAGCATATTTAAGACAGAGATAGATTGGTTCTTCATTATTAAGGAAATCAAAGGTTACAGGGAAAAGACAGGAGAGTGGGGTTGAGAAACTTATAGAACGGAGAACAGCACAGGAACAGGCCCTTCGGCCCTCTAAGCCTGCACCAATCACGTTTACCTAACGAAGCCAACCACTTATATCCCCCCCTATTCCTTGTTTGTTCATGTGCCTATCAAGGTAAGTCTGCATTCCAGGCCCCCACCACCCTCTATGTAAAAAACTTGCCCCGCACATCTATACTGAACCTTTCCCCTCTTATCTTGAACTTGTTCCCTTGTAATTTCAAGTTTATTTATTTGCCACAAGTAAGGCTTACATTAACAATGCAGTGAAGTTACTGTGAAATTCCCCTAGTCTGGCACCTGTTCGGGTCAGTGCACCTAACCAGCATGTCTTTCAGAATGTGGGAGGAAACTGGAGCACTCAGAACAAACGCATCGCAGACATGGGGAGAAATTGCAAACTCCACGTGACCCAAGCTGGGTCCCTGGCACTGTGAAGCAGCAATGTCAACCATTGTGCTACCGTATTTCTGCCCTGGGGAAAAGCTTCCAACTGTTCACTCTATCTACATCTGCCATAATTTTATAAACTTCTATCAGGTCACCCCTCATCTTCTGTCTTTCCAGGGAGAACAATCCCAGTTTATTCAATATCTCCTCATAGCTAATACCTTTCATTCAAGGCAACATTCTGGTTAATCTTTTCTGCACTCTTTCCAAAGCCTTCTGGTAGTGTGGCGGCCAGAATTCAACACAGTATTCCAAATGTGGCCTAACCAATGTTTTACACAACTGCAGCATAATTTGCCAACTTGTATACTCGATGCGCAGGCCAATGAAGGCAAGCATGCCATACGCTTTCTTCACCAACTTTTTTACCTGTGCTGCCATTTTTAAGGACCTGTGTACTTGTACTCCCACATCTCTCTGTGTGCCTATGTCCCTGATTGTCCTGCCATTGATTTTACAGCTCTCACCTGAATTAGATCTATCAACATACATTACCTCTAATTACATGTCCAGAATACATTCTATCTGCCATTTCTCTGCCCAATTTTCCAGTCTAAATGGTGGAGCAGACTCGCTGGGCCAAATGGCCTAATTCTGCTCCTATATTTTATGGTCTTATAGTCTGTTCTCTATGACACACACGCATACACTCTGAACTCTATCTCCCCTCTGTCTTTTCTCTATGTCACCAGACCACTATCATTAGACAACAGTAAAGCTTTTTTTCTATTTTGTATTCTTCGCTTCACAATCACTAACCTTTTAAACCTTCTCTTTAACTTCACGTTTTGTAAAATTTGGTTAAAAATGGATGCATACAAACAAATCCAAAAGACCCAGATCCAATCTCCAAGGGCCAGAAATAACCTAGAAATCATAGAAACACTACAGCATAGAAAGAGGCCATTCAGCCCATCGAGTCTGCACTGACCACAATCCCAGCCAGGCCCCAACCCCATATCCATATAAATTTTACCCACTAATCCTCTCTAACTTATGCATCTACAGTCAATTTAGCATGGCCAATCAACTTAACCCACACATTTTTGGACTGTGGGAGGACATGGGAGGACATGGGAGCACATGGAGGAAACCCACGCAGGCACAAGGAGAATGTACAAACTCCACACAGACATTGACCCAAGCCAGGAATTGAACCCAGGTCCCTGGAGCTTGAAGCAGCAGTGCTAACCACTGTGCTACTGTGCCACCCAGCATCTAAATGAAACTGAAACCATTTTACATTTTGTAACACACAAATAGATATTTACATATATATTTTCATATTCAACTTTAAAATTATACATTGTTCATAACAGGGACCAGGAACATAACTGAAAGGTGAGGCTGAAAGTTAAAATTGTTCAAAACCCCACACTACTTTGGTAGAATTTATCTACCATCCTATCAAGAACCTATCACCAATCTACCTGTCTCTGTGTTGCCTAAAATGGAGGTTATTAGCTATGAGGAGAGATTGAATAAACTGGGATTGTTCTCCCTGGAAAGACGGAGGCTGAGAGGCAACCTGATAGATTACAAAATTATGACAAGTATCGATAGTGTGAGCAGTTAGAAGCTTTATCCCAGAGGAGAAATGACAATGACAATTGCAAGGGGGCACAAGTTCAAGATTGGGGGGGGGGGGGGGGAGGGAGGTTCTTCAGTGGAGGTGTGTGGGTGAAGTTTTTTTACACAAAGGATGTTGGGGGTCTAGAATGCACTGCTTCGTGAGGTGATTGAGGCAGCTATGTTAGCTATGTAAGACTTATTTTCATAGGCATATGAAGTAACAGGGAATTAAGGGATATAAGTGATTGGTTTAGATAGGCAAACATGATCAGCGCAGGTTTGGAGGATCGAAGGGCCTGTTCCTGTGCTGTACTGTTCTTTGCTTTTTGTTCTACTCAGATCAGTCTGGGTTTGATGTTTGCCTTGTCACCTGATTCACAATGGTGGTTAAAATTAGAGCTGCGATGTTTACTAAGTTTTCAGCAGCTTTAAGGCAATCTGGGTGTTTTGGTCTGACCTTAGATTGACATAAACATGGCATAAATTATTCAATAAATCAATTACAGACATAATGACACACTTAGAACTTTACTTTAGTTGAAAGAAACCCATTAACTATGTAATCACAGAGCAGTAAATCCATCCCTTATACCAAAGTGTCAGTGACTATATTGGCTCATGGATCTTGTTTCCAAGGAATAACCTCCTGATGCAAAGGCATCCTCTTTAACTACTGGCTGATTCAATGCCTTATCGTTACTCTGTCTTAATCCGTGTGTTTTTGATGCATTTGGTGTTTCTTGCAGGAAAGAGGTTTAAAAGTTTATTTATTAGTGTCACAATAAGAGGCAATGGCCTAGTGGTATTATCGCAAGAGCATGAATCCAGAAACTCAATTAATGCTCTGGGGATCCAGATTCAAATCTCGTCACAGCAGATAATGGAATTTGAATTCAATAAGAAAGTCCGGAATTAAGAACCTACTCATGACCATAAAATTGTCAGAAAGACCCATCTGGTTCACTAATGCCCTTTAGGGAAGGAAATCCGCCATTCTTACCAGGTCTGGCCTACATGTGACCCAGAGCCACAGCAATGTGTTTGACTCTCAACTGCCTTCTGAACAACTTGGGGTGGGCAATAAATGTTGACAAGCCAGTGACACCCATGTCCCACAAATAAATATGAAAGAAATAAGTATGCTTACACTCCCATTGTCGCCACACTCTCGAACCTGTTTGGGTTTACTGAGGAGGAATTTAGCATGGGCCATGCACCTAATCACCACATCCTTCAGACTGTGAGAGGAAACTGGAGCACCTGGAGGAAAACACATAGACAGTGACCCAAGCCAGGAATCAAACCCGGGTCCCCGGCGCTGTGAGGTAACACTGCCAACCATTATGCTACCATGCTGCCCTTCAGAATGTCAGAACTCAGGGTTGCTAGCTCAAATTAGGAGATGTCAGAAGTTAGAGTTAAAACTTGTTAAACCGAGCACCAGGAACTACATGCTATCTTTCTGAGACTATTCAAAATGAACACACTCCATGGGACAAATTTTCTTGTTCCTATGTTCATTCACTTACAAATTGAGGAATATTAGACAGGAAAAATCACAATCTCCCTTTGATTTTCCATCCATTTTGATGCAATCATCCCCACTCAATTTTCCTGTATTTGCTACACAAAGGGATACAGTCAGCTCAGTACAGGAACAAGGAATCCCACCCCATCTAATATTTGGCAGAAATTGCTTCACATCAACACTAAATCTGCGTGTAAATCAGGTGCAGCGACTTGAACTGACTTCAAAGCAGAATGAGACTCTTTCAGCTCCAATCTTGGCACCACATTCAGATTGCTTCAAAGCTACAGATATAGTAATTGTCAGCTTGATTGATTTTAACCTCATTAATCACAGCCGGAAGGGAATGGCTTGGCTGCACCCCCCATGCACCATTTCCATCTCCTGACACTTTAACTTACCTGTTTCTGGCAGTGTATCAGACAGTAAGAAGTCTTACAACACCAGGTTAAAGTCCAACAAGTTTATTTGGTAACATAAACGCACTCCTTCTTCAGGTGAGTCAGGTGAACAAGACACTGAAAGCTTGTGCTATCAAATAAACCTGTTATACTTTAACCTGGTATTGTGAGACTTCTTATTGTTCTTACTCCAATCCAATGCCGGCATCTCTACATCACGTGTATCAGATACCCAGATCAGGTACAACCAATAGATTATTACATGTCTACCGCAAATTAATTCCAAACGCATTACCCAGCCTCAGATCAACCAACACCAAGCAGGATCAGTGACTGAGAACTCCTGATTCTGTATAAAAGGAGGGACTTGTAGAGTCATAGAGTTATCCAGCACAGAAAAGGCCCTTCAGCCCATCAAGTCTTCACTGACAACAACAACCACTAAAGTCGTGCTTTTCAGCATTTCTCTGATAGCCTTGAAGGTTATGGTCTTTCAAGTGCCAATCTAAATCCATGGGCAGCATGGTGGTACAGTAGTTAGCAATGCTGTCTCACAGTGCCAGGAACCTGGGTTTGATTCCTGGTTTGGGTCATTGTCTGTGAGGAGATTGCATGTTCTCCATCTGTCTGCGGGGTTTCCTCCGGGTGCTCTGGTTTCCTCCCACAGTTTGGAAGGTGTACTGGCTAAAAGTAAAAAAAGTTTATTTATTAGGTAAGTTGTGAACCTTTGGAATTGTCTAAGCCATAGGGCTGCGAATACTCAAGCATTGAATGTATACAACATCTAACATCAATCAATTTTTGAAGTCTTTTGAAGTGAAGTTGAATGCAAAGAACAAACACGATCTTGCTGACTGGAGAAGCAGATCTAAGAGATCATATGGCCTCTTCCTGATCCCATTTTGTATGTTCCCTGGCACTTGTCCTAACTCAGCTGATTGTGCAAGAACCCAGGAAGCCATCATAAAGCTTGAGTAATTTATGGTCCTCCAGTCACCGCCCTACTATTCTCTGAAAGTTTAAAGTTTATTTATTAGTGTCACAAATAAGGCTTACATTAACATTTCAGTGAAGTTACTGTAAAAATCCCCTAGTTGCCACATTCCACCGTCTGTTCTGGTACACAGAGAGAGAATTTAGCATGATCAATGCACCTCATTCGGACTGTGGAAGGAAACCGGAGCACCCGGAGACACAGGGAGAACGTACAGACACTGCCCAGACCGTCACCCAAGCCAGGAATCAAATCTGGGTCTCTGACACTGTGAGGCAGCAGTGCTAACCACTGTACCACCATGCCATCCTGTAAGCAAAAGCAGGCACTGGCCTCTGAGAAAAACTGCAGCTTGTCACAGAATTTGGGAATTCCTTTAACGCTTGTTTCAAGCTCAAAAAAATCTCATCCCAGAAAAGACTTGAACCCACAATCTCCAGCTCCAGAGGCCAGCATGTTATCCATTTGGGCAGCTGGGACAGTGAGGTTTGGCAATAAGGCACTCCTCCCTCCAGATCTCACTGATGGACACCTCTATGAACCTCACCCAAGCTGAAGATTTAGGCAGAATCAGGGTACAGCCAGGGTCAGCTTTAGAGCTCAAGATAAAACTGCTCAATCAGAGCTGTAAATAATCTGAGAACTTCCCCCCCACCACCCCCCCCGCCCCCGGTGTCATGCATTGCCATTGTTTGCTACATTCTGCACAGCATTGCATAGCAGAAAGGCTGTCTGGCTATTGATTTTGATTTGATTTATTATTGTCACATGAATTAGCATACAGTGAAAAGTATTGTTTCTTGAACACTATACAGACAAAGCATACCGTTCATAGAGGAGGAAACAAGAGAGTGCAGAACGTCGTGTTACAATCATAGCTCGGGTGCAGAGAAAGATCAATTTAATGCGAGGTAGGTCCATTCAAATATTTGATGGCAACAAGGAAGAAGCTGTTCTTGAGTTGGGGTTGGTACGTGACCTCAGATTTGTATCTTTCTTTCGATAGAAGTAGATGGAAGAGAGAATGCCCAGGGTGCATGGGATCCTTAATTGTGTTGGCTGCTTTGCCGAGGCAGTGAGAAGTATAGTCAGTTCCAATGCATGGGAGGTTGGGTTGCATGATGGATTGGGCTACATTCACAGCCTTTTGTAGTTTTTTGCAGTCTTGGGCAGAGCAGGAGCCATACCAAGCTGAACGAGAGATGATAATGATGTCGGCCTCACACCAACAGTATCATGGGAGTTTGCTGCTTACCCTGCCCCGTCCAGCACGAACGCAGTGCCCTTCCCTAGATCATATAAAGCCCTTCTGTGTTAGTTTTATGCTGTAACCTCTATAAGCTGCACCAAAACTGAGGATGTGTATAACAGACAAGGTTTACATTGTGGACTAGTTTCAAATTCAAGTCAAAGGACAAGTGTTCTCCTCATTGAGAGACCCAGACAATATTGAGCCCTTTTTTATATTGTTAGTCTTGCCTTAATTGATACAATAAATAGAATATGAAGCAGGTAGTTTGGATTGAATCTGTTCACAAATATAAATTGTTCCTGCTGCACACACATTAATAACCACATGCCCGTTTTCAAAAATTGTTATTTATAACAATACAACAGTATAATTGGACTGAGAAGATTAACGTTATAAGATTTTAGCAATCTGCCATGTGTGAATCGTCTATATATCATAATTATTTATAATGGAAAAATAACATGGTAAAATGCATTATATCATAAATCTAGCATTAAATTTTCAATAGTAATGAAAATATTACTCCATCTGAAGAGTTATGCATGTTTTAAATCCTTTTTTTCAGTGATAGATTCATGGGGAAACACAAGTTCTTCACCGATCTCCCTGCACTCCATCATCTTGAAATGTGCTATTGTGGTTTGGATTGCCTACAAGGAATCTCTGACATTCAACTTAGTTTTCCAGCTTTGTCCCACAATTCTGTGTGGTTGCAGCAAGATCCTCAAACTGAATAAGTCAGCAGATCATATTTTGACTGAATAAGTCAGCATCCCCTAGTCCCGAGCTCCACTTATGGACTGGGTGAATCATATTCCTGGTCCTCAGCTCCACCTTTGAAATAAGTAAGTCAGCATTCCATAGATACTCGATCCATCTTTGGACTGGGTAGGTCCACATTCCCTAGTTCCCAGCTTCACCATTGAAATGGATAAGTCAGCATTCCTATTTGCCAGTTTGGTCCACTTTGTGTCAAATCAGCAATTTGAACAGCATCTCCAACTAACCCCTTTCCCATTCAGATTACCAAATTTACAATTTGCTACCACATTTCCATCACTATTAATACCTTGCATTTGTGTAGCATCTTTAACTCACTGAAGTCTCAAGTCTCTTGCTGAACAGGAGCAGTTCAGACATTCAGGTGGCCAAAAGTGTGGTCCAATTGTTAGATTTTAAAGAGCATCCTAAAATAGGAGAGATGGAGAGGTGCAAAGAGAGAGCTCCCAAGCTGACAGTCTTGCCAACTGAAGACACAGGCTCCAATCGACGGCCTTAAATAATCAATGGAACCTTACACTCATGCTAAAGGACAGTGCTGTGTCGATGTTTGATTGGATGAGCCTCTACCTAAGCAAGATTGTTTTTAACTTCTGGCATTAGGATAGGTTGATTGGCCGTGCTGAATTTCCACTTAGTGTCAGGGGGATTGGCAGGTTAAATATGTGGGGTTATGGTAATAAGACTTGGATGGGATTATTGTCAATGCAGACTCAATGCCAAATAACCTCCACCTGCACTGTCGGGATTCTATGGTTCTAATGTAAAATCAGCTGCATGTTATTCACCTCTCCTGTTTTCCTTGAGAAATTGGTACAGTGTGCAATGGGCAGATTTTAAGCTCATTCGCGGGGCAGGGTCAGATCTGGAAAATTTGGCATGCCGTTCAAAAATCCATTGATTTTGGCAGGACTGGAATATCCCATCAATAAAATTCTGCTTATTGGCCAATACTTTATGACCTCGCATGGCTGAGGCTCATGAAATCTCAACAGTGGCCAACGTAAAATTCTGTTCTTTGAGCCTCTCCCCATCCCGATTCCAGGGTTGGCATGCCGATAAAATTCCGGCTATAGTGTCCATTTTACACTTTCACCAATAATTAAAGTGCCACAAAGTAATGGCTTGCAACAGAAAAGAATTTCCACCCACATATATTCAGGATTGTATATTCCCATTGGTGGAAAAACAACGTTAAAAAAAATTTAGCAAAACTTTAATATTCTGCCTGATGGAAATCTTACCAAAAACTTGGAAAACGGTGCTTTTAATTCCCATCACCTCCATCGCTAAAAACTATAGATCACAACAACTGAGAAAATTCTCCTAAAGCCTGCATCCAAAAGGCAATGTGGAAACAAAATAGGACTGACTGCAAATATTAATGAGAATAGAAATAAGGTCACTGGAAACCTTCATTGATTGAACAGTACCAAATACTGACAGGGTCAAAAGATTATGTACAATTTTCCTAGTTTACTGAAATACATCTCTATTTCATGTGCAATCTTTGTGGCTCAGAAAAGTACCAACGTATTCACACCAACCATGCAATAAACTATCCATGATTCCTAGTAATCTTTGCACTGATGAACAGCATTTAATTAAAGTAAGGTTAATAAAGTTTTAACAAGATTGGAAGACTCTGCTATAAGTTGAGCAAGTGTCATTGGGATGAATGTCAAAATGATGTTCTGTGCATATCATCTATGATGTAAAGATGCCGGCGTTGGATTGGGGTGGTAAGAACTCAGTAAGAATTTAGCAACACCAATTTTTAATCCAACCAATTTATTTGATAGTAAAATTGCGAGCTTTCAACACTCCGTGTCTTCCTCAGGCAAATGCAGTGTTCTGGTCTGCAGACCAGAAGGTCTGTGTTCTGCAATGTTCTGCAGATCAGAACACTGCATTTGCCTGAGGAAGACACGGAGTGTTGAAAGCTCACAATTTTACTATCAAATAAATCAGTTGGATTAAAAATTGGTGTTGCTAAATTCTTACTGAGTTCATATTCATGCATCCATCTTGTTACCAGGAGTTTAAATAAATATAGAAAATGCAAGCCAATGCTTGTTGACAACATCATCACTGTTGGACCATGTATATATTAAAGCCAGCTATCTGTTATAATGAGTTATTGTAATTACAAGCAGGGATTCTGTTTCTTGACATTGTATTCTATATAACAGCGCACTTGTGCTCACTATTCATAGTTGTACATTTTATTAGGTGTGATTTATTATTATTGCATGTATTGGGACACAGTGAAAAGATTGTTTTTTGCCACTATACAGATAAAACATACCATTCATAGAGTGCATAGGGAAGAAGGAAAGGAAGGGGTGCAGAATATAGGGTTACAATCACAGCTGTGAGGCGAGGTGATGGCATAGTCGTAATATCACTAAACTATTAATCTAAAAACTCAAATAATATTCCAGGGACCTGGGTTTGAATTCCACCACAGCAGTTGGTGGAATTTGAATCCCAAAAAAATCTGGAATTAAGAATCTACTGATGACCATGAAACCAATGCTGAATGTTGGAAAAACCTATGTGGTTCACTAATGTGCTTTAAGGAAGGAAATCTGCCATAATTATCGAGTCTGGTCTATGTGTGACTCCACAGTCACAGCAATATGGTTGACTCTTAATTGCTCCTCAACAAGGGTAACTGGAGATGGACAATAAATGCTGGCCTTGCCTTTCATGAATGAATTTAAAAAAAACTTGGAATCTGTTTCAATTTTTGGAATCCCTATATTGCAGAAGAAGGCCATCAAGTCTGCACCGACCACAATCCCACCGTGGCCCCAATTCCATAATCCCACATATTTACCCTGCTAATCCCCTGTCTCTAGGGTCAATTTATCATGCTTAATCAACTTAACTTGCAGATCTTTGGACTGTGGGAGAAAACTGGAGTACCTGGAGAAAACCTATGCAGATATGGGGAGAATGTGCAAACTCCACGTAGAGAGTGACCCATAGCCTGAATTAAACCTGCTTCCCTGATGCAGTGCTAACCACTGTGCCACTGTGCTGCCACTATAGCTTGTACACTGATAATCCATCGCAATAATACAGTCCATTTGCACTACTGCATTGTTTCTTAATTGCAATCTTATATTTACATTCTTTTCATTATTACAGACAATGCATTAATGGACAGTTGCAGCATTACAACCTGTTCACTGCTGGCTCACTTCATTCGAACAGCCTCCTATGCGTTGGCTTCTTTCACTTTTCCACTTTGCGCACAGATGGCAAATTTATGTCATGATTGTGGAATACCTCCCTGTCTGGCAGAAGAGCATCTTGATAAAACCAAAGAGCAATATTAATTTGGAAATATAGTCACAACCATTTAGAGTGGGAAGGATTTGCCCATTACCTGTCTGTTGTGGATAGATAGGTAACAATCGTTGTAACAATGAAACAGCACGTTGTGTTCAAATGTAGCCAACAGCCCATCCCCAACCAATATATCACTTGGTCATCAAGATTTTTTTTCTGAGTTGGTAAAAATTCACATGCAAATTTATTTTTAATCAGACTTGTTGCAGGATGCCTGATGTTTCCATTTTCCGACCATCTCCGGTAATTGTTAACAGTTGCATCCAAATCAATACCAATGTTAAGAATCTCATCACTTAGGAAATCAGGTTTTAACGAGGTGCAAACAGCTGATTAAAAATGCTGGGAGACCCAACTTTGCTAAAGTCTTGGAGCTTTTTTAAATCATTAAGTACAGGAAGCTAACGAGGTGCAAAAAAACTTATTGAACAGTGCTTAATAGGTTATACGTGGTGTCACTGCAATTGAGTCTTATGGTTTTGGCAAATTATTAGTGGCATTTAGCCAATGTAGATGATTCCTATGGTTTTGGCAAATTATTAGTGGCAGGTGGCCAATGTAGGTTGCTGCCAGGCACAAGCATAGACAATGTAGGTGGTGGGAACTGTTCTGTGGAAGTCACTGTACACCAGTGCACAATTACCTTTCATTTTGGCCTGTCCTTTAGAGACGATACTGACTATGATCCATTTATTCGTGACTTGGAAGGCTTCCAAGGTAGAGAGAAGGTCGATGAAATTTCAGCGACAATTATTTTCTGCTTTAATCACATTAACAAAGAAAGTTACGTCCAATGCCAATAAACAACAGACATCATCTATTATATAATGCAACTGTGACCCTGAGTGATAATCTATGCCTGTAATATTCGCTGATCCATATGGAGCCCCGATGTAAAAGATTGGCAGTGGCAACAACATTGAAAATGTTGAGAATAATTTGTCTAATAACCTAGTAATTAGAAACAAATGAGGCAGCAAAAATAGAAGACTTTGTCATGGTGAACTTTGCGTTCAATAAAAATCTGGAATTAAAAGTCTAATGGTGACCACAAAATGATTGCTACAAAAACCCATCTTGTTCACTAATATCCTTTAGGGAAGGAAATCTGCCATCCTTACCTGGTCTGGCCTGTATGTGACTCCAGATCCACAGAAATGTGGTTGACTCTTAAATGCTCCCCAAAATGACCTCAGTTCAAAGGCAATTAGGGTGAGCAGTTAATGCTGGTCCAGCCAACAACAGTCGCATTCCATGAATGATTTTTTAAAAGAACAGCCATTAAAAACCATTTTAAAAGAACAACCGAACGACTGATATTCTAAGTAGACAATGGAAAGCCTTGCAAAATGATAAACCTGCATATCCAAGAACGAACTGAAGAAGTTCTGATTGCAAGGTTGTATTTAAGCTCAAGGCATTGAGAATATGAGGTGAAATGCATTGATAAGAAATTGTCTGAAATGTGAAAATCAGTATGGAATGGGCCGAATTTTACTCAGGCGAGACCCGGATTTTCCGTCTGAAATCAACAGAGATTCCAGTGGTCAGACCCTCACCCGAGCCAATTCTGTGGCGAGTGAGGTGGTAGCATTCCAGCCAATATACCTAATCAGTCAGGAGACACTGGTCGAAGTTCTCCCATTTTGAGACCATGGGGTTAGAGGGACAGGATCATGGTGGGATTGCTTTTGATGCAGGTTTGATGGGCTGAATGACCTCCTTCTGCACTGTAGGGATTCTATGATTCTATTTATATTGTGACTTTGTCAACTTGACAATATTCCAAGCACTAGCCAATTAAGTACCTTTCAAATGTAATCGCTGTTGTGATGTGCACAGCACGATCCCACAAACAGCAGTATGGTAATGACCAGGTAATCTGCTTTCCCCATTGTTGTTTGTAGGACAAATATTGACAAGGACACCAAAGAAACCTCTCCTTGCTCTTCATCAAAATAATGCCACATGGGATCTTTTGTACCAACCTGAGAGGGAAGACAGGTCCTTGGTAAAATGTCCGTCCTAAAGATAGTCCTTCTGACAGTGGTGGCCATTCTCAGTACTGTCATGATGCAATTGTTCATCCTAGTTTCAAAAGCCAAGAAGCATAGGTTTTAAAATTAATCGACAAGCAGAAACACTAACAATCTTTAAACATTCAAAGATCCAAATCTAATGGCAACAAATTAGGCTTTCATTTGTACCTCCCTAGATTGGATCTCATAATTTGTAATAGATTTTCCTCATGATTTTATACCCAACGCACAGAATCATAGAATCTCTGAGTGACGAAAGAGACCATTTGACCCATCAGGCCTGCACTACCTACATCCTTCCCCCTTAACCTTCCCCTGCTAATCCCCCTGACACTGAGGGGCACTTCAACATGGCCAATCCACCTGTCTTGCACATCTTTTGGACTGTGGGAGGAAACTGGAGCATTCGGAAGGAACTCAGGCAGACACAAGGAAATGTGCAAACTCCACACAGACAATCACCCAAGGCTGGAATTGAATCCGAATCCCTGGCACTGTGAGGCAGCAGTGCTAATCACTGTGCCACCTGCTGCTCCCAATACAAAAGGATTGTATTTGGCATTTGGTGATTCAGCGATAATCTCCATTTCACATCTAACTCATTGAAAATGGGAATAATTGTTTTGGTAACACCCAATGTGTGGATTTCCTTACGGCTTCACCACAGGAATTTAACAGCATTCCCACTTGCATGCTCTGTGGTACAGATCTCAATTTAATTTCAGCTACCCAATGGGAAGCTAACCACATATCCATACCATCTCTAAGGGCTCCTATTTTCAGCTCCATAATATTGCGCAACTCCACCCCTATCTCAACTCATTTGCTGCTGAAACCACCAGCAGTGTCTTTGCCTTTTTCAGTGCATCCCAACCAAATTCTCACATTTCATACTCTGAAAGCTGATTCTCCTGTCTTCACTCGCATAAAGTTCCATTCATCAATCGCAGATCTACGTCAGTTAAACAACATCTCAACTTTAAAATTCTCGCCTTTGTTTTCAAAACCTGCTCCCATGGTCTCAGCCCGTATTGAAAATGGAATTCAATACGGATAAGTGTGAGGTGATTCACTTTGGTAGGAATAACAGGCATATGAAATATAGGGCTAATGGAAGGACCCTTAATAGTATTGTCGAGCAGAGGGATCTTGGGGTACAAGTACGTAGCTCTTTGAAAGTTGGCACCCAGGTTGATAAAGTTGTTAAGAAGGTGTACGGTGTGTTAGCTTTTATTGGTAGAGGGATTGAATTTAGGAGCCGTGAGGTTATGTTACAACGGTACAAAATTCTGGTGCGGCCGCACTTGGAGTATTGCGTACAGTTCTGGTCGCCGCACTATAAGAAAGATGTGGAAGCATTGGAAAGGGTGCAGAGGAGGTTTACCCAGGATGTTGCCTGGTATGGTGGGAAGGCCTTATGAGGAAAGGCTGAGGGACCTGAGGTTATTTTCATTAGAGAGAAGAATGTTACGCAGTGACCTAATTGAGGCGTATAAGATGATCAAGGGATTGGATAGGGTGGATAGTGAGAGCCTTTTTCCTTGGATGGTGATGACCAACACGAGGGGACATAACTTTAAATTAAGAGGTGGTTGTTATAGGACGGATGTCAGAGGCAGGTTCTTCACACAGAGGGTGGTGAGGGCGTGGAATGCCCTGCCTGCAGCAGTTGTGGACTCGCCTACTTTGGGGGCATTCAAATGTTCGGTGGATAGGCATATGGATGATATTGGAATAGTTTAGGTTAGAGGGTCCACTGGCCGGCGCAACATCGAGGGCCGAAGGGCCTGTACTGCGCTGTAATGTTCTATGTTCTATCTTTGAAATCTCCTTGAAAACTGCAACCCTCTGGGATATATATGTTTTATGCTTTCACGGCAAGAAGATAGTGTTGCTAGGCCAGCATTTATTTCTCAGCCCAAATTGCCCTTGAGAAGGTGGTGATGAGCTGCCTTCTTGAATCACTGCAGTCCCTGAGGTGTAGGCATATCCACAGAGCTGTTCAGGAGGGAATTCTAGGATATTGACACAGCGACAGTGAAGGAACGGCAGTATGTTACTAAGTCAGAGTGGTGAGTGGCTTGGAGAGAAATTTCCAAGTGATCACTTTCCATTGTGTCTACAGTCTTTGACTTTCTAGGAGATAGTGGTCATGGGTTTCAAGGCATTCCCCAAGCAACCTTGGTGGGTTCCAGCAGTGCATTTTGTCAATGGTACACATCAGTTGCTCAGGGTCCAGGTTCTAGAATTCCATCTCTTATCTTTCTTGGGGCTGGATCTTCATGGAATTAAGCATTCTGGAGACCTTTGAAAATGGTGGACGGAACCCAGGTTCAGAATAATCCCCCACTCCCATTTCCAATGTGTGCAGTTTTTGGGTGTGGGTGCAGAGTGTTATTCAGACAGATGGGAAACCTAAATTCAGCAGGGTCATTTGAGTCTAATGTTGAATTCAAACATATCACTATTTGGCTATTCCAATGGCCTTAACCCACAGTGTGGGTGTCACAGATTGATGGAGTGGATGTAAATGTTACTGAAGGTGGATTCAGCTTTGCATTACTGTCATGATCTGAAAATGTTGAAATCACCCACTCTTTAAGCACAAGAAAAACAGGCTGAGGTTGTCAGAGAGAGTTAAAGAAAGGCCCTCTCATTGAAACAAAGAAGATTCTGAGAGGACTTGACAGGATAAATGCTAGGGAAATGTTTTCCTTTTGTGGAGGAATCAAGGACTCGGTGAACAGTTCAAAAATACCTGATTTCCCATTTAAGATAGAGATAAGGAAAAATCTCTTCTATCAGAGGGCCAGTAGTCTTCTATGCTATTGGTTCTAACAGGATCTTTTAATCCAAGGTAAGCTGCCAAATTGGGAAATTTCCCAATTTGAACTATATCCCTCATCTGATTTGATTTAATTTATTATTGTCACATGTAATAGTATACAATGAAAATTACAGTTTCTTGCATGCTACAGAGACAAAGCATACCATACATGAAGAAGGAAATGAAAGAGTGCAGAATGTAGTCATAGCTAGGGTGTAGAGAAAGATCAACTTAGTGTGAAGTAAGTCTATTCAGAAGTCTGATGGCAGCAAGAAAAATGCTATTTTTTGATCGGTTGGGGTAAGTGACCTTAGACTTTTGTATCTTTCTCTTGATGGAAGAAAGTAGAAGAGAGATGTCTGTGGTGCGTGCTGTCCTTAATTATGCTGACTGCTTTGCCAAGGCAGCGGGGAGTGTAGACAGAGTAAGTGGATGGGAGGCTGGTTTGTGTGATGGATTGGGCTAGTTTTATGATGGCTTAGTAGTTTCTTGCTGTCTTGGACAGAGTAGGAGCCATACCAAGCTGTAATATGACCAGAAAAAATGCTTTCTATGGTGCATTTGTAAAAGTTGGTGGGAGTTGTAGCTGACATGCCTAATTAAACTTAGCCCTTTGTATCTCTACCTCTGCTCCCACCTTTACGACATTTCTTAAAACCTAGTTTCACAACCACATTATTGGCAACCTTCCTCAATATCTATTTACATGGCTCAGTATCAATCTTTGCTTTTCATGTCCCGGTAAGCATGCCAGATCACTTTATTGCATTCAAACACCAGAACGCAGAAGACAGGAGCAAGAGTATGTCATTTGGCACCTCAGGCCTGCCTCACAGGTCTGCTCCATCATTCATTAAGATCATGGATGACCATATTGTGAGTTCAGCTCCACTTTCCTGCCTGCCCTCCACCTACCCCCATAACTCTTGGCTCCTTTGTTAATCAATAACCTATTGAACCCAATCTTGAATATGTTCCCTGCCTCCACTCTTCCCTGAATAAAAGGATTCCACAAACTAACAAACTCCTGAAAGAAATCATTTCTCGTCATCTCAGTCTGAAATGGGAAACCCTTTTAAACTGGCCCTTTGTTCTAGAAACATCGTCTCAGCATCCACCATGTCAAGTCCCCTCAGAATCTCACATTTTCAATTAAATCACTTCTCACACCTCTAAACATCAATGGGTATAGGCCGAACCTGCTCAACCTTTCTTCATAAGATAATCTTTTCACCCCAGGAATCAGTCAAGTGAACCTTCTCTGAACTCCTTCTAATAATATCAGTTTTATCTTTCCTTAAGTAAGAAGAGCAAAATTGTACACAGCACTCCAGGTGCAGTCTAATTAAGACTCTGTACAGCTGTACCTAGGCACCACTGTTTTTATACTTGATTCCTCTGGCAACAAAAATTAACATTTCATTGGCCTTCCCGAATTACTCATTCAGACACCCTGACTTCTCTGCACCATAATATTCTATATGTATTCCTCCATTTAAATATATTCTGCTCCTCTCTTCTTCCTGCCAAAGTGGACAGTTCATGTTTTCCTATATTATACCCCATCTGCCAAGCTTTTGCCCACTCACAACTAATCTAAATTCCATTGTACATTCTTTATGTTCTTTTCACAATTTAATTTCCTATCCATCTTTGTGTCAGCTGTAAATGGTTGGATTTATGGATATAGATTCTGAATAATTGAGTCCCTGTGCCACACCATTATTCTGTTTTACCCCAATCCACATCATGCACACCAATAGTAACACCCTTTCAAAATTGGATCTCACAATTTGTAATAGATTTTCCTCATGCCTCTATATCCAATGGACTATGATTCTATTTGGTATTTGGTGACAATCTTCATTTCAAATCTAACTATTTGAAAGTGGATATGGTGAGAAGTCTCACAACATCAGCTTTATTTGGAATCACAAGCTTTTGGAGTGCTTCTCCTTCACCAGTTGGTGTTGTGAGACTTCTTACTGTGTCCTGTTGAATCCAACGCCAGCATCTCCACATCATATTTGAAAGTGGGAGTGATTGTTTCGGTATCACCCAAGGTGTTGGATTTCCTTAGGGCTTCATTGCAGGAAAGAACTTCTAACCAGCCATCTATCCATGCTGAAATGTCACTTTTACACCAGGATCTCTTATTTTGTATAATAACTTTAGTTTGGTACCTTAGCAAATTTTTTTGGAAATTCAAGAGCATCACATCTACAGGATCTCCTTCATCGACCTTGCTTATTATTTCCTCAAAGAGTTTTAACAAATCAGTCAAACATAATACACTTTCACAAAACCATTTTGATTCCCCATGATTGTATTATGATTTGCTTAATGTCTTCCTTTGGAATAGATTGTAGCATTTCCCTTTGACAAACATTAGAGTAACTGACCTATAGTTTCCTTTTTTCTGTCTCCCTCCTTTCTTGAATAGAAGTATGACATAAGTGATTTTCCAATCCATGATGCTCCATAAGACCATAAGACGTTCAAAGAATAACTCAACTCTGGAATAGGCCCTTCGGCCCACCAAGTCTATGTTGATATGCAGTTTCTATCTCTCTATTCACCTCCCGTTCATGTGTCTATCAAGAGACACCTTGAACATTGCTAACATGCCTGCTTCCACCATCTCCATTGGCAGTGTGTTCCAGGTATCCACTATCCTCAATGCAAAAACTTTCCCAGCTTATCTCCCCTAAACTTACATCTCTCACCTTAAACCTGTGCCGTCTTGTAGCCAATCCTTCCATCCTGGGAAAAACCCTCTGACTATCCACCCAATCTATGCCTTTCAAAATTTTGTGGACTTCTTTCAAATTACTCGTCAGCCCTATCATTCCACTGAGTTTATTTTATTCCAAGTTTATCCAATCTCTTCCATATCTAAAACCTTCTGGACCAGGCAACATCCTGGGAAACCTTCTTTGCACCCTCTCCAAAGTATCCATGTCCTTCTGGTAATGTAGTGACCAGAACTACATGCAATAATCTAAATGCGGCCTAAGTAAAGTTTTATGCAGTTTTATATGTAGGAACAGATGGGTGGCACAGTGGCACAGTAGTTAGCACTACTGTCACAGAATGCCAGGGCTCGATTCACAACTTGGGTTTCTGTCTGCACATTCCCTGTGTGTCTGCATGGGTTTCCTCCCAATGCTCCAGTTTTCTCCCTCAGTCCAAACAACATGCTGGTTAAATTCATTGGCTATGCTAAATTCTCCCTCAATGTTCCTAAACAAGTGCCAGAGTGTGGTGATTGGGGGATTTTTGCAGTAACTTCATCACAGTATTAATGTAAAAACCATTGAATCCTAAAGCGCAGAAAGAGGCCATTCAATTCATTGAGTCTGCACCAACCACAATCCCAACCAGGCTCTATCCTGTTAACCCCATGTATTTACTCTGCCAGTTCCCCTGACACTAAGGGGCAATTTAGCATGGCCAATCAACCTAACGTGCGCATCTTTGGACTGTGGGAGGAAACCGGAGCACCCGAAGGACACCCATGCATTCACAGAGAAAATGTGCAAACTCCACACAGACATTTACCCAAACAGGAATTGAATCCGGGTCTCTGACACTATAAGGCAGCAGAGCTATCTACTGTGCCACAATGCTGCCATCACCATGCTGCCCCTCCCCCCGCCCCGCCCGTAAGCCTCCTTTGACACTAACAAATAAAATTTAAAAATGCAAATTATTGGCATTGTAGCAGTTTTGGGTGCAATACTGGTTTCACTCTATATAACGTTTGGTTCTCTCTTGCAGTCAATAGAATGTAACATTGGACAGGGTATGTAGCCAGTGTTACAGCTAGTACCATGGATTTTCAGGACAAATTGGTGATGATAAAAATTGCTCCTGGGGTTTCTGTGGAATTTATGGGTGGGGATGCCAGTGTTGGACTGGGGTAAACACAGCAAGAAGCCTCACAACACCAGGCTGAAGTCCAACAAATTTATTTGGTGACATTTGCCGCCAAATAAACCTCTTGGACTTTAACCTGGTGTTGTGAGACTTCTTCCTGACATAATGGGGTCCATGGAAATTCACCACCCCAGTTTATTATCCAGCTTGTGATTATTTTATGAGTTTTTGTTTATACATTTGCAATAAAAAAAAGACTTTTCATGGGATATATGGAAACAGAATACAACTCAAAAGGTGATCATCTTGCACACTGTGCCCACATTGTCACAGTTGCAAGTGTGACAGGGAAGGGTTTGAGTCACATGACTGATGAAAAGCAAAAGTCAGAAATAACTAACAAAGAGAAAAGAATTTTCAATCATGTGTGGGCAATATGTTCAATGTACATGACAGAGACAAGAAATGTTATTAAAAATATGAATTATGTTCTGCTGATGTCCTTGGATTTGAGGTTTTGTATTCGTTATATGTGACAGGAAACAAAATAATCCTCACGTTAAAATCATTCTCAATAAGCTCTCATGTAAATATTGATTTTTTTTGTACTCCTGGTTTCGATCAGTTTTTGTAGCTTATCGTTTCAGGCAGCAAGTGAAGAGCAAACTCTGTTTATTTCACACCTCAGATAGAAAGATTGAAACATACAAACTAGAAGCAGGAGCAGTCCATCCGGCCCTTCCAGCCTGCTCCGCCATTCATTATGATCATTGCTAATCATCAAATTCAATATTCTGATCTTGCCTTTCTCTCCACCATATTCCTTGATTCCTTTAGCCCCAAAAGCTATATATAATTTATTCTTGAAATCACACAACATTTTAGCCTCAACTATTTTCTGTGCTAGTGAATTCCACACATTCTCCGCCCTCTGGGTGAAGAAATTTCTCCTCACCTCAGTCCTAAAAGGCTTATTCCTTATCCTCAAACTATGACCCCCTCATTCTGAAATCCCCCCATCATCAGGGAACATTCTTTCTGAATCTACTCTGTCTAATCCTGTTAGAATTTTATACGTTGTTATGAGATCCCCTCTTACTCTGCTAAACTCCAGTGAATATAATCCTAATGGATTTAGTCTCTTTACATGACAGACCTACCATCCCAGGAATCAGTCTGATAAATCTTTACTGCACTCCCTCTATAGTAAGGGCATCCTACCTCAGATAAAGATGGTACTTACTTGGAAATTACTTCCATAGCAAATTAAATTCTCAAACGTTTCCCTATCAAACCATGCAAAATAAAACCAATGAAGAGGAATAACTTGCAGTCACTCTGCAGGCAAGTATTATTGCTCAAAACAGCAGGTACACCTTGTTGAGTTAGTTCAGAGATAATAGTATGAGCTTGCTTAATAGAGACTGCTGCAATAAAATGTGATAGCACCAGTTATCATTTCCAGAAATTCATCGGTTGGGTGACGGGCCAAGTGATAGTACTGCCCATTTACTAAATCTCACCAGAGGTTCGAACCACCTTAATGGTTAGACGTCATTGGAATAATATTGATAATTTGCTAGTATTGACAGACACATCACCAATTGGCTGGCACCAGGTATCCATCTGTTCCTTGCCAGGACCAAGCTAGGAAGTGATTCATTGAAGATAACACACAGTGACACAATGGTTAGCATTACTGCCTCATAGGATCAGTGTTCAATTTGGCCTTGGATGACTAACTGTGTTCACCTCATGTCTGTGTGAATTTCCTCCAGGTGCTCCAGTTTCTTCCCACAGCCCAAAGATGTGCAGGTTAGGTGGAATGGCCGCGCTTAATTGCCCCTTAGTGTTCAAGGATGTGTAGGTTAGGCGAACTAGCCATGGTAAACGCATAGGGTTATGGGGATAGGGTAGAAGGGAGGACTTGGATGGGATGTTGGCACAGACTCAATAATCCAAATGTAGGGATTCTGTTTGTTGTTCTGTAAGGGTGCAGCTGGAAAAAGCGATCTCATGGGAGTTGGGGGTGCCACAGAGCCAACAGCAGAAAGCAGGAAATAAATCATTGCCAAAGTGGATTGCGGACATTTCCAGTGCAGGCTGCAGGAAATTCCTTTAAAGATTGCTGCACAAGCTACTGGTTATTCAGCCCCATTGGGCAGAGCACAGGCATTGGTTCGAGTTGGCTCATGATACTAAGTATAATTTCAGGCAAAGAGGCCTACCTGCCACACTTGTTGGGCTCTGCAGGGATTAGGGTGCATCGTCAACCTCTTTAATCACATTTTGTTTTGATGTTTTAAGTTTCCTTTATGCTATTTTTTGTGTTGGGTGGTCTCCCCCGCCCCACGCACCAGTAGTTTCTTCTCCTTTAAACACATTTAAGGGACTGTTCCTTTTACTTTATCCCTCAGTTTCTTTGATTTAGTTTATTTGATTTGCCAAAAAACAATGGCGAAGAAGTCTATCGGAATGCCTGCTGGAAAGTAAAATCACCCGCAGGTCATCCTTAAGGAAAGAGACAACAATAATTGGAAAAAAAGATTGTCCCTGAAAAATGGGGCGGTCCCAAGCTGCAGATCACCGGCGCTGCCTGGTTTGTGGCGGGCGTGTGCTCGTCATAGATAAATGAGGAACAACGATAAAACAAATAAATGTTATTAAAACCTTGCTGTGGTGATCTGTTTGCTGTCTCCTGGTACAGAACCAGCCTATAAATGCATGGCTCAGCCATGGGTGGCTGACTTGAGAGTGTCTGAATTGAGAAGGAAAGTTGCTGATAAAAGGAAAAAGGCTGTGTGTGCATTTGTAATTGAAAGGCTGATTAGATCAATAAAGATGCAAGCATGTAGAGATCTTTTCAGTCACTGTTTTATCGCTACTGGAGAGTTATAATCATTGTTTAAATTATTCCAATTGGCCAATTAAAAAAGGACTTATTCTTGCAGTTTGGGGATGAGGTTGAGGAATTGTGCAGTTGTCTTTCCCCAAAGAGCTGACAATAATTCTCACAAGAGGATCTTGTCTTCTATGCTGTGAATAGAACATAGAACACTACAGCACAGAACAGGCCCTTCGGCCTTCGATGTTGCGCCGACCAATATAAAAAGCAATGCCCCTCCAAACTAAACCATTCCCTTCTCTTCCATATACTTATCAACTAACCTCTTAAACGCCACCAAACTTGGCGCATCTACAACTGCTGCAGGCAGGGCATTCCACTCCCGAACCACCCTTTGGGTAAAGAACCTACCTCTGATATCCGTCCTATAACTATCACCCCTTAATTTAAAGCTGTGTCCCCTCGTGCTAGCTTTCTCCATCCTAGGAAAAAGGCTATCACTGTCCACCCTATCTAAACCTCTAATCATCTTATATGTTTCGATAAGGTCTCCTCTTAGCCGCCTCCTTTCTAACAAAAACAACCTCAAATCCCTCAGCCTCTCCTCATAAGACCTGCCCTCCATACCAGGCAACATCCTGGTAAACCTCATCTGTACCCTCTCCAATGCCTCCACATCTTTCTTATAATGTGGGGACCAGAACTGCACACAATACTCCAAGTGCGGCCGCACTAGAGTTTTGTACAGTTGCAACATGACGTTGCGGCTCCGAAATTCAATCCCCCTACCAATAAAAGCTAAGAATCCATATGCCTTCTTAACAACCTTCTCGACTTGACTGCCTACTTTCAGGGATCTATGCACATACGCACCAAGATCCCTCTGTTCATCTAGACTACTAAGAATCCTACCATTTGCCCTATACTCTACACATTTATTATTTCTGCCACAGTGCATTACCTCACACTTTTCCACATTAAACCCCATTTGCCACCTCTCGGCCCAGCTCTGCAACTTGTCCAAGTCCCTCTGCAAACTATAACACCCCTCTTCACTATCTACCACTCCACCGACTTTAGTGTCACCTGCAAATTTACTAATCCATCCTTCAATAACCTCATCCAGATCATTTATAAAAATTACAAACAGCAGGGGACCCAAAACAGACCCCTGAGGTACACCACTTGTCACCGAACTCCACGATGAATATCTCCCATCAACCACCACCCTCTGTCTTCTATCTGCTAGCCAATTCCTAAACCAATTAGCTAAATCACCTTCTATCCCATACATCTGCATTTTCTGCAGAAGTCTTCCATGGGCCACCTTATCAAACGCCTTACTAAAGTCCATATATACCACATCAACCGCCTTACCCCCATCCACCTCTTTAGTCACTTTTTCAAAAAACTCAATGAGGTTAGTAAGGCACGACCTAACCTTCACAAAACCATGCTGACTATCCCCAATCAATTCATTTCTCTCTAAATAACTATAAATCCTATCCCTAATTATTCTCTCCAATACTTTGCCCAAAGTATTGGTGGAATAGTCCCACAGGAGACCAGAACTGATGTTTATCAGTTACCCAGATGCAAATATCTCTTTACTAAATCCAACATAGCCTCATACTACACAATCCTGATATTAAACTACACCACTCCTTCCCCCACACCCCTCTCCCCACCCCATGCTGGGAAAGAAGGGGCCAGGGAGGATATTGAAAATTTTAGAATAGGATCCTTACAGTGTTGAAGGAGGCCATTCGACCCATCAAGCCTGCACCAACAACAATCCCACCCAGGCGCTATCCTGATAACCCCACGTATTTACTCTGTTAATCCCAATTTAGCGTGGCCAAATTGCCCCTTTGCACAATTTGCATATCTTTGGACTGTGAGAGGAAATCTGAGCATCAGAAGGAAATCCATGCAGTGGCAGGGGAGATTGTGCAAATTTCACACAAACAGTCATCGGAAGCTGGACTTGAATCCAGGTCCCTGGCGCGGTGAGGCAGAAGTGCTAACCATTGTGCCACCGTGCTGCCTAGTGGGAAGTGGGAAAAAAGTAGAAAAAAAGGGACACCTTGAAAGGGGAACCCCTGAGCTTAACCCATCAAATACACACCCATTGCTGTTTTATGGTGTATCTTGGAACTCTCTATTAACATATTTTAATGAGGCTCACACAGTGCAATTGGGAACCTGATTTAAATCTAACATTTTTCCCAGGACTCAGTAAACACAGCAATAAGCTGCCTCATCTTTTCCAGTAAAGTTTTACAACACCAATTTTAAATCCAATCGATTTATTTGATAGTAAATTCGTGAGCTTTCGACTCTATAGCCTTCGTCAAGCAAATGCAGTGTTAAGGTCTGCAATAGCACACATCAGCACAGACAGTCATAGATTGCTGATTAGAATGCGAATCCTTACATCTAACCTGCTATTCAAGTGTTAAAGTGGCTAACAATGTGTGTGAAGGGAATCCTGAGCATTGGTTAGAGAATTGTGTATTTTCTCCAGACAGCACGGTAAGTGAGGTTTTTTGCTAATCCAGGCAAGTTACGGGGGTTACAGATAGTGTGACATGAAGCCAAGATCCCCGTTAAGACCGTCCTCATGTGTGCGGAACTTGGCTATCAGTCTCTGCTCAGCAACTCTGCGCTGTCGTGTGTCACGAAGGCCCCTTGAAGAACATTTACCCGCAGGTCGGAGGCCGAATGCCCATGACTGCTGAAGTGTTTGCCCACAGGAAGGGAACTGTTTTGCCTGGTGATTGTTGAGCGATGCTCATTCATCTGCTGTCGTAGTGTCTGCATCGTCTCCCCAATGTACCATGCTTCGGGACATCCTTTCTTGCAACGTATTAGGTAGACAACGTTGGCCGAGTTGCAAGAGTATGTACCGTGCACCTGGTGAATGGTATCCTCACGTTTGATGATGTCGTCAATGTCTATGATCTGGCATGTCTTGCAGAGGTTGCTGTGGCAGGGTTGTGTGGTATTGTGGTCACTGTTCTCCTGAAGGTTTGGTAGTTTGCTGCGAACAATGATCTGTTTGAGGTTGTGCGGTTGTCTGAAAGCAAGAAGTGGGGGGGTGGGGATGGCCCTAGCGAGATGTTCATCGTCATCAATGATATGTTGAAGACTCTGGAGAAGATGTCATAGCTTCTCCGCTCTGGGGAAGTATTGGACAACAAAGAGTATTCTGTCCACCGTGTCCCGTGTTCATCTTCTGAGGAGGTCAGTGCGGTTTATTGCTGTGGCACGTCGGAACTGTCGATTGATGAGTCGAGCGTCATATCCTGTTCTCACGAGGGCGTCCTTCAGCGTCTGAAGGTTATAATACGTTATAATACGTTATAACACAACCTAATACATTGCAAGAAAGGATGTCCCGAAGCATGGTACATTGGGGAGACCATGCAGACACTACAACAGCGGATGAATGAGCATCGCTCAACAATCACCAGGCAAAACAGTTCTCTTCCTGTGGGCGAACACTTCAGCAGTCATGGGCATTCGGCCTCCAACCTGCGGGTAAATGTTCTTCAAGGGGGCCTTTGTGACACACGACAGCGCAGAGTCGCTGAGCAGAGACTGATAGCCAAGTTCCACACACATGAGGACGGTCTTAATAGGGATCTTGGCTTCATGTCACACTATCTGTAACCCCCGTAACTTGCCTGGGTTAGCAAAAAAACCTCACTTACTGTGCTGTCTGGAGAAAATACACAATTCTCTAACCAATGCTCAGAATTCCCTTCACACACATTGTTAGCCACTTTAACACTTGAATAGCAGGTTAGATGTAAGGATTCTAATCAGCAATCTCTGACTGTCTGTGCTGATGTGTGCTATTGCAGACCTTAACACTGCATTTGCCTGACGAAGGCTATAGAGTCGAAAGCTCGTGAATTTACTATCAAATAAATCGGTTGGATTTAAAATTGGTGTTGTAAAGCTTTACTGAGTTTACCCCAGTCCAACGCCGGCATCTCTACATCATCTTTTCCATCCAGATCTTCATCCCTGTCACCAAGCCTCACCACTCAAACCCTGATGTCTTGCTCACACTCTTCCCTGATTGCCGAGGACCATTCCCAAAGGTCCCCAGATGAAAAGTCCTGCCACTAGTTCTCGTATCCGGCACTTAGCCAGCCTGCCAAGTGACTATCTGCCAGGTGCAAATTGGAAGAACAGTATTTTAATGTTTCTAAATTGAGCAGGAGCTCTCTGTACTATAGTGCTATCCCATCCCTTCCTTGCAAATATCTGGGGCCAATGTTTTAGGTGTTTGAAGAATTTGTCAGTTGCTAAAAGTATTGACTTTGAAACAGATGGAGGTAAATTTGAAGGTTGCTCCAGGGCATTGAGTACACAGTCTGCAAGAGCACTTCAATGCAGTATGAAGCGGATGCTGATCTTTTAAAGGGGCTGCCTTTTAGATGAGGTGTTAGTCTGACACCCCATCTTTCCGTACAGGCTGGCGTTTATGATCTAATGGCAAGGAGTTATCCCACTTTCCTTAAATCAACATGGCCAAAAGCAAATTACCAGGTCAATTATCCTGTTGTGCGCGGAATCATGATTTGTGAAGTATTTGCCAACATAATGATATATCAGTGTACTCCAAGGTAATTAAGTGTACGTCAAGTATGTCTGAGAGGTCTAATAACATTGGCACAGACTAAAATTACAACTTATATTGACGTGCAGACAATGAGCAAGCCTGCAACGGCTCGGTTACATTTCATAAGAGCAGCTTTTGATTATGTTCAGAAGTTGCTGTTAAATAATGAACAAAGTTCTCAGTGCATCATAAATTCAGCCTCTTTCCATCCTTTATGGCATCTTTGTTTACCCTCAAGCATATACTTCTCTCAGAGCTGAAATTCACTTCAATCACTTCTAAAATAAGCTCCCCTGCTGTTTCAAATTCCCCTGCCTTTAATCTCGTTATCAATTGGAGTCTTGATAACAAATATTCAAGATAAATTCAATATTTCTGCATATACGCGATTAAGGTTAAGACATCAATGCCTACCTGCCTCAACGTTGCGAACAATATTTAAAAAATTGGAGGAACAAAATGAACACAGAGGTCCCAGATATCCATAAATCTAACTAGTGGACCCAAATAAAAATTACTTGTTAGACATTTGTGCTCTCAGGAAGTTCCAAAACGCATTACAACTAATGAAGCACTTTCTAAGTATTATTATTTATTTGTAATGTAGGAAATGGGCAGTGAACTTGGATATAACAAGTTGCTACAGCAATCAAATAAATGACTAGATAGCCAATTTTAGATACATGTTAGGGCATTGCAAGAACTCCCCCAGGCATCTTTTACATCTATCAAGGAAGATAGAGAAAGTCTCAATTTAAAATCTTAGCCGAAAGATGGTATCTGTAACTCTCTCAATATTGTGCTCAATCATCAGCCTACATCATGTTCTTGGGTTTCTAGAGTGGGATTTGAACTCACAGCCTTCTGACTTAGAGGCGAGGGTGAACAACAGCCAACTCCAGCCACAAATTCGGCGGAAGACGGTTGGGTCAGCCGGAAAGTAGGTCAGGACCTGGTACTATTCAGTGATACTTATTGGGCACAAAACTCTCCTATGGGTTACAACCACATGTTTCAGACAAGGCCTTGCAAGGGAGTGAATAACCTCCCATTGTCCGCACATCAAAGATCATGCAGAGCAGACCTTCACTCAAATCTGGCACGTGGATTTTCAATTATTGATGGCATCAGAAAGGGGTAATTCAAAAATCACCTTCCGTGAGGGTGGCACTTGATCATATCAATTCCAAAGCACAGTGTAATTTTTGAAAGAGAGGGAGGAATAGGGAGCCCATTTACTTCCAATTAACAGCTCCATTAGGCTCCCTGTTGAGGAGCTTGTTGATGAGCCAGGAATGGTGAGAGTGCAATCTTCAAAGATAATATTTCCAAGCCCAAAAGGTTTGGTGCACATTAGTGCCCAGCTAGTTAATGCAGGGAAAGGTAAACGTTTTTGGACATGAAGAGATTTTGTGAACTGAATGATTTTGCACCAGATTGTGCTCTTTGCCTCCTATTTGGCTACTTTTGTGCTTGGTGAGGCTGTGGATCCACCAATCTGCTGCCTGATTTGTTCTGCAAGGCAATAGCAAGATCTATCTTGGCTGCTCTTTGTCTTTATGGGCAGGTCCCACCTCCTGGTAATACTCAGTGGTACTAATTGGGCACAAAATTCTCCTCCGATCCAATTTGAACATTTGCATTTCAAGAAAGTGTTATGCGAGCAACATAGGACATACAGAACATAGAATAATACAGCACAAACAGGCCCTTCGGCCCACAAGTTGCGCCGATCACATCTACCAATCCACAGACCTATCTATAACCTATCTATAATATTGCTTTGTTGGGTTGAGACATGAAAATTATCCAGGTGTTGTTTTCCTGATCCCAGTTTGCCAGATCAGGTAGATTCGATACGCATCTCTCTTGCTTGGACGAACTAACCTTTGTTCATAGGCAGGGATATGGTTTGGAGTCTTGTGCTCCTGCTGGCTTCAGATTTGAAGATGGGAACGGCACTTACTTCAGTGGAATGAAACACCTACCCTTTTATTATCTCTGAAAGAATTAGACTCTGGGTGGGAAGGCCCATGAACTACCTATAGCTCTGCTCACCACATCCCCCTTCTGCCCTTCTCCCACCACACCACCCCCTGGCTACTCCACCACCCATTAAGATTCTTAAATGACTAATTAATAATCACTTCAGTGTCTGTCCTCTGCAGCTGTTATTAACCCACCTGCAGGCAGATCTGTTGCCGGGTAGCATAGACAAGAGATAGAAATATGTGGCCAAATTGCAGCTTGTAACCTCCAGTGGAGGGAGGTCTCTCAATCAAAGTCACCAAAGTGTCAAATCAAGGGATTGGGCTTTAGGTATTGGGGGTTTGGGGGGTTGTTAGTGGATATCTGTAACTTCCCAATTGCCTGAGTCACAGTACAGTTCAGTACAATGGTACAGTAGTTAGCATTGCTGTCTCACAGTGCCTAGGACCCGGGTTCCTGGCTTGGGTCACTGCCTGTGCAGAGTCTGCACATTCTCCCCGTGTCTGTATGTGTTTCCTCTGGATTCTGCAGTTTCCTCCCAGACATGCTGGTTAGGTGCATTGACCCAAACAGGTGCCAGAATGTGGCAACCAGGAGAATTTCACAGATACTTCATTGCAATGTTAATGTAAGCCTTAGTTGTGACAAATAAACAAACTTAATTTGCTTATCCTAGGACTCCAGTGCCTATTGCCTGGCAGCAGGCACAACCTTCCCAGCAGCATGGCTGAGAATTAAAGCTAGCAGCCTCTGATTGGCCAGTGTCTCTCACCAGGCGAGATTTCCACCCCTGGGGTCTTGATTCCAACAGAAAGGCCACTGCTGGCCTAGCCACTGCCTGGTTGGCATTTGGTTCGGCTTGCCTTCCTGAAAAAGGTCAATGTGGGTCACTCGCTGGCTCTCCAGCCAGCAGATCGCAACAAGATTCTATCTATGACTCCTCACCTCATGGAAGACCCAACTCCATCAAGGATAATAGAGGTCATGGGTGGTGTCACCTTGGTACAAGGAGCTGCATCATCCTACCAATTTTCAGGGCCATAGTCATCATCAGACAATGCAGGGACTATTTCTTGTGCTTGTATGTTGACATCTGAGGAGCCACTAATATTAGGGCTTGGACTTAATGACAATGGAGTCAGCATGGAACAAACAAAGGAGAGATGAGGAACAAGACTTCCTTTGTGTTGCAGATAAATGTAGCCAGGGAGTCAGGATTCAAACGCCAGCAGGGGTGGATAAAGGAAGGGCCCAGAGATGGGAAGGAGGATTAGAATCTAGTAGAGATGAAAAGTAAGGGGGGAAGATGGGATGGAAGCTAAGGATCAGGTAGCATTGTGCAGGAAACAAGGCCAGATGGTGTGAGAGGAAACCAGGGGCCAGCATTGTGAGCTGTTGGATTCTGTTCAGTAGGTCTCAATCAATTCTCTGTAGTCTTAACTAAATTAACTGTACATATTTATTAACCACAAGAACTATGTACATATATGCAATAAAGAGATTAAGTGAGGAACTCACTCCATACTTGCTTGCACATAGAATTCTGTACAGCACTAGACTGACCCCTAAATTCAGCTCATGTGTGCCATTATCACAGTGTGGGCAGTACTGTACTCAGTCCCACATTAACCTTCTAAATGCCAGACCTTTATATTACATCTTCCCCAGATCCTTATACTACATCTTCTACAATGCGTTCCAAAGACTTTTGATGCTTGAATTTTATCAAGTTTTCATCAAAGATCCATTTTTGTTGAATTAGTTTCTACAAGTTCTTTATTTAAACTTTTCAAGTCCTCTTTCAGTGCTGTTCTTTCTGAGTGACATCATATTGCCCCATTAGTTCTTATTTTCCCTTGTCAAGTGCATCTTTCGTACATCGAAGTTGAGTCGACACATTGATTGTTTTTTGTTGAGACAATGTAATTCCTCTATCATTCAGATTTGTTTTCTGTAATTTTTGTAAATTGTTTTTGAGAATCCTCGCATTCTTTTTTGGGGCTTTCTGCTTTCTCTCGCCATTCAAGATTCTTAAGGCTCAGATTTCAGGACAGTGAACCTTGGATGCCTGTCACCCTGAAAATCTGTGGGAAATACATCCCTGTTGATTCTCACAGACCCAGTGTCATCGCGCGCTCAATTGATCTTGATTGGCAGCAGGTGGGACACTTCTCTGCCCTTGAAGGGATGTCCTGCCTTGGAAATTGGACAGCAGCTCTTAAGCCCCTCTAGGCACAGCGCTACAATGGCCAGAAGAGGTATTGTAGCACTGTGCCTGAGATCAAGTCCCAGGATCACACATTAGGTAAGTACCAGAGCTCCACGGAAGGTAAGGAAGGGGCCATTTCAATGTCAGGACATATCCTGAGGGCTGGGCTGAAAATTCCAAATCCCCAACAAGAGGGTGGCCCCAGCCCACAGCAGTTTCAATTGAGTCTCCACCCACAGCCCAAGATTAAATGTGAAAACCCTTTCAGTTTCTTATCCTGAGTCATCACGTGCCTGCCAACCTAAAAATTGAGGCTGGGCAAGGTAAGGCCTGAAAATGATAATTAAGTAACTGAATAAGCACATGGTTGGGCTTCCAATCTGGAAACCTGCCTGCCCCACCATAAAATTGTGTCTAGGTCAGGGCAGGATGTATGTAGAGTATTATGAACACCATCCCATTTCATCAGAACCTATCAGCAGGGAGCATAAAATTCTGGCCTTGATTTTCATCTCTTCATATATCCTTTTGGGAATGTAATGTTCTTCCAAGTTTTCTTCTAAATGTCCAACCATTTTCTCCAGCTCTGTAGTCTCTTACTTATGCTTCATTGATACCACAAAAATTTGTTTGTTCAGACCTTGGTTTTGGTTCATAGAAGACTTTAGTGTTTCATGCACTTCCAAGTATATATACTGTCACAAAGACGGAAAGCACTGACTAAAGATGGATGCCACAAATAACCTGATGCTTAGTATTGGCAGTAATCAGCTTCTGAAGTTTCTGATGTGGACTTACAATTCAAATTTGCAATTTGTTCTGAGGCAGAACAAACTAGTTAAAAATTCAAGGTCACATTACATGGTGGAAAGCAAACAAATCATCATCAAAAGAGTAAGGAGAAAGCGACATTTCTATAATTCGAAGACACATCAAAACTTGTCACTGTCTAAGGAAGAGACATTAAAATCATTAGTGCTGGATTATTAACCATTAGAAAAGCAGAATGAATATGTGATGTCACAAGCACATGGAAGTGTCAGAAATAATTGAAAACATTCCTGCTACAGACAGACCCTGGAAATGCAGAATGGATGAAGTATTTCATGTAAAGATTATAAGACTATTTTCAGTGAAGGAAACAGATTAAAAGTTGGTCTCCCTCACTCCATCTCTCTCTTGGAACAAATGTATTATCCAGTTCAGGAACTTACATAACGAGAAAGCTATGACCAAATTGAGATTTCATAGTAATTGCAATATTTTCTATATTTGCATGTGCATATTAGGTGGAATGGCCATGCTAAATCATCCCTTAATTTCCAAAGGATGGTAAATTATGTGGATCAATCATGATAAATGCGTGGGGATATAGGATAGGGTGAGGGAGGGTACTTTTCAGGGAGTTAGTGCAGAATCATTGGGCTGGATGGCCTTCTTCTGCACAGTAAGAGGTCTGACAACACCAATTTTAAATCCAACCGATTTATTTGATAGTAAACTTGCAAGCTTTCGGCCTTTGTAGCCTTCGTCAGACGAATGAGGTGTTCTGGTCTGTGCTGATATGTGTGCTATTGCACCTCATTCGACTGACGAAGGCTACAAAGGCCGAAAGCTTGCAAGTTTACTATCAAATAAATCGGTTGGATTTAAAATTGATGTTGTCAGACCTCTTACTGAGTTTACCCCAGTCCAACGCCGGCATCTCTACATCACATCTTCTTCTGCACTGCAGGGATTCTATGGGTGTATCTGACCCCGTGCAAGAAAGAAGCTAATCCAAATCACCTCGAATGTTTAAATATCTATGATTGAAGGACACTTGACTGTGTATACTATTGTGAAAGTTTTCGAACAAGCTTTGACTTCAATTATTTTCAGATACCTCTGTGTGCCTGAGACTTCACATTTTCATTCAGCTTTTCTCTGGTCTAATGGTTAATAAATAAAGTTTTAAGTAAAGTTTATTTATTAGTCACAAGTAGGCTTACCTTCACACTGCAATGAAGTTACTGTGAAAATCCCCTAGTCACCTCCAGTGCCTGTTCGGGTACATTGAGGGAGAATTTAGCATGGCCAATGCACTGAACCTGCACATCTTTTGGACTGTGGGAGGAAACCCAAGCATGCAGAGGAAACTCATGTAAACATTAATTCTCTTTGACATAGGAAAATCTTGTTTGATTGGCTCTTTATTGCTCACAGCTTAAATAAATGCATTGGCAAAAGGTATACCTTATGAAAAAGAAACTTAAGCTTTCCTTGTGACCAGCCGAGGAAGTTGAATACAGGGGAACTACTCACCTGATTGTAATAAACTTAGCTTGAGTTTTGAGTTTCAAATCTTCCACTTCAGTTCTGATACAAACATTTTCCAACCATTTTCCAACCATATTTCATTTTCCTTTCTTAGAGTTTGTTTATTTTATACTTCATTAAACATCTTTCGTTCATTCACAGCCAGCTGTTCCTCTATACTGTCACCTACTGTTTAGTTTACATAGAACATAGAACATAGAACAATACAGCACAGAACAGGCCCTTCGGCCTTCGATGTTGTGCCGACCAAAATAAAAAGCAATGCCCCTCCTAACTAAACCATTCCCTTCTCTTCCATATACTTATCAACTAACCTCTTAAACGCCACCAAACTTGGCGCATCTACAACAGGTGCAGGCAGGGCATTCCACTCCCTAATCACTCTTTGAGTAAAGAACCTACCTCTGATATCCGTCCTATAACTCATACCCCTTAATTTAAAGTTGTGTCCCCTCGTGCTAGCTTTTTCCATCCTAGGAAAAAGGCTATCACTTTCCACCCTATCTAAACCTCTAATCATCTTATATGTTTCGATCAGGTCCCCTCTTAGCCTCCTCCTTTCTAACGAAAACAACCTCAAATCCCTCAGCCTCTCCTCATAAGACCTGCCCTCCATACCAGGCAACGTCCTGGTAAACCTCCTCAGTACCCTCTCCAATGCCTCCACATCTTTCTTATAATGTGGCGACCAGAACTGCACACAATACTCCAAGTGCGGCCGCACTAGAGTTTTGTACAGCTGCAACATGATGCTGCGGCTCCTAAATTCAATCCCCCTACCAATAAAAGCTAAGACTCCATATGCCTTCTTAACAACTTTATCCAATGTATTTAGCTAATACATTGCAACTTCCAAAATGATATATTTTTGAGACTTTCAGAAAATTCCCTGCTTCTCTGACACTCTTGTTTGGTCAACTCATATATCATATTTTTGTTCTGTGCGCTTCACAACTTGAAGATTAAAATATTCAAAGGCTTCTAATATTTCATCAAAGCTGGTTAAGGATTCATCAATGCACTGCACTGGGATTACTTCATAGCTTGTGTATAAAAATTAATCTGTACCATTTCTGACTTCCTACTTAGACCTGTTAGTTTAAAAGTTCTCTTCACCATGGCAGCCAATTTCCCACTGAGTTTGAGTCCAAACTGACCTGATAAGTTGGGTTCTGATCCACCGTTAAAAATTTCAAAGTGTAGCTTTGGCTTTAAGGAGTGCTGAAATTCAAGATGGCATGGCATTCATTTGAAGACAAGGATTTACTTGCACTTGTGGGTTTTAGCAGAATTCTCCCAGTATCTGAGGGGTTTCCTTCAGGTTCACATGTTTTCTCCTACCATGCATAGATGAGGGTTAGGTGCATTGGCCATGCTAAATTGCCACTTAGTGTCCTGGGATGTGTAGATTAGAGGAATTAGTAGAGAAAATATGTTGGGTAAAGGGAATAGGGTTGTTGTAGTGTAGTATCCTATGTAGTAGGATAGTTGTTGGTGCAGATTCAATGGATCAAATGGCCTCTTTCTGCACAGTCAGGGTTCTATGATTAAGCTGTTATGTGTTCATACTCAGCTTTGAAACAATTTTAAAACAATGTCTGCTTGGATCGGTTATTTGTACACTTCTCCCTTTCAGTGTTATGCAGCAGGGTCACAAAGACATCAAATTCTGGCCTTTGTCAGTTTTTAAAGATAATTCTTTAGTGGTGATTCTTCCAATATTAATTTCTTTTCTTTTCCAGAGTGGCCTCAGATACCATGTTTTCAGGCACCTACACGGAAATATGGTTTTTCTGATAGTTTTTAAACAGCAACTTCTGACCTCTGAAATATTTAAAAGCATGGTTTCCTAACTGTGTTAGCAATTGTGGGTTTTAACAAAAAAAGGAAAAAAACAACTTGGTTTGCACAAGTAAATTCAAACAATCACAACAGGCTTTATTGAAAGTAAAACAGCAGCTTAAGCACGTACATCCTAATGACATCACCATTAAACCATGTGATCAGCTCTTGAAGAAACTTGCAACCCTTTTAATTATAGAACAAAAAAGTTGCTGAGGACTTGTTTTATTCTGGATTTTAAAAGCTTTTTAGCTTACCCCTACAAATCTGCCAACTCTGCGCTTTAGGAATTTGAAGCTGGACTTCTAAGGGTTCTTATGCAGTCTTCTGCTGCAGAGGGGAATTTTACGTTTCTGACTTCAGCTTCCAGCTCTTTCTCCAAAAATCTTTCCTGCTGATTTTCCTCTGTGCACCAGCTTCTCGAGCTTTTCTTTGGGGCAGAATACTTCTTCAAATTTTTCTTTAGCCTTGCAGGATTTTAGTTTATTTCGGGATTCGAGTGAGGCTTTGAGTTTTGCTGTTCGTCACTGCCATGTTTTAAGACATTGGATACCATTTAGTTGGTCTTAATTAAGTCTTCAGAATCTTAAGTAGGTTAACTGCATGCATTTATTAACTACAAGAACTGTGTACATAAATACATTAGAAAAGCTTTACTTTCTCAAGAGGCTAAGGAAATTCAGCATAACTGCTACGACTCTCACCAACTTTTATGGATGCACCATAGAAAGCATCCTTTCAGGTTGTATCACAGCTTGGTATGGCTCACGCTCTATCTAAGGATTTGAACAAAGCCCAGTCCATCACACAAACCAACCTCCCAGACTCTGTCTATACTTCCCGCTGCCTCAGCAAAACAACCAGCATAATCAAAGAACCCTACCCACCCCGGGCATACTCTCTTCCACCTTCTTCTATCAGGAAAATGATATAAAAGTCTGAGACACCTACTTACTGACTCAGAAACAGCTTCTTCCCTGCTGCCATCAGACTTTTGAATGGACCTACCTCATATTAAGCTGATCTTTCTCTACAACCTTTCTCTGCAATTGTAACATCACATTCTGCTCCCTCTCCTTTCCTTCTCTATGAACAGTGTGTATTATCTCTATAATAACATTCAAGACAAAATATTTTTCACTGTATACTAATACAAATGATAATGATAAATCAAACCAAAATTAAATCAGAAAAGGGTTCAAGCTCAGGGCAGTCTCCTTGTGTGCTTGCACATGGCTATGCTTATTATGACACTAATCATTAGGTACAGGTCATGCGTTCTGTTACATCAGTTTGCGTGCTGTATTTATACAGCTTCTCTTTAACCCTATATGTGCCAGAGTCTTATAGTAGAGCAAGTGAAAAGGGGTAGAATGCTTCCTGCCTGCCACATTAAGGACATACTAGTCTGGTTGGCATCCAAACAGCAGTGCCACAAGGTTGAATTTATCGGCTGTAATTTGATCTCTAAGAGCAGGAATCAATTCAAACTTTGCTGCAGGTGTATTGCCATTTCCTTCACCTTCAATTTAACACTGAGTTCGTATTTCTGGGTGACAGCTTACATTGCTTTTTCTGAGCTTTTAGCATAATCATATCATGTCCTAATCCTGTCCTTTCCTATGAGGTGCTACACAATCCTTAAAGTAATCTTCATAGAGTTGATGTGAACGGTTTCTGTGAAGTCTCTAGAGGAATGAGACGGTTTAAATATGTCCTTTCCACTCTGTATTGATGCTGTTGAGAAGCGCGACACAGGCCATTATTAAAAAGGGTTTTATGTATTTCCAGATTGTTGTTCTTCGGGGAAATGGCAGAGTACAACTGAGATGGGATGAATGCGCTGACATGATAATTTGTCAGTTTATGCGTAACTGTTTATTCCCGGGGGCCTAAGGAGGCCTTTCAGAACTGCATCACTGCATCCCACAAGGTCAGCATTTTTACAGTCTCTTCATAAAACAGGATTAAAAAGACGATGCACCTACTGTCAGGCCCATGGGCTGTATGTAATAACTGTAAAATCACATACAAACTAGAACGTTACTCATATAAATCAGCCTTCTCTGAAATACTCCAGAGGTTCATCTGTACGACGTCAAAGAAAATGACAATGGCATAAGGAGAATAGGCAGCGAATCAATGCCACTCTTTTTTAAACGTAATGCCTACCTACTTGTTCTTCCATCTCATCTTATTGTTAAAAAATTGTGCATATGTTTAAATTGAAGGAGACTTGAGTATTTTCTAATATGGTGACAGGAATTTTCCAGCGGTTAAAGAAGAGCTCTTCAGATATTTGAAGTCAATAATGTAAAGTTTAAGGCATTCTCAAGGTAATCAATCAAATAAAATGACAGCAACACGGCAGAACACAGTTTGTTCAGATTTCTAATATATTGTTAGCTATGTTTCCCAAATTGGAAAAAACCTTTTTGAATTGTTACTTACAAGGAATTTGTTGTGGTTAAATCGTTCTGTCTAAAACCACAACAGATCCACGTCAATTGGATAAAGATTATTTTAAGGATTATGACTTTAGACAGTATTGAATTTGCGTTTTCAGTTTTCAGCTTTCTCAATTGGTGTTTACACGTTTCAAACATTGTAGCCAGGATTTTCCGACTGTTCACGTCAGCGGGATTTTCTCTTCCTGCTGCAGTGAATGGAGATTTGGCTTCCTCAGTGCAGGGGGAATGTGGTGTGGACAGACGGTAAGACCACTGCCCTACACCCACTTTAAAGGAGAACTGTACAGACTCGAAACGTTAACTCTGTTTCCCTCTCTACAGATGCTATCAGGTTTGCTAAGTTTTCCCAGCATTTTCTGTTTTATAAGACTATAACGCCATAAAACATAGAAGCAGAATTAGGCCACTCAGCCCATCGAGTCCAGTCTACCATTCAATCATGGCTGATATTTTTCTCATCCCCATTATCCTTCTTTTTCCCTATAACTCCGATACCCTTTTTAAACAGGAACCTATCTATCTTTGCCTTGTTTCCTCCAGCATCAGCAGTATCTTGCTTTTATTGTTATATATCATCACATGGACATTTACTTGACTGGAAATGTGTCCATGTATTCAATCTCTCTGACCTTCACACAACACTCCCACATACAGATTAAAAGCAAAATACTGCAGATGTTAGAGATCTGAAGTAAAAATACAAAGTGCTGGAAAAACTCAGCAGGTCTGGCAACTTTGGTAGAGAGAAATAGAATTAATATCACAAGACCAATATGATTCTTCTTTGGAACTATTCTGAAAAAGTAATTTTGGACTGCCAGACCTGCTGAGTTTTGCCAGTATTTTTTTATCTTCCCACAGATCCACCTCACTCCCCATGGTTCCTTTCCCATCTCCTTATCCTAACTTTCCTTCAGAGCACCTTTCCTTTCACATGGTTCCACCACCCAGTTTTCTTTCCCCCTATATTATTTCGCTCTATCTTCCAATTTACTCCTTCAATTCAATTCCTCTTCTTCTATTTGAGTGTGTAAGGGAACACACAGTTACACACTCCACATTAGCACCCTTTCAGATATGGGCTAATTCACCTCTATTGCTGTTCTTTCTCTCTCTGAATCCTGTACAAAACTCTTCCTTTGCTCGACAAAAACATGTGAGGGACAGAATAACGACAGATAAGAAAAGCTTCATCCAATTTCTCCAGTGTAATGCACATTACACTATAGCCTCTCGCCCTACCCAAAATCATAGAGGTCATAGAATCCCTACAGTAAAAGAAGGAGGCCATTCAGCCCATCAAATCTGCACTGACTCTCCAGTAGAGCATCTTACCCAGGCCCCATCCCCGCAACCTTGTGTACTTACTCTGCTAATCTCCCCAACCTACATATCTTTGGACACTAAGGGGCAATTTAGCATGGCCAAGGCACCTAACCAGCACATCTTACGGACTGTGAGAGGAAACTGGAGCACCCGGAGGAACCTCGGGCAGACAGAAGTCAGAACATGCAGACTCAACACAAACTCCCAAGTCTAGAATCAAACCCGGGTCCCTGCCACTGTGAGGCAGAAATGCTAACCACTGTGCCACCGTGCCACCATCTTGAGAGGAACAAACAAACAGATGAAAATCCAGACCCAATTTCCTAATCCAGCTGGACAATCAAAACACATTCGGGACATCACTCTAGTCCTGATAATACTTTGCACCACCTACTTTTTGGAGGGGATCTTTTCCATTACGGACATAAGAGTTCACATCCTGCTGGAAAGTTATGCGGTGTATCTGGCACAACATCTACAAGCCTGATTCACAGATCTACTATAATTTGGGAAAGGAACAGCCTTTCGATTTGTCTTCTAGATCTGCTCTTATACAACTTAAAATTATTTAATCATAAACATATTTGCCAACTTAAACATAATCAGTTCCTTTCACTATCATCCAAATCTCAGCCAAATCATCTCCGAGCCTGTATTTCTAAGAGCGACACAGTGGTCAGCATTGTTGCCTCACAGTGCCAGGAGCCCAGGTTCGATTTCTGGCTTGGATCACTGTTCTGTGTGGAATTTGCACATTCCCTCATGCCTGGGTGCTCTGGTTTCCTCCCGCAGAGTGGAAGACATGCTGTTAGGTGCATTGGACATGCTAAAGTGCCCCTTAGTGTCCCAATATGTGGGGTTATGGAGATAGGACCTGAGTAAGATGCTTCTTGGAGAGTCAGCACTGACTTGATGGGCTGAATGAGCTCCTTCTTCTCTGTATGGATTCTATGACTATAGAGATCTAGCTCTTGTTCTGCAGTTCTGGATTTGGCAATAACACTTTATCTTTTTTATTCTGCTTTATATCTGACATCAGTCGGGAAGGTCAAATTCTATTTCATTTCTTTTCAGACAAAACAATCTAAGTTTTCCCATCTTGCCCATGAGTCAGTTGTCAGGCTCTAGAATTTAGTGTTGTGGCCCTCCTCCACAAAGCTGCCAGGCCTTGTATGTTTCTCCTGTGCCTGGGGTTGTCAAAGCTGAACACGGTATTCAATACCTGGGCTTGATCGAAGCATTGTTCACTTTCATTCTGATGGCCTCACAATTCAGCTGTCCTGATATAACTCGGAATTAGCTTTACTTTGTTAATACTGCTTATATCCATGTGCTTTGAGGTGGGTAGAATAGCAAAATTTCAAAAGCATTTGGATAAGTGAATGGATAGGAATGGATTAGAGGGATGTGGGCCAAACACGGGCACTTGGGACTAGCTGGTCATCAGCAAGAACCAGTTGAGCCAAAGAGCCTGTTTCTATGCTGTAATGCTCTATGGCGGCGCGGGCTCGTTGGGCCGAAGGGCCTGTTTCCCATGCTGTTTTGTTCTTTGTTCTTTGACTCTACATGAGAGTCCTAGGAAATACAATGCAGAAGAGGCCTCTTGGCCCATCATCAAGCATGGCAAGTGTTGAGTTTATCATCATTGCATGCTCTTCATTAGTCTCTCCCTCCGCCAATTCAACATTATTCTTTGCGCAAGCGCACATATTTTTTCCCAACATTTACTTCATCATATTAGGTCACCACTGTTGGTAAAGGCTGATTCAGTACTCCTGGCTGATAGAAATGTTGGCATTGTGGCATTCTCATGAGATTTGGTGCCAAAGGAGTGGGCATGGCTAACTAAAGCATAAGCCGGCTACATTCAGCCTAATTTTGAAAAAGGCCTCAGACAGATTTGAGAAATGTAGCAATGGGATTAGATTATTTAGCTCCCCGAGTGGGTTCATTTTTGTATATACAAAGAACCCACCCAGAAGGAAACAAGTAGTTGGAACCAATATTCTTATTTCCCCATTTTACTGTGTTTTTTCCCCTCTTCTGGGCAATACCTGTTTCAGGCACAGATTTAAGACCTACTTTTCTTCCTTTTACCAATATTTGATTTCATTTCATTTCATTTATGATTGTCATGTGTATTAGTATACAGTGTCTTTTGTGCACTGTACAGACAAAGCATATTGTTCATAGAAAAGGTAGGGAGAGGATGCAGGATGTAATGTTGCAGTCAAAACTAGGTTGTAGAGAAACTTTAACTTCAGATAAGGTAGGCCCATTCAAAAGTATGATGGCAGCAGGGAAGGATCTGTTATTGAGTCAGCTGATACGTGACCCCAGACTTCTATCCTTTTTCCAACGGAAGGAAGTGGAAGAGAATATGTCTGGGGTCCCTAATTATGTTGCCTGTTCTTCTGAGGCAGTGAGAAGTGTTGACAGAGTTACAACATAAGAAATAAGAACATAAGAAATAGGAGCAGGAGTAGGCCATCTAACTCCTCGAGCCTGCTCTGCCATTCAATAAGATCATGGCTGATCTGAAGTGGATCAGTTCCACTTACCACTTTCTCCCCATAACCTTTAATTCCCCTATTTATCAGAAACCTATCTACCCGTGACTTAAATATATTCAGCGAAATAGCTTCCACCACTTCAATGGACAGAGAATTCCAAAGATTCGCCACCCTTTGAGCGAAGAAGTTCCTCCTCAACTCCGATCTAAACCGTTCCCCCTCCCCGCCTTATTTTGAGGCTGTGCCCTCTAGTTCTGCTATCCTTTCTAAGCCAATGGATAGGAGGCTGGTTTGCACAATGGACTGGGCTTCATTCATGACCCTTTGTAACTTCTTGCGATCTTGGGCAGAGCTGTGATACAACCATGGTGCATCTGTAAAAGGTGGTGAGAGTCGTAGCAGACACACAAAATTTCCTTAGCTTCTTGAGAAAATAGAGGTGTTGTGCGGGGGGGGGGCGGTTCTTTCTTAACTATAGTGTCGGCATGGGGGGAACCAAGATAGGTTGTTGGTGATCTGGGCACTAGAATGGTAGATAGAGCATACCAGGGCCACACATAGTGAGCATGTACTCCCACCCACCCCATTAAACGCTTCAGCTCCTCATTTTGTATTTGGAACATGGATGCAGTTCCATCGGATTTCGGGGCCCAAATATATCAAGTCCAAACACCTTCCTTCCTTCCCTGGAAACGCCATCTGTTCCTCCAAATGGAAGCCGGCAATAGAAGTGTCCACTGCATGGAAAACAGCTGCTCTGTGGGGGAATGATTAAGGCTGAAATAATTATTGCAGGGGAAAGAAAAAAATAACGCCACCATGCAGAAGTAAATATTTCGAAAAGCAGGCTGAAAGCAGCAACTGGAATTTCCAGAAGCTTCTCTTTCAGTGGCAGGGAGATAACATGAAAGCCATTCATGCTCTTTCTCCATGTATTCTGTACGAACTCATCGTGCTCATTTTGCGATAGGAAAATGTTGTACAATCAGGCACAATGCAACTAGGAGGAAGGTCACCCATTTTTGCACCCATTCCCATTTTATATAAAAAAAAATTTGGCCTGATCGGGAGCCTACCCAGAATGGGCAAAATGTCAATTTGCATTTTTTTGCATTCACAGAACATAGAATATAGAAAACTACAGCACAAACAGGCCCTTCAGCCCACAAGTTGCACCGATCGTATCCCTACTACTACAGCCTGGGAACTACAAGCCAGTGAGCCTCACATCTGTGGTAAGTTGTTGGAAGTTGTTTTGAGAGAGAACCCCCTTATTCTCCACCCCATTGACAAACATACACCCTGAATCCATGCACTAGTGGCCATATACATTTCTGCTTGACAAGTCCTGAGGCTCCAGCACTGCCACTTCAGAGAGTTTCCAGCCCATCCCCCTTGTGCATCTGTGCTTGTTGCTGCCTGCATTAGAACCCAGATTCATTGCTTAGGGTCCTAAGGTCAGTAGTCAGGACCCAGAGTCTTTGCTTATGCCCGAGGTCAGTGCTCTGAGCCAGGTTTGTGCTGAGAGTCTGAGATTGGACCCCATGAACAATAACAGCCACCCCTCCAACCCCCCAGTGCACTCGCAGGCCCCTCCTGACCTGAAACACAACATGGCTGCCCTCTACAACCACTCTCTGGCTTCTGTCAAGAAACAAATTTTGTATCCATTTGGCTACCTCATCTTGGATCCCAAAAGATTTAACCTTAAGCAACAACCTACCATGCGGTACTTTGTCAAAGGCCTTGCTAATGTCCATGTAGACAACGTCAACAGCACTGCCCTCATCTATCTTCTTGATTATCTCTTCAAAAAACTCAATCAAATTTGTGAGACATGATTTTCCACTCATGAAGCCACGTTGACTGTCCAGAATCAGTCCTTGTCTCTCTAAATGCTTGTAAACTCTGTCTCTGAAAACACCTTCCAACAACTTACCCACTACATATGTAAGGCTCACTGGTCTGTAGTTCCCAGGCTTTTCCCTGCAGCCCTTCTTAAACAAATTCACAACATTTGCCACTCTCCAGTCTTCAGGGACCTCATCTGTGACTATCCATAATTCAAATATCTCTGCTAGGGGACCTGCAATTTCCTCCCTAACCTCCCTCAATTCCTGCGACATACTTCACCAGGTCCCGGAGATTTATCTACCTTGATGTGCTTTAAGACTTTCAGTACCTCCTTCTCTGTAATATGCACTCCCCTTAAGCCATCACTATTTATTTCCCCAAGTTCGCTAACATCCATGCTTTTCCCAACAGTAAATACTGATGAGAAATATTCATTTAGGATCTCACTCATCTCTTATGAATCTGCACATTGATGACTCTGTAGACATTTAAGAGGCCCTACTCACTTCTGGCCTTTACGTATTTGTAGAAGATCTTTGGATTCTCCTTTGCTTTATCTGCCAAAACACTCTCCCTTTTTGCCCTCCTGATTTCTCTCTTAACTCCTTATACTCTTGAAGGGATTCACTGTATATTCCTGTTACAGACTAATTAGAGATAAGTTAGTCACAGATATGGGGTGAAATAGCATTTATTGTTCCTAATAATATTCCTTTCAAAATAAGGGAGAATATAAAAGCATGTAAATATGAGACTTTAAGATGTGTAAATATTCTAAGTTCCCTTCCCTTTACCATCTGGGTGCCTCCCCAGAATGTACCTCAGAGATAGAGGGGACTGGCTGCCAACTGCTCCCGGTTGCCTATGATGCCCTTGGCGAGCATATTCTGGCATACTTCCAGGTGTCCTAGACATATCCATGACATCCTCTTCATCTCGCTGTCCTTGAGATGCCCCGGTGTCAGGAACGGGGGAGTCAGAAGATGTAGCCACAGCTCCAGCCTGGGCTTGAGCCCTTTTTCTCCCTTGGGGTTCATGTGGGTCCCTGGGCCATTCCAAGGGATGGTAGTGCTTCTGCAGTGAGCTCCAGAAGCTCCAGCATCACCTGGCTCTGCCAGTTCTGGAGGACCATCTACATTCTTGCCATGGTGATCGAGCCCTCTGCTGGGGGGGTGGGGGCTGGGGGGAGGGGAGGGGGGGTGCGGGTGGACCTGTTAATGGCAGCAGCAAAGTGCCCTCTAAGACTGGGCCACAATCTGCAGCTCTTCAGCCATGACCATCTGTGACTGGGCCATGTTATCAGGGGCTGCTACTGTAGTACGCTGTGTCTCAGTGATGTCAAAGAACAAAGAACAAAACAGCATAGGAAACAGGCCCTTCGGCCCAACAAGCCCACGCCGCCACCCCGATGTTCCCACCTCTAGCCGTGATTCTAGCCTGGAATCTAACCTGTGTCCCTGACACTGTGAGGCAGCAGTGCTAACCACTGTGCTACCCAAAAAAATACATTTAGGAGAACCTTTTTCAAAGAACAAAGAGCAAAACAGCACGGGAAACAAGGTGGACCAAAGCACCTGTAGGATAAAAACAAGTATATCAATATCATCATCTATTTACACACTTCCCAGGGACTTCCAAGGCTCATGATCCCTATTTTAAATCAGTTTTCTATACCCCTCCATTCCCATTCTGTTCATGTGCCCATCTAAGTATTTCTTAAATAACTCCAGAGTACCTGCCTCCACCACTTTACTTGGCAGCGCATTCCATACCCCCACCACTCTCTGTGTGAAAAAACTCCCTCTAGAATTCAAATTATACCTTACCCCCCTCACCCTAAGCCCTACAGAGTCTCCTATGAGCTCTGAAGCCATGTGAGTGGACCACATTCTCAATGGTTGCTGCCATAGCTCACTGTGTCTCACTGATGTCCTACTGGGTTTCCTCTGCATGACCCTCATGTGGCCATGTTCTCATAGACTGCAGCCATAGCCTGCTGTGTCTCAGCATTCTCCCACTGGGTTTTCTGCAAGCTCTTGAACCTCTCAGCCATGGGCTGCAGAATCTTGATAATCCTCTGTTGAGATCCTCAGCTGGCCTGCTGTGATTCGGCCATAGTTCTCCATCGTGACCCGCTGTGACTGAGCCATGGCGCTTTAGGACTCCACTGTGTGGAGTCCGAGTCACTCCGAGTCACTGTTGTGACTCGGCCATCGCTTGGAGCCTGCCACTCATGGTGGGAATCCCCTGTCCCATGCTTTCCACAGAAGACCCCACCATTGCAGTGTCAGCCTGGGAACCATGCAAGACAGGCAAAAGCTGGTCCACCTGAAAGCTCTGGGGCTCCTCCCAACAGCCTCGCAGTTGGTCCAGTGTTGCTGTCAGCCTCTCCTGCACTCACTGGCTCTGTTGCTGCATCTCCTGCAGCCGAGGGAGAAGCGATCACAGAGGCCCAGCATGTAACCTGGAGCAAGCTGAGTCCTCACCTCCGGCAGGTCCCTGTGTGCCAAAGGCCTCGGACATTCCTCCTCCAACCGATGTACACTGGCAGATGTGTTGTGTGCACCAAGGAGTGACTCAGATACATCACCATAACTTGACCCATCGATGTGAGAATCTCTGGGGTGATGAATTGCGAGGTGGAAGTTGAAGCAAAACTGGTGCCAGCCTCAGAGATCCCTTCATCAGCTTCAGCCAAGGAGTTTTTTGAATGTCAGGGGCAGGATGGGTGGGAGCAGCAATCGGGGCCACAATGTCAGATGGCCCAAGCACATTGGAGTCTTTTCCTGTAACACAGGACACAAGGTTAAGTGCAATGGAGAGAGAGGATCCGGGCTGCATGCAACTTATTTGGGATTTCTCTAACAAGTGGAGGATTGGCTCCATGCTGTCACTAATGGTCCACATCCCCTCCTCTCCCCCAAGCTCCAGTGCCTGCTCCTCAAAGGGGGTCTGGATCTCGGGCACATCACCCCTTGTTTCCACTCTCTCCCGACGCATACGGGTATTCTTCATCTGTGGAGGCAGAAGGGTTTATGTAAAACCTGATGGCACAAGTCCTGCAGGGTTTCACGCTAGCTAGACACTTAGAAAAATTATCATAAAATTCCACCCTGATTGTGAACCCAGGAAAACTCTGAGGTAATTCAGGATCCAGAAATACAAACATATAATTAAACTGTTACATGTAACAGCATAAGAACGTAAATAGTAAATGCCTGCAGTCCTGTTTTATACGGGAAAGCAGCTTTATTGGAGGGATTGATTGAAAAGAAATCCATGACTTTGGTGTGAGACCAATTTAGCTGACGTTGAATTAAATTAGGAGGCTCAATGAGACTCTCGCATGTCAGTTCCTAGGCTCCATGAGAAATTCTTTGGGTGAATTGGATACTTAGGCCTGCTGGCTGGGTTCAGCCAAAAACATGCAGGCATCATAGAATCATACAATCTCTACAGTGCAGAAGAAACCATTTGGCCTATTGACTCTATACTGACACACTGACAAGTATCTTGCCCAAGCCATTAACCTCACCTTATCTTCGCAACCCCACACATTTGCCATGGCTAATCAGTTTATAGGTGCTTTCAAACAGCACACTGTTCTCAATTAGGTCAACGATTCTGCCCATTTGCAAATTTTCTCCGGCTTCTCCTGTAGTTGATTTATCAGATGTGAACAGTCTCCTCTCACCCCGGTGGCATTACTGCACTCCCAGAAGAGCAGATACTTGGTAAAGCCAGTATGGGCTTTGTAATGCCAGTATTGTCAGCCAAATTTATCTTCTGGCATTGCTTTCCTAAATCCATGGAAGAATACTAAGGGGCTATGGCAACACCCTCCCAATGCAGTTTGTCCAGTGCATCATCGCAGTCCAGCATCACTCCTTCACTTTAGCCACTGATTCACATTCAGTTCTTATTATGGGTACCCACCTCCATAAGCTTGTTGAGCAGTTTTTCATTTGGAACTTTACCAAAGTAGTTTTGTCATTTAGAATCTTGTCCCCGCACCATGTGTTACTAGCCAGGAGTGTGATGGAATACTCTCCAGCTCCAACAACACTCAAGAAGCACAACACCATCCAGGGCAAAGCAACCTACTTGCTTGGCACCACAACCATTCAATCCCTCCAACAGCAACAGACAGTGGAAACAGAGTGTACCATCTACAAGATGCATTGCAGAAACTCAGCAAGAGTCTTTAGACAGCACCATCCAAACCCAGCATTGCTACCGCCCAGAACAGCGATAGGCAAGCTAGGCTAGAGGATGGGCCGCATGAGTAGCTCTTCTTTAACTCAGTGGGCTACAGGGTTGCAATCGGGCACCTTCACTAACCATGAATAAGATTGAATATGTTTAACACACGCCGAATATTTCACAAGGAGTGATAGAAAATTCTTATCATTCATATATAAATTAAACTGTCAACTTCAAATGATGCAAACAAATTAAGCATTTAGACTTTGATAACACGCAGAGGGAGCACATGCTCTCAGTCAATGTTGCGTGCAGTCAGCATGCACGTCACTTCATTTATGTATCACTTCAGTCATACGGTAGGGAAAAACTACATGGTAGGAATCTGGCAACCTGCTCATGGGAAATTTTCATCAAAGTGTTTCGTGGGCTGCCCTCAGAAGCCTGATGGGTCGCATGTGATCCCTGGGCCACAGATTGTCTACTACTGATCTAAGAGGACAAGAGCAGCAGATGCATGGGAACACCATCAGCTGGACATTCCATTCCAAGCCACACACCCATCTTGACTTGGAACTACTCTGGCAATCCTTCTTTGTTACCAGAACTCCCTAACAGCACTGTAGGGCCGGTGGCACAGTGTGTAGCACTGATGCCTCACAGCGCCAGGGACCTGGGTTCAATTCCCAGCTTGGGTCACTGTCTGTGTGGACTCTGGACATTCTCCCTGTGTCTGCGTGTGTTTCCTCTGTGTGCTCCAGTTTCCTCTCACAGTCTGAAAGATGTGCTGGTTAGGTATATTGGCCATGCTAAATTCTCCTCAGTGTTACCAAATAGGTGCCAGAGTGTGACTGCTTGAGGATTTTCACAGTCACTTCATGGTAGTGTTAATGTAAGCCTACTTGTGACACTAATAAATAAACTTTAGGGATACCTACACCAGATAGAGTGCAGCGATTCACAAGGCAGCTCACCATCATCTTCTGAAGGGCAATTAGGGATGGGTAATAAATGTTGGCCAATTCAGCGATGCCCTCATCCCATGAATACATTTCTGAAAAGCATGGCAGTTCTGCTATCACAACATCTTAATGATGAGGAAAAGGGGATACAGAAAGAAATGACACTCCGTATCTCAGTATGTTGTGTGACAACGTGCAGACAGTTCTGTGGCCTAAGAATCAGTCTGTTCAGTCACATGCAAATCCACAGCCGAAATCAACCCTGAGTAGATGTCATTCTCAGATCAACAGACTGTCAACAACAGTGGTGGCCGTGTACAAAACATCACAATAAATAAAGGTGAGTCATCTCACCAGTAAAACTGGCATCTACACGTCAGTGTTTGTACATTCCTAATCACCCACCTCCCACAAATACAACAAAGTCACCTCACACTGCTGGAAACAGGGTGATTGGTTTTCAAATTGCCACAATCCTCACAAATACGTATGAAAAAGGAATTTCTGACATTTCGTCTGAATTGATCAAAAAGAACATCGAAATGAAATGTGGTCTGTTTTTCTCTCCATTTCTTCCTCTGCATTTCCAATGACATGCGTATTTTGTGCAAAGACTAATTAGGATCCCTGTGTACACGTACAGACAAAAATACCAGATGATATGATTTTGAATGAGTTTACGGGTAATGTAATGTACAACGGATCTCTGAAAGATGCAGTCCTAAGTTCAAGGGAGGATGGTTGTTATTGGGGAGGCTTATCATCCCAGTTTCAGACATTGCTGCAGGTTTCTCCAGGATGGTGTCTGAGGAAATTTAAAGCAAGGTGCAAGGGGCAATACCAACCACTGTACATGGCCTTTTTCAACCTCACATGACAAAAGCCTTCGACAGTCAACCATAAAGAGCTGTGGAGTCGCCTCCTCAAATTGGCTGCCCTCCAAAATTTGTCACCATCTTCTGCCCACTTCACAATGTCATGCAAGCCGTGATCTTCAACAAAGGAGCCACCCCAGACCCAACCTTGTTTGACCCCAATCTGTACTGCGGTTAATCAATGTAGCGATGCTCCTCTCCATTCTCCTCACCACGACACCACCAGAAAACCACTTCAATCTCAGGTCACTGAGCTTCATTTGCAGAATGACACGCATGTCTGTGTGTCAGTGCATGTGTGTGTGTGTGCACATGCATGTATGTGTGTGTGTGCATGTACGCATGCATGTGTATGCATGTGCGCATGTGTGTGCACGCATGTGTGCGTGTGCATGTGTGTGTGAGCACATGTGTGCATGTGCGCATGTGTGTGTGCATGTGTGCTTGTGTGTGTGCATGCATGTGTGTGCGTGTGTATGTGTGCGTGCATGTGTGTGTGGACTCACTCGAAAAATTGAGTCACTGTTGACTCCATCCCTGAAACATGAGAAAAAACTTGGGGGTTGTTGAGGGGGGAGAGAAATTCTCCCAACAAAATTCTAAGTGTTCAATTTGTGCAACAACTGGAGCAACTCCCGCTGGTTTTCAGCAGGATTTTCTAAATGAATCTCGCACACTCTGTGCACTACAGAGTGCTTCAAGGAGATTCACATTGAAAGTCAGTGAGCGGGGCCTATATCCGCTGGAGAGGCTGACAGCGTAGTGCTGAACCGGTCACTGTGCATGGCTGATCTATCATAGCAGAAATCAGCATGAGTAGCCCCACACTGCCGGCCTTTTGACTGCCGGCCAGCAACACACCCCCATGACACTGCCCCTCCACAGCCTGATCACTGGCCTTCCCAAACTCCCCGACTTCCTCCCCCCAAGCAATCCTGACCACACCCCACCCCTAGCATCCCCAATTCCCCCCCTCAATCCCGATAGCCAACCTGATCAGCCCCTTCCCTCCTTCTGCCACCATTCCTGATTGCAGAATGGCAGTGGGACTTCCACTCCCACCAATCTCCCCCCATAGGCACCACCCCCGCCAATAGCACGGTCTCCTTAGGCATTTCCTTAGGCAGTGCCAGGGGCCAGGTAGGTACTGCCAAGCTGGCAATGCCCAAGGGGCATAGCCCTTACCCCTTGACCTCATGGAAGACCTCCTATCCTCCCTTTACTCCAGTGGGGTTGGACCACCACCTCCCCTTTAGTGGGAAACAAGTGTAACCCTGCTGGAGTGAAACACGTGTGGTTGGGGAGGGAGGATAGTGAGTCTGGTGACATCAGTTCCAGACTTGCTAATGAGATGCAAAATCCCGATTTTAATATTTAATATTTTAATATTTAAATCAGCTCTGTGCAAGTTTCCGGCACAGTGCTCACAAACCACAAACCCTGGGCCTGAAGTCGCATGGAGGCCATGGTGTGCAGCAGGAAGCCAGGTAAGCAGCCTTCACTGATATCTGCTTCCCTGATATCCTAGAGCAGCACAACAGCTGGGAGAATTGCCCTCTTGGTCTTCACTAAACACCTGGGAGACTATGTCCATTCCCCACCCAACGCACAATACCTCCTTCAGTTGGTTAGAACATAGAACATCACAGTGCAGTACAGGCCCTTCTGCCCTCAATGACCTCTGAAACCAATCTAAAGCCCATCTAACCTACACTATTCCAATACCATCCATATATCTTTCCAGTGACCGCTCAAATGCCCTTAATGTTGGTGAATCCACTACTGTTGCAGGTCGGGCATTCCACACCCTTACTATTCTCTGTCAAAAGAACCTACCTCTGACATCTGTCCTATAAATATCACCTCTCAATTTAAAGCTATATCCCCTCATGCTAGCCATCTCCATCCAAGGATAAAGGTTCACACTGTCCACCCTATCTAATCCTCTGATCATCTTATTTGCCTCTACAATTCACATCAGCAAGATCCAGGAAAACGTGAAGCATTTTCTGTACCTTAAATGGGGACCTCCTCACAACAAGGCAGACCTAGACAACAGAATTCATCATTGCCTCTGTTGTGTATTCCAATATCTCCAGTGTTTCCTCATCATTGAAATGGAACAGGGGCACGTTCAGAGAGGGATCATGTGACATCATTGTCATTGTCAATTTGCACCTGCAAACAGGCAATATAATATATTGGCCTGTATTGTTAAATCTCCTGAATAAAACTTTTTATTTATTTGAACCTCTGAGGCTTGCAGACTTAATTTTAAAACTACCACATAAAAGCTGGTGATCAGGTAGGCAAACAGAGTTTGTCGGCAGATACAAATTGTTTGAAACTAAATAAATCAGTGGCCACAAGCCTGTGTCCTTGACCCTTTACTAAATTCCTTATAAACCTATGACTGTGCGGCTAAATTCCCCTCCAGCTCAATTTTCATGTTTGCTGATGATACCACCATAGTGGGTCGGATCTCAAACAATGTCGAGACAGAGTACAGGAATGAGACAGAATCTGGTGAATTGATGCAACAAACATAATCTCTCCCTCAATGTCAACAAAATGAAGGAGATAGTCATCGACATCAGAAGCATAATGGAGGACATACCCTGTCTACATCAACAGGGATGAGGTATAAAATGTTGAGAGTTTCAGGTTTTTAGGTGTCCAGTTCACCAACAATGTGCCCTGGTCCTTCCCGTGCCCACCAACTGCTAAGAAAGACCACCAACGCCTCTATTTTCTCAGAAGACTACGGAAATGTGGCATGTCCGCTACAACTCTCACCATCTTTACTGATGCACTATAGAAAGCATTATTTCTGGTTATGGTATGGCTCCTGTTCTGTCCAAGACCGCAAGAAACTACAAAAGGTTGTGAACAAAGCCCTGTCCATCACTCAAACCAGTCTCCTATCCACTGATTCTGTCTAAATTCCCTGCTGTCTCAGAAAAGCAGCCAGCATAATCAAGGATCCCACGCACCCTGGACATATTCTTTACCGTCTTCTTTTGTCAGGGAAAAGGTATAAAAGTCTGAGGACAGGTACCAACCAACTCAAGAAAAGCTTCTTCCCTGCTGCCATCAGACTTTTGAATGAACATGCTTCACATTAAGTTGATCTTTCTCTACACCCTAGCTATGAGTGCAACATTATATTCTGCATTCTCTCATTTCCTTCTCTGTGAACGGTATGCTTTGTCTGTATAGCACACAAGAAACAATATTTTTCACTGTATACGAATTCATGTGACAATAATAAATCCACTCAAATCAAATCAGATAAAAATAATTAAAATTCAGAGGAAGAAACTCTGAAGGAACAATCTTGGATAGAAGCTTGCTATGTGCTTGCTCAAAACAAGCTGTAACAATGCTGGGGGTAGCAAGTACATTGCAACAAACAAAACACACAGGGAAACAGGCTGAGCTCAGGTTTTGAGAAAAGAAGCAAGTTCGTGCTGATGATTCACTGCACATCGGCACACAGGTGTCCTTCCAGAGTGGAAAATGGCAACAGTTTTTGGCACTGTGGGACCATTTGATGAGAATAGAGAGCGATGGAGCTCATATACAGAGAGATTCGACTATTTTGTTCAAGCCAACAATTTAGCAGCAGACATAAAAGTCTGAGCATAATGGGGTAATGGGGGGAGAAGCATTTAATCTCCTTAGGATTCTTGTACAAAATAGTGGAAATTTTGCAGGACCCAAAATCTCTAGTCAACACAGACTGATTTAGGTTTCATAAGCACTAAGAAACATTGAAACAAAGGAATTAGGAGCATAAATAGGGAAATTCAGTCCTTTGAGCCTGCTCTGCCATTCAATCAGATAGTGGCTGATCTCACCCTAGTCTCAAATCCGCCCTCTCCACCTATTCCCCATATCCCTTTATCCTTTTTTTAGTAGAACTATTTCTCTCTCCTTTTTGAAAACATTCAACGATTCAGACTCTGCTACTCTATCAGGCAGTGATTTCCACAAACCACAAGTACAACTAGGAAGAAAGTGCATCAATGACACAGTTTGTACCTACCCTGAAAAAAGTAGAGTCATAGAGGTTTACAGCATGAAAACAGGCCCTTCTGTCCAACTTGTCCATGCCACCCTTTTTTATAAATCCCAAAGCTAGTCCCAATTGCCTGTATTTGGCCCATTTCCTCTTACCCATGTAACTGTCTAAATACTTTTTAAAAGACAAAATTGTACCCATTTCTGCTACTACCTCTCACAGCTTGCCCCAGATACTCACCACCCTCTGTGTGAAAAAATTGCCCCTCTGGACACTTTTGTATCCCTCCCCTCTTTCTTTAAACCTATACCCTCCAGTCTTAGACCACTGGGAAAAGACATTGACTATCTAGCTGATTTATGCTCCTCATTATTTTATAGATCTCTATAAAATCACCCCTCAGCCTCCTATGCTCCAGAGAAAAAAGCCTAAGCAGCCTCTCGTAATTCCAACCATCAAGTCCTGGTAGCATCCTAGTAAATTTTTTCTTCACTCTTTCTCATTTAATAATATCCTTTCTATAATAGGGTGACCAGAACTGTACACAATTCTCTCTTCTTTAATATCAACAAAACGAAGGAGATTGTCATTGATTTCAGAAAGTGTAAAGGCGAACATGCCCCAGTCTACATCAATGAAGACAAAGCAGAGAAGGTTGAGAGCTTTAAGTTTTAGGTGTGCAGATCACCAACAATCTCCTCATGCTGACAGTATAGTTAAGAATGCCCACCAACACCTCTACCTTCTCAAAAGACTAAGGAAATTTAGCATTTCAGCTACAATTCTCACCAGCCTTTACAGATGCACCATAGAAAGCATTCTTTCTGGTTACGTCACAGCTTGGTATGCTTTCTGCTCTGCGCAAGCAACAAGAAACTACAAAAGGCCATGAATGTAGCCCAATCCATCACACAAACCAGCCTCCCATTCATTGACTCTGTCTACACTTCCTGCTGCCTCAGCAAAGCAGCCAGCATAACTAAGGATCCCATGCATCCCGGACATTCTTTCTTCCACCTTCTACCTTTAGGAAAAAGATACAAATGTCTGAGGTCATGTACCAACCAACTCAAGAACATTTTTTTCCCTGCCGTCGTTAGACTTTTGAATGGACTTACCTTGCATTAAGTTAATTGTTCTCTACACCATGCTATAATTATGACACTACATTCTGCACTCACTCGTTTCCTTCTCTATGAACTGTGTGCTTCATCTGTATTGTGTGCAAGAAACAACAGTTTTCACTGTATGCTAATACTGGTGACAATAATAAATCAAATCAAAGTTCTGGTCACCGTATTATAGAACTAGCCGAATATCCTGAATTCGGGGATGTATTAAACAATACCACCAGGGATAGGTTAGTTTGTGGTTTAGGGAGCAGGGCTATTCAAAAGCAGTTGTCAACCAAAAGCAACTTGTTGTTAAAAAAGTTTGGAGGTTGCTGCATCCATGGAATTAGCAGCCTAAGGAGCTCAACAATTGAGTTCAAGCACAGGAATTCACAAGATATCGTCTGAAAGCAAACACAGATTCGCACTTGCCATCGTGTGGAAAAAAACTGATACAGCAGCAGATTGTTGGTACAAAGACATCATTTGCAGAAATCGTGGCAGAAGGGGCCACATGGAACATGCTTATTGGAAAAAGAATCAAGTTTCAAGCAAAAGTCGCAGAAACCAAGAGCCAAGTAAAACAAATGGCAAGCTGAATCAGGGAAAATGTGTCCATATAACACAAAAAATATTTGAGAAGAAACTCAATTCACCATCCAAGGATGAACTGCTGGTGAAACAAACTGATATTGCCTGACTGGACAGACAACAGTTAACATGGAGCTGGGCGCTGGGGCCGCAGTCTCACTGGCGCCAGAGACTGTTTATCAAGAAAATCTCTAATATAGTTCCTTGAAACTCTCAAAAGGTAGTGTTAAAAACTTACACTGGGGAAGTGGACCCCAGATATCTGCCGTTAGCAAACAATGAGCCACTTCCCGTTGGCGAGAAACATGTGACAGGGAGGCCAGGAGGGATGAGGGAGAACATAGAAACATAGAAACCGGAAGCAGGAGTAGGCCATTCAGCTCTTCAAGACTAATCCACTATTCATTTTGAACATGGCTGATCATCAATTTCAATATCCTAATCCTCTCTTATCCCCACACTCCTTGATTCTTTTAACCCCAGGAGCTACTTCTAGTTTCTTCTTGAAATCAAACCATGTTTTGGCCTCAACTACTTTCTGTGGCAGTGAATTCCGCAGATTTACCACCTCTGGATGAAGAAATTTTTCCTCACCACAGTTCTATAAAATTTACCCCCTATCCTCAAACAACGTCCCCCAGTTCTGTACTCCCCCTATTTGGAACACTCTTTCTGAATCCACCATCCTGTCTGATCCCGTTAGTATTTTATAAGTTTATATGAGATCCCTCTCACTTTTCTAAACTCCAGTGAATATAATCCTAACCAACTCACTCTTTCCTCATATGACAGACCTGCCATCTTAGGAGTCATCCCAGGAAACATCTCAACAGCCAAGATACAACACTCCAGAGATTGGAATATTATGGATTAAAAGTCTGAAAAGACGAATTGGAATTTTTCAATGTTTTATCAAATATCTGGATCATGTCATCGATGCCAAAAGACTGTGTATGTTGCTTTCCAAAGTCAAAGCCATTACTGAGGTACCACATCTCAGAATGTTAACCAACTTTGATCATTCTTAGATCTACTAAACTATTATGAAAGATTTGTCCTTAATCTGGCTACCATTCAAAAATCATTAAACAATTTACTTCATCAAATTAAGAATGGAATTGGGTGGATCAGCATGAAAAATACTACCTACAAGACAAACAGACAATTCCAATTGCCCTCCAAAATCGTGATGGGATTTTTTACTCCTGCCCAGGAGAACAGGTGAAACTGTGGCACAGTGGTGTAGTGGTTAGCACTGCTGCCTCATAGAGCCAGGGACCGGGGTTCAATTCCCAGCTTGGGTCACCGTCTGTGCGGAGTTTGCACATTCTCCCTTTACCTGCATGGGTTTCCTCTGGGTACGCTGGTTTTCCTCCCACACTCCAAAGTTGTGCAGGTTAGATTGTTTGGCTGTGCTAAATTGACTGTAGTGTCAGGGGATTAGCAGCATAAATTTGTAGAAATAGGGCCTGGGTGGGATTGTGGTTGGTGCAGACTCGATGGGCTGAATGGCCTCCTTCTGCATTGTAAGGATTCTATGTTAAACAAACTCCAGTTTTATGTCTTATACAGGGAATTGCACCTCTGAGAGTGCAGCACTAAACTATTTTTGCCCTCAAGTCACAGGAATTGAATTTGGAACAACAACATTTTGAGCTCATGAAAGAGCAAAAGAACTTGCATTCATTTAGCATCTTTCATGGACATAGAGTGCCACAAAATGCTCCAGAGCACATGAATTATTTTGAAGTAGTTGCTGTCGTAATACAGGAAAACTACTATTTCCAGTCCATATTTTAAAGGTATAAAAGCTGATTGCTTGCCTTGCAGGCTGCTACCTCAGATACTTTACACATAAGGTCGGGTTTCAATTTGTTAGATACAGTTCTATTTTTAAGTAAGAGCAAGTATTCGTTAGATGTCCTTGATGTCCACTACCTCACTGGAAAGATGACTGTAGGGAAAGCACTTTGAACACTTTCATGGAACACATAAAATAGAGGCAAAGCTGTTAAATCTTTGAAGAAAGAAATTGCATGCTAAAATGAAAGAAGAATCTCTCCATGATGGATGAATTCCAGTCAACCAATAGCCTTCTCAATATGTAAGTGCCTTGTTAATCATTTAAAAGTGGTGTGGTTAAGAAACACAAAAACATTTATTTTTCTTAAGAAATCCAAAAATATTGGTTTAAAGAAATAAAATAATGCTCTTGCAGCAGAGAAGGAGGACAAAATGGAAGATCACTATCAGTAGACCAAGTGGTCACATGTATGCCATGTCGGAAGCATAGAGTTCTCCCCAGAGTGTGGGCAGTGTTACAGCACATAAGAGATGCTCAGAGTACTTAACAAATGGCTGTTGTTATAAGACCTTGATCATTAGCACCCAGCATCTCTACATCAAAGAATCATAGAGTCTCTACAGTGCAGAAGTAAGCCATTCAGCCCATTGAGTCAGCACCAATTATAATCCCACTCAGGCTCCATTCCTGAAACCCCACACATCAGCCAATCACTCCTCCCAGGTTCTGAACATGAGTAAGGTAAACGAACTGGAGCTTAGTCAGAGCAACCAAACTACTAAGCCTCCAACAATACCCCACTTTGAGAGTATAGTCACAGAGAGGGGAAAATCACAGTATCCCTACAGTGCAGAAGGAGGCCATTCAGCCCATTGAATCTGCAGTGACCACAATCCTACCCAGATCCTATCCTCATACCCCCATGTATTTACCCTAGCTAGTCCTCCTGACATTAAAGGGCAATTTAACATAGAACATGAAACATAGAACATTACAGCACAAACAGGTCCTTTGGCCCCAAGTTGTGCCGATCATATCTATACTTACCAGGCCATAGAACTATGTGTAACTCCCAATCCCATTAAATCCCATGTATTCATCCAGAAGTCGCTTAAAAGACCCCAGCGAGTTCGCCTCTACCACCATTAACGGCAATCGATTCCATTCACTCACCACCCTCTGAGTGAAAAACTTATCTCTAACATCTCCTCTGTACTTACCCCCCCCCCCAGCACCTTAAACCTGTGTCCTCTCGTAGCAACCATGCATGGCCAATGCAACTAACCCGCACATCTTTGGACTGTGGGAGGAAACTGGAGCACCCAGAGGAAACACATGCAGACATGGGGATAACGTGCAAACTCCACACAGACAGTGACCCAAGTCAGGATTTGAACCGGGGTCCCTGGTGCTATGACGTAGCAGTGCTAACCACTGTGCCACCGTGCCATCCTGAACATTGTCTGCAGCACTGAAGATTGACACTGGAACAAAATGCAATGCATTACCCAGAAAAATGATGCAGGAACTAGATCCCTATTCAGCAACAGTTCTGAACACCCAGATGGACCTCATAGCCTGTGACAGACAAACTACCTGTATGGGAAGTGTGGCTGCTCTCCATTGCTCACAGGGCAGCTTCAGGTTCTACATAGTTGATGAGAATGTAAGTCCACTGTTGGGTTTCAGAACAGTATCACACTGGTGCTCAACCACATTGGCCCAGATTTACATGCTCTGCAATTCCAGACACCAGAAATGCTAGATAGACCTATTCAACTGTGATATCATTGTTAAGCTGTCTGTAATATTCCATATGAGACTAGGTCACTTGACACAACCATGCTCCAAGAAGAGTAGTCTTAGCTGTGAAGCAGAAGCTAGTCAATGAGCTCCAGCGGATGACAACACTCGGTGTCATAATTCCCATTGAGAGACCACACAGTGAGCTTTAGTGATGGTGGATGAAGTAAAGAAAGAAAACATGGTCAGGATTTACATTGGTCCGATCCACCCAAACAAGGCACTACTTGGGCATCATCACAATATGAAGACTCTTGAATAGGTTATAGTTGTACCAAGGCTTTCAGCATCTTGGGTGCAAAATGCAGGTTCTGACAAATTCCGATCAGTGAAGAACCCTCGAAGCTCACTTCATTCATGTCTCTGGTAGCAGATACCATTCTCTCCTATTGCTTAATGGGATCTCCATTGATAGTGAGGTCTTCCAATGGAGAATGGAGCAACTCTTTTTAGAGCAACCCTGTGAAACCTTTGTCAATCATCTGGTATTCTTGTATTGCATGACCCCAAAAATCCACTGCGGTGATCTTCACTGTCAGCAGCTTCTTGGCAAGGAAGATCTAACATTGCAAACGGCCATCAGCATCTGTGTGCTGAACGAGCAGTCAGAAAAAAGACAGCAAGGAGTTAAAGTGGGAAACAGAAGTTTTTGAGGTATGGAATATGCCCTGTCCCAACCATGGTGACCATCACCCACAGGACAGAATTATATTTGGCATTTGGTAAATACTGCTGGGGTAATGCAATACAAGAATATGAAACATCATATTTGTGATGTCCTTGACAAAATCAGGACTATACAGTTAAAGCTCAAACCTGCTAAATCCAGCTTCAGGGTCAACCAGGTTCCCTCTGTAGGTTGCTTACTCACAGCTGATGATGTGAAGCCAGATCCAGACCATACAAGAAATTCAGGTGATTTTGTGCAAACAACAGCCATCAATTTTTGCAGGAATTCACATAACTCTGCACTAGCCTCTCTGGAGAAGCACAGCAACTCAATGCAAAATTCCTCAGAGAACTGCAAGCCCCGCAAGAGTAGGGTTCTTGCAGTTATGAAGCCTCCCTCGCCTTGGTCTTCCTGTAGCTGTAGCTTCCTCCAGCCTCTTACTGCTCCACCTCCTCAGGGTGGCATGGTGGCATAGTTGTTAACACTGTGCCTCACAGTGCTAGGGACCTGAGTTCAATTCCTAGCTTGGGTCATTGTCTGGGTGGTGTTAGCACACTTTCCCTTGTGTCTGCTTGGATGTCATCTGGATGCTCCAGTTTCCTCCCACATTCTGAAAGACATGCTGGTTAGGTGCATTGACCTGAACATGTGCTGGAGTGGATGACTAGGGGAATCTAGTCATCTAGGGGATGACATGCTGGATGACTAGGGGAATCTCATAGTAACTTCATTGCAGTGTTAATGTAAGCTTTACTTGTGACTAACAAATAAATTTTAAACTCCTCATCTTCTGGAATCACATAATTGCATCATTTGATTCTAATTTTCATTTATTAATGAAGCCTCTGCCTGTTTCTGTTGAGACTCTCAGCCACCTCGATCCAGGTCTGTCCCAAAACTGGGATGAGAGAAGGAGCAGTAAGTCAATGTTTTAATTCTATTTCAAATGGAGACGTACTGGTAATTTAATAATTGTCTCTGATACTTGGTGGTATCCTTCAATGTGGAGCTCCGTATTTAAAATAATCTAATCTATTACATCTTATTCCACACATAATAAAATTTTAAGTAAGGGTTTCCACTCACCAAAGCAACTTTCACTCAACCAATTCCTGAATATTAGTATTGGCTATTTACCCTTACTCAGAGTAAATTGCTCTCCACAGTACATTTTGATAAACAAAGACAGCTTCAATTTTTAACCAACTATTTTGAAAAGCTTTGTCTCATTCTAGCTGACAATAATCTAAAATGCACATTGCTAATGACTCTCAGGCAGACTGAGCAGCCGCATTAGATTTAAGAAAGTGAATGGAATCCACTTTAATTCAGCTTATTTGTTCAAGTTTGTTTATTAGTGTCACAAGTAGGCTTACATTAACATTGCAATGAAGTTACTGTGAAGATCACCTGGTCACCACATTCTGGTGCCTGTTCGGGTACTCTGGAGGAAGAATTTAGCATGGCCATTGCACCTAACCTGCATGTCTTTGGGACCGCGGGAGCAAACCGGAGCAACTGGGAAACCCATCAGACATGGGGAGAACGTGCAGACTCTACACAGTGACCCAAGCTGAGAATCAAATCCAGGTCCATGGCGCTGTGAAGCAGCAGTGCTAACCACTGTGCCACCACTATGTGTTTGACAAACCCAGCAGGAGAACATTTTAACATGTGCCCCATAGATTATGCCACACAGTGATTTGCTGTGTGAGTTAAAATGACATGAGAACACTATGAGTAGCACTCTTCTAGTTAAGCTGATACTTTATCCTGCTTACTTCAATCACTTGTAACATTTTTGAAATGGTTAAAATAAAACAAACTACAGATCCATTATTCCATATGCCACTTTGAAGTCAGATCTCTAATACTGGCAACTCTATCCTCTTCTTTTCCTGTGAAAAATCTGAGTCATATTCCTCCACCCCCTCAGATATGACGATGGGTTCTTTGAAAAGTCAACTATTGTTTGGGATATGGATGAATCATCTGTGAAGATAGGAACATTAGAATGATGAATTATGGCAAGGTGGATAATGTTTGCAAGTTGACACTCCCATGATGGAGTCCTGCCAAACTGGAGCATATATTAGGAAGATGATTTGCTATCCATTCAAATAAATGTGGCTTGTAGGAGCTCTTGTGGCTCAGGGGGAGGCATCCCTACTGCTCGACCAGAAGCTTGGGGTTCGAGTCCAGCACCAGGACTTGTTGGCCATGGAAGGAATGTTCACTGTAGTACAACAGGCTGATAATCAGCATGGAAATCCTTCCACCACTTCCCTCATTATTCCCCAAAGGGTAAAATACAACGTGGGTGTGGAGCCACGCTAAAACAAAAATGTGGCTGGTAAAATGAAGGTTCATCTGATGGCAAGCCTCTGAGTGATGTCATCTCTGCATGGCAAATAGCAAACTTCTGACTTGAGCAACTTCTGCAATCAACCATGACAATTCAAAGCAAGAGTGAATTCAAATTTCTTTCTATAATGTAAAATGGCAGCTCGGAGTTATGTCAGCGTTTGTGTGATTTCTGCTTATGTTTTACTGGCAAGGTTCTGCACAAGCAGTTTGCAACTGCCTTTCAGTGTGCTGTCTAAGGAGGCTTTTCCTACAAGCAGAATAATAATATGGAAAGGATTCATTTTCAAAACTTTCTCCAACACAGATATAAAAAGGCAATGTGTACTCTCCAAAGTAAAGGGATAAAACACTCATTATTGTGTGCTATGAAAAGGGTTTATAATTTCTCCCAGGTAGCCATTACATATTCCACATAAATCTAATTTAAATCTTTGGGTTTGAATTTAGCTTCGTTATCATTCTCAAAATTTACCTTGTCTGTTCTTGGAATATGAAAAATCATTATTTCTTGCCCATCTGTAGGTGCCCTGGGAGTATTAAGAGTCAACTGTGTGGCATGGAGCTAGAATCACATGTCAGTCAAACCAATTAAAGTTGGCAGCTGCCTTCTTTGAAGGATATTAGTGAGCCAGTTGAGATTAAACAATTTTCACAGCCATTGTATGTAATATCTTAGAAGGCGACTCGTTGTGGCTACCATTTATAAATGGTTTACCAACAATATTTATATATGTACAATCTAGGATCTGACAGAACTGCATGTCTACTTTCCGTACCTCCAACTGAGGTTCCTTCTCAACCCAGGATGCACATCATTCTACCCAATTGGATCGACTTCCCACACTGCTTCTCCATAGGGTCCAGCCCAATCACATGGCCTTCAGGGGTCACCATTTTAAAGGGGCCATGCTGTTGCCATATTCCCACCCCGCTAACTCCTGAGTTCACCTGTCAATGAAATAATATGAATGCCATTAATAAAGTCCCAGTGGCAAGTTGGTTAGCACTGCTGCCTCACACCAACAGGGACTTGGGGGTTTGATTCCCAGCTTGAGTCACTGTCTGTGTGGAGTCTGCACATTCTCCGTGTGTCTGCATGGGTTTCCCCTGGGTGTCATAGAGTCATAGAGCTTTATAACATGGAAACAGGCCCTTTGGCCCAATTTGTCCATGTCATCTATTTTTTAACCACTAAACTGGCCCTAGTTGCTCTATACCGAATATATCCATCTTACCCATGTACCTGTCTAAATGCTTTTTAAAAGACAAAATTGTACCTGCCTTTATTACTATCTCTGGCAGCTTGTTCCAGACACTATGAAAAAGTTGCCTCTCTCGACCCTTTTGTACCTCTCCCCTCTCACCAGGTGCTCTAGTTTCCTCCCACAGTCCCAAAGATGTGTTGGTTAAGTGCATTGGCTCTGCTAAATTCTCCCTCAATATGCCTGAACAGGCGCCAGAGTGTGGCGACAAGGGGATTTTCACAGTAACTTCATTGCAGTGTTAATGTAAGCTTACTTTGACACTAATAAATAAACTTTAAACATAGGTATGTAAGTTATAGCAGATATCAGGAATCTCCAAGGAAAAGTCATCACAAATTCAGTCCATCCAGAAACTTCTATACTCGTCTATGACAAAGGCAAATGGCTGAGTACATTTGAATTTGATATTTGTGTCCTCAGGTGATGCTGAAACGTATAACTGTGTACTCTTAACTATACTGTCATTTTTGTACCATTGCATAGGCAATTGGTGGTACTGATTTATCCTCTCAGAATAAACCCAATAATGGTTATATCTGAAATCAATCAACAAATTGCCAAGCTTACTGACCATAAGACCATAAGATACAGGGATAGAATTAGGCCATTCAGCCCATTGAGTCTGAATCGCCGTTTACTCATGGATGATAAGTTTTTCAACCCCATTTTTCCACTTTTTCCCTGTAACCTTTGATCCATTTGCCAATCAAGAACCTGTCTGTCTTTATCTTATTGATTTGAAGTTGCACAATGAGGCGAAAATGAACCAGAGATCACAAAAGCATAGTCTGTCTTCAGTGTGGTTCCAGTTTCTGCAATCTTTTATGCTAGCTTTCAAAACATCGTGCTGGCAGCAGGTCCCATCCACAGCATTGACCACACCAGCAGGAAACCTCCATTATCTGCAGTCCCTTGCACGCCTTTAGGGAGAGTTTAAAAATTAAACACGTTGCAATGACACTAAAAGGTACAATCTAAAAGCTTTCAAATGTGAAACTGACTAATCCACCCTAGTGCCCTAACTAGAAAAGGGTTTCATACATTATTCAAAAGTATATTTCAGTAATGTAATATCAGCTTACCCAGAGTTGGTGGATTGACACTGATTAAACAAATCATTTTTTGTGACAAAGCTTTTTCCAGTTGTTTTAATTAAACTTCACCAAGTTAATACTTTTTAAATCTGTGAGAGGGGAGAAAAAAGTAATTTTTTTGAATTTCTTTCAAAAACCCTGCTCAGATACACAAGTTCATGGTAGGTTTGACATTCAGTTGTATGTAAATGAGCCAAATTAAAATCGCAAGGGAGAAAACAAGTTACAAGATGGGCAACTTTGCTCATAGCTGAAACTCTACCTCATTAAATTCATTTCCCTAATCTACCAGAATGAGGATTGAATTTTTAAACTCCTCATTCAACAGCATAAGCACTTGGGTATCATAGGCCTAACATCTATCTTATATTTTCTTTGAATCAACTTTCTTTTGAAAGTCATTTGGATTTGAGAATTATGCCATCAGATTGGAAATTAATGAAGATCACCCAACATTTAGGAAGAGAGAAAATATGTGGGTTTAACATCAGTTGTCAGGTAGCTACAGGATACGTGATTAAAGACAAAGTGGAGCTGATTGGAGTGAGTCAACATGTTAAGGGTAAGTCGGCCTTACTAATGTAATTCAATTTTTAGAGAAGACAACCCATAAGAAAGGTAAGGAAAGATTGAAATCCAAAAGAGAGGCTTCTTCTCCCTGGGACCAGGTTCAGAATCGACTTGATTGCCAACTTTCAGGGATCTATGCACACGTACACCAAGATCCCTCTGTTCATCAACACTATTAAGAGTACTACCATTAGCCCTATACTCTACACATTTGTTATTCCTGCCAAAGTGAATTACCTCACACTTTTCCACATTAATCTCCATTTGCCACCTCTCAGCCCAGCTCTGCAACTTGTCCAAGTCTCTCTGCAAACTATAACATCCCTCTTCACTATCTACCACTCCTCCGACTTTGGTGTCATCTGCAAATTTACTAATCCATCCTTCAATACCCTCATCCAGATCATTTATAAAAATTACAAACAGCAGGGGCCCCAAAACAGACCCCTGAGGTACACCACTTGTCACCGAACTCCACGATGAATATCTCCCATCAACCACCACCCTCTGTCGTCTATCTGCTAGCCAATTCCTAATCCAATTAGCTAAATCACCCTCAATCCCATACATCTGCATTTTCTGCAGAAGCCTTCCATGGGCCACCTTATCGAACGCCTTACTAAAGTCCATATATACCACATCAACTGCCTTACCCCATCCACCTCTTTGGTCACTTTTTCAAAAAACTCAATAAGGTTAGTAAGGCACGACCTACCCTTCACAAAACCATGCTGACTATCCCCAAACAATTCATTTCTCTCTAAATAACTATAAATCCTATCCCTAATAATTCTCTCCAATACTTTGCCCACAACAGAAGTAAGACTCACCAGCCTATAATTCCCCAGAAAGTCTCTCTTCCCCTTCTTGAACAATGGGACCACATTCGCTATCCTCCAGTCTTCCAGCACTATATCCGTAACCAACAACGACCTGAAGATTAGAGCCAGAGACTCTGCAATCTCCTCTCTCGCCTCCCAGAGAATCCTAGGGTAAATCCCGTCCGGCCCAGGGGACTTATCTAACTTCAAACACTCAAGAATATCTAGCACATCCTCCTTATCTACTTCAATATTTTTCAGTTTGCAATCCTGTATCCCAGTGTTCTCCACAACTACATTTACATCTCCCTGCGTGAATACCGAAGAGAAATATTTGTTCAATGCCTCTCCAATCTCTTCAGGCTCCACGCACAACTTCCCACTGCTGTCTCTGACTGGCCCTAATCTTGCCCTAACCAATCTTCTATTCGTAACATATCTAAAGAAAGCTTTAGGATTCTCCTTGATCCTATCAGCCAAAGTCTTCTCGTGTCCCCTTTTCGCTCTCCTCAACTCACTCTTTAGCTCCCTCCTGGCTAATCTATAGCTATCCAGTGCACTAACTGAGCCTTCAAGCCTCATCCTGACATAAGCCTCCTTTTTCCTTTTAACCAGCGAATTAACTTTTTTAGTACACCATGGTTCCCTTACTCGACCATTTCCTCCTTGCCTGCCAGGGACATACTTATCAAGGACTCGCAGCAGCTGCTCCTTGAATAAGCTCCACATTTCAGATGTTCCCAGTCCCTGTAGTTTCCTAGTCCAACCTATGCACCCTAATTCCCTCCTTATGGCCTCATAATTACCATTCCCCCAGATATAACTACTGCCCCCAGTTTCATGCCTATCCCTATCCATCACTAAGGAGAACGTAACCGAATTGTGGTCACTATCACCAAAATGTTCATCAACTTCCAAGTCTAACTTGGAAGTCTAACCAACTTCCAAGTCCTTATTGAAACATATAAGATGATTAGAGGTTTAGATAGGGTGGACAGTGATAGCCTTTTTCCTAGGATGGAGAAAGCTAGCACGAGGTGACATAGCTTTAAATTAAGGGGTGGTAGTTATAGGACGGATGTCAGAGGTAGGTTCTTTACCCAGAGGGTGGTAAGTGTATGGAATGCCTTGCCTGCGTCAATTGTAGATGCGCCAAGTTTGGTGGCGTTTAAGAGGTTAGTAGATAAGTTTATGATGAAAAGGGAATGGTTTAGGTTAGAGGGTCACTGCTTGTTCCTAATTGGTCGGCGCAACATTGAGGGCCGAAGGGCCTGTTCTGCGCTGTAATGTTCTATGTTCTATGTTCTAGAATCCAGAAACAGTCCTGATTTCTATGCCCAGTGCACAGTGGCACAGTGGTTAGCACTGCTGCCTCACAGCACCGGAGACTCACGTTCAATTCCGACCTTGACTGACTGTCAGTGTGGAGTTTGCACCTTCTCCCCATGCCTGTGATTGTTTCCTCCCCCACTTCAAAGTTGCGCAGGTTAGGTGGATTGGGCCATGCTAAATTGACCCTTGGTACTAGGAAGTTTGGCAAAGTAAACAGTTACAGGGATAGGGCCTGAGTGGGATTGTTGTCAGGTAGGGTTCAACGAGCCAAATGCCCCCTTTTGCACAATGGTGATTCTATGATTCTGTCTTCCACCCTGAAAAGTATAAGTTCAGCCCATGTGTCGAACAAAACATGTTGCTATTTAACTGCAAGTTGTGTCTAGTTGCTGGAGTTATTAGTATGTTGGAACAGACATCACAAGGCCAACACCTTGTATGATACATGCATTGAAAACCACTGTTATGCATTAGAAGCTGAGGTTCTGAAGGGAGTCTACAGTTCACATGAGGTGTAGTCACTGAGTAAGTCACCAATAACGTGTGGATCCAGTCCAGGTTGCCTCTCCGTGAACTGTAATCTGATTAAGCATTCAGGAGTTGGTCAATGAGTAAGTCAATTTATTTTCTAAAATCAGCAAGATTGTATGACTGATTTCAAAGCATTATGCATCGCAACACCCTGATTAAAATTCACAGTAAGAAAGAGACAGGTTTCATTCCTCCAAAACATCATTTAGTGTTACACACCCATTCAAAAATAGATTCTTGGTCAATGGCCACCAGAAAACAACGGGGGAGAATCCAGGTGCTGAAAAAAATCCACAATCATTTTTAGCTCCTGCTTCTAATACCTTTTTGCCTCCTTTATTTTATTAAAACTATTACAGGACGTTTACTCTCTGGACGTTGCTAAAAATGCCACGCAATTGCAAGGGTTCGATCCAGAACAGGAGCATGCTATGTGGGAAAGAGGGGGGCTAGAATTTATGTCATGCCTATTCAATATGTAAAGCACTGGAATGCTTAGCCCAGTGGTTAGCACTGCTGCCTTACATAGTGTCAGGGACCCAGGTTTGATTCCCAATCATTGTCTGTGCAGAGTCTGCATGTTCTCCTGCGTGGGATTACTCCAGATGCTTCTGTTTCTTCTGACAGTCTGAAAGACATGCTGGTTAGGTGCATTGGCCACACTAAATTCTTCCTCCGCGTACCCGATCAGGCACTGGAGTGTGGCGACTAGGGAAGTAACTTCAATGCAGTGTTATTGTAAGTCCACCTGTGACACTAATAAATAGATTTAAACTAAGAGCATAGGGACAGCAATAGGGTGGATTGCAACAGAGAATGAAAGCAATGCAAATAGTGAGGCTTGTTGCCAGTTCACCATATGATCTGTATTATCCTCCATCTGCTTATATTAGGACCTCTGCTGCCCTTCTTCACAGCCTGACAATATGTAACTATTCCAGATTCCCATGGGATTTCCTTCCCATCCACATTTCATTGTTTCCATGGCTACCATGATGTTGGTGGTGAGTAGTTAAAGAAAGTTGTAATAATAGCTTTGAAGTCTCCCCAGAGAGAGCCTAATTTTACCATCCATAAAAGGGATCATGTCCTTTCTTCCCAACTCTGCTCAGCTCTGACAGAGTTCCCCAGTGGTTGCTGTGCTGAGCTGCACATTTCTGTGAAATCTGGGATCAAAGGATTCCAGAAGAAATGTGTAGTAGCATCAAATCAGAAGAATTTTCAACCATAGTGTCAATCTGGCCATCACTTTAATCTTCCAGAAAGCTCTGATGCACATTGAACACTCACTGCTGTTGGTCCCTTGTTCTTGATGCAGTGATAATGGTGTGCACCATCGTCAACATTTATAACATTTAATTCATCTCCCATTAATACAGGATGTCTGTTTGAACGGGATGAGAAAGATTTATTTCCATTAGAACTTCTTTCCAATGGCCAGGATTGCAAATTCTATTCCCCCATGCAACAGCATGCTCCCAGTGCAGGAACATTAATGGATCCAGAGTCAGAATCCTCAGTCACCTGAAGACTCACCAAGCCTGATGGACGTCACCCTCGATTCCGAGAGAATGATAGGGATGATTATTAACTAAAGGGAATACAATTGGAGGCCCTTGGACTGTTCAAGTACCTTGGGCACATATAAAGCGAGACTGATGTCACAAATGATATTTTAACTTGATAATTTTCCTTTGATCGTTTTGTTTAAGTTACAATATTGTGAAAGTACAGCTTTAAAAGAAATTGATCATTTGTTTATTTCCCATTGGTTCTCAACAGCATTTAGACAGACTTCTCAAAAGGGTTATAAAAAGAGACATCTGTAATATTGGGTGTTGGTCAGGGAGGAGGCAGATATTTGTAATATTGCATTCTGTAATAAATCCAATGTTAAATAAAAGATCGGTGTCTGGTTTCCTAATTCACCAATTTGTTTCAGAGTGATTAAACTTCCCACGCACAGGACACCGGATGTAAAATTAATCTAAGGGCTGTTCCTTTCTTAATTTCCTTTGGCCTCTCTTTGGCTCAGCTACCTTGAGATGATTTGCTTCAAGCTGTGTTGTGCCACTGTGAATCATCTTTTGCCACATACTCCTGTCACAGGCGTCATGTTCCTATGTGTTAGTTGAGATGTCAAGTTATTTTTAGATTGGGCTTCAGGCACTCTTCATATCTTTTGAACTGACCACCACAAAAGCACTTACCAACCTTCAACTCAGAGTAGAGTACAATCTAGGGTGGTCCAACATCAAACTGACTGGTCCACTTGAGTTGCACGTGGAACATCATTCCTCTCTATCTGGTGTGCATATCTTACTGCGAACCCCAGTGCCTGGAACTTATGCCATCATTAAATTGTCATAGTCATTCTTGATATCAACCTTGATGAAAGTGCATGAGTTTTCTCATATAGCAACTGGAAAGATCCTGCCATCCTCAAAGGGCTGAATATTAGCCTTCAAATGGGGAAGGAGCAGAAACTGTCAACATCCTTGTGGTTACCATTGACCAGGAATTTAACTGGGCTCACCACATCAAAATCACTCTGGCTACTCTAGAAATACTTCAGCATGTAACTGACCTCCTGATTCCCCAAAGCTTATCTACCATCCATAAGGCACACCTCAGGAGTGTGATGGAATGCTCCCCACTTGCCTGGAAGGGTGCAGCTCCAACAACACTCAAGAAGCTTGACACCATCCAGGAAAAAGCAGCCTGCTTGATTGGCACCACATCCACAAACATTCAATATCTCCACCACCGATCTTCAGTAGCAGCAGTGTGTACTATCTACAAGGTACACTGCACCAATTCACCAAAGATCCTTAGATAGCACCTTCCAAACTCACAATGACTTACACCTAGAAAGACAAGGGCAGTAGATACATGGGAACACCACCACTCTCCAAACTATTTACCATTCTGACTTGGAAATACATCACTGTTCTTTTGCAGTTGCTGGATTAAAATCCTGGAATTCCTTCTCTAATGGCATTGTGGGTCAACCCACAGAACATGGACTACAGTGATTCAAGATGGCAGTTCACCACCACCTTCTCAAGGGCAACTAGAGATTGGCAATAAATGCTGGCCAGCCAGTGATGCCCATGTCCCATGAATGAATTTAAAAAAAGAGGGGCTTCTGTTCTGCGGTCAGGAAACACAGATGGGCAAACTTCCCAAACATACTGCAATTAACAGTGACAGGATTACTTAATTTGTTTCAATAGGTTTCCAACTACAGTCAGACAGATCGAAAGCCTGGCTAGCCTGTACAGCAAGAAATTTCACCGTACAGAGACATGGCTCCACTACCCTGACAGTGAGTAGTTGAGTTGAGGGGAAAGATCAGGGGTAGGACAGTCCAATTGCAGTGGTGGGTAGTGGGCAGTGGGGGTGAAATTCAATCGTGGGTGAAGCAGGGCTGGAATCAGATCTCACAGTCCAATCCCTAATCCAGGCAGCATTAACCTGAAGGAATGGGCTGCAATTCCCAGTCCTGGAAGTCTTTGCATGGGATTGTTTGGTGTGGGGTAAGCTTTGGCGTAACTGGCGGAAGATTATCTATTCAGGCTGGCCCAGAGGCAGTGCTGCAAAAGCACTGACCTTCTCCTGGAGCTCTCCTTGTCTCCTTCCAGCTGTCAAATTTTCCAAGGTTTCGGAATCCCAGATGGCCTGGGCTAAATATGTCAGCCTCATTACATACTTAAATTATCAACCTGCCTCCTGTAAGCAGGTTGGCTGTGCCCCTCTCCACCCCTCCACCACTCCTCCCCCTCCTTCCCCCCATTAAATATAGAAATTAGCAAGGTGGGACAGATCAGGTGTCAGGATTTACATTTAAATTTGAAACTTCTGAATTCTACACATCCATATGAAAATTTAGCCCCAGGATATGCAGGCTAGACTGATTGGCCATGTCTAATTGCCACTTAATGACCAAAAATGTGTAGATTAGGAGGATTAGTGGAGTAAAATTATGGGGTTATGGGGATAGGGTTGGGTTGGATGCTCTGTTGGACAATAGGTGCGGACTTAATGGGCTGAATGGCCCCCTCCTGTATTGTAGTTGTTCTATGAATTGTAAATAACACATTTCATTGGGTACTGTAAGAATGTTGTAGTAACTACCTTGTAAACTTTTGCTAAAAACCTCAGCTTCATAGCACCAATGTTTAGGAACGGTGACTGTTATTTTGCCTCCAATATTCATAGCACCAATGTTTAGGAACGGTGACTGTTATTTTGCCTCCAATATGTCCACGTCGTGTGTGCTCACTTCTGGAACCGGATGCCATTTTGATCAATTTTGTGCGCATGGAACATCAGCTCAAAAGACAAGAACATAGAACATAGAACATTACAGCACAGAACAGGCCCTTCGGCCTTCGATGTTGCGCCGACCAATATAAAAAGCAATGCCCCTCCAAACTAAACCATTCCCTTCTCCTCCATATACTTATCAATTAACTTCTTAAATGCCACCAAACTTGGCGCATCTACAACTGCTGCAGGCAGGGCATTCCACTCCCGAACCACCCTTTGGGTAAAGAAACTACCTCTGATATCCGTCCTATAACTATCACCCCTTAATTTAAAGCTGTGTCCCCTCGTGCTAGATTTCTCCATCCTAGGAAAAAGGCTATCACTGTCCACCCTATCTAAACCTCTAATCATCTTATATGTTTCATAGAACATAGAACATAGAACAATACAGCACAGAACAGGCCCTTCGGCCTTCGATGTTGTGCCGACCAAAATAAAAAGCAATGCCCCTCCTAACTAAACCATTCCCTTCTCATCCATATACTTATCAACGAACCTCTTAAACGCCACCAAACTTGGCGCATCTACAACAGCTGCAGGCAGGGCATTCCACTCCCTAATCACTCTGTGAGTAAAGAACCTACCTCTGATATCCGTCCTATAACTCATACCCCTTAATTTAAAGTTGTGTCCCCTCGTGCTAGCTTTTTCCATCCTAGGAAAAAGGCTATCACTGTCCACCCTATCTAAACCTCTAATCATCTTATATGTTTCGATCAGGTCCCCTCTTAGCCTCCTCCTTCTAACGAAAACAACCTCAAATCCCTCAGCCTCTCCTCATAAGACCTGCCCTCCATACCAGGCAACATCCTGGTAAACCTCCTCTGTACCCTCTCCAATGCCTCCAACATCTTTCTTATAATGTGGGGACCAGAACTGCACACAATACTCCAAGTGCGGCCGCACCAGAGTTTTGTACAGTTGCAACATGATGCTGCAGCTCCTAAATTCAATCCTCCTACCAATAAAAGCTAAGACTCCATATGCCTTCTTAACAACTTTATCCACTTGACTGCCTACTTTCAGGGATCTATTGACACATACACCAAGATCCTTCTGTTCCTCAACACTATTAAGAGCCTACCATTAGCCCTATACTCTACACATTTATTGTTCCTGCCAAAGTGCATTACCTCACACTTTTCCACATTAAACTCCATTTGCCACCTCTCGGCCCAGCTCTGCAACTGGTCCAAGTCACTCGGTAAACTAAAACACCCCTCTTCACTATCTACCACACCACCAACTTTAGTATCATCTGCAAATTTACTGATCCATCCCTCAATACCCTCATCCAGATCATTGATAAAAATTACAAACAGCAGGGGCCCCAAAACAGACCCCTGAGGCACACCACTCGTCACCGAACGCCACGATGAAAATCTCCCATCAACCACCACCCTCTGTCTTCTATCTGCCAGCCAATTTCTAATCCAATTAGCTAAATCACCCTCTATTCCACACATCTGCATTTTCTGTAGAAGTCTTCAATGGGCCACCTTATCAAAAGCCTTACTAAAGTCCATATATACTACATCAACCGCCTTACCCCAATCCACCTCTCTGGTCACTTTCTCAAAAAACTCAATGAGGTTAGTAAGGCATGACCTACCCTTCACGAAACCATGCTGACTATCCCCAATCAATTCATTTCTCTCTAAATAACTATAAATCCTATCCCTAATAATTCTCTCCAATACCTTGACCACCACAGAAGTAAGACTCACTGGCCTATAATTCCCAGGAAGGTCTCTCTTCCCCTTCTTAAACAATGGGAACACATTCGCCATCCTCCAGTCCTCCGGAACCACACCCGTAACCAACGAGGACCTGAAGATCAGAGCCAGAGGCTCTGCAATCTCCTCTCTTGCCTCCCAGAGAATCCTAGGGTAAATCCCGTCCGGCCCAGGGGACTTATCCAACTTCAAACCCTCGAGAATTTCTAACACATTCTCCCTATCTACTACAATACTCCCCAATTTGCAACCCTGTACCTCAGTGCTCTCCACAGCTACATTTCCAGCACTCTGCGTGAATACCGAAGAGAAATATTTATTCAGTGCCTCACCAATCTCTTCAGGCTCCACACACAACTTCCCACTGCTGTCTATGACTGGCCCTAATCTTGCCCTAACTAATCTTCTATTCTTAACATATCGAAAGAAAGCTTTAGGATTCTCCTTAATCCTATCAGCCAACATCTTCTCGTGTCCCCTATTAGCTCTCCTCAATTCACTTTTTACCTCCTTCCTAGCTAATCTATAGCTATCCATTGCACTACCTGAGCCTTCAAGCCTCATCCTGACATAAGCCTCCTTTTTCTTCTTAACCAGCAAATCAACTCTTTTCGTACACCAAATTAGTTTCGATTAGGTCTCCTCTTAGCCTCCTCCTTTCTAACGAAAACAACCTCAAATCCCTCAGCCTCTCTTCATAAGACCTGCCCTCCATACCAGGCAACATCCTGGTAAAACTCCTCTGTACCCTCTCCAATGCCTCCACATCTTTCTTATAATGTGGGGACCAGAACTGCACACAAGACTCCAAGTGCGGCCGCACTAGAGTTTTGTACAGTTGCAACATGACGTTGCGGCTCCGAAATTCAATCCTTCTACCAATAAAAGCCAAGACTCCATATGCCTTCCTAACAACCTTCTCGACCTGACTGCCTACTTTCAGTGATCTATGCACATACACACCAAGATCCCTCTGTTCATCTAGACTACTAAGAATCCTACCATTTGCCCTATACTCTACACATTTATTATTTATGCCATAGTGCATTACCTCACACTTTTCCACATTAAACTCCATTTGCCACCTCTCGGCCCAGCTCTGCATCTTGTCCAAGTCCCTCTGCAAACTATAACACCCCTCTTCACTATCTACCACTCCACCGACTTTAGTGCCATCTGCAAATTTACTAATCCATGGAGTATATTTATTACTTACTCTGCTGCATTAGAATTTAATGCTCCCAGCTAACACCATCTCTTACCCTCACAAAGCTGAAAACACACCAGCAGCAGGAATGATGCTGGGATCATAAATAAAGCATAAATAGATTATCAGTTATTTTCAGATTAGATATAGATTGATTCCCATTGGCTGAAGCTGCGAATATAGATATTGTTAAAATTACTGACATAAGCAGGGAATGGTATGGCAATTACTGAAGCACTTGGTCCTAATTTCAAGGATTATGCACCAACCAGACATGGATGCTGTAGTTTAGATTCCCCATTGACTCGGTTTTTGTAATATATGCACAAGGATACCCAGGTCCCTCTGCACAGTAGCATATTATAATTTTTCACCATTTAAATAATAGTCCATTTTACTATTATTCCTTCCAAACTGGATAACCTCACACTTGCCAATGTTATACTCTATCTGCCAGATCCTCACCCACTCACTCAGCCTATCCAAATCTTTCTGCAGGCTTTCCACATCCTCCAGACTATTCACTTTCCCACTCATCTTTGTGTCATCGGCAAACTCTACACTCGGTCCCCTCCTCCAGGTCGTCTGTGTATATGGTAAACAGTTGAGGCCCCAGCACTGATTCCTGTGTCACTCCACTAGTCACCAACTGCCAACCGGTAAAGCATCCATTTATTCCAACTCTCTGCTTCTTGTTAAATAGCCAATCCTCAATCCACGTTAACACTTTATCCACAGCTCTGTGTACCTTAATCTTCTGCAGCAACCTTTTGTGAGGCACCTTATCCAATGCCTTCTGGAAATCTAAAAACATCACATCCACCAGTTCCCCTCTGTCAACCAGACTCGTTACATCTTCATAAAAATCCAGTAAATTTGTCAAGCATGATTTTCCCTTCATGAATCCATGCTGCGTCTCCTTGATCGAACCATTCTTTTCCAGCTAACCTGCTATTTCTTCTTTAATGATGGATTCCAGCATTTTCCCAACTATAGACGTTAAGCTAACCGGCCTGTAGTTACCCTCCTTTTGTCTACTTCCTTTTTTAAACAGCGACGTAACATTAGCTGTTTTCCAATCAGCCAACACTTCCCCAGCATGCAGCAAATTTTGATAAATTACTACTAACTGCTATTACTTCTGCCATTTACTTCAATAACCTGGGATATGTTTCATCTGAGCCCAGGAACTTGTCTACCTTTAGTTCCCATCAATCTACCAAGCATTACCTCTTTAGTGACAGTAATCATTTTAAGGACCTCACCCCCTATAGTCCCAAGACTATTAATGTTTGGTAAGCTATTTGTTTCCTCTACCATAAAGACTGACACAAAAAACTTGTTTAAGACCTCGGTCATTTCCTCGTTTCCCATTATTAAATCCCCTTTCTCATCTTCTAAGGGTTCAACATTTACTTTAGCCACTCTTTTCCTTTTTATACATTTGTAAAAACTTTTACTATCAGTTTTTATATTTTGACTAGTTTAGTTTCATAATCTATCTTTCCTTTCTTTATCACTTTCTTAGTCGTTCTTTGTTGTTTTTTAAAGCTTTCTCAATCTTCTAATTCTCCACTAATTTTGGCCAATCTGTACGCATTGGTTTTTAATTTAATACTCTCCTTTCTTTCCTTCATTATCCACAGCTGGTTATCCCTTCTCTTACACTCCTTCTTTATCACCGAAATATATTTTTGTTGAGTACTGAGAAAATTCTCCTTAAAAATCCTCCACTGTTCCTCAGCTGTCCTACCAACCAGTCTGCACTCCCAGTCTCCATTAGCCAATTCCACCCTCATCCTACCGTACTCCCCTCTGTTCAAGCAGAGGACACTGGGTTGGGACCCTACTTTCTCATCCTCCATCTGTATTAGACATTCAACCATATTGTGTTCACTCATCCCAATAGATCCCTCACAAGAAGATCTTTAATTTCACCTGTCTCATTACACAGGACCAGATCCAAGATAACTCATTCCCTCATAGGTTCTGTTACATACTGTTTGAGGAAACTGTCCCGACAGCATTCTAAAAGCTCTTCCTCAAGCCCACCGCATCCGACCTGAGTCAACCAATCAATATGCAGCTTAAAATCCCCTATGATTATTGCTGTTCCATTTTTGCACGCATCCATTATTTGCTTGTTTATAGCCCACCCCACTTCAAAGTTATTATTTGGGGGCCTATAGACCATACCTACCAGTGACTTTCTCCCCTTACAATTCCTTATCTCTACCCACAACGATTCCACGTTTTGCTCTTTGGAGTCTGTATCTTCTCTTACTACCGCCCTGATGTTATCTTTCATTAACAAAGCTATCCCGCCTCTTTTTCCTTCCTGTCTATCCTTCCAAAATGTCTGATACCTCTGGATATTTAACTCCCAGTCCCGGTCACGCTACAATCATGTTTCTGTAATGGCCACTAGATCATAGCCATTGGTGCTGATTTGTGCCACCAACTCATTCACTTTGTTTTGAATGCTTCATGCATTCAGGTAAAGTGTCTTTATACCAGCCTTTATCTGGACCCGAATTGTTGAAACGCTGCTAACCTCTCCTGTGCCCTCTACTCCTTTAACTAGTTGAATGCCCTCAACATTAACCTGCACTCCTACCCTCTCCTTTACCTTTGATTGTGTAATTCTCCATACCCCTGAACGCTTCCCCCCAACTATTTAGTTTAAAGCCCTATCTACAGCCCTAGTTATATGATTCGCCAGGACTCTGGTCCCAGTATGATTCAGGCAAAGATCATCCTATCTGAACAGGTCCCCATCTTCCCCAATACTGATGCCAATATCCTATGAATTCAAAACCATTTCTCCCATGCCAATTTTTGAACCATGTATTCACCTCCTTAATCTTATTGATCCTGCGCTAATTTGCTCATGGCTCAGGTAGTAATCCAGAGATGACCACCTTGTTGGTTCTGCTTTTTAATTTGGCTCTTAGCTTTTCAATCTCTCTCTGCAGATCATTTGTTCCTGTTTTGCCTATGTCTTTGGCACCTATGTGGACCACAACAATTGGATTTTTACCCTCGCACTCCAGATTCCTCTGCAGCCCAGATGAGATATCCTGGATCCAAGCACCAGGCAGGCAACACAACCTTCAGGATTCTCGATCCTGGTCACAAAGAACAGTGTCAATGCCCCTAACTACAGTATCCCCAATTACCACTACATTTCTTTTTACTTCCTCTACTTCAACAGCTCCCTGCACCATGGTGCTGTGGGCAGTTTGCTCTTCCTCCTTGCAGTCCCCATTCTTGTCCACACTGGGAGCAAGAATCTCAAACCTGTTGTACACATTCAGGGACTGAGGCTCTTGGAACTCTACCTCCTGCATCCCACTTCCTGCCCTCTTCTCACTTCCTGCCTTCTTCCCCCCACTTCCTGCCTTCCTCCCCCCACTTCCTATCTTTTTGCACCCACATTCTGCCTCACTCACAGCCACACCCTCTTGTCCCTGACCCCCGGCTGAATTAATTAGTCTAAAGGGTGTGACTGTCTCCTGAAACACGTTGTCCAGGTAACTTTCCCCCTCCCTGATATTTCAAAGTGTCCGAAGCTCAGAATCCAGCTCATCAACTTTGGCTGGAGCTCCTCAAGGAACCAGCACTTACTGCAAACATGCTCACTGGGAATCACCTTGGGGTCCACCAGCTCCCACACCATGCAGGAACAGCACATCACATGTCCCTCCATCCCAATTATCTAGTTTAAGTTAGTACAAAGTAAGAATTAATCCTGCCTTGCCTCACCCTTTTCGCCTAAGCCTGATGAGCCAAAGCCCTTTAGCTCTCACTCTGCTCCCTGCTCACTCCGCTGCCCACTAATGACACTGCCCGCTGGTTAGTGTGGCCTGCTTTTTGTACCTCGCGCGCTGGAAAAACCCTTCCCAACTCACCCCACAGCCCACTTCCGCTTTACTTATAAAGTAACTTTTTCAAAAACAGAAACCCTGCAGGAAAACTTAAAAAACAGATTCGGAGAATGAGCAGAGATGATACAGAAGAGGAGAAGTTGTTAGAAATCGGAGGGGTCAGAGAAGCAGAGAAAAGGGTCATCAGCATGGCACCATCTCCGCCCAATGTTTCCAGGGTAAAGTTCTATCACCTGACCCTCGGTGAGGATCAATGCATCACACACCTCTCCTTCTCAAAGAGGTCCTCACAGATATCTGCCTACCTGCTGGAACTACAAGTCCAACTTTAGAGCAGGGCAGAAACAGTATCGTCAGTGGCTGTGAATGCGACTGTGGCTGTGAATTATTATATGTCTGGCTTCTTCCAGATTGGAGGAAGATATATTTGTAATGTTTCTGTAATATCGTAATAGAACATAGAACATAGAACAATACAGCACAGAACAGGCCCTTCGGCCCTCGATGCTGTGCCGACCAAAATAAAAAGCAATGCCCCTCCTAACTAAACCATTCCCTTCTCATCCATATACTTATCAACTAACCTCTTAAACGCCACCAAACTTGGCGCATCTACAACAGCTGCAGGCAGGGCATTCCACTCCCTAATAACTCTTTGAGTAAAGAACCTACCTCTGATATCCGTCCTATAACTCATACCCCTTAATTTAAAGCTGTGTCCCCTCGTGCTAGCTTTCTCCATCCTAGGAAAAGGCTATCACTGTCCACCCTATCTAAACCTCTAATCATCTTATATGCTTCAATAAGATCCCCTCTTAGCCGCCTCCTTTCTAACGAAAACAACTCAAATCCTTCAACCTCTCTTCATAGGACCTGCCCTCCATACCAGGCAACATCCTGGTAAACCTCCTCTGTACCCTCTCCAATGCCTACACATCTTTCTTATAATGTGGCGACCAGAACTGCACACAATACTCCAAGTGCGGCCGCACTAGAGTTTTGTACAGCTGCAACATGACGCTGCGGCTCCTAAAGTCAATCCCCCTACCAATAAAAGCTAAGACTCCATAAGCCTTCTTAACAACTTTATCCACTTGACTGCCTACTTTCAGGGATCTATTGACACATACACCAAGATCCTTCGGTTCCTCAACACTATTAAGAGCCCTACCATTAGCCCTATACTCTACACATTTATTGTTCCTGCCAAAGTGCATTACCTCACACTTTTCCACATTAAACTCCATTTGCCACTCTCGGCCCAGCTCTGCAACTTGTCCAAGTCACTCTGTAAACTATAACACCCCTCTTCACTATCTACCACTCCACCGACTTTAGTGTCATCTGCAAATTTAATGATCCATCCCTCAATACCCTCATCCAGATCATTTATAAAAATTACAAACAGCAGGGGCCCCAAAACAGACCCTGAGGCACACCACTCGTCACCGAACTCCATGATGAAAATCTCCCATCAACCACCACCCTCTGTCTTCTATCTGCCAGCCAATTCCTAATCCAATTAGCTAAATCACCCTCTATTCCACACATCTGCATTTTCTGTAGAAGTCGTCCATGGGCCACCTTATCAAACGCCTTACTAAAGTCCATATATACTACATCAACCGCCTTACCCCCATCCACCTCTCTGGTCACTTTCTCAAAAAACTCAATGAGGTTAGTAAGGCATGACCTACCCTTCACGAAACCATGCTGACTATCCACAATCAATTCATTTCTCTCTAAATAACTATAAATCCTATCCCTAATAATTCTCTCCAATACCTTGCCCACAACAGAAGTAAGACTCACTGGCCTATAATTCCCAGGAAGGTCTCTCTTCCCCTTCTTAAACAATGGGACCACATTCGCTATCCTCCAGTCCTCCGGAACCACACCCGTAACCAACGAGACCTGAAGATCAGAGCCAGAGGCTCTGCAATCTCCTCTCTTGCCTCCCAGAGAATCCTAGGGTAAATCCCGTCCGGCCCAGGGGACTTATCCAACTTCAAACCCTCGAGACTTTCTAACACATCCTCCCTATCTACTACAATACTCCCCAATTTGCAACCCTGTACCTCCGTGCTCTCCACAGCTACATTTCCAGCACTCTGCGTGAATACCGAAGAGAAATATTTATTCAGTGCCTCACCAATCTCTTCAGGCTCCACGCACAACTTCCCACTGCTGTCTATGACTGGCCCATAATATCAATACAGGCACTTAAACATATAAGTTTCCCTGTTTGATCTGAGAACTTTGGCTGTTCTGATGAAGGATCATCCAGACTCAAAACATTGGCCCTATCCTCTCTCCACTGATGCTGAGATTTTCCAGCATTTTCAGTTTTTGTTCTAGCAATTTTGTTTTTACACCGGTTTGGTGACCACTATTGCAAACGATAGAATGCCAGTGCTTCATAAATTCCAAGAAGCCTGAATACATTTCATTGTCTCTTACCAGAGAGAAACATTGGAGCAACCATGTAGGTTTGAGGGGACTGCAGCCCTCACCAATGTACAGGGTACCGCTGACCCCACACATGTCATTTCAGACAAGCATATCAACTTGGAGATGCACTGCTGCCAGAATGAATTCCACTCCCTTGCTGTTGTGTGACCTCATCCAGGCAGCAGTCATAACGCCTTCATCCTGTGCCAGTCTGCGGAACCATTTGCAATTGAGCCACCACAATGTACCAGATGCTGGTTGCTAGGCAACAAAGGACATCCTTTGGTGATATGGTCTTTATCACCAGCTCTATGATGATAAGCAACTGAAGGGGAGAAAGAGGAGCTGGAAGAGAAATAGGAAGGGGAAGGACATAAACAACATTTGAGCTGCGATTTCTGCAATCAACTTATCTGGTTCCCATAAATGCCAAGGTGCATCGTGATCTAGGCATTTAGAATTTTGGTTTCCTTTAAAGTAAAGTTCATTTATTAGTCACAAGTAGGCTTGCATTAATATTGCAATGAAGTTACTGTAAAAATCCCCTCATTGCCGCACTCTGCCGCCTGTTCGGGTACACAGATGGAGAATTTAGCATGGTCGATGCACCTAACCAGCACATCGTTCAGACTGGGGGACAAAACCAGAACAACTGAAAGAAATCCTTGCAGACACAGTGAGAGTGTTAAGACTCTGCACAAACAGTGACCCAAGGCGGGAATCAAACCCGAGACCCTGGCGCTGTGAGGCAGCAGTGCTAACCACTATGCCACCGTGCCACACAACAGCTAATTTGTCTTTCAGTAACTAATCCAATTATAAAATATTAAGTGCACAATTTCATTTTACGCTAATATTTTGGACTCTTTCGGTATGTTACGCAGAGTAATCAAAGATGGTGGTTTTAAACAGTCGCGCATTGCTTCAGCTGTCTATGGTACATCTTTAGTCCACAACTTTATGACTCATAGTATATTCAATTTTAACAAAAGGCTGCAGCAATTTGTGAAAATGAGTCCATGACATGAATGGGAGAAACAATGCAAACTATTTCACATGTGGCTTAATGAGTGTGAATTCTATTTCCAGCTAAGAACAGTGAGCACTTTAATGATAACTAATCATTAACCGGACTCAATAATCAGTGAATTATTATCAAAAAAGCTTACTTACCACTGATCATCATCTAAGCAATCAAGTGAAAAGTTTGTCGAAATTATTCAGATTTACTGCTGCAACAATCACATCTGAGCTCCTTGACCTGTGCAAAGGAGTTTAGCTTACTTGTGCTTGGACAATAGAAAGCAGAAAATGCTCAAAAGGCAATAAACACCAAGTTTCTAGAAAGAGCTGTATATTCCAGCAGATATTCATTTAAAATTGACATTGTATGTGAATGCCTGCAAAAAAAGGTGATTGTGAAAATGCGTGAGAAATTGCAGTCAACAAACCCAGTTAAGATTTGACATTTGAGCATTGGAAAGAACTTTCAAAAAACATAAATTATCTAAAAAATGTAACTGAATCCAAAAAAAAGCATACACAATATAAAAATAGCTGGTAAAAGGCTTGTCAGTGAAAAGGTTGATAGGCGAAAGATGATTGCGAATCTGTACAATGTTTTCAATGAGTAAGCCAAGACATGATTTGTCTTTTCAGCGACTGAGAAATGACAAGCATTGTTTCTTTATAAAATCAGGCCCGTTATATTTGTTCTGCCACTGCCCCTGCTTTGTATCAAACAATCCAGGAATAGTCCTGGGAAGGATCCTTAACGGCACAATTTAAAAAATTAACCCATGGATTTCTTGGGCTGAATTTTTCCCTCCCACATCCACTGAGAATTAAGTTGGGAGCTTTCCTCCATACCTACATTCCTTTCTGTGTCCCAAAGCATCCTCAGTACTAACTTTTCCAGTACTTACTACAGGCAGAACAAATGAGCCATGTAATTAGAACATAAGAACTCGTAGCAAGAGTTGGCCATCTGGTCTCTTGAGCCTGCTCCACCATTCAATAAGACCATGGCTGATCTTTTCATGGACTCAGCTCCACTTACCCGCCCACTCACCATAACCCTCAATTCCTTTACTATTCAATATTTATCTATCCTTATCTTAAGAACATTCAATGAGGTAGCTTCAACTGCTTCACTGGCAGAGAATTCCACAGATTCACAACCTTTTGTGTGAAGAAGTTCATCCTGGACTCAGTCCTAAATCTGTTCCCCCTTATTTTGAGACCATGCCCCCTAGTTCCAGTTTCACCTGCCAGTGGAAACGACTTCCCTGCTTCTACCTTATCTATTCCCTTCATAATCTTATATATTTCTATAAGATCTCCCCTCATTCTTCTGAATTCCAATGAGTATAGCCCCAGTCTGCTCAGTCTCTTCTCATAAGCCAACTCTTTCAACTCCAGAACCAACCCCCAGTGAATCTTCTCTGCACCCCCTCCAGTGCAAGTGCATCCTTTCTCAAGTAAGGAGACCAAAACTGTACATAGTACTCCAGGTGTGGCTTCACCAGCACCTTATACAGTGCAACATAACCTCATTGTTTTTATGCTCCATCCCTCTAGCAATAAAGAACAAAATTCCATTTGTCTTGTTAATTACCTGCTGCACTTGCAAACCAACTCCTTGAGATTCCTGCACAAGGACACCCAGATCCGTCTGCACAGTAGCATGCTGCAATCTTTTACCATTTAAATAATAGTCCATTTTGCTGTTACTCCTACCAAAATGGATGACCTCACATTTATCAACATTGTACTGCATCTGCCAGACTCTCGCCCACTCACTTAGACTATCTATATCTCTTTGTAGGCTTTCAGCATCCTCTGCACGCTTTGTTCTGATATTCATCTTAGTGTCATCTGCGAATTTTGACACACTACACATGGTCCCCAACTCCAAATCATCTATGTAAATTGTAAACAATTGCGGCCCCAACACTGATTCCTGAAGCACAGCACTAGTCACTGATCGCCAATCAGAAAAACAGCCATTTACTCCCACTCATTGCTTTTTGTTAGTTAACCAATCCTCTATCCATGATATTACATTATCCGTAACACCATGCACCTTTATCATATGCAGCAAGTCTTTGAAACACTTCTGAAACTGACACAGTAAGCAAAGAGATTCTGAAAATCTCCTTCCAAAAAATCTGCTGTAGTTACAACATCATAGAAGTGTCAATCAACCACATCTATTAACAGTATCATACTGAAAGATTTAATCCTCTTAACTCCAAACATGTGCGGGTTAGGTGGATTTGCTATGCTAAATTGCCCCTTAGTGTCGGGGAATAGCTAGGGTAACTGCATGGAGTTGTGGGATAAGGCCTGGATAGAGTTGTGGTCAATGCAGACTTGATGGGCCGAATGCCTCCTTCTGAACTGCAGTATTTTATGATTCTATGATTAACATTTCTTAATGTTACAACAGACTGATTTTAAAAAAATCACACCAAATAAAGAATAACCACATAAAGGTGTTAATGAATCAAAGTTGGCATTCTTTTTCAGGCTGAGTCTTTTCCTACAAGGCTGAGTCAATTAGCCATTCTCGAAGCTCAGCCAAGCATTCATAAGACGGTCATCTGGCAACTATATGAACAGGATCTGTTTGAAAAGATAGCCAAATATTTTTCAAGATGGCCAAAAAAGGAATGAGGGCCAATAAAGGGGGTGAAAATGGTAGTCAGCATCTGATTTTGCTGCCATAAGTTTTTCAACACTAAGGCAGGAATGTAGGAATATCATGGATACTATGTATTAAGTTTACCCGAGTGGGATTGACTTTGCATTGAAGAAATTTCTGAACTTAAAAGGGGCCATGACATGCGCCAACTCAGATTAATTTGTGTGTTCTATAGTGGTCACTTTGGGTTGTGTATTGTGTTAGATTTCTCCAGCCTTATCCTGTTGCAGCCAGGGCCAGAGTTCTATACTCTTGGAGCACGCAGGCAGTAACTAGAACTCATATGAAACACACAAGTAGATACTGGGTGAGCATCCCGACATCATCACACCGTTGTACCATATTACTGTCAGCAGGCGCACGCAGGATTCAGGAACATTCCTGCCGACAATTAAACGGGCAAATTTAACTTGCAATTTTGTGTCAATGCACAGGTCACGTGGGCAGGTGGCCAATGCACTTTTAAATCAAACTCAATCCAGAACAGGATAAAAGTCATCCAGAACTCTGATATTGTGAGTAGGCAGGAATTTATGTTACAATTGTAAATGATTTTCTGACAGTCCATCACACTTGCTGTGTTTTCTGAAGGGCTCTTTGGTTCACAGCTTTCTGCTGAGGGCATCCTTTAGTGTATTATCTTGTGGCAGCTATATTCTAGCAAATGGAGATTACCTGAGACATTGGAGGGACTTCCTTCTCTGAGGAGGAGAGCACCAGGAGGAAGAGGGTGACTGATGCCCACGGGTAGTGTACTAGAGAACAACGTGTGAGAGAAAGGACAGTTAGAGGGGATGAAGGGCCAGTAAGAAGTACAAGGCAGAAGATTCTGCAAGAGACACCAGCATCTATGGACAGTGTCCTGGCTACCTCAACATACACCCCACTCACGACACTCGGTGAAGCATTGGAGATAACCTTCATCTCTGATGGCCTTGATGGCCTTGATGACAGTTCTTTGATTGGCAGAACCTCTGCATGCACCGGCTGAGAGAGAGCACACATGTCTGGGCACTCTTCAATCTTTGTGGCCTCATCGGATGCCACAGGCCCTGGCAGAGAGGTGAGGGAACTGCTGTCTTTGTCTGCAATGCCCTGGAAGAAGTCTGCAGATCTGACGTGAAGCTCCCTCCACCACCAGCGGGAGATTGGTTTGAGATTGAGGTGAATTTTCCCATGTGGCCATGTGGATCATAGTGGGAGAGAGATGGATCATGAAAAGGTTCATTGATCTCAGGTGGGATTTTCCAGTTTTGGGGCTAGCCCAGTTAGAAAAATCCTCCCCCCCCCCCCAGATGCCTCATCCATCTCTCACATTGATGGCAGCAAGCAGTTGGCTCTGCCTCTGTATCTGGGGCAGAGCCAAATACAGCCCCAGAAAGCCCTGATTCTGTTCCTGGAACTGCCTGTCCTTGGAAGTCATGGAGGTTGAATGCCCTAACATTGAACATTGAAAGCATTACTCCAAATTCGAAGTGTGTACTGTGTATTTTGGGACTTATGTGGCACCATTCTACCTTTGCTTTAAAACCACAGCACACATCAGCCTGGATATGGGTTATTAATAAAGCTTACTCCATACCAATAGCATACAGGAACAAAGAATTTCCTGATACATCAAGCTATTGGAAAATATACCTTGCTGTAGATTCACTATTCTTAACTACAGTGTAGATTTAACATTGAAAAACACCCCATGGAAGTTTACAGAAATGTTACTGGACAAAAATAAACAAAAAAATCTTTGCAGAGGTTGTTAGAAGCTTCGACATGAAATCCACTGATTAATGGATGAAACTTACCTTCAACATTTAGCTTTGGATATTTCCAATACCCTGTCTAGTTGTCAACATAATCCTCACTCTGCAAAATGTTAGAAAGCTGAAATTTGGATCAGCAACTGCATTTTATTGCATTTCTCACAATCGTGTTCATGTCACGTTGAATTTATGTTTAACGTCAGGATGTGCTGATTAAAATTGGATTGTTACATAGTGCAAAGAAGACCATTTGGCGCATTGAGTCTGCACCAAAAACAATCCCACCCAGGCCCTTTTCCTGTAACCCCGCATATTTACGCTGCTAGCCCCCTGACACCAATTTAGCATGGCCAATCAATCAAACCCACACATCTTTGGAGTGTAGGAGGAAACCAGAACATCTGGAGGAAATCCACGCAGACATGGGGAGAGCATGCAAACCCCACACAGACAGTGACCTGAAGCCAGAATTGAACCTGGGTCCCTGGTGCTGTGATAATAATGCTAACCATTATGACACTGTGCCACCCAGTTATGGGAGGCCCTCCTTACATAAAGATAAACAAGTGTATTCGTATAGCAGCTCACAAGCTGCACTTCACCCAACAGCGAGAACTACCAAACTTATCCAGAACCAGAAGAATAAAAACACAGTTGAACAAGCAATTACTAGTATTATTATCTGCACTATACAGTACTCTAAAGGCTTTCCAATGGCATTACTGGTATTTCCAATATAATTTCAAACCATTTGACCTGGTACACTACATTTTCTTTCTGCTTGTTTTCACTCTAAAAATAAATAACCTCCGCTTTATCCTTTTGCTTTAATGGGAAAGTAATTTGTCACTGTCTTCCTCCACACAATTTCACTCAATTCAATTTCACTGCTCCCAAAGTTCCCTTCAGATTTTCTTTTAAGAATACAGTTAAAGTTTTTAAGCATTTATTCAATTCGGCATTCTCAATTCAATAGTTGTTTCATTGATACTGTGGCAAAATGTCACCATGCATGGCATTTTAATCTTGTGGTGGGATATTCCTGTGTTCTATGACATTCATGCATGCAGGATGTGCACTGGCTACTAATTGTGGTCTAGTATAGTATTTAAAGGGATGCTAGCTTAGTGCATGAGGAAAGAATAAAAAGATATTCTGATAGGGTGAGATGAGATAAGGAGGTACGAGACTCGTGTGGTCATTAACACTGACTGAGTTGGGTCAAATGGCACATTTGAGTGCTGTAATTTCTGTGCCATTTAGATAATAGGATTCCCATTATCCCAAACCTTCTCAAATCCCCTTTTACAGATCTGAAGAAAGAATTAGAACCTAATCGGACGCACAGATATCTAATAAAGAGCCCCAGTGTAATGCAGATCTGGTTGTCTATAACTCCATCTCTTTCAACTAGGAATTTTCTGGAGTCCTTTGGAATTTTCCATTCCATGTTTTTAACAGCATTTTATATTCAGATGTTAAATTGTTTATCCTGTTGTTCCTGCCAAAGCAGCATTCAACTAATTTGGCAGTGATAGCAGAACATAATCACAATTAATGCTATACACAAATATTTAATCGTCGATGCTGCTTAGAAGAGCAGACTTCAATAAATTAACTGATAATATCACACCACTTTTGGTCTGTTAGTAATAGGTGCAATTAGGCAGTTTCGAAACAAATTATAATGCCTTTTCTTTGTAATAGAAACACTCAGGCCTTGATTTGAGTTTGTCCTGCCAAATGGGGACCAGGCAGCTGAGGGTTAAAATGAGATTCTCCTCATTCTCCCCAGTCTGGCCATTCACTACTTTAAAATCTGAGCAGTGAGGATAGCCGCCCAAAGCTACCAAAACCTTCTTTGGGGTGCAGAGCTTGCCCTGATGGTATTCTTGGGGATCAATCTGTGTTTTTAACCTGAGAACAAAGAGCACAGTGGCATAATGGTTAGCACTGCAGCCTCAGAGCACCAGGGACCCAGGTTTGATTCTTGGCTTGGGTTGCTGTCCATGTGGAGTCTGTACATTCTCCTTGTGTCTACATGGGGTTCCTTGGAATACTCCGGTTTCCTCCACGATCCCAAAGATGTGCTGGTTAGGTGCATTGGCAATGCTAAATACTCCCTCAGTGTACCCGAACAGGCATCAAAATGTGGTGATTATTGGTTTTTCACAGTAACTTGCAGTGTTAATGTAAGCCTGCTTGTGAAACTAATTAATAATCTAAAAAACAGCTAAAGGCTTTCTCGAATGGTGGGTTTCCAGCCTGGCTAGGTTAAATCTCACAGAATCCAGAGTGCAGAGGCCTAAATGGATACAAAATTGGCTTTTTGACAGAAGCCAGAGGGTGGCTATAGTTTGTTTTTCAAACAGGAGGCCTGTGACCAGCGGTGTGCCTCAAGGATCAATGCTAGGTCCCCTATTATTTGTCATTTATAATAATGATTTGGATGAGAATATAGGAGGCACGGTTAATAAGTTTTGTAGATGACACTAAGATTGGTGGCATAGTCGACAGTGAAGAAGGTTATCTAGGATATGCAACAGAATCTTGATCAATTGGGCTAGTGGGCTGACAACTGGCAGATGGAGTTTAATTTAGACAAATGCAGGGTGAGGCATTTTGGTAGATTGAACCAGGGCAGGACTTACTCAGTTAATGGTAGGGCATTGAGGAAAGTTATGGAGCAAAAAGATCAAGGAGTACATGTTCATAACTCCTTGAAAGTGGAATCACAGGTGGACAGAGTGGAGCATAGGAGGCTGAGGGGTGATCTTATAGAGGCCTATAAAATAATAAAGGGCACAGATCAGCTAGATAGTTAATATATTTTCCCAGAAGTAGGGCAATCTAAAACTGGAGGGCATAGGATAAGATGAGAGGGGAGAGATCCAAAAGTGGATCTCTCTTTTAGCAGGGGCAATTTTTTCACTCAGGGACAGTGAGTGTCTGGAATAAGGTGCCAGTAATAGTAGAGATAGGTACAATTTTGTCTTTTAAAAAGGATTTAAATAGTTACATAGATAAGATGGGTATAGAGGGATAAGGGCCAAATGGGGCCATTGGGATCAGCTAAGGGCGGCATAGGCAAGTTGGGCCATAAGGCTTGTTTTCATGCTGTAAACTCTATGGCTGACCCCAGTACGAACAGGAGATAGTGCCAGAAGAGTCCCAGAAATTTTGTTTTAGTTTCTTTATTTCTTTTAGCTCCAGAAGTAGAAAATGCTTCTTGAAATCACACCAGGATTTCTTTGTCTCCCTTGCTCTGGAGTTCTTCCCTCCTGCACTGGAATTTATACCTGACTGCCTATCCACTTACGTTGGTGTTGGAGGCCATATTTTATCTGTTCCCTGTGCCTGATTGATGGGCAAGCAGCTATGTCCCATCAACTTCCTGCTTATTCTCCTTGAGAAATCAGCAAGCAGTGTGAAAATGATACCTGGTTGTATCTTCTATGTGGACACATCATTGCAAATTTGGAGATATTGCATTTAGTTCCCTCATCTAAATCACCAGCTGTGGCCCTGACACTGATCCCTGCAGTACCTCACTAATCACTGTCTACTATTGGAAAAAGACCCATTGATTCTTATTTGCTTCCTGCCTACCAACCAGCTTTCTATCTATCTCATACACTACCCCCAATCCCATGTGTTTTAATTTTACATGCTAATCTCTTATGAGGAACTCTTTCTGAAATTCCAAATAAATCACTTCCACTGGCTGCCCCTCATCAACTCTATTAATTACATCCCTAAAGAATTCCAGTTGATTTGTCAAGCATGATTTCATTTTCATAAATCTATGCTAACTTTATCCAATCCTGCCATTGTTTTCCAAGGGGTGGCATGGTGCACAGCAGTCAGCACTGTTGCCTCACAGCGCCAGGGACCTGAGTTTGATTCATGGTTTTGGTCACTGTCTGTGAGGAGTTTGCACATTCTCCCTATGTCTGTGTGGGTTTCCTCCGGGTGCTCTCGTTTCCTCCCACAGACCCTTGATATGATTGTAACACTACGTTCTGCACTCTCTTGTTTCCTTCTGTATAAACGGTATGCTCTGTCTGTATAGCGTGCAGGAAATAATACTTTTCACTGTATGCTAATAAATGTGACAATAATAAATCAAATCAAATCAAAAGAAAGCCATGCTGGTTTGGTGCATTGATCCAAACAGGCACCGGACTGTGGCAACCAGAGGAACTTCACAGTAACTTCATTACAATTATAGTGTAATCCATACCTGTGACTAATAAATAAATAAACTTTAAATAAAGTGCACTGCTATTAAATTTTTTATAATGTACTTCAGCATTTCCCCACTATCAACATCGGGCTTATTGGTCTATAATTCCCTGTTTTCTCTCTGCCTCCCTTTTTAAATACAGGGGTAACTAACTACTTTCCAGCCAGTGTCTATATAATCATAGAAGATGACCACCAATACATCCACTATTTCTAGGACCACTTATCGAAGAACTTGGAATGGAGATTATCAGGCTCTGAAGAGTTATTAGTCTTCAATCCCATCAATTTCCCCAACATCATTTTTCTAATAATACTGATTTCCTTCAGTTCCTCCCTCTCACTCTACCCCATGTTCCCCAAAATTTCTGGTACATTACTTGTGTCCTGCTTTGTGAAGACAAAATCAAAATATATTTTTAGTTGGTCAGCCATTTATTTGTTCCCCATTATAAATCCCTCTGTTTCTCAGAGCTGACTGAGACTGCTATAGATGATAGTGCATTGATATGCAGGTCTATGATAATCAATTAATATTTTCTCATGTTCAGGCAGACGGGAGCTTATGACAATCATCAGCAATGCATAATTTTTATAGCAAAAATGCTCAGATTATATTCCACATCATTTTAAAGGGACACAAATAAATATCACACGAATGGAAAATGTACCTTATCCAAGCATTTCACTGAACCACATAGCATCAGGCGAGTCATCTTCCACATGTCTTCAATAAGGAAATGCAAACTCAGAGCATGAATACAAATTGCATTTGCCAGAGCAATCCGGAAAATTTAAGAGTAAGGCAAAGGGCCACAGTCTAATACTGAATCCACAGAGAGAAATGATTTATTCTATTTGTGATCTGTGTAAAATCCTATAAGTGTTCTCTGCGCTGTCATGTTAAGAGTTTGCCGTGAACCTACTTCATCGAATTTGTTTCAGATGTAGGGGAGATGATCTCTCATTATAAGGGATGAGAATGAGGAAAGAAGCGCACATTTACTTTGCTCATGGATAACATGGCCTTGATATTTTACACTCTAATAGGTACTGTTTTTTCTTGTCATAACAAAAACTAAAGCCATCACCTGGTTGATTAAAGAAATCTTGTGCCAGCTAAACATCCAGAGATGGGTTCTGGGAGATGGCAAGAATGGCAGGCACAAAACCCATAATAAATTTGAACAAGCATTGAAATGCTCTAATTGCTCTAGGGCTGCCACTTTTGTGCTTCTTGTCAGACATAGTTTGCCAGAGGCACTCTTGACTCTGAATTATCAAGGGTTTGGGTTCAAGTCTCGCTTCAGGACTTGAAAACAAAAAGAAGTCTCACAACATCAGGTTAAAGTGCAACAGGTTTATATAGAATCATGAGCTTTCAGAGCACTGCTCCTTCATTAGGTGAGCAGAGAGTTGGGTTTACAAACACAGCATATAATTAAACCTGTTGGACTTTAACCTGGTGTTATGAGACTTCTTACTTTGCCCATCCCAGTCCAACACTGGCATCTCCACATCTTGAATACAAAAACCATAGCTGTAGTTGCAGTAATGAGAGAAAGTTGGCTTGTTTGAGATGGTGGACATGATCTTCTCCACATTCTCCACTTTGATTTAGGGGCAGCATGATGGCACAGTGGTTAGCACTGCTGGGATTTGGGTTGGATTCTCAGCTTCGATCACTGTATGTGTGGAGTTTGCACATTCTCCCCATGTCTGCGTGGGTTTCCTCAGACTGCTCCGATTTCTTTCACAATTCAAAGATGTGCGGGTTAGGTGGATTGGCCATGCTAAATTGCTCCTTAGTGTCCTGGGATTTGTAAGTTAGAGGTATTAGCGTGATAAATGTGTGGGTTTGTGGGGACAGAGCCAGGGGTGGGATTGTTGTCAGTGCAGACTGGATAGATCAAATGGTGTCCTTCTGCACAGTAGGGTTTCAATGGTTTCTATCTTACCAGCCATTCACACCATGCTACTGCAATGTTGGAGAATTCTGAAAATTACCCTGAAAAGTGTGAGGTGATGCATTTTGGAAGGAAGTATACAATGAAAGATCTGACAGTGCAAAGATCTGAAGAACAAAGGGACCTTGGCTTGTTTGTCCATAGATCTCTGAAGGCAGGTTAATAGGGTGTTGAAAAATGTGTATGGCACATTCGCCTCTATCAATCAGGGTACAGATTACAACAGCAGTGAGGTCATGATGGAGTTGCATTGGATTTTGGTGAAGCCACAACTGGAGGACTGTGTGCAGTTCTGATCGTCAGAAGGACGTGAATTCACTGGAAGGGCAGAGAATGTCGCCTGGGGTATTGAACATTTAAGTTATAAAGAGAGGTGGGATAGGCTTAGGTTGTTTTCTCTGGAGCAGAGAAAACTGAAGGGTGACCTGATTGAGGTGTTCAAGATTATGAGGAGCATGGACAGAGTGGATGGGGAGCAGCTGTTCCCCTTAGTTGGAGAGATAGTTAGAAGAGGACACAAGTTGAAAGTGAGGGGTGGGATGTTTAGGGGGAATTTGAGGAAAAATCCTTTTACTCAGAGGCTGATGACCGTCTGGAATTCGCTGCCTGAGAGGGTGGTGGAGGCAGGTTGCATCACATCCTTGAAAAAGTACCTGGATGAGGACCTGGCATACCATAATATTCAGGGCTACAGGCCAAGTGCTGGCAAGTGGGATTAGATGGGCAACTCAGGACATTTCATGCATCGGTGCAAACACAATGGGCCGAAGGGCCCCTTCTGCACTGTAGTATTCTTGATTCTGTGAATTTGGGGCACAACCAAATCTTCATTCACTGCAGCGAGATGGGAAAATCTCACCAGCGTGAATGGCTACAACATTCCAGATGCTGTCTTATGAATGAAACATTTAAGAGAGGTCTCACTTGTCTGCCCACAGTAGATGGAAAAGATTCCATGGTAGTATTTCAAGGAAATGTCAGGTGGTTATCCCTGGTGTACTGACCACTCTTCATCCCACAATCAGCTTCACAAAAACAGATTATCGAACAGTGTTTGAGGGAGCTTTCTGTGCACAAATTGGCTGCTGTTACTCCAACATGATAATGGGGACTGTGCCTTTGGCAGTGAAGTGCTTTGAGACATCTGGCTGGTGTGCAAAGTGCTGCATAAATGTAAGCTTTTCTTTTCTATCAGCCTGGACCTGTGTGAAACCAGCCAGAGATACAAATATGAGAACTCGATCATTCTGACTGGTGCCATCACAGGTAAAGATAACATAATAGTTTACGATCCATCAGTGACCTGCCTTTTGTATTTCCATGCAGCCAGCTAGGACTTCCCGGAAATACCACTGGTAATGCGTCAGAAGAATCCAAGGGCAAAAATGTTGAAAGTAGTGGGCATTTTTGCAGTGTAAGTGTCTGGCACATAAAGGTTTAATGTGGTATTGATTATAGTACCATCCACACGGTGATTTGAGAACACATGACCTATACCAATTGGATCAGTGTGGCATTGGACAGAGCCGAATGTAGAAGCAAGCATGAAGACAGCTCCCAGATTGAACCTTGACTGCACCTATGCACTTGGCTTCTAGAAGTTAATAAATACTTACTGTTGAGCTACAGTAAGAGTACAGATACTTTAAGACTGGCAGACTAGCCCAACATCTAACAACAATTTTCACAGCCACTGGTAAATGCATGGCCACAGGTCTTGAAGGGAACAGGCCTTCTTCGAATTATTGAAGACTTTTGGAATAATGGGGTGAATTTTCCCATTCCACCTGCCACGGGAATTATAGCAGGCAAGGGGTGGATCTTGGAAAGGTCTGTTGACCTTGAACAGGATTTTCCAGTTTTGGAGCAAACCTGGCTGTAAAATCCCACCGACAGAGTCATTTACAGCAGAAGACGAAGCCATTTGGCCCATCACGTCTATTCCAGCCTTTTTGTAAGCAATCCAATCTGTTTTATTCCCCCATTCTATCCCCATAGGCCTGAAAATTTATTTCCTTCAAGTGCCATCCAAATTGAAATTGTTGATCATTTCCATTTACAGCAGACTCAGATTATTACCACCCCATACAAAAGGTCTTCTTCATAACTCCCTGCATCTTTTGTCCAGAAGACTTCCCTAGTCTGGCCATCATAGTTTTATCTAGTCTACCTTCTATAAATGTCTCTTAATCTTGTACACCTCTGTCATATCTCCTGAGGCATAGAGTCCTCCAATTTCCTCCCACAGTCCAAAGATCTACATGTTGGGTGGATTGGCTATGCTAATTTTTCCCTTAGTGTCTCAAGACGTGTAGACTAGAGGAATTAGCAGGATAAATACGTGGGGTTATGGGAAAGGGCCTGGATGGAATCCTCTGTTGAAGAGTTAGTACAGACTTGTTGGATCAAATGGTCTCCTTGTGCATTGTAGAGATTCTATAATTCTATGAACTTCCGCGTTTTTGTGCCTAATCCCTGTTTATCCCAAAATTGCATATGGTTTGTTGATCACCCTCTCAAGATGTATTGCCATTTTCAAAAGTCTATGCACATGCATTCCCAGCTCCCTCTGTCGCTGTGCACTCTTTGAAACTGTGCCTTGATTGAATCTGTTTTGACTCTTCCTATCACTATTGCCAAAATGCATCACCTCACACATCTCAGTAATAGATTTTATCTGCCTATTGTATGCCCATTCTGCTAGCCTATCTATGTCTGTTATAGTTGATTAGTATCATCTTCTGTTTGCCACTGCTCCAAGTTAGGTTTAATCAACAAATTTTGAAATTTTTCTCCATATTCCAAAATCCATGATGTGGAGATGCCGACTTTGGACTGGGGTAAACACAATAAGAAGTCTGACAGTACCAGGTTTAAGTCCAACCGATTTATTTGATAGAAAACTCACAAGCTTTCGGGGTTTGTCCCTTCATCAGGTGAACAGACAAATCCCGAAATCTTGTGAGTTTACTATCAAATAAATCGGTTGGATTAAACCTGGTGTTGTCAGGCTTCTTACTGTGTTTTCCAAAATCCAAGCAGTGGTGCTAGCATTGATCCTTGAAAAATGTTACTGCCTAAAATCCTCCAGAATGAAAAACAACTATTGAACTATTTTTCTGTCTTTAAGCCAAATTGTTATCCACATTGACACTAACCAGTTGTTCCATGATTCATTATTTTGTGAAAGCTTTTTGTGTGGTACTTCAGCTGAAACCTTCTTAAAATCCATATACGTGCCATCAGTTGCACCCTTCATCAAACTGTCCCTGTTACTTCATCAAAACATTTATAGCTCGGTCAAACATGACATGGCTTCTATAAATCCAAACTGATTCTCCTCAATTAACTCAAAACCTCCCAAGTGCCTGTTGGTTTCTTTTCTTGATCTAAAACCTTACCTGCCTCTGATATTAATCTGAACAAACCTACTGTTAGTAGGAATGACGTTACACTCCTTTTTGAATAAGGAATTTCACAATTGCCACTCTCCAATCATCTGGCAACTCCTCTTATCTAGTGAAGATAAGAAAATTATACCAAACGTTTCCACTATCTCTTACCCCCCTCCTTTAGCAACCTGGGAAGCAAGCCATCCAGACCAGGTGATTTATTGGCTCTAACATAGCTAACCTATCCAACATCCTGCCTACCAATTTTCACCCCATCCATTGTCTCTACCATCTCCACTTCTACTGGTCTTTTGTCAGATTCCTCTTCCTTAGAAAGTACATGGCAAATTACCCATCAGGTATTCGAGCCTTGCCTTTTTATTCTGAGCATATATTACTCTCTTCGTCCCAAACAGGACCCATGCAATTCTTACCACCCACTTTTATTTTTAAGACTGAAGATTTGAGGTTCCCTTTAATGCTAACTGCCATTCTGTTCTCAGTTTCTCTTTGCTAGTCTAATTTTCCTCTTTCATTTCCCTGTTCAATCTATTCCAATTTAACTGGTTCTCACTTAAAGAAGTGGTGGCACAGTAACTTGCACTGCTGCCTCACAATGCTAGGGACCCAGGCTCAATTTCAGCCCTAAGTCACTGTCTGTGTGGTGTTTGAATGGTCTCCCTGTGTCTGTTTGGGTTTCCTCCTGATGCTCTGTTTTTCTACCATATCCAAAAGATGTGCAGGTTAAGTGCATTTGGCCATGCTAAATTATCCCTTAGTGTCAGGGTGAGTGAATGGAATCGGCTGCCGTCGGTGGTGGTAGAGGTGAACTTGCTGGGGTCTTTTAAAAGACTTTGATTTCTAATCAAAAAAGCTAATTCAAATGAAATCCAATCATGCATGAAGGGCAAACAAGATCCAAACTGGCTTTGTATCTCACCTTGGACTTGATCAAATAAGATTCAAGCTGACAGGATGAGACGTTGCACTCCTTCCTGGGTTTGATCTAAAGTTTCATCTTTACCAAAAAGACTATGAAAAAATACGACAGATAAAGCCTTGGTGACTACCCTGATCCTTTACTCTATCCCAGCTTAGGCAAACCACGATCACAGGTGTCAGCAAAGCCAGTGCAATGGGGTCGCCTCACCCCCTTCTGATTATGGTACTGCCCCTACCAAGTATTCTTGCTCTTAATACAGGTTTCCATCACATTGTATATCTGTGAGCTTGTGGTGGCACACCTCACCATTCCCTAATTTGCTGATCACCAGGCCTGAGGAATGGAATCTGTATTTCTGGTTTTGTCTCCAATCAGGGATCTGGTATCAGAGCTTTGACAACATGAGGTGGAATTCCATGGACACTGTCAGGAGTGGACAGATTCTTATTTGTTACTGAAACCCGTGAGAATGTCTTGAAATCCTTAGCTATGACAAGGTCCATAGCAATTTTCACCTCCAGCACAGGCTCAGGCTCCGGTTCTGGTTCTGAATATGTACTTCTAAGATTCCTTGGTCCTATGTTCGCTCCTGATCTCAGTCGTTCCGCAATGGTCAAAGTGAGCGAGTGATAATATGAGTGAGTGAGATGGAGAGTGAGTGAATGCATGAGTGAGTGTATATCAGAGACAGGGAACCCTGAGACTGGGAGTGAACCACATGCACGCACACACACACCTGCTGCTCGGTGTGGAGACACACACCTTCACCTTTTCCGTCCTCACTCCCCTGATGATCATTTCTCTCTTCTCTCACATCAAATCTAAGGTAGACATGATGCCATCCACTCAGACCTGGGCTTCAAACATCCAAAGTGCACAAATGACCCCTCAATACAAGTACCTTCAACACACCGTCTCCCAGTGAGAGCTAAGAAAGTAAGTGCGAGCACTGAGTATTTATTTATTTTTATTTATTCATTTTTATGGGATGTGACTGTCACTGTCTGGCTCCAGCATTTATTGCCAATCCCTAACTGCCCTCCATCTGTGAGGGCATTGGAGAGTCAACCGCATTGTTCTGGGTCTAGAGTTACAGGACGTAAGGATGGCAGATTTCCTTCCCTAAAGGGCATTAGTGAACCAGATGAGTTTTTATGGCAATTGTTTAGTGGTCATCATTAGACTTTTAGTTCCAGATTTTTATTGAATTCAGATTTCACCATCTGCCATGGTGGGATTTGAATCCAGGTTCGCAGAGTTGTGCACTGGGTCTCTGATTTGCTAGTCCAGTGGTAATTCCACTGTGACACTGCCTCCCCTTATTGATGTCCATAAGACCAACATCTAATAAGACTGAACTGTTGTTCAGTCTTCTCATCTTTATTTTTGTAAGAAGTCTCAGGGAGCCAGAGAAACCTTTTTGTGTTGTATTAAAGCCCAATCTTTTGCTTCATTTAAATATTATAAGCAGGAACCCACTTTCAATGCATCTGATTTGAATCCACAAGCCCATGCATTGAGGCAGCCTCTAAATGCCCTGACGTTTTCACCAGACATAAGAACTCTTGAACTAAAGCTGCACAGTCTTTACTATCAAAATAGCACCACCCCCACCTCCAGCTCTCACTGCTTAATCAAAACTGACCCAGACTCAGGAAGGGGATCCTGAAACGTTAATAATTAATTTTAAACTAGCTTGACTACTATACTCAGCAAAACACTGTATTCCCGATTGGACATCAACTGACGAAGTGAGGGATTCCTCCATGGAAACAAAGAAGCAAAAGAAAGAAGAAGTGCGCTGGCCTGCTGCAGAGAGAAAGCAGCTTCAGTAACAGCCTGGAAATTAATGCAGGGTCACATTGTGGTGTAACCACCATGCAGAGGAAGCAATTCGCCACTCTTTGTCCAGCTATCAGTAACATCTTAGCATCGGATGGAGCAATAAATCAAAATTATGAAAATAGTTATTCCCTGGGCCTTTGAAACAACCACAGGAAAAGCATTGACCCTTGTGAGCACCAGTGTTATTGCAAAATTTCCTCCAGATGAAAGGTTGAGCTGCAAAATGACTTCCTGTGCAGCGCAATTGTGAACAAAGCCCTTCCGTCATTGTGTGCGAGCACTGGGAAGAGACACATCAATTACTTTGCAGAGAGCCACACCCAGGCATCACAAATTATCCATGGCTTTATTCCATGAGAAAGGTTCTTCATGAAAATAATGAACAGCTGACAGGACAATTGTTGATTCGCATCTTTCTCCTCTTCCTTCAGTTGTCCTGCCTTTGAGAGGGCAGCTATGGATCTCCATTGGATTGATCCATGGTAATGCTTGGCAAAGTATTGAGGTGGCTGGTTGTTACATAGAAAATAGAAGCAGCAGTAGGCCATTCGGCCCTTTGAGCCTGCCCCATCATTCATTGTGATCATTCATTTTGTTGCCTTCTACAACAGGGCTGACATAGTAACTTTCCCATTACCACCTGCCAGCAGGCATATTGGAAGGATTTACAGACTGACAATCAATCTGTTTGGCAATGTTATGAACACACTTTCCATGGCTATCAAATCCTGGCAATGGGACTGGAACCCAAAGCTTCTAAATCAGAGATAGGAACACGACTACTGCACCACTGGACCGACAGTGCCAGTTTACATAATCAGACCACATTTCTAATTCCTTTTGCGTCCATTTAAATTCTTCAACCTAAAAATGTTGATCCTCTGCAAACAATCTACAAAGGGTTGTGAAAGAAGCTTGGTCCATCACGTAAACTAGTCTCTCACCCATTAACACTGTCTACACGTCCTACTGCCTGGGAAAAGCAGCCAGCATAATCAAGCATCCCATGCACCCCAGATATTCTCACTTCCCCGTTTTCCCATCAGGAAAAGATATAAAAGTTTGAGGTCTCGTACAAACCAACTCAAGAACAGCTTCTTCCCTGCTGCCATCAGACTTTTGAATGGACTTATCTCACATTAAGTTGATCTTTTACGACATCATAGCTATGACTGTAACATTATATTTTGCAGCATTTCTTTTCCTTTCTATGAATAGTATGCCCTATCTGTATAGTGTGAAAGAAACAATACTTTTCACAGTATATTAATACGAGTGACAATAATAAATCAAATCAAATCAAGAACCAAATCAAACTCTACTTTTCCAATGTAAAAAAGTTTATATTTTTATTTGAAAGTTGGTAAATATGAATTGCTATTTTTGTATCACTCCTTACCTTCTGTCCAACAGATGCAGCTCTCCATCCCATCTACACACAGTCACACCACACAATACACTCAGTAAGGAATAGGACGCCCACATAATTCCCTTTATTGAGTGCCAACGTGTGGCCACGAACAATAACAACATGGGTGTGATCCAAACAGACATTAGTTGAGTACTGTCATTTATTGTCCCTGAAGAAAATCATGACTGGTGCAGGGATTTATATATGGAAGACATAGCTTGGAACTGATGGTGGCACTGATGGTGCTTATAGCACAATGGTAGCGTCCCTGTCTCTGTCCCACTCTAGATGGCCAAGGCAGGTGTGTTCATAATGTAGTTAAACATCTTCAATATCAACTTGTATAAACATTCCAATGTACCCAAACAGGAGAGATTCCTGGTCAGCCATTTTATGGGAAGAATTTGGGGTCTCTTACCATCATTATCCATAGTTCCGAGGTTGCAAAATGCAATGTTACCATGGCAACTTGGACTCATTGGGCGGCTGGATGGCTGGTGGGGATCAGGCTGGTGCCAACAACACAATGGGCCCGATTTTACCATTGTGTCACACCCGTTTTCAGGCATGAAGATGTGGTAAGTCAGGCACGATGCCATTAACACAATGTGCACCCAGTCTGTACCGATGCCCACTTTAAGGCCTGAAAATGGCCACAATCCAAATCGTGTCCAAAAGCGACGCAATGGAGATTTCTAAGCATTTAAATTGAATTAATAGGCTGCTGCCCAACTTTACCAGCATTTCCCCCTTTTCTATCATGTTCACACATCCAGATTCGGCGTAAAACAGACCTGCTCGGTAAAGGTCTGTTCTGGGCACTCCAGCTTCTGAAGAGGCAAGTTCAGATCTTCCAATGACTGTCTGACTCAGATTGGTGGTGAGGGGGTGGAGGCGAGTCAGATCATTCTCTGGTGAGGTGGGGTTTGTGGAGGGGGGATGCCGGAAAAGGGTGGCCTGATCATTTCCTGGTGGGGGGTGGGGTGGAGGAGAAGGAAGCAGGTCATATTATCTCGGTGGGGGAGGGAGAGGAGGACAGATCGCTGTATGGTTGTGAGGAGGGGAAGGAAGGCAGAGGGAGGCCAGATTGTTGTCTGGTGGGTGGGGGGTGGAAGCAGCTGAGAGAGGCCATATTGTTGTCTGGTGGGGGATGGGGGCAAAAAGAGGCCAGGTTGTTGTCTGGTTGTCAGGAGGTGGGGGAGACCAGATAGTTGTCAGGCAGGGGAGGGGGTGCATGGGGGTGCAGAAAGAAGCCAGAATGCTGTCCATCTAGGGGGATGGTGGAGGAGGACAGAAGGAGGCCAGATTGTTATCTGTTTGGAAGGAGAGGGGGCAGAGGAAGGAGGGAAGCCCAAATCATTCTCTGGGGAGAAGTGGGGGGAGGTGTTGGCCAGTCCAGTTGTCCTCCCAAGCGAGAGGGGCTCTCTGGGGCTCTCCATCCAGCCCTTCCCTCCATCCCATGTAATGCTTTGTGGCTGAGTGGGCTTCACATCAAATATGCTTCCTGGGACTGAGGGGAATGAGCCCACTCGGCCTCCATACCACTCCCTCTATAATTTCAACCATTTGTGTTAAACATTGTTGTTCCGGGTCCTCAGTCTAGCATGGCACTCTCTGCCACACTTACTCAGAGAAAGAGAGTAGGCTGAGATGGTGCATAATTCACTGACTTCTGGGTCATCTTCTTGACCAGATCACCTCACCTAATGTGCGTCCAAGAAATCAAATTCCAGAAGTGACTGTCCGCCACTTGTCAGTGTCCAAGTCTGTCATCTTCACCTCTCGCTTGGAGTTTGTCTTGTAGTGGAGATATAAATAGTCAGAAGGTTGATATCAACCCATGTTGCTGTGAGAGAAGTCTTTGGGTAGATGGCCATCATCCATTTGATGAATATGGCCAAGGCAGTGGAGATTTTGATGGCTTATTAATGAGTGAGTGCAATGAAATTAGTGTTAGAATTTCTGAAGTTGTATTAAAAGTTTTCTCAGGCAGCAGATCATTGGCTAACAGGATATTTTGGCTGGCCCAAAGTGTTTCCAGCTTTTACTAGGAAAGACAATCATGCATCTTTCTTATGGGCATGGCAAGGAATATTAGGAATTAGAAATAGATTTAATTTATATACTGTCAACTTGGTTTAGGTACGGAATTAAATTAATGCTTGACCTTTTTACTGGAAGCTGCTTAAAGTTTCATTCTTCTAGAAACACAGTTGGTGATATGATTATTTTTAGATAAAGACAGTTAGCCCAGATAAAAGGCTATAATTGGGTAGTTACATGAATAAATAACCATACTGCAAAAGCTGTGTTAGGATCTCCATTTAACCTTGTCCAATTAAGATGCTTGCTGAAATATGAAAGTTAATTAGTGTGTGGAGCTAGTGAATCACCCCTATGGTGCAATGGTCTCATAAAGAGTTGAAGCAGCTAGTCCAGATGGCCAGCTTTATGAGCAGCTCTGAATGTAAACCACGGGTAATAGGTAAATGGAGCCCCTGAAAGTAAACCTGAAGACCAAAGGAAGATATTGAAGGGAGTTATGTAACTTACCAAGGGGAAAAGATCAGGGAAGATGCTGCAAATTAATTGATCAGGGACATGAGGAATAGACATAGAGATTTCTGAGGGCTGGAAGATAACACCAGAGTGGGCTTTTACTCCATTGTTTGAACAAAGAATTAACTGGACACTTTATATTAAGATGAGCTTTCACAGGATAATTAAGTCTGTCCATATGACACCCTGAAAAATTATATAAAGAATAGTTTTTTGAAGAAGTCATTGTGGTAGGCTTTGGGAAGAAGCAAGGCACCAAGAAGAAAAGGAGAGAAGAATTGTTTGTACAAATGATCCATACTCTCTGACCTAGACCAATGCTCATTCCTTATCGTAGTCATATGTTTTTGCTATATATCAAGTGTGATTTATTCCACTTTAACTCCTATTAATCACCATAGTGGTTGCAGTTTGTCCTGTTTAACTGAAAAGCAACACATATGTTCATTGATTAGATTGATAACAAATATAAATTATGCTTAAAATGAATTAGAGAATCAGCAGCAGCAGCCTCAGCAACCATCAACAGTGCAGTCAGAAACTGTACCAGCAATTGTATGGTTCATATGAGCGTGCCGCTCAATTTGAGATAATTAAATGGGCAACATGTGCTTCAAATGTCAAGAGATCTTAAAATAAAAATGGCTTGGACCTCACACTGTCAATATCCATGGGGGGAGTGTCCGGGGGGAGGGGTGGGGGGGGGGGGGGGGGGGGGGGGGGGAGAGGGAGGGTCGGTTGCAGGAGATCACCCAATTCACTGGGAGATCAGGGTGCCTGCACAATGATGCCTTGAGCAGTCTTCAGCCGGCTTCACCGGCGAGTTTAGGTTCTGCCCCCACCCCCCCACAACTGGTAGGAATTCCATTTTTGTCCAAAGAAGTGACAGTGTCATAAGACTGCATTTTCAAATTTGCCCTAAAACAAGGTCTCAAACTCTCCTATTTTCTCACTCATTCAGAACTTCCAATTTTTTTTTCATAAGATTGCAATCAGAAAGTTCTGAATAGACACAGCAGCTCAGCGATATTAGATGAGTTAACATTTCACATATAGCTTCTTGGTTGTTAGTTAGTTGAGTTTGCGGAGTTTGCTTAATTGCCTTAAACATTCTGAGCAACATTCCTCAGAATTTCTTCTGAATTGGTTGTGGGTACATTCCCTTTAATATTTGCCATCTGGGATGACAGGGGAATGATTGATCTACACAAAGCAGTAGCTTCGACTGGATGTAATGGATGGGTCTTCTCCTGCACTTCTTTTGGAGTGTTTGACTGTTCAAAACTATGTCTGAGTTCAGGACTGGACTGTGGATAATCCACCATAGTGGAGCCCAGAGTGACAGTGGGCGAGATTCTCTGGTCTTGCCAGTGAGAACTGAGAGTTTGGCACTCAGCCAAAACTTCATACAGTGCCGAGGGACTGGAGAATCCCAGCCACAAGCAAGGTCGGAGATTTCAGCATATGCGTTCTTTACTGGTTCTGCTAAGTGTCAACAATATAACCCAGTTGGCAGCTCTCTCACCCAAATCACGGGCTTCTGGGTTCTGAAAGCAAACAAAATCGAATAGAAAGAGTACTGCATTGTTGGACAGGCTGTCTTTTGGAATTGATGTTTTAACAAGTCTCCATCTGCGTGATTGGTGGTTGCAAAGATCCTATGCTACTCTTTGCAGAAGAGCAGGAGAATTATCCCCAGTGTTCAATATTTAATCCTCAAGCAGCATCGCAAAATCAGATTATCTTGCCATTGTTACAATGCTGTTTGAGGGAACTTGCTGTGCACAAATTGGTGGTTGTGGTTCCCACTTTTTAACAGTAATGATACTTTACTTGCTGTAAAGCACATTGAGCCATTGGTGATCATGAAAAACACTATGTAATGCAAGTTTCTCTTTTTATTTCTCTCTGCAGTTTGACCAGGTGCTCAGAGCACTGCAGAGGACTCACCTTTAGATGTCCAAATTACATTGGCAGCAAGTTGTCTGGCAAATTCTCAAATCAATTCATTGGCATGCTGATGTTGATCTACACAATTGTTTGCCAGCTGGCCTTTATCCATGATCTGTTGGCCTGAGGGCTCGACTATTCCAATGCTTTCCTGGCCACCCTCCCACCTTCTCCTCTTCAAAAAACTCTGCTGCCCGTATTCTAACTCACACTGAGCACCTGTCACTCTTCACTCTTGTGCTCATTGACCAACACTGACTCCCAGCCCCATAACACCTCAGGTTTATCATTCTCAACCCAGTATTCACATCTTTTATTGGCTACATCCCTTCCTATCCCTGAAATCGTCTCCGACCATTTAACCCTCTCAGACGTCTGCACTCCTCCAATTCCGACCTCTAGTGCATTACCGATATTCACATTTGCAGATCTGTCCTCAAGTGCCTAGGCCTCAAGCTTTCACACTCTAAAACTCCTTGCCTCCCTCCCCCCACTTAAGACACTTCCTCAAAACCTATCGTTTTGTGGAAGTTTTTATCATCTGTCCCAATATCTCTTTGTGTGGCTCAGTGCCAACTTATATCTGATAAAGCTCTTGTGAAACAGCTCGGGACATTTCACAACATGAAATGTGCCAAATAAAGACAAGTAGTTATTTTTATAAGGTCATGCACTGAATTCAGCAACAGAAAGAGATTCTGTGTTGTTTGGTATATTGCACCTCTTCACCTGTGGTTTGTGCTTCCCCAAGTGCACTCTCCTTTCATTAACTGGCTTCTCCCGGTGTGAATATAGCTGTTCTTAAATCCATAATAATGAGTGATGTAGATCGAGTGCCCTGAGGTGTTCTTTTGAGGCTACAAATAGGCTTCCATCACTTTGGAATACTGTCAGTAAGGCACCTCGTGAAACTGAGCTGACATAGCAAGATATTCCAATGTGTGCCCGAAGGAGAAGGTTAAGGATGACAAATAGCTGATTCTAGTTACAAGTTTTGGGGAGACTTCTGGTTTCATATTCTATTCCTTTCTTTATGTCTCAGGCTCACCGGTTAGAATTTGATACCCTTCCTCACCGGGCTTGATTATGGTGATGGTGGTTTTGGTGGTAATGGCGGCTTAATCTGATCGGAGGAAGACAACTGGAGTCCCCACAACTTCCTGTCTCGAGTTTAAAGTGAGAAAACTCATGCCTTTAAGTTTCATCCCAGTGATCTTGGACTATGATGTGAGGTCAGCCCACCCATGTATTACTATTGAGGACCCACTCATCACATAGAGTGTATGGCATGCTAGGAGTGCCTGTAGATCAGGAGTGAGGGTGTTGAGGAGAGAGGGGAGGGGGTGCAGAGATCTTGTTATGTTGGTAGCATATTAAGCAAACCCATGTGGGATTTGGTATCAGTATGGGAAGAGGTGGGGGTTCTCTCATTCAAATGCACTGAGTACTGATGGAGGGACCCAGGATGCGGAGACCCACTGAGGTAGCCCTCTCCTTGCCGCCCTCACCCTCCGCCTCTTGAACCCCAACCCGCCATCATTCCACCATGCCCTAGGATCCACCTCGGCCTCAGGTGGGGTGCCACACTGGCAATAGCCTTCGCCTTCACCATGGCTGTCCGTTCATGGCTGTCTGTTGGTGTCAGACTGACCGTCTCCTCTTGATGATCAGGGTTCATGACCTCAATCCCCTCCCTCCCCCGCCTCCTCTCCCCACTCCCCCCCACCCCCTCCCCCCGCACCCCCCACTCCCATCCGCCAGTTCCTTCAACTTTTTTAAATTCTCCACCTCAGACAGCAGAGGAGGCCGGGTTATTGAATAGATTGGCAGCTGATTCAGACAGAGTTTGAAGCTGTAAGGATTGTCAGAAGTGGCTTTAAGGCTCCAGTCAACATCAGTCATGATCTTGTGAATGACAAAGCAGGCCCAGAGGGGCAAATGGCTTAACTCACTCTTCTACTTCTCATGATTTTATGTTCCAGTGAGCCCCTCCCTCATTCTGCACATGCTGATACTTGCCAAGATACTTGGTCATCCCCACCAAGCAAGTATAAACAGAAACATATTCCAGTAAGAAATGCGAGGAAATATTTGTCACCCAGATATACAGGACAAAGCTGTTTTGTGTTTGTTCGTGAGAGTAAAGTCTTGGATTGGCACTGTGCCTGCTCTGTGTGCTCCTGGCCACCTCTCTGTCGCCACTGAACAAACACATTTCAAAGCCTCTTGCTGAATGCTGGGTGTACCTGTGTAATTAGAAAGTACACGGTTAGTTCACCAGATATTCTCCCTGTGTGGTATTCAGCAAGCCTGTGGCAAATGCTCTTGAACATGAATTGGAGGTAACACTGTGAAATGAAATGAAGCAAAATTTGACGAGACTTGCACTGAAAACTTTCCATGAACCAGCAGATAACCCCCTTGTCTACTTTCAAATTTGGGCCACATGTCATTCGCCTGTAAGGATTCTCTCTCTGTCTGGCTGTCTGCTCCAGAAATGATTACACTGCATTGCATTCCCTCCAAAAACTTGTTAAGAATAGAACAGTTCTCACATCTGCCTTTTGCTTTAGCTGATTCTCCCTCACTTCAGTGGCAGGGCAGCTTTAAAGGTAACCAGCAGCCCTTTGATAGCTGCTGGTGTCAATTACAAACTCCCCCACCCCCCTGCTCCACCCCTCCCCGCTCCCTGTCCCTCCTCACTGCTCCCACTCCTGATGTTCAGGCCCTCCTAGCATGCCATACACCCTATGTAGTGAGTGGGTGCTCCATAATATATGAATGGGCTGACCTTGCATTATAGCCCAAGATCACACAGCACGTTAACCAATAGTGGTCCCAGTGCTGCTGCGGCAGAGCTACTGGATCAGTCCCCTAAGGATTATATATAAGTAAGCAGACTGCTTCAAACATAGCGGGTGAGCACGATGAGTGAAGGAAGATTTTTTTTAAAAAAAAGCGCTTTGATGCACAGTTCTTCTGGCATTTCCAAAATAATACTGCAGTGATAAATTTGTGCACTGCTGCCGGATCTCTTTTTGTTTCTTGTTTTCGATCGAAGACATTTAAGGATCCTTAGTGTTTGGTAAATGTCCTCCAACCTTTCCCTAATGGGGCAGCACTGTGTATGAAGCAGGAGCATGTATTTGAGGTGTTTGATTTATAAAGTGCTAATTTATGGCTGGGCGATTCTAATTGGTGTGGTTTTTACAGCAGTACATGCAGAGACGTGTTCCACTCTCCTTGGTTTACTGCAAGAAATTACAAGTGTAAGGCCTGCTTCTACATCACGTGTTGTGTCTGTTGTCATGGTGACGGATCCATGACATATCTGTGGCAGATTTTGTAGTTTGATCCTTAAATATACAGTGAAAATAAACTGTTAGCACATTATTCAGACATTAAAGAAATGCCTGTTTTTGTAAACACAAGACCTGAATGACTATTACAATCTGTGACAGGATTCAGTGTTGCAATTGACAATCAAGGTTTGATTATATTTCATTTGACAATGTATTGTTTTCCTGTGATTATTTTCCTTTGTGCGTGCATTCATCTAACTCTCAGTAGACAACTTAGCAGAAGTTGCATCTGGTCAAAGTGGTAGAAATCTTTCCGTCCTTCTTGCACGCCTCACACCATACACACACACACACACACACACACGCACCCTTCCCCCACCCCCAACCAACTCCCATACGTACACCTTTCCCCCTCCCTATAGACACATGTAAACACACATAAACACACACACGTTACCTCACCCACCAATCAATCCCCACACACATATGCTGCCCCCTATCCCACACACACACACACACAGACCCCTCTTCCCTAACACACACACACACCTTCTCCAACACACTCACAAATCTTCCCCCAACACGTACAAACACACCTTTCACCCAACACACATACACACACATACCTTCCTTCAATACGTACACACACACACACACACATATACACCATCCTCCCAAGACACACACATCTTCCCCCAATACAAACACACACATGCACACACACACCTTCCCCCAACACATACAAACACATCTTTCACCCAACATACACACCTTCCTTCAACACGTACACACACACACCTTCTCTCCAACGCACACATTCACACTCACACACACACACTCACACACACTTTCCCCTCAGCGCGCACACACACACACACACACACACACACACACACCACACACACACACACACACACACACACACACACACACACACACACACACACACACACACACACACACAACTCCTTCCCCAACACACGCACATATACACACACCCATTTTGCCACTCCCCATCCCTCTTTGTTGCACAGCTTGTTTTTTCTTTTCAGACAAAAGCAGGAAAATCAGATGCAAATTTGATTGGCAACATAGATTCAATCTTGGGTGTGAGGGACGTGACTGACAAAGTTTCCATTGCCACACATCCTGCTCCACCTGCAGAGGTGAGATAACCTGAACAACAACTCTGGATCATGCATCTGTCTTAACCTGGTGTTGTGAGACTTCTTATCATGTATCTGTCTCCAGCTGACTGAAAGGGCATCCTGTGGAGGGAGCCTCAGACAACTTGAACGCTGCCAATTTTAGCTTAACTTCGCCAGTAATGGTCTCAATACAAAGGAAATGGAAAGTCAAGCAGGGTGTAAAATGACAGTGGATCTATTACTGACTGTGCCCAAAGTGAAAAATACCCCTGTTGTTTTTAATTGAGTGCTGTTTCCCTGCACAGTGTGACAGGGATAAGTCACATCCAGCTGTGCTGTATGACTAATGCAGCATCTCAATAGTGTTCCCAAGTTCATTGGTGACATTTACTTCAATTGCATGGAGGGGTTTGGCTTCATTTAAATACTTAGCATTTTTTGCATAAATATTTAACATTAGCAATCAACTGTAGAAAATGATCACAGGTGACCTGCAAATTGGATAGAAATTTAAGCTCCATCGAGTCCAAAAAGGGGTCACAGTCTGGAGCAGCAGATCTGCACATGCTGAAAGTAGTTGGCAACCGAGAGCACAGTAAATTGGTCCACTGGGTGCCCGTTGTGGTCACGGATTGCACAACCCTCTGCTTGAACATAACGCTGGTAAATTTCCTCTCTGATTTCATTCAAGGGGTCCTCTTCTAATGTTGACAAATTCACCTTTGATGTGGGACCTCAGGAGGTGGGCAGCAAGACTGGTCAGCTGCAACGTGGGTCGGGCAGGGCAACAACCAATATTAACATGGAGCAGAGAGCTTCTACAACACGTGTCGCGTGTGTCGTCACCAGGACATATCTGTGGCAGATTTTATCATTTGGAACTGTGAGCACATTATTCAGACATTAAAGAAATGTATGTTTGTTAAATACCAAAGGGACGATCTCTCTGGCCCATCCTACCAGTCGATTGGTATGGCGAGCTGATAAGATCGAATGAGAGGTGGAAAATTGAGTTTGCGCCAGGATTTTACTTCTTGCTTTGTTACCTGCACTGATTTGCTGGCAAAATCAATTTCATGCCCAGAAAGTGCACGAAGCCAATTTCAATATTCATTCATTCATTTACTTGTAATTAGTAAGTCCCAGATGCTGTCATCCAGACTCATTTGACCTTACCAACTCACTGGTAAGGACCACACATGATCACCATTGACTGTGGGCAGACATGACTTTGCCAGTGGGACTGAAGACCATTAAATGACTCTGGATAGAGGGAGGCAGGGCCAGGCAGCACCATTTGAGCAGTGCCAACCTGGCATCCTAGCACTTCCAGCCTGGCACCCTGGTATTTCTCACTTGGCACCCAGACACTGTCCACAATCAGCCAGGGTAGCTATCTGGAGGTGGAGTGGTGGATCGACCAGCATATCAATCGTGGAGGGTGGGGATCAGCCAGGGCAGCGATCATTAGGGTGGGAATCAGCGCCGTCCAGGCGGAGATGGGGTGTGGGGATTAGTGATGTCTGGGGCTCAAAGTGGGATGACTGCAACGTCCGGGGCGGTGGAGGGTGACAAGAAATTGAGGCACCTGCGCAATGACACCTCAAAAGATCAGCAACCAACTTCCGAGAGAGAATAAGCTCCACCCCCTTCCTCTACTAGCAAGAATCACATCTGGGCTCTTTTTAAAGATTAAATGCTTTATGGTTGTGACTGAGAGCTCGGCTGAACAAATCGGCACCACTCTCTCCCGTTTTCATGCTCGTTTGGCACTTAAAATGCTTTGGTAAAATCACCTCCAAAGATCTGGTTAAGTATTAAAGTCTGCACCAGGATTAAAGATTTAACACAAGGGATGCAATAGGTAATCAAGGACAGAAACAACCAATTTGATTTTATTTCGTTTTACGATTTATTGCTTTATGGAGTTAGTTTTCTATCTTCATCCATTCATTTTTTTGCCAATACCTGCCAATCACAGATCCACATTCAAGGCATTTTTTTTGTTGTTATGAAGCTACTATTTTGATAGCCGCCACCAGCAGTGGTCCGTTTAAGAAACATTGTAAATGTAAGCCTGGTAATCCTGAACACAGCAGTTCCAGCAGCTGCAGTGTATTCAGAGTAAATCAATTTCCGGTCTGGGTCCTAAAATAGATGTCAGCCTCTATTAGTATATTTACGGTCACCAACTCAATTTAGGGTCAGAGATATTCTTGGAGATACAACCGTGGAGCATCCGGTTACATGACATCTGCATTTGCCTTGTAAAGTTTGGATCCGCTGTTGTTGTGTATCTTTGCTCATGATTTCATGCCAGCAGTTGTTTTTTTAAGAATCAAGAGGCTACTCGTGAACTGATGGAAACATGACACCGAGGACTCAGAGAGAACTCACAGAGTACATTTGGGAGGAACTTTGATTGTCTTTATGTTACTGGCAGTAATAGGTGCTATAGCAGTAAAAACAACTACCTGCTTTTACATAGCAAAGTCACGCAATGAAACGTCTTGAGGCATTTTACTCAAGTGTTGTTAAACAACATTTTACATTGAGCTCTAGAAGCAGGTATTCGGGCAAATGACCAAAAGCTTGGTTCAGTTTTGACCAGCATCTTAAAAGAGAAAAGTGAAGTAGAGGGGTGTAATGTGAATGGGCGGTAAGGTGGCAGAGTGGTTAGCACTGCTATCCCAACAGTGCCAGAGACCCTGGCATCGGGTGACTGTGTGGAGTTTGCACATTCTCCCTGTGTCTGCGTGGGTTTCCTCCAAGTGCTCTGATTTCCTCCCACAGTGCAAAGATATGCAGGTTATGTGGATTGGCCATGGTAAATACAAGGGGATAGGATTGGGGGGATTTTGACTGGGTAAGATGCTCTTTCGGAAAGTTGGTGTAGACTTGATGGATTGAGTGGCCTCCTTCTGCACTGCCGGGATTCTATATGATTCCATGTAAGGAGAGAATTCCAAAGCTAAAAACCTCAACAGCTGAAATCATGGCTGCCTAAGTGGAACAATTAAAGTCTAGAGAGACTCAAGATGGAACGTTTTTGGGCTGGAGAGGTTTACAAAGATAGGAAGAGGTCATGGATGGATTTGAAATGAGAATTTTTGAATCAGGTTGTTGCTCAACTGGGAACCAACTAGCACAGGGATGGTGAAGTGAAGCCAAGGGCAGCAGAGGTTTGGAGAACATTGAGTTTATGATGGAAGTAATCAAGGCGAGAAGTAGCAAAGGAGCAGATGAGTATCTGAGCAGCAGATGAGCTGAGGCAGGAGCAGGCCTAGAATCATAGAATGCCCACAGTGCAGAAGCAGGCCATTCAGCCCATCAAGTCTACATGGAAAGCATTCCATTCTACCCCCATAATCCCATATATTTACCTTGCATATTCTGCCACCCCACCTCTAACCTACATACCTTGGGAAACTAAGGGGCAATTTAACATAGCTATCTCCCTTGTCTGCAGATATTGGACTGTGGGAGAAAACCGCATCACCCAGAGGAAATCCATGCAGGCACAAAGAGAATGTGCAAACTCCACTCAGAGAATCACCATAGCAGAATCGAGCCCAGATCTGTGGTGCTGTGAGTCAGCAATGATAACCACCACGCCCATAATTGGTGGTTGAAACAAGGTGGGAGTAGGCATTCTCAGTGGTGGCTGACTCAGGTTTGGAAACCTGATTGGACAGGTTTAACATACTCCGGGTGGGACACTTCTAACATTTAGGTTAGAGGGTCGTAAGATTGGTTCCATTGGTCGGCGCAACATCAAGGCCGAAGGGTCTGTACTGCGCTGTAATGTTCTATGTTCTATGTTCTATGTTCAATATCCACTTTGTTCACCTTGCACTTCTCTGTCAATCAACTACCATAAAGGCAAAGTTTATTTATACCAGGCTTAGCTATTCTATTCCTCAGATAAAAGTATGAAATTTTTATCATGCCTGCTCCTAACAACAAGATACATACATAACGTGCGCAGTTATTAAGCCTTTCCTCCTAACAACATATATATTCTTGAAAGATGTGACATAGCAAAGCATTAATGTTAAAATGCTGGCTGTGGCAGAATAACATAGAAACAGGAGAGGAGAGGTCACCCTGTTGGGAGTCTTTTACAGACCTCCTAATAGTTCTAGAGAGGTTGAGGAAAGGATTGCGAAGTCAATTCTGATTAGGAGTGAAAGTAGTAGGGTAATTGTGATGGGGGACTTTAACTTTGCTAATATTGATTGGAATAGCTATAGCTCTAGCTCGTTAGAGGGGTCAGTTTTCGTACAGAGTGTGCAGGAAGGTTTTTTGACTCAGTATGTAGATAGGCCAACTAGAGGTGAGGCTACATTGGATTTGGTGCTGGGCAATGAGCCAGACCAGGTGTTAGGCTTGGAAGTTAGTGAACATTTTGGTGATAGTGACCACAATTCGGTTACGTTCACCTTAGTGATGGACAGGGATAGGCATGAAGCTGGGGGCTGTAGTTATAGCTGGGGGAAGGGTAATTATGAGGCCATCAGGAGAGAATTAGGGTGCATAGATTGGACTAGGGAACTACAGGGACTGGGAACATCTGGAATGTGGTGCTTATTCAAGGAGCAGCTGCTGCGAGTCCTTGATAAGTATGTCCCTGTCAGGCAGGGAGGAAATGGACGAGTAAGAGAGCCTTGGTGTACGAAAAGAGTTGATTTGCTGGTTAAGAAGAAAAAGGAGGCTTATGTCAGGATGAGGCTTGAAGGCTCAGGTAGTGCAATGGATAGCTATAGATTAGCTAGGAAGGAGGTAAAAAGTGAATTGAGGAGAGCTAAGAGGGGACACGAGAAGATGTTGGCTGATAGGATTAAGGAGAATCCTAAAGCTTTCTTTCGATATGTTAAGAATAGAAGATTGGTTAGGGCAAGATTAGGGCCAGTCATAGATAGCAGTGGGAAGTTGTGCGTGGAGCCTGAAGAGATTGGCGAGGCACTGAATAAATATTTCTCTTCGGTATTCACGCAGAGTGCTGGAAATGTAGCTGTGGAGAGCACTGAGGTACAGGGTTGCAAATTGGGGAGTATTGTAGTAGATAGGGAGGATGTGTTAGAAATTCTCGAGGGTTTGAAGTTGGATAAGTCCCCTGGGCCGGACGGGATTTACCCTAGGATTCTCTGGGAGGCAAGAGAGGAGATTGCAGAGCCTCTGGCTCTGATCTTCAGGTCCTCGTTGGTTACGGGTGTGGTTCCGGAGGACTGGAGGATGGCGAATGTGGTCCCATTGTTTAAGAAGGGGAAGAGAGACCTTCCTGGGAATTATAGGCCAGTGAGTCTTACTTCTGTGGTGGGCAAGGTATTGGAGAGAATTATTAGGGATAGGATTTATAGTTATTTAGAGAGAAATGAATTGATTGGGGATAGTCAGCATGGTTTCGTGAAGGGTAGGTCATGCCTTACTAACCTCATTGAGTTTTTTGAGAAAGTGACCAAAGAGGTGGATGGGGGTAAGGCGGTTGATGTAGTATATATGGACTTTAGTAAGGCGTTTGATAAGGTGGCCCATGGAAGACTTCTACAGAAAATGCAGATGTGTGGAATAGAGGGTGATTTAGCTAATTGGATTAGGAATTGGCTGGCAGATACAAGACAGAGGGTGGTGGTTGATGGGAGATATTCATCGTGGAGTTCGGTGACAAGTGGTGTGCCTCAGGGGTCTGTTTTGGGGCCCCTGCTGTTTGTAATTTTTATAAATGATCTGGATGAGGGTATTGAAGGATGGATCAGTAAATTTGCAGATGACACTAAAGTCGGTGGAGTGGTAGATAGTGAAGAGGGGTGTTATAGTTTACAGAGTGACTTGGACAAGTTGCAGAGCTGGGCCGAGAGGTGGCAAATGGAGTTTAATGTGGAAAAGTGTGAGGTAATGCACTTTGGCAGGAACAATAAATGTGTAGAGTATAGGGCTAATGGTAGGGCTCTTAATAGTGTTGAGGAACAGAAGGATCTTGGTGTATGTGTCAATAGATCCCTGAAAGTAGGCAGTCAAGTGGATAAAGTTGTTAAGAAGGCTTATGGAGTCTTAGCTTTTATTGGTAGGGGGATTGAATTTAGGAGCCGCAGCATCATGTTGCAGCTGTACAAAACTCTAGTGCGGCCGCACTTGGAGTATTGTGTGCAGTTCTGGTCCCCACATTATAAGAAAGATGTGGAGGCATTGGAGAGGGTACAGAGGAGGTTTACTAGGATGTTGCCTGGTATGGAGGGCAGGTCCTATGAAGAGAGGTTGAAGGATTTGAGGTTGTTTTCGTTAGAAAGGAGGCGGCTAAGGGGGGATCTTATTGAAGCATATAAGATAATTAGAGGTTTGGATAGGGTGGACAGTGATAGCCTTTTTCCTAGGATGGAGAAAGCTAGCACGAGGGGACACAACTTTAAATTAAGGGGTATGAGTTATAGGACGGATATCAGAGGTAGGTTCTTTACTCAAAGAGGGATTAGGGAGTGGAATGCCCTGCCTGCAGCTGTTGTAGATGCGCCAAGTTTGGTGGCGTGTAAGAGGTTAGTTGATAAGTATATGGATGAGAAGGGAATGGTTTAGTTAGGAGGGGCATTGCTTTTTATTTTGGTCGGCACAGCATCGAGGGCCGAAGGGCCTGTTCTGTGCTGTATTGTTCTATGTTCTATGTTCTAACATTGTGGGGGCACCTTTGAGACTCCCTGGCGGGTGGGGCGGGGGGTGGGGGGGGGGGGGTTTCCCTGAATCAAATCGGAATGAAATTGTGTTGCATTGAAATGTACAGTATGGCAAAATGTAATGTGCTGAATGGATCCAATTGTTAGAGTAGGGGAATTAAGATGTTATTCTGGCAAGCTAAACATTAGAAAATGCTAAGTGAGAAATTTATGATCAAAACATGTGAAACAGATTGCAATCGCATTTGATTATGTGGAAATGTGTTCATCTTAAAAGTGGATAAATCGCAATAGATAATATTTTAAGCCAATCATTGAGGTCTGATGGATCCGCATTCGGCAATGCTTTTTAATATCTTTTAAAATGAAGAGGAATTGTCTTTAGCCAGTGGATGCTGAATCATTACCTTTATTATTTTTTTAAATAATGGGATGTGGCCGTCACTGGCTCAGTCAGCAATTATCACCCATCCTTAATTGCCCCCCTTTTAAACCTCAGGCTAAGCCCACACCCGATCGTTACAAGGAAATCACTGTGACTGGTAGACATTGGCTATCTGTGTGCTTGTTTCAAACAGGCCAGATAACATCAAATATAATACAGCCATAATAGGCTCTGAGAGCAGCCAGTAACACAGTAACCAGAGGAAGCCACTGAAAAGATGGGTGGATTTCTAGATATCTATTTAATGAGTGATATGTTAGAAGGTAGAACTGCTGCAGTCAGAACATCAGAATGAACAGATTAGCATTATATCTTTAATAATGCTAATTATTATAGTCAGAATAGATAGGTTAATTTAGTATGTATATAACCCAATTGTACAATAAAAGAGACGATATAATTAAAAGCCATGATGTAGAGTTGCCCGTGTTCGACTGCAGTGGGCACAGTAAGTAGTGTCACACCAAGTTAAAATCCAACAGATTATTTGATAGCATTAGCTTTCGGAGTGTTACCCATTCATCAGACTACCCGATGAAGGGACAATGCTCTGGAAGCTCGTGCTACCAAATAAACCTGTTGGACTTTAACCTGATGTTATGAGGCTACTTGCTATAATTAAGAGCAGTCTTTCCAGCTCAAGGCATGTTTTTTCGAATAGCAGATTTCCTCACCCACACTGCCAGGAAAGTCAATGGGAAATGAATCCCCACCAATGTCAATGCTCCCACAGTTTGTTAATGCTCCATGAAGGGTTAATTGGCTGGAGACAGGAATACTACCCCAAACTCAGGAAGTGGTGCCGCGTCAGGTAGCTGCAGGCCCACCTAATTGCCTGACACTCCTGTAGTCCCAGTAGCACTAATGGAAGCAGGGGCCACTCCTGGGGCTATATCCAATCCTCAGAATGTTACTGCCAGGAGCCCAGGACAATGGCAAAGATAAGGCTGAGGGGATCTTGCAGCAGGGAGAGGTGGGGAGCCCCTGGGGTGGGAAGGAAGAGAGGGAGGGGAATGATGGCAGTGCTGGGATCAGGTAGATGGAAGTTATGTTGGAAAGAGTGAAGGGACTGAAACAAACCAGAATACAGACCTCAGCAGAGAGCCAAGTGGGAAATTGGGCCAGTGATGATGATGATGATGCCTTTACCTCACCCCCACCTTCCATCCTAAGATTTTACTGATGACCATGAAACCATTACCAATTGTCAGAAAAATCTCGTTCACTAATGCCCTTCAGGGAAGGAAATTTGCCATCCTCACCTGGTCTAGCCTGCATATGATTCCAGAGCCACAGCAATGTGATTGACTCTCAATTGCCTTTGGATAACTAGGGATGAATGATAAATGCTGGCCAGCCAGCAGTGCCTATGTCCCACAAATGAATAAAACTTCCCTTACCTCAACCTGGGAGTCTTAAAATCTGGGTCAGGAAACTGCCCCAAATTGGCAAAGTGGCAATATAAAGTTTACAGGAAAAGTTCATCAATCCTTTGCTCTTAATGGAGTGTGAGTAGGAGATAGGGTTATAAAACTGTAGCAATAATTCTCTCATTTAGGTACAATCCTCTATTTGATCATGAAGCTGGTAAATTTCCTCTCTGATTTCATTCAAGGGGTCGTCTTTTAATGTTGACAAAGTCATCTTTGATGTGGATTAGGGTTTCATCCTCATTCCCTCTTTTCAGCCTCATTTAGATGTTATCCTTCAATAATATTATTTAGGATCATGAATTGAACTTTCATGGGCATGCCACTACATCCAGTTTTATCCCTATCTCTCCTCCACTCATTTCACGCCTGTTGTTATGCTACCTTGATCTGCATGAGCTAAAACTTGTTCCAAATTAATTTTTGCAAATCCCTTGGTTTCCCTTACCATGCACATACCTCTGACCTTGACCACTACCTGGGACCTTATATCTGAAAGGCTAAGTACAAAGGAAAGGAGTAATGCTACAGCTACACACTGCTCTAATTAAACTACAGTTGGGCACAACTCTAGGCACACACCTTAGGAAGGGTATATTGTCTTTGGAGGAAGTGCATCTTAGATTTATCAGAATAATACCTGTACCCCAAGGCTTAAATTACGAGTAAAGATTACACACAAACTTTGGATGTAGTACTTCGAATTTAAAAGGTTAATGGGAGATTTGTTCAAAATTTTCAAGCTATTGCAGAGAACAGATAGAACAGAGAGGAACTATTGATGCTGTCAAGCTGTGGATAGAATCAATTCCCCATGCGGAACTTTTGGCTGCAAGGCAAATAATCCAATGCACATCTGAGGTCAGCTTCTTCAAACTCACCTGCAGCTGGGTTCCCCGGTCCCGCTGCATGAACAGAGATTTGACAGAGCGCCAAATTTTCTGTTCTCGCTGGCAGTGACACCAGGACATGAATGGCCAGAGAATTCCAGCCATTTTGTTTGCTATGTGGCAGCGTAAATAAATTGAACGATGAAGAATCGAAGATTTTAATCCCAGGTTAGCAACATCAGATTGGCAGTATAAAATGGTAGATTTGACATAAAAGCCACCAACCTAAAATGGCTGGTAACTTGAATTATTGCCAACATATATGTTAAATGAACAAAACTTACAGACGGTGAGAAATTGGGATGTAGCCAGATGAGACAGCTGTGTTTAGTGCTGATATCCTTGTCAATGAAATCTTCCCTAAGCACAAAATCACTTCAGATAACAAATAATTAGAGAAGTGGCCCAGTATAAGACAGTTAGCTCAACAAAGTCTTGAAGTAAATCTAACTTCTGGGAGGAAATCAATGTACTTTTGGAAGGTGGCCAACCAACCAACCATTTCAAAACACACAAGTACACAGGTTAAAAAGAAAACATGCAGGCTTCACTCATTCTTAATCATTATTAATAAACTAAACAATGAAAGTCTGTTTTGTTTCTAGAGAAATCTACTTTTAATGCATATTCCCTTAGCTGAGAGATTTCAGTCAGCCGTTTTGAGGCTGTGTTCCTTTTGGAGAAATCCCTCAGTGAGACTGAGATAATTCAAAATCTAATATAATGATATTTTATTTGTGAGTATATTTTTAAAATTATTACTTATTTGTTTATTATAGAATCCCTACAGTGCAAAAAGAGGCCAATTGGCCTGTTGAGTCTGTACCAATCACTATCCTTCCAGCTCTATCCCCATAACCTCTATTATTTACCCTGCTAACCCCCTGACACTAAGGGGCAATTTAGCATAGCCAATCAACTTGCACATCTTTGGACTGTGGGAGGAAACCAGAGCACTCAGAGGAAACTCACGCAGACACGGGGAGAATGTGCAAACTCCACACAGTCACTCAAGCCGGGGATCAAACTCAGGCCCCTGGCACTATGAAGCAGTATTGCTAACTACTGTGCCACCATGTACTTTATTCAACAAGGTTTGCTGATAAGTAGGATTTAAAAATTCACACATTTAGACTACATTATTGGCATTAAAAAATGTATATCTTGAAGCATATAGGATGTGTCGTCTGAATTATTTATTTTTTCAAGAACCCACATATATATATCACTCTAAAAGTCTTAGTAAAATTTCTGAGAGATGATATTGGTAAAGCTTTGAAGAATTTAGTCCATTAAAGTAAAACCTAAAGTTTATTTATTAGTCACAAGTAGGCTTACATTAACACTGCGATGATATTACTGTGAAAATCCCCTAGTCGCCACACACAACACCTATTTGGATATACTAAGGGAGAATTTAGCATGGATAATCTACCTAACCAATACGTTTTTCGGACTTGTGGGAGGAAACTGGAGCACCCAGAGGAAACCCACACAGACATGGGGAGAACATGCAAACTCCATGCAGACATTAACCTAAGCTGGGAATTGAACCCCTGTCCCTGGGGCTGTGAGGCAGCAGTGCTAATCATTGTACCACCCCACAAACATAATAATACAGGCCTTAATGTATGTCCCATCTTTAGATAATTTTGTGAGCATTGAGACTTCTGGAAAAGTGCAAGAGTGAAAGAGAGGGCTTAGTCTAAGGCTATGTTCCTTTAATGCTTAGAAATCACTTTTAGTTGAGATTTTGAACTGGCAATATGTCTGAGGGAATTGGCTTACTTTGCCGGGAGGTAAAGATAGTAAAACCAGTAACAACAGCCTTCTGTCTTGTAAAACAATGGTTTGAGTCGTGCTGGTCAACTCTGTGCTAAGTATCATCTGTGTGGCTCAGAACTTCCATTTTGGTGCTGCATTTTCTGCAGAGGAAGAGGAACTTTAAACACCTCCTGATAAAACAGAATATAGGGTGTATGTCATATTTTACATTATACATATCCTTGTAACATGATATGTTGAAATCATGATTCTTATTTAGAAAACTAATAGGGTACATGATTTGGTTTTTGAATAATTTATGGCTTATTATCAAAACTTTCCTCCTAAGCTTCATTTTCTAGCAATTTATTTCTGCTTGTTGACATATGTTTTTTAAAGTTTATTTATTAGGCCGACAAGTAGGCTTACGTTAACACTGCAATGAAGTTACTGTGAAAATCTCCTAGTTGCTACCCTCCGGCACTTTTTGGGGTACACTGAGGGAGAATTTAGTACAACCAATGCACCTCACCAGCATGTCACTGAGGCTGTGGGAGGAATCCAAAGCACCAGAGAAAATCCACACAGATACACGGAAAACGGGCAGACTCTGCACAAACAGTGACCCAAGCCAGAATCAAACCCAGGCCCCTGGTGCTGTGAGGCAACAGTGCTAACCACTGTGTCACTGTGCTGCCATTTCTGAACATGGGAAGGGAGGCTAGAGTTGAAATTGTAGTCCTTTAAACCTAGTTTAGGAATCCCTAGGTCAGGTATAATATTGAATGAAGCACAAAAGTTATTTTACACCACTCCGGCAATGTGTGCTTTCTTTGACCGCATTTTGGTGTGAACTTGAAGATGTCACAGGCGAGGGTGGGGAAGATCTGAAATTGCGAGACCCAAGATTGGCGACATCTGCAACTTCCAGATTTTGAACCCCTGCCAGAATCTGTATAGACAGCAAACGCAGGCTCAAGAATGCCCCCTCAGTCTCATTAGATTGCTACAATACACAGGGAACTATAGTGGTTCAAGAAGGATGTGAAGTTCACATCCCAAGGAGTTGAGTTTAAAAAATTATATATGGCTATGGTTACTGAATAGAAAGTATTATGTTCATCGCCTGTTGTAAGCTGCATCCAAAATTCAGCTCCAATGGTCTCAGTGGAACAAAATACTAGACATGCATTGCAAAGATTCACAAATGCGATTCTAACTGTTTTGCATCCACAGCTATATCCAACTTCACCACCAATTAATAATGTTGATTGAAGGATAAATATTGACCAAGCTACACTCCTGCCCTTCCTCAAATACATTACTTGGATCTCTTCAGCCCATCGAGTCAGTACTAACATGAAAGAAACACCTGACTTCCCACATATGCTATCTACCAGCATTTGGCCCATAGCCTTGCATGTTATGATGTGCCAAGTGTTCATCCAGGTATGTTTTAAAGGATGTGAGGCAACCCAGCTCTATTGCCCTCCCAGACTGTCACCTGGATAAAAAGGCTTTTCCTCACATCCCCTCAAACCTCCTGCCTCTCACCTTGAACTGCTCAGTGGGCTGAATGGCCTCATTCTGCACATTAGGGATTCTATGATTCCAGGTCGCCCTCTCTGCTTCATCAAAAACAAACCATCTCTCCAATCTTTCTTCATAACTTCATAACTTAGATGTTCCACCTCAGCCAGAATCTTAGTGAATCTCCTCTGCATTTCTCTAGTGCAATCCCACCCTTCCTATAATGTGGTGACCAGGACTATACACAGCACTCTAACTGTGGCCTCACCAAAGTTCTATACAATCCCAAAATCACCTCCAAGTTTTTATAACCTATGCTTTGATTGATAAAGGCAAGTGTTGCATATGCCTTTTTTACCACCCTACTAACATGCCCTTCCTCCTTCAGAGATCTGTGAACAAACATGTCTCTTTGTTCCTCAGGACATTTAAAATTTAAAGTTTATTTATTAGTGTCACAAGTAAGTTTACATTAACATTGCAATGAAGTTACTGTGAAAATCCCCTACTCATCACACTCTGGCGTCTGTGTCTTCCTAGTGTATTACCATTCTTCCTTGTCATGTTACTCCTTCCAAACCTCACACCTCTCAGAATTAAATTCCATCTGCCATTTATCTGCCCATTTGACCATTCCATCTACATCACCTCTCTAAACATGCTAACCACAATGCTCTCGGACTCTGGAATGTTGCTCAATGTCCCCTGCCACCATCCTAGCTCTGAAACCCATGCTTCCAAGAGCTGCAGCTAGGTACACTTCCCACACACGTGCTGGTCCTGGACATTGAAAAATGTTCCTAATTTCCCACGTAGAACAGGAGGAGCAAACCAAGGCTTTGAGCTCTCCTGCCATGTCTAAACTCTTTAAGCACAAAACTTTAGGATACCTTTATTTAATAAAATAAATAAAATAATTTCCTACCCTTGCTTAAACAATGATTTATAATTTAACATAGTTAAATACTCACCAGGACTTACTCACTAATCAGCTACTTAAGTTGTTCCCACACCACTTTCTGAAATATGATGTCACCACAGAACGCTATAATCTATACTCATATTACCACTGATTTACTCTACCAACCATCAAAACGATAAGTATTAAGTAATAATTATTTAACCTTACTCAGTACTCACCTAATCAGTTCCCTTACTTTCTCCGTGTTTTCGAAGCTGTGCTGCAGTCTGCTCCTGTCCAGGCGGAACTCTGCACTCAGTCTTCCACTTTCACTTTCTCCCTGTTTTCATCCAACATCAAAGCATTCTAGTTTCACCAAGCAGCATTCACATAAAACCAGGCCATTCAGCCCAATAAGTCTGTGCCAGTGCTCATGCTGCACTCACCAACTATCCTCACCTAATTCTACACTTATAACCAACTATTCCCTTCTCCCTCATTTGCATCTCTAGCTTTCCCCTGACCTTAACCTAAAGCTGGCAGTTGAGCCTCAACTTCTGTCTGAAAGACAGCACCTCTGACAGTACAGCACTCCAGCACTAAAGTGCAAGATGATATATCCATGTCTCTGCGGTAAGGCTTGAACCAGTACCCACTCGACCTAAAGGGAAGACGGCTGCCACAGTGAAAGAGATAGAGGTGGGGGGAAAGAGAGGGGGTAAATTTAACCTAACCCACTGAGCATGAAGTTGACAGGACAGGACTGTTGCCTTCTTGCACCCCACTATTAACATCAATGGAATATGAAATCAGATGGCTGATCCAATCCTATCAGTTTCCAGTCAGGCAGACTGGGATAAAATTATTCCCAGAGGGAGAGGATTAAATCCAGTTCCTGGAAGGGAAAGAAAGGCATATTGACCGACTACACTACCCTGTTTTTCATTTTACTTCATGTACCTACAAAAGACTCAGCATTAACTTACTTAAACTGCTGAGAAATTAGGACAATTAATTTCATTTTTGACTGATATTGGATAGTAGTCAAGAATCCTTTCAGCATGCACAAGAGAAACAGGTTTATTTATTTTAGCTGAATATGGCAGAAAAATAATATTTATTTGACATGGTTATGTCGGACAGATTCATTTCTTTTACATGGCTGCATGAGAGAGATTTATTTGCTCATTTTACATGGTTTCAGGGGAAACAGATTCATTTATTTTTGATAGATGCAGGGACAAATTCATTTATCTTATCCCTTGGAATGGAGTGAGAGTTCGATTTCTACCTTTGTGGGGATGATTTTTCTGGGTGACAAGCACTAGAGCTCTTTGAGATAATTATCTTTTGTACAAGCCACTCAAGTGTAGTGAACATTGGAACACAATGTTTTCCAGCCAGCAGCCCCATGATTCCTAGCCGGCAGGAAGCTAGCTGCCAAGTGACAAAGTTATGGATAAGGAAGGCCATTCAGCCAACCTTAGGCTGTCAGCCCAAAGCATCCAATAGTTCCAGTGATGTAGCAGGCCCCTTAAGTTATTCCAGGTTGCTTTGCCTCACTACAGACTGAAAAACAGGTGCGAATGTCTTAATAAACAATTAGGAAGAGATAGTTGGTAATTCAAATGCATCGTAGGAAAATTGCTAACCAATGCCACTAAATCAAAGAACAAGGAACAAAACAGCACGGGAAACAGGCCCTTCAGCCCAATGAGCCCGTGCCGCCACACCAATGTTCCCACCTCTACCCGTGATCACTGTCTATGTTTATAGATCTATGGATTAAAAACCAAATTTGAGACAATTTAGGGAGAATTTGTTTTGCCAATTAGCCTAAGAGCACATGTTTGGGATGTGGGAGGAAACCGGAGCACCCGGAGAAAACCCACGCAAGCACGGGGAGAATGCGCAAACTCCCACAGACACAGGCCCAAATCCATGTATCTGCACAGCACAGCGATAGTCACTGAGTTGTCGTGTTGCCCATCAAATGGTCCAGGTCAAGCGTACACTAACGACGTGAAGCACTAGGATACTCTAGAAAAAAATCCAAGAGCAGTCCTCTCACGACCCATCACGTGTACGCGCGTAGAAAGTCATCTCTTATCAACTAAATAAGTAGCTTCTTTCGTCCACGACTCCTGCAAAAGGGAGGGCAGTAGATTTCAACTTTAGGTGTGTGTACCTCTCCTCAGGTAGATAAATGCAAAAGTAACAAGGCAGTAGAAAATATCTCAAAGACCTAGGAGCATGTCAGTAATTTATCTGAAAGTTTGCTGATAAGCACAAATCAGAACAGGAGAGGAAATACAAGTAACTAGAGATGCTTTAAGTTGCTTTTATTTTGTGACAGGACAGTTATACAGTGGCCCGTGACGGCAACAGCAAATGAAAACTACAAGATTCACTAAGTTAGGTTGATTGGCCATGCTAAAAAATTGCCCCTTAGTGACCTGAGATGCGTAGGTTAGAGGGATTAGCGGGTAAAATATGTAGGGATATGGGGGTAGGGCCTGAATGAGATTGTGTTCAGTACAGACTTGATGGGCCGAAGGGCCTCTTTCTGCACTGCAACATGTTAGATTAATTGCCCAGAAAGTAAGGAAGTATTTCTGAGAGAGAAGAAAGAATTTTGCAAAAATGCAGAACTAACCAAGGAAATAAAAGTCTGCAAGATTTTCAATGTGTATTGAGATATACTTCCCAAAATGACTGGATTTACACATTCAGTAAAACACAAGCAATCAAATCATTTTAAAAAATGCCAGGCCTGTTTAGCAATCCAGTGGCTATAGCTTTAAATGGGCCAAGCATATGCCGGGGGGAGGTAACATACAAAATCATGAAATTTGCCTTGGGACCTTATTTTAGTGATTATTCAATGTTAATGAGATCCGTGCTCTCCTCCTGCTTAGCTTCATTTTCTCTTCTCCACATTTTGTTTTGTAAATGCAGTGCAGCGTAAAAGCCTGTGTCAGTGAAGTGACAGGCAGCTTCCCAAGGCTGAGGCTCAGGCTTGCTGTCTGATTTTGTTGTCCTGTCATGTAAGGTACGGTAATCTATTAAGTCTGACTGTGTGGCTTCTGGTGTCCAATGGCAGTTTTAGTTCTTGGTTTTCGCCTCGTTATTGTCAACAAGTTATCGGCATTTATATATCTAATAAAATGAAAACCAGAAAGAATATCAGCACCATGATGTGTTCATACATATTGGTAGTCTGGGACTCACATCTGCCTTCTTATAAAGGGCTTTTAAAGATCTAACTTGGATTCTCACAGTAGCACAGGGCCACTCACCTTTTACACTCTCTTTTCTGCTGCAGATTTACCTTATTCTACCTTGCTTCTTCTTCTTCTAATTATGGAATTAAAATTAAATCACTCTACATAAAAATCGGAAATCAAATACACATAAAATATATATTCGCCACATAGAAAACACTCAGAATTTGCAAACCACTCAACCTAGAATCTCACTTTAGACTCATGCCACAGGCTTAACTTTAGTGATACATTTCTCCAAATATCACACAGATTTTGTTCAAACATGACTCTGTTAAGAAAATAGAATTACAAGCGTAATAGCCACAAGAACTCAATAATCTGTTACAAACTATAAATCCTCACAGAAGAATAATGGAGATGGCATCATATTTTAGCCCTGCAAACAAAAATTACAGTAATCAGCTTCTTTCACATCTAGAAGAAGGCACTATTTCTACGGCGTTTTTTTCTGCTCTGCCGAATACAATAACAGATCACACCTTAATGATGGTTTTGCATTTCATCAACACCATCTCGTAATTTTCAAATTGTAATATCAATGTCATTTCATGATGCAGTCAATCTGAAGTGACAAGCCAAGATTAACATCATTTTTAGTTACATTTTAAAACAGTAATGACAGCAACTTCTTCATCATCATTCTGAAATTGGCAATAATTCCCAGCGCAGGGTTTTGTCTTTCGGGTCAGGGTCCAGACTTTGGGAAGTCACATGTGGGTCTCAAACCTGCACTGTGTTGGGACCAGTCACCTGACATTAATTTTGCCTGGGTTGAACAATGTAATGACACAAGAAACCCAACTGGAAGGGAACACAGTTTATTTACAGGATACAAAGTAAAACCATTGCTGTGGCACTACTCTGCCTGGGACTACAGTTCAGCAGGCCCAGTCCTGTGCCTGCTTTCTCAAAGACACAGGTAGTGAGTTCCAGCTGACCAGGCCATCATCGGTTGCCAGGGGAAACTCATATCCAATGAGCTCCGCAAGGAAATCAACCAGCGATTTCCCCATGTACCTCATGGGGGTTATCATAACCAGTTAATGGTAGATTGGCTGTCAAATCTGGAAAGTCATTAGGAGGCTATCCAGCACTATTGTGAAACCTTTTTCTCAGAGGGCTGCAACCACAGTTGTGACCAAGTAGGTGTGGGGTAGTGGTGGAAGGGGGATGCAGGTATTATCAAAGCCTTACTGGAGCACAACCCTCTCAATCTGGTTTTTCTACCAGGAAGTGGCCTCCAGGAAGCTGCCATGTTCCCAACATTGTGTGGGGAGGGAAGTAGGGTAGAGGGAGGGGGGGTGGTGAGGTGAAGGGGGAGGTGGGATGCGCATGGTCAAACTAAGAAATTGCATTTGGCCTCCAACCAATGGCTTTAATTGGCCACATAAGTACCTCAACTGGCTTCCTGCCACATGGGGATAGGTGGAGGGGTAGGTGTTCTGCCCTCCATGAAAACAGCATGAGATAGAGCTATCAAATTGTGTCAACAACCCAAAATAATATGCCTGCTTGCCTCAATTCCTGACCATATGGAGGTCACTATCCTATTCATTAGTCTGCACACGCAGAGTTAAAGGATGAAGTTCAGAAATGGCTGCCAGTGATTCTATAGTTCCCCATACTGTATGTATTGGAGTTCCTGTAGATTGCAATCAACAAGAAATCATTGAATCAACACAAACCAACCCTATTATGTTGCAATATCATTGCGAAAAATCCTTCCAAACTTTAAGCCTTGTTAATGAGACCTAATCGGATTTTTAATGGTGTTCTAATCGATAACTACTGCCAAGAAGCCCCTCTGACCCATGAAACCTCATTCTGTGTATACATGTGATGTCAACTTTATCCATTATAGAAAAAAAATCAAAAGCAGGATTCTCCCCAATTGAGACTTAATGCCAATGCCAGCATGAAAACAGGAATGTCTCCCTGGGACTACTGAATGCAAGCTCATAAATCCCAAGAAGCCCATTGAGCAGATTGGCTGTTCAGAGGTTGGGCAACCCCAATCTCTGCTCTCTGAGACAGACAGCCCAACTTCCAAAGATAAAATGCTGACCATAACCGCCAATGATAACAAAAGCACCAACAACCCCTCAGCAAAGAAAGGCATTCTCACTCTCCGCACCCACAAATAACTAGTCACTCAGCAATTCCTCCCACCCCCCGACACCACACAGACATGAAAGTCACCCAATCCCCTCCTCAGCCCCCCACTCATCCCACCATTCCCCTTCAGACCTCCATTTAGCCTATCGCGTCACTCAGCCCCCCCCTCCCCCTCACTGGTCCTCCCTCCCTAAAAAGATTCCCATCTACCCCTCAGACTCTCTCCATCATGCCCTGCATCTTGGCAGGGCCAACAGTTCACTGCTCCCTTGCATTATCACACTGACACCCTGGCCTTGCGCTTTGGACCCCGAGGGTAGTCAATGAGGTAGGTCCAGTGAGTACCTGCCACTGCGGTCATAGAGATTTGATGGGTTTGGACTGGGAGCAGATGGATGACCTCTCCACTTTCCCCTGGAACAGTCTGGACTGTCCCTTCTAGCCTTGGCAGACCTGAAGATCACCCTTGGCATGATGATTTCACAGTAAGAAGTCTCACAACATCAGGTTAAAGTCCAAAGGTTTATTTGGTAGTAAAAGCCACTAGCTTTCAGGCTTCACTCAGGTGAGTGGAGACTCTGGTGTTGTGAGACTTCTTACTGTGTTTAGCCCAATCCAACGCCAGCATCTCCACATCATGATGATTTTAGGCAGCTCTGAAGTTAACATTTTCATTCCTGTCTGTCAGCAATAAATATTTGAAGTGGCCAGGTCATTTTAATCTCCATGCCCCCTGGACAGCTGGCAAGCTTTTAAATCACTGCAGTACTCCATTCTTCAACAGGGATTTCTTTCTCTGTCAGGAACTGCAGGTGTGAGCAGATCTTTTAAAGTCCTCTTGACAGAGAAGAGATGTCAATTTCACTGGGGGTAGTGTTCCCTTCTCCACAGCTGTTGATTCAGGCCTAATGTACTTGCACAGCTTTAAACTGAATCTCTAAGCCGCCCTAGAAAGTTGAAAACTTTGAAACCCTCTCTCGTGCATTGAAAATATTTGATCACTTTCAATTCCATTATACAGTGCTTTGAAATAAGCTTTCATTCACAGCTGAATAGATTTGCACTCAGGACCCAGTTAGCTGAGTTTTTTTTAGCTTTCCCTTCATGTTTGAATGCATGTCATGTAACCCCATTGTTCCTAACCATTACATTAACAAAGACTGTAAGCCTGATTGACAGTTGTGATTTCTTCAATTCTTTTAAAATAAATTTTAAACAAAAGTCTGACGGCAGAATGGAAGAAGATGATCTTGAATCAGTTGGTTCATGATCTCAAACTTTTGTATCTTTTTCCCGATGGATGAAGATGGAAGAGAGAATGCCTGAGGTGCATGAGGTCCTTAATTATGTTGCTACTTTTCCAAGGCAGCAGGAAGTGTAGACAGAGTCAATGGATAAGAGGTGGGTTTGCGTGATGGATTGGGCTTCATTCATAACCCTTTGTAGTTCCTTGCAGTCTTGGGCAGAGCAGGAGCCATACCAAGCTGTGATACAACCAGAAAGAATGCTTTCAAGGGTGCATCTATAAAGGCTTCTGAGAATCATGGCGGACATCCATGGGTTTTTGTATTTGCAGGAATGGGTTAGAGTTTGTTCATATGAATATTTATGATAGGTGCATTATTGACAAGAGGATTGACTTTGTGACTGTTCTGCATCTAAAGGAAATGTATCATTTATTTGTAATGGAATATAAATACTACGGAAACAAAGGATGGATATTTGTCTCCAGTGAATCTGCTCTAGTTACAAAAGTGATGTGACATGTGATGACACAGCCTCAGCCAACAGAAGAAATGAATTTGGGCTATTTCCAATGTGGGATTCTGGAATAATGAGAAGAGGGGCTAAAAGTTGAAAATTTGGAATCTTTGTTGGCACAGTGTTATCATGTAGGGTATGACTCTTCTGGGCAGTTCAATGTCACTTCCAAAGCAGAGATGGGAAAGACGTTGCCTGTGCTGGCAACACTAAGGTATTCCCAGGAACTTGAGTGATAAGAAACTTCCATGTTGCCTTCATAGGTTTTTTGTTATACTTATATATTTGGGTGGCATGGTGACACAGTGGTTAGTACTGCTGCCTCACGGGATAGGAACCAGGTTCATTCCTGGCTTGGATTACTGTCTGTGTGGAGTTTGCATATTCTTCCCATGTCTGCATGGGTTTCCTCTGGGTGCTCTTATTTCCTCCTACAGTCCAAAGATGTGCTAATTAGGTGGATTGGCCATGCTAAATTGCCGCTTAATGTCAGGGGAATTAACCAGAGCAAATACATGGGGTTATGGGGATCGGCTCTGGGTGGGATTATGTTTGGTGCAGGCTCAATGGGCTGAATGACCTCCTTTGGTACTATAGGATTCTATAATTCTATGATACGTAAATCTTCACAATAAATTCTACTTGATTCATGAACACTAGTTATTCATACCTTGTTATGTCACACACAACTGAGGACCGAGTATTAGAAATTATAAATTTGGAAAGTAGCAATTTTAATTAGAAGGATGTTATACCTAAAATCTCACAAAGCACAGTTCAAGAAAAGTGAGATCCAAAATACAGAGATGACTGGATCTTTATATACAGCTGGCTTTGAGGTCAGTAGCTGTTGCTGTGGCTTCACTGCTGACTGTGAAACCTGGACGAACATCAATTTAGCAAATTATTTGCTTAAAAGTCAGTCTGCCTTCTGTATCTAAAAAAAATCAAGATGAGGAGGATGAAAGATGAGCAGATACGCCAGAACATTCCAGAAACTAACATTTCAGTGCATAGGGTGACCTTGCAACCTGTTTACTTTTTAATACAAAATGGTAACTGATTGCTTACATCAAAGGGAAAGAGTCTGATTGAAGAAGCGATGAAAAGCAGCATTCTATTTGACAAGTTTTCAGAATGTATACAGAGTGAAAGATAAATAGTAGCTGATGTCACTGCTTAATTATACGTTAAATTAACATTTTAAATAGGATTAGATAGAGATGCATGAAGACACTTCGGACATGGGGTGGGGAGGATGGAAGCTGATGGATGTAACCATTTAGACTGGTTCCACTGCCATGATTATGTGGAGTTTGCACATTCCCCCCGCCCCCCATGTCTGTGTGAGTTTCCTCTCACAGTCCAAAGATGTGCAGGTTAGGTGGATTAGCCATACTAAATTGCCTCTCAGTGCCCCAAGATGTGTAGATTAGGAGGATTAGCAAATGGGGTTCCAGGCATAGGAGCTGGATGGGATTGTTGTCGGTACAGATTCTGGATCTTTCTGCACCATTGGGATTCTGTGATTCTATTCTATGATTCTATGCAGGCAAATGGGGTTCACTTAGATGGGCTTTTTCATTGGTATAGACCAGTTTGGGCTGAAGGGCCTGATCCATGCTGTACATCCTATGATACCCAAGAGCTGCTATATGGCCAGTCTCAAAATTATATTGATAAATCAGCTGGGGTGGCATTTTGGTCACTAATTCTATCAACTATGAATGGAGGATTCCATGGAACTCAGGATTGTTCTAATTCATGAACTGCATTGAGGATGGCACTCAGCCATTGATCAGTATTGGCAGCAGATTGACTATTTCGACGATCAATCTAGGTGAATGCATCCAACTTACATGACTGCTCTTTGTAAAGATGTTACATTGTTCTTCATTTGCTCTTGCCAAAAATGTTGATTCACCTTTTTCCTAACCAGAAAGATGAGAGATTCATTTTTCAAACAGTCAGATATTTTAATCTAAATTGTCCAATTTTATCGCCCAGCCTATGGGCATTTCATCAAATGAATCATAGAACACATAGAATACATAGAGCAGAAGGAGGCCATTCAGTCCATCCAGCCTACACTAACAACAATCCTATCCTGGCCCTATCCCCATAACCCCACATAGAACACAGAACACTATAGCACAAACAGGCCCTTCGGCCCACAAGTTGCGCCGATCATATCAGTACCTACCAGGCCATAACTCCCAATCCCATTTAATCCCATGTACTCATCCAGAAGTCTCTTAAAAGACCCCAGCGAGTTCGCCTCTACCACTACTGATGGCAGCCAACTCCACTCACTCACCACCCTCTGAGTGAAAAACTTACCCCTAACATCTCCTCTGTACTTGCTCCCCAGCACCTTAAACCTGTGTCCTCTCGTAGCGACCATTTCAGCTCTGGGAAATAGCCTCCAAGAATCCACCCTATCTATTGCTCTTAACATCTTATTTGGTCTCTATTTGGTCACCTCTGAACCTTCGTCTCTCCAGGGAGAAGAGACCTAGCTCCCTCAATCTATCATCATAAGGCATGCCTCCCAATCCAGGCAACATCCTTGTAAATCTCCTCTGCACCCTCTTAATAGTTTCCACATCCTTCCTGCAGTGAGGCAACCAGAACTGAGCACAGTATTCCAAGTGGGGTCTGACAAGGGTCTTACAAAGTTGCAGCATTACCTCCCGACTCCTAAACTCAATCCCTCGATTAATGAAGGCCAGTATACCACACGCCTTCTTGACCATATCCACCACTTGGGAGGCAGATTTAAGAGTCCATAGGACCCCAAGGTCCTTCTGCTCCTCAACACTGCTAAGAGTCTTACCCTTGATATTGTTCTCCTTCATTCCATTGGTCTTGCCAAAATGGGCCACCACACATTTATCCACATTAAAGTCCATCTTCCATTCTCTGCCCAATCTTGTATCCTATCTATGTCATGCTGTAACTTGTAACATCCCTCCAGACTATCCACAACATCGTCAACCTTCGTATCGCTGGCGAACTTACTAACCCATTCCTCCACTTCCTCATCCAGGTCATTTATGAAAATGACAAATAGCAAGGGTCCGAGAACAGATCGCAAGGGCACTCCACTGGTGACCAACCATCCACAACCACTCTCTGCCTTCTGCAGGCAAGCCAGTTCTGGGTTCAAAAGGCCAAAGTCCTTTGGATCCCATGCCCTCTCATCTTCTCAAGAAGTCTTGAGACCTTATCAAACACCTTGTTGAAGTCCATGTAAACCACGTCCATCACTCTTCTTCCGTCAATGTGTTCAGTCACATTTTCAAAGAACTCAACTAGGCTCATAAGGCATGACTTGCCCTTGACAAAGCCATGCTGACTATTTCTAATATCGATTGGAAAAGCTATAGTTCAAGTACGTTAGAGGGGTCAGTTTTTGTTCAATGTGTGCAGGAAGGTTTCATGACTCAGTATGTAGATAGGCCAACAAGAGGTGAGGCTATATTGGGTTTGGTACTGGGTAATGAACCAGACCAGGTGTTAGACTTGGAGGTGGGTGAGCACTTTGGTGATAGTGACCACAATTCGGTTACATTTACCTTAATGTTGGAAAGGGATGGGCACATACCGAATAACAGTAGTTATAGCTAGGGGAAAGGTAATTATGAGGCTATTAGGAGAAATTTAGGATGCATAGGGTGGAGCAGGATATTGCAGGGGCTGGGGACATCTGAAATGTGGAGCATATTTAAGGAACAGCTTCTGCATGTCCGTAATAGATATGTACCTGCCAGGCAGGGAGAAAGTGGTCGAGTGAGAGAACCATGGTGTACTAGGGAAGTTGAATCTCTGGTGAAGAGGAAGAAGGAGGCTTATGTAATGATGAGACGTGAAGGCGCAGTTAGGGCACTGGAGAGCTATAAATGAGCCAGGAAGGAGCTAAAGAGGGAGTTGAGAAGAGCTAGAAGAGGACACGAGAAGACTTTGGCGGATAGAATTAAGGAGAATCCTAAAGCTTTTTACAGGTATATAAATAATAAAAGATTGGTTAGGGCAAGATTAGGGCCAGTCAGAGATAGCAGTGGGAAGTTGTGCGTGGAGCCTGAGGAGATAGGAGAGACACTGAATGAGTATTTTTCGTCAGTATTCACGCAGGAGAAAGACAATGTTGTCGGGGAGAATACTGCGATACTAGGTTGTAGACTGGGCAGGATTGAGGTTCATAAGGAGGAGGTGTTAGCGAATCTTGAGGGTATGAAAATTGATAAGTCCCCTGGGCCAGATGGGATTTACCCTAGGATTCTCTGGGAGGCTAGAGAGGAGATTGCAGAGCCTTTGGCTTTGATCTTCATGTCGTCGTTAGCTACAGGTATAGTGCCGGAAGACTGGAGGATGGCAAATGTTGTCCCTTTGTTCAAAAAGGGGAGTAGGGACCATCCTGGAAATTATAGACCGGTGAGCCTGACTTCTGTTGTGGGCAAGGTCTTGGAAAGAATTATAAGGGATAGGATTTATAAGCATCTAGAGAGAAATAAATTGATTAGGGATAGTCAGCACGGTTTTGTGAAGGGTAGGTCGTGCCTCACAAACCTTATTGAGTTTTTTGAGGAGGTGACCAAAGAGGTAGATAAGGGTAAGGTAGTTGATGTAGTGTATATGGATTTTAGCAAAGCGTTTGATAAGGTTCCCCATGGTAGGCTACTGCAGAAAGTGCAGATGCATGGGATTGAAGGTGATTTAGCAGTTTGGATTAGGAATTGGCTAGCTGATAGAAGACAGAGGGTGGTGGTTGATGGGAAATATTCAACCTGGAGTGCAGTTACAAGTGGTGTACCTCAAGGATCTGTTTTAGGGCCACTGCTGTTTGTCATTTTTATAATTGACCTAGATGAGGGTGTAGAGGGTTGGATTAGTAAATTTGCTGACGATACCAAAGTGGGGGGAGTTGTAGACAGCGAGGATGGATGTTACAGTTTGCAGAGGGACATAGATAGGTTGCAGAGCTGGGCCGTGAGGTGGCAAATGGAATTCAATACGGATAAGTGTGAGGTGATTCACTTTGGTAGGAATAACAGGCATATGAAATATAGGGCTAATGGAAGGACCCTTAATAGTGTTGTCGAGCAGAGGGATCTTGGGGTACAAGTACATAGCTCTTTGAAAGTTGGCACCCAGGTTGATAAAGTTGTTAAGAAGGCGTACGGTGTGTTAGCTTTTATTGGTAGAGGGATTGAATTTAGGAGCCGTGAGGTTATGTTACAACTGTACAAAACTCTGGTGCGGCCGCACTTGGAGTATTGCGTACAGTTCTGGTCGCCGCATTATAAGAAAGATGTGGAAGCATTGGAAAGGGTGCAGAGGAGGTTTACCAGGATGTTGCCTGGTATGGTGGGAAGGCCTTATGAGGAAAGGCTGAGGGACCTGAGGTTATTTTCATTAGAGAGAAGAAGGTTACGCGGTGACCTAATTGAGGCGTATAAGATGATCAAGGGATTGGATAGGGTGGATAGTGAGAGCCTTTTTCCTCGGATGGTGATGACCAACACGAGGGGACATAACTTTAAATTAAGAGGTGGTAGTTATAGGACGGATGTCAGAGGCAGGTTCTTTACACAGAGGGTGGTGAGGGCGTGGAATGCCCTGCCTGCAGCAGTTGTGGACTCACCTACTTTGGGGACATTCAAATGTTCGGTGGATAGGCATATGGATGATATTGGAATAGTTTAGGTTAGAGGGTCCACTGGCCGGCGCAACATCGAGGGCCGAAGGGCCTGTACTGCGCTGTAATGTTCTATGTTCTATTTTCTATGTTCTATTTCTGATCATGCTAAACTTCTATAAATGCTCATAAATCCTGTCCGTGAGAATCATCTCCATACATATTTAACCTAATCCCCCTCAGCAATTTACCATGGCCAATCAATTTAACCCACACATCTTTGGAATGTGGGAGGAAACCAGTGCACCCGAAGGAAATCCACACAGACCCAGGAAAATTTGCCAACTCCACTCAGTCACCCGAGATCGGGAATTAATCCGCGTCCCTCATGCTGTGAGGCAGTAGTGTTAACCACTTGAGTTATGTTAAATTCATCCCCTAAGATTCCAGAAACTTTGTTTGTAAGATTTCTAAGTAATCTCTGTTGGAAAGACCAATTGAGATTAGCTCACCATTTTTACACAAGTGCCTGTTACAATGATGTGCAAATGAGCAGACCCCAGAAACTCCAGTATTTAACCCTCTACACATCAAATATGCTTTTTTTTCATGGGATTTCATGGGCATTGCTGGCCATCAGTGTCCATGTGTAATTGTCTTTCAGAAGATGCCACTCCAGCCGATTTATCACTTTAATTTTGAGACTGACCATACAGAGGCTCTTGGGGCAGCACGATGGCACAATGGGTTGGCACTGCTGCCTCACAGCACCAGGGATCCAGGTTCGATTCCTGGCTTGGGTCGCTGTCTGTGTTGCATTTGCACATTCTCCCCATGTCTGCGTGGGTCTCTTCCGGGTGCTCCAGTTTTCTCCCACAATTCAAAAGACATGCTGGTTATGTACATTAGCCATGTTAAATTCTCCCACAGTGCATCCAAACAGGCATCAGAGTGGGGATTTTCACTGTAACTTCATTGCAGTGTTAATGTAAGCCTACTTGTGATAATAATAAATAAATGTTAAAAAACTATTTAATGCCATTTAAAATGTTAATTTAAGGTATAATTAAGTAGTGACATTAGCTACTATTTATCTTTCACATTGTAACTATGTGCTATGTAACATATTTCATTTCATGGTTCTAAACAGGAAGCCCAGAAGCAACAGTTAAGGCAGTTTATTTAATGTCTAGAACTTTTGCCCTGCTGAAAAAATGGTGGTTTCCTCACGGTTTGCTTATTCAATGATTGTATTATGGTTAAATCACAGAAAATACTTTGGGAGCAAAAAGGTGTTTTTACTGAACCATTTCCAGGTAATTTCTGTCCTAGTGTGAGGGAGGAAAGGAGAGATCCCATTGAAAAAGGACGGATACGGTAGTGACTTTTAAGATGCATCTTGGCAAATACATGAATAGGATGGGAATAGAGGGCTATAGCCCCAGGAAGGATAGGGGGTTTTAGTTCAGTCGGGCAGCATGGTCGGTGCAGGCTTGGAGGGCCAAAGGGCTTGTTCCTGTGCTGTAATTTTTCTTTGATTTTTGTTCTTTAATAATAATTGCAATATCACATGCCAGGGTGCACATCAGAATTGATTTGTTATGTACAGAAACGTCAAACTGCCTGACGTTCCCCTTCTCTATGATACCACCTTTGTGAGCAAACTATTGCTAATAATAAGAAAGAGCAGCAGTGATGTGTCCATGAATTGGCAGAGAAGGTGAATATCTACAAGACTGTTGAGAGATTCATCTTAGATTGGGGAATGAGATAAAGGGAGAAAGGCAATGCCACTTAGAACGAATCACCAAATCATAGAATCCCTACAGTGCAGAAGGAGGCCATTTGATCCATCAAGTCCACATCATTCTGCGAAAGAGTCTCCCACCCAGGAATGCCGTACTCCTACCTTGCTTCGCCCCTATAAACCCGCACATTTACTATTGCTAATTCACACATTTTTAGACATTAAGGGGCAATTTAGCACGGCCAATCCACCTAACCTGCACATCTTTGGACTGTGTGAGAATTCAGAACACTCATAGGAAAACCATGCAGACATGGGGAGAACATACAAACTCCACAGAGACAGAGACCCAAGGCCAGATTCAAACCTGGGTCCCTGGTGCTGTAAGGCACCGTGCTGCCTCAGCATGCTTAGCATGAGCATTTTCTCATATGGATCTGGTGTGTAGTCCAGCCCATCAGACAATGAAACAAGCATTTTGCCATAGTTTCGAATGTGTCAAAAATATATGGTGTCAAATTTGAAGTATGGCTAGAGAATTTAGGATAATACTTAAGAAGACCTGCCAATAAAAATGAAATGTCTCAGAGAGAGGAGATATAAAAACTACTGTGGAATTGGTTAATCTTTTTATAACAGTTCTTGTAGATGATTTAAAAGTATATTCGCTTGACCAAGACACCAGGACTCAAAAGTTAGATGGCCGATTGAATTGACAACTTTAGAAAATATAGAAACATAGAAAACAGAAGCAGTAGTATAGCCATTTAGCCTTTTGAGCCTGCTCCATCACTCATTATGATCATGGCTGATCATCAAATTCAATATCCTGATCCCGCCTTTAGCGCCAAGAGCTATATCTAATTTCTTCTTGAAATCATATAATGTTTTGATAGAAACATAGAATTTACATTCTGAATGCCAGAAATCTGATGAATAAGAAGACAGATGTACTAAAGCAGTCAACTGGCAGGTAATTCACAACACTAAGTAATCAGTTGACACCTACTAAAATTGTACAACACAAAAGGATCATAGAGAAATTAAGAGCTGGATTCTCCTTTGAATTGACATTCATTTTTGAAGCACTAAATTGAGTAGGGTTGGTTAAGGTCTCAATAAAAATAGAATTTCACTGTTAAAAGAAATGCCATTCCCCTTTACGTTCATCCCAAACATCCTTGTTGCATTTATGTGTTTCTGGCCTTTAATATATTTTCCTCAATTTCACCATTCTCGCAAACCTCTTCTGACTAAATCTTTCCTGTAGTGTGACAGCCAGAACTACACACAATATTCAGCTGATGTCTAACTAATGTGTTGTATAAATTCAGCGTAACTCCCTTGCTGAAATTAGGGAGTTACTAACAAATAGTAAAACCCAGGGTACAATGCTTTACTAACTGCTCTCTCCACCTGTCCTGCCACTTTCAATGATCTATGCACATATACAATCAAGTCCATCTGCTCCTGCAACTGCTAAAGAACTTTACCCATTACTTTGTATTCCTTCTCCATGTTCTTCCTAAGAAAATGCATCAACCCACACTTCCCCATTAAACTTCATTTGCCACCTGTCTGCCCACTCCCCTAACTTGTCTATGTCCTTTTGAAGTTCTATGCTGTTCCCTTCACAATTTACAGTGCTTCCAAGTTTTATGTCCTCTGCAAACAATCACACCAAGATCTAGATCACTAAGAAAAATAAGGAAAAGCAAGAGTTCCAACACCAACGCTTCGGGAACACAACTACAAACCTTCTTCTCAACTGAAAAACATCCATTGATCATTACTCTCAGCTTCCTATTATTCAGCCAATTTTGTATCCATAACATTCACAAAGAATTCCTTGGATTCCCATGTTTTAAAGAGAAACCAAGGTGTACATAGAGGATGTTGGATTGGATATGGATGAAATGAAGAAGCATAAAAGATGTTTGCTTCTTATACATAGGTTGCCACTCAACATAGTTTACAGACTGATAAATGTTACTTAGATTGCTCTCCATATCTCTCAGCAAGCAACTGGGGAGAATTGTTAGCTGCTTCTTGAATGTCCACTTTTAACAATGAAAAACACAGTAAATACCAATCAAAGACAGCAGTACCTGCAATGGGATCCTTCCAATCAGCATCTGCAGACTTTCATCATGCTAGTGAGATTGTGATTGTTCAAATGAGATGCTCTCTTCAAATCGGTCATTTTCTTCCCGACAATGCCAGCTAAATTAAATGATATCACAAATTTTATTCCTTTATCTTTTGGGTTCTTCTATTTCACTTGGGGTTGCCACAATTCTGGTTGATCATCTATCTGCCTCTGTCCATTCCTCTTCCAACTCCTGTTGTGGTTAAATCTCACTACCATATCTTTCTATCTGGCCTTAGGCTTTCCTCTTCTTCTTTTGATTTGATTTGATTTATTATTGTCTCATGTATTGGTATACAAAGAAAAGTATTTTTTCTTGCACAGTATACAGACAAAACATACCATTCATAGAGCACAGAGGAAAGAAGGAAAGGAAAGAGTGTCAAATGTAGTGTTACAGTCATAGCTAGGTTATAGAAAAGGATCTATTTAATATAAGATATGTCCATTCTTCTTGCCAGTTCTAACTCATCACTTGCCTCACCACATTTCTGCTCTCTCTCTCTAACTGATGACGATAACATTTCAATCCCTTCTCAGCTACTTTGCCAAAATCTTCACTGACCCGCTCATCATAGAATCTCTATAGTGCAAAAAGGGGCCATTTTTGGCCCATCAAGTCTGCACCAGCTCTCCCACCCAGCCCACCTCATCCCCACTAATCCCCCTAACCAACAAATATTTGGGATATTAAAGGGCAAATTAGCATGGCCAATTCACCTTTCCTGCACATTTTTGGACTGTGGGATGAAACCTGAGCCCCCAGAGGAAACCCATACAGATATGGGGAGAACATGCAGACTCCATATAGTGACCCAAGGCCGAAATCAAACCCAGGTCCCTGGCATTAGTGCTAACCACTCTGCTACTCTGCTGTTCATATGATAATTCCTAACTTTGTCCTTTCTCAACGCATCACAAATCTATCTGTATCTTATCCAAACCCAATCATTGTGAAATTGTATGAACTAGCAAAATTTCACAATTGCAAGGAAAGCTCATGAATTTATATTGTGCCTTCGTAAGTTCATAATACTTGAAGAACTATACAGCCAATTAAATAATTTTGCAGCATAGTCTTTATTTTAATATAAGGAGTTGCCCCTGATTTGAGCAATGCTAGATGCGAAGCAACAATTAAATAAATTATCATATCATTTGTTTTAGGTGTAGCTTGAGGGATAAATACTGACAGGAAAACAGGAGAATTCACATACTATTCTTTGAACAGTCTGCATCACATCTTTTACTTTCAACTGAGAAAACAGCAATGGCCTAAGTTTAACATTGCATCTGAAAGGATGAATTAACACAGCAGTCTCTCAGTGATGTAGAGTTTAGATTATATGTTCAAATCTCATAAGGACATGAACCTACAGCCTTATGGCTCAAGCAAAATTGCAAGCACTGAGTCGACACTGGCACTTTGTCGGTAATGGAGCATTTGTGACTCTCAAAGCCCATATTCGAAAGTGAACAGTTTCATTCCATTAAGATGTAGTTGGTATGTTATAACAGTGACCTTAACTACACGTTAAGGCCTGAAATTTAGGAAACTATCACAATGCTTCTTCTGGGGACCTGTGTTTGAATCCCACCACAGCAGATGGTGGAGTACTGGAATTAAGAATTTACTGAAAAGGATGAAACTTCTGTCAAATGCCAGAAAAATGCATCTGGTTCACTACTGTCCTTTAGGGAAGGAAATTGGCCATCCTTATCCAATGTGGCTCCAGAGCCATACCAATGTGGTTGACTCTCAACTGCTCTCCAAACAAGGACAACTAAGGATGGGCAATAAATGCTGGGCAGCCATGATGCCCATGTCCCCATGAATAAGTAAAAATTGATCATTCGCAACTATGAATCACAATAGGTGGTTGAGCATCAGGTCAATAGCCTGCAGTCATGGCTGATGAATCCAGTCAGGTTTTAGCTGACACTGCACAATTGTAAAAGATTTCTCCTGGTCAAACAAGGACACTCTGCATCACAGCTCAATTTTCCTACCCAACTCTATCGCCATTAACATGTGCCTACCTTGCGTCGCTTAATGTTCCTGGGATTCAGCGCCAGCCCTCACAGACAGCATCACTTTCAGTGCCTTGTCACAACTGCCTCTGCTGACCCAGCCAGTGATAATGTGTGGTGGTTTTTCATGGGCTGCTGGATTAGGGCTCCACTGGGGCAGCAGGGGGGTGGGTGGCTGGGGGTGGAGTGGCGGGGGGGGGACTGGCCTGAGACATGCAAAGGGACTCTGTGGGGAGGGGGGGTGGTATAAGAGTGAGGAAATTACACTCAGTCACAAGACGAGGGGTGTAGTATGGGAGGTTGGACTCCTCAGCACCAGCATGTAGGGGAGATTATATTGCAGAATGACAGGAGCTACGTGTGGGGCAAGAATGGGAAGAGAGCTAAGTGAAGATGCATTTCAGTTTGCATTGTTGAACTTGCAAAGACCATCCTTGTCCCATTACGCAGAGTGTTTTTTTTCAAGGGGGTTAGGGGTGGAGAGGTGGGGGAGTTTGCATGTCAATCCTATCTCAGCCATAACCAGCATATTGCATGCAGGGCATTGTCATAACATAGTGTGCCTCAACCTGTGGGGTTTCTGGCATCATTCTGGATTTTACACTCAGTCAGTAATGGCATCTGCAACCTACAAGTGGAGAAAAGGCATTGTGAGGACATTGGAGAGTGTGTGTGCAGATGGGGGGATGGCAATATTTGTCTAACAAGACCAAGTGCTCTCAAGGTAAAGAGGGCTGAAATCATATGGGCATGGGCACATCAACTGCAAAATGCTCAGGGGCTGGCAAATGGCTATCAACCACAATCATGGAAGGCTCAAGAAATACAAGGGGAGGATTTAGAGGTCTGTGAGAGAAGGAAAGTTGGACATGAAGCTCCTCCAGAACCATGGAAGGAGTTTCCATATGTACTCAGGGAGGATCTGAGCTAATCTGGCTGTACAGTTCAGTACCACCATCTTCCAACCTGTGCCAATGGTGCAGTACAAAATGGAGCTGAGGAGAACTTCTGCTGCGGGTGGGGGCTGGGGGGCCTGAAGGTGGACTGGGGAACATGAACTGGAGAGGAGAGAGGCAACTGAAGCATCACCCAACTGAACAGTGCATTTCCAAAGAAGGTGACAGGCACAGCTGAGGCATTTTACAAGCCTTTCAATGACGATGCAGGGAATCAGGGAAGTGAATCAATTATGCCACTGCGCAAGACTAATCCAGTAAGGTGGGATTAATCAGTTTTGTTGTATGAACCATTTGTTCATAGTATGGAAATTCTCCGGAATAATAATAAACTCCAGAGCAATTGGGTGAATGGACAATCTTCAAATGTGTTAGAATTGTAACACTAGCAGATGCCTCAAAGAAAAGCCTCAGACCTACTCAAATATTGTCATTTCCTGACTAAATCTTTTGCCTCCTGTTTACTCTAAAGAGTATAGAAGAAGTGAATAAGGAATCCAGCACTGGGCTGCTGGCAGCACATCCAAGTGGCTGCCAAAGTAATCTCATAGCAATCAGTCACATAAAGAAGAGCAGGAAAGGTGGCCTTGAAACACTGGTCAGGATTTCAGAGCAAATAGTTGCTGACACTGGTACAAAGCTCTTGAACCCACATTCACTGATGTGTCATTAACTGAAAGAGGCTCTTTGAAGACTAATGCTGATACTTGTCTGTTTCTCATTGTTGCTGCACAGAGGAGACCATCAGGAGGATGGAAGCTGGATTTCTTGCTGCATTATCATTTCTAATGTAGAGATGCCGGCGTTGGACTGGGGTAAACTCAGTAAAGTTTGACAACACTGATTTTAAATCCAACCAATTTATTTGATAGTAAATCCACGAGCTTTCGGCCTTTGTGGCCTTCGCCTGACAAAGGCCACAAAGGCCGAAAGCTCGTGAATTTATTATCAAATAAATCGGTTGGATTTAAAATCGGTATTGTCAAACTTTACTGAGTTTATCATTTCTAGACAGAAGTGAAGAAGGGGAAGATTGTGACCAAGGCACCTGGATCATCAAATGCCTCAAGACCACGGGCTAACAGGGATCTCCTGGAGGCAGGGAATGAGTTTCTCGGAGACATCATGAATCGGCAGCTCACAACAACCAGTCCTAGTGTATAGAGAATGTGAGAGACAGTGTCATCAATGACTCCACGTGTCTATGTATCTGATGACTCATATTTGCCACATTTTCCAGGAATTGACACAATAGAGGCTACAAGGACATCCATTGCCAGTGGCTGTGAAAGTAACAGCCATCCTGAACCTCCACGGCACTGGTTCCTTCCGAGCTTTCCTTGGTGACCCTTGTGGAATCTCTCAAACAGGCATTTCAGATGTCCTTTTTGCCAAAGCCCATAATTATGTCAATTGACAGAAATCAGACAAGACAAAATCTTTCTCCTATCCATCCTCTCAAAAACCTTCATTATGTCTACTTATTTCCTTCATAAAACAAGAAGTCTACATTTCCCCTGCCATTACCCAGCTCCAAAGAGTTGTAAGCAGACACAGAAATTAAGAAAATAAGCACAAGGTGATCAAAGTTCATTTCTGTGTCTGCTTGCAACTCTTTGTTTGTCACCAAAAGGAGCTGAAAAATTGACAGCCCCTATCTATAATTATTTCTTATCAACACACTTAGTCTTTGCAGCAGCTTACTTACTTGATCTGGTTCCTAATGTATTATTTCTACAAGATGCTCCCTGTGTGAGAGAAGGTTAAGTGGTGGAGGCTGGGAATTTCCCTAGAGCCTGAGATGACTCTTGCCAAAGCGAAGCACTCTATCCTGTGAGAAGCACAAGGCACACCAATACAATTAATATTCTGCCTACTTTGTCCGATTGAAGATAGAGCAAGTGAATGAAAACATCACAATCTAATTAAGAAGGAACTCCTTTCTTCCTGTATTTAGGCTAATAGTTTCATGGGAATCCAAATATATAAACCCAGCCTCGTTCAGATACCCATTTGTCAGTTGTGCTGAGACAGACCATATGGACAGTTCATGAAATGTTACACTAGGCAGAGCCCTCCTCTGAGGATGGAATTGAAACACATTTATCAGCTTAGTGTGAAATTACTACACCATCCTCCTGATCTTTCACATATACTATCCAATCCAGGAGTGAAGTATGATTTTGAAAGTAAATTGTGAATTAAAATAATTCAGATTTGAGCATTTGGAGCTTAATTGTGTAACCCATACCTTCTTTGCTTTAAGAACAGCACCTTCAATCATGTTATGAGATGCCTGTTCATAAAATGGTTTAGCAATATTTATGCTTATAGTGGCAACGTGCCTGTTGATTCCATTTTTCATTGGTGGTGGTACAGCAGTTAGCACTGCTGCCTCACAGCGCCAGAGACCCAGGTTTGTTTCCCAGCTTGGTCACTATGTGGAGTTTGCACGTTCTCCCCGTGTCTACATGGATTTCCTCCAGGTGCTCCGGTTTCCTCCCACAGTCTGAAAGACGAGCTTGTTAAGTGCACTGGCCATGCTAAATTCTCCCTTATTGTACCCGAACAGGCGCCAAAGTGTGGTGACTGTGTGATTTCCACAGTAACTTCATTGCCGTGTTAATATAAACCTACTTGAGACAATAATAAAAATTGTGACTGTTGACATAGTTGGGAAGTGTCAATTGCAATGGTTACCTCAGGTGCTCATTTCAGTAACAGGAACTGTAGACAAAGGTTCCCCACAGGTTTGGAATTCTGCTTCCAGTATGTTGTTGGCACCGGGTATTTTCTGTAACAGGATAGTTTGTGTTGCACCACCAGTGCAGAGAGGACATTCTTGGGTTTTCCATGGTCCCATAATGCATCTATAACACTGGGGGCACAAAATCAGGGTAACATTTCCTGGGTAGAATGACTGGCATGGCATCCAATAGCACTTCTTCCTCTAAGGAAAAAAAAGAATTGAGTGTTTTGCTGTTGCTGCACTTAGCAAATGAAGTAAAAATTGAAAATCCCAAGTGGAGGGGGCTGACAATTTTCTTTCACAAGACTCAGGAAGTAGTGATATTACGAGAGGTTCTGGCAAGGAGATGTATCATTTTGAATTTGAGGGCAATTGCCTCAGCAAGCCAGATCGAGGACTGCCTAGCAGCTAGCTGACTCGAGCAGCTTCTGCAATAACAAGATCCTGGCAGATGAAGAAGAAATTTAACACCTTCAAGGATCTTGACAGGATGTGAACCCTGTGCTTATCACTTTACAGTGGCCTGCAATACATATAGACTCCCTTCTCAAATTGCTGCAATTAGGAAACTGTTTTTTTACACATCATATTGCTCTCTACCACCGGCACAATACAACATGTATTCATATATGCATGTACTTTTCATCTTTGCAGGATAACCTTTGCTGATGGAGCATGGGCAGTGCAGTTAAACTTCTCTCGTTCGCACTTCCATGTTGTGTGCCCTTGCAGTGTCTAATTGATCAGCTTGGGCAGGCCTTGGAAAGCAGTTAACATTTCATCAATGTCTTAAGAGTGCAGCACAAGCAAGCCAACGACTGAATGGAGAAGCAATAAAACTGGACGAGGCTCCCTCCCAAATCTCCAGTCATTCTTGCACTTTGAAAAACTCACCCCACTCAGCAGAGTGAGTCACTGCCTGGGCTATTGAAGATGGGCTGGGGAATCTGAATTTGTACACTAGTGCCCATTCTCTCCCTCTTTCTCTTCCCACAAGGGGATGGCACTTTTCATGCACTCGTTCTGCCAGTATCAAAGTTAACTGGGAATATTATACGATATGAGGGGATCCGTAAATGTGTTCCAAAGGATGACTTGCAAATATGAATAGCCATTTTTTTCCTGCAGTTCCATACATACTACGATCAACTGCATTGAGTTAATAGTATATTCAGGACTGTTTCTCACATACAATCATAATTACATAATGACCTCTCCCTGAAGATTTGTACTATTGAATATCATTGCACTACAGGACTATTCCCCTGACAATTATGTATCCATTGACTGTCATAATGCCCTTGCTTGAAAGGCTACAAGTTCCAAACCCACTTCCAAGATTTGAGTAACTAATTTTATGGAGAAAAGTCATTGCAGTACTGAAGGAGTGTTGCACTGTCAGGCATGCTGTCTTTAGTGTACCATGTTGAACTGAGGCCCTGGTGATCGAGTAAATGCAAAACGTTCTGCATCACATTCTTCCCTGAACTAAAACTATCAAAAATAGATGGTCATTCTACTGCTGTTTGTAGAATCCACTATGTGAAAATTAACTGCAGTTAATGTAGAATTACACAGAGGAGGTGATTTTCCAGCCTCGCTGCACCTGCACCAATCCTGGAAAATAGGATGCAGGCCCAGGTTTTGTGCCCAGTGTTTGCAATCATCCTGGTCTCTTTCTAATGGCACTGGGAGTGGCACAGTTGCACGGTAGTTAGTACTGCTGCCTCACAGCACCAAGGAGTCGGATCCAATTCCTGAGGTCTTGTGCGGAGTCTGCAAGTTCTCCCCGTGTCTGCGTGGGTTTCCCCTAGATGCTCTGGTTTCCCCCCAAACTCCAATGACGTGTTGGTTAGGTGCATTGATCGTGTTAATTCTCCCTCAGGCGCCAGAGTGTGGCGATTCGGGGATTTTCACAGTAATTTCATTGTAGTGTTAGTGTAAGCCTGCGTGTGACACTAATAAAGAAACCATGACCTAAAAAACTTAACACAACTGGACCGTGCCCAGAGAACCCACCAGGCCAATTAGCATATTTAAAGTAGCATTTAAAAATACTCAGGCCATTCAGGAGTAGATTCTCCTAACTCCCTGGGCCTGGCGACCTTCAGATGTGTGCAAGACCAGCGAAAATTACTGGCAAAGGTCTGGCACGATGGCCACGCAGTGGGGGGCTCGGAGGCCAAGGAAACCATTGGGTAGGGCTGAGCAGTGGGGGACACATGCCTCCCATGTGAGGGGTGGGGATGGGGGAGGGGAGGGGGAGTAGGGTCCATAGGGCCAGTCATAGACAGCAGTGGGAAGTTGTGCGTGGAGCCTGAAGAGATTGGTGAGGCACTGAATAAATATTTCTCTTCGGTATTCACGCAGAGTGCTGGAAATGTAGCTATGGAGAACACTGAGGTACAGGGTTGCAAATTGGGAAGTAGTGTAGTAGATAGGGAGGATGTGCTAGAAATTCTCGAGGGTTTGAAGTTGGATAAGTCCCCTGGGCCGGACGGGATTTACCCTAGGATTCTCTGGGAGGCAAGAGAGTAGATTGCAGAGCCTCTGGCTCTGATCTTCAGGTCCTCGTTGGTTACGGGTGTGGTTCCGGAGGACTGGAGGATGGCGAATGTGGTCCCATTGTTTAAGAAGGGGAAGTGAGACCTTCCTGGGAATTATAGGCCAGTGAGTCTTACTTCTGTGGTGGGCAAGGTATTGGAGAGAATTATTAGGGATAGGATTTATAGTTATTTAGAGAGAAATGAATTGATTGGGGATATTCAGCATGGTTTTGTGAAGGGTAGGTCGTGCCTTACTAACCTCATTGAGTTTTTTGAAAAAGTGACTAAAGAGGTGGATGGGGTAAGGCGGTTGATGTGGTATATATGGACTTTAGTAAGGCGTTTGATAAGGTGGCCCATGGAAGACTTCTTCAGAAAATGCAGATGTGTGGAATAGAGGGTGATTTAGCTAATTGGATTAGGAATTGGCTGGCAGATAGAAGACAGAGGGTGGTGGTTGATGGGAGATATTCATCGTGGAGTTCGGTGACGAGTTGTGTGCCTCAGGGGTCTGTTTTGGGGCCCCTGCTGTTTGTAATTTTTATAAATGATCTGGATGGGGGTATTGAGGGATGGATCAGTAAATTTGCAGATGATACTAAAGTTGGTGGTGTGGTAGATAGTGAAGAGGGGTGTTTTAGTTTTCAGAGTGACTTGGACAAGTTGCAGAGCTGGGCCGAGAGGTGGCAAATGGAGTTTAATGTGGAAAGTGTGAGGTAATGCACTTTGGCAGGAACAATAAATGTGTAGAGTATAGGGCTAATGGTAGGGCTCTTAATAGTGTTGAGGAACAGAAGGATCTTGGTGTATGTGTCAATAGATTCCTGAAAGTAGGCAGTCAAGTGGATAAAGTTGTTAAGAAGGCATATGGAGTCTTAGCTTTTATTGGTAGGGGATTGAATTTAGGAGCCGCAGCATCATGTTGCAACTGTACAAAACTCTAGTGCGGCCGCACTTGGAGTATTGTGTGCAGTTCTGGTCGCCACATTATAAGAAAGATGTGGAGGCATTGGAGAGGGTACAGAGGGGGTTTACCAGGATGTTGCCTGGTATGGAGGGCAGGTCCTATGAAGAGAGGTTGAAGGATTTGAGGTTGTTTTCGTTAGAAAGGAGGCGGCTAGAGGGGATCTTATTGAAGCATATAAGATGATTAGAGGTTTAGATAGGGTGGACAGTGATAGCCTTTTTCCTAGGATGGAGAAAGCTAGCACGAGGGACACAGCTTTAAATTAAGGGGTATGAGTTATAGGACGGATATCAGAGGTAGGTTCTTTACTCAAAGCGTGATTAGGGAGTGGAATGCCCTGCCTGCAGCTGTTGTAGATGCGCCAAGTTTGGTGGCGTTTAAGAGTTTAATTGATAAGTATATGGAAGAGAAGGGAATGGTTTAGTTTGGAGGGGCATTGCTTGTTATTTTGGTCGGCACAACATCGAAGGCCGAAGGGCCTGTTCTGTGCTGTATTGTTCTATGTTCTATGTTCTATATGGGGAGGGCGGGGGTCTCCCTATGCACTGTGAGATTGATGTGCTCTTCCAAGACGACGCCTTATCACTTTGCAACCAGGCTCACTCGTATGTTGAGGCCCCACAGACCCCCCCAAAACTGGCACGCAACTCACCACTCTCCCAAAAAAACAACTGTGGGACAATTGTCGTTAGGACTGTGCCAGACAGACTGGCACGGATTTCTCCAGTTCTCTTATTGTTACAACAAGTTCTGGAGCGAAAATTCCACCCAGAATTTACTGAACAGCAACAAGCAATTTGCTGCAATTGGTCTATGCTGCTGGTCTTAATGTTGCACACCAGCCTCTTTCTACCTTATTTTGTCGAATCCCTCGAACATACAGCAGTCCTCATTAGCAGTTACACTAGTCACCTCAATCACCAATGTTGCCTCTGAAACTAAAACAGAAAGTGCTGGAAAATCTCAGCAAGTCTGCCAGCGTCTGTGGAGGGAGAATAGAGACAATGTTTTGAGTCCGAATGACCCTTTGTTAGAGCTCATTCCTGCTCTCCATCTTGCCCCCTCGCACCCTCACCCCTTTTAGGGTAACTGCCTGAACCATCTGTACTGCTGTTCAGCCATTCTCACTTAATGGACACTTTTAGCATCTTTCTTAGCTTTTTTCATCCTCGCTTTCATTCCTTTTGTTCAATTACAGACACCCGCTGCCTTCACCCTGACTCTCATAATACAAATCTCCTCTATTTTCTTTTCTCTTAGCTCTGCTGAAGGATCATCTTGACTCGAAACGTTGGTTCTATTCTCTCTCCACAGATGCTGTCAGACCTGCTGAGATTTTCCCCCTTTTTCTATTTCTGTTTCAGATTCCAGCATCCGCAGTATTTTGCTTTTGCCTTGAAAATTGTTCATGTCCTGGTTTTTTTCAGCACACGTTCCCTTGATACATTTTTTCACGGCCGCAAGCGATTTTAACCCAGAACACCATGCATGGTAACTTTTAGGATGCTGCGATCAAATATTTGGCAGCATTTTCTCTCTATTTTGCCTATCCCCATTGATTCTGCCTGGTAGTGTATCTCTTTCTGGTTCTCTTTCCTGCTTCTCTGATCCAATCTTCCATTGGTAGCTCCGAAATCTATGAACATAGGTGCAGTTCAGCTCTTTAACCACGTAACCGGGAAACAAGAGGCAACCGTTCAGCTCCTCAAGCCCATTACAAAGAAACAGGATGAGCTTATTCAAGCCTCTGAGCTTGCTTAGCCATTCAATTAGATGGTGGTTGATCCTTATCTTAACTCAATCTGCCTTGGGTTCGGTAACCTTGTCTACAATTAGCTGTTAATTTAGCTTTGCATCAACTAAATTTTGTCTACATACAAATTTTCAGAAATAATTAATGTAAAATGCTTTAAGGTATATCTGTGGAAAGTGATAAAGATGGGAAAATATAAAACTCTGGTTCTTTTTAATTAGAACAAATACTGCTGCAATAATATAGTGACTCTTGTCACGTACAAAGGGTTCCCTCTGCAGCTGCTATGGACAACCACTTCTTCCTGAATCTATAGGTACAAAGCCATCTCCTATCTTACATCCAAGTTATTCTGATCTACACACAACCATCTTGTGTAGCCTCCAACCCCAAAAATGAAGAGGCTTCCCTGCAGGCTTACCACCTGGGCAGAGGCAGTGCATCCAAAGAATCCATGGCCAGATTTTCTGGCGGTTCTCGCTGGCGGGACCTTCCGTTCCCACCAATGTTGCACCCCTGCCACAGGTATCCTGGCAACATGGGGTGAAATCAACGGAACATCCCAATGACACCACTGGGACCAGAAGATCTCAAAGCAAGCCTACAGCATGTCTCCTCCCATCATGGAAAAGGTGCCACAGGGAGGCCAGAAAATCCCATCCCATGTCCCAAGGAGGGGTTTCCAGATACGAAAGGCTGCCCCTGCAACCCAAAAACAATCACTTTTTGGTTTATTCATTCGTTGGACAAGGGCATCGCTGGCTGGCCAGCATTTATTGCCTATCCCTAGTTGTCCTTAGAGGGCAGTTGAGAGTCAATCACTTTGCTGTGGTTCTGGAGTCACACATAGGCCAGGTAAGGATGGCAGGTTTCCTTCTCTAAAGGATGTTAGTGAACCAGATGGATTTTCTGACAATCAACAATGGTTTCAAGTTCATTAGTAGATTCTTAATTCCAGATATTTTTATTGAATTCAAATTCCACCACCTGCCGTGGTGGGATTCGAACCCTGTCCCCCAGAACATGAGTTTCTGGATTAATAGCGATAATACCACTAGGCCATTGCTTCTCCATTGTCTTCTCTTCCAATCAACAGAGCCTGCTTGCCATGAGGTAAAAAAATCTGTAACTCTCTTGTGAGAGTGCCTAAAATGCAGACACCCTCTCAGTTTCCTTGCTGCTACCTCTCTCAGTAACACAGCCAAGACTTCAGGGTTGCAGGCCTTCATGGGGAAGAGTTTGGAGAGCCAACCTATCTTATTGAACAAAATGGGCCTTGCTAATTAAGAGGCGGCCACTAGGAAGATTGTTACCACTGCCCTCGTATGTGCAAGATATTGGCCACACCTGGAGAATTGTATGCAGGTTTGGTGTCCTTATCTGAGGAAGGATGTCCATGTTATAACGGGAATATAATGAAGGCTTATCAGGCTGATTCCTGGGTGGCAAATCTGTTGTATGAGGAAGGACTGTCAGTTAGGATTATGTTCATTATTTAGATTTATGTTCAAATTTAGGACTGTGAAAGGGAACTTCATAGAAGCTTATAAAATTCTAAAAGGATTGACAGGACTAGGTAGGATAGATTCAGAAAGAATGGTGGAAAAGTCCAGAACTAGGGGTCATTGTTTGAGGATAAAGGCTAAACCTTTAGGACTGAGGTGAGGAGCAATTTCTTCATACAGAAGGTGGTGAATGTGTGGAATTCATTACCACAGAAACTAATTGAAGCTAAAATGTTGTCTGATTTCAAGAAGTAATTAGATATAACTCTTGGGGCTAAAGGGATCAAGGGATATGGGGAGAAAGTGGGATCAGAATATTGTATTTGATGATCAGCCCTTCATTCATGCTCCACCGTTCATGATCAAAATGAATGGTGGAGCAGGCTTGAAGGGCTGAATGACTGATTCTTGCTTCTAGTTTTTATGTTTCTATGATGGATCAGGACATGCATATGATCCCAATGATGGGACTCAGCCCTTCCTGAGAAAATTCCAGTCAAGTTCCTTCTCTCTGACACAGAAACATCACATGTATTCTCTGAAGAATGCTGAAATCAATTGAAGCACTGAGAGCCTGTGCATTCAAAATTTCCTGGAAGCATTTTTAAAACACATTGAGTTACTTTTCAAGAGGTTTAATGTTCTCCTTCAGAATTGCTTTATTTTTATTGCATAAATTGGCTTTTCAGCTGCATGTACTTGCAAGTGTTAGAACAAAAGCACTTCGAATAACACTCTAAAAATCTAATGCGATATGCTTTTTTAATGGCAAGAGGAAAGGAATATAAAACTGAGATATAATGGTAGATCTTTATAAAAGCTTAATAAGACCACAACTGAAGTACAATGTGCAGTTTTGGACAACACACTTTAGGAATAGCTTTGAAGTAAGTTTAGCACTGGTTTATTATGATGCTGTCTCCATGAGGAACTATTAAGCATGAAGAAAGAATTGAAAAGCTCCATAAGAGTGAGTGCTTGATGTTGTAATATGTTGTGTGTAGTTTGCTAGGTCTCGTGAAGAGGTTCTGAGTCTTATATGGTTTAACAGTAAATGTTTATTAACTCCCTGTAGCTATATACATGTTTATAGTATAAGGTCTAAACTAGGAGCTGTCTCCACGCTTGCCTCTACACATGTTTCTGTCCAGTAAGAGACCGGCATCTAGACTCAGGTCAAGTGTTCCATTGCCTCACATTGTGGGCAGTACTGTACTATTTCAATGTTAACTATGTCAGGTCTTTATACTATACATGCCTCCAAATCTTTATCCAATGTATTTTCAATGCATTCCTATAGACCCAACATATTTCTACTACCACTTCTCCCTATCTGAGCTCTTGTATTTAAAGACTCAGGGAGACTGGAGGTTGGATAAATTTACCTTTTGGAGGAGTGATAGACTTGGTTACACTGGGTACACTTTGATGAAGAGGAGGTTGTTTTTGATGTGGTCATTCTCATGTTTGGTTATGATCTTAGTCCTCTCATTTTGGTCTTTGGAGTTAAACCAAAGAGTTAAACCACTTACTACTAAGAAACATGATTGTGTTTTCCTCTTGGTGTGGTATCTTGAACTATGCATCTGGTTCTGTTAGCTTTGCTTAGCTTTCTGAAGTGTCGTATTCGGTTACAATTAAAACATTTAGCCAATTAGCGTATTGCTTCCTTTGGCCTGAGGTGTCCCTCTGCTATTTCACTAGATGGACAGTAAGGCTTCCTTGATACTGTGGTTTATTTTCTCCTTGTAAAATGGATCTGTGATATATTTCCAAGTCTGGATGATGAGGCAAACTTGCAACTGGTGGTTTTCCCATGAAACCTTGAAAATTGGAAGATAGCTAACGTAAGCCAGCCAATCAAAAAGGGAGACAGAGAGAAAACAGAGAACTATAGACCAGTGAGCTTAATATCGATACTAGAGAAGCTGCTAAAGTACATCATTGTTCTCCGGAGCTGTGATTTTGAAGAGTGGCTGCTTGCTGGTGAGACTATTGAAGTTTGAAATCTTTCTTTAATCAATAGGTTTAGGTCGCGGGGGTTTTTTTGTTTATTTTGGCGCTCCGTAGCAGGGGATAGGCGCGGGGGCTGCTGGGAAGGAAGCGCGGGACTATATAAATAAGGCCAAGGTAGATAGCGGGCAGCGTCGGGAGCGGGCAGTGCAGTGAGGCGGGGAGCAGAGTGAGAGCTGTAAGGGCTTAAGCTCACTGGGCTTGAGCGAGCGCAGGCTTGGACGTGGTAGGTGGCTGGACTCCTGTCCCACCCAAACTCTAGGGCCCACACCTCTAAAGCAGGTGTATAAAATGTCAGGGTCAATGATAAAACGTGTCCGCTGTGTTCGCTGCCATATGTGGACATTCTTGGAGGCAGCACGTCTCCAGAAAGCCCACATATGCACAAAGTGTTTGGAATTGCAACGATTGAGGGCTCGGGTGAGGCAGTTAGAGCTGAGACTGGAGGATATGTTTATAGTCAGAGAGAACGAGGGGCTAATGAACAGGGACCACAGTCCAGAAGGGACCCCAGGGCCTATGAGGAGGGATGGGTGGGTAACAGATAGGAAGTTGAAAAAGAAAAGGAGTCACGGCACTAAGATCACCCCAGAGTAGGCATCCCAGAACATCAAGGGTAGGGCAACAGCTGAGGTAGAGAGTGCAAGGGAGGGGGATCTAAATGCCCCAGAGGACGGTAGGAGTGAGGGATGTGAGATAGTGGTGGGGGATGAGAAGGTCAAGGGGATCGACAAGCGGTTCTGTGGGCAAAAGCGGGACTCCAGGATGGTAGTCTGCCTCCCTGGAGCAGGGGTCCAGGATGTTACGGAGAGGGTAGAGGGAATTTTGAAGGGTGGAGGGTCTAAGGCTGATGTAATAGTTCACGTAGGAGAGAAGGATGTAGGAACAAAGTGCAGGGAGGACATACGTAGGCAGTTCAGGGAGTTGGGGGCTCGGCTGAAGTGTAGGGCCTCCAGGGTGGCATTCTCTGGGCTGCTGCCGAGGCCTGGAAATGACAGGGTTAGGAACAACGAGGTGCTCCAACTGAATGCGTGGTTGAGGGATTGGTGTAGGGCGGAGGGATTCAGATTCTTAGACCATTGGGAAGTCTTCAGGAGGGAGGGGCATCTATACAAGAGGGACGGGGAACAGTTGTCTGGGAAGGACACCCATATTTTAGCTGGGAGGTTAGCTGGAGTGTTTCAGCAGGGTTTAAACTAATATGAAGGGGGGGTGGGGAGATAGAGGGAACTGGGAGTGGGAGAGAGATGTGTGACAGGGTAATTCCGGAGAGTAGGAAGGAGGATCAGAGAGTGCCTGAGGGCCTTCAGTGCATGTGTTTTAATGCGAGGAGTGTGACTGGCAAAACAGATGAACCGAAGGCAATAATGTTCGAGAGGAAGTTAGAAGTGGTGGCGGTGACTGAGACGTGGCTAAAGGAAGGGCAGGACTGGCAATTGAATATTCCGGGGTATAAGTGTTTTAGGCATGATAGAGGTGGTTTGAGGAGAGGAGGGTGAGTGGTGTTATTAGTTAAGGATCACATCATAGCAGTGCAGAAGGAGGGTGGTATGGCTGAGTTAGGAATTGAGTCGCTATGGGTGGAGTTGAGGAATAGGAAGGGTGTGGGTTGGGTGTGTACTACAGACCGCCCAACAGTCCGCGGGCCGTGGAAGAAGGGACATGTAAGAAAATTTTAGATAAGTGTAGGAAGAATAGGGTAGTTGTAATGAGAGATTTCAATTTCCCTGGGGTAGATTGGAAGGTGCCGAGAGCGGAAGGTGCGGATGGGGAGGAATTTGTACAGTGTGTTTTAGAAGGGTCCTTGGAGCAGTATGTGGATAGCCCGACTAGAGAGGGGGCTATACTGGATCTGGTTCTGGGGAAGGAGCCAGGGCAGGTGGTTGACGTTGTAGTAGGAGAGCATGTGTCTAATAGTGACCACAACTCTGTCTGCTTTAGGGTATTAATGGAAAAAGATGAAGCCTGCCCTAAGGGGAGGGTGTTAAACTGGGGGAGGCTAGATATAGCCAGATTAGGCAGGATCTTAGGGATACCGACTGGGATAAGCTGTTCGAGGGTAGGTCGACACTGCACATGTGGGAATCTTTCAAGGGAAAACTAAAATTTTTGCAGGAAAGACACGTGCCAGTAAGGAGGAAGGATGGGAAAGGTAGGATTAGAGAACCGTGGGTTACTAGGGATGTTGAGGACTTGGTCAGGAAGAAGCGGGAGGCGTACGTTAGATCCAGGCAACTGGGGACAGAGACAGCGCTGGAAAAATATAGAGAGCGTAGACGGGATCTTAAAAGGGGTGTCAGAAAGGCAGAAAGGGGCCACGAAATGGCTTTGGCAGGTAGGATTAAGGAAAATCCTAAGGCATTTTACTCCTATGTAAGGAGCAAAAGGATGGTTAGAGGGAAGATTGGACCTCTCAGGGACAGAGGAGGGAACTATGCTTAGAGCCTGAGGGAATGGGGGAGATCCTGAATGAATACTTTGCGTCGGTATTCACGCGGGAGAGGGGCCTGATGTCTGATGCCAGCTTTAAGGAATTTGAGGACCCATTAAAGGAAATAATCATTACAAAGGGACGAAGTGTTGGGGCTTTTAGGTAGCATAAAGACTTATAAAGCTCCGGGGCCTGATGGTATTTATCCCAGGCTGCTAAGGGAGGTGAGAGATGACATTGCTGGGCCTCTGACACAAATCTTTGTCTCCTCTTTGGACTCAGGGGAGGTCCCAGAGGACTGGAGGATTGCAAATGTAGTACCGTTGTTTAAAAAGGGTCAGAGGGATAACCCAGAGAACTATAGGCCGGTGAGCTTGACTTCAGTTATAGGTAAGCTAATGGAGAGGATTCTCAGGGACAGGATGTATGAGCATCTGGAGCGCTGCGATCTGATCAGGGATACGCAGCATGGCTTTGTTAAGAGGAGGTCGTGCCTTACGAATCTAGTGGAATTTTTTGAAGAGGTGACAAAAATGATTGATGAAGGACAAGCCGTTGATGTCGTCTATATGGATTTCAGTAAGGCGTTTGATAAGGTCCCTCATGGTAGGCTGATAGAAAAGGTGAAGGCGCATGGTATACAGGGCCAGGTATGTAGGTGGGTTGAGAGCTGGCTTGGGAGGAGGAGACAGCGGGTAGTAGTGGAAGGCTCTTTTTCCAACTGGAGGTCTGTCACTAGTGATGTGCCACAGGGCTCTGTACTAGGACCCCTTCTATTTGTGGTGTATATAAATGACTTGGAAGAGGGGATAGGTGGTGTGATCAGCAAATTTGCTGATGACACTAAGATGATTGGATTGGCGGGTACTGAGGAGCAGTGCCTGGCAATACAACATGACATAGATAGGCTGGTAGATTGGGCAGATAGATGGCAAATGGAATTTAATCCTGATAAATGCAAGGGGATGCATTTTGGCCAGAATAATGTAGAGGGGAGTTATAGGATAAAAGGTAAAACTATCCGGAGTATAGAGATGCAGAGAGACCTGGGGGTGCAAGTTCACAAGTCTCTGAAGGTGTCAGTACAGGTGGAGAATGTGGTAAAAAAAGCGTATGGTATGTTAGCCTTCATAGGAAGGGGTATAGAATACAAGAGTAGGAGTCTAATGTTGCAAGTGTACAGAACGTTGGTTAGACCTCATCTGGAGTACTGCGTCCAGTTCTGGTCGCCGTACTACAGGAAGGATGTAGAGGCCCTGGAGAGAGTGCAGAGGAGATTTACCAGGATGCTGCCCGGTATGGAAGGGCTGTCTTACGAGGAAAGATTGAAAACACTGGGGTTGTTTTCCCTTGAAAGACGTCGGCTGAGAGGGGATCTTTTAGAGGTATATAAGATTATGAGGGGTATAGATAGAGTAAATGGTGGTAAGCTTTCTCCACCATTAGAAATGGATAGAATGAGGGGTCACGGGCTCAGGGTGAGGGGGGGCTATGTATAAGACAAATATTAGAGGCCAGTTTTTCACACAAAGGGTAGTGGGGGTGTGGAATGCACTGCCGAGTAAGGTGGTGGGAGCAGGCATTCTAGGGTTGTTTAAGGGTCTCTTGGACAGCCACATGAGCGGTCTGCAGATAGAGGGATATAGCAGGACTGTTTGAATATCGGGAGGACCAAATAGTAGTGGACTATCTTTTAGTTTCGTCTCGGAATGTCTCAGTTTTTTTTTTGTTTTTTTTTAGCACGTTTAATTAAGTCTTATTTGTTTCCGCAGGCAATTCAGTCCACCTTGTTGACCAACAAGGGGCATGCATGCGGCATGTCGTGCGAGAGCTGCTCTTGGAGGTTGCTTTAGGAGTTGCCTAGTCGTTCACGTCGTCAGTGTATGCTTAAACTGGACCATCTGATGGGCATCATGACAGCTCAGAGATTATCGCTGTTGCTGTGCTGATACATGGATTTGGGCCTGTGTCTGCGGGAGTTTGCGCATTCTCCCCGTGGTTGCATGGGTTTCCTCCGGGTGCTCCGGTTTCCTCCCACATCCCAAAAATGTGGTCTTAGGCTGATTGGGTAACAAATTGTCCCTATATTGGTCCCTATATGGGAATCTTCAACAATAGGCATAGACTAAAGTCAAGGATATGTCATTAAGACGTTAGGACGGCGGCATGGGCTCATTGGGCCGAAGGGCCTGTTTCCCGTGCTGTGTTGCTCTTTGTTGTTCTTTGTTCTTTATCATCAAGAATTTCATAACTCAGCATTTGGAAGGCAGTGGTACAATCAGACAAAGTCAGCCTGGATTTACAAAAGGGAAATAATGCTTGATAAATTTATTGGAAATCTTTGAAGATATAACTAGTAGAATTGATCGAGGAAAACCTCGAATATGATTTATTTAGACTTTCCAAAGGCTTTTGACAAGGTCTCATAACAGACTACTACATAAAGTTAAAGCACATGGGATTGCAGATAATGTCTTGAGATGGATAGAAAGCAGGTTAGCAGATAGGAAACAAAGAGTTTTCATAAATAGGTCTTTTTCTGATTGGCAGTCAGTGACCAGTAGGGCTCCATAGGGAGCTGTGCAAGGACCCAATTGTTCACATTACATATTAATGATTTGAAAGAGAGAACTGAATGTATTATCTCCAAATTTGCAGCTGATACAAAATTGGGTGGGGGGTGAGGTGAGCTGTGAGGAGGAAGCAGAGATGCTTCAGCAAGATTTGGATAGGCTGAGTGTGTATATGACAGATGCTGTATAATGTGGATAAATGTGAGGTTATACACTTTGGTAGCAATAATAGGAAGACAGATTATGACTTGAAAGGCTGTAAATTGAGAGAGGGGGATACTCAGCAAGACCTTGGTGTCCTTGTGCAACAGTTGCTAAAAGTAAGCGCACAGGTATAGCAGGCAGTAAAGAAGGTAAAGGATATGTTAGTCTTCATAGTGAGAGGATTTAAGTAGAGGGATAGAGATATTTTGCTGCAATAGGATGTTGGTGAAGCCACACCTAGAGTATTGTGTGCTGTTTTGGTGTCCTTATCTGAGGAATGATGCCCATGCTATAGGGGAGCACAGCAAAGATCTTATAAAAACATATAAAATTCTAACAGATTTAGATAGGGTAGATTCAGAGGGAATATTCCCAATGGTGGGAAAGTTCAGAAGTAGGGGTCGTAGTTTGAGAATAAGAAGTAAATTTTTTAGAAGTGAAGTGAAGAGAAATTTCTTCACCCAGAGAGTGGTGAATGTGTGGAATTCACTACCACAGAAAGTAGTCGAGGCTAAAATATTTACGATTTCAAGAAGAAATTAGATATCACTCTTGGGGCTAAAGAGATCAAGGGATATTGGGGAAGGCGGAATCAGAATATTGAATTTGATGATCAAAATGAATGGTAGAGCAGGCTCGAAGGGCCAAATGGCCTACTCCTGCTTCTAGTTTTTGTGTTTCTATGCCCTTTGTCCCTCTAGTTGGAAGACGTCACAAAGTGGAAGATGCTATCGAAGGATTCTTGGTGAGTTGCTGTAGTGCATTGTGTAGATGGCACACACTGCTGACACTGTGTGTTAATGCTGGGGGGAGGAAATGTTTAAGGTGATGAATGAGCTGCTAATCAAGCAGGCTACTTTGTCCTGGGTGATGTTGAGCTTCTGGAGTGTTATTAGAGCTGCACTCATCCATCCAAGTGAAGAATATTCCATTACACTCCTGACCTGGGTCTTGCAGATGGTAGATTGGCTTTGTGGACTGAGGAGGTGAGATACTCGCCCCTGAATTCCCAGACTCTGACCTGCTCTCGTAACCATGGGCTGATCCAGTTCAGTTTCTGAGACATCCTAGAATATTAAATTTAAAGTGCATTCTGGAAGAACTTTTAATTAGATAGATATTACTTAATGTGACTTTAAACCTGTGATACCTGGTCAGTTAATAAAGCTAATGATAAAACATACAAAGGAATAATTGAATCGAGGCACTGGAGAGGAGAGAAGATTAAACTAGGATGTTATGAGGAATATGTGCAAATACTTATTAAGATAGGAACCGACTAGCTTAGGTGTGTGATTCTGAATAACGTCAACAGTGTGGGTTCGATTCCCATTCTGGCTAAAGCAGACTGGGACCCTGTCCCTTTACTCTGCAGCTGACAGTGGAAGGCAAGGGCAAATCACCACTAATAAAAACTGCCAAGAAAATAGCTCAGGATGAAGCATCAGCAGACAATGAGCCAAAGACCTGCCTTCAGGCAAAGCACAGCTCATTCACGTATTGGGAAAAGATGAAAAGGCTTGGCCTATTTTCTCTTGAAGCATGAAGGCTCAAGGGTGACCCAATAGAAGTCTTTAAATTATGAAAGGTTGGAGTTTTGATCAAGTGGACACAGAGAGAATGTTGACTCTTATGGAGAAGTGCATCCTGGAGATCATCAATATAAAACAGCCATTAAGGATCCAATGGTAAATTCAAAGGAAACGTCTTTATCCAGAGATAGTGGGAATATGGAACCCAAGGCCTCAAGAATGGTTGGAGCAAATGGTAAATGCATTTCAGGGGAAGCTGGATAAGCATTTGAAGAAGAAGGGAAAATGGTAGATTGAGGTAAGAAAATAAGGAAATGGGCTAAAACAGAGAACAAACACTTCCATGGAGTGTTTGAGCTGAACACCCTGTTTCGGTGCCATGTATCCCATTGCAATCCAATATAGTTACAACCTTTATTCAATGTTTAGCTAGACAGCCTCTGCCATCAAATGATGATTGTTGGGCTCAATTTCTCTGGGCTAAATGAACAAATGTGGTTGGCACAGTGGTTAGCACTGCTGCCTCACAGTGCTAGGGACCCAGGTTCAATTCCTGGCTTGGGTCGCTGTCTGTGTGGAGTTTACACTTTCTCCTGTGTCTGAGTGGGTTTCCTCCGGGTGCTTTGGTTTCCTCCCACTGTCCAAAGATGTGCATGTTAGGTGGATTGGCTGTGCTAAATTGAGTGTCGGGGAACTAGCTCAGGCAAATGCATGGGGATATGAGGATAGCGACTAAGTGGGATTATAGTTGGTGAAGATCCAATGGGCTGAATGGCTTCCTTCTGCACAGTAGGATTCTATGCTTCTATGAGTCACCATAACCACAAGAGGACAGAAAAACAGAAGAGTTTGTTTGTGGATTGGGCACTATGAGTAATTTAATATGAAACTGGGCAGCACAGTGGCACTGTGGGTAGCACTGCTGCCTCACAGCACCAGGGACTCAATTTTCAATTCCAGCCTTGGGTCACTGTCTGTGTGGAGTTTGCACATTCTCCCCGTGTTGGTATGGGTTTCCTCCAGATGCTCCAGTTCCCTCCCACGATCCAAAGGTGTGCAGGCTAGTTGATTGGCCATGCTAAATTTCCCCTGAGTGTCCAAAAGTGTGTAGGTTAGGTGGATAAGCAGGTAAATACTTGGGGTTACAGGAATAGGGCTTGGGTAAGATTCTCTATCCGAGAGTCAATGCAGACTCAATGGACTGAATGGCTTCCTTCTGCACTGTCAGGATTCTATGGTTTTATATTGAAAAGACCAAAGGATCCTTTGATAGCACCTTCCAAATCCGTGATTTCTAACATTGAGAAGGACAAGGACAGCAGGTGTACGTGAACACTGCCAGCTGGAAGTTCCTCTCCAAGCTGCCATCCTGATATGGAAATATATCGTCATTCCTTCACCGTCACTGGATCAAAATCCGGAATTCCCTCCTAAAGCTCTGTGGGGTATTTACAACGGTTTAAGAAGGCAGCTCACCACCACCTTCTGAAGGGCAATTGGGGATGGACAATAAATGCTGGCCCAGTCAGTAATACCCATATCCAGTGAAAGAATAAAATCGATTAAGTCTTTTAGTGGAAATGCCAGTCTAATTCCACAATATCAACTGTTCAGAATTAGAGAAAAACAGCATACTTTTGTATACTTCCCTTCATAATTTCCAGTGTCTGAAAGCATTTTGCAGCCTATGAACCACTCTTTGAAGAATAATCATTGTTACAATGCAGGAGATGTAGCAGCTGGTTTTACACACAACACAAACAGATAATCTGTGTTCATGATGTTGATTGAGAAATAAATATTAGCCAGGCCATGAGGAGAAAGTTTATTGATTAGTCACAAGTAAGGCATACATTAATACTGCAATGAAATTACTGTGAAACTCCATTCATCACCACAGTCCGGGTCAATGCACCTAACCAGCATGTCTTTCAGAAGGTAGGAGAAAACCGGGGCAGCCCGAGGAAAGCCATGCAGACACAGGGAGAACATGCAGACTCCACACAGATAGTGACCCAAGCCAGGAATTGAACCCAGGTCTCTGACACTGTGAGGCAGCAGTGCTAACCGCTGCACCATCTTGCCTATTTTTCTTCCTACTTTTCTTCAAATAATGCTAAGACATCTTTTACCTAAACACAAGACAGCTAATTTGCCCCATTTTGAAGGAATGCACCTCCAAAGGTGCAGCACCCACCCAGTATTCACAGAAATTCTTAGCCTGGATTAATAAATTCAAGATTCTGGATTTGAATCCTCAATTATTCTGACATAGAAGGGAAAGTTCTACCAAACACAAGAGGTTGGAGCCACAGCTGACACATTCAGAAGTCAAAATGAAAACACACAGATTGACAGTTTCATAGCTTTGTCACAGTGCTAATGCACACTTTCTCAAGGCAGCTCAGAGAGTAACTTCAGATTAAATTGAATCACCTATAACCATCTCTGTTTCCAATGCTGCTTTCCGGCACATCATACTGCAGTTTAATTGAGTGTAATGCATATACTGGAATAGGACGTGATTGAATTGGATCAACATGATATGAATTGAATAAACCCAGGTGCAAACAGTACATTATGTTTACTGATGCATTTGAAGAGTCCATGATCTAATTAAATAATATCCTTAGAAATCCTGAGTGGCAATGCTATCACTTAAAAAAAAAGTAAATTGTTGGGAGTTTAAGAAATTGGATATTATAAAGTCCAATAGGGCTCAAATCAAACTAGGTTTACTAAAGAGTTTATAAGATAGCCTGGGAAAAATGTCTTTTCAGCGTCAAACTTATTGTTCTGCACATCAATATATCCAAGGTGCTGATGTGTCCTGCAGCCTTACCCCACCCCCACCCCCACCTCACCCCAGTCCACCTTCTCCAACACTCTCTTCCTCACCGTGGTGATGGATTTTGAAGAAGAAGTTAAAGGAAACTGTTTCCCAATGATTGGCAATCTCCAAGACAATCTTCTGGAGAAAAGATTTGAAACTTTATCTATCTAACTGTTACTGGGTATAAAGGGAAATTGATGGTTGGAGACTACTCATATAATTTTAGCAGGAAAATGTGTGTTGCTTCAAGAAGCTGACGTGCATTTTATTTTTATCTCAATGTGGATTATGGAGTCATTTATTCAAACTTTAAGTTTGAAATTTATTCATTAGTGTCACAAGTAGGTTTACATTAACTCTACAATGAAGTTACTGTGAAGATCCCCTGCTGTCTCACTAACCACAGCTCAGTCCTTATGCACACACTGGCAAACAATTTAAGTCTTGAATTCAACCAGCATCAACAGATGGTAGGAGAGAAATTGCGTAGCTCTAAATTGTATGTTATCAAACTGTTGCGCTGTTGTATGCCTTTTTACACTGATAGAGTCTGCAGATTGTTGTTTGGGTGGATAATATTGTTGGTCAGACTAGGTAGGAGTGACTGCAAGAAATTAGTGTCAGAGAGTCATAAAGGTTTACAGCATGGAAACAGGCCTTTTGATCCAACTTGTTCATGCCACCCTTTTTTTAAAAAAAAACCTAAACTAATCCCAATTGCCTGCATTTGGTCCATATCCTTCTATACACATCGGACCCATGTAATTATCTGCTTTTTAGAAAGCAAAATTGTACCCGCCTCTACTACCACCTCTGGCAGCTTGTTCCAGACACTCACCACTCTCTGTGTGAAAAAATTGCTCCTCTGGACACTTTTGTATCTCTTTCCTCTCACTTTAAAACTATGCCCTCTAGTTTTAGACTCCCCTACCTTTGGGAAAAAATATTGACTATCAAGCCAGTCTGTGCCCCTCATTATTTTATAGTCTCTATAAGGTCACCGCTCAGCCTCCTACATTCCAGAGAAAAATGTCCCAGTTTATCCAGCTTATCCTTATAACTCAAATCATCAGTCCCAGTAGCATCCTAGTAAATCTTTTCTGCTTTCTTTCTAGTTTAATAATATCCTTTTTATAATAAGGTGATCAGAATTGCACACAGTATCCCAAATATGGCCTTACCAAGTGAAAAATAATTGTTCCCTCCCTGTCGTATTTTTTGTTTTTACTTTTTTTTGTGTTCTAAAGAAGTTCATGACGAGGTTCTTTTTTAACCTAGTCGGCTTTGATCACATGAAAAGTTCAGTGATAGCACGTGGGGAGAAAATGCTAAGGGTTAGATGATTTAACTCTATGGAATTTCTAAGGCATCGTGCAAAGAAAGACTAGCAAAGACAAGGAGGTGCAGAGTAGGAAGATTGTAGGTACAGAACTTTCTATAATTACAGAGTTAGATGATATTCTTTTTATTCAGGATTGAGAGTCCTGAAGGTATGCCATCTTGAGAATAATGTGGAAGGAGAGGAGAAGGATTTCGTTGCTGTGATCCACATCAGATCTAATGAGGCAGAAAAGATTAGGGGGAAGTCCTTCCTCAAGGTCTATAAGGAGTTTGGAGCTAAATTGGGGCCGTACCAGGTAGAAAATAATCTTAGGAATGTTATTCCAAACAGGCACAGGAATAATCATGCACTGAAAGGGATCCATTGTCCTAATTAGGGATGTACTATGGACACCAAATAGAGGAAGGGAGCTGAAAGATGAAATCTGTCCACAAGTTTATAATGTGCATGGCAGGCAAAGAACAATAGTCATCGGAGTTTCAACTAGCCCCAATTAAATTGATGGGATTTTTAACCATGTATCATACCTTGTATTCACAGTCAACATGTAAGAAGTTCACCGAGTAAAGAATCACTGCTGGGCAATGCACCAGCAAAGACAGGAGTTGGAGAGCATTTTAGCAGTAGTGATCTTAAAATGGTAAGGTTCAAGATTGGGATTGAGAGTGACATAAGTAGAAGGAAGATTAAAAAGTAGATTAAAAATAAATAAATTATGAGGAAATTAGGGTAGAAAACTGGGAAAAAATCTTGAAAACCAAAGAGACAGAAAAAGAGTGGGTGTTTTTTAAAGGAAACCCAAAAGAGTTCAGAAAAATGTATTCCACTAAAAAAAATGTAATTACAAGGTGCTGTAAATGGAAAAAGAACTAAAGAGATAATTGAATTTAAATCAGAAACATATGAAGCACTGATATTTATTCCTTCACTTCTTTACAATTTGCTTTTTTCCAATCTGTTGACTTAGTCTTTGTTCTTCTTATATCACTTTCAATCCTACCTTGAATCTTACTATGTTGCAATCAAAAAATTTAAAAGAAAAGTTAAAGTAAATCAATGCCGAACAAAACGAAATTACAAAATCAATTTATCAAGAAATATGAAAATAAATGATAAATATTCGATAGACACACAAATAACAAAAGAAAAATTAAAGCAGGGATAGGACCACTAAAGAATAAGGGAGATGTATTCACAACTAATGACAGAAAAATTGCAAAAGTATTGAATAAATAAATGCTTCAGTTTTTAACAAAAGCTAATAATGAAATAGATTCATCAATAGAGGATGATCTTAAAACAAGTGTCAGAACTTTTGGGATAGAAAATGAGAAAATAATTGGCAGATGAGCAAACCAAAGAAGGATAAAACTTCAGGTTTAGACACTACACAATCACACATTCTCAAGGAAATGAGGGAGATGGTAGCAGAAGTAATAGGATGTATATACAGATTCTGGTTGAAAATAATTCTGCTGCTGCTGATGGCCTACAGTGCCAGTTAAGCTACTATCTCATTCAGCACAGCATGATGAAGGATACACAATGACAGCAAGGAGATTGCAGTGGTCATTCTATCAATATTAGCTGGACAAAAGCCTCTGTAATGCTTAGTGTGGTGAGGACAAGATCAAGTAGACTTTTCTCTCTTGTTGGTTGTCTCCCCATCTACCACAGGCCCAATCTGGCAACTGTATCCTTCTGGACTCCTTCGGTTCAGTCAGTACTTGCACTAGTGAGCCATTCTTGGTGATGGCCAACATCCAGAATACATACTTTACTCTTGCTACCCTCAGTGTTTCTTCCAAGTGCGTTCAACAGGAAGGAGGACAGATTTATTAGTTGAGGGCATTCAGTAGTTTATGGTCAATCTTGCCCATCTTCGTTCAACTGATGCTATAAAACAAAACTGCCCAAGATTAGTGACCAGGGCCAAAACCTTCCAACTGTATGCCACTGTGCCATCATTTCTGCATTGCCAGTGGGGCAGGACAAGCTAAGGGGCAGAAGGGAGGTTACGTGTTTTGGAAGAATATGGGACATTGGATGTAAGATATGATTCGGTGACTATGGTTATAGAAACATAGAAAATAGAATAGGAGTAGGCCATTTTGCCCTTCAAGCCTGCACCACCATTTAATATGATCATGTTGATCATGCCCTTTCAGTATCCCGCTTTCTCCCCATACTCTTGATCACTTTAGCAACAAGGGCCACATCTAGCTCCCTCTTGAACATATTTATCAACTGTCCCTAAAGCTTTGTGAAGTAGAGAATTCCGCAGGTTCACAACTATTTGAGTAAAGAAATTCTTCCTCATCTCAGTCTAGAATGGCTTACTCCTTATTCTTAGACTGTGATCCCTAGTTCTGCAGTCCCCCAACATCGGGAACATTCTTCCCGCATTTAACCTGTCCAGTCCCATCAGGATTTTATATGCTTCTATGAGATCCCCTCTCATTCTTCAGAATTCCAGTTAGTATAAGGCCAGTCAATCCAATCTCTCTTCATATGTCAGTCCTTCCATTCCAGGAACCAGTCTGGTGAACCTTTGCTGGGTGTCCTCAATACAAGAATGTCCTTCCTCAGACGAGGAGATCAAACTGCACACAATACTTAAGGAGTGGCCTCACTAAGGCCCTGTATAACTACAGCAAGATATCTTATACTATATTCAAATCGTCTTGCTATGTTGGATAGCATACCATTTGCTTTCCTCGCTGCCTGCTGAGCTGCATGCCAATCTTCAGCAACTGTTTCACCATTACACCCAGGTCACGTTGCACTTCCGCTTTTCCTAAACTGCCACCATTTAGATAATAATCTTCCTTCCCATTTTTGCCCCCAAAGTTGAAAGTCTCACATTTATCCACACTATATCGCATTTACCAAGTATTTGCCCATTCATCAAGCCTGTCCAAGTTACCCTGCAGCCTCTTATTATCTCCCTCATAGTACACATTGCCACCAAGCCTAGTGTCACCTCCAAATTTGGAGATATTGCATTCTATTCCTTAATCCAAATCATTAATGTGTATTATGAATGGCTGGGATCACAGCACTGAATCCTGTGGCACCCCACTAGTCACTGTCTATCACTCTGAAAAGGACCCATTTATTCCCACTCTCTGCTTCCTATCTGCCAACTAGTTCTCTATCCATGTCAATATACTATCCCTAGTATCATGAGCTTTAATTTTGCTCACTAATCTCTTGTGTGGGACTTTATGAAAAGTATTTTGAAAGCCCATTAGGATTAAGAAAAATCCAAAAGCATTTTACTCCTATGTTAGGAATAAAAGAGTGGTTAGAGGAAAAATTGGTCCTCTTAGGGACAGAGGAGAGGAACTATGCTTAGAGTCTGAGGGAATGGAGGAGATCCTGAATGAATACTTCACGTCAGTATTCATGAAGGAGAGGGGTTTGTTGTCAGGTACTGTCTTGGAGGGAGTTGGAGGAAATATCTATTATGAGGGAGGAAGCGTTAAGGTTTTTAGATAGTATTAAAACTAATAAATCTCTGCAGCCTCATGGCATTTATCCTAGGCTGCTTAGGGAGATGAGGGATGAAAGTGCTGGACCTCTGATGCAAATCTTTGTCTCTTCTTTGGACACAGGTGAGGTCCCAGAGGACTGGAGGATAGCGAATGTGGTATCATTGTTTAAAAAGGGCAGTAGGGATAACCCGGGTAATTATAGGCTGGTGAGTTTGACGTCAGTGCTAGGGAAGTTGTTGGAAAGGGTTTTTAGGGATAGGAAGTATAAACATTTAGAGTGTGGCAATTTGATTAGCGATAGGCAGCATGGCTTTGTAAAGGGATGTCGTGCCTTATGAATCTGGTATAATTTTTTGAGGTGACAAAAACAGTCAACAAAGGACGAGCCGTGGATGTCGTCTACATGGATTTCAGTAAGGCGTTTGACAAAGTCCCTCATGGTAAGTTGGTGGAAAAGGTTAAGGCTCATGGGATACAAGGATAGTATCTTGATGGATTGAGAACTGGCTTGGTAATAGGAGACAGAGAGTAGTAGTGGAAGGGTGCTTTTCTAGCTGGAGGTCTGTAACTCGTGGTTTGCTGCAGGGCTCAGTACTGGGATCTTTATTATTTGTAATATACATAAGTGACTTGGAAGAGGGAGTAAATGGGTTGATCAGCAAGTTTGCAGACGATACGAAGATGGCTGGACTTGCTGATAGTGAGGGCAACGTCAGGCAATGCAGTGGAATATAGATAGGCTGGTATATTGGGCAGAGAAGTGGCAGATGGAATATAATCCAGATAAATGCAAGGTGATGCATTTTGGAAATAATGTAGGGGGAAATTACACAATAAATGGTAGGCCTATTAAGAGTATAGAAATGCAGAGGGACCTGGGGGTGCAAGTACCCAAGTCCTTGAAGGTGGCAGTACAGGTGGAGAGGGTGACGAAGAAGGCCTATAGTATGCTTGCCTTTATAGGGTATAGAGTATAAAAGCTGGTGCCTAATGTTGTATATGTATAGAAGGTTGGTTCACCTGCATTTGGAGTATTACATCCAGTTCTGGTCATCTTACTACCGAAAGGACGTGAAGATCCTGGAGAGAGTGCAGAAGAGGTTTACCAGGATGTTTCCTGGTATGGAAGGACTGAGCTATAAGGAAAGATTGGGCAATTAGGGCTGTTCTCCTTAGAAAGGCGGAGAATGAGGAGACATCTAATAGAGGTGTATAAGATTATGAAGGGTAAAGATAAAGTGAACAGTGGTAACTTTTTTCTAGGTTGGATACAATAATTATGAGGGGCCACATGTTTAGGGTGAGGGGGCCGAGGTATAACTCAGATGTTAGAGGGAGGTTTTTAACACAGAAGGTGGTGGGGGCCTGGAATGCACTGCCAAGTAGGGTGGTGGAGGCAGGCACACTAGAGTTGTTTAAGGCTTACTTAGACAGGCACGTGAGCAGACTAGTGATGGAGGGATACAGGAGAATTTTCTAAATAAAGATTACGAGCCTTGGGACATCCTTGGGAATCAATTGATTCCTATGGACCTTCCAACATATTTCATAGCCCACTTGCTTTATTTCTGCACTTCTGGGGATTCCGTAAATGTCTAAATTTTTGCATGTCTATTGATTCTTTTCTTTTACTTTGCAGGTGATTCGGTCCGCCTTGTTGACCAACACGGGGATACACACGGTGGTTCTTGCGAGGGTTGCTGTTGGATGTTGCTTCGAGAGTTGCCTAGTACTTCACGTCGTTAGCGTGCACTTAAACTGGACCATCTGATGAGCAACATGACAGCTCAGTGACTATCACTGTTTGCTGTGCATATACACGGATTTGGGCAGGTGTCAGCAGGAGTTTGTATATTCTCCTCATGATTGCGTGTGTTTTTTCCGGGTGGTCCAGTTTCCTCCCACAACCCAAAAACGTGCTCTTAAGCTGAATAGTGTAACAAATTGTCCCTAAATTAGACTTCCCTCAATATTCCCCGATAAGTGTAGACAAAGGTCATAGGTAGAGGAGGGCACTCATGATGTTAAAATGGTGGCGTGAGCTCGTTGGGCCGAAGGGCCTGTTTCCCGTGCTGTGTTGTTCTTTGTTCTTTGTTCTATAGGCACACAATATCCACTGGTTCACCCTTGTCCATTCTTCTGGTCACAGCCTCAAAAAATTGGACCGATCCTGTCACCACTTTCCAAATGCTCAGTTATTACATCCTTAATAATTGACTCCAGCATTTTCCCCACCACCAATGTCAGGCTAACCGGTCTATAATTCCCGGTTTTCTATCTCCCTTCTTTTCTAAAAGATGGGGTTACATTAGCTACCTTCCAATCTATTGGAACTCTGAATGATCACCAATGCATGCACTATTTCTATTGATTACTCTCGGATGCAAAGCATCAGGCCCTGGTACTTTCTGGGTTTTAATCCCAGCAATTTCCCCAAGACAACTTCCTGACTAATAAGAATTATCTTCAGTTCCTGTTTCTTGCCAGGCCCTCTGTCCCTTCGTATTTCTGGAAAGTTATTTGTATCCTCCTCATTGAAGACAAATCCAAAATATTTGTTCAGCTAGTTTGTCACCTCTTTGTTGTCCATTATGAATTCACCTAATTCTAACCATAAGGGACCTACATTTATTTTCACCAGTCTTTTTCTCTTCACATATCTACGGAACTTTTGCAATCAGTTTTTATGTTTTCTGCAAGCCTACCCTTGATTTTTATTTCCCTTTTCGAATTAAGCCCTTTATCCTTGGCTGCTAAATGTCAGTCTGGTGCTCGGCTAGCCTGTGGGACAGCTTTCACAATTGTAGCCCATTCACAGGATGATAGTGAGGTGGATTTTGCAGGATTGGCTGCATTGGGCATGCCTATTCGCTGCTATGTGGTGCATTCAGTTTTATTCTTACCTAACTTTTCTGGAGTGGTTTGATACAACTGAATGATTTTCTAGGCCATCTCAGAGAATAGTTAAGTATCAGCCACATTGCCGAGTGTCTGGTGTCATGTGTAGGCCAGACAAAATAACAATAACATCTTTCCTTCTTCGAACAGCATTAGTGAACCAGATGGCCTATTACAACAATCGATCAGAATTTCATGGTCACCGTTACTGAGGATAGCTTTTGGTCCAGACTTTTATTAATTAATTGATTTTGAATTCCCTCCAGCTGCAATGGTGAAATTTGAACTCATGTCTCTGAAGCAAGCACCTGAATTACTAATCCAGTAACATTACCAATATCATCACTCTCCCCTGTCTAAACTTCATCCACCTTTGTTCCATATCCTCGTACACCCTTAGCTGGCAAAAATCTCCAAGATCAGTCTCAAACTTACAGTTATTAATGAGCATGCTTCCGTTGCTGTTAAATGGAGACAGTGTGTTTCATACCCTCCCATCCTTTACTGAAAGAAGTGTTTCTTAATTTGTCTTCTGATTGGCCTCTGATTTAAGGTTCAGTCCAATACTCCACCATTACTTGAGAAAGGTCATCTATTCTATTAACTCTTTTCAAAATCCTGAAATCACCAATTAAATAATACCTTAACCCCTATTCCAGGAAATACAAACCTAGTTAATGTGAATGCTCCACATAATCTAACGATTGGAAGCGTGATGATGTTTTAGTGAATCTACATTCCTTCCGAGGCCAGTATATCTTTTCTAAGGTGCAATGGCTAAGAACATACTTAGTAATCCAGATGTGGTCTAACCAGGGCTTTGTATAACTAAAGCAAAAAACTCCTTCCCTTTACTTTTTAGCCATAAAGACTAATATTCCTTTATCCTTTTGATTAATTTTTGTATCTGACTGCCACATGTTAGTGATCTTTGTAAATGGACACTAATTCTCTTTGCGCCCCCAGTGTTCCTAATTTGTTGCCATGTAAATAATACTTAGACGTATCCATTTTTGTTCTGAAATTGATGACTTCACACTAATCTGCATTGAAATCTATTTGCCACAGTTTTGAACACTCACTTATTTGATCAATTTCCCTTTGCAATTTCATACTCCTGTTGACACTACTTATCATACCAACAATCTTTGTTTCATTAACAGCAGAGTACCATATATCCAAGTAATTATAAATCTGGTGGACGGTTGAAGTTCCAGCACAGATTCTTGTGGTCCACCAGTAGTCAGTCACTTTCTTCTGATTCAAGCACTTGCTCATCATCCCTTTCCCTGGTCTTCCACTATCCAAACAAGCTCCTGACCAGGTCAATAATCTGCCTTTAATTGTATGATCTTTAATTTCATCTAACAGGCTCTCATGCGAAACCTGATCTGATACCTCCTGGAAATCCACATAAGCAGCAAATGATTTGCTCAAATGATTCAACTTTTAAACACCTCACAAATCCTTGGTGGCTCTGTCAACTAGCTCAGATGTAGTAAATGCTCTGTCACATTTGTAGATTTCAATATTTCCCAACATTAAATGTTAGACTAACAAATCTACGATTGAATTAAAATGGGCTTTACACCAGTCTTAGCTGTCCAGTTGCCTGAAAAATGAGCCCAGCAAATGTAACAAGGGACCAAATGCATGCATAGATTGGGCTCAAATTGTTCCTCTGCTTTGCAACGACCATATTCCAGATGCAGGCACTAATTTTGATGCTAATGCACCAATACGTTGATATATGTACTTTGGGGGTTTGGAGTGCATATTGCTCCTTTAAGAGTTTGGGTCATGTGACCCCTGAAGTGGGGCAAGCTCTTTCCAGGGTGGAACTTGGTTAAGCAGTCTAGGTCCTGACAGTGCACACCTATAATAGTGTTCTCCAAGGTTCAATTTAAGAAGCCTACCTTTTGATTCTTCTAGCAAGGTACTTCAATAAATACATAGATAATAAATATCTCTGTGAATTTAAGAACATGAACATTTGAAGGAATAGAGGTGAATGACTGGTAAGTTGGCATAGCGTCAGCACTGCTGCTTCACAGCACCAGGGACCCTGGTTCAGTTCCTGGCTTGGGTCACTATCTGTGTGAAGTTTGCATGTCCTCCCTGTGCCCCCATCATGGGTTTCTTCTGGGTGCTCTGATTTCCTTCTTCAGTCCAAAAATGTGCTGGTTAGGTGAATTGACCATGCTAAATTTTCCTTCAGTGTACCCGAACAGGTGCTAGAGGGTGGTGACTAGGGAATTTTCACAGTAACTTCGTTGCAGTGTTAATGTAAGCTTATTTGTAATGAATAAATAAAATCTTTAGGTGTTGGGTAAGCTGAGTCTGCTCAGCTGTTACAAACAATGTATTTATCTTTTTAAAAATCATTTACAGGATATGGACGTCACTGGCTGGCCAGCATTTATTGCTCGTACATAGTTGTTCCTGAGAAGCTGGTGATGAGCTGACTTCTTAAAGTGTTGCAGTTGCTGATGTGTTAAGCACAGCTACAATGCTGTTGGGTAGAGAGTTCCAGGATTTTGACTCAACACAGTGAAGGAACAAGGATATATTTCCAAGTTAGGATGGTGAGTGACTTGGAGGGGAACATCAAAATTGTGTTCCCATGTGATTACTGCTCTTATCCTTCTAAATGGGACTGGTTATGGGTTTGGAAGGTGCTGTTGAAAGAGCTTCAATGAGTTGCTGCAGTTCACCTTGTAGATGGTACACACTACTGTCAACGTTTGTGGATGGGATACCAATCAAGCGGGCTGTGTGGTTTCAAGCTCCTTGAGTGTTATTGGAGCTGCACTCATTCAGTGGCGAGTATTCCATCACACTTCTGACTTGTGCCTTATAGATGGTGGATAGGCTTTGGGGAGTCAGGAAGTGAGTTACTCTCTGCAAGAATCCCAGCATCCAAACTGCTCTGGGAGCTACAGTACTTGTACGGCTAGTCCAGTTCAATTTATGGTGAAGTCTCAGGATCTTAATAGTGGGAGATTGAGTAATGGTAATGCCATTGAATGTCAAGGGGCTATAATTGGATTCTCTTTTTTTTGGATATGGTCATTTGCTGCCACTTGTGTACTGTAAATGTTATGTCTCACTTGTTAGCCCAAGCCCAGATATCATCCACAATTGCTTCAGTATCTGAGAAGTCATAAATTAAGGTGAACATTGTGTAATCGTCAGCAAACATCCCCATTTCTGACCTTATGATGGAAGTAAGGTGATTGATAAAGTAGCTGAAGATGATTGGGCCTTGGACACTACCTTAAGGAACTCTTGCAGTGATGTCCTGAAACTGAGGTAATTGACCTCCAAACTCTATTATCATCTTCCTTATGACTCCAAATAGCAGAACTGTTTCTCCCCTTGATTCTCATTAATTCCAGTGTTGTCTAAGAACATAAGAACATAAAAATAGGAGCAGGAGTAGGCCATCCAGCCCCTCAAGCCTGCCCTGCCATTCAATAAAATCATGGCTGATCTGTAGTGGTTCAGTACCACTTTCCCACTTTCTCCCTTGTCAATCAAAAACTATTCACTCTTGACTTAAATATATTCAGCGAGGAAGCTTCCACCACTTCAACAGGCAGAGAATTCCAAAGATTCACCATCCTTTGCGTGAAGAAATTTCTCCTCAACTCTGATCTGAACCATCCTCCCCCCCCAAATCTTGAGGCTGTGCCCTCCAATCCTGCTATCTTTGTTAAGCAGGAAGAGTCTCTCAACCTCTACCCTATCCATCCCCTTCATTATCTTATACGTCTCTATAAGATCCCCTCTCAACCTTCTGAACTCCAACGAGTACAAACCGAGCCTATTTAGTCTCTCCTCATAATCCAATGCCCTCATTTCCGGTATCAGCCTAGTGAACCTTCTCTGCACCCCCTCCAAGGCTAATATATCCTTCCTCGAATGCGGCAACCAAAACTGCACCCAGTACTCCAGCTGTGGCCTCACCAGCACCCTATATAGCTGCAACAGAACCTCCCTACTTTTATATTCTATCCCCCAAGCTATAAAGGCCAACATTGCATTCGCCTTCTTGATAACCTGCAGACTGTGTTTTTGCAATTCGTGCACAAGGACCCCCAGGTCCCTCTGCACTGTCGTATGCTGCAACTTTTCACCATTTAAATAGTAATCCTTCCTACCATTATTCTTACCAAAATGGATAACCTCACACTTGTTAACATTTGGTCATCTTGGTGCCAAATTTGGTCAAATATAGCCTTGTAGTCAAGCGCAGTCAATCCCACCTTACTTCTGGCATTCAACTATTTTGTCCATGTTTGAGCCAAGGCTCAGTTTAAGCTGAGTGACCTTGGCAGAACCCAAACTGAGTATCAATAAGCAAGTTATTACTATGCAGGTGCTGCTTGATAGAACTGCTGATGACCCATTCCAACACTTTACTGATGATTGACGGTAGACTGGTGGGCAGTGGTTAGCTGGATTAGATTTCTACTGTTTTTTTTTGTGTACACAACATAAACTTGCCAGGTCAATGCTAATGTAACTCTACTGGAACAGCTTAGCTAAAATATGGTAAGTTCTGGAGCGCAGATTTTCAAGACTATTGCTGGTATACTATCAGGGTCCATAGTCTTTGCAGTATTCAATGGCTTCAGTCATTTCTTGATAACATGGAGTAAACTGAAGGCTGCCATCTGTGATTTTGGGACATAAGAACATAAGAAATAGGAGCAGAAATAGGCCACACAGCCCCTCAAGCCTGCCCCACCATTCAATAAGATCATGGCTGACCTGTAGTGGTTCAGTACCACTTTCCCGCTTTCTCCCTGTAACCCTTAATTCCCTTGTCAATTAAAAACCTATCCACTCTTGACTTGAACATATTCAGTGAGGAAGGCTCCACCACCTCATCAGGCAGAGAATTCCAAAGATTCACCACCCTCTGCATGAAGAAACTCCTCCGCAACCCCGATCTGAACGCACCCCCCCCCCAATCTTGAGGCTGTACCTTCTAGTCCTGCTATTTTCTCTCAACTTCTACCTTATCCATCTCCTTCATTATCTTATGCGTCTCTATAAGATCCCCTTTTAGCCTTCTAAACTCCAAAGAGTACAAACCTAGCCTATTCAGTCTCTCCTCATAATCCAACGCCCTCATCTCTGGTATCAGCCTAGTGAACCTTCTCTGCACCCCTTCCAAGGCCAATATATCCTTCCTCAAATGCAGAGACCAAAACTGCACACAGTACTCCAGCTGCGGCCTCACCAGCACCCTATACAGCTGCAACAGAACCTCCCTACTTTTATATTCTATCCCCCTCGCTATAAAGGCCAACATTGCATTCGCCTTCTTAATCACCTGCTGCACCTGTAGACTGTGTTTTTGTGATTCATGCACAAGGACCCCCAGGTCCCTCTGCACTGTCGCATGCTGCAGCTTTTCTCCATTTAAATAGTAGTCCTTCCTACCATTATTCTTACCAAAATGGATAACCTCACACTTGCTAACATTTATACTCCATCTGCCAGGTCCTCAACCTATCCAGATCATTCCAGAGGAGACCAAGATGAATAATATACTTGGCACTTCTGGCTGAAGATTGTTGTGACTGCTTCAGCTTTATCTTTTGCACTAATGTGCTTGGTTCCTCCATCATTGAAGATGGGAATATTTGTGGAGTCTTCTCCTTCAGTGAATTGTTTAACTGTCAATCACCATTCATGTTTAGATGTGGCAGGACTGCAGAGCTTAAGTATGATTCATTTGTCATGGAATTGATTCACTCTGTCCATTACTGGCTGCCTTTTTGTTTGGTCCTGTGTTGTTGCAATACCAAATCAACAGCTCATTTTTAGGTACGGCTGGTGTTGTTCCTAGCATGCCCTCCTACATGCTTCCAAATGCCAGAGTTGATCTCCTGGTTTGATGATAATGGTAAGGCAGGAGATATGTCAGGCCATGAGGTTACAGATTGATAACATGGAGTAAACTGAAGGCTGCCATCTGTGATTTTGGGACATAAGAACATAAGAAATAGGAGCAGGAATAGGCCACACAGCCCCTCAAGCCTGCCCCACCATTCAATAAGATCATGGCTGACCTGTAGTGGTTCAGTACCAATTCTGCTGCTGCTGATGGCCCATCGTGCCCCATTGCTTCACAATTTTGAGTTACTAGATCTGTTCAAAGTCTATCCCATTTAGTACAGTGGTGGTACTATACAATACGATGCAGAGTATCCTCAATGTGAAAACAGGACTTTGGCTCCAGAAGGACTCTGCAGAGGTCAGCCCTACCAATACCGATCAACATTCATTAACAATGGACAGATGTATCTATGAAAGGCAGGTTGATGAGGATGAGTTTTAACATGTTTTCTCCTCTTGGTGGTTCCCTCACCTTTTGCCATTGATCCAGTTTAGTAACTATGCCCTTTAGGACCCAATCAGCTCAGACTGTGGTGGTACTACTGAATATTGAAATCCCCCACTCAAAGTACATTTTGCACCCTTGCCACCCTCAGTGCTTCCTACAGGTGGTGTTCAATATGGAGGAGGAGGAGGGTAGATGGCAATGAGCAGGTGGTTTCCTTGCCTATGTTTGACCTCATGGGGCCCGGAGGTGATGTTTAGCAGCTCTTTCCTGACTATATATCACTGTGCTGACCGCCCCCCACTCCCGAGACAAGACATGCCCAGGAATGATAATTATGTTTGGGAAGTTATCTGTAAAGTATGATTCTGTGATTATGGTAGTTGCTTGACTAGTGCATGAGACAGCTCTCCCATTTTGGGACAAGCCCCCAGGTTTTAGTAAGGAGGGCTTTGCAGGGTTGATGGGACTGAGTTTGCTGCTGCTATTTACAGTGGATGCGGGCTGATCCATACTATTTCATTCTTTGTTATTGATTTTGAAGCAGTTTGATACAACTGGGTGGCTTACTTGGTCATTTCAGAGGGGCAGTTAAGAGTCAACCATTTTGACTTGATTTGATTTATTATTGTCACATGTATTAACATATACTGAAAAGTATTGTTTCCTGTGCACTATATAGACAAAGCATGCCGTTCACAGAGAAGGAAATGAGACAAAGCAGAATGTAGTGTTACAGTCATAGCTAGGGTGTCGAGGAAAAATCAACTTAATGTGACGTAGATCCATTCGAAAGTCTGTTAGCAGCAGGGAAGAAGCTGTTCTTGAGTCAGTTGGTAGATGACCTCAGACTTTTGTACCTTTCTCCTGACAGAAGAAGATGAAAGAGAAAATGTCCAGACTGCGTAGTTCCTTAATTGTACTGACTGCTTTGCCAAGGCAGCGGGAAGTGTAGACAGAATTTATGGATTGGAGGCTGATTTGCGTGATGGATTTGGCTCCATTCATGATCTTTTGTAGTTTGTTGCGGTCTTGGGCAGGGCAGGAGTCATACCAAGCTATGTTACAACTGGGCAGAATGCTGTCTGTAGTACATCTGTAAAGTTGGTGAGAGTCATAGCTGACATGTCAAATTTCCTTAATTTTCTGAGAAAGTAGAGGTGTTGGTGGACTTTCTTAAGGACAGGTTGTTGGTGATCTAGACATCTAAAAGCTTGAAGTTCTCGACCTTTTCTACTTCATCTCCATTGATGTAGACAAGGGCATGTCCTCCTTTATGCTTCCTGAAGTCGATGACAATCTCCTTCGTTTTATTGACATTGAGGGAGAGATTATTGTTGCTGCACCATTTCAGCAGGTTCTCTATCTCATTCCTGTACTCTGTCTTGTCTTTGTTTGAGATCCAACCCACTACGGTGGTGTCATCAGCAAACTTGAAAATCAAATTGGGGGGGAATTTGGCCATACAGTCATAGATATATAAGGAGTCGAGTAGGGGGCTGAGAACACAGCCTTGTGGGACACCAATATTGAGGATGATCGTGGAGGAAGTATTGCTATCCTTAGTGATTGTAGTCAGTGAGTTAAGAAGTTCAGGATCCAGTTACAGAGGGAGGTGCCGAGACCCAGACCACAGGGTTTGAAGGTGAGCTTCATGGGAATAATAGTGTTGAAGGCTGAGCTGTAGACTCAGGGTGTCCTTGTTATCTAGATGTTCCAGGATTGAGTGCAGGACCAGGGAGATGGCATCTGCTGTGGACCTGTATCGGCAGTAAGCAAACTGTAGTGGATTCAGGTAGTCTGGGAGGCTGGAATTTATTGATACCATGACTAGGTTTTCGAAACACTTCATAATGATGGATGTCAAAGCCACCTGCCAATGTTCATTAAGGCACGTTGCTTAATTTTTCTTAGGCACTAGGATGATGGTCATCTTCTTGAAGCAGATAGGGACCTCAGATTGTTGTAAAGAGAGATTGAGGTTCAGACCCACATTGTTGTGTGTCTAAAGTCTGGGTCAGGATGGCAGATTTCCTTTCCTAAAGGACACCAGTGAACCAGATGAGTTTTTATAACAATGGTTTCATGGTCATCATTAGACTTTTAACTCCAGACTTTTACTGAATTCAAATTCCACCAGCTGCAGTGGTGGCATTCAAACCTGGATCCCAGAGAATTACCCTGGATCTCTAGGCCAGAGACAATAGCATAACTCCACCATTTCCAACTTAAAATTAACTGGAATGCAACATTTTTAATAGAAGAATTAAAAATTTCAACTGGAACATGCCTGCATTCTTCCTGGAAGTGTAACCCCAATTGGTGTGTGGGAGGAATGCCATTTTTGGAAGGTCTGTGTGTACGGTTCTAATTTTGCTCCCTGCAACCCTGACATAAATACGATTGTGTTTTATCAAAATTGCTTTGAGTCTTCTGTTTTGAAAAAATATTCAGTAGAACTTTTTTTCTTCCTCTCAACAATAACTGTTACTGGAAGAAACACATTCCAAAATTTAAAGAGGAATAATTAATTCTCAAAATGGCAATTGGGGAGTAGGTTTCAATAAACCTGAGTGGAATGATATGGGTGGTACAGTGGTTAGCACTGCTGTCTCACAGCTGCAGGGACTCAGATTCGACTCCCGGCTTGAGTCACTATCTGTGTGGAGTTTGTACGTTCTCCCTGTGTCTGCGCTAGCCTCCTCCGGTGCTCCAGGTACCTTCCACAATCCAAAGATGTGTGGATCAGATGCATTGACCATGATAAATTACCCTTTAGTGCCTGGGGATGAGTAGGTTAGAGGGATTTGTTGGGTTACAGAGATAGGGTCCAGGTGGGATTGTTGCCAGTGCAGATTCGATGGGCTGAATGGCCTCCTTTTGCACTGTAGGGATTCTATGAATCCCTTTCTCTTTAAATAAAAAAGAATGCACAGTCAACGCTCACTGAAATTTTAACTACGATTATGGACAAATGCTTCATCTCATTTTCTTGTTTCACTTGTATTTCTTTGCAAGGATTGGCACTCAGAATCCAGAATCGCTTTTCAGTTTTTGTCGGGCAATTTTCTGAAATTTTCCCTCAAATACTTTTGATGACAAATTGGTTATTACAGTCCCAGTGTCCAATTCAAATTCCAACTTAATACCTTTTATCCAGAAAGAAATCACAATTTGCAGCTTTCCGTATTTTCCTTCAATATGCAATATTCAAATAAATTCATCTCTGCTTCATCTGTCCTTAGTTGTATCCAAATATTATACATATAAATTCAATTCGAACACGAACAGTTAGGGGTTCTGTCTGTCCCACATCACCACAATGGCTCTAATTTAAGTGAAGAATGATATTCTTACACATGTAAGTATGATGCATTATCCCTTCTCATCCTTTCCAACAATCCTGCCATATTTTACATAGTCAACCCTACCGTCCTCCTTGATTTCCTCTGTTTCTCTGCTTGATGGGACTGAGCTCACTTAATTCTACCATTATTAAACTAAAATAAAGCACAGTCTCTCTGACAACAGCTTTTCTTTCCAGCCCCAGACTATAAGTTCAGGAATTATAACAATTCAATTTTTGTCCACTTTTCTTCATCTATGTGCTGCTCCTGAGATACATGTATATTTCCAATAACGTCCAGCTCTACTCTATTCCGCTCCCTTTCACAACCCTTCCTTTCAGCTGTTGAACTACCTGTCTAACATTAACTCCATATTGTTGCCACTACCTCAGGCCCAACCAGGTTTTTCAGATCATCAGTAGCTTATTTGTGCTCATTTGATGGTTAGGAAACTCACTGAGCTCCAAATGTCTGCTGTTTATCACTCTTGTCCTTGCTTTTCTACAGTAGTTCCTACCACCACCTCCTATTCTCTCCTCACATCACAAAATCACAGAATTGCTATGGTGCAGAAGGAGGCCATTTGGCCTACTGGTCGAAATTCTCCAGCATACACAGCCTACTGCTGCTACTACCGAGAACCGAAAATTTGGCACTCAGCCAAATCTTCGTTCACAGCGGAGGAACTGGAAAGTCCCAGTTGTAGGTGAGGTCAGGGAATCTGGCCCATTATGTCTGCATCAGCCCTGCAAATAAACATTATGACTTATTGACATTTTCCTGACTTTTCCCTCTAACCTTGCACACGTTTCTAATCAAACGATCAGCTGATGCCCTCTTGAATTCTTCGATTGAACCTGCCATCCATCAAAACCTCAAAATTAGAATTCATTCTTAAATGGATCCATTGCCTTCCTGCATAGACGCTATGAATCCTGTTATATTTACTCCCCTAAACACTCTGTTTCTCTCCCTCATGGACCGGCAGTGCCTATTGGATGGCCATTAGTGTTTGTATTTTCAGTTGCCTATTTTCCATCTCTGGAAAATTCTCCTTGCATTCATCTTTATATTCAATTCCTCATTGTTCATTGAGACTTTCCTTAAAACACACTATTTTGATCTAAGGTTTCATTTTCTTTCCTAATATCCTCTTCTTCGGTAAGTATCCATTTTTAATTTATGCCTTTGTGCCATTTTTTGACATCAGCTGTGCTATTTGAATGTAAATAATTGAAAATAATTAGATAAATATTATTTCAATAGTTAAATTAACAACTTTTGCTTTGGAATATTTTTCATGTTGGAGAACTTTTGGGGAATTTTCACACCTCTCATGAGGTCAGTTTAAGAAAAATGGAACTTAGTAGCACAGTAATATTGGGGCTGCTATAACATTGACACAATGCAGGCTGTCAGAGAACTCAAAGGAAATCAGAATTATATAATTTCTGAGCTATATAAGCGGGGATGATCACTAATAGGCAAATGCAATCAGCAGATTCATGAGACAGCCACCTATCCCTAATTAATTTACATATTCTAATTCAAAGATTTCATGACACCATTCAAACAGTTGCAGCCAATTTTCACAGAATTTATAGAATAAAACATAGTTTAAATACCTCTAGCACCTTGTCATGTTCTCAGGACAACCCAAAGTGCTCTCCAATTAATGAATTAGTCATGGATGTGTAATTGTAGCTGTTAAGCAAGATATTTACATTTTACAATTTGGAATTTTAATGGTACACCCATGTTTTACTTCCTCAAATTGTGGTTATTGAGGGAGGGAAGTGGGAGAAAATCTCAACTGTTCTTGGTTTATATTTGAAACCAAATGTTCTGATATTGGGAGGTTGCCTGATCAAATTAAAGGTTTTTCCTCTAGTTTAGATAATTACTTATGTTCTCTGTCTTTACATTTTTCACATATTGGATTATGTCATTGATATCTATTCTTTGCCTCCTTCAAATTTTACTCTTTCTCTTCATGCACAACAGTTTGATTTGATTTATTATTGTCACATGTATTGGGACACAGTGAAGACTATAGGTTGCGATTGTCCCATCTTGCTGCAATACTTCTTTAGCGCAGCAGGCCGGGAGAATCTTCAGTCGGCGATGCACAGGATTCACACATTCCCGCCCCAATAGCGTCTCCCATTGCTGGATTTCTGGCGGCTTCTGCTCTGTGATCCCATTGCCGCTCTGCATAGAGGTCAATGGGGAAAAAGGCAGGTCAGTGATCAGGGCAGGCTGGGGGAAGGGGGGGCAATCAGCCTGCTGAGGTGGGAGCGGAATCGACACTGCGAAGGGGTTAACTGTCAGAAGGGTTGAGGCTGGAGTTCTCAACGGGTCAGGAGGGGAGGCCAGCAAGTGAGTCATGAGGGGGTTCGGGAGGCCTTGCTATGATCGAGTTGGCCAGCAATCGGAAGGCTGTTATTGCGGAGCCTCGGCATCTGTGCTGATCTCGGCACTGACAGCGCAATGGCACACTCAGTGTGCTGATTTCAGCCTGTCCAGCAGGAATAGATCCCGGCTGCTGAAATTTAATGATATTCACGCTGGCGGCCTCTGCAGTGCACAAAATGTGGGAGATTCTTCTGTGAATCTTGCTGAAAAACTGTGAATTACTCAAGTTTTTATACAAATTCAGCACTTTTTTTGGAGAATTCCAGCCAGTTTTTTGGGTGCCGTACAGACCAAGCATACCATTCATAGAAGTATATAGGGAAGAAAGAAAGAAGAAAGTGCAGATCAACTTAATATGAGAGAGTTCCATTCAAAAGTCTGACAGCAGCAGGGAAGAAGCTTATCTTAAGTCAGTTGGTACATGACCTCAGACATTATCATGACAGAAGAAAGTGGAAAGAGTACGTCCAGAATGCGTGGGGTCCTTTAAATTGCTGGCTGCTTTTCCAAGGCAGCAGGAAGCATATACAGAATCATTGAATTGGAGCCTGGTTAGCATGATGGATTGTTTATTTATTTATTTATTAATCAATCCCAAGTAGGCTTACATTAACTCTGCTATGAAGTTACTGTGAAAATCGCCACAGCACCTATTCAGGTACACTGAGGGAGAATTTAACAAGGCCAGTTCACCTAACCTGCAATCTTTGGACTGTGGGAGGAAACCAGAGCACCTGGTTTCTCCTTGCAGGCAGCGACCCAAGCCAGGAATAGAACCCGGGTCCCTGGAACTGTGAGGCAGAAATGCGAACAATTGTGCCACTGTGTTGACTGGGCTACATTCACAAAACTTTGTCATTTCTTCTGGTCTTGGTCGGAGCAGGAGTCACACCAAGCTGTGATACATCCGGTTGTGTTTAAAATGTAGGACATGATTTCAGATACATAAGACTCTTTAAAAACAAGATCAAATACAACTGGAGTTAGAGCTTGTATTTAGTATGCATTAGGAACAATAAGTAATAACATTGAAGTTGTCCAACAAAAAATACTTTGATATTCAAATTCCATAATGTAATCACAAATAGGCTGCATAGTGCAAGAGTGGTTATTATGACACTATGATAGAACATTGTTTTACAATGGCAGCATTAAAATGGAATCAGGGTGCTGCTGGACAGACACTAGAATGATACTAGATTTGATTGATTACAATACAGACAGCTGGAGTAAATAACCACTTCACTCTTGTTTTGAACTGACTGTCGATGTTAATATTTTGAGTCCAATATGATAGAGTATTTCAAAGTGTGCCTGCCTTCAAATCAAATAATCAGGAGTCTGAACAGGCCTCAATAAGGATTGTGTAGCAAGGAATGTGAAACCAAGTCAGGTAATTGTGGGTGCCTGAAGTAAGTTAATTCAGCGAAAATGGAATGATTTCCAACCAGGAAACAGATATCAAAAGAGATTCTGTGTATAAAAAACTCATCTGTATTAAAGCAGATTGGGTGCTTGCTGAAAGTGGCTGAGCTGAATAAAACATGAACACTGAAATGCAGATAAACTGAGCAACATAGACAACTGAACACTGTCCTTTCAAGTTGTGAACTTAGATTTGAATCTATCACAGGCAAATGAAATAAAAAGTGACTTAATCAAAGTGAGTTTGGGGAACTCTTAACCTTATGCCTAGAAAGATCAAGTCCACAGCACGGAACCGTCAACAGGTTGCCATAACTTAAAAGTCTTCTTTTAAATATGCACACAAAGAAACTTGGTTATATGGAAATAGAAATTTGTACACACAGTAGGTGATTTTAGGAGATTGGAAGTAAAATATTCTGCAGGGAACCTGTGTTAACCTGCATTATATTTGATCTGGGAGTGTGTGGTCATGAAAGTAGGTGGAAAATGTTGTATTCCCAGGCATAATACCCTTGATTGTTAAACAAAAATATTTTCTTCTAAAATTATTCGTAGGAATGTCTTTTAGCATAAATGAAATGATTGCTGTGACAACTGTTTGGACAATTTAGTTGGCTTTGATAATTAAAATGTTTGTTCACTTTATATGCAGAGCACGTAACTAATAAAATTCTGTGAAGGTCAGCCAATATAAAATGGGTTATCACATAAGTAAAAACAAAAATTCAATATCCGTTTTCCATTTTGTATGAATTAAATCCAGATGTTTAGTAGCAAATTACTGATTCTCTTTGTAGAGGTGCTATAGATCTTGTATTAAAAAGAGCTCCATGGAACAGTTAACATTAATTTGCTCTCTCGCTCTATCAAAAAGGAAGCAAATCAGAGAATTTTAACATGAACTGGAGTGTGTATAGAAATTTCACTTATTTGAGCTGATATGCTCATATTCTGTAGCAACTGGATCAATTATGTTAAACGGTCAGCTAATCGATCAGCTGCAGTACAGAGCGAACCATTGTAAATCTTCCCCAGATAAATCCTGGGAACTGAATCTTATAAAATCAAACAGGGTTATTAATGGTAGTCTGAGCATTGACTCTCGTTAGTGGCTCCAGGAGTCAGTAATGCAGAAGACTGTTAAATGCATGACGTCTGTGCAAAGTAATTTAACGCAATGAAAAGTGTTATGGGTCTGAGAGTGAAAGCCCATTATATCAGGAGATGCTGTCTGATACTCAGCATCTTAAATAGTGAGATTAATTTACAAGAATCCTAAAGCATGAGGTGCTTTCACAGGATTTATAAACTGTGAGAATGATTTAGAGGAATTTTTAAATAGTAAGATTAATTGAAATGGTTTCTGAAGGATGGGATTTATTTCAATGTCGTGCTTTTTCGGGGAAAGTTTTTGAAACATTTTTTTTACATGATCCCTAAAGCATGAAATTAGTTTAAAGAGAATGTCTCGCCGTCAGGATCATTTATAATGAGTGAGGCTCTCAGCATTCTTCTCCATCTGTGAGAGTGAGGTTGCTGTACCACTTTCTCCATGTGGAAGGGTAGGATACCTCGACCATTCTCTTATTCTTGCAAGCCTTCAAGCAATCTGCACATTTCATTTATCCATAACCATCAGCGATACTGACCTATAATTAGATGGTTTCAAAAATATATGGTTCATCCTCCTCCTGACACCACAAAACAACTGACATTTTGTGAGATTTCCACTGGTCCCTTTAAGGATCATGAGTTAAGCCTTTTCACAGCTGGAGAAAGAACGTACTGCAAATGCTTTGCCCTTTTCTTTTCTGCAAGTTTCATTGATGGATAAGATCTTCATCCCCTTTTGTGGCCTGTAATAGCCCTGTGACTGAATGAAAAAAGTAGAATCATTAAAAGGAAACCAACTGCAGACAAACATCAGGCCAGAAAAACAGAAATGACATAAAACCTGACATAGAAATTGGCCTAAAAGCAAGGGATTACCTCAGTCCAAAACAGTCTGCCTGGAGACAGGCCCTTTGTAAGGTTTGAGCTCAGGCAATTGAAAACCAAAGATGTACCAGGATATATTAGCATGTGTAAAAGGACCGTTATGCATTTCCTGACAAACAAATCATCACCAAAAACGTGAGACAGACATATATATCAGTGAAACAAAAGATTTGATGCATATTAGAAACTGAAACTAGACACCTAATAGACAAACACAAAGGGGCCACCACTGAAACTCATTAACACCTATTGAAACCTATCAACAATAAGACTATAAGAAATAGGAGCTGAATTAGGCCATTCAGCCTATTGAGACTGCTCTGCTACTGAATCATGGCTGATATGATTGTCATCCTCATTTTCTTGTCTTCTCCCTATAACCCTGGATCCTCTTATTGATCAAGAATCTATCAGTGACCTGTCCTCCATAGATCTCTGTGGTAAAGAGTTCCACAGATTCACCCCCTTCTAGCTGAAGAAATTCCTCCTCATCTCAATTTTAAAGGAGCTTCAGTCTGAGGTCTTCCCTCAAGTTTTAGTCGCCCCTACTAGTGGAAACATTCTCTCCAAGCCCATTTTATGAAGATCTCTCAGTATGCTGTAAGTTTCAATTAGATTCCTCCTCATCCTTCTAAATTCCATCGAGTGTAGACTCGCACTCCTCAACTGCTCTTCATATGATGAATACTATTCTTGTGAACCTCCTCTGGCCCCCCTCCAAGGCCAGCATATCCTTCCTGAGGTATGGCACCCAAAACTGCTCACAACATTCCAAATGGAGTCTGACCAGAGCCTTATAAACCTCGGCAGTACATCCCTGCTCTTATATTCTAGTCTGCTAGAACTGAACAATAGCATTGAATTTGTCTTCCTAACTGCCAACTGAACCTGTATGTTAACCTTAAGAGAGTTCTGAAGCAGGACTCCCAAGTCCCTTTGTGCGTCAGATTTCTGCAGCTTTTCCCCATTTAGAAAATAGCCTACATCTCTATTCTTCCTACCAAAGTACTCAATCACCCATTGATTGAAACTAATCAAATCTAAGGACTGATAGGTTAAATCCTCGAAAGATTTCAGGAAAGAAACCCATGCTAGCAGTATTCAAGAGAACCCACCTCTCCAGCTTCCCGCAGCAGCATGTCAGGATACAGCAGCAACAAGGACAGCTCGCTTCTCAGAGAGAGAGAGAGAGGGACTGACTTTAAAGTTCAATACACTGACAGAATCATGAAGATACAGGGTTCAATTAGCTAGAGAGAGAGAATTGTTAAAGTTGTAAAAGTCTTTTACTGTTCGGAATAAAGTTGCAACTTGTTTATTTGCTATTTGTTTGTGTGTGTAGTCCTATTGCCTGATATAGGCAGAGGTGTTTGAGTAAAATTTGTGATACGCAGTGCTGGCTGAGTGAGTCTGCAGGATATTGGAAATACCCTGGTCAACAGGCGTGTTTCACTGTAGCGGGAGGCAGCTTGCCGCTCACTGGCGGTAGGATCTTACAGTCCCACTGTTATCAACAGGGTTTGCCGTTAAAACCCCTGCCATTTGGAAACCCATGATGTGATGCACCATTGGCGGGATTATAAGAACACATTGGTTTAAACATCAGCAAGATTACATTTCTATAACAGGCATATATTCCCAAATTTCACGTTTAAATAGCATCTTGCCTGCTTTGTGTGAGAGTGCTGGGAATGGGATAGAGTCATAGAAGAAGATGGTGGCACGATGGTAATGTCAATGGACTAGATCCTGAAGTCCAGGGCTAATCTCTGGGAGCATGGAGTCAAATCCCACCATGGTAGCTGATAGAATTGGAATTCAATTAATAAACCTGGAATTGAAAGCTATTGTTGCAGAAACCCATGTGGTTCACGAATGCCCTTTAAGAATGGAAATCTGCCATCCTTTCCCAGTCTGGTCTGCATCTGACTCTAAGCTCAGAACAACATGGTAGACTCTTAATTTCTCTTTGAAATGAAAAAACAAGTCACTCAGTTCAAGGGCAATTTGAAATAGACAATAAATGCTGGCCATGCAAGCGATGCCTACATCCGAAGAAAGAATGAAGAAAAATCTATTGCTTTAAAGTTGGGTTAAACAACAAAATGTGGGCACAAGTGTCAACCAGATTTTCAACTGTAGATACCAGTCTCCCAGGTAATAAATGGACTTTTTTCCAAAAATCACCGCTCTCTCTCCAAACAATGTACAGAAATTCCACTGTATAATTGTTTCAAATATTATGGAAGAATTTTTTTTCATTCATGAAACATGAGTATTGCTAGCTGACCATCCCTTGTTACCTTTGGGGGGCAATTCAGAGTCAACCACATTGCTGTGGCTCTGGAGTCACATTGTAGGCCAGACTAGGGAAGGACTGCAGATTTCTTTCCCTAAAGGACATTAGTGAACCAGATGGATTTTTCCAACAATTGACAATGGTTTCATAGTCACCTGTAGATTCTTAATTCCAGGTACTTTTTCATTGAATTCAAATTCCACCATCTGCCGTGGCAGGATTCAAACCCTCTTCCCCAGAACATTAGCTGGGTTTCTGGACTAATAATCTACCACTAGGCTATCAGCCCCCCTGACAATCATAATGTGCGTACGCCAGAATATGGAATTTAAGAAATATCAATTAGTCCAAATACCTTTGTTTAATATCCATTTGCAACTGATAGCAATTATACTTCAACCTGTGTAAATAAGCAGCAAAATCCAAGCTATTAACGCCAGAGAAATGAACAATATATACAGGGACATAATCCAGCCCTTTGTGATTGTGTGACTCTTTTCTAGATTATTTCAAAGCTAATCCCATTGCTTGGATCTTTCCTTAAAGCCTCTATTTCAAATATTTTCAGAAGTTTTCTTAAAGGAGGCAGTGGATTCTGCTTCAACTGTCCCCTTGACAAAACAATTATTCGCCAATAATCCTATTTTAGGGATTTCTCCTAACCTCTCACCTCCCCCTTTTTAATAATTTTAAACTGATGACTTTTCATTGCTAACTCCCTAGCCAAAGGAAAATGTCTTTCACTGTACACTCAAAGCGGTTTGCTAGGCCATTTCAGAGGGCAGTTAAAAATCATCCACATTGCTGTGGGCTTGGATTCACATGGAGACCAAACTAGGTAAAGGTGGCAGAGTTCCCTCGCTGAAGAACATTAGTGAACCAAACAGGTTTTCAGAACAATCAATTATGTGGAGTTTTTAATTCCAGATTATTAATTAATCTTAAATCCCACCCTCTGCCATGGTGAGATGTGAATGTGTGCCCATCGAGTATTACCAGGATTCAGGTGTCACAACATTACCACTATAAATCCATTTAAAGACGGATTAGGGGTCCTATTTTACCATTTTGATTCTAAGTGTTGGGTGAACTTGAAACTGAGAATGTTTCAGATCCAACTTTTAGACCCGTTCTCAGGCACCCCAATGTGCCTGACAAAATAGCAGCAGTTCTGAATCGTGCTGCAGGAGACTGTGGGCGGTCTTTTGAGTGGACATGCCCGAAATGCTACAGCTCCCATCGGAACCTTCAACTGCGCATGCAAAGTGCAACATTACTGACCCCCTTATCCCCTCACCCCGCTGCTACCCAAATCGATCATGGCCCCTGGCCCCTCTTCCCCCTCCCACCAATCTCACACACAGTGGCAATGGACTCTCACTCCCTTCCACCACCCCCACCCGCTCACTGACTGCACACAGTATGGCAGGTGAGCTCCCCAGCTGATTACATGTAGAGTGGCAGCAGAATCCCCCTTCCCCACACCAAACACACCTAGAGTGGCAGCAGACTCCCTGCTCCACCTGCCCATTCTGCCCAACCACCAGAGAACCAGCTGACCCGCCTCCCTCCCCTCCCATACCAGAAAGCCAGCTGACCCGCCTTCCTCCTCCCCTGTCCGCTAGAGAACCAAACACAATGGTAAAGGGGAAAGTGCCGTAAGTTTGGAGGTCCAGCCCATTAAGTCAACTTAAATGTATGCAAATACATTTAAATTGATGTCACACCCATTTCGGACGTAGTCCCAAAACCAGCCATTTTGAACCATTGATAAAGGGGAACGGGCACAAACGCAGGCACGGATCGCGCTTCTTGCCTCATGCCTGACTTTACCAAATTTCCACACCCAAAAACGGGTGCAACTTAATGGTAAAATTGGTTGCTATATCTCTAAAAGTGAGTTTACAATCTCCAATCATAGATTATTTTGCAATACAGTGATCTCAATTATAGATAGAACTGTGTGGAAGAGCTCTCCTTATTTTTTTCTGCAGTCTTCCAGGCCATCAACCAATAGGTGCATAATACTAAGCAGCAAGCCAGACAAGACTAACGTTTTAAAAATTTATTTGCGGGCTGTGGGCATCGCTGACTAGGCCAGCATTTGTACCCCATCCCTAGTTGCTCATCAGAAGGTGGTGGTGAACTTCTTGGACAACTGCAGTCCTTAAGGTGAAGGTACACCCACAATACTGTTAGCATTTTGACCCAGTAACAGTGAAGGAATGGAGATATATTTCCAGTCAAGATGGTGAATGACTGGAAGAAATCTCCAGATACCTGTTGCTTTGTCTTTCTAGATGTTCATGGTTGTGGGTTTGGAAGGTGCTGCCTCAGAAATCTGGTGAGTTTCTGCAGTGCATCTTGTAGATGGTACACACAGCTACCATTGTTCATTGGTGATGGAGGGAGTGAATGTTTCTGGGTGGGATGCCAATCAAGCTGCTGTTTTGTGCTGGATGGTTTTGAAGCTTCTTAAATGTTGCTGGAGCTGCATTCATCCAGACAAGTGGAAAATATTCTGTTACATTCTTGACTTGTAAATAGTGGACAGGCTTTAGAAAGTCAGGAAGTGAGTTATTCTCTGCAGGATTCCTAGGCTTTGATCTGGTCTGGTAGTCATAGTATTTACATGGCTAGTACAGTTCTGTTTCTGATCAATCATAACCAACAGGATGTTTTCGGTGGGGATTTCAATGGAGTCAAGAGGCGATGGTTAGATTCTTTCTTGATGGAGATGTTCATTGCCTAGCACTTGTGTAGCACAAACATTACTTATTACTTGTTAACCCAAGCCCTGGATACTGTCCAGGTTCTGCTATATTTGAACATCAACTGCTTCAGTATCTGAGGAGTCACGGATGATAGTGAACACGTGCAGTCAGCAGCAAACAGCTCGACTTCTGATCTAATGATAGAAAGAAGGTCATTGATGAAGCAGCTGAAGATAGGTGGGTCTAGAAAACTACCCTGAGGAACTCCTGCAATTACACAGATTTTCCCCCTGATTCCCTAGGCTCTGTGCTTTGGAATTCCCTTCCTACCTCTCTCTGCCTTTCTAACTCACTTTCCATCTTTAACACACTCCTTAAAACCTAGCTTTTGGTCATCTGTCCTAATTTCCCCTCAAGTAGCTTTGTGCCATTTTTTGTTTTGTAATGCACCTAGACATTTTACTGTAGATATATAAATGTAAGTTGTTACTATTGTTGAGCAAAGAAGACAATAACAGCATTTCTGTAATGAATAAATTGCCTGATATAAATTCAAGCTGTCCCACAGTTAAGTTACTAAGTAAACAACATGCAAATACATGCTAATGATAACCTGCTAAAACTAGGTAAATGGAAGAAATATTAAACTCAAAATAGAATAAAATAAATAGACAATAAATGTCAATATCAGTTTATTTATTTATCACAAGTTGGCTTACATTAACACTGCAATTAAGCTATTATGCAAATCCCCTAATCGTCACACTCCAGTGCCTGTTCAGGTACACTAAGGGAGAATTTAGCATGGCTAATGCATCTAACCAGTATGTCTTTTGGACCATGGGAAGAAAGTGAAGCATCCAGAAAATACTGATACAGACATGAGCAATGACCCAAACCAGAATCAATCCCAGGTCCCTGGTGTGATGAGGCAGCAGTGCTAACCACTGTGCCATCATGCTGCCCTGTTTCCATGTGTCCATCATACACATTGAGACAAAACTCAATCTCCTTTGGTCTATCATACTTTATATTGACCTCTGGAAATTTGAGATTGAGCTTTCTCTACTATTGGGGAGACAGTGGTATAATGATATTTCACTGGACTAGTAATCCAGAGACTCAGGATAATGCTCTGGGTTTGAAACCCACCATGGCAGATGGTGAAATTTGAATTCAATAAAAATCTGATGATGACCATCAGAACATATTGTAAAAGTCCATTTGGTTCACTAATATCCTTTACAGATGTTAATTTGCTACTCTTAACTGGTCTGGCCTATATGAGACTCCAAACACACAGCAATTTGACTCCTAAATGCCCTCTGAAGCGGCCTGGCAAATTATTCAGTTCAAGGGCAATTAAAGATGGGCAATAAAGAGTGGCCCAGCCAGTGAGGCCCACATCCCATGAGTGAATAAAAATAAAATCTATGTTCATGTCTAGTAGTATGTCATGGAAATAATGATATAAAATGCACATTATACTACAATCATATTATAAAATATAAAAGATAGTTATTAACTTAAGTGAAGTTGTTTGCCTTCAAATTCCTGTCAAACTTTGAGTGAACCTAAATGAATTTAATTCCAATTATTAAGTGTCAGTGATACCACCTGCATATTTTAATGTAAGGAAGATACTTATGGGAATTTCAAGAACATTTGATGGAAAGTGATGGAAATGATTTATCATCTTCACTCAAGACTCTGCAAGAAACAAACTGAAAACCTACCACTCAGGCATGCATGACACATTTCAATGGGCATGGTTTTACCACAGTCTTTGAGATGCTATGGAGAGAATAATTCGGCTTGTGATTGCCAAAGGCCAGACAGCACAATAATATTCCAGAAGGTTACCCCCGAACTGGCTGTCTTCAAGCTTGGGATGGGATGTAAACATTGCCAGCCCAATCGAAGAACAGGCAGCTCTGAAACCTTAGCAGCCCTACCCAGAGAGATAGTCACTACTGAAGCAGCACTACTGGAGAGGGCCAGCATAATTACAAAATGTTGCATGGCCAATGGTAGAGGGGCCCATGGAGAGTAGGGTGATCCCGGTGACCTCTGCCCACAAAAGGGGATTGGCAGAGGGGAATGGTATAAGAGTTGGGGAGGGTTGGGCAGGCACTCCACCAATGACAAAATGCTGGTGGACCCTCCAGATTAGCTCTAATATGGTTCTTGATTACTCAAATTGACTACTACCGATCAGCATCAGATCCCAACACTGGGAAACTTTCTTGACGGTGCCAATGTATTAGTGAACTCTCATAGAAAGATAGAAACCCTACAGTACAAAAGGACGCCATTTGGACCATTGAGTCTGCACTGATCACAGTCCCAGCCAACTCCTATCCCCGTAGCCCCACACATCCCCTGGCACCAGGGTTCATTTAGCATAGCCAATCAACCTAACTCGCACATTTTTAGGCTATGAGAGGAAACCCAAGCAGATACAGGGAGAACATGCAAACTCCACACAAACAGTGACCCAAGCCGGGAATCAGACCTGGGTCCCTGGTGCTGTGAGGCAGCAGTGCTAATCACCGTCCTGACCCACCTCCCACTAATTTCCTAGCCCCATGCCTCATGTAGTCATCCACTCTGGGACTGGGAACATTCCGCCCAATGTTTCTTTTTCCAATCTGAAGTAGGCTTTTTTTTTGCTTTCTCCATATCTTCAACTCCGCAGCTCCCTGAGTGTATGACACAACAATCCATAGCCAATAAGACAAACGGATGTCCTGTTCCCAGCAGCTTGTATGGATGATGAGTAGTTTGCACTGTCGAACGTGAATTAATCTTTACGCCTAAATTCGAAGCCAAATTTGATTCTAGAATGGACAATGTCAATTCCCAAAATATCATTTTACTAGCACTGAACAGTTGGTCACAATAATATTTGTTTACATTTGGTTCCTGGGCAAATTTGACAAGATCCATGTACAGGTTACAAAAACAGAGGTAAGTATGAACCTTTATAAAATCTTAATAAATTCTCAACAGTACTGGGCTACACATTATGTCAAAGATGTTCAGGTTTCAGAGAAGATTTAATGAGTCTTTGGTGTAATGGCATTGCTGCCTGTGAATCAAAAGTTAAAGGGGTTAGGTTCCACTCTAAACAACAGCAGCAAGTGGAAACCAGAATATGCTTCCTAAATTCTGCTTTTCATCCAGGATAGTTTCTCTTCAGATCATCTTCAGATTGGTGATGAAATTCCTGACACTAATGGAAGGGTTCACTGATTCCTTACAGTGAGGAAGGAGGCCATTTAGCGTGGCCAATCAATCTAACTCGCACATTTTTAGGCTATGAGAGGAAACCCAAGCAGACACAGGGAGAAGATGCAAACTCTACACAAACAGTGACCCAAGCTGGGAATTGGACCTGGGTCCTTGGTGCTGTGAGGCCTGCACTGACGAGCCTGCACTGACAACAATCTCACGCTAGGCCCTATTCCCATAATCCCCACATATTTACCCTGCTAATCCCTGTGACACTAAGAGGCAATTTAGCATGTCAATCAATCTAACCTGCACATCTTTGGCATGTGACAAAAAACTGGAGGAAACCTCCACAAGACATGGGGAGAATGTATAACTCCACACAGAGAGTGACCCCAGGCCAGAATTGAACCCAGGTCTCTAATGCTATGAAGCAGGAATGCTAACCATGCAACCAAGGGTTGAGTTTGAACTATGCTTCAGACAGCCCAGTGAGCAGACATTAGAGAGCCAGCTGTGAATACTGAACAGAAATCCAGTAAGTATATATATACTTGATGGATAATAAGGGAAGATGAAGTAGATGGTCAGTTACAATCTTACTGAATGAAAGGATAAGTTTGAGGGACTTAATTGCCTTCTCCTGCTCCTGCTTCTTATAGATGCAAGTATCTCCAAACAGGTCTTCCCTGCCATCCTTATATGATAAAGAATAAGCTGGGATCTTTATAAAACCAAAAGAGAAAATACTGGAAAATCTCAGCAGGTTTGACAACATCTGTAAGGAGAGAAAAGAGCTGACATTTCAACTCACAGGTTTAAGGTGCTGGGGGGCAAGTACAGACGTGATGTTAGAGATAAATTTTTCACTCAGAGGATGGTGAATGAATAGAATCGGCTGCCGTCAGTGGTGGTAGAGGCAAACTAGCTGGGATATTTTACGAGACTTCTGATGAGTACATAGGATTTAATGAGATTGGGAGTTACAGATAGTTCTATGGCCTGGTAGGTATAGATATGATCGGCACAACTTGTGGGCCGAAGTGCCTGTTTGTGCTGTAGTGATCTATGTTCTAAGTCCATGTGAGCCTTTGTCAAAGCTAAGAAGCGTGGAAAATGAGAGATATTTATACTGTAGAGTGAGGGAATGAAAGATGAGTCATAGCCGCAAAAACAACGGGAAAGGCTGCCAATGGCAGTCCCTAGAGAAAACAAAGGGTGTGAATGACCAAACGGCAGAGAAGCTGAAATCGAGGGTAAGCTGTGACATATGAAGATGGGGGGAAAGGGGGGAGATGAATGAGAAAGAGGTAAAGTAAAAGGGGGAAAGGGGAAGGAAAGGGGGAGAAAAGGTAAGGAAAGGGAGATAAAATGGAGAGAAAGATTGGGGAAAGAAAAATAAAAACAGACAGTAAAGAAATAAAAGATAGTTAAAAACTAAATAAACTGAAAACAAAGGGATTGAGGTGGGGTCGAGCTGATCAGCTGAAGTTGTTGAATTCGATTTGAGACGAGAAGGCTATAAAGTGCCTAGCCGGAAGATGAGATGCTGTTCCTCCAGTTTGCGTTAAGCTTCATTGGAACGTTGCAGCAAGCCAAGGACAAACATATGGGCATGGGAGTAGTATTGTTAGTTAAAATGGCAAGCAATTGGAAGGTCAAGGTCATGATTGCACACAGACCAAAGGTGATCAGTAAAGCGATCACCCGATCTATGTTTGGTCTCTCCCAATATAGAGAAGACCAAATCTGGGATCTGGGATCTTTACCTTTGCTTATATTTGAATGTGGCGCAGATTCTGCAAATTCCCTATTGATGAGTTTATCGGACACCTTCAATACATTAATATTCCTCTGATGCTTTGTTGACAATTTTGTTTTCAGTTACATTTATTTCAGAAGTCTGTGATTTAATTGAAGTTTAAGTACAGGAGGTTATGTTATTTTTATAATTATATGGGACAAAATCCTGACACTGAAGGATACACCTAAGATTTCAACCTCTAGCAATTGGAAAGGAAAGGGGTTAGAAAGCCAAGGACTGATTAGGAACAGTCAGCATGGCTTGTAAGTGGAGAATCATGTCTCAGAAATTTGATTGAGTTTTTTGAAGGAGTAACCGAGAAGATAGATGAGGGTAGTGCAGTCAACATTGTCTACATAGACTTTAGCAAGGCCTTTGACAAGGTACCACATGGTACGTTGTTAATAAGGTTAAATCTCGCAGAAGGGTGAAGTAGTCAATTGGATAAAAAAAATTGGTTTGACAACAAAAGACATGGGGTGATTGTAAAGAGTTGCTTTTCAAAATGGGGGCCTTTGATCAGCAATGTGCCTTAGAAATCAGTGCTGGGCCCATTGTTATTTGTTATTTACATCAATAATTCGGATGAGAATTTAGAAGGCATGGTTAGTGAGTTTGCAGATGACATCAAGATTGGTGGCATAGTGGACAATGAAGTTTATCTAAGAATGCAATTGGATCAGTGGGCTGATGAATGGCAAATGGAGTTTAATTTAGATAAATGCGAGGTGATGCATTTTGGTAGATTGAATCAGGGCAGGACTTACTCAGTTAATGGTAGGTGTTGGGGAGAGTTACAGCACAAAGAGATTTAGGGGTACATGTTCATAGCTCCTTGAAATTGGAGTCATAGGTGTACTATGTGGTAAAGAAGGCATTCGGCATGTTTGATTTCATTAGTCACAACATTGAATACAGGGGTTGGGACATCTTGTTGAAGTTTTATAAGACATTAGTAAGGCCATACTTGGAAAACTATGTACAGTTCTGGTCACCCTATTATAGAAAAGATATTATTAAACTAGAAAAAATTCAGAAAAGATTTACTGGGATGCTACTGTGACTTGATGGTTTAACTTATAAGGAAAGGCTGAAGAGACTGGGATGTTTTTCCCTAGAGTTTAAGAGGCTTAGAGGTGATATTGTAGAGGTCTATAAAATTATGAGGATATAGATAAGGTAGATGGTAAACATCTTTTCCCAAAGGTAGGGGAAGTCTAAAACTAGAGGGCAAAAGTTTCCGATGAGAGAGAAAAGAAGAGTCCAAAAGAGCAAATTTTCACTCAGATGAATGTGTGGAACGAGCTGTCAGGGATAGTAGTAGAGGTGGGTACAATTTTGTCTTTTTAAAGCATTAAGACAGTTACATGGGTAAGATGGGTATGGAAAATATAGGCCAAATGTAGGCAATTGGGACTAGCTTAGTGGTAAAAACTGAGCAGCAAGGACAATTTGGGCCAAAGGGCCTGTTTCCCTGCTGTAAATCTCTATGAAACTCCACAATATAGAATCTATTTCACATCTGTGGCCAGGAGTAGATATTCAGTCCTAACTTCTCTGCAGTGCTAACTGAGGTGTCACAATGAATCTTTCATACATCAGTTTGATTTTGCTTCAAAGTTCTCCTTAAGTGGTCTAGTAATCAATCAGTAATAATGATTGTGATTAGTTCACAACGCTGCGTAATTGAGGCCCTTTTCAGTTGGAACATCATAATGGATGTAATTGCAAATCGGATATTCAATAAGAGTGGTCCTGTTTTATCGAAATGACAGTACTCTAGATCCTATCCCTTTTCTTTCAATATTTCCCTGTTTTGTAAATCCTAGTGACAGATAAGAAGCAAGCACAGGGCAGCTCTCTGACCACAAATAATGGCAGGTACTACAATACTGAAGAATATATTGATTCAAGTAAATTGAAGTGAAACTGCCATAAACTGTGAACAATATGAAAATTCAACAGCTTGACTCTAACTAATTATCACTTCATACCATTGAAGCTTGAAAGTTTTTGATCTCTCTCCATCTGAACAGTCAGGAGTAAAGCCAAGTGTCAGACACCTTAAAAATTTAGAAAGCAGCTGCTGAAGAAGAAATTCCTCAGAAGAGTTGACTCAAACATCTGGATACAGAAGAACAAATCAATTTAAGCCTAGTGGGATGATCTACTGAAGTGAGGCAGTACATTTTTCTTACGTTTTGTGCAGATTTGCTGCAGTGATTGAACTAAGTGAATTGAATCATTTAAACTAGAAAGAGTGAAGAAAAGGTTTACTAGGATGCTACTGCGACTTGATGGTTTGAGTTATAAGGAGAGGGTAGATCAACATTTTTCCCTAGAATGTAGGAGACTTAGGGGTGATCTTATAGAAGTCCCTAAAATAATGAGGGGCATAGATCAGCAAGATAGTTAACATCTTTTCCCAAAGGTAGGGGAGTCTAAAACTAGACAGCATAGGAGACACAAAAGGGTCCAGAGGGACACGTTGTTTCATTTAGAGGATGGTGAGCATCTGGAATGAGCTGCTAGAGGTAGTAGTAGAGGTGGATACAATTCTGTTTTTGAAAAAGCATTTAGACAGGTACATGGGTAAGATGGGTATCGAGGGTTATGGGCCAAATGCAGGCAATTGGGACGAGCGTAGTGGTAAAAATTCTGCAGTATAGACAAGTTGCACTGAAGGGCCTGTTTCCATGCTGTAAACATCTGTGACTCTAATTACTCCATTTGTTCACTTTACTGTGGAATAAAAGGTTTAGCGATTCAAAAAGGTGCATGATTTTTCTCAGAGATTTTACCAAAATGGCATCAGAGCCCCAAATCAGGTCAATGAATTGGCATGACTGGGACATGGGGAGTGAATGGGAGCAGTGAGAGGGTTTGAATAGTGAGACCTTCACTCCAAGACCTTGTGCTCAACCTGGTCTATGGGAGGCACATGTCAATACGCACCTCAGCACCCAGCCAAGGGATAGGAGCGCTCCCTTCGGGCAATGTCCCATTGCCAACTCTCTGAGAGGCTATAGTTGCTTGCCCAGTCAGGCAGTGGTACAGGCGGTGGTCTTTGATCTTGGAACCAAGGGTTAAATGCTGAGCAGCAATCAGTGGCCTCACATAAGTGCTGCTTGAATGGGCATAATGAGTACTTTGACTGCGGGCATGTCAATTGCGTTACAGCTGAACGGTTTCAGCTGCAACAGGATACTGATGACTGACAGGTTTTTCAATTAGCCTTGCCCTTGGCAACATGCCACCTCCAGATGACCCCACTGCAATGTCCCAGGCTTTCCTTGCCTTCTGAAGCCCCAGCAAAAAGCATCCTGAAGAACAGTGCTTTTCACACTAGACAATCAAATACCCACTACAACTTCCACTTCCCCAGTCTCCCCCGAGTCAAACTATCCCCGATACCCTCGAATTAAAGGCCCCAGTATGTTAGAGGCAAACCTCAGATCTTACCCAAATAGGCTCCCGATATCCCAGAATCTGCCATGGATGAGAATGATTCTGGACTGCAGACATGGTAATGAAATAATAATGTATTCAGATGAGATTCCTAAACAATGGGAAGTGCGGCCCGCCACTGATGGGAGAAGAGAATGGTCATGGCAACTTTGATGCCAACAGAAACTGTGACTTTGTGCTGCACTTGTTACAATATTTCCTGCTCCTGTTGCTATACCATCCAACACAAATCGGAACGGATAATCCCAGGTAATATTTCATATCTGTGATCTTTTCAGAAGGGCGATGGAAAGCAATAAAGATAAACAAGGTGGAAGAGGCAAATAGAAAGCCCACTGAAGAAAAGTGCTGAACTTCTTCAAGATGGACATTCTTGGAAGGGAAGTGGGAGTGAATTAAACAATAACAATACTACAGGTGATGAAATCTGAAATAAAGAAAAACAGAAAATGTCCAACTACATTCATGGAAACTGAAATACAATTACATTTTAGATCTGTTAACGTTAACAGATTTTTCTCCACGACTCAGCTACCTGACCTGCTGAGCATAGTCAGAATTTTCTGTTTCTGTTTCATAAAAACTAGAAGCAGGAGTAAGCCGTTCGGTCCATCAAGCCTGCTGTATGTCTATGATCATGGCTGATCATCATATTCAATTTTGTTGTTGAACCAACCTTACAAAATTAAAATGCTCAGACCCCTATTTTTCAGAGCCACTGAACCTGAGGAGGTATCTTCAGTAGTTGAAACTGTGATAGAGGATACATTAATATGGTAACAAAATGCATAAAAATAAATTATTTGACTCTGCAATTATTATGCCCTCTGTGCTGGTAGTGTCCATGCACTATATCACTAATTACATATCACTTTAAAGTGTGAAGTACTCAATCAGATAATTTACATATGATGTAATTTTTTGCTAATTAAATTATAGCACTGTGATCAGGTCTACACTTCTGACCATATCTTAATTTTTCATGCATTTATGACCAAAGCAAGCTTATAACAAATTCAAATTAAATAAACTGTAAATAGGGTAAACCAAGTTAGCACAGGAACAGAACTCCCCTTAGCAACTTGACATAAAGTATTCATATTTAATATATTGCATTCATATGATGGCAGCACAGTGGCACAGAGTTGGCACCTTTGCCTCACAGCGCCAGGGAACTGGGTTCGATTCCTGCCTTGGGTCACTGTCTGTGTGGAGTTTGTGCATTTTCCCCGTGTTTGTGTGGGTTTCCTCCGGGTGTTGCAGTTTCTTCCTACAGTCCAAAGTTAGGTTAATTGGTCATGCAAAATTGCCCCCTTGAGACAATTGCAAAATTGTCCCAAGATGCGTGGATTTGGGATATAAGTATGTGAGGTTACAGGGATAGGGCCTGGATGAGATTGTTGTCAGTGCAGACTGGATGGGCTCTGCAATGTAAGGATTCTATATATGACTATTGCAATCTGAATGTATGGAATTCATATATAAATATGCAATGTTCCTATATGACTATATAATTAGATTTAATAGAATGTTATAATCTGTATTTAGTGCTTCTTCTGAATAGAATACTATTACATGTGCCCGAGTTCAACATTGTCAAAGATCCACATATCACTCAGTATAAAACTTGTTTCTAACTGCACAAATCAAAATGAAACAGAGGGCAGGCACAACACACCAACTGCAATCTGCCCCAGCACATTCCTGCCTTTCTTCTATGTAAGAAGTCTTACAACACCAGGTTGAAGTCCAACAGGTTTATTTGGTAGTAAATACCACTAGTGTTTGGAACTCTTTTCCTTTGTCAGGTGAGTGGAGAGTTCAGTGTTCCAAACAGCATTCCAAAAGCTAATTGTGTTTACTACCAAATAAATCTGTTAGACTTTAACCTGGTGTTGTGAGACTTCTTACTGTGTTTACCCCAGTCCAACACCAGCATCTCCACATCATTTCTTTCAAGTCCCAATTCACTTATTCATTGCTTCTTGCTTTCTCATATCCGATATCAGTCTGTCCGAGACACTGATTCCCCCAACTAACAACATTATTGCCACACTCCAAACTGCCTGCTCTTCCAGCTGTTCTCTTCCCTTTGCATTGTCATTAACATTCTGCAACTGCTCATCACTTTAAGCAGCCACATCACGTCAGGCCTGTACTTCTAGGATGCCTTTGTTTAAAAAGTGCCATCAGAAAAAACTAAAATCTATAATTATCATAATGTCTTCAAATATACTTCAGTATCACATAACCTAAGATTAGGAGTAAGAAATGCAACAGGAGTCAATGGTTTGTGCATAAAATAACCATCAATGTCTCGCATCTTCATAACTCGCTTTGAGCTCATCAGTTAAACATCGAATATCATATAACTGAAACCTCTTCTTATTATTTTTGCAATCATATTTTTACACCCATTCAGATATCTATGCATGCATTCATAATTATTCACAGTGGTCATTATTCTTGATTTAGCTTTAGCAAAGATCTGAGGCTAACTCAAAGTAACATTTAATGCAAATATTTAATATTAAAACAAAGAACAAAGTTCAGCTCAGGAATAGGCCACTCAGCTCTCCAAGCCTGTGCCAATCATAATGTCCTAACTAAACTAAAGAAAAATACCTTTTGCCCTTACTCAATCCCGATCCCTCTATTCCTTCCTTATTCTTGAACCCATCCAGATACCTCTTAAAAGTTGCTATTGTGCCTGCTTCCACCACCTCCTCTGGCAGTCTGTTTCAGGCACCCACAACACACTGCAGGAGAAACTTCCCCCGCACACCTCCCTTAAACTTTCCCCCTCTCACCTTGAATCTGGTCCCCCTTGTAATTGACACTTCCACCCTGGGAAAATGCCTCTGATTATCCAATCTGTCAATGCCTCTCATAATTTTATAGACCACTATCAGGTTTCCTCTCAGCCTTTCCAGTGAAAACAATACTAGTTTATTCAACCTCTCCTCATAGCCAACACCCTCGAGACCAGGCAACATCCTGCTGAACCTTCTTTGCACTGTCTCCAAAGCTTCCATGTCCTTCTAGTAGCTGACCAGAATATTATTGCAAGTAATATAATTTATTTTAGGAAAAAAACTGCTCAGAAGGAGCTGAGGCTTTATGTACAGCAAAGCAGAACACCAGTAATTGTGGACATTTTTTTAAATAACACAAAATCACGCATCATTAGCACCCGAGGTCAAGTATCATCATGAACAAACACCCGTGGATCTCATGATTTCAGGCATGAATATGTGATTCCTATTAACATTGAATTAAAAATGTTTGTTGAATCTTGCCAATTTGTAATGACCTGGACAGCAAAACAAAATCATTTCTTCCATATAGCTTTAGCTTAATACTGTAGAGAGAGGAAAAGCAGCTTGTGTTTTTCAATGGGAATTGATAGTATGTACCAATTTGGAATTTACTGGAAGGATATACACTTATAAAACATGTGACTGACTTGAGGTTTCCTTGAAAAGTCAATTGGACTAGCAATCAGTCCACAGGTCAACAGGTGTACAGTTCATCAGCAGTCTCAGCAGATTTACCTGATAAAGAATTTAGCAGAAATGCTTTTAAAAATGGAAGAGAGCATGGAGGAAAAAAAGGCTACTTGTCTGATCAAGTCGATTCTATTCACAGCCCAAATACAATCCACTCCAGCATGAGCTTTATTCAACCATTTAATTTCCTGAGGGAAGATTCTGCACAGATTCTCCAAATGTAAATCAAATTTCAGTGTATCTATTTATTCTTATAGTCTATATTATACATTCAGATTAGTTATCTTCCTTTGTATGGCATTTCTATGCGCCTAGCAGCTCAATAGCTATAATGTTGCACAAAATATTTGATTATCCCTTTCTGTACTTATCCTTGCAATCTTCAGTTGCATCCCTAACCAGATACTTATCCACCTATTTTATGTTTGTTAGTTGACACATCATTACTTGCTGTGAGTTTACGTCACATATCCAGAACTCTTTGGAATAATTGAAAAGATAAGAAGGGAGGCAGAGTGGCAATAACAATAAAAAGGGTAGAGTACAGAGAGAACTGATTAATAAGACTAAATTAAATTGCTTGTGTGCAACAATATATACAGCATCCAATACAAATCGAAGAAACCGGAGGCGATAATTCGTCAAATACAGTGGGAATAACTGAAACATGGCTCCATGAAAAATAAGATTGACAATTAAATACTGCAGAATATAAAGCACTTGGAAAGGAAAGATAAAGTAGAAAGGAGGGTGGTGCAGCTGCGCTATTTAGAGATAATGGCAGTAGGAAAAAACATAACTGGCTTTAAGGTAGATAAAGAATCCACATGGACTGAGATAGAATTGGAACAGTAATATAGCATTCAACCCTTTGAGTCTTGTCGACATAATGATAGATCATTACAGATTAGGAGGACAAAGGGAAGCAGGTTCAAGGGAATGCCTGTCATAGCAATATCAAAAAAAAAGTAAAGAAACAAATGTGTAATGGATAGTTATTATGTATTGAATGACTATTAATGATTGTACAGCACTAATTTCACCAGTAATACTCTACGAAGTGTGAAAATAGAACAACTTTAACACATTAAGGGTAACTTATTTTATACTTAGTATCTTTCACCTAATCAACATTGTGCTTCATGTGAGATTGGAGGAAGTCAAGCTGGAAGTGGGAGAAATTTAAATGTTTGAAATGGCTGAAGAAGTAAATTTTGATGAGACTTATAAACTGGATATTATTAAACCAGAAGGAGTGCAGAAGAGATTTACTTGATGATTTGAGTTGTGGGGAAGGGCTGAGCAGACTGGGACTTTTTTTTTCTCTGGAGTATAGGAAACTGAGGGGTGATGAAATAGAGGTCTATAAAATAATGAAGGGCACAGAGCAGTTAGATAGTCAATATTTTTTCCCAAAGTTCTGGGAGTCTAAAACTAGAGGGCGTAGGTTTAAGGTGAGAGGGGAGAAATACAAAAGTGTGCAGAAGGATAATTTTCTTCACAGAGGGGGTGGTGAGTGTCTGGACCAAGCTGCCAGAGGTAGTAATAGAGGCGGATACAATTTTGTCTTTTAAAAAGTGTTTTAACAGTTACGTGGGTAAGATGGGTTTAGAGTGATAAGGGCCAAATACGGGCAATTAGAACTAGCTTAGGAGTTTAAGAAAAAGGGCGGCATGGACAAGTTGGGCCAAAGGGCCTATTTCCATGCTGTAGACCTCTAAGACTCTATGAAAGCAATGATAGAGCTGCAAAACAGAATGGTTTAGAAAAAGAATTACCAAATGCAAGAGTATGGTGATAGAAACCTCAACGATCCTTTGCACAGAATTAGACCAGAGTATAAGATGACACATGGTAAACTTGGGTTAGAAGAAGACAGGGAAGTAGGGCTGCAGAAGATTGAGAGGTCGGATGAAGTGATATCATGGAGATATTTAATGACAATAATAATTACTTGTATTTAAATCAAACATTTAATATAGTAAAGTTCTGTCTACAGTTTTCACTACCTCAGAAAAGCAGTCAGCATAATCAAGGAACCCACACACCCTGGGCGTAGTCTCTTCCACCTCCTTCTGTCAGAAGAGAGTTACAAAAGTCTGAGATCATGTACCAATCGACTCAAGAAAAGCTTCTTCGCTGCTACTGTCAGACTTTTGAATGGACCTACCTTATATTAAGTTGATCTTTCTCAACACCCAAGCTCTGACTGTAACACTACATTCTACACCCTTTCCTTTCTTCCTGTATGTACTTTGTCCGTATAATGCATAAGAAACAATACTTTTCACTGCATATTAATACATGTGACAATAATATCAAATTATAGAATCCCTACAGTGCAAAAGGAGGTCCCTTGGTCCATCACGTCTACATCAACCACAATTTCATCCAGGCCCAATTTCCGTAACCCTACATATTTACCCTGCTAATCCCTGACACTAGCGTCAATTTAGCATGGCCAATCAACCTAACCCGCACATCTTTGGACTGTGGGAGGAAACCGGAGGAAACCCATGCAGACACGGGGACAATGCACAAACACCACACAGACAGTGACAGGCTGGCATATAACCCTGATCCCTGGCGCTGTGAGATAGCAGTGCTAACCACTGTGCCACTGTGCTGCCCATAAATCAAATCAAATTAAATCACATAAGTGTGATCAAACAAAATTTGGTGAACATAGGTGACAATACAGACAAAAAATGATGACACACAAGCTGTAGGGTATGCAATTAGCTCAGTGTGGAACAGGCCACAATTCAGCAAAAGTCAGATGGGAATAGATCAAGGCATCTTCAATTTTCACTTGGTCAAAAGCTACTGTATTTCTAACTTCTAGTGATTAAGGTCAGAGACCTGAAATATTGGCTGGAATTTTCAAGCCCCTCCTGCTGGAGGGATCTTCTGGTCTCAGATATTTAAGTGAATGGCTCACCACATTCGCCCCTGCTGAACCTGCCATAGCGAGGCTGGAAGATCCAAGCCATTAACTCTATTTATCGCTCCACAAATGCTGTCAAGCCTGCTGAGTATTTCCAACATTTTCTGGGTTTTTTTCAGATTTTCATTTTCCATAGATAATATCCAGGACTTGATTTCTGTTCGGAAACCAGATAGCAGTCATAGAGCTGGGATTGCTGATGGAAAGATAAAACATTTTCCTGTTTCACCTTATGATTCGAGATGACTGATAAAGCACTTTTTAATTTCTTTCCCTTGCTCAGTGTTTAAAAAGCTAATGCAGAATGTGGACAAGGCAAGCCCCTAATCCACTTCCTTGCTTCCTCTGAAAACCAATGCAGTCCAATTCGTAGTCCCCGGGCAAGGCACATACCTGATCCAAGGTGACAAGAATAAACATTATACCTGATCTCACATCTGATCCTATGCTTGATCTTAGCCAAAAGCCGAGAAGCAATAATGTACTTAATTTTTTTTAAATGCCATTCTTTTCTCAGAGTTACAAAGCCAAAAATCAGAATGGTCAAGCCAAGCCCTTAATCCAAGTCCTTGCTCCAAAAAGCAATTCAAATTTATATTGAATCCAATTCATGGTCTTTACAAAAGAGACGTTCTAGATACAAGCTGACAAGAACAGATATTGCACTTGGTCTCAGGCTTGATTCAACACTCAATCTAAGCCAAAATACTTCAATAGGGCTTGAAGCAACAATCTTTTAACTCAGAGAGAAGAATGATACTGACTGAACAATTGAGACAAGCTAAGTAGCTGGTACTTCATGGTAAATATAATCTTAACAGACAAATTTTTTCCATGATCAGCATATACAATGAATATTTTAATGCAGTATTTCACGCAGCAGTTCATTTGCATTGTTAGTTAATGGTGTTGAACATATCAGGTCTTAGAAATTCAGAATTCAGAATGTGGGGTTACATGATGGCACAGTAGTTAGCACAGCTGCCTCACAATGTCAGGGACCTAGGTTCAATTCCTGGCTTGGGTCAGTGTCTGTGCAGAATCTCCTTTTGTCTGCATGGGTTTTTTCTGATGTGGAGATGCCGGAGTTGGACTGGGGTAAAACCAGAAAGAAGTCTCAACACCAGCTTAAAGTCCAACAGGTTTATTTGTAGCAAACACCACAACTTTCAGAAGGGGCTGTCTTTTAGTCACGTGAGTTCTCCCACCCACCCGATGAAGAGACAGCCTATTCCAAAAGCTTGTGGCGTTTGCTACAAATAACTTTAAGCTGGTGTTATGATACTTCTTTTTGGGTTTTTTTCTCATAGTCCAAAGGATGTACCAGTTAGGTGCATTGACCATGGTAAATTCTCCCTCAATGTACCAGAACTGGTGCCAGAGTGTGGCAACTAGAGGGACTTTCACAGTAACTTAATGCAGTGTTAATGTAAGTTTACTTGTGACACTAATAAATAAACTTTAAATTAATTACTGAAAGGACTTTATCTTTTTTGAATGTAATATAACTGCAGTCATGAAAATCAAGTTTTAATACAGTCACATGGTTTTCTGCAAACAATATATTCTTACACAGTACAATATATGTCTGAAAAGTTACTGATAGATATACATATTCTTATTGAAGATACCGACTTTCTGTTAAAACCAGATTTGGGTGAGTTTATAGATAGCAGAATCATAAAGAGAATAGTGTGAGAGGGGAAAAGTAAACTGAAGTATTTTCCTTTTCCTCAGTAAACCTTTCATCAGGCAGAGACCACACAGCATTTAATTCAGCAAATTATATTTCATTAAAGTGACCTCATTCATGTTAGTCGCTACAAAGGCCTAATGCACCCATCAGCTTCCTAGTATTTGTTTCCCGTAGCAGCAATCTCCCTAACCATGCATGACAAAAGTTATGCATGACAACAGCTGACCCGATTCCCCAGGACAATGGATAGTAGCATACATTTCCTACCACCCATCAAGTAAAAATTTCTTGCTAATTGCATACCAATTGCATTATTCATGGCACAATATAATTCATCTGGAAACAACAATGAGATTGATTGTATATTCAGGTATTCTGTAACAAGTTAACATTCCTAAGAAGCCAAATTGTATGGCTTGTTCTCTGTACTATTTTATTGTGTTCTCTTTGGTAATAGCTTGTTGGTATGCATAAGGTGTAATTGGACTATCTTTTGTATGCAACCCTATTGATTTTGAGCAAGCCTCCTTTATGTCCAATTCAGCGAAAGAGTATAAACAGTTTGGATAAATTTAAGTATGCTTTTACCTTATAGGTTGGCCATCAATGCAAAACAATCTCGGTTTCATCCCAATGTTAACTTATAATGTAAATCGAGAGTCAGTTTTGACATTTTTATTTTTGCAATTTAGCAACAAGACAAAGTAACTTAATTGACATACGGAACCTGATTTTGTTTATCGTACAGTGCAATGTTTGCACCATTTCACAATATTTGTTGGACAACGCAGGTTGCCTCCTTTTTTTTATTGGACCAATTACGAGACTTAAATGTTGGGTCAAAAGGCAGTATATTGTCAATATTGATAGTCTTACGAATGGCAACATGCCAAGGAAAATGATGGCTTTTGTAAATCCTAAAGAAGGTGAGATTCTGATCATGGAATGGTCAGGTAGAAAACAAGATACAATATTTCGCTGGTTCTGTGTCTTACAGCAGTGAATATAGGCAGCACACATCCACAAGGGAACAGGCTTAATTTTCCCTTCAATTTAAATTCACGTAAGCAAACTGGATAGGTTTTGTTACTCCACCCCATCCAATTGTTAAAATATTGATTCTGGGGATATAGGTTTTGCTAGCAAAGCCAGCATTTATTGTCTATACCAAGTTGCCTTTTAGCAAGTGAGAATAAGCATTTTTCTTAAAATGTTGTAGTCTCGATAGTAGTGCACTGTCCTGGTGTTGTTCAGTGAAATCTCCAAGAAATTTGACCCATTCATGAAGTAACAATGATATATGTCTAAGTCAGAATTGTTTGATTTGGAGGTCTCACTTTTAGAATTAATTTTAAATGTGCCCCCACCTGCTTGCAGCAGGAATCTTGGCAGACATCAGATTTGCTAAGATAAAATGTTGCCCATTGGGAATGGTGCTGTTTTAAATGGATTGAGCCGATTTTATCTCTCCCACTACTGTTCCTGCTGGCAGGGGAATTTATGATTCAAACCAGCCTGTTTCCCACCCACAAAATGCTAGTGTATGATGGAGGAGTTTTCCTCCTACTACTTGCATGGTGGAGGAGTGCATGATTGCGGACTATTCCTGCAATCACAGTCCCACAAAGCTAAATTCAAGCTTATGAAGAGCTGATGATTCTATACAACAAAATCACAATTGACCTTCAGAATGCTGCTGCTGTTGCCAGTAAAATCACAGAATCACAGAATCCTCCAATGCAGAAGAGATTCTTTGGCCCATCAAGTCTGCACCAACACATGAAATGCCCCGACCTGCCGACCTAATCCGACTTGCCAGTACTTGTCCCATAGCCTTGAATGTTATGTCATGCCAAGTACTCGTCACAAAATTGTTATAACAGAGAAGGATGCAATTCAACACATCATGTCTGTGCTCGCTTTACAAATGGGGTAATCCCCCACTGCAATTCCCCTGCCTTCTCCCCGTCATCTTGCATATTCTTCCTTTTCAGATTACAATCCAATTTCCTCTTGAATGCCTTGATTGAATTTGTTACCACACTCAGTCAGTGCACTCCTGATTTTAACAAAATGCAATTTTGAGCACCATTACGTTGGAGCTGACAGATTGTGAGGAAGTTTTTCCCTGGATCCCCATTGCTTCTTTTTGCTATTACCTTAAATCTATGCCCTCTCAATCCATTTACCAGTGGGAATAGTATATATAATATACATGCTCTGGACTATATACTTTGTCCAGACCCCTCGTAATGTTGAATACCTATATCAAGTCTCCTGTCAATGTTTCTTCTCCAAGAAAAACGGTCCCAAACTCTCTAACTTATTGACATTACTGATGTTTCCCATCCTTGGAACCTTTCTCATAAATCCTTTCTGCAACCTCTCTTATGCCTTCACGCCATTTCTAAAGTGTGATATCCAGAATTGGATGCAATACACAAGTTGAGGCCAAACCAGCGTTTTTACACTAGTTTAAAATAACCTCATTACTCTTGTACTCTGTACGCCATTAATAAAGCTTAGAATACTATTTGTTGTAACAACCGAGCTCTCAACCTGTCCTACCACATTCGGTGACTTTTGTACGTATATATCCAGGTTCCTCTGCTCCTGTTCCCCTTTTAGAATTGTACCTTTAGTTTTTATATTGTCTCTCTGTGTTCTTCTTACCAAAATGAATCACTTCACATTTTTGCATTCACCTTCATCAATTTCATCAACATATCCTCCTCACAGTTTACAATGCTTCCAAGTTTCATATCATCCACAGAAATTGTGTTCTATATACAAAGGTCCGTGTAATTAATATACTTCAGGAAAATCCAGGGTCCCAACACTGACTTATATGGAAATCCACTACCAAACTTCATCCTGTCCAAAAATTCCATTAACTACCACTATTTCATATGCAAGTTGCTGCTATCTCTTTTATTTCATGAGCTATAAGGTTTCTTACAAGTCAATTATGTGGCACTGTATCAAAAGGCTTTGGCGGTCCATGTACAGAGTGTTGCTCTGATCAACCCTCTCTGTTATCTGCCTTACATGTGACTTCAGACCCACAGCCATGTGGTTGACTCTTAAATGAGCTCAGGGATGGGCAATCAGTGTTGGCCCAACCAGCGATGCTCACATCCCATGTAAAATGAAAAAAAAGCCTTTCAATCCTGGGCTATGCCAGTGGGAATTTATGTTGGCATCAAACCTGATTGCTAATGGGTGGTGTGCACAAAGCAGTCTTCAGTTTGCCAGAGACTTTGCAGTGAGTGTAACACAATGCTGCATCGCATAGTGATGCACTGTTCATCACCTGCCAGAGAACGGTGGCTCCTGCCTCCACTTTCATGTCAAGCTGGTCTTCATGGACAAACTGTTCTGTTGGATCCATGAACCTTTTTATGTCAATGCGTTGGATCAGTAGTTTGCCTGAGATTGAAGAGTGCAAGAGTATCATTGCTACTGGTGCCACATAGCAATGTTTATATGGATGGGACGGTGTTGGAGACTCATGTTGCCACCACTAAAAAGTTAAAGTTTGCTGGGGTGGAATGCAAGGTGAGGTTGGGGGGCTGAGGAGGGTATGGCCTAAAGAAGACAACGGCGATAAGGAGGGCTGTGCAAGTTGGCAGGGGGAGGGCTCATGATGGCAGACAGAGAGGCAAGTAGACAGGCAAGAAGGTAGATGAAGATGAATAATAGAAGGCAGAGGGAAAACCAAAGGGATAGGAGCTGGTATTCAGGAAAGCTGCATGAAAAATTCACAAACACGGGGATTCAAAGGGATACATATAATTTACTAGAAGGGGATAGATGAAAATTCCAGATGTGGTGGGTAGAGGTCCAAGTGAGGCATAGGCCATTGTGGATAATGGATCAGGGGGAGTTGAATCAAGGAACAAACTTCCTCATGAGTCTACCAGCCTTTTCCCTCTGAGTTGCTGACATCTTGAACGGTTTGGTGAAGATAGATGAGCTGGAGAGAGTAACATGAATGTGCTGGACTGGTTTTGACAAATGGTGGCAAGATATTTAAACCCAACAGCCAAGGGCAAGCAGATGAGTTAGTTGCCAGTACACGAGGAGAGTTGAGGGGACTTGCTTCCCTTTAATGAGCTTCCAAACACAGAATCTGGTTGGAGATCCTACTATTCTGGTCAGCAGGATGGGCTAAGCCAGAGCCGCCCACCTCTGCATTTAGTCCCAAAATGGGATAATTCCACCCATTGCTTCCCCACGACTGAAGTTAAACTGACTGGGCTACATTTGTTAGGCTTATTTTTTCACCACATTTTGAAGATGGACTGCCATATTCAATTCTGGGTCAGGAACCCAGTCATCAGTTCTATTCTGACTCCCAACCTCGTCCAGCATGTTCCCAACATGCCCAAATGGATTTTTTAAAGAATGGGTTCATTATCCAATCAGAGTCAATGGTTGTGCTCCTGCAATCACAGAGGCAATCCAGCTCTCTGTGATCAATATCCCCAATGGCTGAAGATGGAAAGAGAATGGGAGAAGTCTGAGTAACTTCATCTTCTTTTTCAAAAGGCCATAGTTGTCTCATCATGATACACGGGCAGTGATTAGCACTGCTGCCTCACAACACCAGGAACTGGCCTTGGGTAAGTGTGTAGAGTTTGACTTTCTCACCATGTCTGCATGGGTTTCCTCTAGGTGCTCCCAATTGATTGATTGTACTCAATTGCCCCTTAGTGTCGGGGAGATAAGCAGAGTAAATATGCGGGGTTACAGGGATAGGGTCTGAATGGGACTGTTGTCAGTTCAGGCTCAATAGGCCGAATGACCTCTTTATACACTATAGGCATTCTATGATACTCTGATCCAGTAGGAGCAACCCACCTAGTAGCCATAGCTGAGGTCCTGCGGCTATTCTGAGTCCGGTTTTGAGAGTGTCTGTGGAGTTCCCATCCATGATTCATTGTGTCCGGTTCTCAACATGGTCTGACCTCATGATTAACATCCATTGGCCTGAATTTGCTGCCCAATTGGATGAGGTGGGCAGCTGTTCCATACCCGAGCCACCTTCATCGAAAGTGGCTTAGAACCAGGTTAGTGGCAGCGATCATGGGGACATATCTGATTTTGGTCCTGATCCATTTGAAAATCCAGCCCATGATTTCCAATGTGCAAATATAACTAAATTTTAACCCTTTCTTTATAAACCAAGTTTGATACTATTACATACAAGACACAGTGAAAATATATCCTTCTGAAGTCCATTCTCAAGTAGTATAAGGTGATGATAACTACTTTTAAAATATTTTGAATATTCTCAACAGAAAGATGCACTGGATAATCTATCTAAATTCCACAATCTATTCTTGATCATGTTGTTAATAATGCTTTTTAAATAACATTAGTTTGCATTTAACTTCTTGGTTGGAAAGCTAATAGTAGTGCAATTTCTGCCTTATCGGTACAGTCAATATTCATTGTCATTTTACAGGAAACAGTTTATCTTCGTCACCCAAAAGCTTCACAATTTTGTCCTCAGTTGTATTTTTCAAAGATGAAACCAGTTCCTAAGAGGAAACTATTCAAGAATGATTTAGTTTCTATGGAAACAGCTCCAGTTACCAGTATGGCAACTCCACAGGTCCAGAAAACTGATGATATTGTAAGACTAAGTGAATCTCTGAATTCTAATGGATAAGTTTCATAATACATTTATAGCTACATCTAAAGAAATTCTAAAGTGATTGAAACTAAATACAACTAAGATGAGGACCTACTCTTACTAATGCAGAATCTGAGCTACAGATTCCAGCTCTGCCATGGTCTATAGACTCCATGGCTGGAACTGTAATAGCATATAGAACGGCATTCTCCATTGGCCTCAGGCGGAATCTTATGAGCCTTGGGTGGTGAGGCGGTAAAATTCTGTCACAAGTTTATCATGATATCTCTCCTACACTCCTGTTTGAAATCAACATAAACAATCAAGTGCCTTTATTATAGCAAAACATCTGAAGACATTATCAAACAAGATTCGACACTGAGACACAAAAAATATTAGGACAGATGACCATAAGCTTGGTTAAAAAGGTTAATGGAGCCTCTAAGCAAAGCTTAGTGTGAGAGTGTTATGTTGGCCATAGGGGATCCTCAATAGATCTCCCTTTGGGCCTTGTTGAATATGAGCCTCCACTATTATGTGAGTGGACGCTCACCCAATAGGGAAAGAGTAGCAGGGGGATGGGAGGGGATTTGAAACCAGCTGACTCCACTCAGGCTGGCAGTCAATAGACTTGGCACTGATCTGCACTCTATAGCTGCTGAACAGTACTCAGACACTACTGTAAATAAAAGGGTGATTGGAACCAAGACTAGCCTTGGTAAGATTATTAGAGAGAATTCATAAATTTAGGGCTTAGGTAGCTGAAGACATGGCCATCAATGATGGAACAATTAAAAACAGAATTGTACAAGAGGCCAATATTGGAGAATTGCAGGGGTCTTGCAAGGTTCTAGGGCTAGAGGAATTCACAAAGACAGGACGGGAGGAGTCAAACCTAAAGGAATTTTAAAACAAGGATGAAAATATTAAAATTGGTGCATTTCTGGCTGGAGTAATTTGTTGTTCACTAGTAGTGGTTGAACGAGATTTGATACATGACAGGATGTTGGCAGCAAGGTAGGAGGCCATTAAGGACAGTATTTAGACAGTTAATTCTAAAGGCATGGATTTCAGCAACCAGCCAGCTGAAACAGGAGGCGTCACAAAGGCGCAAGTAGGCATTACTGGAAACAGCGGTGGGAAGCTATGGAGTTAGAAGTTCAGCTCAGGATCAATAATGATTATAATGATAAGGTTGCAATGGTCTGAATCAGTCTTACAAGATGGCCTGGGAGAGAGATAAAGTATTTGGAATGGAGATTGTGCCAGGGCCAAAGATAAATGACTGTGGACATAATGATAAACATTGATAAACATTCAATGGGGAAGGCAGCGTCCAGTTAGGTAAAGGAAGGTGAAATTGTGGTTGTAGATCACACTTAAGAGTCAATGCAATTCCAATGCCAATAAGTCAGAGAATCTTATGCAGTAGATGCACCATAAACATTTCTGTAAAATAAAGAAACATAAACAATATTAGTCATCAAAGACACTAATGGTGCTATATTGAAACAGAAGAAATATGGTTATGCAAATTTTCTTATATATATGACAAACTATTTTGGAGAAGAGTGTGGAATAATTTCCTTGAAGCATATCATCGTGTTACAGTCACCATGAAATGGCTATTCTTGAAACAATTTGGAGGGAGAGATTGCAAAGCATGAGATTTACAATGAATAGAGAGTATAGACTCATAACCATATTTTTGTATTTTCCTGAACACTTTTTCAGATAGGATTAGGAAAACAATTGTATTGAAATAAAAATACAACGTGCTGGAAAAACTCAGCACATCTGGCAGCATCTGTTGAGAGAGAAACAGAGTTAACTTTTCTGGTCTGTACAAACTCAAATCATTAATACTGTTTCTCCCTTCACAGATGTTGCAGAACCTGTTGAGTTTATCTGGTATTTTCTATTTTTATTTCAAATTTCCAGCATCCACTTTTTTTTTAATAAACCATGCATGGTCATCTCTCATTACTAACTTAATGGAGGAACTGTTTTTGAATATGTTGCAACATTGGCATCAATACAGGTAACAATATCAACTTCAATTTACATTGTGCTTTTTTTTTGTTTTTATTCCAATTCAATCCAATCAAGTCCAATTCAGAGTCTCAACAAGTTGGGACATTCCCAATCCAAGCTGACAAGACAGGGCTCTCACCTCCTGTCTTGGACTTGATCTACATGATCCAAGTTGATTGGAGTAGGCATAGCTCCTCCTCCAAGGCTTGATCTCATTTGCATCTTAGCCAAAAGATTGAATGCCTCTTTCAAAAATTGCTTCAAAAGAAACTGAAATGTAGCCTAATGACTTCAACCAAGTACAGCATGTCGATACTACACTTGATCTTAGCCAAAAGGCTGAGAAACATAGTGAAATATCTCAAGGTGCCTTACAAGAGCATTATAAAATCCAGTGCAACACCAAGCCACATAAGGAGATTTTAGATCAGATAACCAAAGTCTTGGTCAAAAAGAAAAGTTTAATGGAGTATCCTGAAGGAAGAAATTGAGGTAGAAAGGAACAGAAGTAAAGGGAGGGAATTCTGGAGCTTGGATCCTGGCAGTTGAAGGCTTCAAGAATCAGAGATGCAGATCTTTAATTTCCTGGGCATTTTCTGTCTCCAATCTTGAGTATAGGAATCAAACTGGCTACCCATCAGTCCTGAGGCACTATACAATTTTTGTAATTAATTATTAAATATGTGAGATAAAGCTTCCTCCCTCTTTATCCTAGGTTCTTTGAAAATGCATAGATGCAATGCATCTGGATCAGGGGTTTCATCTTTTTTGATTTTGATCAGTTTATTCTATACATCCCTCTTTTTAACTTTGAAGGCATTTATTTCATTACTCATCATTCAATATCATGTCTACCTGTTCTATCGCCCTGATGAATACTAAAGCAAGATAATAATTTCTTATTTCTGTCATCTCTCTGTCATTATTTTTTCGATCCTTTTTGTCTATTCCACCCTTCCTTTTTATTAGTATATCTGTAAAATACTTCACTATGCTGTTTTATATTTCTTGATCATTTAATTTTATAGTTCTTTCCTGTCTTCCTAATTGTTTATTTAACTTCTCTCTTAATCTCTACAAATCCTGTTTTATTCTGCACTCCTCTGATGTCAATGTACTTGGGGTATGTCTCTTCCCTAACCTGCAATTTTTCCCTGCTAATGTCTTGATTCATCCATGGTGTGTCATTAATGCTGAGTTTGTTCTTTCCTTTCAGGTAGAGCTGGGTGTTGTCAGCATATGTATGGAAAGGAATGCTGTATTTTCAGATAATGTCGCCGAGGGGCAGCATGAAAATGAGAAGTAGGAGGAGAGCAAAATTAGGTCCTTGGGAACATCAAGGGTTATGTTACGGAAGCAGGGAGGGGAACAATTAACTGGTGTTTGAACTCTGTTGAAGGCTAGACTTGCTTTGGCAATTCTGGTGTGTGTTTTGTCATCAATAGAGACAGCTCAAGAGACTATGCTGCCAAGTTGACTGAATTTATCCATTGCTGATAGATTCTCATCAGGGACTGAAACCTTGGGCTTGAGAAAGGGCTTTCCTTGAGCAGGCTGGTATAATACATCAGTTTCCAGGATTGTACCAGAAAAATGCTGTAAATGTTCTTCTGAAAACAGTGCGCCTGAAGCAACTCCAACAAAGGACACCTTTGTAACTGTTGCAGGGGAGAACAGCAGGGTAGTGGTAATATTACTGGACTAATAATTCATGGGCCTAGGCTACTGTTCTGGACATATGAGTTCAATGAATTAAAACTGTTTAATAATTCTTGAAATTGAAAGCGGTATTGTAAACTAGTTTTCAGTAATGGCGACCATGAAGCAAACAGCAATTTCATTACAAAAAAATCTAGTTCACTTTTATTTCCTTCAGAGAAGGAAGTCTGCCATCCTTACCTGGTTTGGTCTACCAGGTGACTTCAGATCCACAGCAATGTGGTTGACATGGAACTGAAATGGCCTAATAAGCCACTCCATTGTAGCAAGTGGAGATGGGCAACAAATGCTGCAACAAAAGGTGCACGTAGAAATCCTGATGTATTTTTGCAGCTTGGTTCTTGGTTACGGAACCACCCATTTCATTCATTGAGAGAAGCATGTACAAAACAGTATGGAAATTTTCATGATACAAAGACAAACATAAAGAGTGTTACACAGGTTCACCACTAACACTGCAAATTTTATTACCTCTCTCAATCTGTAATTCTCATTTTCTGGGATGGAAAGTGTCAGATCAATGATCAAAAAGTTTTGACCTCTGAGATATTTCGTCTGGATGCCCAGAAGGGGACTAATGACTTGCTTTTCAGTTGGCTAAATCCATGCAAGTGTTTATGAACTGGATGGCATATTTCAGTCACAGCCTGCTTGACAAGCTTCAGTATCTTTATACACTGCTTCCTTCCCTCAGCTATATAACTAACTGTTGTATTGATCTGCTGCCTCAGATAAACCTACGGCAAATTGGGTTCTGCCTTCTCCCTTTGTAATCTGAGCCACTTCTTCGTCCTTCCTCATTTGCGCACACACTTGCCCTGTCCATTACAACTTCTGACAAAATGTTTTCTAAAATTTGTCACTGGTGATGGCTTAAATCTTCCCATTTGTTAAGCTCATTAATTTCAGATCTGATTTGGATTAGAGTGCTCACATCTTATTTTCAATGTGCAGCTGTGAATTATTTCAGCAATCGTCAATAATGTAAGGTTAACAAGTGAAAAAACAGACTTTCTACTTAATTTTCATTCATTTTTGTGAATCTTTATTTTGAATTCCAGGGATCCTTAGGTCTGTATTCAACAACAACTAGAATTTGTATTGAACCTGTAATATAATTAAATGTCTTAAGATATTTTATGGAACAAAAATTAACACTGAGCTACATAAGAAAATTTTGTATCAAATGATCAAAAGTTTGGTCAAAGTGATAGGTCTGAAGTAACCATAACAATGAAAGAGAGCTAAATAAATGCAGGGAGGAAATTCCAGAGCTTATGGTGTGAGCAACTGGAGAAGCAGTTGCCAATGGTGGGGTGACAACCTTGCTGGTGCATTTATCTAGAGGTACTTCTCCAGCAGTCATCACTGAGATACTTCTCCAATCCTCACATCCACTGTCGTAGTTCCCTCTCATCCTTCAGGAGATCCTTCTCCAACACCAATGCTAGTCAATTTCTAGTGAGTTCCTTTCCTTGCCTCCAATCCACTGATGTTTGTTTCCATCCCACTCCTCACTGGGGCAGTCTGTCCCTAACTCCTGCTGAATTATGACAGTATTCCTACAGCTTCCTATTAAGAAGGTTCCCAACCCTCATACCAATCCACTCGTCTCTAGCTGGGATACTTTCCTTACTCTCAGTGAGGGAGAGTAACTTACTCCACTCAAACTGTCTCCTCTCCTGCAGCCCCACCTTCACTCTCTTCCTCTCATACTTTTCTCCTGCTATGCCTAGGTCAAATTATCCCTTCTTAATCATTACTTAGTCTAAAATTAGCAATTAGCAGTGACTGACTGTGTGCAATATCATAGGTTAATCATTTTTTTTAATTAGAAGAAGATTTCATTCGAAAGCCAATTAATGAAACATATGGGGACAGGGTGTGATTAGTGGGGATTTTCTGGGCCTGTCCACTATGGCCACAAATCCCATTGTGGTGGAAAGTCTAGACAGGGCCATTTGCATCAGAGAGATCTCTGTGATCTCTTCCCCAACCCCCACCAGCAGCATCATCAGCTTCACTCCCTTGCTGGGCATGAACTTGATTTTAATACATTTAAATTAACATCTGATTAGGTAGTTCAGCACTGTATCTTCCAGGAACACTGTTGGAGACTAGAACACCTCATTCACCTGACGAAGACCATAGAGTCGAAAGCTTGTGAGTTTACTATCAAATAAATCGGTTGGATTTAAACCTGGTGTTGTCAGACTTCTTACTGTCTTCCAGGAACATCAAGTGTCCGAACCCACTGGCAATAACATTACACTAGTGGGAATCACTACTGTTCAGGAGCAGTCAAGATGAACACACTGGGATGAACTGCCTAGAGGGGAGGCTAACATCAGACTCATCGGCTCCTTTTGTTTGGGAAGAGATGCAGAGGAAGAGGACCCTAGAGGAAGCAACTGGAGGAGGGGGCTCCAAAGCAAACATTTATGGGGAGGGACCAGGTGCAGGTAACCCTTTGTGGTAGAAGGTTGGGGGTCCTCCTCTTACATAGAAGATAGGAACATAGATAGGAGGACATTTGACCCTTTGTGCTGTTCTACCATTCATTATGATTATGGCTGATTGTCTAACTCAATAGCTAATTCCCTGTTCATGAGGAGCAGGTGTTTTCCTCGCCAGAGAGAACATCTCCCGGCAAGGCCATAAAGGCAAACAAGCCCAGACGATTGAGTAACAGGCTCGCTAATGCCAAGCAAATCAACATTACAATATATTTAAATAATTTATTCAATCTCTCACCCATTTCCCACGAGAGGCTGACCTCACTGGAAATTCGGCTCTCGCGAGCCAGGAAACGGGACATGATCCTGATTTCTCAGGTTCTCATGCAATTTTACTGGCTCGCTCTACCCATCAATGGGCACAGCAAGCAGGTAAAATTCCACTCGTGTATTTGTTTTTGCAAAATGCAAATAAAATCCTCTTAATGAAAACCTTGAAATTTTATTGCAAATATTTTCAGGCTAGAATTTAAATATCTGAAGCCAGTGCTCCCCAGGTGGTTGCAACGGGAACTCCCAAATGTTTAATGGAACTCATTCATAAGGATATCCCTGTACCACCTGCAGTTTCTTTCTTCCAAGCTCAATTCATTAAAAGCACGTGGAGATATTTGGTGATAAGATGTTGAGATTAGTAAGAAAACCTTCATCTCGTATGGCCAAATGGCTATGCCGGTTCCCACACTGCCCAAGAACTGCTTCTGATTCTACTCCTTGCTCCAATGGAAACAATTTCTCTCCTCCTAAGTGCACAACGAACATAAAATCACAGTGATCTCACCTCAATAGGAATAAAATCACACTGATCTTACCATGACAGGAATACATTAGACCTACCTCTAATAATTGGGAAGGTTGGAAACACTGAAACCTTTGTTATTTAAGTACTTCAAAATCAATTGTTATTCAGTTCATTTACATTTTAAAATACAGATAATGTCATCAGACTAACAGTCTTTGATTTTTGCTTGGCAAGTGTTCGAGATTTACAGCATGTCAGAGTAAGCTATGATTGTGTACCTATTACAATGTTATTTTGCTACATATGAATGTAGAGTGATCCTTCTGTGACTACCTTCCTGCCTCTCCTACACACATGTTCAGCATCATTCTTCAAAAAGCTTGGTGATTACAAAAGAATGCTCTTGATTCTTGACATTCGGCGTGATGAGTTCATCAATATTTAGGGATTTCTTCTTCCCACTTTATGGGGACAAGCTTTGCACAAAAGATGCACTAATAAAAAATTGAAATACTCCAATTGCTGGAAATCTTAAATAAGAAAATTCTTGAAATACTTAGCAGGTCAGGCAGCATCTATCAAAGGAGAAACAATGGGGGTGATCTTACCAGAATTTGCCAAAGTTTTGGTTCTGGTGAGCAGGTCAGTTTTCTCTCCAGACATGTCACACATCAAAAAAAACAGCTGGATGAGTTTCACACTGTCATGCTGGGGGAGTGAAAGGGGAAGGCTAAACACACCAACAAAGCCCAACTGCACTGAGTTTGAGGCATCATATTTAAAGGATGCCCTGATCAGAACCCTCACCCACTGAAGTCTCAAGGGCTCCCCCCAGCCCTCCCATGCCCTCAAATGGAGCCGGCAGTTCTCCCTCCAGCCCTGATTGGAGTGGGAGCTGGCACATCTGCACCCTCCCCCCCACCAGCAGTCCGTGCAAGCACCTCCCCATCCCTTCCTCCCAACCCCTCAACCACACAGTCAAGGTCGTTATCCACTGGTTGATGACCAGAACTGAGAAAAGTTAGAAATGGTTTTGAGCAAGGAATAGGCAGGAAAAGGGACAAAAGATTTATGGTAGGGTGGCAGAAAGGAGAAATTAAATGACAAAGGGGGTTAGTGTCATTGGGCAAAAGGGAAAGGTGATGAGGCAAGAAACAAGGAACTAGAAGATGTGTCTACAGCAACTACGCCCACTGTCTGAAAGCAAAACTAAGACAAAAACTTCAACATGCAAAAAAGAACCAAAGTGCTTGGGGTCTAATATTGTTGAACTCAATGTTGAGTCCACAAAAGGATGTAAAGTGCCTAACTGAAAGATGAAGTGCTGCTCCTCAAGTTTACGTTGCGCTTCACTGGATCAGTGCAGCAGGCCAAGGACAGAAATGTCAATGTAAAAGTAAGGTGGAGAATTTAAATGATAGGCTCAGAATCATTCTTGCTGACTGAATGGAAGTGCTCCATAAAGCACTCATTCAACCTGCATCTAGTCTCCCCACTATTGAGGAAACTGGATAGTGTGATGGAGTACACTAAATTGAAAGAGGTTTCTGTAAATCACTGCTTCACCTGGAAGGGGTGCTTGGGACCTTGGACAATGAGGGGAGAGGAGGTATTTTTGCATGGAAAGTGCTGTGGGAAGGGGACAGAATGTTGGGGTGATTGAGAGTTGGTGAGACTATCACAAAGGGTACAGTCTCTTCCAAATGCTGGGAAGATGTGTTTGATGTTGGCATCATGCTGGAGGTAGCAAAAATGGCAAGGAAAAATCCATTGAATACAGAGGCAGGTGGAATGGAAGATGAGGACAAGAAGATCCCTATTCTAGTTTACAGAGGGAAAGGAAAACAATGAGAGCAGAAGTGCAGGAAACATAGCATACAAGATTGAGGTGGTGGGGAGAGTGGGAGGGATGGATTCCTCGGTTGAGTAAAAAAGACATCTTAGAAATGCTGATGTGGAAAATTCCATTATTGGAACAAATGCAATGGAGACAAAAGAACTGGGAAATGGAAAGAAGTCCTCCTAGGCTGTAGGCTGTGGTGAAGTTATTCAGGATAGCTGTGGGAGTCAGTGGGTTTATAACAGCTTATTGCCAGAAACAGAGATAGAGAAGTCAAGGAAAGGAAGGTGACAAGACACAGTGATTAGCACTGCTACCTCACAGCATCAAGGATCTGAGTTCAATTCCAGCCTTGGGTTACTGTCTGTGTAGAGATTGCATGTTCTCCCCAAATTTGCAAGGATTTCCTCCACGTGCTCCAGTTTCCTACCACACTGCAGAGGTGTGCAGGTTAGGTGGATCACCCATGCTAAATTGACCTTATTGTCCAAAGATATATAAATTAGGGGGATTATCCATGGTTACGGGGAGAGAACAGGCCTTGCTAAGATGCTCTTTCAGCAAGTCGATGCAGACTTGATGTTTCTACCTTGGCCACCTTCTGCACTGTAGGAATTCTATGATTCTATGGAAAAGCTGGAAATGGACCAAATGAAATTGAGAGAAGGATGGAAATTTAAGGTGAAGTTTTCCAAATCAGAGCGTGAGCAAGATTCAGCACTGATATCATCATCGATGTACTGGACAAATAGTTGAGGGAAGGGGCCCAGCAGGATTGGAGAAAGGGATGCTCCAAATCTCTGATAAAAAGGCAGGTAAAACTACGATCCATATGGGTACCCACAGAGGCACTTTTTATTTGGAGAAAGTGAAATGAATTACAGGGGAAATTGTTCAAGGAAAGAAAAGGTTCAGCCAGCTGAAGGAGGGTAGAAGTTAATGGAAGCTGATTGGACCTCCATTCAAGATAGAAGCAAAGAGCCTCAGGTCTTCCTGGTGCAAGATGGAGCTATAGAAAGACAGGACGTCCTCGGTGAAGAGGAAATGATTAGGACCAGGAAATTGGAAAGGTTTGAATTTGTTAGACAGTATTAGAAGAGACACAGGCTCCATCTTAGGCATTCTTCTTTTCCTCATCTATATGTTGCCACTAAGGCATTATTCATAGGCTTCACACCAGTTTTTAATCAAGGTTGATAGGTACTTGGTTGTTCCTATTACTGTTAACAGAGTACTCAGCTTCTGGATGAACAAGAACTCAATTCATCTGAAGCTATCCCATTTGGTTCCTTGCAAAGTTTCATATTTTTGTCCCTGACTCCATCTCTCTCCGTAGCAACTTGCTCAGCTTGAGTTCAGTATGTTGCTTGAAACTCTGCATTGCTTTAAACTCCCCAAACTGGCCATTACCAAGACTTAATTTCCTCATCATCACCCCAACCTCACTCCACAGATGCTAAAATGCTTACCCATACTTTTGTCACCTACAAATTTAATTGCTCCTTTCAACTTGGCCAATGCTCAATGACTAGCATTTTATCCTTACATCTAACTTTTCTGTCATCTGTACTGAATAACTTTCATTTGTGATCTGTTTCTCAATACATCAATTTCAAAATGAGTAAGCTGTAGCTTAGTTGGTAGCAGTCTTGCATCTGAGTCCAAATCCCACTTCTAGAGATCAAGGCTGTTATGGACTAAAAAGGTGCTGTCTTTCAGATGAAATGTTAAACTGAGGTCCACTTGTGTCTCAGGTGGACATAAAGATCTCATGGTATGATTTTGTAGAAGATCTCTGGTGTCCTGGCCAATATTTTCCTTCAATCAACATCAAAAAAAAAGATCTGGTCATTATCACATTGTTCTTTATGTGAGTCTGCTGCACACAAAGTAACTGCGGCATTTCCTGTATTGCAACAGTGATTTGACTTCATTGGCAGTAAATATTTTGATATGTTCATGAAAGGCACTATATAAATTCGGCACTATTCGGTTACGTTCACCTTAGTGATGGACAGGGATAGGCATGAAGCTGGGGGCAGTAGTTATAGCTGGGGGAAGGGTAATTATGAGGCCATCAGGAGAGAATTAGGGTGCATAGATTGGACTAGGAAACTACAGGGACTGGGAACATCTGGAATGTGGGGCTTATTCAAGGAGCAGCTGCTGCGAGTCCTTGATAAGTATGTCCCTGTCAGGCAGGGAGGAAATGGTCGAGTAAGAGAGCCTTGGTGTACGAAAAAAGTTGATTTGCTGGTTAAGAAGAAAAAGGAGGCTTATGTCAGGATGAGGCTTGAAGGCTCAGTTAGTGCAATGGATAGCTATAGATTAGCCAGGAAGGAGCTAAAAAGTGAATTGAGGAGAGCTAAGAGGGGACACGAGAAGATGTTGGCTGATAGGATTAAGGAGAATCCTAAAGCTTTCTTTCGATGTGTTAAGAATAGAAGATTGGTTAGGGCAAGATTAGGGCCAGTCATAGACAGCAGTGGGAAGTTGTGCGTGGAGCCTGAAGAGATTGGTGAGGCACTGAATAAATATTTCTCTTCGGTATTCACGCAGAGTGCTGGAAATGTAGCTATGGAGAACACTGAGGTACAGGGTTGCAAATTGGGAAGTATTGTAGTAGATAGGGAGGATGTGTTAGAAATTCTCGAGGGTTTGAAGTTGGATAAGTCCCCTGGGCCGGACGGGATTTACCCTAGGATTCTCTGGGAGGCAAGAGAGGAGATTGCAGAGCCTCTGGCTCTGATCTTCAGGTCCTCGTTGGTTACGGGTGTGGTTCCGGAGGACTGGAGGATAGCGAATGTGGTCCCATTGTTTAAGAAGGGGAAGAGAGACCTTCCAGGGAATTATAGGCCAGTGAGTCTTACTTCTGTTGTGGGCAAGGTATTGGAGAGAATTATTAGGGATAGGATTTATATGTTGCCTGGTATGGAGGGCAGGTCCTATGAAGAGAGGTTGAAGGATTTGAGGTTGTTTTCGTTAGAAAGAAGGAGGCGGCTAAGAGGGGATCTTATTGAAGCATATAAGATGATTAGAGGTTTAGATAGGGTGGACAGTGATAGCCTTTTCCTAGGATGGAGAAAGCTAGCACGAGGGGACACAGCTTTAAATTAAGGGGTATGAGTTATAGGACGGATATCAGAGGTAGGTTCTTTACTCAAAGAGTGATTAGGGAGTGGAATGCCCTGCCTGCAGCTGTTGTAGATGCGCCAAGTTTGGTGGCGTTTAAGAGGTTAATTGATAAGTATATGGAAGAGAAGGGAATGGTTTAGTTTGGAGGGGCATTGCTTTTTATTTTGGTCGGCACAACATCGAAGGCCGAAGGGCCTGTTCTGTGCTGTAATGTTCTATGTTCTATATTCTATAAATGCAAGTCTTTTTCCAAGAAATAATTATTTTCATTTCCAAATCTTTCTGTGGCATCACCCATTCCTCTTGTGTGCCTTCAGTTGTATGATCCTGCATGTACCCTTTACTCCTGCAAATCTGGAGTCTTTCAATCCAGCCCTCTCGCTGTCACTTGTAGAGTCTACAACCAGCTTATCCCCACATTCTGCAATTATCTCCTTAAATCCTTCCTCCTTCAAATACTATCCATTTGATTATTTTGTTTAGTATCCAGTGATTTTGATGAATGTGAAGGATATTTAAGCAAATAAATAGTAAAAAGATGGTAAAAGGAGGAGGAAGGGCTCAGTAGAGATCAACTTGGGTGAAACTGTGCGCAGAGCTAAGGTATAAATGAACACTGTCTTTACCAAGGAAGATGATACAACTTTGGCTATGGTTAATGAGGTGATTCAGAGACTAAACTAATTAAGAGGTGGTATTGGATATGCTGTCTGTTCTTAACAGTTGATAATACACCAGGAGAGTGAGGTACATTCAATATACTGAGGAAATTAATAGAAGAAATTGCGGAAGTGCTGGCCAGAATTTTTCAGTCTTCCTTAGTTTCAAGAATGCTGCCAGAGGACGGAAGAAGCACAAGCATTACACTCTTGTTCAAAAACAAGCAAAGATAAACTCAGCAACTACAAACCCGTTAGTTTAACCTCAATGGTGGGAACGCATCTCGAAAATATCTGGGACAAAATTAATAGTCAGATCGACAAATGTGAGTTAATTAAGGAAAGTTGGCACGGATTTCTTAAATGCAAATCATGTCTAACTAACTTGCTATAGTAGAGATAACAGAGAGAGTTGATGAGGGTGATGCTGCTGATATGAGTACATGGACTTCCAAAAAGATATTTGGTACAATGCCTCACAACTAACTTGTGAACAAAGTTATTGCTTGTGGAATAAAAGATACAGTAGAAACATGGATATAAAATTGTATGAGTGACAGGAAACAAAGGGTTGTGGTTATTGGATATTTTTTAGGCTGGAGGATGGTTTGTAGTGGAGTTTCCCAGGTGTCAGTATTGGAACCATTGTTTCACCTGATACATATACGATATATGTATATGTATGCTTGGTGTAGAGGACACAATTTCAAGGTTGATATGAAACTTGAAAGAATTGTTATGTGAGGAGGACAGTGTAGAACTTCAAAAGGACATGGATAAATTGGTGGAATGAGTGAACAAATGGGCGATGAAAGATGAGAAGCAATTCATTTTGGTATGAAGAACACAGCAAGACAATACAAAAGTAAGAAGTATAATTTAAAGGAGGTGCAGGAGCAGAAGGACCTGTATATAAATGAGTGTAAGTCATTGAAAGTGGTAGAATGGGTTGGGAGCATGGGTAGTAAAGCATACTAGAATTTATTGCAACATCATATTAAAATCTAATAAGTTTATGTAGATCATGAACTTTCACAGCGCTGCTCCTTCCTCAAGTGAGTCAAGGAGCAGCATCTGAAAGCTCGTGATTCCAAATAGATCTGTTGGACTTTAACTTAGTGTTGTGGGTCTTCTTACTGTGCCCACCCCAGTCCAACGCCAGCATCTCCACATCATGACTAGATTTTATTAATAAGGTATGATGATTTTATTCATTTAGTATGGATATGTATATATTTTATGCTTAAGGGGAATGTTTAAAAAATTAGGTTTTATGCTATAGACAGCACCATAATTAAGTTTTATGCTACAGGTGTATTTTGTAAACATTTAGCTCAGATACTAGGAGAGCAGGATAATCACTCATTTTAGCTATGTAGTGTTTACTTAGGATAGAGCTAATGAATTTTTATACACAAGTGAAAATTTTCCCTTGGGTTTTTTGATTAGGCTGATTGACAGGGTTGGGTGATAATGTGGTTAAAGGGAGGAGCTTGGTCTGCAGGAGGAAAAACAGCTCTTGAGTTCTTTGAGTTTGTTTTAAAGACAGAGTTCTACAAGTTGCTCCAAAACTCATTTTCTCTCTCTAAGTGCTTTAAGACTATCTACCCATTATAGCAAGTATATTTATACGTATTAACTATTTAAAGCGGTATAAGTGTAAGTTTGTAAGAGGAATGTTGCTTATTTGCAACTGAAATGGTGATAAGATAAAAATTAAGGTTGCTTCCTTTCATTTCCAAATATTGTTCAACTGTTAATGGTTAAGTCGCATGATTTGTTCAAAGTTATATTTAGACTGCTATTGAATAAAGTTTGTTCATTATAAAAAAAACCTCTACTTTGTCAGTGGAATTGCTTCTGGGATGAAGAATGTTATCCTCGGATTTATGCCAAAATAGAACAGTTGAGGTCTAGTCTGGCGTCCTGATGTCATTTGAGGTCTGGCCCAGTATCTTAACAACGGTACAGAGTATAAGGTTAAGGAGGTTACATTGAACTTGTAGAAAACACTGGTTTAGCCTCAATTCAAATACTTGTGTCCTGTCCTGGATAACACGCTAAGAAATGATATGAAAGTGGTGGAGAGAGTGCAGAAAAGATTCACAAGAATGATTCCAGGGTTGGAGGAGAACTTGATGGAGCTGTCCAAAATTATGAAGAGTTCTGAATAGAGTTGATAGGGAGGAATTGCTCCCACTTCTGAAAGGATCAGGGCATATGTACAATATAATTGGCAAAAGAAGAAAACAACGAAGAAATACGAGAAGCAACATTTTTTCATGTAGGAGTGGTTAAGGTCTGGTATGCATGGCCTGAGAATGTGGTGGAGGTGTTTTTAATTGAAGACTTCTTGTTTGGAGGGACAGTGCAGACACGACGGGCCGAATAGCCTCCTTTTGCGCAGTGACAAGGTGCTTCTATTCGCAGATTATCATTACATTATAAATGACAGTTTGACAAGCAAAATAGTAGTCTAAATAACTTGTAGCCTTTCGAATTGGCGCTACTCAGTATCTATTAGTGACCACTTTCACAGTAGGGCACATTCTGGACTACGATGGGCTGAAAAGTTGATTACATTCACACGATGGATAGTGCGGGCAGCTGCCTGGCCCGCCTTACTGGTGTGCGATTTAACTTCAGTTTCCCCCGGGGATGGATGAAGGTACAGTTTGCAAGTTGCGCAACAGCAGTATTGTTGCCCTTTCCACCAGACTTCCCAGCACACTTTCATTTCTACTGGACTGGACCTGTTATTCTTGACGACAGGTTACAAAGACTGCATTGTAAAACTGCAAATGAAGACCATTTAAAATTAAAAATATACGCTGAAACTTATAACTAAGCCAGCAGCACCAGTTTAGTATGTCCCCTCCCCTCTGTATATACAGCTACAGATCTATCTATCACACCGCGAATAGAATCCCGCTTGTGTGTATTTGGAGCTTTCCGGGCTCGCCCTGCGCTTAGGGAATTTTCCGTCTATCCGCGCGTACTTCGGGAGGTCTCCCCAGCCTGGCGACGTCACAATAACAGCATTGTTGCGATTCATTGTAGGGGGGGCGGGGGAGGGTAACTTTCCGGATCGCCCCGCCCCGCCCCGCCCCGTCCCCTCTCCCCCACCCGCGCCCGCCTCCGTCCCCACCCCCGGCCAGCCATCATCACCGTCACCCCGCGAGCGCATCTGGCTCTGGATGACGCCATCAGCGGGCGATTCCGAAGTTAGCCGAAGGCGTTCGGGCTGACTCGGGCGCCCAGGCGACGGTTTGGGGCTTCGGCGTCCGTGGAAAGTGTGTTAAGTAGAGTGCTGGGGAGTAAAAGAGAAAAGGCGGCTGGGTTGAGATCGAGTCCCGGGCACTGAAGAGAGAGTGCGTGCGTGTGTGTGTGTGCTTGGGAACGAAAATAAAGAGCGAGCTGACTGAAGAGGAGAACACACACACACACACACATATATAGAATTAAATAAATAAAGTTGAAAGGTAGTTTGGGTGCGGTCTGAGCGAGCGCTGAGGTGAGAGGGAAGCCGGCTGGAAGTGTGGCCGGGGCTGTGAGTTTACGGGCATCGTTGAAGCGGCGGGCGGCTTGGACGTTATGGCATGGAGCTGAGGGAGACTTGAGACGGCTGTGTGCGGTGAGTAAGGAGCAGCGGGTACCGACTGCAGAGGGATAAAAAAAAATCTGCGGGAGGGATTTTGTTTGAAATTGGTAGAGTTTGACTCGAGTTTAGTGATTTTTATATTCGTTTCCCCGCACCCCCCCTCGTGTTGTTCAATCCGCAAAGCCGCAGGTGAAGCTCGGGCTCCGGTCTGTCTGCAGCTCCTCTAGCCGCCTGTTGAAGAGGAGATTGTGTGTGTGTTTTAAAATCTATACATAAAACATCTCCGTGTCGTGAGCAACCCAACGGCTTGTATTTTTTGATGTGTGATTTCCACCCCGATCTCTCAAATATTCAAACACTTTTTTTTGTTTTAATTTAATTTGGAGATCCTTTTCTGTCCAACATGAAAATTTTTATTTGGAAGTCTTTTTTGAAAGAAAAAAATAACCGTCTCCTTCCAAACTCCGCCGCCTGTTGAAAGCGAGAAAAACCGATTGGAAATTCGGTCGTAAAGTTAAAATTGGAAACACAAAGAGTGCGGGACGAAGGGAAGGAAGGAGGGAATCGTGCTTTTTTTTTAAAAGAAGATAACCGAATTTTTATCTGCTAGCGTGTTCGATGTCTCGATCCCTCTCTTTTATGTTTGGTCGGAGGGGGGTTAGGGTTGCTCCAACAAGACGAGGTTAGCAACCGGGAGATTTATGTTTTTGGGGAGAATCTTCTCACATATCTTAACGTTGAAGAAAGTGGGGTTTATATCATTTTGGACCCTTCTCCCCTTTACCAAGTGTGGTGAAACCGTATTGGATTTAAAAAATATTAAAATATTGGTTTCAGACGCCACAGCGATAAATAAGGAGTGAAAGAGAGACACCGTGCCTTCCTTCGGGCCACTGCGTTCTTATTTATTGGAATAGAAAGTGGTGCCGCTCGTTTCAAAAAAATCATTTCCACAATCGAAGAGGTTCCTTCTTCGTCGCGTTAGATGTTTCATTGAGTTTCGAGGAGAGGGAGGCATTTGAAAACGGTGAATGAAAACGTTTTTAAACATCTGGGACAACCTTCGATTAGAAATGTTAAATCCTTCAGCACACGTTCGCTTAACCGGCATCCCTTAGCAAAAGGTTGCTTTTAAAATCTTTTAGATTGAAGTTGATTTTACGTTTATAAAGTATGTACTGTTTAATGAGGTTTTCTATTTGAATTTGTCGTGACCTAGGGTTTTTGATGTCGCGTTTAGACCCAGTCTCCGAAGTAGCTTTTTTCCCCTTATCAATTCACATGTTAATATTTTAAAATTTTAGATTTGTTTTGGACTTGATTTTCTTTTTCTCGTTTTCCAATGAATGGTATGCATGTTTCAAATGGTGGCGTCGGTTCCTCCGTTGAATCCCCAGAGGTTATGAGGGAGCTTGATAGACGAGGTTGTGCAATTAGGATCAATATATCTGATCGGTTGGAGACGCTCCTTACTTGGAGACTTGATCCTCTTCAAAAGCTCAGTGTGTAATTTTATCCCGCCGTCCAAAGGTTAATTCAGATTTATTGTGACTTTAGGCTTGTTGGCTTGTTTTGTAAATGCGGTTTTTGTTTTAAAAATACAATAAAGAAAACATTCAGGCATTTTTTTAGGAATTTAACGTCGTCCAGCCTGTGATTTTTTTTTTGTGTGTATTTCGGTTGTTTGGTTTGTTTGGTCATTCACGTGCACTCGAGTGTTGCAGATCTTGGGGAAAGGTAAACATGAAAGCCTTGAGAGTTTTCCATCCATTTACTCGGAGGAGCCTGGCTATATTGTGTGGCAATACTGTACTCTAGTTGTGAATTCTGATCGAGCTTTGCGGGAGAATGAGCAACTGGTTTAAAAGCGTCAGTTGTGTTTAGATTACATCTATTTGTAGATGCTACAGTATGCAATTTTTACTATTTACCAATAAAATTAAGGTTTCTATATTTAAAAAATACTTGCCAAATAAATGCCCAATTAGATATGATTCGCTAGTGTGCAGGTATAACGTAATAGCAATGTTGGGCATTATATTTGTACTGAAAGCCTTTTCATATAGTAAAATTAATTCTTACGATTTTTATGCAAAATTAAACTTTTTTTGGAATGTTAAGGGTTGATTTATGAAGGTTTTTGTTTTAGACCATTATCAAAGGAGCCATCTTGTTCTCAACTCATTACAATTATGTTTGACTTGTATCAAGCTTGCCAACTATAGTAATTGATTTGTACTGAATAAAATGACTGAAAAGTAAATGTTCTTAATATTTTAGTGCACTTTGTGTTACTGATTTTTTTTTTAAAAAACCACTTTTGTGGGCTGATTGTTTTACCAAAGTGTGCAATTGTAGCCTGTGACCCATTCACAATTTTTGCCAAACAAGGTTACTCTGTTCTCATTTTGGCATAGCAATTGTAAATAGAACATTGTTGGCTATTGTAGGAGGAATTCATCACGATAATGTACGTCTTTAGTTTTGGAGTGGCAATTGCATGTTAAACACTTGGCTTTTCCCACCCACCTAAAAATGCTGTTTTGATTAAAATCTGCTTTTCTATGTTTGTAAAATGTAAAACACATATTAAAGTACATATTAAAATGCTGGTCTGTTAATACTTAAGATCAGTGCACAAATAATCTTTTCCGATGTGTTACTCCTAAATTGTGCTGAAGTATTTTCCCACACTTGGTGACGTATTTCAGTGTTTAGAATACCTCATGAAAAACAGCACATATATGGGTAGTGGATCATTTTTCTATAGTACACAATTCAACATCTCAGGACTTAAGCAAACTTCTTTTCATGCAAGATAACTACATTATCTTTCAAGGCTTTAGTTGGAATACAAAGACACCACACCAGTACTGGAAATTTATCATTACTTTGGTACTCTTTTATTCATTTGTGTTTTTCTTGTGTATCCGATGTTCACATTGCTTATCTAATATTATACCTTAATCTAATTTCCCATGATGCTTAACAGGAATAATTTTTCTCTAGTTTGAAAGCTCAATTATTATTAACTGGCAGTCAAACAATTTGAGTTAAGGGTTAAAATTTAGGATGTTCACAACAATAACCTTTGGCCCCAAGTGCTTGTGACCAATTTCTCCACAGCTGTGGTCTTGGGTTGAACCAAAGTCCTGGGAACCATGGCAACCCATTTAACCTCTAACTGAGTTTCTGACCCTCAACCTTTCCATCTCTCAGATGCTGCATATGAACAAAGGAAACAACCTTCATCATCTCTGCTTCAGCTCATCTGCCTAAACCCTCATCCATGCCTTAGTCCCCATCAAACTCATAGTTCACTGCTTTCCTTGTGGGCCTCCATAAATTTCAGCTCACTCTAAAGTTTGCTTTCTGTATCCTAACCTGAACCAAGACCGCTTGCGAATCAGTCGTGTTTGCTGACTTGCAATGAGTTCCAGTTCCCAAAACACACACTTTCTCCAGCTCAGAAGACCCAAATAAATCTGCATTTCTTCAACTTCCTATGAATCCTCTACTCCCTTCACTCCTTTTGTAGAACAACTCCTCTGTCTAGACAACAAAGATTTATTCTGTCAACAGTTCATGTTTCTATTGTATGAATGGACTCTGAACGTCAGAGAGTTCCATTGAATTATTGCTGACGCTTGTGGATTAGTTGAGAACAACCTCTGTGGCCACCTCCAATTTGGAGCAGTAGGTCAGTGTGGTTTCTGAACTTGGTTATCTTTAGTACCCATTTGTTTGAGATAGGAAATGAAGATTAATGATGCCTTCAATTTTCAGGTTTAATTCTTGTTTCATTTGAATTGCAAACATATTCAGACTATTTCATTCTGAGAATTCACTCCTGATAGTCCATGTTCATCCAGATATATGATAGGATGGCAGTCAGAGAGATGTATTTTCATGGGAATATATTCACCTTTCTTTGACTTCAGATCCCATGCGGGTTCTTCACTGTTGAAGCTGCTAAGCCATTTTATTTTTGAGCTGCTATAATCATCTGATGGTAGTTTGCTACCTAGATAGATAAAGTCATTTGCTTCCTTTATGTCTTGTCTGCCAACATCTTGAACCCAAATAAAACCAGCAACCCAAAGGTGGCCGCCTCACTTTGCAAGTTCCCCAGTGCACCTGTGACATCACTCATGTCCTGACAGAAGAGGGCATATAAACTGTGTGGTCTAGGCTCAAAAACAGCCTGATTGATGTCCACATTTGTAGTTATGCAGTCAAGCATCCAAATTACCACGTAACAAAAAAAGGATGTATAATAATGATTCTCTGTAGTGATAGAACATTTCAGACCTATGGTTCTCCAATCCTTGTGTAGGTTTTATTAGCTTGGGAAGAATGTTGGACACAAATGTATGGATCTACTTTATACACTCTATAAAAACCTATCTCTGACTAAACTTTTAACTACCCGTCTTATATCGTCTTTGGCTTGATGTCAATTCTTGTCTTATTGCACTATGGCAATTTTTTTGCCATGTTAGGATGCTTTATAATTCCATATTGCTGCTAATATGCTTAAACTTGGAAAAAGCCTTACTTGATAACACTTAAAGCATTCTAATGTTGCCTCCTCATGCTTTTAGCTGAAGGCTCAAAAAATTAATAAAAATCTTTTTGTAATGAACTTTTATCTAATGTAGAATTCACTTTGCATCTAACTTCTACAATGTGAAGTACTGGATAGTGCAGTCTTCTGTACTAACTCACTAGACTAAAATTTGATAGGAGGGAATCCTGATGAGGAATGAGCCAGGATTGATGAACAGTTTTTCAAATAATTTTAGTATAATTTAAATGGTATTCTTATGTACAGACTTCAGTTGACAATGAAGATATTTATTAAGTTGATCGCCATCATAATAATTGAGTTCTGTAAGTTAGTGTAAAATTTGTGCATTTTTGATTTTTCCATGTCATTGTGCTATATAAAAGAACCTTAATTGCTGAATGAACCTGCAAAATAGTGGTATATTTTGTGCTACTTTTTGCTTGTCTCTATTTTCTCCTTGGTCTGCTTTAAGATATACTTTTGTATGTGTAATTCAGCTCAAGGCTGAAATGCAGATATTCCAACTGCAGTGAAGAGTTGCTTTCCTGACCTGCATTGGATTTGATTTATAACTGAATTTGGAAAACAAGAAAGTCTCGTGAAATCAATCTGGTGCATCTTTCACTTAACATCACTGAAATCCATTTCCAGAGAAATTTTTGTTGCTAAACTCTTTTGTAATTTGCTCTGCAAGAATTTTGCTGAACTCTATATCTACATCTCAAACTTACATCACATGCACATGTATTGCTATATTAATCTGAAAATTTATTGGGTTAAACAAAACCAAATACAGCAGATTGCACTGTGCTGTCTTTCCAAGACTTGAATAAAAATCTACGTAGTCAAAGAAGAGAAGTCCGATCTAACAATGTTGGAAAAATGTTGGTTGGGAATTTGCAGCTGTAATGTTGAGAGAACTGTCAAAAATGGATGAACATCTTATAATGTCTGCACGTGCGCAGTTAAAAATAGAGATCAGAAGTTGCTGGCAGTGATACCCTGCTCCTCCATAGGGTGTGCTGTTGCAGTCTTCACAGATGCAATCAGCAAATAATGTGATATGACAAGAACTTATATTTCATGCATGATTCTTGTTGCAAAACCCGTTGAAAAAGTTGAACCTCCCTGAATGAGATGGAGCTGAGTTTTAATAGTGTATTAAGCATAATTAGTGCTGAACAACTTCTTTGGACTTAACCAATTTTAGAAGCCTGGGTTGTCATTCTATGGTAAAAATGTCACAGATTTAAAAAGTGATTTTGAAATTTAATGTTGTGGGTTTTATCATCTTAATTCCATACTTATCTGTGTATCTTCGTTTTGCTCTCTAAAATTTTGAATAATTAGTTTTTTAACTTCCTGGTTTTCTGGCTGTAAGAATACTTCAGTATGATTGGTTTTGCCACTTGTTTGACTTCTATTTCTGATGCCAGAGATCACTTGTAGATAAGATCAGAATGGAAGTTCAGCTTCTTTTGACATCAGTGGTGAGCACCTCCTGTAAATCCCAGGGTGTTTTCTGTGACTGATAAATATAATACTGTTCCACTGAACTGCACAAAAATGAAACTTTAAAGGTAGTGATTTTTATGCTTTCTTAAAAAAAAACTTGAAGGTAGAGCAAGAACAAAGTAATAAAATCCAGTTGTCTAGCATCACTAACAATTCAGAAACCCAACTGGAAAGGAACAATATTTATTGTTAACCATAAAGAAAGACACTAGTCTTTGGCGCACAAGTCCCAACTTTTTTTGATGTAAATAAATCATTTTAATACATTATAATTTCACTGCTATAATTTTAAAACAAGCTGATATAACAGCAAATATACTATCCTTAATACAGTAGCAAATAATCTCCCTTTCCAATGAAAAAGAAGTTCATTGTAAGTTGTTATCTTCCGAGATACATGAGTCCCAACCTGAACAGCAATTCTCGTAAGTCCCAACTGGAGGCAATAATTCTGTAGACCCTGCGTGGTGTCTGCCTTATGAAGAGTTCAGATGGAGTTTTACCTAGGCAGGCCTTTTCTTGTTACCAAAGGAAGTCCAATTCAATAAGTCTCTCAGGGCAATTAATTAGAGAACCCCCATGAGTTCCATGGGGAATATCACAATCTCTTTAGTGACTGCTACTGGCAACCCACTTCTTTTGAATAGGCAGCAGGCCTGGCAACATCTATGAAGGGAGAAAAACAGAGTTAAAGTTTTTCTCCACAATGATTCTGAAAAAGTCATATTAGCCTCAAAACATCAATCTGCTTTTCTCTTTCCACAGATACTACCTGATCTGTGGGCTTTTCAGATCTCTAGCGTCATCAGTATTTTGTTATATTTTAAGGGTCATAAAAGTATGCAATAAATACAGCAAATGCAGAAACTACCCAGCAGGTTTGGCAGCATCTGTGGAGAGAAACAGATAAAGTTTCAGGTCAGTGACCTTGAGTAAGAATTAGTGAAAGTTAGAAATCTAATAGGTTTTGAGCAAGGTACAGGGTAGGGAGAGGAAAAAGAATGCCTATCTGTGATGGGGTAGAGGACTGGAGTAATTGAATGACAGTGAGTTGTTTAGGACCAAAGAGGTAGTGATGGGGCAAGAACAGAAAAGTACAATTTTGTTTCTAACTATTTCAGTCCATAATCTTTGTCTCTGTTTTGTTTCCTCATCGCATGTTTTGTTTCTCTCCCTCTACTTTTCAGACATACCTGCTGCTTTCATATCTTTTGTTTCTTTTACCTCATCACCACTTCCTTTGCTCTGCACAACTAGCGCTTCTGCCATTTAATCTCTAGCCCTCCACCTTCAAAGTCATGTATTCTCTCATTTTTTGTCAGTGAATTGTAATTGCAGTTATATCCTGTATTAGGTAGTTTTGTTCTGAAGTACAACAAATTACTACTGACCACAGGAATCTGTGATAAAGGTGTTTTTTTTAACATTTATATATAACTATCTTCATAGTTTTGGCTGGGTGATTCAATTAAACAACCGTTACACACAGACACACACTATTATGCATCCTGAAATCTTCCTTACAGGTGGCCACTGTGATGTGCCCTCACATGTATTGATATATTAATTCGAAAATTTATTGGATTAAACAAAACCAAATACAGCAGATTGCACTGTGCTGTCTTTCCAAGACTTGAATAAATAATCTATATGGTCAGTGAAGTCTGACTTAATGATGGAAAAATGTTGGATAGTGTTCTACAGAGTTCAATGTAAATGGAATTTTTTTCCAACATTAGTAAACTTGTTTTTAGGGGACGAATCTTAAAGACTAAAGCTCTATCCTAAGTAGTGAATATAAAATCATAATCCTGTATCCTCTCTTTTTCCAATTCTGCCACACGCTCCAACCTCATCCCCAGTAGTAGTTTAATTTAGCATCTTACTAACTAATGTGCACAGAGAAGTGTTGTCTGCTTTGAAACTGGTAAATACAACATCCATTCTTTTATGTGTTTTCCCCTTTTCCTGCCCGCAGCCACGTTTCCACCCCATGTTTAATAATGTTTTATTTAGTTAGTAATTCTGTGTATTAAGGTATAACAAGCACAAACTTGATTTGAGCATTTTTAAAATGTGGTGATAACACTCAAATGTTATTGTCCTTTTATTGATTTATCATGCATAGTTGATCCTAACTCCTGTGTGCACCTTCACCTGTGATACTACGTTGTAAGCAAGTTAATTTCACTTCTGTAATCAGACTCCGAATATAAAAATAATGCAGTGTTCACAGAGATCTTTGTAAACTTGTTATTGTGAAATAGTGAGCCACACCTCATTCTATAATTTTACATGCAAGTTGTGGAATCTTGAACAGATTTTGTGCAGCCTTGTACTTCACCTTTGACTCCGATGCTATTAGAATTTTGCCAAACCAACTTCGAAAGTATATTATATAGCTACCAGACAAGCTGTAAGTGAAAGAGCTTTTCAGAAGTTATTCTGTATTTGGAGTAATAGTATGAAGTATTTTCAAACAATTCTTAAAACTCTGGTAGCTGGATTCCATTCAGTTTCTAAAACCTGCACAGCTGAGTTGGATAGACTATTTGTGGTAGAAAAAAATAGGAAACACCAGTTGTTTATTTCATTTAAGTGTACTAGTGTTCATTTACTATAGTTCACACAATGCATGTCATAAGATAACAGTCATACTTAGAGGTGAATTTTGCATTCGGAAGCACAAGTATCAGTTTCATTTTGGAGTAATATGCAGTATGAAATCATCTATATATTTGAGAAATAGGGGAAGAGCCTCAAAACTAAATGTAATATCTCCAAATTTGCAGATAACACAAAGCCGGGTGAGAGGATGCTGAGATCCTTCAGCGCGATTTGGACAAGTTGAGTGAATGGGCAAGTGATTGGCAGATGTAGTATAATTTGAATAAATGTGAAGTTATCCCCTTTGGTCGCAAAAATGGGAAGGCAGATTATCTGACCATAAATTAGAAGAGGGAAACGTGCAGTGATACCAAGGTGTCATCATATTCCAGTCACTGAAAGTAAGCATGCAGATGCAGCAGGCAAAGAAAAAAGCAAATGGTAAGTTGGTCTTCGTAGCAAGAGGATTTGAGTATAAGGGCAGGGAGATCTGCAATTATATAGTGCCTAGGTGAGGCTGCCCCTGGAATAGTGTGTGTAGTTTTGGTCTCCTTATCTGAGGAAGGATGCCCTTGCTCTAGAAGGAGTGCAGGAAAAGTGTACCAGACTGATTCCATGATGGCAAGACTGACATGGGGAGAAATTGAGTGGGTTGGATTGTATTCACTGGGGGTGGGGAGATCTCATAGGACTGGATAGGGTAGATGTGAAAAAAAATGCCCCTGATGGTGGGGGTGTCCAGTTCCTCCTGATGTGGTACTGATTACCACACTAGCTGTAATTCTGTTGGGAGGTTGGGTCATATGTATTTGTTAATGGGTATCACATTGGTTTTGGCTGTCGTGCCATCTACAATTGATTTGTTTAAAATACTTGTTTCTAAACTCCTGCATTAAGAACCATTCCTTGATCAAGTTACTAGAACCCAGTTAGTGTCTTGTGGAAAGGGCTAGAGGTGGGGGCCAGAGGCTGCAGATTCTCAAGTATTGTTTCTACCAGTTTGATTTGTTGGAGTGTTCATTTGATAAGTTTATTTTTATGAGGTGAGTTTAAACTTGAAGACTGCACTAACATTACAGGAGCTTTAAATTTTTTGCAACTATTCAGAATCAAATTGGAGAGTTTGTGGTCAAACATTTTTTTTGGACATGAGGGGAATGAAGAGACGAAAGGAGAATATAGATTAGGGGCTGCAGAGGGGAAGAGAAGTTGTCCAGTGTTTGAAGCTGGATTTACTTTTTTCTATCTTCAAAGCTGTTTGAAACAAGTGGTACCCTGAAGTTCCAAAGCTACTCATCTTCTCAACCATGCATAACTTAATGTTATTTTGGCAGGCATGCAGCTCTTCCTCTTGATTCGAAACTAGTCTTGCTCAGTGTTTTACTCTGATTTTAAAAATTTTACTTTTCCAAAGGTACCTTAGCATTTAAAAAAAATCAGTGAAATATACATCATGTTTTCAACTTGCTTATCCGATACAGCTAGAGATGTGGTTATTTTACGTTTTTTTTTCTCCTTTAGCACTTGACGAACACAATGATGCTAAATCTTATTCAGCTAATAAAATGAAGTTTTTAAAAATCTGCAGTTCATCTTTATCAGAAAGAAGGTTGGTAATTTGTTTGCCATGTTTCCTTACAGTAGATCAGTATAATGTGGTTATCTTGAAATTCCAGTAAAATATTAATATTATGAAAGCATCACATAGATTGAAAATGCTAAAGCCAGTGTAGCATCTTGCTTTGGGGAGATGTTGCATTAAAAGCCACCTGATGACACCAATTGCTTTTTCTTTCTGATCTTTTGAAAATGTCTATATTAGACATGGTATTGTAGTCGTAATGCAGCGTCTGGAAAGTTGTTGCATCTGACTAAGCATAGTCAGAATCATGCATAAAAACATGAGGAATAGGAGCAGAGTTTCCAGCTGCTCAAACCGCTCTGCTTTTCGGTATGATTATGGCTCATCTACTTCCCACATCCTCTTCTGAGGCCAAAAAATTCAAACCTTAGCCTTGAATTTATGATGGAGCATCTACAGCGTTCAAGTAAAGAATTCCCAATATTCACAACCCTCTGAGAGCAAGTGTCACCTCTTCCTGCTGTATCCTTCCTCGGATAAAGAGACCAAAACTATAGACAATATTCCACATGTAGCCTCACCAAGCCCTTAATTGCAGCAGGTCTCCCTGCCCTTGTACTCGAATCCTCTTGCTATGAAGGCCAACTTACCATTTGCTTTATTCACTGTCTGCTGCATCTGCGTGCTTACCTTCAGTGACTGGGATATGAGAACACCTTGGTATTGCTGCACATTCCCCCCTTCTAAGTTATGGTCAGATAATCTGCCTTCCCATTTTTTGCGACCAAAACGGAGAACCTCACACTTATTCAAATTATACTACATCTGCCAATCATTTGCCCATTCACTCAACTTGCTCAAATCGCGCTGAGGGATCTCTGCATCCTCCCACCCGGCTTTGTATTATTCTCAAATTTGGAGATATTACACTTAGTTTTGAAGGCTCTTCCCCTATTTCTCAAACGTATAGATGATTTCATAAATAGAGATTTACAGCATGGAAACAGGCCCCTTGACCCAACTTGCCCGTGCCACTCAGTTTTTACCATTTAAGCTAGTCCCAATTGCCAGCATTTGGTCCATATCCCTCTATATAATCTTATCCATGTAACTGTCTGAATGCATTTTAAAACACACAATTGTACCGGCGTCTACAGCTACCTCTGGCAGCTCATTGCAGACGCTCGCCACCGACTGAATTTAAAAAAGTGCCCCTCTGGATCCTTTTGTGTATCTCCCCCCCTCAACTTAAATCTGTGCTCTCTAGTCTTAGATTCCCCTACCTTTGATAAAAGAAGTTGGCTAACTACCTTATCTACGTCACTCCTAGACCTTTACAAGATCACCCCTAACTCTCTTGTGCTTCAGGGGAAAAAGTCTCCGTCTATCCAGCCTCTCCTTAAACTTAAACCACCAAGTCCTGATAGCACCCCAATAAATCCTAGAGAGATTTTCTCATATCTGAGTCCTAAATGCTTGACTGATTCTGATTCAATACCTGTGTTCTAAATTCCACATCAAATCCCAGACATTTCAGCACCATGCTGTGGTACGTTCCGTCCCACTATCAGGGCTAGTGGTGGCGTAGTGATTTACAGTTGGGAGGAAATGGCCTCAGTCTCAAAACATCAGGTTAAACATGGGCAAGTAAACCTTCTGCAATGATCACTTATCATTCCCCCCTCATTTGATGTGTTGAAGCTAACTTTAGGGCACCAAAGGCACTGAATATTTGACTAACTGTATACCAAGGCTCCTGGGACAAACGTCTGCACTGGTTGAAGTGGAAGGAAGATAGTTGCATTTGTTGGAGATTGAACTCCTAAGGCATTGCTGCAAGGAGTTCCTTAGGACAGTTTTTGGCACAGCTGTTCTTTAGTTATATCACCTAATGCCACCATTCTGAATTGAAAGTATATTGTCATTCTTTCATATTTGTGTGACCAAATTCTATCTGGGCGGTGTAGGAATATCTTCCCCTCATTGCAGCAGTTCAAGAATGTGGTTCACCATCACCTTATCAAGGGCAACTAGGCATGGGCAATAAATGCTGACATTGTGATCAATGCTCATGTTGAAAAATGGGGAATTTTTTTTAAATGTTTCACTCTGGCCTGTTGTCACTTTGATCTGTTATTTCTAGATTGATGTAGTTTTGAGTTCTTTGGTGATCCTAACAATTATGTAGGTATAATTTTTCACAGGATCTACTTTTACCCTAACAAAAGATAAATGTTAATGAGTGAACAATTTGTGTTTGAGCTAATATTTAAGTAGCTCAGATCTGTACTTCTGCAGTAAAAGTACAAAGCAGTAGCTAAGTGACAAATAAAGTCCATGATTTAGTTCTAACCAATGAAACCTGTTGTGATTTGCAAGCTGTGTACTTGAACAGCAGCTTGCATTGTAACTGATACCTTAATCCTAACATTGCAAACAGGTGGTCCAAAACTGCATTGTTGTTAACGTAAGTTGGAGATAGCCTTTTGTGAAAAGTCTCAGTTAACATTGGTATCTATATAAACTTGGTTTTGACTTTTGATCTTTTTTTTTGAAATGGCATTGTTTCTCTCTTTTTGACACGTACCTCAATGTGTTATTCCCCTTTGATTATAGTAGAAACTGGCATATCAAACAGTTGAATTTTTTTTGTTTAGACTTACATTCTGGGTATGAGTTGATTTCTCCTCACCCCCACCGCCCTTCCCAAACTGTTCTAAAAATGCTAGATAGAATAGCATTTAGAGTCCACCTTATGTTTTTTCCCCTCTGTTACACACTCATTTTATAAATCAACACTTTGTGGCAAGAAGACAATATAGGCGTGTTGTCAGGAAGATGCAGAGGAGTTAAGGTATCCCACACAATGCAGGTAGAGCTGGGTTGAAGACAAACAAATGGATCCTCTGGGGAGGGGTGGCAGAGGGAGTGTGAAGTATGAACTTGTTAAGTTATCACATAACTACTTCAGCAAGAGAGTTCAATCTTAATGAAAAACTAGTGTGAGAATAGAAAAAGGAATCAGTTCTGAAAAAGATGTCCAAAACTAAATGTGCCATGAGAACAGGGACAGCCACTAGCATGATATTAAGAAACATATATCAGAATGGGTTCTCTCAAATTGTCAGAATGCATTTCTGGTGATGATGCAACCAATGTGTATTATGCACTCAACAGCAAAAACATGAGTACCCATTACGTCATGTCGACAACACAGATGAAAACGCTTTGATTGTGGTTGAAGATATCCTTATTAAGTTAATTAATTCTCCACGTACCTGAATTCCCTAATCTTCAGAACTATATCTCAAGTGCTCGAGAATGAGATTAGGCTTTTGGTGTGGCAAGGGGGCATTGGTAGTGCAGGGTAATGGCCTCCTGTGCATTAATATTACTAATTTTTTTTTTGTTTTAAACGTCTGATAAAGAGCAACCGTGGGAGAGAGTAGAGGAGTGGCAATATATGAATTGCTTCTGAGGAGAGGCGTAAAGTCACAGTGGGCCAAATAATTGCCTTTTGTACGATGAGTGAAATGTGTCATTGATTTAATTTGAATTACCAGTGTTTTTGTTTTGACATTTCAAAATGGCAACCATCTATACAAACAACAGTGATGGTTCTTATTTTACATTTAGCATTTAAGTTAACCTATGTTTGTTTTTGGGAGGATTTTTCGAACCTTTAGGTCAATTCGTGTGCCAATCGATAGTGTACAAGATGTTAACAGATCTTGTTCGTCATTTTTGCATGCCTCACCAGTGGGTCATAACAGTTTGAAAATCACAATATTACATATAATGATGCATCTTGTCATACAAATGTTGACGCACACATTCTCTTAAATAAAAATTTTGTAGCCAGGTAGTTTTGAAAGAAGACTGCGTGTGTTTCCTCTGAATACTCCGGCTCCCTCCCACAGCCCAAAGGCACGCGGGTTAGGTTGGTTGAACATGCTAAATTGTTTCTTGGGTCAGGCGATCAGTCGGGTAAGTATGTGGGAATATGCTTGGGCAGGATTGTGGTCACTGCAGACTTGGGCTGAATGGCTGCTTTCTGCACTGTAGGGATTCTATGAATGTGTTGTGTAAACAGCATTAGCTATATTTTCACAGTAAAAGTAGTAGAGGCACACTGTCATGATGTGCTAATGTCACCTGCGTTGGAAGGCAGGTCTTCACCCATGTGTACAATTAAATATATGCATAGAGTGCTGCTTACTGGCCTCCCACTGTCAGCGCAGTTTATAATGATTAGAAGGATCTTGGACAATAGTTATATTCAAGAATCATAGAATCCTTACAGTGCAGGAGGCCATTCAGCCCATTGAGTCAGCACAGAATCTCCAACAGAGCCCTATCCCTGTAACCTCAAATATTTACCCCGCTGATCCCCTACATATCTTGGGACGACTGGGAAGGAACCGAAACATGTGGAGTAAACCCACCCAAACATGGGGAGAACATGCAGAGTTCACAGAGATGGTCACCCGAGGTTGAAATCAAACCTGGATCCCTGGTGCTGTGAGGCAGCTGTGCAAATCACTGCCACCATGCCATCTAACAGTTTAGTGTTCTATGAAACTCTGCAGGAATTTATTTTATTCAATAGCAAATGCTTTTATATAAAGTCAATTTTACATAGCTGATGATAGCTGGAGCATAGTATTTCTATTGTCGCTGGTATACGAAAGCAAATGAATTATGTCTCTAATAGCACTGCAGAATCAAGCACCTCCCCCCGCCCCCCAACCCCAACAGTTGCAAGGCAGTTATTCATTAAATCTCCACAGCCCCAATAAATTTCAGCACTTTCCAGACCTGTGTCGTCTGTCACCAGGAAGAGAACAGTAGTAGGCACAGTAAGAAATCTTAGAGCACTAGGTTAAAGTCCAACAGGTTTATTTGGTACCACAAGCCACAAGTTTCCAGAGTGCTGCTCCTTCGTCAGGTGAATGGGAGTTCCATTCACAAACAGGGTATGTAAAGACACAGACTCAGTTTACAAAATAATGGTTGGAATGCGAGTCTTTACAGGTAATCGTGCCTTAAAGGTACAGATAATGTGTATGGAAAGAGGGTTAAGCACAAGTTAAAGACATGTGTATTGTCTCCAGACAGGACAGTTAGAGATTTTGCAAAGGCAGGCAAGCCATGGGGGTTACAGATTGTGTGACATAACTCCAAGATTCGTTGAGGCCGTCCTCATACGCGGAACTTGCTATTAGTTTCTGCTCGGCAATTCTGCATTGTTGTATGTCATGAAGGCTGCCTTGGCGAATACTTACCTGAAGATCAGAGCTGAATGCCCATAACTGCTGAAATGTCCCCCAGCAGGAAGCGAACACCCTTGCCTGGTGTTTGTTGAGTGGTGTTCAATCATTTGTTGCCATGGTGTCTGCATGGTCTCCCAGTGTACCATGCCTCAGGACATCTTCTCCTGCAGCATATCAGATAGACAACGTTGGTCGAGTTGCAAGTGTATGTATTGTGTACCTGGTGGATGATGATCTCTTGTAAGATGATGGCATCCATGTCGATGATCTGACATGTCTGCAGAGACAGGTTGGTGTGATATCATGGTCACTGTTCTGAAGGCTGGGTAATTTGCAGTGGATAATATCAGTTTGAGGTTGTGCGATTGTTTGAAGGCGAGAAGTGGGGGTGTGAGGATGGCCTTAGTGAGATGTTCGTCTTCATCATCAATGACATGTTGAAGGCTTCGGAGATGTTGTAACCTCTCTGCTCAGGGAAGTACTGGATGACAAAGGGTACTCTGTCCATCATGTTTATCTTCTGAGGTTGGTGTGGTTTTTCGCTGTGGCACATCGGAACTGTCGATCAATAAGTTGAACGCCATATCCTATTAAGAGGGTGTCATTTAACATCTGGAGGTATCTGTTGCAATCCTCTTCATCTGAGCAGATCCTTTGTACACGGAGGGCTTGTCCATAGGGAATGGCTTCTTCAACATGTTTTGGGTGGAAGGTGGAGAATTGTGAAATTATCCATGGGTTTGCAGTACAGTGAAGGGCTGAGGTGACCATCCTTGATGGAAATGTGTGTGTCCAAGAATGCACTCGATTCCAAAGAGAAGTCCATGGTGAGTCTGGTGGGATGGAACTTGCTGATGTCATCATATAGTTGTTCAGTGATTTTCACCATGCGTTCAAAAGAAGAAAATGTCATTGATGTATCTAGTTTATAGCTTCGGTTGAACGTCTTGTGCGGTGAAGAGATCTTCAAACCTGTGCATGAAGATATTGGCATATTGAGGTGCAAATTTGGTCCCCATGGCTGTTCTGTGTGGATGAAGAACCGGTTGTTGAAGGTGAAGACATTGTAGTCCAGGATGAAGTGGATGAGTTGTAAAATTGCATCTGGAGATTGGCAGTTGTCGATTTTGAATATTGAGGTAGTTATGGGGATGCTGGTGTAGTGTGCCGAGACATCCATTGAGGAGTGCTCCTGGTTTAACTGCTCCATGTGTGCTGAATTTTATAGGAAATCTGTAGTGTTGCTATAAAAGCTGAGGGTTCTTTGTACAATGTGTTCAGGACGCCCTTGACATAGCTGGATCCCATTGCCCGATAGGATGGAGTGGTCGGGTGTGTTGGCTTTATGTATCTTCGGGAGGCAGTAGACTTCTCCAACATGGGGAGTATGTGGGGTAAGAGCATGGAATGTGCTCTGAAAGTTTGGATTAAAGGTCTTGATCAACCTGAGTTGATGGGGTGTTCTTCGGTCAGATCTGTGGGTAACTGTCTGTAGTGTTCCTTGTTGTTCAGTTGTCGGTACACTTCTCTGCAGTAATCTGTTCTGTTGAGTACGATGGTGGCCCCTCCTTTTGTCATCAAACCAGCAGACAATGTTGCAGTTGGCCTTGAGAGCATGGATGGTGTTGTATTGTGTTTGGGTGACATTTGGGGCTGTTTGTGATTGCAGCTGACGAACCTGGCATTGATGCACCTCCTGACGGCTTAGATATGCACGTTGAGTCGAGGGCAGCAGCCTTCTGGAGGAGTCCAATTCAATTCTTTCCCCTTTGATTGCTGCATCATGGATCTCTGGCTGTTCTGATTCATCAGCATCTCCACGTCAATACCATTAGGCACGTGGGAACATCACAACGTGCCCTTTGAAATTCATCACAATCCTAGTTTGTGATTAAATCAGTCTTGGTTACTATTGTTTTATTGTCACTGAGTAAAATTCCTAGAATTGCCTACCGAACAGCACTGTGGGAATATATCTCCATGTTTGTAGCGGTTTAAGTAGGTGGCTTGCCACCACCTTCTTGAAGGCAATTAGAAATGAGCAATAAATGCTGACTTGCCTGCAATACCCATATCTCATGAAGAAATTACTTGTCGAATGTTACTAATGAATCACAGCTATCTGTTGGCGAACTTCTTAAAGTCTTTTAGCCAAGACACACAAACTGTTTGCCAACTTCCCTTCTTGCATGTACGTTCATGAAATTGAAACAGAAAACTCTCAATGATTTGCATTTTTTTTGGAGAGGAAATGTGATAAATGAGGGGTCACAGGTTCAAGGTGAGGAGGGATGAGGTTTAACTCGGATATCAAAAGAACAAAACATAAGGGAAACAGGCCCTTCGGCTCAACGAGCCCATGCCGCCACCTTGATGTTCCCACCTCTACCCGTGATCCCTGTCTGCGTTTATAGATCTGTGAATTAAAGGATGTATCACAAAGGAAGGAAGGAATTAAAGGATGTATTTTACACAGAGGGTGTGGTGGGGGCCTGGCATGCACTGCCAAGCACGGTGATGAAGACAGACGCTGAGATCGTTTAAAACTTACCTGGGTAGTTACATGAGCAGACTGGGAATGGAGGGATACAAAAGAATGGTCTAGTTGGACCAATGAGCACTGCAGGCTTGGATGGCTGAAGGGCCTGTTTCCTGTGCTGTATTGTTCTGTTCTTTTGAAATCTGTCCTTACCTAGTCTAGCATACGTGTGACTTTTGACTCACAGCAACGTGGTTGACTCTTCATACTCTCTGAAATGACCTTGGAAACGATTCAGTTCAAGTGCCATTAGGGCTGGACAATACAGCAATTCCCTGAATGAATTTTTAAAAGTTCAAACTGTTATAAAAATGTAATTTGTACATTAAGCAAGAGAGTAATTCATATGCTGACTCGTTTTTTGTTCTTTGCAAATATATAGGGTGGGATTTTACAGCCTCATGCCTCTGAAACCGTAAAATCCTGTGCAAGGTAAACGGCCCTTTCTATATTCCGCCCCTTGCCCACTTCAATTCCTGCAGTTAGCAGGACAGTAAAATTTCAGCCGTAGCCTTTAAATTGCAAATGTACTATTGCATTATAAATGTTACAGTCCCCAGCCTTTTTGGAAGCAATGATTCAGTGCTTATTTTTACCACCCTCCAAAAGTAAATGGATGCCACCCAGTGCTGTCCCAATTTGACATCATGACTTAAATGAGTTTTTGCATTTTGTTGGGTCTTGAGCCCTAATAGGTTGGCCTTTGATGTTCTTCTGCATTTCTTTGCTTTTTTGGAACTGGCTAAGATGGAAGCTGCTTCATAATTGAAAATGGACTGGGAAGTGCCATTTTTAGAGACTAGATCAAATACTATCTGAAGCGCATGGCATCATGATAGCAGACTATGGATGTGCTTCACACAATTACGCATAGGTCCCGGGAGCTTTTCTGGTGAGCTATAAGGGGTTGCAGCAAAAATGGAATTTCCAATTCTGCCTTTGCATGTGAAGTCTGATTTATAAATCTTGCACAAGCAGAGTTGTGCTGGTATTGCCATGCTGTATAACTGGGATGAAACCAGATGATATTGCAAAATTGGAGTTGAAAATTTGACTTCTGAAACGAGGTTAAGTAGAATTAATCTTTTCGGAACATAATTACGTGAGAATGGGGTTTTAAAATTCTTTTCCAGTTGAGACTGGTTTATAATATCAAATATTTCAGTCTTTTTGCTGTTCAGTTACAAGATTTCTTTGCAACTTATTATTTTTGTTGAAGAAAACAATCTTAAATTATACATTTTGAATTTGCTCCACCAGTATGCACCTTAATTTTCCAAATCTAAGGTTCAAGTACAGGTTGACTGAAATCCACGGCTTCTTGGATCTTTTCCTTTTGAACTTCAATCATTTTTGTTTTGGTTTTAAAAAATATCCCTAACTTTCAAATACTCAAGGAACTAACCTGCTGTATGTCTTTGGGTTAGAACATAGAACATTACAGCGCAGAACAGACCCTTCGGCCTTCGATGTTGCGCCGACCAGTTGGGAAAAAGAAATGACCCTCTAACCTAAACCATTCCCTTTTCGTCCATAAACTTATCTACTAACCTCTTAAATGCCACCAAACTTGGCGCATCTACAACTGACGCAGGCAGGGCATTCCATACCCTTACCACCCTCTGGGTAAAGAACCTACCTCTGACATCCGTCCTATAACTACCACCCCTTAATTTAAAGCTATATCCCCTCGTGCTAGCTTTCTCCATCCTAGGAAAAAGGCTATCACTGTCCACCCTATCTAAACCTCTAATCATCTTATATGTTTCAATAAGGTCTCCTCTTAGCCGCCTCCTTTCTAACGAAAACAACCTCAAATCCCTCAGCCTCTCTTCATAAGACCTGCCCTCCATACCAGGCAACATCCTGGTAAACCTCCTCTGTACCCTCTCCAATGCCTCCACATCTTTCTTATAATGCGGAGACCAGAACTGCACACAATACTCCAAGTGCGGCCGCACTAGAGTTTTGTACAGTTGCAACATGACGTTGCGGCTCCGAAATTCAATTCCCCTACCAATAAAAGCTAAGACTCCGTATGCCTTCTTAACAACCTTATCGACTTGATTGCCAACTTTCAGGGATCTATGCACATATACACCAAGATCCCTCTGTTCTTCAACACTATTAAGAGTCCTACCATTAGCCCTATACTCTACACATTTGTTATTCCTGCCAAAGTGAATTACCTCACACTTTTCCACATTAAACTCCATTTGCCACCTCTCGGCCCAGCTCTGCAACTTGTCCAAGTCTCTCTGCAAACTATAACACCCCTCTTCACTATCTACCACTCCACCGACTTTAGTGTCATCTGCAAATTTACTAATCCATCCTTCAATACCCTCATCCAGATCATTTATAAAAATTACAAACAGCAGGGCCCCCAAAACAGACCCCTGAGGTACACCACTTGTAACCGAACTCCACGATGAATATCTCCCATCAACCACCACCCTCTGTCTTCTATCAGCCAGCCAATTCCTAATCCAATTAGCTAAATCACCCTCAATCCCATACATCTGCATTTTCTGCAGAAGCCTTCCGTGGGGCACCTTATCGAACGCCTTACTAAAGTCCATATATACCACATCAACTGCCTTACCCCCATCCACCTCTTTGTCACTTTTTCAAAAAACTCAATAAGGTTAGTAAGGCACGAGGAACAGAAGGATCTTGGTGTATGTGTCAATAGATCCCTGAAATAGGCAGTCAAGTGGATAAAGTTGTTAAAAGGCATATGGAGTCTTAGCTTTTATTGTAGGGGGATTGAATTTAGGAGCCGCAGCATCATGTTGCAACTGTACAAAACTCTAGTGCGGCCGCACTTGGAATATTGTGTGCAGTTCTGGTCCCCGCATTATAAGAAACATGTGGAGGCATTGGAGGGTACAGAGGAGGTTTACCAGGATGTTGCCTGGTATGGAGGGCAGGTCCTATGAAGAGAGGTTGAAGGATTTGAGGTTGTTTTCGTTAGAAAGGAGGCGGCTAAGGGGGATCTTATTGAAGCATATAAGTGATTATAGGTTTAGATAGGGTGGACAGTGATAGCCTTTTTCCTAGGATGGAGAAAGCTAGCACGAGGGGACACAGCTTTAAATTAAGGGGTATGAGTTATAGGACGGATATCAGAGGTAGGTTCTTTACTCAAAGAGTGATTAGGGAGTGGAAGGCCCTGCCTGCAGCTGTTGTAGATGCGCCAAGTTTGGTGGCGTTTAAGAGGTTAATTGATAAGTATATGGAAGAGAAGGGAATGGTTTAGTTTGGAGGGGCATTGCTTTTTATTTTGGTCGGCACAACATCGAAGGCCAAAGGGCCTGTTCTGTGCTGTAATGTTCTATGTTCTATGACCTACCCTTCACAAAACCATGTTGACTATCCCCAATCAATTCATTTCTCTCTAAATAACTATAAATCTTATCCCTAATAATTCTTTCCAATACTTTGCCCACAACAGAAGTAAGACTCACCGGTCTATAATTCCCAGGAAAGTCTCTCTTCCCCTTCTTGAACAATGGGGCCACATTCGCTATCCTCCAGTCTTCTGGCACTATACCCATAACCAACGACGACCTGAAGATCAGAGCCAGAGGCTCTGCAATCGCTTCTCTCACCTCCCAGAGAATCCTAGGGTAAATCCCGTCCGGCCCAGGGGAATTATCTAACTTCAAACCCTCAAGAATATCTAGCACATCCTCCTTCTTATATACTTCAACACTTTCCGGTTTGCAACCCTGTATCCCAGTGTTCTCCACAACATTTACATCTCCCTGCGTGAATACCGAAGAGAAATATTTGTTCAGTGCCTCTCCAATCTCTTCAGGCTTCACGCACAACTTCCCATTGCTGTCTCTGACTGGCCCTAATCTTGCCCTAACCAATCTTCTATTCTTAACATATCTAAAGAAAGCTTTAGGATTCTCCTTGATCATATCAGCCAAAGTCTTCTCGTGTCCCCTTTTAGCTCTCCTCAACTCACTCTTTAGCTCCCTCCTGGCTAATCTATAGCTATATAGATTAGCCAGGTGGTGTTGCATCTATTCATTTCCCAAAGAGGTAACAGGTTAAATGTGACAGGATATCGTACCTTTAAACTGCTATGGTGCACTTCGGAAATCAGTAGCTATGTAATGAAGCTGTAGCATTGAGTGTTTTAAAATGTACTTTATTAGGAGCCTTGCTTTGCAACTAATTTATAAACTAATAGTGGAGTATCCTGTTTCAGATTTTGATCTGCTTTTCTTCTCCAGTTATGTGGGTACAATAAAGGGCCCATTGTTTTACTTTCTAAACAGTATGACTTGGAAAATTTGTCAAATGGTTCATTGGAATCTCTCAGTAAGTAAATTGAATTTGCATATTCTCTCAAGATTACCACCACCACCACGTATATAGAGGCTTGAAATGAGAGAAATGGGTGTCCCTGTTGATTTCCAACTTTGTTCCCATGTATAATGTATGTAGACTGGACAAATACGCAGTTGGAAAAACTGACATTTGACTGAACTGGATCACTTGGTAAATGTTGTGGGGCAAAAAAAAGGCAATAGAAAAATTGCTCAAAAACAACAGTTTTGTGTAACATTAGCTGCACTCAAGTAATTCCACTACAGCTTAAAATTAATTGTCTATATTTTTCATTTAAGGAAAGAATGCATCTGCTCAGCGTTCTCTCTAATTTGTTTGCTGTGCACAGTTGGCTTGATGCAGTGTGTGGGCCCCTTAAGACAGATGTGCAGCCATGTGTGCGTACATCTGAAAGTGAACATTGCTTGTGCCCTATACAACGTATTCCCAATTATTACATGGCAGTAAAGCCGTGAAGTTTCAAGGAAGCGTGGTCATTGCCCCTCCAAATACCCTTTTAGAAATATTGCTGAATCCATTTACCTGCTCTGGACAAAAAGCCAACTTGTAACCTTTTGACAGCAAATGGTTGAGTTGGGAAGTTCAACAGAGTGGAGAATTCAATCTATTTTTCACTACCTTTTATATTTTATGCCTTTTCTTGTGGACAGCTTCTTGTAAGATCTACTATTGTCACACTTCAGCTAAATGTATACTTCAGACTCACTCAATTATTTCTTACACTACATGTGGAAGTCAACAGCAGGGGTTCAAGGCTGGTGAGACTGGAAAATCCCATTTGAATGGCCAGAATATTTCACCGTGTGTTTGATTTAATTTGAAATGTGTTGTGTATTTTTGTTTGAAAAGCAGATAAGAAAATGTTGAACGAGGACTGTAGTAAGAAACTTTTTAAAGGTAATGCTGACTGCTTTGAATTGAGTGGGTTGCTTTTGAGCTTGTAGGAAGGATTGCATTCTTGGATGCAAGCTTGTTTTGAGGGTGTATTCAAGAGTCTTTTGATCTTGAGTAGCCATTTCCATCCTGGCTTCTTGAATTGATTTTCCCCTCCCCAGGTTAATCTAACTAGTTTTTCCATGCTTCCTTTCTCCTTTGCTATTTTGTTTTAGTTATTGACACATTCTTTAGGTCTCATTCTAACTTTCTCGTCTTGCACTATAATCACTCGTGTTAACTTATTCTTCTGTTTGCAATCGTATCATTTTATAGACCAGTCATCTCCTCTTGTGTTTATGATCATTTTGCCCATCGCATTTCTTAATGTGCTGTTCATCTGTAGTCACTTTCAGTTCTGGTGAGACATATGGTGTGAAATGTTAATTTTTTTTTTCCTTTCTGGACAGATGCTTCTAGCTTATCGAGTGTTAGCCACCTTTTTATTATTTTATTTCTGGTTTCCATCATTTGCATATTCAGCTTTTCATTTTTGAATAGTTCTGAGGTAAAGTTATATTAGTTACAACTTTAATATATAATATATATAATTTATATTAGATTTATTGATTATTCAAGTAGATGCGGGACAGATTACTGCCATCGTTACTAAAATTTCCAACCTGGTTTGAACTTGCTGTGCAATAGGTTCATCTAGTGTGTGTACCTCCCATTAAAGAGATTGTTAATGTCATCCAATAGGATAAGCCGAATTTAGATACTATTTTATGATCATAACTGTGTGTTAGTAAATTAAAAGTTTAAAGAGCAAAATATTCTTCCTAATGAGGTGTACTTTCATTTATGCAACAAGTCATGATCTTGTTCCTCAAAATTAGTAACAACTTTGTCTCAAAATATGTCTATATTTTAGTCATTACGGCTTGAATTTTCATAAATATATAACTCAAAACAGGCACACTTGGACAGTGGGAAAGAGAAACTAGCTGTACAATTGCAGGTTTCATGTTTTTCTAAAATCGAGCTGAGGGTTTTTCTTACTGCCATTGACCAGTAGTGGGATCTTCTGGTCCCACTGCTGTCAACAGGGTTCTGCTATCAGGAAGCCAACAGCAAGGCTCGACGCTATTGGGATTAGAAAATCCCATCAGAATGGCCAGAAAATTTCACCTAATTTATTTAATTTGAAATATGTGTCGTGTATTTTCTTTTGAAAAACAGATATGAATAAAATCTTAAACAAGAGGTCTAGTAAGAAAAGTTTAATGCTGACTGCTTTGAGTTGAGTGGGTTGCTTTTGAGCTTGTAGGAAGGATTGCATTCTTGAAATGCAAGCTTGTTTTGAGGAAGTATTTAAGAGTCTTTTTTGAAAACGTGATTGCACCTCAATCTATTATCTTCTGATTGAATTATTTAGGTAAAAGTTGGTGACAGTGTATACATTAGCATTTAATTCACATTAAAAGTTGATTTAACATTGATCCTGAATTCTGATGTAGCAACAATAATTTTTCACTGAAAGGTTTCAAGCATGCAAAGAGGAACAGAAAACAATAATCTTGAATATACTAGACTTGTAAAGGATTGTGAATCTCTATGCTTTTGGTAATGTATACTATTCTGACATGTAAAACCTTTTTGGCATCTGCTTATAGTGGTAGTTTTGTTTTTTTTTGTAGCACTCTAGTAAGCATTCATGCTCTATTTATTTGTCTTTTCAAAATAGTAACTGAGAGATATTCTTTATGATTAAAATTACCCTTTTTACCCTTCCTGTCCCTTTTGCTTTCCCAACCCTGTAACACCTGTGATAAATTTCGTACTGTCCTTAACTGTTTCAATTTACTGTTGTAACTTAATAGTTTTCATGTAGTTTTACAAGCTAACTATTATGTTAACTATAGTCTGTGATGTTATTTCTACTGTCTGCCATATTTCGCTTTTGTTCCCTGGGATCAGATTTAACTTATTAGGGGTCCTCAGTTTAAAATCCTTCAAGTCCGATTCAGTAGATGTAAACAGTAACTCTGGCACTTAGCAGCACTGATAATTATTAGTCTATACCAACCAGGGTTTCTTAAACATGGGTTTCTACGTCCATTTGAGGTCATGAGCTCTGATGCCTTAAAGAATATTCAATTTGTTGCAGTTTTATTATATAATAACTTAGCTGGATACTCAAACAGCACAACATCATCTGACGGAGGTTTGAGACTTTTGTGGACAAGCAAGCAATGATGTGTTTCCTTAAATCAGCTTGAAGAAGAATCCTTACTGAGGTTAAAGCAGAAAGTGTGGGGAATTGTTCTAAAGGGAGGTGAACTTGCACGTATACTGGGAATTAAATCCCTTAAAAGCAAAGTCAGGTTGGGATCCCAGCATCAATCTCTTCGGAGTTTCACCAAGATAGGATTGAAGGCAGATAAGAGACTAAGGTACCTTAAGCCAATTGGACTAGTTAAATCCTCCAGTCTGGATTTCCTGGCCAGAACACCTGTTTCCTGAGCTGTCAGCAACTTGCCAAGGTCACCGTGGCAAATTTTTCAGTGATGTTTATCAGCTATGAAAGATTTGATCAAAGAAACTGAAGAGCTTTGGTGAAATGCTGCTGTTTGTCATTTTTTTTTTCTTAGTCCTATTACTGGGTAATTTCTTCTCACCGGTCCAGCACTTCATTCATTCTCAACTGCACATCCTTGTTGCCAGCCTTCATCTAGGTATGATAACGGGAGAATTAGGAGTAGCAGTATGCCATTCAGTTTCTCAGGCCTGCTCCACCAGCAACTTGTGCAGCTCCACCTGATAAACAATAGGAAAAGTAGCAGCAGCAGCAGCAGTGGCACCACCAGCTTCCTTCTCCACCACGTCCCCTTAATAGGAAGGAAATGATTGTGGGGCATTAGGATGAGGATGAACGTTGACTGATCGAGTGAGAATGTGATGTGCCTGCAGAGAAAACATGTATGTTGTCTTAGAACGCTGCGCAGGAGAAGGCTAGAAAAAGTCAATGTAGGACTCGATATCTGTCACATTATTCTGAAGTTGTGGATTCTCAGTATACATTGTTTCAATGCTAGAGGCACCACAAATTTGGTAACTTTCTTGTTCACTTCCATCCATACCTGAAGTGTTATAAATGTTGGAAAGCAAAATTCCTCATCCTGACTTTGGAACAAGTTATCTCACTGCAGCCCCTCGGATAAGACGGAAGGAATTCCAAATAAGAGAGAGATTTGGGGTGGAACCTTTCTGACTTAACACAATATGCTACAAGATGCCCTGCACGTGACAAATCTGTGCCATACTGGCCAGCTAAACTTCCAGACCAATTTATAGCTAGACAAAATGTTGAGTTATGGTTTATTTAACTTTTGTTCCCAGTTTGATTAAAGCAGATTCTTTTCCGGAAAGTACAATTTGATCATCAAAATACAAAATAGTGATCGCACCTTTTCCTTTTGAGGTAATAGATTACTGTTTACTCAAATGTCGTTTGGCTCATGGTCATGTATGATGTTTAGTGTTGCTGCCAGGTGTGCAAATAATCCAGCAACATCTTGATTTTACAATTCTCATCCTGTTTTCCCTCCCTGGCACCTCCACTCCTAAAAGCTTTCTCTAGCCCTGAGATCTCTGCTGCTTCAATTCTGGCTGTTTATGCATCCCTGATTCCATGATTCTGTCACTAGTGGCTGTGCTTTTAGTTGCCTTGGTTCGAAGCTCTGGAGTTCCCTCGCTAAGCCACCTTGCCTTTTTACCTCGCTGCCTTTTTTAAGATGCTGTTTAAAATAACCTATTTCTTTTGATTATGCTTTTGATCACCTATGCTAATATCTTATGTGGCTTGATGTGAAATTTTGTTTGCTAACACTCATGAAGCACCTCGGAGCATTTTACTGTGTTTAAAGATGCTGTATGGATGTTTTGGCTCTACATTGTAACACTATCTGCTTATAGTACAATTTATATATTCAAGTCATAGAATCATAGAATCTCTACAGTGCAGAAGGACGCTATTTGTCCATCAAGTCTACACCAGCCACAATCCCTCACAGGTCCTATCCCCTCAACCCCACCTATTCTTGCTAATCCTTCTGACATTAAAGGGCATTTAACATGGCCAATGAACCTAACTTGCACATATGTCTTGAATTTTGAGCACAGTTGAAAAATAACTATGATTTGTCAGTCAAATTAAATGTCATAATTTGAATACATTTGCTGCTAAACTGCTTTTTCATTACATTTATTACTCAGTCCCTGCAGAGATGTCTTTTGCTTTTTTTTGTTGTGGGCAGTGCTTGCAAATGTTAATGCACTCCCTTCTACCATTTCTTCTAAAAGAAGGCAAACAATGCCATCATTGCAAAAAACAGCATACAACAGAGTTGATATCATTAAGACTTCAAGTGCAGAAAACTTCAGAAATCTGATTGCCTTGGGCAACTGCAACTGATGATGATACTTTTGTGTTTGGGAAGTTATGTCTGAATATCAATATTTCAGATTTAATTGTTCTCCATCACTTTTTTCCCTCCTTTCATTCAATAAACAAATTCTGATGTTATTCAGCAAAGCGTCTTGAGCTCAAACAATTGTCGGTAAAAGGGAGCTTGTGAGCTAAAGGAATGTAAGATATGGTCCTATTTTATAGAATTATGAGGCTGTCTGCAACTGTCAGCATGTTGTAAGTCATGTCTACTCTATGAATATGCTTTTCGATGTGCTTTGATAATGATGGTCCCCTGGGACTGAGGTTGAACTCTTTGAAGCTGTACTTAGTTTTAATATATAGTTATGTTCAGAGTAGCGCTGCATTGTAATGCAGGTGTACCATGTTTGTGTAATCTGCTTCAGGTGCTGATGAACAGCTTTAATGAGAGCAAAAATGTTTTGAGATCTTCACACTAAATTCTTAATGAAGGAATAGACAAAAAAAACTACATTTTAACTGGCCCACAAGTGTTGGAACCAGATGTTAATTACACAGCAGGAATTGGCTATTGGAGATCATTTAAGGAGTATGGAGTTTGGCAATGGCAACAATTGAATTTGCTGTTTGAAATGAGGAAACAAATGACAATTAAAAACAAATTTTGAGAGTTGTGAAAATAGGTTGCATTTACCATAGGAGCTTTATCCTGGGATTGATGTTCACTGTGCACAAAATGAATTGGACTTTGGGAGAGAGGTTTTGATATCTTTATTGTGAAGACAATCTGCTGTCTAAAACAGTAAATAATTTTTGAAGTCCAGAAGGTGAGAAGGGGATATTGATGGGCAAAAACATGGTGGGATACAAAGTAACTAAGAAATCAAATAAATAGGCAAAGAGGATCTGTGAAAGGAATGGAAACAGTGGTAAATTCATTTTACAAACTCAAAACAAAAGTAAAACTCCATGGGGATTGGAGTAGATATATTTGCAGTGCAGCATAACAGTCACCAAACAACTACTTGTATTTATTTTGCCAGCCTTTAAGTAGTAAAATGTTCCAAAAGTGCCTTGCAGGAGCATAATGAAACCAAATTTGATCCTGAGCTATGTAAGCTATTAGAATAAATGACAAAACTTAGGTTTTAATGCAGTGTCTTGGATGAAGCAATGGGGGAGGAAATGCCAGAGTGGAGGGCGTAAGCATTGAAAACATGGCTGCCAATTATGGAGCAATTAAAACCTAGAACCAGCAAAAGGCTAGAAATAAAGGAACCTGGATGTCCTGAGGGCTGTAGAACTGGAGGAGGTTTCAGGGATGGGGACACTAGATCTTGGAAGGATTTGAAAACACAAGATGAGAATTTTTAAAAATAAATTTTCCCCACCTGGAAGCAGCGGGGTAATGAATGAATAGAACTTTGTTCGTTGGATTACTTTTGGCAAGAGCATTAGATGACAATCTAGTTTACATAGGGTAGAAAATAAGAAACTGACCAGGAGACCTTTTATAATAGTCAGATCTAACAGACATGAATGAAGGTTTCAAAAGAAGATGAACTGAAGCAGATTATCAACTAGTTGCTGGCTGAAATCTTTGGGACTCTTGGTTTGATTTTACCCGTTTTAAGAATATATGTAAAGCACTTGATTTCTGGTGACAGTGTAATAATCCCGATCATTTTCAAGGCCGCATTCCAATATATGCTTCTATGATTAGGCCAGTGGCTTCTCATTAGTACATTTTGAGTTGGAATTCTTCAAGGCAGGTTCCTCCTTTTCATCCTCACACTAGTTTTTCTTTGCCATAGCACAATTTTTCTGATTTTTTTGTTTTGTCTGCAGCATAGTTATTTGATGAGGTAGCCATTATTAATGATTTTTAGCTTGATAGCAGTTTTGCTTTTTCAAGAACACATTTGTTTGTCACTTGCTATGCCATTTTGCATTCTGCTCTGCTCTTAAATTCCCATCTTTACAATGCAGCCCATACTGTCTACTTTATCCCAATCACTGACTTGTAGAATAAGGTAAATGAAACATGTTTTTGGGGTGAAAAATTAAAATTGACCAGTTTTATTTATTCATGTAATGTGACCATTTAGACCAGCATAATTTGCCTTTAAGAATATTGATGAACCTTTTTCTCGACCCATTTGTAGTCCATGTGGTGTGGTACACCCACAGTGCTGTTGGTAAGCAGTATCACGATTTTGACCCAATGACAGTGAAGAAACAGTGATTTACCCTCAAGTCAGATTGCTTAGAGGGGAACTTGCAGGTAATGGTGCTCCTACGTGGTAGAAATCATGGGTTTGAAAGGTGCTGTTAAAGAAGCCTGTGTGAATTGCTGCAACGTATCTTGTAGATACATTGCTACCATTGGTAGTAGAGGGAGTGAATGTTTAAAGTGTTGGATAGGGTGCCAATCAAGCAGGCTGCTTTGTCTTGGATGGTGTTGAGTTTCTTGAGTGATCTGAGAACAACATTCATTTAGACAAATGGAGACTAATCCATCACAATCCTAATTTTGTGCTTTGCTAGACAAGCTTTTAGGAAGTGAGTTACCACAGAATTTCTAGCCCCTCTCTCACCCTTCTAATCGTTTATACGATTGGTCTAGTTCAGATTCTGGTCATTGGTAACCCCGAAGTGGTTAAGGGTGGGGGATTCGGTGATGGTAATGCTATTAAATGTTAAGCGAAGATGCGTCAGATTCTCCTTGTTGGCCATGGTTATTGACTGTTATTTGTGTGGTGTAAATGTTACTTGCCACTTATTACCTCAGGACGAATGTGAGTACAGCATTTTGTAGCTGAATTTATGCAAAACCATCCGTTTTAACATTGAAGAAATTGAAGTCTTTTTATGCTGATTCGATCTTTATGCTGATTCGATCTACATGCTACAATACATCATCCACTTCTGTCGGACTGCCTGCCTCAGCCCATCTGCTGCTGAAACCATCATCCAGACTGATGTTATCTCAGATCTTCTACTCAGTTCCCTATCTTCTGCACTTCTGGACTTGAGGCCATATTGCTGATTGTTAATCTAATTTTCCACCAAGTTCTAGTCACATATTGCCTATCATGGCTAATCTGCATTGACTCCTGGTTGCCCAAATTCTCTTCCCCCTGCCGGTATCTCTAAACTTGGTTAGACTGCACCGATTGCTGACCATCGGTAAACTTCAACCAAGCAGGCTTCATAATTTAAAATCCCTTTGCTAAATTTCACTACCTTCCTCCCTTTTTTAAAACTCTCAAAATTCATCTGCATGAACAAACTGTTTCTACTATCTCCTACTATCTTCTCATTCTCAGTTAGTACATTATTTGATTGTCTCTTCAGGATATTTTTCTGTATTGAAGGTGCTATATAAATGCACAATGTTTATTATACGGCACCAAAATGAGATGTGTATGTCATTTGTATAATTAATACCATGAGCTAATGATGTTGGAGAAGATATTGCAACAGTAGACCTGGGATATTCAACACTCCCATGGACTGTCTTTGAGTGTGAATAACTAATTTGAACAACAGATTCCAGTCGGTGCAAAAATACATATATTCAATTACACTTCTCATGTAAGGGGATTCCTGTTTCTTTTGTCATGGACACATTATTCTGTTTAGGAAGTTTTTATGTTTTACTGTATTTGCCAGCAATGTCATTAGTGTACAGAAAATGCTGAGAGGTGGGATGAGTGGATCAAATTTTATATTCCAGGTACATTGCTGTTCAATTAACCAGTGGCGCTGAGGCTAGAGGCAGTATTCACACTTGTGCGATGTTATGTTAGTAGGATGTTTGGGATACCAAATGGTGTCATGTAGTATTTGCATTTGATTTTTGTTTTATGCAGGTGAGATCTTGCAGTGTTTGTCGACATGAATTTTTGTATTTAGATTGTTTGTTTGAATTTTCTGCATTGGGAGTTGCACTTTTGTGACACCTCCTCACTAGTTTTAATCAGTATTTAGATTTCAGCTCCAAAATGGAAAAAAATGACATGCCTGTCCTAATGAACTGCTCACGTTTATAGTTGAAAGCATTAAGTCCTTTTTAGTTACTTGATTATTGAGTGATGATTGCATATAGTTAATGTTACCAATTTATTTACCACATTGCTGTCCAGGTTGGCTGCCAGATTTGCCTATGGAAAAATGATTACATTTCATAATTCACACCCGTATAGGTGTCTCGGATGCGTTCCACACTTCTCCCGCGCTTGTCAGAGTTAGGAGTTCATTATTGGCACCCCCTCCACTTTCAGACACCCTCGTCCTGTCACACTGGCAGTATCCAATTGGTACTACCAGGCTGTCTGGCCATTGCTGGCCACCACATTGCGTGTTAGTTGGCCACATCGTGTGCCAGGTGGACACTTCTGCGTGTGCACTGTGGCTACGCCCTGAGCACCTGGGAGCTTCGGATCTATGAGCTCACTGGTATGAACATCATGCGAGATCTTCACTAGTGGAGAGCAGTAGTAATTCTAGTTGTTATTGCGACTTGCCTGAAGGCCAGTGAAGTCTGTGCTAGGGTTTGAACAAACTTTGCATATTTAAATTCTTCTTTGCATACCTAATCAAGGGTATTGTCTAGTTGATGCCTTTGGGAACGGGCCAAATGTTTGTCAGCTGTTTAGCGCCGGTTGCAAAATGGATTTTTGGGCAGGTATACTCTTCTCGGGGACAGGTGAGATCAGATCAGAGAATCTATCCCCATTTGTGTGTGAAGTAGTTGGGGTCACTTGAGAATAAGAATGGTTCCAATTATCTGAAATTTCTTGCATTTCTTTAATCTGTTATTGGAGATCTCACATCAAGCTGCCTGTCAGAGGATTACAAGCAATCTGTTTCCAAAACTCAGATTCAGCTGTCAGTCAAACTTAGATTGTGATCTTACTGTGATCTATAAAAGGGCAAGGGTATTAATGAACCAAAAAGCAGCCAATGAATAAATCACCAATTTAATGTCTCATTATTCATCAGTGTTGAATTGCTATACAACTGACAGAAGCAGCAATGTTTCTGATGAACATGAGCAACATGTCTGTTAGATAAGATACGTTTTTGAACATAAGGAGCATGTCTTGATTTTAAAAAGACGCTTTAGACAAACTATGGAGTTTGTCCTAAACTTGCCTTTTTGTAGGAAATGACTTGTCTGAGCTAATGAAAAATAAACACTGCAGAGTGGCAGATGCTGGAAATCTGAAATAAAAACACTAATGCTAGAAATAACAGCAAATCAGAGAGGGAGCAGTCTGGTGGAAAAGAAATAGAAGGAAAGCTCTGAGGGGGTGGAGAGAATGGAAATTGAATGAAATTAATTTGTCCTTATTTTGTGTGATATTGTGTTAACTTGTATTGTTTTTACAATACAAACTAAAAATGGAATATCATAGATACATTATCATACCTAGGTCCTGATTTAAATATATCACTTAACAATGTATCTTCTTGGAATGTGTTTTAGTCTGTGCAGTGCAGAGCAGATACTTTTTCTTTGTTTTAATGATTGAATATAGCATCCATTTGTAATGTTAACTGCTCAGATTAGGGGTACAGAATTTGAAAAATCAGTGTGAACCTGTTGCTGATTCTCTTTTCAAGTTATAAGAAATCAATTTGGAAATAGAAAGTGGGCGACCAATTTGATTTATCTAATTCTTTGTCAAATTCAGAACATCTGGTAATTGTTAAATTTAATCTGTGCACTTGGAAGCTAAATATCATCTAGTAAATTTGAGGTCACAGAAGGAAGTGTAACCTTTTGCATCAAGCAGGCATTTCTGTGCTGTTAATGAAGTCACTGTTTGTTAGCAGAAGTAAACACAGCTGTGTTTTGGAGAAGGTAGCTCTGAACATGTAAATCTAATTAGTGTGGACACAGATCAACATTTGGCGATTGTAATGACTAAGTTTTTTTACGTACTATAGCTGATGAAAGTTGGAACATTTTTAAAATGACGTTAACTAAAATAGTTACTTAAAACAAACATTGAGCAATATTTAACACTCAACCAAGTAAATTCCCAGGCTTCTGTATGGAGTGTTGGAATTGCCAAAGGATTTCAATGGAAAGATGTAATGTCTGCCCTGTATTCAGGCCAATTAAAACAAAAATTCACTCCTCTTCAAATATGCAAGGCGGTTAATACTCTGGCATGACATTAAACTTTTAATTTTCAGGGATCTGGATGTCACTGACAATGTTGGCATTTATTATAACCCTAGTTACTCCTGAAAGGCCTTGATGGCTGTCGTCTTGGAAATGCTGCAGTACATGTACTGATGTAAGTCAAATTCAGCATGGTATATTGGAGGTAATGACGTTTTAACTCACCTGCTGCCCCTGTCCTTCTATTGATAACGGTTGTGGATTTGGCATTGTGAATGCCAAAAAAGCATAGTGAATGGCGTGCTGCAGCCACAATGCTCCTGGGTGGAGGAAGCGATTGTCTTAGCTGATGGATAGTGATGATCATGATGATTGCTTTTTCCTGTATGGTATCAGGATTTAAGTGTTCTTACAGTTGCAGCATATCATGCAACCAACTGTGCTTTGGTGGAGAGACTTTGGGACGCTGGGGTGAACTACTCTTCACAGAAAGCTCAGACTCTAATCTGCTGTAGTGGCGGTAGCACTTGTAGAACATAAAACATAGAACGTTACAGCGCAGTACAGGCCCTTCAGCCCTTAATGTTGCACCGACCAATAGAGCCAATCTAATGACCTCTAACTTAAACTATTCCAATGTTATCCATATGTCTATCCACTGACCATTTGAATGCCCTTAAAGTTGGCGAGTCCACAACTGCTGCAGGCTGGTCATTCCATTGCCCTGACTACCCTTTGAGTAAAGAACCTACCTCTGACATCCGTCCTATAACTACCACCTCTTAATTTAAAGCTTTGTCCCCTCGTGTTAGCCATCAGCATCTGAGGAAAAAGGCTCTCACTATCCACCCTATTTAATCTCTGATCATTTTGTTTGCCTCAATTAGGTCACCTCTTCTCTCTAATGAAAATACCTCAAGTTCCTCAGTCTTTCCCTTTTATGCCCTTTTATTCTTTCAAATATGGGCATTGATGGCAAGGCTAGCATTTATTGCTCATTTCTCACTGCACTTGAGAAGGTGGTGGTGAGCTGTCATCTTGACTTTTTAACCTGTGATTATGGGTACAAATAGTGTTAAGAAAGTTCCATGCTCAGCGACAGTGAAGGAAAGGTCATATAAAATCAAGATAGTGCTTGGTTTGGAGGAGAAGTTGCGTGTGGTGGTGTTCCTATGACTCTGCTGCCCTTGTTCTTCTAGGTGATGGAGGTCGCAGCTTTGAAGGTGCTGTTGAAGGAACGTTGGTGAGTTGCTGCAATGCATGATGTAGATGGTGCACGCCACTGCTACTACATGCCAGTGGTGAAGGGAGTGAACTTTGAAACTGGTGGATATGGTGCCAATCAAGTATTTGGTCTGGACAATATTGAACTATTTATAAATGGAGAATATTCCATTATATTCTTGGCTTGTTTCTCGTAGATGGTGGACAGGTGATGCAGTTGGTCCATTTGGGAATCTGGTCAATAATGACCCTTCATGTGTTAATGATGGAGGACTTGGCGATGGTAATGCCATTGGATTCAATGGCAGCAGGTAGTTAGACTCTTTATTGTTGCCAGTGTTCATTGCCTAGCATTTATTTGGAACAAACGTTATTTGTTACTTATCAACCTAAGCCAGATTGTTGTCTTGGCTTTGTTGCATGCAAGCATGGAATGCTTCATTAAACGCTTCATTATCTGAAGAATTAGGAATGGACCCAGGTAGTGCAATCAGCAGTGAATACCCTCACTTGTGACAAAATGGAAGGAAAGATTTGATGAAGCAACTGAAGTTGTTTGGGCCTATTATATTGCCCATGGGCACAGCGATGACCTGAAACTGAGGTGATTAATTTCCAACAAAATAATCATCCCCTTTTATGACAGATATGATGCAACCACTGTGGAGTTTGCCCTCTGAGCCCCATTGGTCCGAGGTTTTATTAGGTAACAGGGTATCTTGGTGTCATACTTTGGCAAATGTCCACACAAATTCCATTACCATATTTGCTGTTAACGCTCTCAATTTTCTATAAATATATTTTGAAAAAGTAATAGCTAGTCTTCATGCTTTTTTAAAAACTGAAGCAAATGAATAATCTGAAAAAGTTAAACTGCAGTTATATAACGGTACTCTATCTGCGTGGATTATAGAGTAGAAATTTAGTCAGTGGATTGAAATGCCACTCTGAGAAATGGGATTGATTTATCTTCAGTTAAATCTTTGTTATTCAATTTGTGGTCAAATTTTGAGGTGATTGGTTATAAAGTGATGTTTAATGCTATGTATAGTTATTGTAATTCTGCTGACTATTTGTGTTTAAAAACTCAAGAGGGTGCTGCTACAATACAAAATTAATTCTGTTCATAGATTGGTGAAGAAATGTTTGAGGGAAGTGTGTTTCTGTGGTTAGTAGAAACAAAACTTGTGTAGGCTAAAGGATGGTTTGTGCATACAAATCTGTTTGTTCAATGGACTTTGCATCAATTTTTTTTACAGTATTCTCTGCTTTTTCATTAACCATATAAAAACTGTACGGTATAAAACATAGGCAGCACCCAGAAGGAACTTAAGTAATTCACACTCCCTATATTACAAGTTTAAAAGTTTTATTTGTCTGTATGGCTCTGGAATACAATGCAATTTATATAAAATATAATTTAGTTCATTATTAAAACCAATATAGAGATGTGTCATCTTTGTGAGCAGTAGTTCAAACTTTCGCGCCTCCCATTCGAAGTCATTTGACAGTAGCCAACCTTGTATATTGGGTGGTTTATTTTACGAATGCCAATCACTTTATGAAAGCTAGATTTTTAAAGAAATTAAACAGCTAATCAATGGAGGATCCACCAATATCCCTATCCTTGACTTTCAATGACACTGTGATCACTAAATTCCAATCCCACCTATCAGTGATCTGGGGGTTGCCTTTGGCTAAAAACTTAACTGGATTGCTATCTAAAACTCTGGCTGCAAGAGCAAGTCAGAAGCTGGAAATTCTGAGGTGATTAATTCACCTTCTGACTCTGTAAAGTCTGACCAGTATTTACAAGGCACAAGTCAGGACTGTGGTGGAATACTCTGTGCTTGCTTGGATTAATGTTACTGAAGCTAGATGCCATCCAGGACAAAGCAGCCAACTTGATCGGGTCCTCAAATATTTGTTCTCTCTGCCGCTGGGGCACATTGATTTGGAGATGCCAGCGTTGGACTGGGTTAAACACATTAAGAAGTCATTCAACATCAGATTAAAGTCCAACAGGTTTATTTGGTAGCAAAAGCCACGAGCTTTCAGAGCACTGCTCCTTCACGAGATAACTCCTGTTTATCTGATGAAAGTAGTCATGATGTAAAGATGCCGGCGTTGGACTGGGGTAAACACAGTAAGAAGTCTGACAACACCAAGTTTAAATCCAACCAATTTATTTGATAGTAAACTCGCAAGCTTTTGACCCTGTGGTCTTCGTCAGGTGATTGAGGTGTTCTGGTCTCAAAACCTCATTCACCTGACGAAGACCAGAGGGTTGAAAGCTTGAGTTTGCTATCAAATAAATTGGTTGGATTTAAACTTGATGTTGTCAGACTTCTTACTGTGTTTACCTGATGAAAGAACAGGGCTCTGAAAGCTAGTTGCTTATGCTACCAAATAAACCTGTTGGACTTTAATTTGGTGTTGTGAGATTTCTTACTAGGGCACAATGACAGCTATCTCTACCATATTCAAAATGCATTGCAACAACTTGCCATGCCTCCTTCCAACTACACCTTCCAAATCCAAGGGTTCTATCACCTAGAGCAATGATGGCAGCAGATGCATAGTGCCATCACTCCCCTGTCCCCGCAAGGTGGTTTTGCTTTCTGCTATTATTTTATTCTATAGAAAGGAATTTTCTGCTTAACTTTTAACCTAATTATGTAGTTTTAAAAAAAATGAACTTGCACATATAGATCTATATCCTATTGCTCTTTGATAGGATATCATTGTGCATTGATTTCTCCAAGCAATTAATTTCTGCTTGACTTATGTAATTATGCTGGTATTTATATTGCATGCTTTGAGAATGACCTTCAAGCAATATTCTCACTAGCATATTGATATTAGTCCTGCTGCTCAAAAATAAGCTTCCCACAAAATGAAGATTCTTGTGTCAGTGATTCCATTCACCAAATAGCTAACAAAAATAAAAATGCATATGTTTAAAGTGAGATTCTTGTGCACTTATTGTTTCAGTTGCTTCAAACCTTATTTCTTGCACTCCCACAGTATGTAAAATTGGGAGATGTTAATCAGTGGAACAGTTTACTTCAACTATGAAACTTTATAGAAAGTGTATTTTTATTGCTGTGTAAAGAGAGAGATTGTGAGCCCAATGGTATTGTTAATGTTTTGTTGCAAATTATTATAGTCAAATGGTACGGTTAGGGTAGATCTATTTTAACTCCAATCAAAAGTCTGTTGTAAAAATAGTAAATTATGCTGTGTGCAACTAACATTTTGCAACTGATTGCTACAAATCTAGACAGAGCTAATTTACAGCAATTACTTTGTTTTTGCTTAACAACACTAACTTTATATTTATATCTGACCTTAATTGAAAGCAAGTATCTCAAGCATTATGAAACAAAAGGCCTGGGTGGGATTGTGGGCATTGCAGGCTTAATGGGCCAAGTATCCTCCACCTATACTGTAAGGATTCTGTGATTCTAAGGTGTCATATCCAAGGTTATCATGGAAAATAGAAACTTGTGTTGTCAGGGGGGCGTGGTAACATATTAGCCTGGATTGACTGGCAGAAAGAGAGAATGCATAAATGGGCCTTTGTATCAACAGGATGTGAATGGTCTGTGGTGGGGTCTCAGCTTTTTATAATTGACATCAGTGACTTAGATGAGTGGAGAAAAGGCATGGTCGCTAAATTTGCAGGTGGCACAAAGGTTGGGAGGAAAATACAAAACCAGCCAATCCTAGCTGTAAATCAGAAGGTGGAAGGGATAGAGGAACTGGGAGAAATTACAATGATGTGGGAAACTGTAATGAGTAAACTGATGAAGTTGCGGCTGTGAAGTCTCTGAGTCATGATGGATTTCGTCCTAGCACCTTAAGAAGGTGATTAATGACGTAGTAGATTTGTTGGTGTTAATTTTCCAAAGTACCCTAGATTCTGAAGTTGTTCCAGTAGACTGGAAAGTAGCAAATACATGCTAATTCAAGAACAGAGTGAGGCAGAAAACAGGAAATGTAGGCCAGTTAAATTGACACCTGTTTGGGGAAGATGTTACGATTGATATTTAAACAGATTATAAGCTGGACACTTTGAAAATTACAAGATAATCAGAAAGAATCAGCATGGTTTAATGAAAAGGAAATCATGTTTAATCAATTAGAGTTATTTGAAGAAGCAACATGTGGATAAAAGGGAATCTGTACATCTACTCGAAATTCCAGAAAACACATGATATAGGGTGTAGCGGTGGTACAATTGTTAGCACTGCTGCCTCACAGTGCCAGGGACCCAGGTTCAATTCCAGCCTTGGGTTACTGTCTATGTGGAGTTTGCACATTCTCCCCTTGTCTGCATGCGTTTCCTCCCACAGTCCAAAGATTGTGCGGGTTCGGTTGATTGGCTATGCTAAATTGATCCTAGCAATAGGGGAATTAGCAGGGTAAATACCTGGAGTTACAGGAATTGGGCCCGAGTGGGATTGTAGTCGGTGCAGGCTCAATGAGCCAGCCAAATGGCTGCCTTCTGTACTGTAGGTATTCTATGAAGATTTGACACTGAGCCAGTATGGAGATATTAAGGCAATTGAGCAAAAACATGCTCAGAGACAGAGTTTAAGGGATGGTGGTGCTGAAGGCACAACCACTAACAGTGGAACAAATAAAATCAGGGATGCTTGAGATGCCACAATTAAAGGAACGCCAATATCGTGTGTGTGTGTGTCAGGAGATGGTGATGCTGATGCTGGATGAGGCTAGAGGTAGGGAGAAAAAAGACCTTGAAAGGTTTTGAAAATCTTAGGCGTTGCTTAACCGACTGCTAAAATAAGTTAACAAACCCAGGGTTACAGCTGAATGTGACTTGGTGCTAATGTATCAACAATCACATGCTTTGGCAATTGATAAGTTAATTGCAATGTTAAAGATATGGTTAGCACTCTCACCTTATAGAGCCAGGCACCTGGGTTTGATTCCAGCTAGGGTCACTGTCTGTGTAGCGTTAGCGTATCTTCTCCATGTCTGCCTGGCTTTCCTCTGGGTGCTCTGCTTTCCTCCTACGGTCCAAAGATGTATAGGTTAGGTGCATTAACCATGCTAAATTGCCCCTTAGTGTCAGGGGGATTAACTAGGGTAAATGGGGATAGGGCCTGGGTGGGATTATGGTTAGTGCAGACTTGGTGGGCCGAATGACTTCCTTCTGCACCATGATCCTATGACCACTGGCTCAACGACAGTATAATCGGATACAGCTGGAACAGTTGGTGTGGGGAAAACCAATAAGGCGTTTGTAATTAGTGAGCTATATGAAGAATCAACTTGCTGAATGTAAAAGACAAGCTGTTGTATTATTCCTCTACCATATACCATTGTTGATTTGAACACTCGATTCAAGTTGGAACATGAATTTTTGATTACCACAAATTTAATGACGGCAGTCTGGAGTCTGTCATAATAGTCAATTCTGGAGGTAACACAATTCTGGCTCAGGTTTCAGAGTTCATGATTGCAAAGAACTGCACCTTTTCTGATTTATCTTTTGAACTGAGCTCCATGTATATGCTCCTGATTTTCAATTTTGGTAGCACCTCAAAACTCTCAACTTATCTTGTTTTTGCCCTTCCTCAATTGTCACCACTTTTTAAAAAAAACTACAGGAACTGGAGTAGGTCATTCAGCCCTATACCCCTGTTCCTGCAATTCTGTGGGATCATGGCTGATCTGTTCGTGAACTACATTTATCCGTTTTTGACCCGATCTTGTACAGAAGAAGCTGATTATATCTAAATGGTGAGGGTTTTAAAGATGCAGAAGGATGCGGGTGGTACTAGTACATCAATCGCAAAAGGCTGTTATACAGGTACAGCAAGTCATTTGGGGAAACTAATAAAATGTTTGAGTTTGTCGTGAAAGGAATTGATTCCAAAAGTCGGGAGATTATGCTTCAGTTGTAGGGCATTCGTGAGACCACATTTGGAGTACTGTGTACAATATTAGTATCCTTATCTAAGAAAGATGTAAATGCATTAGAAGTTCAGAGAAAGTATACGATATTAATACCAGGAATGACTGCATCGTTTTATGTGAAAAGGCTGAAGAGGTTAGATTTGGATTCACCAGCTTAGAAGAGTAAGATTCAACTTGATTGAAACCTTTAAGAGCTTGGTGTATTGACAGGGTGGATATGAACAAATGGTTCCTTTTGTGGCAGAATCTAGAGATAGAGTCAGTGTTTAAAAGTAAGTGCTCTGAGATGAGAATTTGAAGATTTTAATTCTCAACCTTCAGAGGCCCTTTGTTTTAATAGGGGAACGAATTCCAGATTTTTTACTACTCTCATGTAGAAAAACTGCTTCAATTCATTCCTGAATATCTTGGTTATAAATGGAATATTTTTAGCTGGCGTTTTTCTTTCAAGGCGGATAGACCTATCTCAGGAAAAAGTGTCCCATTCACAATCTGGGAAGGTGGTGGGGTATGGGATGGAGTTAGGCTTGTCGCCCCCAGACGTAGATTGGAGGTTGCTATAGGGGCTGCCAAATGCTTACCAAGATCTCTAGGACCTTATAGTTGTTTCCATCTCTAAAGCTCTTGCCTTTGCCTTTTGCACGCTATCAGCCCGTGACCGATTCTCATGCTACTTTCATGCTCCCGTAACTCATTGAATGAAATGAACTCAGTAAGTAGGATCTATCTGTTGCTCACTCAGGAAGTTAAGGATACAAAGAACAAAACAGCACGGAAAATAGGCCCTTCGGCCCAACAAGCCCGCGCCTCCACCCCGATGTTCCCACCTCTACCCGCGATCCCTGTCTATGTTTATAGATCTATGGATTAAAAACCAAATTTGAGACAATTTAGGGAGAATTTATTTTGCCAGTTAGCCTAAGAGCACATCCTTGGGATGTGGGAGGAAACCGGAGAGCCCGGAGAAAACCCACGCAAGCACGGGGAGAATGCGCAAACTCCCACAGACACAGGCCCAAAATCCATGTATCTGCACAGCACAGCAGTTAGTCACTGAGCTGTCGTGTTGCCCATCAAATGGTCCAGGTCAAGTGTACACTAACGACGTGAAGCACTAGGATACTTTCGAAAAAGATCCAAGAGCAGTCCTCTCACGACCCATCGCGTGTATGCCCCTCGTTAGACAACAAGGTGGACCAAAGCACCTGTAGGATAAAAACAAGTACATCAATATCATCATCTATTTACACACTTCCCAGGGACTCCCAAGGCTCATGATCCCTATTTTAAATCAGTTTTCTATACCCCTCCATTCCCATTCTGTTCATGTGCCCATCTAAGTATTTCTTAAATAACTCCAGAGTACCTGCCTCCACCACTTTACTTGGCAGCGCATTCCATACCCCCACCACCCTCTGTGTGAAAAAACTCCCTCGAGCATCCAAATTATACCTTACCCCCCCTCACCCTAAGCCCGTGACCCCTCGTGCTATTTGAGTCCATCCTAGGAAAAAGCTTAACCCTTTTTTACTCTATCTATCCCCTTCATAATCTTGTACACCTCTATCAGAACTCCTCTAAGTCTACGTCTTTGTAAGGAAAACAGTCCCAATTTGCCTAGCCTCTCCTCGTAACTCAGACCTTGCATACCAGGCAGCATCCTGGTAAACCTCCTCTGTACTCTGTCCAGACTCTCCAGAGAGGATAGTATTGGATTAAAAGAGGAGACTTGCAATGTTACAAAAAAAACATTGACGTTTGAGGGGTTGGGAGTGATTTCAAAATCAGTAAAGGGGCCATCAAAAAGTTTAGGGAGAAATGTAGAATAAACTAGGTAGAAATATAAAAACAAACTGTTATTAGTGACAGCATGGGAGCTCATGTCTCACTAAGGGCAAATGGAATTTAATGAAAAACATGAAATTAGTGATGCATGTGATTGACAAAGCCCTACACAAGAGATTATTGTGCAAGATCAAAGTGCATGAGATTGGAGGAAATATATTGAGATAAATAGAAAACTGTTGGCAGAAAGAAAACAAAGTAGGAATTAATGCATGCTTTTCAAATTGGCAGCCAGTAACTAGCAGGGTGCCATGGGAATCAGTGCTGGGACCCCAGCTATTCACAATATATATTAATGATTTGGATGAGGGAACAAAATGTAACATTTCAAAGCTTGCAGATGGTATTAAGTTCGATGGAAGGGTGAACCGTGACGAGGATGCAGAGATCCTTCAGAATGATCTGGACAAGTTGGGTGAGTGGGCTAATCAATGGTAGATACAATATAATTTGGATAAGTGTGAGGTTATTGACTTTGGAAGCAAAAACGAGAAGGCAGATTACTACCCGAATGGCTGTATGTGGGAAGAGGGGAGTGTGCAGCGGGACCTGTGTGTCTTTGTATAGCAGTCACTGAAGGTAAGCATGCAGGTGCAGCAAGTGGTTTAAAAAAAGGCAAATGGCATGTTGGCCTTCATTGCGAAAGACTTTGAGTACAAGATCAGGGATGTGTTTGCATCTATCCAGAGCCTTAGTGAGGCTGAGAGTATATTGTGTGCAGTTTTGTCCTCCTTTTCTGAGGAAGGATGTTCTTGCTCTTGAGGGAGTGCAATGAAAGTTTACCAAGCTGATTTTGAGGATGGCAGGACTGATTTTTGAGGAGAGATTGACTTGGTTAGGATTGCGTTCACTGGAGTTTGGATGAATGAGGCAGGATTTCGTAGAGACTTAGAAAATTCTAACCGGTCTAGGAAGGATGTTCCTGATGGTAGGGGAGTCCAGAACCAGGGGTCACAGTCAGAGGAATCAGGGCATTTAGGATGGATGTGAGGAGACGTTTCTTCACTCAAAAAGTGGTGAGCCTGTGGAATTCATTACCACAGGAAGTAGTCGATGCCAAAAACATTGAATGCATTCAGGAGGTGGCTGGATGCAGCACTTCGGGCAAATGGAATCAAAGGTTATGGGGAAAAAGCAGGAATGGGCTGTTGAGTTGCATGATCAGCCATGATATTAATGAATAGCAGAATACGCTTGAAGGCCCATATGGCCTCCTCTTATCTTCTATGTTTTTATATTAATCTGGACAAATGTGAGGTGATGCATTTTGGTAGATGCAATTCAGGTGGGAGCTATATAGTAACTGGCAAAACCAGCAGGAGCACAGACAACACACAGAGATCTGGAGTACAGGTCTACAGATCCTTAAAAGTGGCAGCACAGGTGGAAAAGGTGCTAAAAACATATGGTGTGTTTGCTTTCATTGACCTGGGCTTTGAGTATAAAAATTGGCAAATTATGCTAGTTATATAAAATATTAGGCCATGTTTGGAATGGTGTGTCCAATTCTGGTCATTGCATTACCAGAAAGATTGGAGACGTCGGAGAGAACGTACAAAACATTACAGCACAGTACAGGCTCTTTGGCCCTCGATGTTGCACTGACCAGTGGAAGCAATCTAATGACTCTCTAACCTAAACTATTCCAATATTATACAAATGTCTATCCAGTGACCATTTGAATGCTCTTAAAGCTAGCGAGTCCACTACTGCTGCAGGCAGGACATTCCACGCCCTGACTACCCTCTGAGTAAAGAGCCTACCTCTGACGTCCATCCTATATTTATCACCCCTCAATTTAAAGCTATGCCCCCTCGTATTAGCTATCACCATCCGAGGAAAAAGGCTCTCATTGTCCACCCTATCTAATCCTCTGATCATCTTGTATGCTTTAATTAAGTCATCTCTTAACCACCTTCTCTCTAACAAAAGCAATTTCAAGTCCGTCAGCTTTTCCTCATAAGACCTTCCCATCGTACCAGGCAATATCCTGGTAAATCTCCTCTGCACCCTTTCCAATGCTTCCATAGAAAAGGTTTACGAGGATGCTGCCTTTGGACAGTGTGAGCTATGAGGAGAGGGAAGAAACTGTGATGATTCTCCCTAGAAAGATGGAGGCTGAGGGGCATAGAAGGGTGAACAGTCGGAAGTTTTTCTCAAGGCAGAAATGACAATTCCAATGGGCCACAAGCTCAAGGTAAAGGGGAACAGGTTCAGTAGAGTGTGGGGGAAGCTTTTTTACACGTAGATGGTAGGGGCCTGGAATGCACTGCCAAGTGAGGTGATTGATTCGGACACTTAGCGACATTTAAGACTTGTCCAGATTGACACATGAATGGGTGGGGAATAGAGGGATACAGGCAGTTGGTCCAGATAGAGCAACGTGATCAGTGCAGGCTCGTTGGGCTGAAGGGTCTGTTCTTTGCTCTTTGTTTGAGAGTGTGCTCGGGGGGGCGGGGGGGGGGGGGGGAAGGGAAGGGATTGGCTAAGATAAATGTTGGTCCCTTTGAAGTAGAGGTATTTGACAAATATTTTGTGTTTTCACAGTAGAAAACAGAAGTTTCATACCAAAAATAAGTGATAACCTTGGCGATAGAGTGAAGAAATTAATATCAGCAGAGATGAAGTATTGGAGAAACTTGAAGGATGTTCTAAAAGTGATAGATGCAGAGATGATCTTCCATTATTCCTTAGATTCAGGAATGATTCCATAAGATCATTGGAAGTTGGCAAATGCTACACCACTTTTCAAGAGAGTAGAGAGAGGAAGCGGTGAACTGCAGGCCAGTTTGCCTAACATCGGTTGTGGGAAAATGCTAAAATCTCATTATTAAGGAAGCCTTAACAATGTGCTTGCAAAAGCATTGTATGATTAGAACAAGTTAACATAGTTTACTAAGGGGAAATCCTATTTATTATTATCCAAATTTATTATTCTTGAGGCTGTAACTAGTTGGGCAGATAAAGAGGAACCACTAGATACAGATTTCTGGACTTCCATTTGAATGGCGGAGCAGGCTCAACGGACCAGAAAATCTATCGTTTCTTGCATTCTTAAAAGCTCGTCGCAGAATATGTTCCTGATGAGCAGTGCAGGTGTCGCGTCCAAGTCGCTCAATCTTTAGGGGCCCCAGTGACTATCAGCTACAAGTACTTTCTTAAACATGTGTGAAGCAAAGAATTAGATGGGATAGATTCAGAAAGAATGTTTCTGATGGTATGGGAAGTCCAGATCTAGGGTCATAATTTGAGAATAAGGAGTAAACCTTTTAGGATTGGATTATTCCTTCATTGTCAGTGAAAACTGATACTGGATAATTCATTTTTCCACTTGTGAAGTCAGCACATAAGATTAGCATGCAGTGATGAATCTTGTAGGGTGACACAGTTTTTCTGGCTGAAGCAGTGTAAATGCAGCCCGGTGTCCGGTCTGAGCCAGAGTTCCCGGTCAGGGAAAAAAAAAGCTGACTGCTGCTGAACTGCAAAGTCTCAAAATTGCTGGTTCCTTGTGCCAGAGGCCCATGCCACATGACTCCCACTTCTTCACATTGCCTTTCACAAATGATTTGTATCCCTTGGTTGGGGTCCAAGATTGTTAAATGTTTCAACCATTAAGAATTGAAAATAACGCTGCCCAATGTTTTAGGGGCATTTAGAGTCCTGTTGGCCAGCTTGCTTTGTGAAATGCAGATAGCTTCTATATAGCTCTCTTTGAATTTCACTTGTGTGGCCACTAGTGATCATTTGTGACTTCAGGGGTTAAAAGTAAAGTTAAAAATGTTTGTTATTAATCACAAGTAGGCTTACATTAACATCACAATGAAGCTATTGCAAAAATCCCCGAGTTGCCACATGCTGGCACCTGTTCAAGTACACTGAGGGAAAATCTACCAAACAGCACATCCTTAAGACTGTGGGAGGAGAGCGGAGCACTTGGACAAAATACACACAACACAGGGAGAATGTGACCAAAGCCAGGAATTGAACCTGGGTCCCTTTGCTATGAGGCAACAGTGCTAACCATTGTGCCGCTGTGCTGCTCTCATGAGGGGTAAGCTTTGTTCAAAGTCACAAACATAGATTAAGCTACTTGTAGATTTAGCTAATAAATTCGTATATAGGGTTTCCCTGAAAACAAGTTAACATAGTTTTACTAATTGTATATGTCCAGTTTTAATTTTTTCGTGATAGCAATAGGTATATCTCATAAATATAAATTTAAGTAAACTTATGAAAATATTTGTTATCTTTTGAGATATCCACACGGAGGGAGGAAGTGTTAGAGCTTCTAGGTAGCGTTAAAACTGATAAATCTCCGGGGCCTGATGGCATTTATCCCAGGCTGCTTAGGGAGGTGCAAGCTGAAATTGCTGGGCCTCTGACGCAAATCTTTGTCTCTTCCTTGGACTCAGGTGAGGTCCCAGAGGACTGGAGAATAGCTAATGTTGTACCGTTGCTTAAAAAGGGTAGTAGGAATAACCTGGGAATTATAGGCCGGTGAGTTTGACGTCAGTGGTAGGGAAGCTGTTGGAGGGGATTCTTAGAGATAGGATGTATAGGCACTTAGAGCGTTGCAATCTGATTAGGGATACACTGCATGGATTTGTTAAGGGGAGGTCGTGCCTTACGAATCTGGTAGAATTTTTTGAGGAGGTGACGAAAACGGTGGATGAAGGGCGAGCCGTTGATGTCGTCTATATGGATTTTAGTAAGGTGTTTGACAAAGTCCCTCATGGGAGGTTAGTTGAGAAGGTCAAGGCTCATGGGATACAAGGACAGGTAGCTAGTTGGATAAGTAACTGGCCTAGTAATAGGAGACAGAGAGTAATAGAGGAAGGGTGTTTTTCTAGCTGGAGGTCGGTCACTAGTGTGCTGCAGGGCTCGGTACTTATAAATGACTAGGAAGAGGGAGTAAGTGGAGTGATGAGCAAGTTTGCAGACGATACAAAGATGGCTGGACTTGTGGATAGTGAGGAGCATTGCCAGGCGATGCAGCAGGACATAGACTGGTAGCTTGGGAAGATAGACGACAGATGGAATTCAATACTGATAAATGTGAGGTGATGCATTTTTGGAGAAAGAATGTAGGGGGGAGGTATATAATAAAGGGTGGAGCTATTAAGAGTATAGAAACGCAGAGGGACCTGGGGGTGCAGGTGCACAAGTCCCTGAAGGTGGCACAGCAAGTGGAGAAGGTTGTGAAGAAAGCATATGGTATGCTAGCCTTTACAGGAAGGGGTATAGAGTACAAGAGCTGGCCTTTAATGTTGCAGTTGTATAAAACGCTCGTTAGACCTCATTTGGAATACTGCGTGCAGTTCTGGTCGCCTTACTACCGGAAGGACGTGGAGACTCTGGAGAGAGTGCAGAGGAGGTTTACCAGGATGCTGCCTGGTATGGAAAGTCAGAGTTACGAGGAGAGGTTAGGCAAATTGGGACTGTTTTCCTTAGAAAGACGTAGACTCAGAGGAGATCTAATAGAGGTGTACAAGATTATGAGGGGTATGGATAGAGTAAACACGGTTAAGCTTTTTCCCAGGATGGACTCGAGTAGCACGAGGGGTCATGGGCTTAGGGTGAGGGAGTAAGGTATAATTTGGATGCCAGAGGGAGTTTTTTCACAGAGTGGTGGGGGTATGGAATGCGCTGCCAAGTAAAGTGGTGGAGGCAGGTACTCTGGAGTTATTTAAGAAATACTTAGATGGGCACATGAACAGAATGGGAATGGAGGGGTATAGAAAACTGATTTAAAATAGGGATCATGAGCCTTGGGAGTCCCTGGGAAGTGTGTAAATAGATGATGATATTGATGTACTTGTTTTTATCCTACAGGTGCTTTGGTCCACCTTGTTGTCTAACGAGGGGCATACACGCGATGGGTCGTGAGAGGACTGCTCTTGGACTTTTTTCTAGTGCTTCACGTCGTTAGTGTACGCTTGACCTGGACCATTTGATGGGCAACACGACAGCTCAGTGACTATCGCTGTGCTGTGCAGAAACATGGATTTGGGCCTGTGTCTGTGGGAGTTTGCGCATTCTCCCCGTGCTTGCGTGGGTTTTCTCCGGGCTCTCCGGTTTCCTCCCACATCCCAAAGATGTGCTCTTAGGCTAATTGGCAAAACAAATTCTCCCTAAATTGTCTCAAATTTGGTTTTTAATCCATAGATCTATAAACATAGACAGGGATAACGGGTAGAGGTGGGAACATCGGGGTGGCAGCGTGGGCTTGTTGGGCTGAAGGGCCTGTTTCCCATGCTGTTTTGTTCTTTGTTCTTTATATCTTGCAAGTTTTCTTTCATATACTTGTTTTGCACCTCCTGCAGTTGTCAGTTTTCTAGGTTATCACTTAAATTTTTTTAAACCTTTTCTTTCAGTTGAATGTTGTTCGCTGACTCCTATTTTGGTTGCTTGCAAATGGAGCTTTTGTCTCATTGCACTAGTTTTATAGTGTATCAGAAGCTTCAGGTTGTTTTGTTTGTTGCTTTACATACTGTCAGTTCAGCCCAGTTGCCTATGTCAATTATTTTATCATCCTGTCAAAATTTGCCTAAATTCAAAATTTTGGTTTAGATTTCTGCTATTCTTTTGCAAACCTAACACCAATTCAATTATATTATTTTTTGCTGTTTCCTTGCATTAGATTGTTAACTAATTCTGGTTCGGTGCTCTCCTCGTTAATGCTAAACCTTGTTCTTAAACTACCCTGAATGTAATTGTATTGTTGCTACTGCACAAGCTTCTCCCATTCTACTTGAAAATTAAAATTTTCTGTCTTATAACCATGCTACTTCTGACATGTACTTTTTCGATCCTTGAATTTATACATTGCAGAAACAGGTCACCAGGCTGTTCGAGTCTGCATCAACTCTCCGAAAAAGCATCCCACCCAAGCCTTCTCCTCTGCCGTGTCCCCATAACCCCATGCGTTTAGCATGGCCATTTCACCTAACCTGTAAATTTTTTGACTGTGGGAGGAAACTCACATAAACAAAGAGTGAATGTGCAATGCCATATAGCCACCCAGGGCCAGAATCAAACTGGGTCTTTGGTGCTGTGAGGCAACAGTGCTATCACTTTGCCATTTTGCTGCCCTGATACATCGCTTCATCCAGCTACATTTGACTGTTGGCTCTGCAGACAACTCTTGCATTACTTAGTTAAACTTGTACTCTTTCCATTGTTGCCCTTGTATATAATCAGTGTTGGCACTCCTTTCCCAACATCTTGTTCATTTTGAAAACCTCACAGCCTTGAAAATTTAGTTGGAATCATGCCTCACCTGTAGCCAGTTTTCTGTAATAGTTACTACATTATATCTTTTATGTTGAATTTGTGTTTTAAACTTGTTTGTTTTATTTTGTTAGTTTGATTAACTGTCCCACCCTGCCCATAGGCCATGATGCTGTAATTCTCATACCTTTTAACCTGTCACAGTTTCGTTGCCGCTGTTCTCTTCGTGGCTCTAACTGGCCATTTAATGTTTTGTTTTTCATGTGTTTTATTATTACTTCTGATTTATTTTTCTTAAAGTATCTATTCTCATTGCCTAATTTTACTCTGGCCATTGCTGTATTGATAAATCTTCAGGTTATTGTTTGCCCCACCTTTTCTTCTGTTGGTTTCAATTCCTTTCTGCAGTCCTTTTGTTAGGAATTCTGTTAGGAATTTGGTACTAAACTAGATCAAATGCACCTAGTCTCAGCTCTTCTGTTTCCAGTATTGGGCCAGTGTCCCATGAAATGGAACTCCTCCTTCTCACACCAACCTTTCAGCTATATGTTTTTATTGCTGCCCTTGAGGTACTACTTTTTGATTTTAGTACTCAGTTCCTGATTACTTTGTCAGTAGGATATCCTTGTTCTTTCATATGGTATTTGTTCTGATGGATTACAACTGATTCTGTCCCTGAGCCCTTGAAAAATTTCAAATGCTTGCCACACGGTATCCTACTATACCCAGCATGATTGCAGAGAATGCTCTCTCGCCTGATAATTATTGAATTGCCTTTAAATACAGTCCTTCTATTTCACATTGATCTGCATTGTGCTCAGGTTTTCTGTTGCAGAGCCACCCAGTGATGGGCTGTGGTGCTAAATATTGAACACTAGCCTGATGAGCAAGTAATGTTTCTTTGGCATGTTAAAATGGTTCTTATTACTCCATCTTCAGATTTTTACAGGCGTTGATTTCTTTGACTCACATATCTTTCTTTCAATATTGATCAGTAGATAAATTGATTTTTCTATAAATGGTTTCAAGTTTTCTACAAGAATTGTTTAAAGTTTGTTTATTGCTGTCATTAGTCAGCTTACATTAACTCTGCAATGAAGTTACTCTGAAAATCCCCTTGTTGCCACAGTCCGGCATCTGTTTGGGTATACTGAGGGAGAATTTAGCATGGCCAATACAGCCTGATGTAGAGATGCCGGCGTTGGACTGGGGTAGTAAGAACTCAGTAAGAATTTAGCAACACCAATTTTAAATGCAACCGATTTATTTGATAGTAAATTTGCGAGCTTTCGCCACTCTGTGGTCCAGAGTGTTATAGGGTAAAATTGGTGTTGCTAAATTCTTACTGAGTTCTCAATACAGCCTAACCAGCACATGTTTCGGGCTGTGGGAGGAAACCAGAGCATCCCGGGGAAAACGCATGCAAACACGGGGAGAATGTGCAAACTCTGAACAGTGACCCAAGCTGGGAATTGAACCCAGGACCCTGGCACATAGGCAGCAGTGCTAACAAGTGTGCAAACTTTGTGTTTTCCATACAAAAGTTAAGGTGCTGGCAATCTGAAAAAAGTAATAAATGCTGAAAATACTCAATATTTACTACATTTTTTTTGTAATTATTGATATTTTTGTATTGCTGTGAATTTGCTGCCTTTAGTTTTGAGCATTTTGCTAGAATCCCCCCTCACTAGCTGAAGCATAGTTTGGTGTATTTCCTATAATTTGCAGTCAGAAATTGTTCGAATCCCACTTTAGACCTTGAGCATATAATTCTGACAGTTCAGGACAGCACTTAACAATAAATGTCCTGATTAAAATGCCAGTCTTTTGAATGAAATCTGAACTTGAAGCCTGATCTATTCAGGCAGATAGAACAATACCCTTGACACAGTACCCTGAGTTATTTAATATACATTGATGAGAAATCGTTTTGGGATGATCTCCCAGAATCCTTCAACAAACATCAAAAAAAATTTAACTAGTGATTTACCATCATATCTGTGTAGGATTTTGCTGCGTATAACTTGCTTGCAATGATTTGTTTTATTAATTAATTAGCTGGTTATAAAAGGTGCCATATATGTTTTAGTTTCAAGTCCATTACTGATAATTCAGTGATACTTACCCATGATTTAGGGGTAATTACCCATAAGATTATTCTAACTTGTTACTGTGTGTTAAGACTTGGTTTGGCCACCTTATCAATATGTCAAAAAACACCCCACCCATCAATCTTTCCTTTTTGAATAAATATTCTTTAAATTACTAAGTTACTTAGTGACTAAATAATTTTTAATTACATGTTCAACCTGAAGAGATGTAATTTCTCATTCTGAAGGGTATTAAGTGAATTGTGATCAGTGATGGAGTCCCTTTGGATCACTTAGACTTTCATAAAGCAACGAAAGATTTGTTCGTTCAGCTTGTTATTGGGTGTGGTCCAGCACACTATCTGTTTTTCACAAATATATCCAAATAATTTCTTGGGCTGGATAACGATCCAGAACACCAGCAATACTGGAGACTATTCATTGTATTTACTTATACCCAACTTAAAGTTAGCAAAGTTGAATGGAATACAGGTGAGGTTATTCTTGTCAGATTTTATTTTTGTGTGGCTTTTTCCCATGAGTTCAATTTGCTATTGGCCACCTGTGATAAACTATTCATGAGTCAAAGCTCACTTGCAGGTGCAGCAAGCAATTAGGAAGGCAAACGGCATATTTTATTGCAAGGGAAATTGAATACAGAGCTAAGAATGTCTTATTGCAATTGTACAGAGCCTTGATGAGATCACATCTGGACTATTACAGACTATTTTTGTCTCCCTACCTAAGGAAGGATCTACTTGCCAAAAGGGGAAATGCAACAAAGATTCACGAGCTTGATTCTTGGGATATGCTTAAGAGGAGAGAAGAGATTAGGCCAATATTCTCTACAGTTTAAAAGAATAACAGACAATCTCATTGAAGAATACAAAATACTTACAGGACTGTACTAGGTAGATAGAGAAAAGATAGTTTCCCTGGCCAGGTCTGAAGTGCCTGGAACCTGGAACACAGTATCAGAATAAGGGATAGGCTATTAGGACTTGGGTGAAGATTTTCTTCATTCAGGGTGGTCAGTCTTGGAATTCTCTACCCCAGAGGGCCATGGAGGCTCTGTTACTATGCTTAAGATTTCAATGGACTTTAGAATGCAAAGATACTGCAGTGAAAATAGCATTGAGATAGGAGATCAGCCATGGTCAAATTGAATAGCTGGCGTAATATGGCCTACAATTGCTCCTATTTCCTCTGTTCCTATGACTGCAAATATAAAAGCAAGAACCATCTTTTGGGAAACAGTATAATCCCAATCCTGGGACTGAGTCATGCCTTGTCAGTGCTCTTAATGAACCAAGCTAATTTGCCTTTACATGTTTTTAAGTAGTAAAAGAAAGTCCAACATAATCAAAGGAAGAATGAAATGGAATTATTAACCTGAAATAGTCAGTTCTATAAGAAAGACTTGTGAAGTTTGTCTGTCTTTCAGTTGTGTATGACTGCAGGATGTATTCTCAGGAATAATTTTACAGTTGGGAACATACCAGATAATATATCCCCAGGACACATGCATTCTAATTTTTCCAGATAAAATAAATCGCTAACCTTGATCTAATGTCTTACATGGCCTTGAGGCATCCCAAAACAATTCATAGACACTGAAATATTTTTTGAAATGTGCTGTCTGGCTATTATGTTTTACTAGTCTGGAATAATCTGCACATTGAGATCTGGCAAACAGCAATTACACAAATTATTACATGATCTGCTTTTACTAGTTTTGGCTGAGGAGTAATTGACTGGAGTATTGATAATTGACTAAATATTGACTAGAATATCAGAATAAATCTCTTCCCCTGTTTAGAATAGTGTTCTGGAATGAATTATAGCCATTAATGGGGCATCAATTTAACGTCTAGTCTAGCAGTCTTTCACAGTACTGCACTAATTTGATACTGTTCTGACATATCAATTTAGTTATGCACTCAACTCTGGAGTTAAACCTAATCCACAGTTTCTGATTCCGATGTGAAATTGTTTTCATCTGATGTATGCTTTGTGTGAATTTTGGCAGAGAACAAATCGACAGAATATCATAGCTGACCACCTTCTTGCCTGTCATCTGCTCATGTGCTGTCCAACAACACAATGGGTAGAATGAGAAGACTAACCTTTTCCTTCACTGTCTTGGATAGTAATACTAAGATTAATAATAATGATTCCAGTGTTACTCTGCAATAGATCAAATAACTTATTCCAAATGAGAGAACCTGAAACTTTGTTCAGTTGTATAGATCTGTGTACTACATTTCAAACTACAGAATATTAATCTCTTCTATTTCAATGAAATCATCTTGCCTTCTTCCAAGATCCAGAGAATATAGGCTCAATTTACTGAACGCCTCATCATAAGACAGCCTCCTCACCCCAGAGATCAGTTTAGTAGTTTCCCTCTAACTCCAAGTTGTCAATTTAAGGGGAGGGAAAAGGGGGACCTCGAGGCCTAGAAATTACATCCAGTCATGGCCACCACTTTACCTGGAACCTATGCCATTTGCCTTTGCTTTGATTTCCTGCACTTAGATCCAGGCGCATTGCTGCAGTGCTTCTTCCAGCCATTGTTGCACTGTGCCTGGAGGACAGAGCCAATCTGGCAAATAAATAATTGTTTGTTTAAACCCACATTTTTAAAATTTTTTAAATTGCCCACACACACTGGGTGAAGAGAGACACATCTTCCCCTCCAAAAATGAATATGGCAATAAGGTAAAGGATGCAAAGGTTTTGGTTCACTCCAGTCCCTGCCTGTTACAATTTAATGTTATTTTAACAAAATGTTGTTTTAATAAAATCTGGAATGGTAATTAAAGTATAAACATTTTACTTTGTAAAAATTTCCAATATCCTGGATACCTAAGGAGAGCTTGAATCAAGATTACGCATGATTGTCAGACCTATGCAAAACCAAATAGATGAAAAATAAATCTGCAAGGTTTTGTTTGTTGAAGGTGGTTGGAAGAGGGGAGCCTAAATTGTAACAGGTGTAGTAATATATCGTCCACAAAATGGATTTGTTTTAATATGAAGATAGGGTAATGTTGTTCGTTTTAACTCAAAATAAATCATATTGATGTGATTGGAACCAATTTATAGATCATGTTGCATTTGAAATTGCATTTAATTTGATTTTAATTATCTAAATTGCATTATAAACAAATAGTTCCTCAGCGTATATCAGCAGTAGTCTGGTTTCAGTAAAATAGACTGGAGTGCAGCCACCCACCCAATTAAAAAACAGTGCTTTAACAGCTCTCTGTTTTTTAAAAAAAAATCCTCTCTCATTAGATAAATTAAACATCATCTTGGGAATAGAATAGCAGCAATGTGGGTTAGTATAGGCCATCATCCTCTTGATCCAAGCCTAAATCAGGTGATTATACACTGCTCTCTGCCAACTGTAATGATTCTTGGGATTTCCATAGCACCGTTTTTGACCCCCAGATGTTCAGAAGTCCTTTAATCTCTGTGTTATTGAAGTGCAGTTACTTCTTGTAAGAAATGAGGTGGTCAATCTGTGCACAACAAGCTCCCACAAACATCAGTATGTTAATGATCCTGTGTTGATTGCAAACTAATTATTGATCAGGGCACCAGGGATATTTTGCTCTTAATTCCATGAGATTTTTAAAATCGTGATGTGGAGATGCTGGGGTAAACATAGAAAAAAGTCTGACAACACTATGTTTAAGTCCAACCAATTTATTTGATAGTAAACTCGCAAGCTTTCAGGGTTTGCCCCTTTGTCAGGTGAATGGAGAGCCAGAACTCCATTCACCTGAAGAAGGGACAAAATCCAAAAGCTGTCCATATGGTTTGTTTTTGTGCTCAAACCCTGGAGTAGGACTTGGAACCTATACTGAGAGATAAAAGTGCTACCAACTGTGCCACAGCTTTTCTGAGAAGTTTCTTTGTCAATCTGATCCATAAATTGATATGGTGATCTGCTGTAGGAAGGTGAAGTAAGGACATGTGGTTAGTTTTTTTGTGGTATGTATTTATCATCTTTGCTCATAACTTTGACTCTCTGGGTGTCATAAAAAGGTGGACAAGACTTCAAAAGATGCACAAGGCCTCATCCCATCCAGCTATCTGTGGAAATCCCCACAGAATGGTGGTATGGGTGGTGTTGGGGAGTGGAGGGGGAGTGCAGGACATAGTTTTGTCCTGGTGGATGGCCTTCTGTGCTTCTGATTTGCTGGGAGAGGGACGTACATTGCTTACTCAGTAGATACAATGTACAGATTTGAGAGTCTGTTCTCTGGGCATCTACAATCTTCTCTTCTGTAATTTTGCAATAGTTGGGCTTGTGGGCATCTTGAATGTTTGCCTGATTAAAATTGAAAACCTATTTAGTTTTCAAATCACACTACATTCTTAAATTTTATTCTGGCTGATGAGGCTAATTTGCATTTTGGTTTGCTCAGTTTTAGGGAATTCAGTGATGCCTTTCTGTTGATATAGTTATTTGAGGATTTCTTGATGCATTTTGGATTGTCAGCTAATTTTGAAGTACTGCTGCATTGTACTGAATGTATCGTGTAACATTACATTGTCGTATTGTCACCTGCAGACACACTACATCTGCAATTGTAACACTGCTCAGTTTACTGTATAATTGATAGCCATACATTACGTGAAATTAATATATATATTGAGTGCTGCAGATCTAGTGAGTTAGTGTTACCAATCAGTATTTGGATAAATACATGAAATTAACCCTGTTTGGGAAATTTGAATAGCATTCAACTCTGTGCACTTGTTTTAATGAACATGAAGCAATTTGTATATACCTGTAACATTTAAATCCAAGTAAGATGATTTGTAAATGCACAATACATATGTCATTGATGTACTTGTTTGATCAAGGAATACCTCTGTACTAAAGTAAATTAGATGTTTTATGCATTTTTTTCCCCCATGGTATATGCCATTAAGAAATAAGGACACTGTAATCTATGTGAAAGGCTAGAAAATATTTAATTAATATTTTTATATAAACCAAGCTTTTGGACTGTGTACCACAGGTTCTTTTGGACCTCAAAGTTCTTGTAATAGTAGATTCTGATTAAAAGTAGCCTAAAGACATTAACTTATCACCTAGAAACAAACTAGCAAAACAATTGCTGGCGACAACCTCCATTTCATTCGTTAATTGCATCATATGCTTTTGTTTTGTAACCTATTTATAACCTTAATTTTATTTCAACAATATATCTTATTCAAAATCTCTGGTGTGTTAGCTTAAAATTAGATTGATTTCATTCTTTCATCAAGATTTCGATTACATGTTGAGGATTGTGCAAGGCTCGATCACAGTCCATTTGCACCCCCTTTAATAATGCCAAATTCATCTTTAGAGAGAAAAACCTACCCCTCATGATCAGTCTTAGTTATGTGAGACTCTTGTGATATTTGAAGCATGCATGCCAACCTAAAAACCCAGCAAAACCTTAATTTTTTAGCTTCAGAAATGTTGACATAGCTGTAAAAATGTTAGTAACTGAACAAAGCTCTGGAAATAGCTTTAACATTTGAAGACAGGTTATGAACTAAAGTCTGATGGGATATGGGCTTGTTATACCCTACAGTGCAGGTATACAATACTGCACTTGCTAAACCTTTCCTAGAGAGGGACTCCTCCCACCTAGATTTCTTCCTCTGGCCTCGTACCTGGCTTTGATCTTTTTGTTGAGAATTGTCAGCCATCTTGATTTTCTCTGCTCCTCTCAACCTCTCCAATCTCAGTCCTTCTGAACTTGCTATACTCAGTTCTCGGTTCTCTCAGTTTCAATCCTGATCATCAAATCTGCTGACATGGATAGTACTGTTGCTCAATGGTATACTGACTCCTATCTCAGAGGCTGAGTGCCAACACTCAGACATTTCTTCCTACCTCCTGCTGGATTGTGACCCCATCACTGAACATCAAGCCGTTGTGTCCAGGAAGGTCACTAATTTAGTCTCCCCCAGTGATCTTCCCTCCACAGCTTTTAACCTAATAGTCCCCTTTACCCAACAGCTTATTTCTGCCTGTTTCCCAAAATCCACAAACAAGGCATACCTCGGAGACCCATCATATCAACCTGTTTCTGCTCTATGGAATTTATTTTTTTCCTATTTTGACTTCATTTTCTTTCCCCTTGAACCATTTCTGTGTAGCATTAATGATTTCTCTTACCCTACGTGGCATCAGTAATTTCCAGTTTCCTGTCCCGAACTACCCCTCTTCAGTGTGGACGTCTAATCCCTGTACACCTCCACACCCCATCGGGAGGATCTTAGGGCTCCGCTTCTTCCTTAAGAAGAAGCCGAAGCATCCCTCTTCCACACTACTCTGCCTAGCTGAACCTGTCTGTCTGTCTCTCTCTCTCTCTCTCAAAAGATTTTTCTTTAGCTTGTCTCACTTCTAGCAAATAAAAGATATAGCTACTGATACCCACCTTATTATCTGTCTTTTTGTGGGAAATGTGGAATATCCCTTGTTCTAGTACTAGTTGGGAGATCCCTTCAACAACTCTTGCTATTGTATCGATGTATTCAGTACGGCTTCATGATTTCACCTGGACCTGAAAAAGTGTATTGTGCTTTTTAATATGCTTCTAATTTTCACCCTTCTCTCTCGTCCATCTCCAATGCTTATCTTGTCCTTCTTTTGACTTCTTTGGCTGCATTTCTGGTGATGTTTGACCGCCAGATACATTATAGGCCCACTGACTCCCACAGCTACTTTGACTACAACTGCTCACTCCCCTCTTCCTGAGGGCTCCATCCCATTCTCCACTTCATTGCATCTGTTCTGAAGAAACTGCTTTGCAAAATGTGCTTCTGGCGTGCTTTTCTTTTTCCTTAACTGAGATCCCACCCCACCTCCGTTTCAGGAGACAGGTACACAACTATGTCTGACCCATCTCCATGCACATACGCTGTTACTTGCTCACCTAGAACCATGATAGTGGACCCCCCCCCCCCTCCCCTCACCTCAGCCTCTGTTATTTATTTCCACCAACTCTAGAATGGTGCCATCATGAAACACTTGACCATCCCCACGGTCAGCATTTTGCAGGGACTGCTCCCTCTGTGACAGCCTCGTTCACTCCTCCAAACTCTCATTCCATTCCCATGGCACTTTCCCATACAATCATGCAAGATGCAACATCCCTTCTCTCTTCTCACTGTCTAAAACTCCAAAAAACTCCTTTCAGTTAAAGCTTCAGTCTGGCCTATTATATTCACTGTTCTCAGTGATGGGAGTAGAGTGGGGGGAGGGACTGGCCTTTACATTGGGGAGACTGAATGCAGACTGGGTGGCCAGTTTGCAGAACATTCAATCTGCAAGCATGACCCTAATCTATCTTGTTTGCCAATGTAGCTCACCATCTTGTTCTCATGCCCACAAATCCATCCTTGACATGCAGAAATATTCCAGGAGGAACAGAGGTCTAGATTAGACACAGAACTGACTTCTGGATTTAACATTTTTTTTAAAGTTGTGAACTTTCTCCTCCACCTTGAAGCTTTTTTTAATCCAAAAGAAAATGTTTTTAATTCCAACACGCACCTCCTCCTATGTAACTTGTTACTTTTATTTTCTTTGAACACTGACCCTTGTTCTCCTATTCACACATTCTGCAATTTTGCCTTTGTCACTATCAGCACCTTCTGTAGACCTCAATTACTGCTATTTTCACTTCACTTGTGCTGTAAGCATTTTTGTGCAATTTCTCCCAGCTGACTCCTTTTACTGACTAATATTGCTCCAAGTGCTTCACCCTCCATTTCTCACTTCAGCTCAGGTAGAGTCGTATGGACTCAAAGCATTAACTTTGTTTCTTTCGCCACAGATGCTGCTATATCTGCTAAGCTATCCAGCATTTTTCGTTTTTGCTCCTCTTCAAGGTGCTGGCTGATTTATTCCATATTTCTAATATTTTCAGTTTTAATTTCCAACAATTGCTATCAGCACCTTTAATACATAGAACATAGAACATTACAGCGCAGTACAGGCCCTTCGGCCCTCGATGTTGCGCCGGTCAGTGGACCCTCTAACCTAAACTATTCCAATATCATCCATATGCCTATCCACCGAACGTTTGAATGCCCCCAAAGTAGGCGAGTCCACAACTGCTGCAGGCAGGGCATTCCACGCCCTCACCACCCTCTGTGTGAAGAACCTGCCTCTGACATCCGTCCTATAACTACCACCTCTTAATTTAAAGTTATGTCCCCTCGTGTTGGTCATCACCATCCGAGGAAAAAGGCTCTCTCTATCCACCCTATCCAATCCCTTGATCATCTTATATGCCTCAATTAGGTCACCGCGTAACCTTCTCTCTCTAATGAAAATAACCTCAGGTCCCTCAGCCTTTCCTCATAAGGCCTTCCCACCATACCAGGCAACATCCTGGACAGCATACAAATACAGCATACAAATTGTAGCAATAGTTGAGAGCTCCAAGTTTTTCGGTCTCCAGGTCACCTGCAACAACCTGTCCTGGATCCCCATGCTGACAGAGTTAAGAAAGCCCACCAACACCTCCACTTTCTCAGAAGATTAAGGAAATTTGGCATGTCACCTATGACACTTACCAACTTCTACAGATGCACCACAGAAAGTATTCTTTCTGGTTGCACCACAACTTGGTGTGGCTCTTGCTGTGCCCAAGACTGCAAGGAATTCAAAAGATTGTGAATGTAGCCCAATCCATCGCGCAAACCAGCCTCCCATCCATTGACTGTCTACATTTCCCAGCGTTGCGACAAAGTGATCAGCATAATTAAGGACTGTATGCAAATTGGGGCATACTCTGTTCTGCCGTCTTTTGTCAGCAAAAAGATAGAAAAGTCTGAGATCACGTACCAACCAATTCAAAGACAGCTTCTTCCCTGCTGCCATTAGACTTTTGAATGGACCTGCCTTGTATCAAGTTGACCTTTCTCTGTACCCTAGCAATGACTGTAACACTGCATTCTGCACACTCGTTTTTTAATATGGCGCGCTTTCTGTGTGTAGCGTGCAAGGCAAAATACTTTTCACTGTATATTAATAATAAATCAAATCAAAAAGCACATTAAACAGCTGTAGGATTTTAAAATTTCTTGAGTGGAAACAAGTGCCACAAATAAAGTTGTGTTGTGCTGGGCATTCTGATATCATGCTTTTGTTGCTACTTGGAATCTTTGTACTAATTAAGTAAAGCACATCACTCCAATCATGTCTGCTCTTTTTCACCCCACTACCCACACCAAATTTAGGTGTTCCTAAGCTGTGCTATTCTTGTACAGCTGTGATCTTGTCTACCTGACAACATGAAAAACTGCCAACTCTCTAGTAAATAGGAATAAAATGTAATTATCAATTTCACTCGACATAGATGCTTCGGAAGAATTTTAGTGCTGGGCAGAGTATCACCAATTTGAACAAAATTTTCTCATCAATAACCTGCCCTTTGTTCACTTTAAATTCTCAGAAACATTCCACTCCAGGTATCATTTTGACTTGGGAGAAATCTGATAGGTAGTAACTGTTTCATTTATCCTATTTTTCAAGATGGCATATGCTTGTGCAACCTTTGACATTATCAGCTAGTAACTAGTTTTTGAAGAGATAGAGGAAAATCAATCGAATTATGCAAAATCTTAACCCTTAGCATGGAGATGCAGTAAGCTATTGAGAAGGCTAATGGAATGTTGGTCTTTATTGCAAGAGGATTGAATATAGGAGGCGCAAGGTCTTGCTTTAATTATGGAGCTTGGTGAGTCTGCACCTAGAGTATTGGGTGCAGTTTTGGCCTTCCTTATCTCAGAAAACATGATATTGCTGTAGAAGGAGCTCGTTAAATTTAGGATCTTTCAAAAGTTGGTTGGGAGAGTCTGGCAGCCAAAGGAATGGCTGTTAGGTGAGATGCTTTCAAAAGTGTTTTAACTAGGGTTCAGGGTCAGCACATGCCTTTTAGAGTGAAGGGCAAGGTTGAATTACTCGCGATATTAAGGCCCTGGTCAAGAAGAAGAAAGCACATGACATGCATAGGCAGCTGGGATCAAATGGATCCCTTGAAGAGTACAGAGAATGTAGAAGTAGAGTTAAGAAAGAAATCAGGAGGGCAAAAGGAGTACATAATATTTCTTTGGCAGGTAAGGCAGAAAAGAATTCAAAGAGCTTCTACAAATACAGAAGAGGCAAAAGAGTAACTAGGGAGAGAATAGGGCCCTTAAAGATCAACAAAGTCATCTATGTGCAGATCCACAAGAGATGGGTGAGAACCTAAATGAATATTTCTCATCAGTATTTACTGCTGCGAATGCCTTAGATGTTAGGGAACTAGGGAAATAAATAGTGATATCTTGAGGAATGTACATATTATAGAGAAGAAGGTATTTGAAGTCTTAAAGCACATCAAGATAGAAAAATCCCTGGAACCTGATGACATATTTCTGAGGACGTTGTGGGAGGTTTGGAGGAAATTGCAGGTCCCATGCTAGAGATATTTGAATCATCGATAGCCACACGTGCGGTGCATGAAGATTGGAGGTTAGCAAATGTTACACTTTGTTTAAGAAGGGCTGCAGGAAAAAGTCTGGGAACTGCAGGCCGGTAAGTCTAACACCTCTTGTGAGTAAGTTGTTAAGTATTCTGAGAGACAGGATCTGCAGGCACTTAGAAAGGCAAGAACTGATAGGCTCAGTCAACATAGCTTTGAGTGTAGAAAATCATGTGTCTCAAATTTGATTGAGTATTTTTTTTTTTTGAAGGGGTAACCAAGAAGGTAGATCAGAGCAGTGCAGTCAGTTGATGTTGTCTACATGGACTTTAGCAAGGCCTTTGACAAGGTTGTACAACCTACCGTGCACCAAGTTAAATGTTTCAAGGTCCAGGGTGAAGTCGCCAAATGGTTACAAAATTGGCTAGGTGACAGAAGTCAGAGGGTGCTTGTAGATAGTTGTTTTTCAAACTAGAGATCCATGACCAGTGGTGTGCCTTAGGGATTAGTGCTGGCTCCACTGTTATTTGACAGTTATATTAATGATTTGCATGAGAATTTATAAAGCATGATTATTAATTTCCAGATGACACCAAGATTGACATAGTGGACCGTGAGGAAGGTTGCAACAGGATCTTGATCAATTGGGCTTGTGGGTTGATGAATGGCAGATAGAATTTAATTTAGATAAATGCAAGGTGATACATTTTGGTAGATTGAACCAGGGTAGGATTTACTAAGTTAATGGTAGGATGGTTGGGAGAGTTATAGAACAGAGATTGGTGGGTGAAGGTTCCTAGCTCCTTGAAAGTGGAGTCACAGGTGAACAGAATGGTGAAGAGAGCATTCAGCATGCTTGGTTTCAATGGTCAGAACATTGAATACAGGAGTTGGGGCGTCTTATTGAAGTTGTACAAGACTTTGATAAGGCCATACTTGGGATGCTGTGTACAGTTTTGGTCACCTGATTATATTAAACTAGAAAGAATGCAGAGAAGATTAACTAGGATACTACTTGGACTTGATGATTTGAGTTATAAGGAGGGACTGGATAGACTGGGACTTCTTATCTGGAGCGTAGGATGCTTGGGTATTATCTTGTAGAGGTCAATAAAATAATGATGGGCATGGACAAGATAGATAGTAAGCATCTTTCTCCAAAGAGAGGAGAGCCTAACACCAGAGGATATAGGTTTAAGTGAGAGCAGGTGATACAAAAGGGTTCAGAGGGACGTTTTTCACAGTGGTGTGCATCTGGAACAAGCTGCCAGGGGTAGTAGTAGAGGTCAATATAATTTTGTCCTTTTGAAAGCATTTGGACAGTTGTATAGGTAAGGTGGCATAAAGAGATATGGGCAATTGGGACTAGCTTAGTGGCTTCAAAAAAAAGTGTGGCATGGACATGTTGGGCTGAAGGATCTGTTTCCATGTTGTAAACCTCAGAATATATGACTTGTTCTGGAGATGGTAACTGTCTTTTGAAGAGAGATTGAGGAAACTGGGTCTATATTTTCTAGAATTTTGAATAATGAGGGGTAATTGCATTTGAAACCAATAAAATATTTAAAGGAATAGACAGGTTAGATGTAGGCAAGATGTTTCCTTTGGTTGGGGCATCTAGAACCAAGGGGCATGAATTCAAAATACGGAAGATTCCAGTTGGGACCAAGATGAGGAAAAATTCTTGACAGAAGATTATGAATGTTTGGAATTCTCTACCCCAGAGGGCTATGAAAGCTCAGTCATTAGGAGGTGATGGCCCAGTGGTATTATTGCTAGACTATTAATCCAGAAACTCAGCAAATGTTTCGGGGGACTCGGGTTTGAATCCCACATGGCAGATGGTGGAACTTGAATTCAATAAAAAAAATCTGGAATTAAAAATCCACTGATGACCATGAAACCATTGTCGATTGCCGGATTATCCTTTCAGAATGGAAATCTGCTGCCCTTACCTTGTCTGGCCTACGTATGACTCCAGAGCCGCAGCAATATGACTGATTCTCAACTGCCGATGGGCAATAAATGCTGGCCAACCAGTGATGTGTATGTCCTATGAATAAATTTAAAAAACTGTGTATATTTAAAGCTGAAGTTGATAAATTTATGATTAACCATAACCTAAAGGGTTATGGAAATAGTGGATGTAAAAATTGTCTGATCAGCCTTGATCATGTTCAGTGGCGGAACTGGCTTGATGGACTGAATGGCCCACTTCTGTTCCTATATTCGTGATCGACCCCAAAATTTAGGGCTAATTGTTTATATGGAAAAATACAAAGTTGGTACGATTGAGCTTTTTAAAAGTATAAAATTGATGTGTTTGAAATGAAGAAGTGGCTGGAGATCATGCCCATAAAAACTGCAAGTGGAGAGTTGGGTTGGATATCAAGTATCTTAGTAGTTGGTAGTATTTGGAATGAACTGTTGAGATATGGCAAATATAAAATTGCTACAGTTTTTAAAAAGTAAATTGATAAATTCCTGAGAAATAAAAGTATTTGGCAATTATAGGAGTAAGTTGCTAATTAGTGGTCATTGTGAATTATTGGCATTCACCTGTCTCCTGTAGTTGTCCTGATTCTATTAGGGATTTGTTTATTACAAAACGATTACAAATATTCAAAGAACGGATATCAAAGATACATTAAAATGGTTAATGCCATCTATCTATTAGGGACACTTGCATGGAATGTGTAACACTGAAAAATGCCACTTGAATTAACTAGTTTAGGGGAGATAAGAGTTGCTCCTGAAAAAGGCCATTTTTAGAACTTTTTATTATTTCTGCCTGTTGGAGAGCATGGCTTTGTCATGGAACAGTGAATAGTGAAAGAAATGCATTCCTGACTGGATGGTTGAGTTTAATGGGCTTGAAGATCCTCCATCTCCCTGCCTTTTTCACATGGTGGTAGCATGACCATAGAAAGCAATACTTTTTAGATATTCATCTTTATATACAGTGTGTAACAATATTTTTCACAAGTTTATTCTATTGAAGGAATCCTAATAGTAACAACCATAATGCAAATTGTCCTTGTGTTCAAAACGTGGGAAATCTGCCTCTGGGAAAAGTGAGCATGATACTTCTTTGTTAGGATTTTGTGATTCTTCACACACAGGCTGTCTTGCTCAAACAGCAAGTTGAATTCCAAGTAACATCTGAAATGTAACTGGTGGCATCTGCCCTGCACAATTGATGCAAACAAAAAAAAGTGACTGCTTTTATGAAGCCACTGAGACTTGACCTCAAATTTTAAGGAGATAACTCAATGAAATTACTATAGTCTCTTTGGAAATGACAGCAAAAGTTTGGGAAGTGAACAGTAAATAATCAGTAACAGGGCTAAGAATGGATAGATTCTGATTGCTATTGCTATGTAAGTTTCCAAATTTTACATGAATACCGTTTTATTTTAGAATTCAAATAAAATTTTGGTTCAAATAGTTCTTTACAAAATGTAAAAAATTAAAGCTGCAAAATGTGAACTATTTAAAGGTTAGGTGCCTCCAGATGAAGATGCAGTTATTTTCTGTAGTTCATAATGCCTAAATTCATGTCTTAAATGCTTGGATTCAGTTCTTCAAAGCAAAAAAAAATGAAGTAATGCGGCATCTGTTAAACCTACAGTTAATTTTGTTAAAACTGTTCCTTGCACCTTGTTTGTAAAATATTTATTGTTAACTGAACTGTCTGCAAACAAGTGCTTTGTGATATTTGAGATATGTTCTTTTTGTGTGTGTATTTGTGAATTAATGATTTCAATACTATAAGGAATCTCAACTAAAACTCGTCTGCACCGTTAATAACACGGCTCATGTGGTTATTGCATAGTTAGTAGAAATTAATTATTTTTCAGGGCAGTGATGATGCTACATTTGTGCTTGAGAGGAAACATTTATTCTTCAATGATGTAATGCGTTTTGCTGTTCCTCCAAGGTTTTTAAAAAAAGTTGTTTTTGAAATTGGAAATTTTGTTTAATATCATCAAGTATGAATTTCTTGCTTTAAACTTAATTTTAAGAAAAAGAGAATTGGTGAGATGCAAGTCAAGATGTTTGGTTGCAGATGTAGATGTTGCCTTTGTTTATCTTAGTGCTTCTCTCATTCTCCCCAAGTGTTTCTAAAGTGGTTCCGATGCAATTTTCTGGAAATGGTATTTTCTGGGAATGGTATCTTCCATATTACATTATTTCAGATTTGTTCAACATATAAGTATTGCTGTAAAGAAAAATCCTGTGCTCTTAGATGTCAGAGCAAAAGCTGGAGGTGGGTTTGATTTACATATTGCCTGATTAGAACTCTGCTGAGTAGACAGGGACTGAGTGGAAAGAAGAGTTAGATCTGTTCCTGCTGGAAAGCCATATCAATTCAGTAATTTAAGACAATTGTGCACCCACGTGTGCACACAAAAGGAGGTAGGAGAAAAGTGAATTCGCTTACCAAAATAAAGATGTTAATTCTGTGATATCAATTACAATTGTTGACTAGTTATAAGCATTGCTATGGTGGCGTTGTTTTAGCCATGTGTCTTTCTTCTAGTAGAAAATAGGTTAATGGACTTCATGTGCAACAAGTATTTACTAAAAGTCTTTCTCTGTCAAGTTTGGATTATCAGAGATAGTACATCAAGGATTTTTTGTCCAGCAGTTGCAAGCATTTTGATTTCATCATTTTGCACCCCATGAATGAAACAAGTTCCAACTTTCCCATTTTTCAACTTCTGTAAGTTTCAACTCATCAAAAAATTCTGCCAGCATCCAATTCTGCACCAAATTCTTCATAACCACTGGTCGACGGTTCTTACTAACTTGTATTGCCTCATAGTCCCCCTACGTTACTAATTAAAATTCTTATCCTTAGCCCACCAGAATCTGAACATTCTGTTATGTCATGCACTAAGATCATTGTTGACCTTTAATTTCAACTCCACTTCACCATCAGTCCCCTTTATCCGTTGAATCCCAGTGAGTTTTAAATTGTATAATCTTGACCTGCAGTATACACCAGGACATAGCATCCACCTCTTGGTTAGCGAATTCCAAAGATGAACAACCCTTGAAGAATCTTCTAATCTCATTTCTAACCATTGGACTTAGCCTGAGACTATTGCACCTATTTCTAGACCTGTCAGATGAAGCAACCACTCCTCAGCATCTACTCTTATCAAACTCCCTCAATCTTATCTTTCAATTTTAAAATTTACACCTCTCGCATTTTGTGACTTGGTGTCATTATTGTTTTATAATGCTCCTCTGAAGCACCTTGGGATCTTTCAATGTTAAAGCTGCTGTAGAAATATAAAAGATGTTGAGATCACACCTCGTTCTTCTAAACTCTGAAGACCCACTCTATTAAATTTCTCCTTGTAGGATATCCTGTTAATCCAGGGATTGATCTCCTAAACGTTTAAGGCACAGAAATTCCTCTTTGGGGACAGAGACGAGAACTGAAAATGGTACTGGAGATGTGGCCTCCAAAACTTCTAAAATACCAGCATGGTTTCCTTGCTCTTGAACTCTAACCTCATTTTGTAATAAATATCAACATCACAATTACTTAATATACCTGCATTTTAACTTTTGCATATTTCACACACAAGAATGCTAAATCTCTCCCAAATATCAGCTTTTAATAATCTCCTGAGCATTTAAAGAAATCAGTTATTTAATTCTTCCTCAAAGTGAAGGCCTTACTTTTCACCACATTTTCCACGTTATATGCCATTTGGAATATCCTAATCACCATGCAAGTGCATCTCTAAAGTAGCTATTTTGCCATCTATCTCCATTTGTGCTTTTAGTTTGTCTGTCTTGTTAGAATTACTTTGTGCATTTGGATAAATTGCTTTTAGTTTTTATTACCATTTTCCCTGATTCACAGCATACATAATTTTAAATTTTGTTCCTTCCTCTGCTTATTTCTACACTGCTTTGTGACCTTGACTTTTCTGCTTAGATCTCTTGAATCTTCCCCATGCCTACTCCATTTTCACTACCCCTCCCCCACTGCCTCCAATTTTGTAATCCCCCCCCCCCCCCCCCCCCCCAAAACATCTCCAGTTCTCTAATATTCTCAATAAAGCCTATCTTTGACTAAACTTTTGGTCACCCATGGTTTAACTCCAGTTCTCCCCATTGCATTACTGTGTCCTCTGAAGTTTGCATTGTGATGTTGCTATTATGCATAACTTTATTTGCATGAACAAAGATTGTGTGTGGTGTGAGGGGTGTTAGAAGTGACATGATCTGGTCCCTCAAAAGATGTTCTCTAAGCTGGACTAAAAATGGGCAAAATGGAACTGTGTAAACAGTCCTTGACAGGAAAATTGATAAATGATTCTGAAATTCTAATTCCGTAGTTCGTGCCAATCCTTTTGGCTGCTGAAGCTAATGTCATTCTAAGGGACAGCTGTGGCTCACTTGCTGACAATTCTTGCATCTGAATGACAAGATTCTGGGATCAAGAATCCTACTGCAGAGTTTGAACACAAAAATCAAGGCTCATATTTTAGTGCTGGGTTCCTTCTTTCAAATGAAGTTCGAAACTGAGGCCCCAGCTACCTGCTCACCTATAAAGATCCCATGGTTCTAGCACTAAGGAGAGCAGTGTAGTTACCCCTAGTGTCCTGGCTGATACTTGCCCTCGATCATCATCACAAAGGCATATTGTATGGACATTTGCACATTGCTGTGTTTTGCTATGTCAAGGCATTACGTATGTGGAAAGCAACAGGGAATAGAAAATGTAATGACCAATGATGTTTAATTATAAAGATAAACTTCTCACCCTAGTGGCTTGCACCATGCATTGGAGTTGGAATTGTTTCCTTTGGCAGTAATATTGCAAAGCAGAGTTATTGAGTGTTCTGAAATAATAACAGATGAACATGCCTCTGTTGCCCATTTATTTACTAAGATTTCCATTCATAAACCTACAAGCTTTGCGGTAATGGTTTCAAGAGACAGTAAATTGGATTATCAGGAAATTCCAAATTCTTGTCTCATTTGTTTTGTGACTGATCCAGTATTTTCGACTACAGAGATGACCTGTTCATTCAACAATGCCCACTTTCTTATTCCCTTCCCATTCCTGTCCTGAACTCCAATAAAAATAGATTTTTGTCTCCCCAGGGTTGGTTGATTTGTGATCTTTAGATTACTGGCTGTTATAAATGACATCTAATTTGCTTTACACAACAAAGCCTCATTGTCCCTTATGCCACTGCCGCAAAGCTTGTAGGTTTATCAGTGGAAATCCTGGTAAATAAATGGGCAGCAGCGACGTGTTCATCTGTTGTTATAATCAAACCTTCTAGATGTTTTTCTGCATATATATTATGCTCAGAATTTATCATGACGATAATTTTGATACTGTAGTAGTTTGCTGCTCTGTTTGCTGTAATATGAACTTACTAAATGTTGATGGTTTTCCATTTTTAAAATGGCACAGCCAAACTTAATTAGGTTTCAGATGGTTTACGCCACAAGGCATTTGCTCCCGAGGGAAGTTCAATTCTTTTCATCTGGACCAAAGATTTATGGCAGTTTATTTTTAAAAAATAGTGTAACTATTTTGAGCTCATCAGGTGATGAATGTTAGTGTTGAGCTTGGAATTCTTCCCACTTAGAAGCTAGTCTTCGACATTGATGCATGGTTTTTCAGCTTGAAATAACCAGAGAGGGTGATAATTTGGAGAAATCAAATTACTTGCATAATAAAAAATTGGGGAATAATGAGTAAGAAAAAAAGATGCAATAACCAAAGGGAATTTGATAGTTATAACCATAGCAGGTATTTCTGTAAGCACAAACTTGATTCTCCTGTGGCATATTGCCTATCTGATGCCAGGGCAAAATAGATTACTGAGCGGACATTGAGAGAGAAGAAGGGGAGCAGCCAGGAAAAAAAAACTCTTACCCTATCGTAAAGCCATGTTGACTCTGCTATGATTCCCATAGAAACTAATTTCTTATGAACTTCCAGTACCAACCCAAAGGATCTGATGTTCATATTTCATGTTTTAAGATTTTTACTGCAAAAAGCAAATTAAAATCAACATCAACTAAATGTTACTTAGCAGGCAATTGATACGCTTAACTATAGAACAGGTGACTTTGTGGTTAGCGCTGCTGCCTCATAGCACTAGGGACCCAGGTTCAATTCCCAGCTTGGGTCACTGCCTGTGGATACCCTCTGGTTTTCTCTCATAGTCCAAAGATGTGTGGGTTAGGTGGATTGGCCATTCTGAATTGTTCCTTAGTGTCAGGGGGACTAGCTAGGGTAAATGCATAGGGCAGTAGGGCCTGGATGGAATTGTAGTCAGTGCAAACTTGATGGGCTGAATGGCCTCCTTCTGCACTGTAGGGATTCTGTGATTCAATGATATCAACATATGAATTAGGAGCAGGAGTAGACCATTTGGCCCCTCACACTCATGGCTGAACTCATTGTGGCCTCCATGCCACCATCCTGTCAACCCCCATACCTTTTAATTTCCTTGTTTTTCAAATATCTTCTTTTGCCTCAAAAACTTTCAGTGATGTAAGAGATGCAAGCTCCTGTTTACCCCTACTGTCTGTTCTTTACTTCAAGATTTTATAAAAGGCAAAATTACATGGACACAGATGTTTAGGCTGTGTGGAGATTGCATGTTCTCCTGAGTTTGCACAGTTTTCCTCTGGGTGCTCTGGATTCTGCCACTCAGTCCAGCAAGTTAGATGGATTGACCATGCTGAATTTCATTTATTATTGTCACATAGGTTGGGATATAATGAAAAGTATTGTTTCTTGTGCACTATACAGACAATGCATGCAATTTATACAGTAGAATCATAGAGGTTTACAACATAGAAACAGCATAGAAACAGGCCCTTCAGCCCAACTTGTCCATGCTGCCCTTTTTTTTAAAACCTCTAAGCTAATCCCAACTGTCTGCATTTGGCCAATATCCCTCCATACCCATCGTATTCATTTGCTATCTAAATGACAAAATTGTACCCGCCTCCACTACTACCTCTGGCAGCTTGTTCCAGACACTCACCACCCTCTCTGTGAAGCAAATTGCCTCTCTGGTCACTCTTGTATCTCTCCCCTTTCACCTTAAACTTTTGCCCTCCTAGTTTTAGACTCCCCTACTTTTGGGAAGGGTATTGAATGTCTAGCTGATCTGTACCTGTCATTATTTTATAGACCTCTATAAGAGTGCCTCCTGTGCTCTAGAGAAAAAAGTCCCAGTCTATCCAGCCTCTCCTTATAGCTCAATCCATCAAGTCCTGGCAACATCCTAGTGAATCTTTTCTGCATTGGTAAGTATGGCCTTACCATTGTCTTGTAGAACTTCAACGTGATGTTCTAACTCCTGTATTCAATGTTCTGACCAATGAAACCAAGCATGCCAAATGCCTTCTTCACTCTGTCCACCTGTGACTCCACTGTCAAGGAGCTATGAACTATAGCCCTCGATCTTTTTCTGTAACTCTCCCCAACACCCTACCATTAACTGAGTACGTCCTGCCCTGGTTCAGTCTAACAAAATGCATCACTTCGCATTTGTCTAAATTAAACTCCATCTGCCATTCGTCAGCCCACTGGCCCAATTGATCAAGATCCCGTTGCAATTGGAGATAACTTTATTAACCTAAAAACATACTTAATATCCTAAAATTGCTGGCTCCAACACACCCCTCCCTGATGAGCTCAATGCATTCTGTGCCTGTTTTGAGTAAGAGGTCAGTGAGATCATGCCCTCCACTCTGGAAATCCTGGATGAACCATATGAGGTCACCATTGCAGATGTCAGAGCAGCTTTCTCAAAGGTCAACCCATGGATAGCAACTGGCCCGGATGGCAATCGGATGCTGCGTGGATCAGCTGGCGGGGTATTTGCAGATACCTTCAACTCTAACAACAATCTGAAGTCCCTATCTGCTTCAAGAAGACATCCATCATCCCAGTACTTAAGAAAAATCAAGCAACACGCCTTAATAACTTTCGGCTGGTGGCTCTGACATTCATTATTATGAAGTGCTTCAAATGGCTAGTCATAGCACGAATCACTTCCAGCCTTCTGGGTTACCTCATCCTCACTATCGCATCCTCACTACGGCTTATCTACTGCCACAACAGATCCGTAGCAGACACCATCTCCCTGGCCTTGCACTCGACCCTGGAACACCAGATATCAAGGACACCTATGTCAGATTCCTATTTATTGACTATCGTTGAGCCTTCAATGCCATTATGCCCATGAAACTCATCTCCAAACTTCGTAGCCTGGGCTTTGGCATTTCCCTCTGCGACTGGATCTTGAATTTCCTAACTCTCAGATCAAAGTCCGTAAGAACAGGCAACAACATCTTCTCCATCATCATCCTCAACACCGGTGCCCCACAAGGCTATGTTCTCAGCACCCTACTATACTCCTTATAACATCTATGATTGTGTGACCAAATTCCCCTCCAATTCAGTTTTTAGGTTTGCTGATGACACCACCACAGTGGGTCCGATCTCAAACAATGACAAGTCACAGTATAGGAATGAGATAGAAAATCTAGTGAACTTGAGCGTCAACAATAATCTCTCCCTCAATGTCAACAAAATGAAGGAGATTGTCATCAGGAAGCATAGAGGAGAACATGCCCCTGTCTACATCAAGGGGGGCAAAGTAGAAAGGGTTGAGAACTTCAAGTTTTTAGGTGTCCAGACCGCCATCAACCTGTCCTGGTCTCCCCATGCTGACACTAGTTAAGAGAGCCTACCAAGGCCTGTACTTTCTCAGAAGATTAAGAAAACTTGGCATGTCAGCCACGACTCTTACCAACTTTTACAGGTGCACCATAGAAAGCATCTTTCTGGTTGTATTACAGCTTTGTATGGCTCTTGTACCCAAGACTGCAAAGAACTACAGAAAGTTGCGAATATAGTTCAATCTGGCTCCTATCCATTGACCCTGTCTAAACTTACTGCTGCCTCGGTAAAGCAGCTAGCATAATTAAGGATCTACGCACCTTGGACATTCTCTCTTCCACCTCCTTCCATCAGAAAAAAGGTACATAACCTGAAGTCACATATCAACCGACTTGAGAACAGCTTGTGCCCTGCTTCTGTCAGACTTTTGAATGGATCTACTTTGCATTAAGTTAATCTTTCTCACCATCCTAGCTATGACTGTAACACTACATTCTGCGCACACTCATTTCCTTCTCTGAACAATATGCTCTGTCTGTAACAAGAAACAACACTTTGCATTGTATGTTAATATATGTGACAGCACAGTGGCAAACCTCATGTAATGTTCATATATCACACTCTGTAAGCATGAAGTCTTAAGTTTAAAATTCTACTCCTGGTGATTCACTCAGATCTTTTTTCCTTAAAAGGACGCTGGAAGATTTCACCTTTAAACAAGGTCCTTTTAGACTCCCTACTGTAATGTTTCCTCTGGCAATTCATAATGTTCTTTTCATGAATATGGGCTCTGTCCTTGCCATCCCTTTGCTTAATAATTCGCCCAAAAGCAGTCATTTTCTTCTGCTTGGCATAGTGACACATATGATGGGTCTACGTGTCCCAAATTCTTGGCTCTAACTGATTTTGAGAGTCTGCAGCAGTTGGACCATCTTTTTTCTTTTGGGGACGTGTTAAAGCTCACACCTGGCTTTGAAATTTTTCAAACTGAGTTTCTGCCTCCATAATAAACAGGTCATAAGGGGTTTGTCTCTGAGCAGAATTAGAAAAGAATCACACCATTTCTTTCCTGAGCAATCTGTTTTACTTGAGTTTAAAAGCAACAGTTGAAAGTAAAATCATTATATAGAATCTAGTTGTCATAACACCAATCATATATAGTTATTTCTAAGTACAATATTAAGACTTGCTTAATAATAGATTACAGCATCTTCCACAAGAATCAATGCTCGAACCGTTGCTGTTCACAATTTACATTAATGAATTGGACTTTGGAACTAAAAACACTTCACCAAATTTGGTTTCGTCTGCAAATTTAGAGTGGTGCTGGTCAATACTGAAAAGGACTGCAACAAATTGGAGAAAGGTAATCTTGCAAAATGGCCAAATAATTGCCAAATGTAGGTAGTAGTATTTTGGTAGGAAGAATAGGGAGATCATTTCTTAGTAAGAAGGTCAGGAAGCTAGGGAAAGGTGGTGGAGTAATTCTATTAATTAAGGATCACATTGTTACAATAGGGAGAGTGAACTTGGCTCTAAAGATGCAGGATCAGTTTGCATAGAAGAGATAAGAAGTCCCTTGTGCAAATGGTTTATAAGCCCAACGGTAACCACACTATGGGCAAAGTGTAGAGGAAGAAGTAAGGGGAGTTTTTGAGAAAGGGACAACAATAATCATGGATGTTTTTAATCTGTAGTTTGGCTAAATCAGATTGGCAAAGCCTGAACGATGAGCTTATAAGTTTAAGCAATGTGGTTTGGCACTAACAAGACAGCAGATAATTACCAAATCTAGTAATGAGACTGGCTTAACTAATGATTTCATCCTGGTAGCAGTGATCATAATATGACTGAGTTTCACATTCTGGTTGAGGGAGAACAGAGTGGATCTAAGTTGAGTATCTTAAGCCTAAGTAAGGGCAGTTATGAATGCATGAAGACAGTGCTGGTTGAAGTGATTTGAGAAATTATATTAAGGGATAGAGCTGTAGAGATGCACTCATAGACATTTAAGGAGCTATTTTAGAATACTCAGGAAGCATTCCAGTGAGAGAGACTCCAAGGGCATGATGTACCGTACAGGGCTAACGAAAGAAGTTAACGATTGAATCCGCTAAGGTGAGTGGCAGGTCAGAAAATTGAGCAGAATGTAAATAACTGCAAAGAATGTCTAAAAGATGAGGAAAGAGAGAGAAATTAGAGGATGAGAAAACAGAGTTTCTCCAGATATTTTAAAACAGAAGAGAATAAGTGAATGTTGGTCCCCTATAGAGAGATTGAGCAGTTAATAATAGAAAGTGAGAAAATGGTGAATTAGTTGATATTTATGCCCCTCTTCACAGTAGAGGATACAAATAACATCCCAGATAATTATGAATTAAGAGATTAAAGGGAGGGAGGACGTTAAAATAATTACAATCATCAAGGGAATGGTACTGAGAAAGTTAATAGAATTAACAGCTGACAAGTTCCTGGATCCTGATGTACTACTTCCTGCGTCTTAAAAGAAGCAGTTACTAAGATGATAGATGCTTTCATCTTTCATAATTCTCTAACTTCAAGAAAAGACTCCACTATCACCATCCTGGATTACCATTGACCACAAATGGAACTGGCTTACCAATATAAATACTGCAGCCGCTAGAATACGTCAAAGGCTAGGCTGTGGCAAGTAATTCACCTCCTGACTCCCCAAAGCATGTCCCCCATCTACAAGGCGCAAGTCAGGAGTGCAATGGAGTATTTCGCCAACTGGATGAGCATAGCTCAAACAACACTCAAAGCTTGACACCATTGAGGAAAGAAACACTCTGCTTGATTGCTAACCCTTAACAAGCATTCACTTCTATATGCAGCATAGTACATACTGCAACCAAAAAATAATAGGAGCAGTGTACTATCTACTAAATGCAATTCAGAAACCTACCAAGGTTCCTTAGGCAACACCTTCCACAAACACATGACTGCTAACATCGCAGAAGGACAACAGCAGCAGATAATTGGTAGGGGGATTGAACAGCAGCAGATTATTGGTAGGGGGATTGAATTTAGGAGCTGCAGCATCATGTTGCAGCTGTACAAAACTCTAGTGCGGCCGCACTTGGAGTATTGTGTGCAGTTCTGGTCGCCACATTATAAGAAAGATGGGGAGGCATTGGAGAGGGTACAGAGGAGGTTTACTAGGATGTTGCCTGGTATGGAGGGCAGGTCCTATGAAGAGAGGTTGAAGGATTTGAGGTGTTTTTCGTTAGAAAGGAGGCGGCTAAGGGGGGATCTTATTGAAGCATATAAGATAATTAGAGGTTTGGATAGGGTGGACAGTGATAGCCTTTTTCCTAGGATGGAGAAAGATAGCACGAGGGGACACAACTTTAAATTAAGGGGTATGAGTTATAGGACGGATATCAGAGGTAGGTTCTTTACTCAAAGAGTGATTAGGGAGTGGAATGCCCTGCCTGCAGCTATTGTAGATGCGCCAAGTTTGGTGGCGTTTAAGAGGTTAGTTGATAAGTATACGGATGAGAAGGGAATGGTTTAGTTAGGAGGGGCATTGCTTTTTATTTTGGTCGGCACAACATCGAAGGCCGAAGGGCCTGTTCTGTGCTGTATTGTTCTATGTTCTATGTTCTATGTTCTATAACCTTGGAACACCACCACATGGATGTTTCCCTCCAACTTGCTCATTATCCTGCCTCAGCAATATATTCTGTCTTTTCACCATTACTAAATCAAAATCCTTGAATTCCCTCGCCTACACCTTGAGGACTGTGGTAGTTCAAGAAGGTGGCATTGTGATTAGTACTGCTGCCTCACAGCTTCGGGTTACTGTCTGGTGTTTGCATGTTCTCACCTGTGTGTGGGTTTCCTCTGGATGCTTTGATTTCCTTCCACAGTCCAAAGATATGCAGGTTAGATTGGCCATGTTAAATTGATCCTAGTGTCAGGGAATTAGCAGGGTAAATATTTGGGGTTATGGGAATAGGGCCTGGGTGAGATTACAGTGAGTGTAGACTTGATGGACTGTATGGCCTCCTTCTACATATAGGGGTTCTAAGGGACTTGCTACCATCTTCTCGAGGGCAACACATGTAATAAGCAAAAACATTCCATTTGCTTTCCTATTTTTAAAATTAATTTTACAGGGATATAAAAGGATATAAATACATAGAACATTACAGTGCAGAACAGGCCTTTCGGCCCTCGATGTTGCGCCGACCAATTAGGAACAAGCAGTGACCCTCTAACTTAAACCATTCCCTTTTCATCCATAAACTTACCTACTAACCTCTTAAACGCCACCAAACTTGGCGCATCTACAACTGACGCAGGCAAGGCATTCCATACCATTACCACCCTCTGGGTAAAGAACCTACCTCTGACATCTGTCCTAAAACCACCACCCCTTAATTTAAAGCTATGTCCCCTCGTGCGAGCTTTCTCCATCCTAGGAAAAAGGCTATCACTGTCCACCCTATCTAAACCTCTAATCATCTTATATGTTTCGATAAGGTCTCCTCTTAGCTGCCTTCTTCTAACGAAAACAACCTCAAATCCCTCAGCCTCTCTTCATAAGACCCTCCCTCCATACCAGGCAACATCCTGGTAAACCTCCTCTGTACCCTCTCCAATGCCTCCACATCTTTCTTATAATGCGGGGACCAGAACTGTAAGATACTCCAAGTGCCGCCGCACTAGAGTTTTGTACAGTTGCAACATGACGTTGCGGCTCCGAAATTCAATCCCTCTACCCCCTACATGAAAGACAGTTTGAAGAAGGTATACTTGATTGATACCCGAGTTGTGGAGCCTGTATCCATTGGGGTTTAGAGGATTGAGAGCTGATCTCGTTGAAACATGCAAGATCCTGAGGGGACTTGTCACATTGGATGTTGAAAAGATGCTTTCCCTTGAGAGTGACTAAAACTAGGGGAAAGAGTTTGAGAAAAGGGGTCTCCCAGTTAAGATGGATATGAACAGTTGTTTTTCTGAGGGTTGTGAATCTTTGGAAGTGAATATTTTCAGGGCAGAGGTAGGTAGGTGCTTGGCTAACAAGGGAGTCAAAAGTTATCAGGGGTATGCAGAATGTGGGGTTGAGATCACAAGCCTTGATTTTAATGAATGATAGAACAGGCTCAAGGGCCAAATTTTTTAGTTCCTATGTTGATAGAGGGACAAAGGGAACTTGGAATACAAATACATCAATCACTGAACAATGCACAATAGAGTAGCAATGCCAGAAAAGAGCATTCAGATTTATTTTTAGAAGGATAGAATTGGAAAGTCGGGAGGCTATGCTGAAACTGTGTCAAGAGTTCATCTGGACTATACTTGGAGTGCTGCTTGCAGTTCTGGGCAGCATGTTTATAAAATGGAGAAGACTGAAAATGTGGAGTATACATATAGAGGGTAAACATCTGGATTTCTTTTCTCTTGAAGTTAGAAGGCAGATGGGTAACCTAATAGAAGTCTTTAAAATTATGAAAGGTTTTGATGGAGTAGATGTTATCACTCGTGCAGAAATAGAGCCAATTGATTTTAAATGGTTACCAAGAAGTCTGACTGGGAATTCTGAGAAACCTGTTCGCCCAGAGCTGTGAAAATACGCAACATAGTATTACAGTGGTTGAAAAGCAATAGGTACTGATGCAATTGGGTGAGAACAAGCAAGATATGAGGGATTAGAGAATATTTTGATGAGGGAACACAAAAGGAGGTGACTGAAGCATGAATTACAGCATTGACTTGTGTGCTGTACATAATTGATAATCATTATCAGAGACAAAGTAAATTTTCATTTGGAAAGGCATGGGTTAATCAAGCAGAACTTGTATGGATCTGTTAAAGACAAATCTAGTCTGACTTGATTTGAATTCTTTGAGTTAACAGAAAAAGTTGAACAGGTTTAATTCCAACTGACCTTGGGTGGCTGCCTGTGTGGAGTGTGCATATTCTCCCCATATCTGCGTGGATTTCCACTGGGTGCTCCAGTTTCCTCCCACAGTCCAAAAATGTGCAGGTTAAGTAGATTGGTCATGCCAAAAAAAATCTCTTATTGTCTCAAGGTATGTTGTTTGGGAATTAGTGGGGTAAATACGTGGGGTTATGGGGATAGGGCCTAGGTTGGATGTTATATCAGAGTCGGTATAGGCCCAATGGGCTGAATAGTCTGTTTTCTGCAGTGCAGGGATTCTGTGGAAGGCAGTGCAGTAAAAATATAAATATTGACTTCAGAAGGCATTGGCAAATTGTCAGACTGGAAGTTTGTTGCAATGGAAGCCAATGTAATTAAGGGAATAGTGATGATTTGGTTACAAAATTGACATAATGACATTACCCAAGGATGGTGGTGGATAAATGGTTAGGCAAGGCCGTGTTTTTTTTCCACAAACAACCCAGAGTTGTGAAATAAAATACCCAGGTCAGGTAGTATCTGTGAAGTGAGAAACCAGATTGTACGTTAATGTGGTCAGCTCACTTGTACAGCAAGATCAAAGGATGAAAAGGTTGCCATATGGTGGGTTAATTTAACCAGTTAGTCCAGCTTTATTGGATAGGTATTCTTACAGTTCAGAACGGAAGAGCGAACAAACCTGCAAATGTCCAATGATGTCACTTCATGTCACATGACTCATCAAATAGCTGCATTAGTTTACAATACATAACACAAACTTCATCAAAAATCAAACTTAGGAATTGGAGAGCAGCATTATAAAGCTTGCATATAATACAGAACTTGGCAATGCAGTTGAGAGATGAAGAAGGTAGTTGTAGACTTGAGGATGACGTAGACAGAATGGTGAAATGGACAGAAACTAGGCAGATGGAGTTCAATTCAGAAAAGTGTGAATTAATGCAATTTGGGAAGACAAATATAGAAAGACAGTATACTATAAGTAGCACAATTTGAAGAAGTATGTGTGTTACTTGGGTTTGTAAATAGCAGCATAGATAAAAAGCGAAGGGATGATTTTAGTACTTCAAAATTCCTGGCCAAGTTCTAACTGGCATATTTTGGAAAATTCTGAGCATTGTACTTCAGGAAAATGTATAAACCTTAGTGTGCAGAGGTTTACCAGGCATGAGGGACTTGAGTTACAAGGTGAGTGTGGGAAAATTAGTACTTCTTTTTGTTGTTTTTATTCCAATTCAATTAAATCAAGTCCAATTCAAGTCTCAACAAGTTGAGACATTCCTGATCCAAGCTGACCAGACAGGGCTGTCGCCTCCTGTCTTGAGCTTGATCTACATGATCCAAGCTGATTGTAGTAGGCTTAGCTCCTCCTCCAAGGCTTGATCTCATTTGCATATTAGCCAAAAGACCAAAATGCCGTTTTTAAAAATTACTTCAAATGAAGCTAAAATGTAACCTAATGCACAGCATGTTGATATTACACTTAATCTTAGCCAAAAGGCGAAAAGGTTTAAGAGGTGATTTGGTAGAGGTTTACAAGCAGATGAATAGATTTGATACAGTCGCTAGAATAAATCAATTCCACCTGACAAGTTGATAAGCAACTAGAGATCGTTGGATTTAAAATTAGCAAATGTCTAAAAGGAAAACTATGATTTTTTTACTCCCAAGTTGTGGGGACTTGGAATATTCTCCTTGGAAAAAATGTTAGCCGATTCCTTAATTTTACGAACAAGTGACAGGTACTCCAGGGTACGGAATGTGCAACATTATTGGTCTCAAAGCAGGGACATGGGACTGAGCATGGCTGTTTAAAAGTATGAGTACAAAAAACTGAATCAAAGAACAAAACAGCATGGGAAACAGGCCCCTCGGCCCAATGAGCCCGTGCCACCACCCGATGTTACCAACTCTACCTGTGATCCCCGTCTATGTTTATAGATCTATGGAATAAAAACCAAATTTGAGACAATTTAGAACTTGTTTTGCCAGTTAGCCTAAGAGCACATCTTTGGGATGTGGGAGGAAACCGGAGCACCTGGAGAAAACCCACGCAAGCATGGGGAGAACGCGCAGACTTCCACAGACACAGGCCCAAATCCATGTATCTGCACAGCACAGCAATAGTAACTGAGCTGTCGTGTTTCCCATCAAATGGTCCAGGTCAAGCATACACTAACGACGTGAAGCACTGGGATACTCTCAAAAAATCCAAGAGCAGCCCTCTCACAACCCATTGCATGCATGCCCCTTGTTAGACAACAAGGTGGACCAAAGCACCTGTAGGATAAAAACATGTACATTAATATCATCCTCTATTTACACACTTCCCAGAGACTCCCAAGGCTCATGATCCTTATTTTAAATCAGTTTTCTATACGCCTCCATTCCCATTCTGTTCATGTGCCCACCTAAGTATTTCTTAAATAACTCCAGAGTACCTGCCTCCACCAGTTTACTTTGGCAGAGCATTCCATACCCCCACCATCCTCTGTGTGAAAAAACTCCCTCTAGCATCCAAATTATACCTTACCCCTCTCACCCTAAGCCCGTGACCCCTCGTGCTATTCGACTCCATCCTAGGAAAAAGCTTAACCCTGTTTACTCTATCTATACCCCTCATAAACTTGTACATCGCTGTTAGATCTCCTCTAAGTCTATGTCTTTCTAAGGAAAATAGTCCCAGTTTGCCTAACCTCTCCTCGTAACTCAGACCTTCCATACCAGGCAGCATCCTGGTAAACCTGCTCTGCACTCTCTCCAGGCTGTACACGTCCTTCCGGTAGTAAGGCGACCAGAACTGGACGCAGTATTCCAAATGAGGTCTAACCGACATTTTATACAACTGCAATATTAAAGACCAGCTCTTGTACTCTATACCCCTTCCTATAAAGGCTAGCATACCATATGCTTTCTTCACAACCTTCTCCACTTGCTCTGCCACCTTCAGGGACTTGTTCACCTGCACCCCCAGGTCCCTCTGCGTTTCTATACTCTTAATAGCTCTACCCTTTATCATATACCTCCCCCCTACATTCTTTCTCCCAAAATGCATCACCTCGCATTTATCAGTATTGAATTCCATCTGTCGTCTATCTGCCCAAGCTACCAGCCTATCTATGTCCTGCTGCGTCGCCTGGCAATGCTCCTCACTATCTGCAAGTCCCAGCCATCTTTGTATCGTCAGCAAACTTGCTGATCACTCCACTTACTCCCTCTTCCTAGTCATTTATAAGTACCGAGCTCTGCGGCACACCACTAGTGGCCGACCTCCAGCTAGAAAAACACCCTTCCACTATTACTCTGTCTCCTATTACAAGCCAATTACTTATCCATCTAGCTACCTGTCCTTGTGTCCCATGAGCCTTGACCTTCTCAATTAACCTTCCACGAGGGACTTTGTCAAACACCTTACTAAAATCCATATGGACAACATCAACGGCTCGCCCTTTGTCCACTGTTTTCGTCACCTCCTCAAAAAATTCTACCGGATTTGTAAGGCACGACCTCCCGTTAACAAATCCATGCTGTGTATCCCTAATCAGATCGCAACACTCTAAGTACCTACACATCCTATCTCTTAAGAATCCCCTCCAACAGCTTCCCTACCACTGACGTCAAACTCACCGGCCTATAATTCCCAGGTAATCCCTACTACCGTTTTTAAACAATGGCACAACATTAGCTATTCTCCAGTCCTCTGGGACCTCACCTGTGTCCAAAGAAGAGACAAAGATTTGTGTCAGAGGCCCAGCAATTTCACCTTGCACCTCCCTAAGCAGCCTGAAATAAATGCCATCAGGCCCCGGAGATTTATCAGTTTTAATGCTACCTAGAAGCTCTAACACTTCCTCCTTCTGTATGGATATTTCCCTCAACTGGTCCACAGTTCCCTCAGATCAGTTTCGTGCTGCAAATTTTTGATTAAGCATTCCCATCTTGTTTGTGTGTAATATTTGGACGTTTGAGAGCTTGATGTTAATATTGAATATCTGAAATGGGTAAAATTACATTTGTCACCAGTGTTTATCAACAGCATTTACGTGGTCTCTTGGAACCTCTAATCAGCATGTTTGAATGCAAGTTGTATTTTTTTTACCCCCAATGATTTTTTTCCTAATTTAAAATAAATTGTAGCAGCAGATGTTTTGATGATCTTAAAAGTAAAAGTTCTTTATTATCATTCACCTGCCCCTCATATTTGAAATTGAATGTTTCAATCACTCATCCCATTCTCACTTTCACACATCCAAACAGTAGATACAGATGAAGTTTAAATTATAAAAGTGGAATTTATAATTCATTTTCTGATGCAGGCATGATGTCATCTTCGTTGAATTGATACTTCAGTTGGAGTCAAGGTCTTCTAAAAACAAAAGATTCTTGTGAAGTTGTAAACGATTTTTGAGACGGATAATCAGGAGATGGCTGCTCAGGTGGCAGCCATAGAAGCTGGAACTAGTTGTTTGGCTGCATTAGAAGAATGATGTTTTAAATGTTTGATTTCCTTCTGAATTTGTTTAGTTCAGAATCTTTTAAACTGCAATCCCTGAAAGTTGGTTTCAGTCCTATGACAACAGGTTAACACTAGGGTCCACCACAATGGCAGTTGACAATAGTCATTCATTCTCATCTCTACTCCAACTTGAGCTCAAATATTCTCCTTTGTTCAAGATGGTACTCAGAGACCCCATCTACCTCAAATGCTAACTAGTTCTTAAACAATTATGTTTGAGTTTTGAGATGACTGTGAAGTACCCTTATTCTGGTTCATGTTTAACAAAATATTGCCACAGAATGAAATACTGACCATCGTGCAAATGCCCGTAGTGAATTGTATGTTAATTTGCAGCCATCTTAACAGGTTTTGTGGTCACTTGCACAAAATATGATCTGACAGTCTGTAATATCAAATATTATATGTTTATGCTGAGCATGACACCAGCCTGATGTGCATTGAAAGTCAGGTATAACTTAGCAGCATCATGCCTCAGCCCATCTCAAGAACAGTATCAATGCAGCATCCAATTCCTACTCCATTCTGCAACCTTTCTGAATCAAATTGCCTGACTGGGAACATATTGTGTTATAGGCTAGTGTCCATTGTGAACTGGATTTATTTTTAGACAATCCTTTACAACCAATAACAGGAGATTTTTGTCTGCTATAGTGGAAAGGCGTTCTTGTGCTCTATGTAATTTAATTTATATCGCATTAATTTATAAAAGTCAAAATATTTGTTTATTTCATAGCATCATTTACCCGATACCTTTAAGGAATTGGGTATTTGCATCTCTGGCCGTTGTTGTTCCTTCTAGTTTTCAGTGCTTTTCAGTTGAATTCCATTTCCCACTGCTTTTTCTCTTCTCAACTTATGTTATTCAATTTATCATCTGCCACTAATCTCATTCTACTGCGTTTGCTACCCTGACCTCTTTCACAGTACATTTGCCATCCTTCCTACTTCTGAGAAACCTATATTGACGCTGTCTTTTGCTCTTTAGTGAAGAGCAGCGATGATTTTGGTGTAGAATAATCATTTGTTGGCTCAACAATAAACCTCCCAAAGTCACTGGAGAGCCAAATAAAAATGTTTTTTAATCAATTAAAGAAATTTCGGGTCTGCTAGGTTCATTGACCCAGGCCACTTCTGATAAATGGTCCCCATATCTTGCATTCAGGCTGCCATACTTAATTGGCAAACCTACAAATCTGAGGTAAAACTATCTGTAGGAGTCTGCTGTCATAAGATTGATTTAATGTTAAAGCTCCAAAATGATTCACAGATGTCAGTCTCCTGAGATCTAACTCAAAACTGCGTCAGTTTAAAAGTGGCTCTGGTTTGGCACTTTTTAAAGGAGCATTGCTTTTGTTGTATTCTTTATGCAGAATTATTTTCTGTTGTACAGTTCTTGTTTGGGGAAAATTGAAAGAGAAGGAAGTAAGTGAAAATGTGTTCTTAATCTAAGCTTTTTCCTCCTCACTCATCATGCTGTGCACTCTTCAATCATCAAATCTAAAGGATAGAGCCGAAAACCTGTTCATAAATACTTGAGAATGCTGCTGAGGAGTGCAAAAAGAGTTAGAAAAGAAACCCTCTCTAATTGGCATCGATTTGGATCAGCCAGTTGATCCTGCTAAGTTATCTTCATTTAAACAGCCACTCCCCCCACCACTGATGCTCTGTTACTATCTGTAAGATGCTCTGCAGCAATTCACCAAAGATCCTTGGATAACACCTTTCAAACCCATGACCACTTCTATCTACAAGGACAAAGACAGCAGCAGATACATGGGAACACCGCCACCTACAAATTCCCATCCAAGCCATTCACTGTCCTGACTTGGAAGTATATCATTGTTCCTTTGCAATTACTGGGTCAAAATCCTGGAATTCCCTCTTTAATGGCAACATACGGACTGCAGTAATTCAAGAAGGCAGCTCATCGCCACCTTCTCAAGGGCAACAAGGATGGGCAATAAATGCTGGCCAACCAGCGACACCCACGTCCCACAAATAAATAATTAAGATGGGAACTTGTACCAAATTTGAGAGAGATGCCTCATTTTGACAGTCACATTCGTGAAACTATAAATGGTGGCATCTGACCTATGTGTAACTTTTGTCCTTCTAGATGATAGTGATTGTGGATTTGAAAGATGCTGGCGAGGGAACCTTGGTGCATTCTTGCAGTGTTTCTTATAAATGGTATATTCAGCCACTGCTTGTCGGTGATGCAGTAATTGAATGTTTATGGAAGGGGTAACAATCAAGCAGGCTACTTTTTCTTGGATGCTGTAGAGTCCCTTGATGTTGTTGGAGCTGCACTCAACCAGGCAAGTGGAAAGTTTTCCTTTAGTCTCCTTGTGCCTGAGTGGTTTTGGGGATTAGGAGATGAGCTATTCACATAGGATTCCTAGCCTTTGATGCTCTGGTAATCATAGTCTTTTCTTGGTAAGTCCGGTTCAGTTTCTGGTCAATGCGAAACCCAGGATATTGTTAGTGAGGATTCAGTGATGATAATGCCACAATGTCAAGGGTCAATATTTAAACACTTCCTTTTTAGTGTAGGTAATAGGATATTAATTAGCTGGGTTGAATTGTCCTGATTCTTATGTACAGGACATACCTGGGCAAATTTCCACTTGGGTAGATGTCCGTGTTCTAGCTGAACCTGAACAGCTTGGCTACATGTGTGGCAAGTTCTGGAACAAATCTTCAATTCTATTGTGGGAAAATTATCAAGTTTGGCAGTATTCAGGGGAGCATGGTTAGCGTTGTTGCCTCACTGTGCCAGAAATCTAGGTTTGATTCTAGCCTTAGTTGAGTATCTGTGTGGGGTTTGCACTATCTCCTCGTGGCTTTTCTACAGATGCTCCTGTTTTGTTCCACAGTCCAAAGATGTACGGGTTAGGTAAATTGGCCGTGGCTATGGGCAGGTTACAAGGACAGGGCAGTGGAGCTGGCCTAAGTAGAATTTTGGAGAGTTGGTGCTGACTCGATTTTTGAATGGCACTGTAGAGAGATTCAGTGGAATTAAATTACATCCAGTACTTTCAGTCATTTCTTGATATCATGTGAAGTGTATCGAATTGGTTGAAGAGTGGCACCTGATGCTGGAGACATCCAGAGGAGGTCAAGCTTGATCATCCACTCAGCACTCCTGGCTGAAGATTGTTGGCTTGACTTTTGCAGTAATGTGCTGGGCTCCTTCGTCATTGAAGATGGGGATATTTGTGGAGCTTCACTGAGTGTCCACTATCGTACATGACTGGATGTGACAGGTCTGCAGTGCTTACATGTGCTGTGGTTGTGGAATTGTTTAGCTTTACCTATTACTTGCCATTTATGCAGTTTGGTATGCAAGTAGTCATGTGTTTTAGCTTCATCAGGTTGATACTGCATTTTTAGTTACATCTGCTGCTCCTGACTTGCCTTCTTGCACTCTTTGTTTGATTCCCTAGCTTGATTGTATTGGTAGAAGATTTGCCAGACCATGAGGTTCCAGATTGTGGTTGATATAACTCTACTACTGATGGCCCATAGCTTAAGGATGCTCAGATTTCAGTTGCTAGATCAAAGTCTATTCAATTTAGCACTATCTGGTAGTAACACACAACACAATGGAGGATATTCTCAGTCTGAAGGTGTAACTTTGTTTCCACAAAGACCATGTGGTGGTCACTCCTACCAGTACTGTCATAGAGAGATGCCTCTGCAGCAAACAAGTTAGTGAGGTCATGTATGCTTTTCTCTCTTGGTTCCTGCATGACCTGCTTTAATCCCAGTCTCGCAGCTAAGTTTTTAAAGATCCAGCCAGCTCGGTCAGTGGTGGGAGTACTGAGCCATTTTTTGTGGTGGACAAGTTCCCCATCCAGGGTCCCTCACCCAGAGTACATTCTGAACATTCCACAATTGGTGCCTACTCCAGGTGGTGTTCAACAAGGAATGCTGATTCATCAGCTGAGGGCGTAATCAGCAGGTGTTTCGTGGCTCATGTTTGACTTGGTGTCTGGGGTCCCTGTTTGATGTTGAGGACTCCCAGAGCAACTCCCTCCTGACTGTATGTCACTCTCCAATTCTCTGTTGAAGGCTTTGATTGAACTTGCTTCCATTATAATCTCAGGCAGTGTATTTAATCCACTTGCTGCATGAAACATGTTCTTTCTCAGCCATGTCCTACCTTTATGCACAAATGCCTTTTTTGTTTACTAATTAGCCCCAATCCTCCTCTTAGATCCTTTCATTATTTTTATATACCTATAGAAAACCTTTGAATTCCCTTCTTATGTTCATTACTAGTTTCTTCCCATGCATTTTCTGCTTATTTCTCCATTCCACCTGTATTATCACCTGTGTCAAATGTACTCTTTCTCTTTTTCATCAACCAACAAATTTTGGATTTATTTGTCCTAACTTCCCTGTTCATGAAAATGTACCAAGACTTCATCTGGATTATCTTCTGTTTGAAAGCAGTCCATTGTTTATTACAGTTGTGCCTTCCAGTCTTTGGTTAAAATTTACCTGGGCACCTCAATTGTTATCCAACCATCTTCACACTGAGGCCACTTCCCTTGTGCTATGTCAGATCAATTCAAAATGAAATGAAATGCAATCAACCAAATCTGAGCATCAAAGTATGCCAGAAGCAGCAGCATGTGAACTTCATACCAGGAATTAACATTGTGTATTGCAATATAGCATTATAAGCTTATTTAAACAAACGAGGATGCATATTCTAGATGGAGTAAAGCAATCCTGCAAGAAATGAATCACAAAGTTCTATTTCTAGAGTTGTGAATTGTTGAACAAGTAACAAGGAGGCAGCTCTGTGACCATATCCATTCTCAATGATAGAACAACTGATGAGCGCAAAAGGCAAGACTGAAAACATTCACAACCATCTTCAGCCAGCTGTGCCAAGTGAGTGATTCATCTCCCCTCCATCACAAATGCTAATCTTCTGCCAATTTGTTTGCTTCCACTTGATATCAAGAAATGACTTGAGTGGCCTGTGTAAGGTGAGGACAGTGGGCATTGTCAATGTCCCCCCTCTAGTGCTAAAAACTTGTGTACCCCAGCACTATGTCCAACCAGATTGTTCCAGTTCAGCTATGAAGTTGAAACCTAACTAACAAAGATGAAGAATTTCCCAGGTTATGTCCTATCCATGCAAACCTGAACCTAATCCAACCGATTACAGCACCATAGGTGACTCTCAAACGTCAGCGAAATAATGTAAGGTTTTGCTGACAGTGCTATCAAACAAAAGTTATTCACCAATAACCTATTCATTGATGCTAAGCTTGGGTTTGCAAGGGCTGCTCAATGCCAGACTTCATTGCAACCCTGATCTCAAATAAAAGAACAGAATTCCAGAGGAAAGATTGACTCTTCTTATCATCATTGGTGCCATATTCAATCAGCCTGAGTAAAACTGGAGTTTTAGGAATGACTGGAAAGCTCTCCATTGATTGGAGTTATGCCTAGCGCAAAGGAAGATGGTCCCGATATCTGGAGTCTAGTTATCTCAGCTGTAAGACGTTTGCTGCAGATATTTTTCAGCAGTGTCCTAAGTTCAGTCGTCATGATCATCAGTGGTCTCTCTTCCACAGAAGGCCAGAAGTGAGGATGTTTTTAATTGCACAGTGGTCAGCATCATTTGTAACTTTATCAGCTAATGAAGCAGTTTGTGTCTGCATGCAGCAAGAGCTGCGTTACGTTCCCTTTGAAGCAGAATGAGATCACAAGGGAACTGGATTTACAAATAAAGCAAAATGCAAACCAGAAATTTTGTTTGAAGTTTCACAGAAATTCGACAAAGAGAAGAAAAGCTGCACTTAAATTGAAAACCACGCACTTAAAATGTCCACAGTAATGCACTTGTCATTCTAGCAGGGTAACTTTTCACTAATTCACCAGAATAAAGCATCATTTGCATTGAATTGTAATTCAATATTGAAATTAATCATGTAAAAACATAATCAGGCCAAAGGCAGAGATCTAGCAAAGCAGTATGTAGAGAATAGCCGAAGGAGCTGTGAGATAAGGGTCCAATGGCAAGAAAGCTTGAATGTATTTAGAAATAGCGAGGAGAAAAAGTCACTGATGGGCGTAGTCTATAGGCTGCCAAATAATAACATCACAATGGGCAAGCAGTAGTTAAAAGAAATAATTGATGCATGTAAAAATGATACAGCGATTATCATGAGGGATTTTAATCTACGTCGATTGGTCAAACCAGGACAATCAAGGAGTTCTTAGAATGTATCCACGTTAGTTCCCTCGAACAATATGTAATGGCATCTACAAGGGAGCAAGCTATCCTAGATCTGATCCTACGTAATTAGGTAGGAATAATTAATGATCTCACATTTGGGGGTCCTCTTGGAAGGAATGGTTGAATTTAAAATACAGATGGAGCATGAGAAAGTAAAATTTAACACTAAAGTCATGTGCTTAAACAAAGGAGACTTCAATGGGATGAAGGAGGATTTGGCTAGGATAGACTGGGTGCAAAAACTTTATGGTGGGACAATTGAGGAACAGTGGGCAGTCTTTCAAAATGATTTTTCACAGTGCTCAGCAGTTGGGCAGCACAGTAGTTAGCACTGCTGCTTGACAGCTCCAGGGATCTGGGTTTGATTCCTGGCTTGGATCGCTATCTGTGTGGACTTTGCACATTCTCCTCATGTCTCTGTGGGTTTCCTCCGGGTGCTCCTGCTTTCTCCCACAATCCAAAGATGTGCAGATTAGGTTAATTGCCCCTTAGTGTCCTGGAATGTGTAGGTTAGAGAGATTAGGGGGTAAATGTGTAGGGATATGGGGATAGGGCCTGGGTGGGATCGTGGTTGGTGCAGATTCTGTGGGCCAAAGGGCCTGTTTCTGCACTGTAGGGTTCTATGTTCTACAAGCATACACCGGTGATAAGAAAGGACGTAGAAAAAAGGGTAATCAGCAATGGATATCTAAGGAAGTAAAGGAGAGTATCAAATTTAACGAACAGGTATATAAAGTGGCAAAGATAAGTGGGAATTAGAGGATTGGCACATCTTTGAAGGTCAACAAGCTACAAGAAAAGCTACAAAGAAAAGAATAAACTAGTTCAGAATTTTTTTTTAAAAAAAGCAAAGTTCTCTACAAATATATAAACCAAAAAAGAGTGGCTAAGGTAAACATTGATCCTTTAGAGGATGAGAAGAGGGATTTTATAAAGGAAAATGAGGAAATGGACAAGGAATTGAACAGATATTTTGGATCAATCTTCACAGTGGAAGACACAAAACATGCCAAAAATTAATGACGAGGGCTATGACTAGTGAGGACAAGAAATGATCATTATCACTAAAGTAGTGTTGGGCAAGCTAATGGGACTAAAGGTAGATCAATCTCCTGGTACTGATGAAATGTATCCCAGGGTTCTAAAAGAGATGTCGGGGAGATAGCAAATGCACTTTTGATAATCTACCAAAATTTCCTGGGCTCTGGGGCAGTTCGAGCAGATTGGAAAGCAGCAAATGTGACACCACTGTTCTAAAAAAAAAAGTGGACAAAAGGTAAGTAGCTATAGGCTGGTTAGCTTAACTTCTGTAGTGGGGGAAATGCTTGAATCTATCATCAAGCAAGAAATAGCGAAATACCTAGATAGTAATTTTCCCATTAAGAGGCCACAACATGGGTTTGAGAGACAGACCATGTTTAACTAATTTACTGGAATTTTTTGAGGACATTACAAGGATGGTGGATGTGGTGTATCTGGATTTCCAGAAGGCATTTGACAAAGTGCCATATCAAAGACTGCTGCAGAAGATAAAGGTGCACGGAGTTACAGGTAATGCATTACATGGATGGAAGATTGGTTCATTGACCAAGTCGAAAGTGGGGGTAAATGGATCTCAAAATAAGGGAGACCAGATTTAGGACTGAGTTGCAGAGGAACTTCACCCAAAGGATTGTGAATCTGTGGAATTCCTTGCCCAATAAAGCAGTTGAGACTATCTCTTTGTTTTTAAAGGTAAAGATAGATTTTTGAACAGTAAAGGAATTGAGGGTTATTGTTAGCAGGCAGGTAAATGGAGTAGAATCCACAGAAAAAGCAGCCAGAATCTTATTGAAAGACAGAGCAGGCTTGAAGGGCCAGATGGCCTAGTTCTGCTCCTAGTTATGTACCTTCACCACATTGTTCCCTGGAGCAAGCTGTATGGAGGATCGATTTATGACTGGTGCAGTAAAGTAAGTGATTGAGTACTTTTTTTTATTTTTATTTTTGCAGGTTTTTTCTTTTTACGAGTAGTTTAACTGTAAAGCAGAAGTGAGTTGTGGGGTGAGCTGGGAAGGGCGTGCGAGGTATAAAAGGAAGGCCGCACTATACATTGGGCAGCGTTAGTAGCGGGCAGCGGAATGAGAGGGAGCAGAGTGAAGGCTGAAAGGGCTTTGGCTCAGTGGACTTCGGCGTAAACAGGCAGAATTAGGGTCAGTTCTGTTCTTCATTCTTCCGGAACTTTAAAAGAAGGGGGTAAGTACAAGTGAAAAACCAGTTTGTTGCTTTCGGTTTCGGTTGTAGGAGTTCCTAGAGTCACCTAGTCTCCCAGAAGTCCATATCAGTGCCAGATGCGTGGAACTACAACTCCTGAGGGATTGTGTTAGGGAACTGGAGCTGTGGGTCGATGACCTTAGTTAAGTCAGGGAGAATGAGAAATTAATAGAGAGAAGTTACAGACAGGTAGTCACACGGAGGCCATGGGAGGAAGTCACGGTTCGGAAGGGTAAAAGTCACGTACCAGAGAGTACCCCAGTAGCTGTCCCCCTTAATATTAAGGGCTGGGTGACAGGAGAGGGGAGAGGAGTGAACAACCCCGTGGTTGTTCCCCCTCCAAAATAAGTACTGTTTTGGATACTGTAGGGGAGAGGGGGTGTGACCCTCTAGGGGTAAGCCATGGTGACCAGGCCACTGGCAGAGTCGGGCTCTGTGGCCCGGAAGGAAAAGAGGGGGATTAGGAGAGCAATAGTGGTGGGGACGTGATGGTTAGAGGCACAGGCAGGCGGTTCTGTGGGCCCGAACGAGACTTCAGGATGGTAGTCTGCCTCCCTGGTGCCGGGGTTCTGGATGTATCTGAGCAGGTAGGAAGCATACTAAAAGGGGAGGGTAATCAGATAGATGTCATTGTCCACATGGGGTGCAGATGATGCAGGTAGAAAGAGCAGGGCCGTCCTGCGAGAGCAATTCAACGAGTTGGGTAGCAGGCTAAAAATAGGGCCTCTAGGGTAGCAATCTCTGGACTACTCGCAGTGCTACTCAGGCTAGGAACAGGGAGATTGTACATTTGAACACGTGGCTAAAGGACTGGTGCAGAGGGAGGGTTTCAGATTTGTGGATCACTGGGAAGCCTTCAACAGAGGATGGCACCTGTACAAGAAAGACAGGTTACACCTAAACTGGAAGGCTGGGAATTTTGTTAGTGTGGTTCGGGTGGGTTTAAACTGATGTGGCAGGGGGGTGGGGATCAAAACAATAGGTCAATAACCATAGAAGCTGGGGATGAGCTTGGGGCCAGGACAAGGCTATCTAAGAGGAAGAGCATTCTGGGGAAGGATGACCTCAGTGGGCCTGGAGGTCTGGAGTGCATCTGCTTCAATGCAAGGAGTGTAACGGACAAAGAGACGAACTTAGGGCCTTAATGCTTATGTGGAATTTGGATGTGGTTGCGGTGACGGAGATTTGGTTAAAAGGAGAGGACTGGTCACTGAATATTCCAGGGTATAAGTGTTTTAGGTGAGACAGAAGAGGTTAGAAGAGGGGTGGGAGTAACAAGACTGGTTAGGGAGCATATTACAGTGATGCAGAGGATGGACAATTTAGAGGGGTCATGTAATGTGGCACTGTAGGTGTGGAGCTCAGAAACAGGGAGGGCACAGTCACTCTGCTGGGCATATACTACAGGTCTCCCAACAGCCCACCGGAAGTGGAGGAACGGATATGTAAGGAGATTCTGGATAGGTGCAGAAAAAATAGTGTTGTTATAGTGGGAGACTTCAATTTCCCCAGTATAGATTGGAAAGTGCTTAGGACTGGGAGTCTAGACGAGAAGGAATTTATAAAATACGTACAGGAAAGTTCTTTAGAACAACACATTGATAGTCCAACTAGAGAGAGAACTATACTGGATCTAGTACTGGTGAATGAGCCCAGTCAGGTCATCAAAGTTTCAGTAGGGGAACATGTGGCAAATAATGAGCGCAATTCTTCTGTAAATTTTAGGATAGTAATGGACAAAGATGACTGTTGTCCTACAAGTAAGGTGCTGAATTGGGGAAAGGCTAACTATAGCTGGATTAGGAAGCAATTGGTGGCTGTTGATTGCAAGAGGCTGTTCAACGGTAAATCCACATCTGGCAGTCTTTTAAGGAGCAGTTCATAAGGCTGCAGATCAGGTATATGCCTGTAAAAAGGAAGGATGGAAAAAGTAGGATTCCAGAGCCGTGGATAACAGGGAAATTGAGGGTCTGATCAAAAAGAAAAGAGAGGCATACGTTAGGTCCAGGCAGCTAAAAACAGTTGGAGCACTGAACAAATACAGAGAAAATAGGAAAGAACTCAAACAGGCAGTTAGAAGATCAAAAAGGGGTCATGAAATATCTTTGGCAGCCAGGATTAAGGAGAATCCTAAGGCATTTTATTCATACGTTAGGAACAAGAGAGTTGTCAGAGGCAAAAATTGGACCTGTGAGAGACAGAGGAGTGAAATTATGCTTGGAGCCCAAGGAAGTAGGGGAGATCCTAAATGAATACTTTGCATCAGTATTCATAAAGGAGAGGGATGTGTTGACTGGGAGTATCTCAGAGGGATACCTTGACCTGTGAGAGAAAATCTCAATTACAAGGGAGGAAGTGTTAGGTTTTTTTAGGGAACGTTAAGACAGACAAATCCCCAGGGCCTGATGGCATCTATCCCAGATCTACCACACCAAAGTCGGAGGAGTGGTAGATAGTGAAGAGGGGTGTTATAGTTTGCAGAGAGACTTGGACAAGTTGCAGAGCTGGGCCGAGAGGTGGCAAATGGAGTTTAATGTGGAAAAGTGTGAGGTAATTCACTTTGGCAGGAATAACAAATGTGTAGAGTATAGGGCTAATGGTAGGACTCTTAATAGTGTTGATGAACAGAGGGATCTTGGTGTATATGTGCATAGATCCCTGAAAGTTGGCAATCAAGTCGATAAGGTGTTAAGAAGGCATATGGAGTCTTAGCTTTTATTGGTAGGGGGATTGAATTTCGGAGCCGCAACGTCATGTTGCAACTGTACAAAACTCTAGTGCGGCCGCACTTGTAGTATTGTGTACAGTTCTGGTCCCCGCATTATAAGAAAGATGTGGAGGCATTGGAGAGGGTACAGAGGAGGTTTACCAGGATGTTGCCTGGTATGGAGGGCAGGTCTTATGAAGAGAGGCTGAGGGATTTGAGGTTGTTTTCGTTAGAAAGGAGGCGGCTAAGAGGGGACCTAATCGAAACATATAAGATGATTAGAGGTTTAGATAGGGTGGACAGTGATAGCCTTTTTCCTAGGATGGAGAAAGCTAGCACGAGGGGACATAGCTTTAAATTAAGGGGTGGTAGTTATAGGACGGATGTCAGAGGTAGGTTCTTTACCCAGAGGGTGGTAAGGGTATGGAATGCCCTGCCTGCTGCAGTTGTAGATGCGCCAAGTTTGGTGGCGTTTAAGAGGTTAGTAGATAAGTTTATGGATGAAAAGGGAATGGTTTAGGTTAGAGGGTCATTGCTTTTTCTTAATTGGTCGGCGCAACATCGAAGGCCGAAGGGCCTGTTCTGCGCTGTAATGTTCTATGCTCAGGGAGACCGGGCATGAAATTGCTGGGCCTCTAACAAAAATGTTTGTCTCTTCGCTAGACACAGGTGAGGTCCCAGAGGAGTGGAAGATGGCAAATGTGGTCCCGTTATTTAAGAAGAGTAGCAAGGATAACCCAGGTAATTAAAGGCCGGTGAGCTTGACATCTATGGTAGGGAAATGTTGGAGGATAAAATGTATGAACATTTAGAATGGAATAATCTCATTAGTGACAGTATGGTTTTGTAAGAGGGAGGTCATGCATCACAAATTTGGTTGAATTTTTGAGGAGGTGACAAAAACGATTGACGAGGGAAGGGCCGTGGATGTCGTCTATACGAATTTTAGTAAAGCGTTTGACAAAGTCCCTCGTGGCAGGTTGGTGCAAAAGGTTAAATCTCATGGGATAAAAGGAGAGCTAGCAAGATGGGTGGAGAACTAGTTTGGCCATAGAAGACAGAGGGTAGCAGTGGAAAGGTCTTTTTCCAGCTGGAGGTCTGTGACTAGTGGTGTTCAGCAGGGCTCTGTACTGGAACATGATTTGGAAGATGATGTAACAGGTGTGATCAGTAAGTTTGCGGATGATACGAAGATGGCTGGACTTGTGGATAGCGATGAACATTGTCAGAGAATGCTGCAGGGTATAGGCTGGAAAATTGGGCAGAGAAATGGCAGATGGAATTTAATCCTGATAAATATGAAGTGATGCATTTTGGTAGAACTAATGTAGGAGGGAGCTATACAACAAATGTAAAATCCTAATCATCAGGAGTACAGAAACAGAGGGACCTGGGTGTGCAAGTTCAATGATCCTTAAAGGTGGCAGCACAAGTGGAAAAGGTGGTGAAGAAGGCATATGGCATGCTTGCCTTTATAGGACGGGGCAGAGAGTATAAAAGTTGGTATATGATGTTGCAGCTATATAGAATGTTGGTTAGGCCACGTTTGGAACATTGCATCCAGTTCTGGTTGCCACACTACCAGAAGGACTTGGAGGTTTTGGAGAGAGTACAGAAAAAGTTTACCAGGATGTTGCCTGGTCTGGAGGGTCTTAGCTAAAGGCTGTTCTCCCTGGAAAGATGGAGGATGAGGAGAGACCTAATAGAGGTATATAAGATTATGAAGGGCATAGATAGGGTGAACAATGGGAAACTTTTTCCTAGGTCAGAGGTGACAAATACAAGGCGTCACAGGTTCAAGGTGAGAGAGGCAAGGTTTAACACGGATGTCAGAGGGACATATTTTACACAGAGGGTGGTGGGGGCCTGAAACGCATTGCCAAGCAAGGTGATCGAGGCGGACATGCTACGATCATTTAAGACTTATCTGGATAGCCACGTGAACAGACTGGGAATGAAGGGATATAAATGAATGGTCTAGTTGGACGTGTGAGCGGTGCAGGCTTGGAGAGCTGAAAGGCCTGTTTCCAGTGCTGTTTTGTTCTTTGTTCTGTATAGGCTGCAGCAGTTCAAGGTGGTTGACCCCCTATCACCTTCAGGACAGTTGTGGATGGATACAAACGCTGGCCTTGACAGTGATGGCCACACTGTTTGAACAGCAAAAAAGAAATTGTCTTTCGGTCACATTTGGTGGCATATTGCACTGACAAATCATTGTTGCATGTCAAAAGATATCTGATTCAGGGTGTTAATCAGCTTTGGCTCTTATTTAAATGCTATTGGCAAAATGCAGGTTGCAGTAAGGGCCCATGCAACTTGCCGGTTGAGCATGATGAAGGGGATGAATTTTGCTAACTTGTTTCACCCATTTCTTTCATGAAATAAGAGCATTGTTGATAGGGTCAGCATTTGTTGTCCATCCCTAATTGTCCTGGCATTGAGTGGTTTCCTTGACCATTTCACAAGCCATCTAAGTGTCACCAGCATTGCCGTGGGTCTAGTGACATGTGGGCCAGGTAAGGATGGAAAAGTTTCTTCCCTGAAAAGCGTTGTGAACTAGATGAGTTTTTACAACAATCAATAGTTTCAGTCATCATTATTAAGACTGGCTTTAAATCCCAGATTGGTTAGTTGAATTTAAGTTTCACAAACTGCTGTAGTGAGATTCAAACCCAATTCCTGGGTCTCTGGATTACAATGTCAGTGATACTAACACACTTTCACCATCTCTTGATTGTTGCATTAACTCCCCTGCCACAACTGGGATGATATAATTTCAGAATTAAAATGTTAACAGTAAAGCACCTTGTTGCATGCCTTTAAATTGGGTTGTTTTAAAATTCAACAGTATAAAAGGAATAATAAATATCTTTAGAAATGCAGCAATGATCTGTCAATGCAATATACCACTGAATGTGACACAAAGGAGAATTGTTCTTTTGGTTGTTCATTCAGTGTGGGCATTGCTGCCAAGGCCTGCATTTATTATCAATCCATAACATAAGAACAAAAGAAATAGGAGCAGGAGTAGGCCATGTAGCCCTTCGAGCTTGCCCCACCATTCAATAAGATCATGGCTGATCTGAAATGGATCAGTTCCACTTTCTCGCTTTCTCCCCATAATCCTTAATTCCCTTGTCTATCAGAAATCTATCCACTCGTGACTTAAATATATTCAACGAGGTAGTCTCCACCACTTCAGTGGGCAGAGAATTCCAGAGATTCACCACCCTTTGAGTGAAAAAGTTCCTCCTCAGCTCCGTTCTAAACTGCTCCCCTCTCCCCGTTTTGAGGCTGTGCCTTCTAGTTCTATTTTCCTTTCTAAGCAGAAAGAATCTCTCTACTTCTACCCTATCGAGCCCCTTCATTATCTTGTAAGTCTCTATAAGATCCCCCCTCAGCCTTCTGAACTCCAAGTACAGCCTCAGTCTATTCAATCTCTCCTCATAAGCTAACCCTCTCATCTCTGCTATCAGCCTGGTGAACCTTCTCTATATTCTCTCCAAGGCCAATATATCCTTTCGCAAATAAGGGGATCAAAACTGCACACAGTACTCCAGTTGTGGCCTCACCAGTGCCTTGTAAAGTTGCAGCAAGACTTCCCTGCTTTTATATTCTTTCCCCCTCTCTATAAAGGCCAACATTCTATTCACCTTCTTGATCACCTGATTTAAAATAGGGATCATGAGCCTTGGGAGTCCTTGGGAAGTGTGTAAATAGATGATGATGTTGATGTACTTGTTTTTATCCTACAGGTGCTTTCTTGTCTAACGAGGGGCATACACGCGATGGGTCGTGAGAGGACTGCTCTTGGACCTTTTTCGAGAGTATCCTACTGTTTCACATCGTTAGTGTACGCTTGACCTGGACCATCTGATGGGCAACACGACAGCGCAGTGACTATCGCTGTGCTGTGCAGATACATGGATTTGGGCCTGTGCCTGTGGGAGTTTGCGCATTCTCCCCGTGCTTGCGTGGGTTTTCTCCGGGAGCTCCGGTTTCCTCCCACATCCCAAAGATGTGCTCTTAGGCTAATTGGCAAAACAAATTCTCCCTAAATTGTCTCAAATTTGGTTTTTAATCCATAGATCGATAAACATGGACAGGGATCACGTGTAGAAGTGGGAACATCGAGGTGGCGGCGCGGGCTCGTTGGGCCGAAGGACCTGTTTCCCGTGCTGTTTTGTTCTTTGAATTTTTGCGATTTGTGCACAAGGACTCCCTGGTCCCTCTGCACAGTAGTATGGTGCAGCTTTTCACCCTTTTAAGTAATAATCCCTCCTATTATTTCTATCAAAGTCGATAACCTCACACTTGCTAACATTATACTCTATCTGCCAGGTCCTCGCTCACTCACTTAGCCTATCCAGATCTCTCTGCAGACTTTCTGCACTCTCCACGCAATTTGCTTTTCATAAATTATCCTTTAATAATTCTAATAATCCAGAACTGTCCTCAGAAAGCTAGAAATCATCAGCCTTGAACTGCTGCAACCCATATGTGGTGAAGGCACTTGCATGGTGTTGCTGTGTAGGGAGTTATTTGATTTTGGTGATGGATGGACTGCCAATAGATTGCTGATTTGTTTTGGATGGGCTCAAGCTACTTGAATGTTTTTTGAGCTGCACCCATCCAAGGTAGAGGAAATACTTTGAGAGTCAAGTGCGTCACTTGCAACAGAATAGCCAGCCTTGGTATTTTATCTGCTATGTCTCTGGTCAGTAACGATACCTGAGATTTTGGGGTGGTGGTAGTGAAAGGACTAAGCCATGGTAATGCATTTGATGCTGAAGAGAGAAGGTCCGGTCTTATTGAAGATAGTTATTGCCTGATGCTTAAGTGTCATGATGCTTAAGTGTCAGTAACATTTGTGTCGCTTACAACACAAGCTTGAACACTATGATCATAGACTAGAAACCCTGCAGTACAGAAAGAGGCCATTCAGCTCATTGCACCAACCACAAACCCACCCAGACCCTACCTCATATGCCTACATATTTACCCGCTAACCTATGCATTTCAAGACACTAAGGAGCAATTTTTAGCATAGCCAGTCAACCTAACCCGCACATGATGGACATCCAATTCTAATCTTGTGGTGGAAAGAAAGAAGATCCTTTGCGTGGTGTGCTTCAGTGAAAATACTTCATTTTAAGCTATTTCTGCCCTTGTAGCCTAATATGGCCACGTTTTAAATTCAACTGGGAATCCTGGAGTGTGCTTAGAAATTGACTGCATTTAAAAATGCAATGTTAGCAGAAAAGGCATTTTTTATAAGTAAAGCAAAGTTTTTCATAAACAAGCTTTCATGGCCACAAAGCTGCCGATTGTTTATGCAGCTAGACAGTGTGTGTCCAGCAATTTCAGTAACACAGATAAGAATTCATAAACTGTTAACCCGTTCCCACAATATAATTCAGTTCAGTCCCATGCAAGGCCTAAATCTGTACAGAGCTGGGCCATAAAGCTAGCCCCCAATTTCTCTCTCTCTTTGTTTCTGCAGTTTTTAATTTTAAGTTTTATTCAATAAAGAAAAATCATTTTTAAAAAAAAAATCAGACCTAGTGCTGTCTATGTCTATTCTAAAACAATGGACAGATCTTACAGAAAATCGTTGATCAAGCAACTGAAATGGTTGAGCTGGATCCTGTAGCGTTGTTCTGAGGCTGAAATGATTCCAACAATTGGAGCCATCTTCCTTTGTGCAGCCAATGGAAAATTACCCAATCCCCTCCAATCCCTAATGACTTCAATTTTACTGGGAATTTCTGATGGCATATTTTGTGAAATGCTGCCTTTCTGTGAAAAACAAATGCTCTGGAATTCTGCTCTTTTGCTTGCACGGTTTTCTGACTGAGAATGATTTCAAACATTTCAGCTTTATATTCTAGTAATTCCATCATTGAGGATGGCGATGTTCATAGAATTGTCTCCTCCTACAGTCATTTGTTTTATTGTTAACCACCATTCGCAACTGGGCAGAATTACAAAGTTTTGATCTGATCCATCTGTGGTGGAATTATTCAGCTTTGGCTTGTGATGCCAGGCGGTCTGGATTTATTTTGATTAGACTTTTTTTAATAGTAATCTGATACAATTGAGTAGCCATCTCAAAGAAAGAGTCAGAGGCTTTACTGTGGGTCTGAAGTCACATATAAGCTACATTGGGAGGACAGCAGATTTCCTTCCTTAAAGGGCACATGTGAACCAGATGGCTTTCGTGATAATCCAAAAATTTCTTCATCTCCATTATTGATACTGGAATTTTATTCCAGATGTATTTAACTAACTGAATTTAAATTCCCCAGCTGCCATAGTGGGATTTGAGCTCATGCCTCTAGATCATTAATCCAGTAACGTAAGCACTGTGCTGTTTTCACCCGATTAGAAGGAAAAGCTGCTGGTTTAGTTTTTTGTGTGTTTTACCTAGCAGCAGCAAGTAGCATTTCCTGAATGATAATAGTTCAAGCCTATTACCTTTGAAACCACTATCCAACCTCTTTGGATGCTTTGTTTTGCACTGTCCTTTAAATGCAGCCAATATTGTTTCCCCTTTCCAATGTCTTATACAATTCTAGCAAGATTTATTTTTCTTACACTTCATCCTTTGCAATAAAAGCCACAATGTTATTTCCCTTCCTAATTTTTTGCTGTACTTGTTAATTTTTTGTTTCTTGTACAAACACACCCAGCCAAAATGAAAAACTCCACTAATTCTATCAAAAATAATCTGTTTATTTGCTTTTAAAATGAACAGTTTCATTGTGAGCATCATAAAATTATGCTCAACTGGTTAAATTTTAAGAGTAAATGCAAATTAATTTTTAGTATCTGTTATTTTCTGAAAGTGACTCCTCGACTGTCCTTCAGTATCTTCTATAAGAAATCTGAGCTGAATGAAGTTTTATCTACTGCATATTATTCCATTGAAACAAATTTTATTTTGATATGGAAATAAATTTACATTTTTGTATTCCAAGTGAAGAAGGGTTTGAAGAATATTTTTCCCATTCATGAAGCAAGTTAACAGATTTGTAAAATGGAAAGATTACCCTGGCAGCAGTGTTTGATAGTGGAACTTAGTAGTTAGTGTTGCAGGTACATTTTATGTTCTGATACAGAGTGCTTCACTTGACATTTGGCTGCAAAACATCTTCTGAGGAAAAACAACAACTTATAGGGGCTTTAACATTAAATTTCCAAGGTGTTTTATAAGTGAATTATGAAACATAGTGACATAGCTGTATTAAGGTTATTACACCAGATGAACCAGTGGTGAAGTGTTTAAATTAAGGCCAGAATTAGGAGTGTAGATTTTATGGGGCTGGATGAGGCTATAGAGATGGGGAGGGGCATGGCCAATTTGGGATTTGAAAACAAGGGTGAGAATTTTAAAATCAAGGCATTGTTTAATTGGGAATGTGGATCTGCAAGCATGGGAGTGATGGTAAACATGATTTTGTGATAATTAGAAAATGGGCAACAGAGTTTTGATAGACCACAAGTTTGTATAAGATAGCATTGGGAGACTAGAATTGTCATGTCAGATAAACTGAAGCAGGGATGAAGTGACTGATGTTACGGAAGTGTAAATGGTGATGACAGGTGTGTGTGTGGTATGTAGCTTATCTTGGTATCAGATATGACACTAAGACTGCAAACAGTCTAGTTTCATTCACGCAACAGTTGGTAGGGATGGGGATGGAATTTGTGGCGAAGGAATTGAATTTGCAGGAATGGAAGAAGGTGCTCTTAGTCATCCCAATGTTCAGTTGCCAAAATTTGTTTATCCATTACTGAATGTCGGTCAAATCCGAGACAGTACGGATGTTTGGGGGGGTGGGGGTGAAAGAAGGAGAGAGAGAGAGAGAGAGAGCTCTTTGTGGTCAGCATACGTGTGGAAGCTGGTTCTCTGTTTTCAGATGATGTCACTAGATAGCACGTAGATGGCAAATAGGAAGGGAGCAATGTAAAGGGTCTGTGGAGAGATAGAGGGATTCCAAAGATAATAGTGAGGTAGTGGGATGTATAGTTGGTATGCTGTAGCTATGTTTAAATAGATGAGAATGTAATCGGGTGAGTCCAGTCTTGCCCAGCTGATGACCATAAACAAGTGCTGGAGGAGGATGATGTGATCAACCATGTCAATGGCTGCCAACAAATTAAGAAGCACAAGGAGGGGTGTTTTAATTTGTCACAGTCATATGGGATATAATTTGAGCAAGTTATTTGCTTTCACCAAGCATAATGAAACCCTGGATTTGAAGTTAACTTTAGGATTGAAGTCACTTGAGTGTCTCAATATACTGAGATTTTTCCTTGTTTTGGAATTGCAGGATGATTCCAATGACAGAAGGTCATATTTTTGAAGTATAAGGCTCTTACAGCAAGCAGCTAATGATTTTAAGGTCCTCACGTTCTTGGTGGTTGAATACTTCCAATGATTAGAATTCCATTAGAGCAACATTTTTTGAGTGGCGTGCTATCCGTTTGGAATGCTAAAACAGTACTTTCTGGTAGTGAAGCATGCTGCTATTTGTCCAATAGCTGGACATTCCCTCATTTAACTTGCATTCACTAGGTTTAAATCTGACAGATGTTTTACAGCCCCATTGCAGCCAACCTCAACTTAATCTTGTGCGTCGAGGTTAACCGCAAAATGCCGAATGAGGCTGCTGCAAATGTGGAGTTGTTGTGCGAGTCTATATGAATTCCACTGACTGATACTACCCTGTAAACACTCCCTCAGGCAGCTTGCAATGAAATCTGTCTACATGATATGAAGGGTTTTGGTTATCACTCTAACATCCCAGTGATCCTAAGCAAATTGTGCTATTCAGTTGATGTTTTCCAGAATTATTTGTCTAGTCTTTTGCATCATGTATATTTTATTATTAGGGTTAGTACCATTTTTACTATGAGAGAAAAGTAAGACCACGGAAACCAAAAATCTGGCTGCCGGAATGGTTTATGTTGTTTCTACGACATTCTCTCCCCCTGAAAGCTTACAACATGGGCTATTTGCAGGTTTAAGTCATTGTGAGTGTTTTTTTGGAGTGGAGTGCTGTAGCATAAAGCTATTCCATACTTTCCCCATTTTTTTTAAACCTCTTTTTCCTGTTAAAAGAGCCAACACAGCAAACCATGGTACATGCAGAATTACCTTGCATGATAAGTACCAAAAATACAGACTACAGGCAGCAAAGCCTTGCCACATCCAATATACCATGCACATCAAGTTTAGCATAGTGGGAAATTAACAAGAAGTGTAAGTGCCATTGCATGGAACGTAACACAAAAACAAGGAGCAGGATTAAGCAATTTAGCCCCTCAAGCCTGCTCTGTCATTCAATACAATAGTGGCTGATCTCATCGTTGCTTCACCTTCCTGCCTACTCCCGTAACACTTCATCCTTCTGCTAAATAAAAGCCTTTCTTATCTCCTGAAATTTGTTCACTGTTCTGGTGTTGACTGTACTCAGGTGCAGAGAATTATACACATCCACAACACTTTGAAGTAATTACTTCTCATTTCTCTTTTTAAATATGTAATCACTTTGTCTATGTTCAGCAAAGGGAAGCATCCACTTGACGTTTTATCCTGTCAAGCTCTTTAGCATCTTGTATACCTCAATTCTTTTCTCATTCTTCTAAACTCCAGTGGTATAAGTCAAAACTGCTCATCTCTATCCCCAACCATTGTATATAGCTCACTGTGCAAATACAAAGAACAATGCAGATATATTAGTGTCTTCACCTGAAAGTTGAAGACATGGTGGATTATATGATCTCTGAGCTCTCCACTATCATAGATGCTGGTTCCAGTCCAGTTTGATTCATCAGTTGACTGCACTTGATCCAGTCAGTGACATGGTCCCTGATTAGATTGAGGTTGCAGTAATGTGTCTGGCAACTCTAATAGCCAAACTTTCAGTACAACTTTTATAACAATGTGGAAGATTGTCTAGATATTTTCTATAAAAAAGCATTATTATTCTGGCTCTCATGAAACACTAGCGGTCTGAAATGTTAATTTTTCTTTTTCTAGAATTGCTGCCTGACCTGGATTAGTATTTCCAGCATTTTGTTTATTATCTCTACAGTATTTTGCTTTTCTGTTGCCATACCAATAATGGCTTCCTCCGAATCATCAGTAATTTGAAGGCAGATGTCATTTAATAGTGTGACATTGAGTTAGTAATAATATGTGTCCTCACACTTTAGATCTCATCGTTATGCTGGTTCAGATATAATGCAAAAGTGGAATGCCAGAGGAAGGAGGAAAGTCTCAGATCAGATATCATGAGGATGGTGTCAAGGGGTCCTAGAACAGTTCAAATTACCATATATCAAAGAAAAACAATAGCAATAATTCCATAAAGGAAGATTGCTGTGTTTGTGGAGGGAAATCACAGCTATGTGATATCGCTGTAGGAGTTTCTCCGAAGTGTCAGCCCAATGTTCTGTTTATCTTAACATCAAACGTAGTCCAGTTCCTCTCCCTACTACAATAAGAAGGTGAAGGCCCTTAACTATATCAACGCAATTGGAGATGAACAAATATAGCTCAACCCTGTTGGATGATTTGAAGAAAAACTATTGCTTTGTTCTTTCACTTTTATAATCCATGGCTTTTAAAATGCTCTTTTAAAAGGAGAAGATGCACAGACCAGCGTAAAGTGACTCTAACTGCACGAGTGATAGCTTTAACTCTGTTGAAAACTCTTCAGTTCTATTATTCCAAGTTTTCCAACCAACTCATTGTAGAAGGCAAAAGGAATGGGATATTTTGAACACAGTTGCATTTACTACCTGTTAATAGACAGCACAATGGTTAGCACTGCTGCCTCAATGTCAGGGACGTGGGTTCGTTTCTGGCCTTTGGTGACTGTCTGGAATTTGCATGTTCCTCCTTATCTGCACGAGTTTCCACTGGGTGCTCTGGTTTCATCTCTCAATCTAAAGACGTGCAGATTAGATGGATTGGCAATGTTAAATTGCTTCACAGTGTTCGAGGATGTGCAGGTGAGGTGGATTAGTCATGATAAATTTGTGGGGTTGCAAGGATAGGTTGGGGAATGGGCTGGAGTAACATGCTGTGTTGGGTTGCATACTCCAAATGGCCTCCTTCACAAAGAACAAACAAAGAACAAAACAGCACGGGAAACAGGCCCTTTGGCCCAATGAGCCCGCGCCGCCACCCCGATGTTCCCACCTCTACCTGCGATCCCTGTGCATGTTTATAGATCTATGGATTAAAAACCAAATTTGAGACAATTTAGGGAGAATTTGTTTTGCCAGTTAGCCTAAGAGCACATCTTTGGGATGTGGGAGGAAACCAGAGCACTCGGAGAAAACCCACACAAGCACGGGGAGAATGCGCAAACTCCCACAGACACAGGCCCAAATCCATGTATTTGCACAGCACAACGATAGTCACTGCGCTGTCGTGTTGCCCATCAAATGGTCCAGGTCAAGCGTACACTAACGACGTGAAGCACTTGGATACTCTCAAAAAAAACCCAAGGGCAGCCCTCTCATGACCCATCGCGTGTATGCTCCTTGTTAGACAACAAGGTGGACCAAAGCACCTGTAGGATAAAAATAAGTACATCAATATCATCCTCCATTTATACACTTCCCAGGGACTCCCAAGGCTCATGATCCCTATTTTAAATCAGTTTTCTATACGCCTCCATTCCCATTCTGTTCATGTGCCCATCTAAGTATTTCTTAAATAACTCCAGAGTACCTGCCTCCGCCACTTTACTTGGCAGCGCATTCTATACCCCCACCACCCTCTGTGTGAAAAAACTCCCTCTAGCATCCAAATTATACCTTACCCCCCTCACCCTAAGCCCGTGACCCCTCGTGCTATTCGAGTCCATCCTAGGAAAAAGCTTAACCTTGTTTACTCTATCTATCCCCCTCTTAGATCTCCTCTAAGTCTACGTCTTTCTAAGGAAAACAGTCCCAATTTGCCTAACCTCTCCTCGTAACTCAGACCTTCCATACCAGGCAGCATCCTGGTAAACCTCCTCTGCACTCTCTCCAGAGTCTCCACGTCCTTCCGGTAGTAAGGCGACCAGAACTGGACGCAGTATTCCAAATGAGGTCTAACCAACGTTTTATACAACTGCAACGTTAAAGGCCAGCTCTTGTACTCTATACCCCTTCCTATAAAGGCTAGCATACTATATGCTTTCTTCACAACCTTCTCCACTTGCTCTGCCACCTTCAGAGACTTGTTCACCTGCACCCCCAGGTCCTGCTGTGTTTCTATACTCTTAATAGCTCTACCCTTTATCATATACCTCCCCCCTACATTCTTTCTCCTGAAATGCATCTCCTCACATTTATCAGGATTAAATTCCAAATGCCATCTGTCTGCCCAAGCTATGTCCTGCTGCATCGCCTGACAATGCTCCTCACTATCCGCAAGTCCAGCCATCTTTGTATCGTCTGCAAACTCGCTGATCACTCCACTTACTCCCTCTTCCAAGTCATTTATATATGTTACAAATAGAAGAGGTCCCAGTACCGAGGCCTGCGGCACACCACTAGTGACCGACCTCCAGCTAAAAAAACACCCTTCCACTATTACTCTCTGTCTCCTATTACCAAGCCAGTTACTTATCCATCTAGCTACCTGTCCTTGTATCCCATTAACCTTGATCTTCTCAACTAACCTCCCATGAGGTACTTTGTCAAACGCCTTACTAAAATCCATATGGACGACATCAACGGCTCACCCTTCGTCCACCGTTTTCGTCACCTCCTCAAAAAATTCTACCAGATTTGTAAGGCACGACCTCCCCTTAAATCCATGCTGCGTATCCCTAATCAGATCGCATCGCTCTAAGTGCCTACACATCCTATCTCTTAAGAATCCCCTCCAACAGCTTCCCTACCACTGACGTCAAACTTATCGGCCTATAATTTCCAGGGTTATCCCTACTACCCTTTTTAAACAATGGTACAACATTAGCTATTCTCCAGTCCTCTGGGACCTCACCTATGTCCAAGGAAGAGACAAAGATTTGCGTCAGATGCCCAGCAATTTCACCTCGCACCTCCCTAAGCAGCCTGGGATAAATGCCATCAGGCCCCGGAGATTTATCAGTTTTAATGCTACCTAGAAGCTCTAACACTTCCTCCCTCGGTAGGGATATTTCCCTCAACTGGTCCACAGCTCCCTCAGAGACGGGAGCTGTCAACAAGCCCCTCTCCTTCGTGAATACCGACGCAAAGTATTCATTCAGGATCTCCTCCATTCCCTTGGGCTGTAAGCACAATTCCCCTCCTCTGTCCCTAAAAGGTCCGATTTTTTTTTCCCTCTAACCACCCTCCTATTCCTAACATAGGAGTAAAAAGCCTTCGGATTTTCCTTAATCCTATCGGCTAAAATCATTTCATGCCCCCTTTTTGCCCTTCTAACTCCCCGTTTGAGCTCCCTCCTACTCTCTCTGTATTCCTCCAACGCTGTCTCCGTTCCCAACTGCTTTGACCTGTCATATGCCTCTCTTTTCTTCCTAACCAAATCTTCAATATCCCTAGTAATCCACAGCTCTCTAATCCTACCTTTCCCATCTTTCCTCTTGGCCGGCACGTATTTATCTTGCAACATTTTCAGTATTCTCTTGAAAGAGTCCCACATGCCTAGCGTGGACTTACCCTTGAACAACCGTTCCCAGTCAGTTTCCATATTCACGTCCAAGGATTCTATAGGGATTCTGTAATAATCCTAAAATATAAAAAGAAAATACTGTAGGTTCTAGAAATCTGAAACAAATATGTCAGGCACCATCAAGTGGAGGTAATGCAAGTTTGGCATACTGTTAGGATAGTTTGCAGTTTGTGTTGACCTATTTTATCTGCCAGCTTCCTGCACGTGCCAGTTTTTCACATTTCTCTTTCTGCTTATCTTTTTTATTTGTGATATTACATGATCAACTCTTTCTGAAATTGTTGTTTTTCCTAGTCCTGTGGTCTCATTTTATTTGTCTTTTGACACCTTGGTCAAGTCGGCGGGGGGGTTTATGACGACTTTGGTTTCAGGATGTTGACTCAACCCTTCTTACGTTGGAATTATTTGGAGGCTGATTGTCAAAAGTTTGAATGCAGTTAATACTGAACCTTGATTATATTTTTTTACACGCAAAAAGAAAATAGAGTAAAATGTGTTCTGCCATTAATCTCTGTCGCATTTTATATTGTAGAATTGTTCGTGGTGATATTGAATAGAGTTGTCGTTGGCAACAAAAACAAAGGGTTTGTGTTTAGCTTTGTTTTTGTGACCCAGAGTCATTTTTTGACTCCTGTTTCAATTGTGGTATATGTTCACAGCGGCCTGATGTCACTGAATAATTCCTTCTGTTTTTTATTTGTGTACAGTTATTGCATACAACTTGTCAGAATGAAAATCTAATTTTGTAACTGCCTTAAGAACATGTTTGGAAAATCATAATTTTAACTTTGAGAACAGGAACTAGCTATTTTCATTTGCTTTCACTTAAGCATCAGAGTGACCTTATCCACAGCATCTGAAATGCTCATTAAAAATTTAGCAAGTGTATTGTACCTGCGACGGATTTTACACCATTGAATTTATAAAGATGGAAGAATGAGCAGATATGTAGAGTTTGTCCTATTGACTCCAAATTTGAATACAAATTAGGTGTCTGATTTTATTCCACCTGGGCTGAACCTACCATAATTTTAATTGAAAGACAAAACGGGAAAAGCTAGAAAATCTCAGGTCAGTTAGCATCCGTGGTGAAAGAAACTAAGTGAATGTTTTCAGATTGGTATCCTGTTGTTAGAATTGGAAGTAATTTGGGATATAACACCTTTTTTCAGAAATGCAGGGAAAGTGGCTAGGACAGAGCAAAAAGGAATGTCTGTGATTGAATTGAAAGCAGGACAGGTTAAATGACAAAAGGATGATAGTGCAAGGCAAATGGAATGGGGCTAGTAAAGAAAGAAAGGATGAATTTAGAGGAGATGTAAGTGTGATGAGCAGGATCCTCATCACCAACAGCTCCCATTCAAAAACAAAACACAAGAAATGGAGGCAGTAGTTACAATCTAAAATTAACAATTGAATCCAAAGGCTGTAAAGTGTTCTGTCAAGAGATGATTTTTTTCATACTGTTCCTCAAGCTTATGTTGAGTGTCATTGGAGCATTTTAGCAGGCTGAGGATGGAAATGTCAGAGTGAGAGTGAAGAGAATTAGAGTGGATTGGGGTGTTACAGAGGGAAGCATCTGTTCAGAGGTCTGATACGGGAGGTGAAAATGGTGGCATTATAGTACGACTGATAGGATCCATAGAGGAGGATCTGTGGAAATTAAAATTATAGAATGGAAAGTGAGGGCAAGTGCATCACTATTATGGTTCTAAAGGGGAGGAATGGAAGGATAGAAGCAGAAGTGTAGGCAGTAAAAGGGACATAGTTAAGGGCTCTGTCAATCAGTGGTTGAGGAAAAGAAGAACAGCGCTGCTGTGGTTGTATCTGTAAAATAGATGGGACAAATTATGAGTATGAAATAGAGTTCTTACAAAACGTAGGATATGAGCAAGTAGCCAAGGTGTCTTTGCAGTGGCATATGTTGGATAATAGCCTATTCCCAAAAATGAAAACTGAAGTTGAGAAAAAGGAGAGAAATCAGAGAGGCTGTACGATGTTGAGAAAAGTTGGAAACAAAGTTGATGAACTTTTCTAACCTAGAACAGGAATCTATTACCATGTATTGAAACAAGCAGTAAGGGAGAAGTCTGTGAAGGATTAAAAGATTGCTCCACGAAAAGACTATCATGGTTAGAACCAATTGGGTTCCTAAACATATTTTTATTGCAGGGAGTGAGTGGAGTTAAAGAATTGTCCAATGAACATACGTTTAGCCAGGTAGAGGATGGGAACTGATTGGAGCTACATTCAAGAATGAAAATGAGAGCCCTAGCATCATGCTCCTGACTTGTGCTTTATAAAGGGTGGGCAAGTTTTGGAGAGTCAGGAGGTGAGTTACTTGTCCACAAGATTCCTCCTAACTTTTGATCTGCTGTTGTGGTCATGGTATTCAAATAAAGGTCATAGAAGTTTACAGCGTGGAAACAGACTGTCAGGTCCAATTTGTTCACACCGTTTTAACTATTAAGCTAGTCCCAGTTGCCTGGTTGATCCATATCCCTCTATACTCATCTTATCCATGTAACTGTCTAAATGATTTTTAAAAGATAAATTATACCTGCCTCTACTCTACCTCCTGGCAGCTCATCCGAGGCACACTCCACCCTCTGAAAAAAGTTGCCCCTCTGGACCCTTTTGTGTATCTCCCCTCTCACTTTAAACCTATGCCCTCTAGTTTTAGACTCTCCTACCACTGGGAAAAAATATTGACTATCTACTATATCTATGCCCCTCATTATTTTATAGACCAGTGGGGGAAAAAATCCCAGTCGATCCAACATCTTATAACTCAAACCATCAAGTTCTGGTAGCATCATAGTAAATTTTTTTCTCCACTCTTCCTAGTTTAATAATATCCTTTCTATAATAGGACGACCAGAACTGTATACAGTACTCCAAGTGTGGCCTTGCCAACGTCTTGTACAACTTCAACAAGACCCCCTGTATTCATTGTTCAACAAGACTCTTGTATTCAGTGTTCTGACCAATAAAACCAAACATGTCAAATGCCTCTCACCACCCTGTCCACCTGTAACTCCACTTTCAAGGAGCTATAACTCTCCCCAACACCCTACAATTAGCTGAGTAATTCCTGTCCTAGTTTGATCTACCACAATGCGTCACCTTGCATTTATCTAAATTAAACTTCTGCCATTCATCAGCCCACTGGCCCAATTGATCAAGATATAGCTAGTTCCGTTCAGTTTCTGGTGAGCAGTAATCCACTGGATATTGATAGTGGGGATTCAGCAATGGTGATGCCATTGAATGGGGAGATGGTTGAGATTTCTCTTGATGGAGATGAACATTGTGTGGCAATAAGTGGCATAATGTCTGAATGCCATCGGGTCATGCTGCATATAATCAGACTGCTTCAGTATTTGAGAAGTCTTGAGTGGTGCTGAATATTAATGCAACTATCAGCAAACAATCCCAGTGCTGACCTCATGAGAGAAGAAAGGTCATAGATGAAGTTGGGCCTGGGACATGACACCAAGGAATTCCTGCAACCATGTCTTTGGGGAAATTGAAATCTAACAACCACAACCAGCTTTCTCTGTGCCACCAGTGGAGATATTTCCCCTTGTGACCAGGTTAGGAGAGGTAGCTGACACCTCTCCCACTACTGCTCCCCCCCCAACCACTTGTTCCATCCTGTGTTTATAAGAGTTTGAAGTTTTTAACAATGTGATATTGCCAGTTCAGTTTGTACTTTACTGTTCCTCAGTGTAAGAATTTGCCAGCCAAATTCCTTGATATATTACTAAATTTCCTTTGTAAAAAATGCAGAAATTATTAATAGGTTTAAAATGCACAAATATGCTCAACTTCTCACTGGTACAAAAACCACACTGAACATCCCCCAGGCATATACAGAAGAAACAAAATCTTAGGATATCAGGTATTAACCTGGCTAAAAAGGTAAAATCAGAAAAGTTGTTTCTTGTTTGAGTGCTTGCCCACAGCTAGAGAGTTACTTTCCACATGGCTATTGATTCTTTGTCTTCTCACTGAAGCAGTTGCTCTGCAGTCAAGGCTGGTCGATTTTCTTTTTCTCATTACAGTGATGTTCATTTGGGATCATCCTTTTAGGAGTTTTGTTTTCAGCGATGAGATCTTTTGATTGGGTTTCAAACCACAAACAGGGCTTAGCTTTGTTAAGCTATTCCCCTTAGTTGAAATGTCAATCACGAGGGGACATACGTTCAAGATGAGGGGCAGGATGTTTGGGAGCATGCGAGGGAAAACTCGTTCACCCAGAGGGTGGTGATGGTCTGAATGTACTGCCTGGGAGGGTGGTGGAGGTTCCCTCACATCTTTTAGAAAGTATCTAGGTAAAAACCATAGTCCTCAATGTTATGATGTGTCACATACTGACAGATGGGATTACATGGGAGTTCAGGTGTTTCTGATGTGTAGGTGTGCAGACTTGATGGGTCAGAGGGCCTCTTCTGCATTGGATGATTTGATGATATGAGAGCAAGAGAAGTAAGGAGCTTGCTATTACTATTGCTATGGTAGTTTCTACCTGCACACACACTCAAGAGTTGGTTAACATAATGTCTCTCTTGTTTTGGTTTGGGGATTGGCCACTATTTCTGATAGATTCTGCAGAGCTATCTCTAAACACGTGGCCTTCAAAATTGCAACTTGGTAGCTGCAGTATGCCGTGTGCTTTGTTTAGTGCACACGTCCAGCAGATTACATTAATTAATATTCTACATAGTACATTTTTGTAACTTCTCTAATTCCCTTTGGCATTAATTTTGCTAGGGCTCCATGATACTACACTAAGTTAAATATAGCCTTAATGCTAAGGTTGGCAGGCACTGTTAATGGCCCATCACCTAGCTGATGATTGAGAGTAGACTGAAGGGGTGGTGTTTGGACAAATTGGATTTGTCCTGCTATTTCAGCATACCTGAGCAATTTTCCTCGTTGTCAGGGAGATGCAGTGTTGTAGTTGGACTGGAATAGCTTGGCTAAGAGCATAACTAGTTCTTGAGCATAAGTCCTTAGTACTGTTGCCGGAATGCTGTCAGGATCCATAACCTTTGTAGTATCCAGTGTTATCAACTGTTTCTTGATTCACATTTGAGTGAATTGAATTAGATGAAACCGATTCTGGGAATCGCAGGGTGAGGCCGTGATGTGTCATCGACTTGGCACTGCAATCAGAGTTCACTATTAGCAAGTGAACACCAAGCAGCTTAAGCTAATTATTAACCTTTTTCCAACATGTGATGACAGTAGGACAAATTCACTCCAGCCAATTACAACCCCATCAGTCTCTCATCTTCAGCAAAGTGATAGAAATGTTATCAAGCAATAATTAGTAATACTGGTGTGATAAAAATATTTGTAATTCATAATTTGAGTTTTTCATGGACACCTTACTAAGGTCAAAAGCCTTGAATGTGAAATGTTTGGATATGCTTTTCCATCTTGGTTTTGATACTGCAAATGGCTTTTAATCTGCAATGATTTATAATACTGACATTATCAAAATATTGTTGAGTTATTCCTGTTTCAGTAATCTAGAAAGTAATTGAGATGGAATAGGCTGGGTAATGTAATCTACAATGCCATAATTTTTCTGGAATTCAACAAGTGTTTTGTGGAGCCAGCCTGGATCATGCGTTTTGCAACCTGAATAGGATAAGCATGATATGTTTCACCTCAGGTATGACTCAAATGACCACTAAGGAGCTTTTATCAAACAAAGTTTAATTAAGAATATAGTTAACATCTTTAATAAGAAAATTAGCAAAAGCTTTTAGCAATTACAAATGAAAACAAAGCAACTGTAATATATAATCCTCAACAAATATATTTAAGATGTTCAAGTTGAAACTAATCCCATAAACAACTCTTTGAACAGGTTCAACCCTAATGCTCCTAATAAAGGAATTGAGTCCTTTGAATGAATTCTTCAGTTCTCTTGATACACGCAGAATAGTTTGGAGTCAGAATAGCTTCCTGGAACACCACAGAGACTTTAGGCAAACTATGAAGAGCAGATTTCTCCCCTTCAGAAAAGCAAGACTTACTTTCAAAAAACCAACAGAATTTCTAAATGAAACGAGCAAGAAAAACATTTCTTTTCAGCTTGCTGTCCCTTCTAAAAAGCTCAGAACTGAAAATGAAAGAACAGGTCACTTGAACTGCTAACCAGTTTGTCTCCTAATACTGCAGAGCCATAAAGGATTCCACAGTAAAAATAAAAAATTAAGCAGCAATAAAAGGACATCTTCAGACAAGCTGGTTTCATAATGAAAAGCCAAAATGGTCTGCTTACAATTGTAAAACAAATGATGTGGAGGGAGGGGGAATTTCAAAGGTATACTAAAGTTACAATTGTTAAGTTGACTAGTAAACTTCATTATTAATGAAGGCTAATAATATACAGTTTTCATTGAACAGGAGTCAGAAACTCAACCAGAAACGATCACAGACAGAATTCTAATAAAATGCAATTTGACTTATCCTTGTTCTGCTGTTGGTAAGATATTGTATGTTACAGAACATAAAATATATTGCCTAATTCCCATTGAGCAGAGCCAAGATGTTTATGAATAATTTCCATTTTCCAATGTTATTAGCTACACAGAAGAATGAAAATTGCCACCCAGCTTCTAGCTAGCAGTCCTTTTATAATGACATTAGCCCCTCAATAGTAAAGGCACTGGCCTGTGTGACCTGATCAAGTTTGATAAGTTATGTGTAATCAGTATTGTCATAAGACTTTTTATTATATTTATTTTTTGTATTGTGTAGAAGCCTGATAATAAACTAGCAACTTTTACAGATGCACCATGGAAGCATTCTTTCTGGTTGTATCACAGCTTGGTATGGTTTCTGCTCTGCCCAAGACTGCAAGGAACTACATCCATCACACAAACCAGCCTCTCATGTACTAACTCTGTCTACACTTCCTGCTGCCTCGGCAAAACAGCCAGCATAATTAAGGACCTCATGCACCCAGACATTCTCTCTTCCACCTTCTTCCGTTGGGATAAAACACAAGTCTGAGGTTGTGTACCAACCGACTCAAGAACAGCTTCTTCCCTGCTGCTGTCAGACTTTTGAGTGGACTTACCTTGCATTAAGTTGATTTTTTTTATACTCTAACTATGACTGTAACACTACATTCTGCACTCCCTCCTTTCCTTCTCTATAAACGGTATGTTTTGTTTGTCTCGCATGCAAGAAACAATATTTTTTATGATAATACATGTGACAATAAAGCAAATCAAATAGTCTTTCTATGTGCACACCCTTGGATAATCGGCAGCATTCGGAAGAAGCGATAAACAATTTATTTCCATATCAGTTTATCAAGTTAATAATAGCTGTTTTGTATCCGTGAATTAGGGAAAGTACTTTTATTCATTGTTAAAGTTCAGAAGATATTAAAATCTGAAACTGAGGAAGTACAGTTGTGAGGGAGTTGACAATAAAAAAAATATTTTTTGTAAATGTTTGATATTGTGCTATTCAGTAAAGATGCAGAGACTAGAGAGAAGCAAGAAGCAAATTTCATGAACTGATATGGTAATGCTAAGTTGACTGGTTCTGCTGATATAGGACTGACCAATTCTAAATTATGCTGACTGATTACCCTAATCAGCAAAACAAAAAAAAATTCCTGTATGCAGAAATGAGACCAGGTGAACCGTTCATCGTTTGCTGTCCTCCTTCACTTTCTAATTGTTAAGTTCACTGAGTGTTAGAGATCAAGTAGCCAGTTCAATAAAGAGCTGCAGTCATTTTCTGCATTGCATTGTTAACATTATTGAAAAAGTAAAATATTGCTGCTCGATGTATGTGGGATCACAGTTTGTACTTGATAGGACAGTGCTTCTCAGACGTGGGAATATCAACTGTCTGACTCCATCATTGATGTAATTGAGAAGTGGTGAGAACAGGACCTTTTGAACTCTACAGCTAAGTGACTGGGGAAAGAAGCACCTGGATTCTATAGACCAATGAAATCTCATGATGTCAGATGGTAGAATGTAATTGCCTCCGATATATGAGAACTGTTAACAAAGAACAAAGAAAATTACAGCACAGGAACAGGCCCGTTGTCCCTCTGACCATGCTACCTGATTTAATTAAAACCTCCTATCCTTCTGGGGATCATTATCCCTGTATTCCCATCCCATTCATCTATTTGTCAAGGCTCCTCTTAAAAGTCACTATTGTATCAGCTTCCACTACCTCCCCCAGCAAGGAGTTCAGGTACCCAGCCTCTATGTAAAAAAAAAACTGCCTTGTTCATCTCCTTTAAACATAAAACGAGAACATAGAACACTACAGCACAAACAGGCCCTTTGGCCCACGAGTTGCGCTGATCACATCTATACCTACCAATCCACAGACCTGTCTATAACCCTCTATCCCATTCGTTTCCATATACTCATCCAGAAGTCTTTTAAAAGACCCCAGCGAGTTCGCCTCTACTACCTCCGACGGCAGCCGATTCCATTCACTCACCACCCCCTGAGTGAAAAATTTTACCCCTAACATCCCCTCTGTATTTGTTTCCCTGCACCTTAAATCTGTGTCCTCTCGTAGTGACCATTTCAGCTCAGGGAAATAGCCTCTGAGAATCCACCCTATCTATTCCTCTCAACATTTTATAAGCCTCTATCATGTCGCCTCTCAACCTACATCTCTCCAGTGAGAAGAGTCCCAGCTCCCTCAACCTGTCTTCATAAGGCCTGCCTCCCAATCCAGGCAGCATCCTTGTAAATCTCCTCTGCACTCTTTCAATAGCTTCTACATCCTTCTTATAGTGAGGCGACCAGAACTGCGCACAATACTCCAAGTGGGGTCTGACAAGGGTCTTATAAAGCTGCATCATTATCTCCTGACTCCTAAACTCAATTCCTTGATTATTGAAGGCCAGTACACCATACGCCTTCTTGACCACTTCCTCCACCTGCGAGGCTGATTTAAGAGTCCTATGGACCCGTACCCCGAGATCCTTGCTCTACAACACAGCTAAGACTCCTACCCTTGATATTGTACTTCTTCATCCCATTATTCTTGCCAAAATGGATCACTACGCATTTATCCGCGTTGAAGTCCATCTGCCACTTCTCCGTCCAGTCTTGCATCCTGTCTATGTCCCGCTGCAACTTTTGACAACCATCCAGACCATCCATAACACCACCGACCTTTGTATCGTTGGCGAACTTACTAACCCATCCCTCCACTTCCTCATCCTCATGTCATTTATGAAAATGACAAACAGCAGGGGTCCCAGAACAGATCCCTGAGGCACTCCATTGGTGACCGACCTCCTTGCAGAAAAAGACCCATTCATCTGCCTCCTGACAGCAAGCCAGTTCTGGATCCATAAGGCCAAAGCCCCTTGGATCCCATGCCCTCTCACCTTCTCAAGAAGCCTTGCATGGGGGACCTTATCAAACGCCTTGTTAAAGTCCATGTACACCACGTCCACCGCTCTTCCTTCGTCAATGTGTTTATCACATTTTCAAAGAACTCAACTAGGCTTGTAAGGCACGACCTGCCCTTGACAAAACCATGCTGACTATTTCTGATCAGTCTAAACTTCTCCAAATGTTCATAAATCTTGTCGCTCAGAAGCCTCTCCATCAGCTTACCAACCACTGAAGTCAGACTCACCGGTCGGTAATTTCCTGGACTATCCTTGTTCCCTTTCTTAAAAATAGGAACCACATCCGCAATCCTCCGGAACCCCTCCTGTTTCCTTGGACGATGCAAAGATCATCGCCAGGGGCTCTGCAATCACTTCCCTCACTTCCCACAATAACCTGGGGTATATCCCATCCGGTCCCGGCGACTTGTCTGTCTTGATAGAATTTAACAGGTCTAACACATCCTCTTTCCTAACATCCACATACTCAATCTTTTCCGTTTGCCTCAAACCTGCAGTACAACCTCCCAGTTCACTTTCCACCGTGAATACTGAGGCAAAGTACTCATTAAGCACCTCTGCCATTTCTTCTGGATTCTCACAGACATTTCCCCCTTCACCTTTTATAGGTCTTATCCCTTCTCATCCTTTTACTTTGCTCCTCGCACCTTAAACCTGTGCCCCTTAGTAATTGACTCTTCCACTGAGGGGAAAATGCTTCTGACTATCTATTCTGTCCATGCTTCTCATAATCTTATAGATTTCTATCAGGTCTTCTCCAACCATTCTTATATACCAGGCAACATCCTGGTAAATTTTTTCTGTACCCTCTCCGAAGCCTCCACATCCTTCTGGGAGTGTGGTGACCAGAATTGAACACAGTATTCCAAAGTGTGGCCTGACTAAGGTTCTATAAAGCTGCAACAGGACTGGCCAATTTTTAAACTCAGTGTCCTAGCTGATGACAGTAGGCCTGCCGTATACTGCCATGACTACCTCTTTCACCTGCATTGCCACTTTGTGACCTGTACACTTGTACACGCAGGTCCCTTTGCCTCAATATTCTTAAGGGTTCTGCCATTTACTGTACATTTTCTATTTGGATTAGACTTCCCAAAATGAAAGTTCAATCCTGACAACCTCAGTTGTCAGGATTGAACTTCATCTGCCACCTCTCTGCCCAAGTCTCCAACTGATCTGTATCCTCTGGTCACGAACTTCTTACTGTATCCTCTGGTCCTCATTGCTATCCGCAAATCCACCAACCTTTGTTGTCTGCATATTATTAATCAATTCCTCAATCATTTTTATATATATTAATAAAAATAAATAACAAAGGTCCCAACACTGATCCCTGAGGAATGCCACCTGTCACAACCTTCCATTCAGAAATGCATCCTTCCACTGCTACCCTCTGTCTTTGACCGAACCAGTTTTGTATCCACGTAGGCAACTCACCTCTGATGCAATGTGACTTCATCTCCTGCATGAGCCTGTCATGAGGGACCTTGTCAAAGGCCTTACTGAAATCCATGTTGAAAACATCCACTGCCCTATCCTCATCAATCATCATTGTCATTTCCTCAAGAAATCTGATCAAGTTAGTGAGACACAACCTCCCCTTCACAAAACCATGTTGCCTTTTGCTAATACATTCACTTATTTCCACTGGGAATAAATCCTGTCTTGAAGAATCCTATTCAAAAATTTCCCTGATGCAAGGCTCACTGGTCTATAATTACTTGGATTATTCTTGCCATCCTTCTTAAACAAAGGAACAACGTTGGCTATTTTCCAATCCTCTGCGACCTCCCCTGTTTGGAGATCAGCGTTAGACTGGGGTAAGCACAATAAGAAGTCCAACAGGTTTATTTGGTAGCACAAGCCACAGGCTTTTGGAGCGCTGCTCCTTCACCAGGTGAGTGGGAGTTTTGTTCACAAACAGAACATATAAAGACACAAACTCAATTTACAAAATAATAGTTCGAATGGTCTACAAATGTATTCCTCAATCTCCTGCTGGCACTAGGCTGGCCTAGTGTAAATCCCCAACATTGTGACTACACCTTTCCCATTCCTGAGCTCTACCCATGTTGCCTCGCTATATGAGTTCTCTGAAGTGCTCTCCCGGAATACAGCTGTAATATTCTCCTTAACTAGTAGTGCAACTCCCCCACCTGTTTTACATAGGCCTCTATCCTACCTGAAACATCTGTATTCTGGAATGTTGCGCTGCCAATCCTGTCCTTCCCTTAACCAAGTTTCTGTAATGGCAACAACATCACAGTCCCGAGTACTAATCCAAGCTCTAAGTTTATCTGCCTTACTTGTTACACTTCTCGCATTGAAATAAATGTACTTCAATCCACCAGAGCTGTCTGATGAGCAATCCTATCTTGCCTGCTATTTTTCTGAGTCTTACTGGCCTATTCTCTGATTCCCCTTCAGCTAATTCACCTTTGCTTTGGTTCTCACCTCCTTGCCAAATTAGTTTAAATCCTCCCATGTGACACTAGCAAACTTCCTGATCAGAATATTTATACCCTTCCAGTTTAGATGCAACCCGCTGTCCTTGTAAGGTTCCACCTGCCCCAGAAGAGACCGCAATGGTCCAGACATCTGAAACCCTCCCTCCTACACTAGCTGTTTAATCATGTGTTGAGCTCCATTATCTTTGTGTTCCTAGCTTCACTAGCATGTGGCACAGGGAATAATCCTGAGATTAATTTTTATTAGTGATTGGCTGATGACTAATGGTGGAAAACTTGTTCTGATCAATATACTGTAACTGGTGGTATTGGAATGCTCAGGGCCTTTGCTTCAGAGAGCCCAATGCTATCTCTCTCTGTCTCTGTCTCTCTCTCTCAGCAATCATTGGTCAAATAAAGTTATGTCTTTAACCAGGATACTGACTTGGCGAGTCTTTGTACTAGCTAAGTTTTGGCAATATCTAGTTTCTGAAAAAACCCTGCAACACTGTTTTAATTTGTGTAAGCTTGGTTTATTTGGTTGCTCACTTTTCCCTGTGATTTTTGCCTAATCCACAACATGAACTCTGAATCGACCTTCCCAATAAAGAGATCACATTGTCAGAAGTTCTGCCTTTTGGATGAGACGTTGAACCATCCTTTTGCTAAGGTAGACAAAAATAAAAATGTATGAAACAGCAGACATTTTTCCTGGGATAGACCAACATTCCTTCCTCCACTCATGCCAGTAAGAAACTTACTGTTAAATTGGAGATAAGAATTTTTTTGATGGATGTTAGTCTATCGAATTTTCTTGTTAAGAAATCAGTGCAGTTTTATTCAAAGCTGAGTTGGATAGCTTTTTCTGTTGACGAGAGAGTTGAGGGTTATTGTGGGGGTAGCAACCAGAAAATTGGAGCTGAGCCCACAAGCGTATGAACTTGGAGCAGGTGTTGGCTATTCCATCCTGAGAGCCTGCACCATCATTTAACAAGATCATGACTGATCTGATTGTAATCTTTACCACGTTCCTACCTGCTCCTGATGACTTTTTAGCCGCCTGCCTATCAGATCAGTTGTGGTATTAGCAAAAAGCAGAGCAGGCTTGAAGGGCCAAATGCCGTACTTGGGATTTATTTTATTGTTTGTAACATCTTGCTGTGTGCATTTTGGCTAATAGCTACATATATTAACACATTAATTGCTTGAAGATATATATTGTGACATAAATACACGTTCTTTAAAAATGCCAATTTTATTTGGTTTTCTGTATATACTAAATTGATGCTGCTTAAAGTCAGTTGGAGTGAATTGACATCAGGCTCCTTCTGTGTAGCTGTGTGCTTGCATTATGATTTGCTTGATTATGCAACAGATCACAACACACTGATGTCCTTGGAATTCTGGAGGTCACATCTTTCATATTTGCTATGTGAACAATGCATTTGCTATCAACAGACAGTCAAGGCCAAAGTACTTAAAATGGCCGTTGAATTGTTCAAATTGATTGGGATTGTGGCTCACTATCTACCGGAGTTTAATTGAACTTGAAGTTGGGAAAGGTAAATGTACTTTTTATAGAGCTCCCTGTTTGCTTTTGAGATTCTATGCACTTAACTAAAACCTGACTTGCAGCTGACATCCTTTCCCATTGCTGTAGAGCTGCATGTGTATATGTGAGTATGAGCATATCGAGGAATAGTCATTTGGTGGTACAGAACTTGAGTATTGCTTAAAAAAAAAAGAAATTTTATCAAAGCTTTTCACCTTGCACTTCGCTGGACAATTGCAAGAATACCAATGTCAGGGAACGTAACTTTGTGCTTTTAAGAGAATGTTGATTGGCAAGTGAATGTAATTTGTAGAAGTATTGCCAGTAATTGGCAGTTAACTCCCAAACATTGTTCAATTTTTAAAGCAGACAGTTTGACTCTGGTTAAGTTGACAACACATTTAAGATTGTGAATCGAACTAGTGAGCTGCATTTGAATGTACTGCAAGCTACACATTAATACATAAGACCTTTTTTAACAGACAAAGAGCATATAATCACATTGCGCCAATTTCAGTTAAGCAAAATAGGTGATAGGTGTTTGCTGATTCATTCTTCATGACAATACGTTGACCATTTAGAATCAAGCTACCATCTTTAAATGATGCTTGGCAGTTAACTGCCCATGGCATTAACTGGTTGCATTCACCATGGCATTGCCTCTACCAATCGCAGCACTGTTCTCTCTCTCAGCATACAATTGTTGACAATGGTATTTTTGGTTGTCGTGATGAATGCATGATGAAAAGCTTAAACAGAATGTCCTTTTTAGCAATGTAAAAGAATGTGGATCATGTTTGATTTTAAAAAAGTGTCTCATGCTGATCTATTGAACAGATGCAACAATACTTTCTCCCTCTGTGTCAACAAAACGAAGGAAATTGTCATTGACTTCAGGAAGCATAATGGAGAACATGCCTCTGTGTACATGTCAAAGGGAATTAATTAGAAATGGTCGGGAGTTTCAAGTCCCGTCCCCACACCTCCAAACCTTCCCCATCCCAAAACTGTCATTAAAAAAAACCCTTAGGAGACTAAGGAAATTTGGCATATCTGCTACAACTCTCACCAACGTCTACAGATGCGCAATAGAAAGCATTCTTTATTGTTGTATCACAGCTTGGAATGGCTCCTTCTCTGTTCACGGCAGCAAGAAACTACAAAAGGTTGTGAATGAAGCCCTGTCCATTATGCAAACCAGCCTCCCATCCATTGACACTATCTACACTTCCCACTGTCACAAAAAAGCAGCCAGCATAATTAAGGACCCATGTACCCTGACATTGTTTCTTCTACCTTCCTCCTTCGGGAAAAAGATACAAAAGTCTGAGATCACGTCCCAACTGACTCAGAAACAGCTTCTTCCTTGCTGCCTCCAGACTTTTGAATGGACCTACCTCACATTAAGTTGATCTTTCTCTACATCCTAGCTATGATTATAATAGTACATTCTCCACTATCTCCTTTTCTTCTCTAAAAACAGTCTGCTTTGTCTGTATAGTGCACAAGAAACAATACTTTTCAGTATATACTAATACATATGACAATGATAAATCAAATAAATGCTTTTGATTGTGACAATGGGAATAGGCCACAGGTAGTGGCAGGGAAAGTGTTATGTACGACTCTGCTGCAAGAACCTTATCCTTCTTACATATCACCATTTTTTTCCTGTGCTGTACTTTCATCAAGACAATCATCCTTGTATTTAAATCTGTTTATAGACTCAACTTTTCTCATCTCCCTAAAACCTTACTTTAAAATAAAACAAAAAGTGCTGCAAACTCTTCGGACATCTCTGGAGACAGGAATGTCAAGTTCATGTTTCATTTCTCTGAACCAGAAGGATCATACTTGCATGATATTAACTGTAGCATCCTTTCTCTGAATGACCTGAGTTTTTCCAGTAATTTTTGTCTTAGTTCTCCCAATATCTTGAAATTTTAGCACCTGCAGTAATTTGCTTTGTGTTCTGTTTCTCCAACTCTGGTCTTTTATGAAGCACTTGTCCATTTGGACTCAACATAGTACACTACAGCACAAACAAGCCCTTCAGTCCACAAGTTGTGCCAATCATATCCCTACCTACCAGGCCTATCTTTAACCGTCAATCTCATTAAATCCCATGTACTCATCCAGAAGTCTCTCAAAAGACCCCAACGAGTTCACCTCCACCACCACTGACGGCAGCTGATTCCAATCACTCACCACCCTCTGAGTGAAAAACTTACCCCTAACATGTCCTCTGTACCTACTCTCCAGCATCTTCAACCTGTGTCCTCTTGTAGCAACCATTTCAGCCCTGGGAAATAACCTCCCTGTCCTCCCTATCTATACCTGTCAACATCTTATAAACCTCTATCAGGTCACTCTCATCCTTTTGTCTCTTCAGGGAGAAAAGACCTAGCTCCCTCATAAGGCATGCCACCCAATCCAGGCAACATCTTTGTAAATCTCTGTACCTTTCCACATCCTTCTTGTCATGAGGCGACCAGAACTGTGCACAGTGGTCCAAGTGGGGTATGACAAAGATCTTACAAAGTTGCAGCATTATCTCCCGTTGTCTTCAACCCGTGATTGGCAGACATACCTTCAGTTGTCATTTCCCAGTGTTTTGACGGTATTTGCTTAAACCATCTCTGCTTCTCCATTCCTTTTTTCTTCCAAGATCTTCAAACACCAGATTTTGGTTAGTCAAGCACCATCTTTTTCAGAATACCCCTTTTAGAAGCTGCTCCTTATTTTGTGTGTTAAGCTGCCAGGTTAATACAGATTGTATTGCTTTTGGAGCAGAATAGGTTTAAATTATTTGGAGTACCTGCTGATATTGAGTAATTTGCATAATTCCTGTCCTTCCATTGCCTGACTATAGAGATTTAACCTACTGCTTTCATTGGCTGGATGAAGAATGCTGTGCTTTACATTGAGTGTGTGTCTCAAAACAATTCTATATGGTAATAGTTGTAATTAAGTAAACCTGGTAATGACCTCACTCCACCAAAGATCCTTGATCTATTCTCATGTATTGATTGCAAAGAGAAGCTTTGTTTCTGAAAGCTCTGATCCCTTTTATAACTCATTTTGTCTTTGATAGTAGAATGGATGCTGAGAGAAGTGCAGCATTCTGATTGAATGTGTCTGTTGAGCTGGGATGTGTAGGATAGCTGATATTGGAAACCTTCCCATATTATGTTTAAAGATGAGTATTGTTCTGTGTATATGATCATAGCTTAGGTGTAGTTGGTGCTATGAGCAATACTTGTTTTTCACTTTGAGGTGATCATGTTTATTCTGTTTCCCTCCATCCCTTCCCTAGCCAGGCTGCAGCAGACTTGTTGCAATTTTTGTCATATTTGACCTTGATGAGCTTCTGACCATATATTTACATGATTACTTATGTAATGTTGTTTGACTCTTCCCCGTTCCACTCTTCTGAAACTCGCAACCCATGCCATGGTTATCTCTAGATTTGATTATTTAATGCAGTCTTGGGTAACCTGCCACATTCTTTCTGTCCTCTGTAAATTTGAAGTTATTCAAGACTCTGCTGTCCGTGTCCTAACTCACCAAGTCTCCTTCGTCCATCACTGTGTTTGCTATCTGTAATTTTCTCTGACCACACAACTTTCTGAAATCTATGCTGATTCTGGTTTCATGAGCATCTCTGATGTTAATTGTCCAACTGTTTCTAGCTCAAGCTTCAGCTGCCAAGGCCCTGAGCTTTGGAACATTGCATAACATTCCATTTTCTTTCCTCCTTAAGATGCTCTTTACGAGCTACCTCTTTGACCAAGCTTTTCAACATGTAAAATTTTGCTTATGATGCTTCTGTGAAACATATTGGGATATTTAATTACATTAAAAATGTTCTATGAATAAAAGTAGTTATTTTTGTTGTGATGGATGACAGATGCTAGTTATATGTGAGTGAATGGAACCGACTGCCGTTGGAGGTTGTTGAGGCAAACTCACTGGGGTCTTTTGAAAGACTTCTGGATGAGTATATGGAAAAGAATAGGATAGGGGGTTATAGATAGGTCTGTGGATTGGTAGGTGTGATCGGTGCAACTCATGGGCCGAAGGGCCTGTTTGTGCTGTATTGTTCTGTTCTGTATGCAAGATATGTTCAAGTTTGGATCTTGAACCATATTTGGGACTTGTGACTGGACTCCTCCTTTAATTCATTAATGGTGTGTGTATTGCTGCCAAGGCTAGCATTTATTAATAATCTTAAATGATAACAAGCTTGTTGAGTGTTGCAGCTGCACTTATCCATGTAAATGTAAAGTAATCCATCAATATCCCTGACGTGTGTGATGGAAAAATTGTGGGGAGTCGAGAAATGAATCCCTGTTGCAGAGTACCAATCTCTGAATTGCCAATTTAACCATAGTATTTGTGGCCAGTCCAAATTTTGGTCTGTAATGATTTTTGATGACACTGTGGATTGCACCCTCCACCTCTTAACTGACAGTTGAGTGCAAATTGGCTGGATGATTTTGTCCTGTTATTTGTAAATCAGACATATTCTGGGAATTTTTTCTGGAACATAAGTCTTCAATACAACTGGGGTGTGCTGGGGCCCCATAGCCATTGATGCTGAGATATAACACAGTTCATCTTGTTTCAATAATTTTAGACTTTGTAGTAGTTTAGTACAACCGAGTGGCTTGCTAGGCCATTTCAGAGAGCAGTTAGGAGTCAACCACACTGTTAAGAATCTGGAGTTACAAATAAGTCCAATTAAGTAAGGACGGCAGATTTTTTTCCCCAAAAGGACATGAATAACCCAGGTGGGTTTTAATGATGATCAACAATGGTCATGATCATCATTAGATTAGCTTTCAAAAAAAATTCCAGGTTTATTAATTTAATTTAAATTCCACCAACTTGCCATGCTCGGATTTAAGGTGGATTAGTCTGTACCTTTGGATTACTACTCCAGTGACATTTACCACAACATCATTCCTCCCCTAATGTTGGTGTGGGATCGCTTAGCTCTGCCTCAGTGTGCTGCACCTGCTGTTTGGCAATATCAGAATTTTTTATGTTTCACTTGAGGTCATCCCTCATTCTTAATTTGAGTGAATGTAGGTCGATTCAGCTCAATCTATCCTTGCATGACAATCCTACCATCCCAAGAATCAGTCTGGTGAACTTTTGCTGCGCTCCTGTGGCAAGTATTTCCTTTCTCTGGCACAAAGATCAAAAATGCGCATACTGTGTACAACTACAGGAAGACATTCTTGCTCCTACTCAAGTGGTCTTGTAATGAAGGCCAATATACCATTTGCTTCCTTAACTGCTTGCTGCACCTGCGAAGCTCCTGCTGTATGGTCAGTCATTAAGGATGGAAGTTGATATGGGATAACAGTCTTGCTGGTGCCAGAGACGATCTACAATGGGAAACTCATTCTCTTAAGGCCATCAAGAATAATGCTGATGATATAGACAGGAAAAATGTTTCCCCTGAAAGGCTGTATTGAAGTGGCTGTACAATTCAGTGGCAAACAGCAGATATGCCTCTACATGTTGTAAAGGGAAACTATCCCACAACTGATGGGTTATACCAAAGTGGATAATCTCTCTTTATTCACATTGTACTGCATCTGCCATGCAGATACTGACACACAGCCTATCCAAATCATGCTGAAACATTCCTGCATCATCCTCACGGCTCACACTCCCACTCAATTTTGGGAAGAAGATAGAGAATCTGGTGTGATGACAATCTCTATCTCAATGTCAACAAAATGAATGAGAGAGTCATCAACTTGAGGAGGACATGCCCTTGTCTACATCAACGGGCATGAAATGGAAATGGTCAAAAGCTGCAAGTTTCTAGGTGTCCAGATCACCAACAACCTGTCCTACTCCCTCCCCACCAATGCCTCTACTTTCTCAGGAGTCTAAGGAAGTTTGGCATGTTTGCTACAACTCATCAATTTTTACAGTTTCACCACACAAAGCATTTTTTCTGGTTATTTCATAGTTTGGTATGGCTCCTTCTCTGGCTAAGACCACAAGAAACGACAAAAAGTCATGAACGAAGCTCAGCCCATCACGCAAACCAGCTTCCCATCCATTGACTCTGTTTACAGTTCTAGCTGCCTCGGAAAAGCAGCCAGCATAATCAAGGATTCCGTTGAATCTAGCCATGCTCTGATCAGATCCTGAGTGGACTGGACATAGTCCAGTGCCAAGTGGATGGCAGTTAGACTGGAAGAACACTGTTGAAACTTGGATGCCACTCTCCAGATTTCACCTGTCTCTTCATTTGAGAAGATTGTTGAGAAATTAGAAATATTTTGTGGCTTTAAATTTCTTAAACAGCTGTGAAACAGCAATATACCTCACTTTGTCTCGCAGGAATTTTAGAACTTCCTTTAAGAGAATGGTATTCAACATCTTACTTCCACGCCATACGAACCTGCTCCTCTTGGACTAGGAGAATGTTTCATCAAGTCTGTGAAGCACACCTTGAAAGCAACCAAGGAAGAAGGTTTGCTTATCAATCTTGCTTAACAAGTTCCTAATCGGCTACTGGAATGCCATATGTTTCATGACCAAGATCTTCCCTGCTTTGCTTATGATAAAAAGACAGCTATATTCTTCATTTGCTCATTTAAAAATTCCAAAAACTGAGATTGTGCAACAACAAGCACAAGTAGAATGGTGGGAAAGCAAGACAAAACAGTTTTTTTGGGGATTAAGATATGGAAATATTCCACAGGAAATAAATGCGTTCTGGCAACTGTCCTTGCATGAATTGGACCTGTCTGTTGTACGTCCCGACCAGAGATGACATTATCTGGAAGAGACATGCAGATCAGTTATTGACTGGAATAACAGGTCTATCAAATTTGGGATCAGACTTGCAAAGTCCTGATTTGAACCTGCCTTCTGCTCCTGTGTTACCAGACACCTTTGAAGAAAGCACTTTTCTTTCTGTTCAGACGCAGAGACAATCTCTCGTTCCTAAGCTAAATGTCACTGAAAAGACTAAGCCACCAAAGTTCTCATCAGTATGAAGAAGATGCCAGAGGTTTGCCGTCAACCACTCCAAGAAGGATGACCTCCAGAACATCTGACTTGTGACTGACTACTGTTCACATTGAATTTGTATTAAACTGAACATGCATAAACACGTTTAAGTGGGGGAGAAAATGTTATTCTATTGGCTCGCTGGAACTCTGTTATATTAATGTATGGGTCGGAAATGATGTAATAGACCTAACACACAACAATGGAGAGAAACAGCAGTCATAGACAAGATCATATTAAAGTTTGTCCAGCATATCAAGTCTGCAGTATACAACACTTGCTAAGATGTGGCCAATTCTGGGTCACCACAATACTGCAGTTGAGGAAGAAGTAATGATTTCGTTGCCTCCATTATTGCTTCAGCCAAATATTCTGTATGCCTTTTAAATGCTTCCATAACTTCTCCAACCAGCTTAGAAAACTTGTGTATGACCATCCCACAGGCCCCTCTGCTCCCATGTCCTCAAAAATTATACCATCCTGTTTATGTTGGCTCTTATTATTCTTAAAGTATATCGCCTCACATTTTTTCTGAAGTAAGTTTAATCTGCCGTAATCTTTTCTGAATCTGTTCTCCAGATTTGGGTGGTGTTGGCAAGGCCAGCATTTATCGTCAATTTCTAATTGCCCTTGAGAAGGTGCTATATCAGTCAAGCAGGTATAGCAGTTTGCACAAGTGATTGGCTTTCTAAATGTATTATTTTCAGAAGGTAACTGAAAATAGTTGGAGCCAACTATGTTGCTATGGATCTGTGGTCACACACAGGTTATCTAAATCGTCTTCCCTAGAAGACGTTACAAAATCAGATTTTTATGACATTACAGCTTCACGGTCGCCAGTACTGACATTTAATTTTGATTTTTTTTTTTGCATTTAAATTCCTCAGCTGCCATGGTGTTAATAGTCCAGGTGCCTGGATTACTAGTCCAGTCTCGTTACCACACCTTTACCATTCTCATGTCGTCATCTGCACGTTAACAATTTGCCCATGTCCTCTTGATGTTGTTAAACTTTTTACTACATTTCTGACCTTTAAATTTCAAAATTCGTTCCCTCCATGCCTGATTCTAGATCTTCAATAAATGTCATAAGGAGGACTGGTTCCGAGGATGCCACTGCACGCATCCTTCTAGTTTGAAAAACAACTGTCTGCTGCCACTTTTTGACTTTTGTTCTATAACCTATTTCTGATCTTTGTATTTTGCTAATTGGTTTATTTTGTGCCACTAAAGTCTACACAGTAACTGCACTGCCCTCAATTGAACACTCTTTTACTTTAACAATCGTGCTGGTTTTCATTTATTTATTCACACTTTTTTTTGTGCCAATTAGTTTGGTCCCAGATTAAATTTCTGCAGCACTGTTGGAATGATTGGCTTGTAAATATCAGTTTTATCCCTTCCCCATTTTTGAGCAGTCGTATTGCAACACCAATCCATGGGTGTTGTCTCCATATCTATTTCTAAATAAATGAAAGGATTGGAAGATTGCAGCCTGAATGTCTGCTGTAGTTTCCATCCATTCTACAATCAGCAACCTATGGTGCATCTCATAGTTTTCAACCATCCTATCATCAGGAACCAGGGATACATCCCATAAGAACAGTGGCATTTCTTTATTCTGCTCCCAATCTTTTTAAGTATCTGTCCAATTCTCTATTACCTCTACATTGGCGACATACTCTTCTTTAATGAAATCAGTTCATTGTGTGCTTCTGTCCCCCTGTTGATTTCACTTTTCCTTTGACTAGCCTTTTACTATCTGCCTATTTTTAGAAGATTTTTATGTCACCTTTTAAAGTATTCTCATACCCCTCTTCAATTTTCTGCTGTATATTTTCATATTCAGCTTGGTTGATCTGTGAACCAAACTCATTGTGAGCTTTTTCTATCATAATATCTAGATTATTCAACATTTAGCTTTGGATGCTCCTGCTTTTGACCTCGGGAGTATCCCTGGTTTGTACTTGAACTATCTGCTCCTTGAAGGCCTGTCATTACTCATTTGCAGTTTTACTTGCCAGTTTCTGATACCAGATCTTGGTCTGACTCCTTTTTGACCCTAAGTAATTTCCTATCATTGAACACTTTTAATTCCATGGGCTTCAATTTTGTTGCCAAATCTATTATGCTGAAAAGATGTTCAGTGAAGTATAAACTGCATATCATCAACTGTACTATCTTTATCTGCTGCCTTTGTATTTAGTTAAAGAATTTAACTATCTGATAGAAGGAATGGGAGACCACTGTACAGGTCCAGAGGCAGTCTTTTTTAGAATATGTTTCATTGGTGTAGTCTTGCAATCTTCTGTAAAATATTCTAAATTTAAGAACATTTTTAAAAATGTAATGAGCATTAACACTGAATTCTGTCATAAGTTTGTTGTATTGAAAGTTAAGTGTGTATAATTCTGTTTTACTCAGTGTTGATGTCTCTTTTTAGCATTCTATTTAGTTGAATTCTGCACAGAGACTTGGCTCTTATCTAATCAGTTTGGTTCTGATTGCTTCCATGTATCGGCAAGTTACATTTCAGATTTATTCTCTGGAGATATGAGAATATGTACACCATCTGTTGCATTTAATTTTAACCCTTTCAGAGAAGTGTTAACAGGTGAATGACTTTCCAATCAGACGAAAGTGAAAGGTTAAAAAAAAGACTTTATTTGACCAACACCAGTTGCTTTCAGATGTACATGGTTTTTGTTTCACTTTGGTGTATGTTTTGGAGAATTGTTTCATGATCAGTTATTGCAGATAGTTAAGATGGCAGCTTCTTAATTTGCTCCTTATGTATCTTATAAATCCTATGTATTATATTTTTTCATTTACTCCCCCAGTCAGAACATTAATGTTTAAGACCCTCTGGCCCTAAAAGTCCGTGAATTATAGTCTAAATTACAAGTTTAAAGCTACCTTTTCAAAATGCAATGCCCATCCCTTGAAATGGCTTGTTTTGTTTTTTACTGTGCTTTTTTTCAATCTAATTTGATTTCTTGGAGATCTGAATTCTGGTCATCAGGGTTATATTACTGTGCTGGACTACAAATTAACATTCAGCTGACATGATTCTGCTTTGCTATTCAGTTGATTTAATTTTAAGGTTATCTTTTTGAATTTCAAGCCCGCCACATTCCCATCTCCATTAGCAGCTGCTATTTGCTGAGCTTTTAATTGTACGTCATTGAACTGCTTTATTTGCCCCTGAGTCTTGGACAGAAAGTCACTTTCTCTAACTTTCCATTGAGACTGTATTCTTTGGGAATATTTATCTTCTAGTACTTGACCAACTCCCAGTATTCAACTTTTAATACATTAAGCCACCCCTGATCTACTGCTAATTCCTAAGTGCTCTTGATTCTCCTCCATTGCTTCCCCGAGATAGAACATAGAACATTACAGCGCAGAACAGGCCCTTCGGTCCTCGATGTTGCGCCGACCAATTAAGAAAAAGCAATGACCCTCTAACCTAAACCATTCCCTTTTCGTCCATAAACTTATCTACTAACCTCTTAAACGCCACCAAACTTGGCGCATCTACAACTGACGCAGGCAGGGCATTCCATACCCTTACCACCCTCTTGGTAAAGAACCTACCTCTGACATCCGTCCTATAACCACCACCCCTTAATTTAAAGCTATGTCCCCTCGTGCTAGCTTTCTCCATCCTAGGAAAAGGCTATCACTGTCCACCCTATCTAAACCTCTAATCATCTTATATGCTTCAATAAGATCCCCTCTTAGCCGCCTCCTTTCTAACGAAAACAACCTCAAATCCTTCAACCTCTCTTCATAGGACCTGCCCTCCATACCAGGCACATCCTGGTAAACCTCCTCTGTACCCTCTCCAATGCCTCCACATCTTTCTTATAATGTGGGGACCAGAACTGCACACAATACTCCAAGTGCGGCCACACTAGAGTTTTGTACAGTTGCAACATGACGTTGCGCTCCGAAATTCAATCCCCCTACCAATAAAAGCTAAGACTCCGTATGCCTTCTTAACAACCTTATCGACTTGATTGCCAACTTTCAGGGATCTATGCACATATACACCAAGATCCTCTGTTCATCAACACTATTAAGAGTTCTACCATTAGCCCTATACTCTACACATTTGTTATTCCTGCCAAAGTGAATTACCTCACACTTTTCCGCATTAAACTCCATTTGCCACCTCTTGGCCCAGCTCTGCTACTTGTCCAAGTCTCTCTGCAAACTAGAACACCCCTCTTCACTATCTACCACTCCTCCTACTTTGGTGTCAGCCGCAAATTTACTAATCCATCCTTCTATACCCTCATCTAGATCATTTATAAAAATTACAAACAGCAGGGGCCCCAAAACAGATCCCTGAGGTACACCGCTTGTAACCGAACTCCGTGATGAATATCTTCCATCAACCACCACCCTCTGTCTTCTATCAGCTAGCCAGTTCCTGATCCAATTAGCTAAATCACCCTCAATCCCATACATCTGCATTTTCTGCAGAAGCCTTCCATGGGGAACCTTATTGAACGCCTTACTAAAATCCACATATACCACATCAACTGCCTTACCCCTATCCACCTCCTTGGTCACTTTTTCAAAAAAACTCAATAAGGTTAGTAAGGCACAACCTACCCTTCACAAAACCATGCTGACTATCCCCAATTAATTCATTTCTCTCTAAATAACTATAAATCCTATCCCTAATAATTCTCTCCAACACTTTGCCCACAACAGAAGTAAGACTCACCGGCCTATAATTCCCCAGAAAGTCTCTATTCCCCTTCTTGAACAATGGGACCACATTCGCTATCCTCCAGTCTTCCGGCACTATACCCGTAACCAACAATGACCTGAAGATCAGAGCCAGAGGCTCTGCAATCACCTCTCTTGCCTCCCAGAGAATCCTAGGGTAAATCCCGTCCAGCCCAGGGGACTTATCTAACTTCAAACCCTCAAGAATATCTAGCACATCCTCCTTATCTACTTCAATACTTTCCAGTTTACAACCCTGTATCCCAGTGTTCTCCACAACAACATTTACATCTCCCTGCGTGAATACCGAAGAGAAATATTTATTCAGTACCTCTCCAATCTCTTCAGGCTCCATGCATAACTTCCCACTGCTGTCTATGACTGGCCCTAATCTTGCCCTAACCAATCTTCTATTCTTAACATATCTAAAGAAAGCTTTAGGATTTCCTTGATCCTATCAGCCAAAGTCTTCTCATGTCCTCTTTTAGCTCTTCTCAACTCACCCTTTAGCTCCCTCCTGGCTAATCTATAGCTTTCCAGTGCACTAACTGAGCCTTCAAGCCTCATCCTGACATAAGCCTCCTTTTCCCTTTTAACCAGCGAATTAACTTTTTTAGTACACCATGGTTCCCTTACTCAACCATTTCCTCCTTGCCTGACAGGGACATACTTATCAAGGATTCGCAGTAGCTGCTCCTTGAATAAGCTCCACATTTCAGATGTTTCCAGTCCTATAGTTTCCTAGTCCAACCTATGCACCCTAATTCTCTCCTAATAGCCTCATATTTACCATTCTCCCAGCTATAACTACTGCCCCCAGGTTCATGCCTATCCCTGTCCATCACTAAGGTGAACGTAACCGAATTGTGGTCACTATCACCAAAATGTTCACCAACTTCCAAGTCTAACACCTGGTCTGACTCATTGCCCAGCACCAAATCCAATGTAGCCTCACCTCTAGTTGGCCTATCTACATACTGAGTCAAAAAACTTCCTGCACACTTTGTATAAAAATTGTTCACTTTGCTGTTTTTTGCTATCTTTGCATAATAGTTGCCTTCTCTGCTACAGATAAAAACCTAGAGCTGACAGGTTAATGTCCTTACCCAGTGCCTTCCATGCTGAGAGTAAAATAGCAGTGTGGATGGATAGGTGATAGATGTTACTACCTTAGTGCCCAATTTTATGTTCTCCCTCCATTACCTGCTATCCTAACTAGTGGGCAAGATCGTAATGTTCAGCATGTCATGCATGCTAAGAATGTTCTCTCTGCAATATTTCTCCCAAACTGTTCACATCACATCCAACGTGCAGTACTGGTTAAGCAAAACTTAGCTCCAGTTTTTAGTCATTGTTGGCTGGCCAGCGCTTATTGTCCATCCCTAGTTGCCTTTGAGAAGGAGGTGGTGGTGAGGTGCCTTCTTCAATCCCTGTAATCCACGTGCAGTTAACTTTCGGACAGACCAAAGACATCACCTTTGGCCCCTGGTTCAAACTCAGTCCCCTATCAACTTATTAGGATGCTGAACTAGATTGTTTGTGATGTTGGCATCATATTTGGCCCCATGATACAGTTGCAAATAGAGTGGCTTTCATAGATATCTAAAAAAAAAACTCTTTGGCCTTTTTTAACAATATATTATATTTGTAGAGGAAATTGTTTAGGAAATGTAGGCTGAGACAGAAGAGCAGACATGATTTGGCTAAGTAGTGGAGCATGCTCAAGGGGCTAAATGCCCTACTCCTTGCGTGTCAGACTTGAACATTTTTCTTTACCAGTTTGCTTTGGTTAAAGTATGTTCCAAAGAACAAATGGGCAAAGTAAATTCCATGAATACATTGTACATAAATGGCATTGAAACTTCTGTCATTATTCAATTGTAGGTCAAATATTCCTTGCATTGGTAACATATTTTAAGACTTTTGTATTTTACTTTGTTTTGACTTTGCTTTTGTATTTCCTGAGCTTTTCAAAAGGAAAGCTAATACATTGTGAATGGATTACTTTGAAACAGAAAACTGCCAATTATAAAAAGAAAAATGCTGCAGATGCTGGGAATCTGAAATAAAAACAGAAAATGCTGAAACTACTTAGTTCAACCAGCATCTTTAAACTGTGGACAGAGAAAGAGTTAATGTTTTATATTAACGACCCTTGATCATTTAAATTTTCATACCGTGTATTTTTAAAAAGATAGTCGGATGAAAGAAAAGTTCTTGATTGTATGGTTATTAGTAGCATGCAATACGTAATTCTCCGAGTAATATCATAGGTTTTCCTACTCCTTGTGGGCTTAGTCAGCAAACGCTCTTGATATTTTGGTTCTTGCTTATCAAAGATTTCCATGACTTCTCTCGCCTTCTGAGTAATGCCACTGCGTGTTGTGCTGGCCACCAGTTGTAGGGAAAATGCCTTAAAAAAAAAAAGTTTTTTCACTTGTGGCAAAGCACGGAATACTTCCAGCTAATCCCAGGCAATTAGATCTGTGGTAAATCGTAACTGCAAATCCACGTTGAAGTAATTTGTGATGGGAGTGTAATAGTTTTGTGCATGCCAAGTAAATTTAAGTAATTTGAAATTTTCGCATCATATTGACAAGATACTTAGTAATCAGATACTAATAATTGCATTGATTTTGTTTTTTTCAATTCTGATGTGGTAGAAGTTGTTGTTCTTAGACATTGCCCTCTGCAGTTTCATTTGACTGCAGTTCTTATGAAGGTAACATGTTGCAAACTGTATTGTGGCTTCAATTTTGTTATTCAATGCCTGGTTTCAGTACAAATAGCAATAATGAGGGATGTTGATAACTATGTTGAAACAAATTGAGGGTGAATGTTATGTCAGTTTGAGGTATATCTCTAATATAAATTAGATGGCATGCTGCCTTCAAAAGCAGTGAACCAGTTGCAAGATGCTTTCCTCTCCCAGGGAGAAAGTGCTAAAGATAAGAAACTTGAATGGTCTGCCATTGATTCTTGCTGTTCTATCAAAATTTGTTGTGGTCATTGGTGAGGTAGAGTTCTTGAGTCATACAAATCAGCGGTTCAATTTTCACATTGAATGGACTACTCCCATTTCTCTGTTCCATGTTGCTGGCTTTCCTGTATTTTCCAAGGTTTGGAGATGGTCTGAGATGTGTACATTGAAATGTTTTAAAAATTGTATGAAATTCTCCCTCTGTGTACCTGAACACGTGGAGTGTGGCAACTAAGAATTTTCACAGTAACTTTGTTGCAGTGCTAATGTAAGCCTATTTGTGACACAAATAGTTAAGTTTCAGTGTTATACAATGAGAACAAAACATTGGGAATGTCAAACAGCTCAGACAGAGAGAGACAAACATTTGGAATGTTGACCTTTCATCAGAACCAGAAGATGCAAAGGATGAACAAATTTTCAGTAAGTATACATCCAGGATGAAAAGGAAGAAAAGTTTGATGATAAGAGTGACAAACGTGAATGATTAACTGACAAAACCATCCAGAAATAAACTTGGTAACAAAAGTTAGGTCCAGAGGCAAACAAAAACTACAGTATAGTGGTTTTGAAATGTGTGCTGCATTCATATTCTGAGATTTGGTTTGCATGATATTGGCTCTGTGTGGCCATCCAAAGTAAAAGAATAAATACTTTGATGGAAAAAATTTCAGGTCGATTGGGAAAAGAGCAGGTTGGTGAGACTGATTAGACAACCTTTTCATAGAGCCCACATTGGCATTATAGACTGAATGAATTCCTGCATTATGTGATTCTACAAAAGTGAATGTCAGGATTTGTCAATGGAACACAGCCTTCTATGTTAGTTAAGTTTTGGAAAAATGTAAAAAATGAGTTACCTCTTCTTGTGCATTACTGCACAAATGGGAATGATGATGCATTGAGAGAACAAGTAACTGGAGTTGGAGGCTTTAGATCTTTAAACTTCTGTCAACTTTTTAAAGAAAGTGAAGTATTTTGAGTGTTTCCCTGCAGCATGACGAAAGAAGCTGGATTTGAATAAGTTTGTTTGGCAGAATAGAATTCAGTATTGCTGAGAAGAGAGACATGATCTGAAACTTTTCATCTTGCATACATGAAAGAATAAGTCTCTCTTTTTCAGTAGTGTTCACGATAAAGCTTGGGAGTTGACATTTCATTATAAAAATGAATCATATTCTTGGCAACCATCTTAACCACACAGAAGGAAAAACACATCCTATGCTAAATTGTGGCAGTGTTTAGCTGTAGGCAAGAGAAGCATTCAAAACATGTTTTGTGATCTTCAATAGATTATTTATATTCTCTGCGTTTACTGACATGAAGCTCTCCAGAAGTGAAGGGAAGTAGAAACAATGTCTTGGCCATAATTTTGAGGTATTTTTTCACAGGGCAATCAAAATTCAATAGCAAAATGCTGCAGATACTGGAAATTTGAAATAAAAATAGAAATTGCTGGAAATACTCAGAGGAGGGGTAGCATTTGTGGAGAGAAAGAATTGATGTTTCAGGGCATGAAGTTGAATTCTTTACCTTAAATATCTGTTGCAAGTTTTTTTAAAATTTGACGAAGTCCCTTCTAGTTCAGCAGCTTTCAGATACATTTGAAATTGCTGACATTGCTTTCTGATCTATCATACCCTCTAGTAAGTAATCAACCATTATAATAATTTTACATTTTACTTGATTTCTGTTTTGGATTTCCATGACATGAAAAGGTTAGTTAAAAAATATCTAACCCTTACCACAAGAGAATGACCAGTTGCACAGATGAAAATGTTAATTGAATTATGTTAATTGAATTATAAATGCTTAGAGTAAAATTCCTCTAAATTGAAAGAATTGATACCGATGTCCCTTTGAAGCCTGCGTGCCAAAAGCTAACCAAAACTGTGGAATGTATAGTGAGGCATTTTGGGAATCCCCTTGGACATTTCAGCAGCATTCGCTATTCTGTGCAATGTGAATATGTAGGTCCTTGTTGCCAACAAACATAATTTAGTGTGAGAAAATATTACCTTATGAGACGCTGAAGTTATGTATATCAACTCCCCATGATCCATTTACTACTTTTTTTAAAATATTCATTCATGGAGTATGGGCTAGCATTTATTGCTCATCCCTAATTATCCTTGATCCAAGTCGCTTGCAAGACTACTTCAGAAAACATTTAAAAGTCAACCATATACCAGTGGATCTGGAGTCATGTGCAGGCCAGACGAGGTAAGAATGACAGATTTTCATCCCTAAAGGGCATTAGTGAACCAGATGTATTTTTAAGACAATCAACAGATCATCATTAAACTTTTAATTCCAGATTTTTAAAATGCAATTCAGGTTTTGTCACTTGCCATGTTAGGAGCATTACGCTGGGTCCCTGGATTACAAGTCCAGTGATAATACCATTATGCTACTGCTGCTCACCTTGCAGAGCAAGAATGAGGATGATAGAGAGTGATGGAGGATGATAAAGAGAGAAACTCCTGTTCATTGCATAATGCATTGTGGCAGTTGAGAGTGGAGTAAGGAAGATTTGGGACAGAAGCTATTGTGTGTTGTGTATGATGCACTGAAAAACTAGACACGTAAACTTTTGTCTAATTCAGACTTGTGCCATAAATAAAAATTTTTTTGCTGGAATAGTCATTGTGACAGAAATGATAAATTTTCTGTAAATGTTATCTAAGTAATTCCTTTTAAAAACGAGGGAATATGGTAACCAGTTAAAATTACCCTGCAATGTTTTTTTCTCTCCATGCCAATTCAATTTTCAAAATTTGGATTTCAGGACTGGAAAGATAGCTGGACCCAGTGCCTTTGGTTACCTTAAAGACAAACAAATGCAAGTCATCAAAAAAACATAAAAAAAAAATTGCAAAACTTAAATTTTTAATATTTTTCCCCTAGTAGTTGCTTGACTATGTTGACGTGCATCTATAAGGTTTTAGCACATTAAACAAGATGTTTTTAGCTTTGCCATTTTATTCAATATTCCTAAAGGATACAGAACTCAGTTTTTTCTCACATCACATTTGCTTCTTTCACAAATCAATTTAAATCTGTGCCCTTTTATAGGCAGGAACAGTTTGTCCCTATCTATCCTAGTCCAGCTCTCTCATGAGTTTAAACATTGAAGTATTTTATCCATCTATGACTTGTCTGCATCATCCTGATTTATATTGGCTCAAATTTCAGTTATCTTGATCTGTATCCTCCAGACACTTAAAGGTTCTTTGTACTGGAAAGCATACTGTTTTTCCATTCTTCTCCTTCTCTCAAAAGATCATTAATGAAGGTTGAACTATTGCATAACTTTTTTGAATGGTAATGATAGGCAGGAAGATGAAAGTCAGGACCAAATTTTCCTCATTTGATTATTCAAATAATCTGATGGCTTCTGCAGCAGGGCAATCAGTAAACTATCACCTGGAGCATTTTTGAAAAGGAAAAATTATGTATATTTGTTTAATTGCTGGATTAGGAATTATTACACTAACATTTTTTAATGGCAATGTCAATGATTTTTCATCTTTTAATTTGCAGTTAAGCAAGGGATTGAATGTTGAAAAGGCAAAGGCAACATATTTTTCATTTCTGAAGCTCTGTAGTAAATTTCATCCTGCAATTACTGTTGGCTGAATGCCCAAAAAATGGCATTGGGGTGAAAAGAATATTTACCTGTGAGGAGAGGAAAAAAATCCATAATAGTGATAGCAATATGCACAAGCCCTTGAATGCTTTAATTGTTTTACACTTGAGTGACATTGAGACTGCAGCACGGAAATTAGCCACTGGCCCAACTGATCTGTGCTGGTGTTTGTATGCCGCACAAGCATTCCTCCCCACTATCATCTTATACTAACCCTTAGCGTAACCTTCTACTCCTTTCTTCCAACATGCTTATTCAGCTTGCTCTTTAAATAGGTTTGATATTCACCTCAACAGCTCCTCATGGTAGCAAGTTTCATTTTCTTATCCAAAAAACCTCTCATCACTAATGATTTATTAGCGATTATCTTTCATATTTTATCACAGTCTTCCTTTGTATGAACTGAATCTATCCAGTTTTCATAAATTTGAGATAATGGACAGGATTTTACTGCCTCACTTGTCCCAGAATTGTAAAATTCCGCTGTAGATCAATGGACCTTTCCATGGGCCACTCCTCATCTACTCTGCTTCCTGTGGCAGGTGGGATGGTAAAATTTCAGCCAGTATTTTTGATTTCTGAGTTCACATTGTGAATATAAATTGAACAATAGTGGTATCCCACACTACTTCTGCCAATCTGAGTAGCTACACAATCCCTCTTTTCTGTTTTGCAGCCAGCTTGATATCCATCTGGTGCCTGTCTCAAGGGGCAGGTTAGTATAGTGGTAAGCACTGCTGCTTCACAGTACCACAGACCTGGATTCGATTCCTGGATTGGGTAATTGTCTGTGTAGAGTTTGCATGTTCTCCCCATACCTCTGTGGGTTTTCTCCAGGTGCTCCATTTCCTCCCACATTCTAAAAGATGTGCTGTTTAGGTGCATTAACCCGAACAGGCAATGAGGGCAATTTCACAATAACTTTATTGCAGTGTAAGTCTTACTTAATAAACTTTTTAAACTATCAGCTTTTAAGATCTGCTTTGACCTATTTGTCTTATTATGCAGTGTCATATTGAACAACTTTGCAAATCTTAATGTATTTCATCTAATGTGTCTACTCTCTTTATTTACAAAAAAATCCAATACAGTTGTCAAACATGATCTCTTCTGAAATCTGTTCTATTTATATTTTCGGTTTCTAGATGTTTTCTTGTGTAAAGGTTACATGATCTCTCCCACCACTGGCATTAACTGGTCTGTAATTTCCCAGACTTGGTTTATCTTCTTTTAATTATACAAATCACATTAGCTGTTCTCCAGTCCCCTGATATGATGCAATTATCGTTGCCAGCATTTGTCAGCCATCCCTAACTTCACTTGAGGAGGAGGTGGTAAGCCCTGTTTTGAACTGCGGTAATCTATGTGGTGTACATACACCCGTAGTGCTGGTCCAGGGAAGTAGTTGTGGGATTTTGACCTAGCAAAGGAATAGTGATATAATTCCAAGTCAGGATGTTATGTGGTTTGGAGAGGAACTTGGAAGTGATATGTTTCCATGCGTTTGCTGCCATTTTTCTTTGAAGTGATGGAGGATGCAGGTTTGGAAGATGCTCTCAAAAGAGGCTTGGTGGGTTGCTGCAATACACCTTGTAAATATAGGCCAAGTATGCTTTATCTGTAAATCTGAAAACCAAATGTTTCCAAAAACTGTATTTTTTAAACTATATCAGCTTTTAGTTTGAGGTCCTTGATCTTGGCTAACGTGACCCAAGCTAATATGAATCTTGTCAATTGCATCTGACCTTTAACGTGGAAAGTACCATTGTTTGGATTGTTCGCCTTGTGATTTTTATGGTGAACATGGCAAAATGACCATCGGGTATGCTTATGGCTAGCAGTGAGGAAAAGAAGCATTTATTGTTCAGTTGCTAAGAAAGTTGATGCAGAAACTTGACCATGAAGCACCTGAGGCAATTGAGTGAAGACTATGGGGTGGATATTACCATCATATAGTAGGTGGACTGGAGAACAGCTAATGTGATTCGTATAATTAAAAAGAGATAAAACCAAGTCTGGGAAACTACTGACCAGTTAATACCAATGGTGGGAGAGATCATGTAACCTTTACACAAGAAAACATCTAAAAACTGAAAATATAAATAGTCAGAACAGATTTCAAAAATGATCATGCTTGACCAACTGCATTGGACATTTTTGTAGATAAAAAGAGTAGATACATTAGATGAAATGCATTTAGATTTGCAAAGTTGTTCAATATGACCCTGCATAATAAGACAAATAGGTCAAAACAGATCTTAAAACCTAATACAAAGAAGCAGAAAGGCAGATGCTTAAAATTTTATATTGCAAGTAATTCACGCAAGTTGATGAATGAGGAAAACTTTGCACAGTCCAAAAAATTATGACATAATGTAATGATGGACTGGATTCATTTAATGCAGGAGTGAAAGATTTCCATTAACTTGGCCCATTGATCATGCGACAAGTCAAGATCTACGACAAAGAATTAAGGCTTTAGGATGTATATGAATAGACAGAAGTTGGTTGCAGAGGTGTCTGCAAGCCCATGAGTGAGTGCACCAATGAGTCTTAAGGATGCAAAGTATAGGTTGACTCTCCTTGGGTTTGCCAATGTGGCTGGCAAATAAAATTGTCTGTAAATGAAAGAGCAAATGGCTCACGTACTTCAAGGATATTCAGACAAAATGAGAGCCTGGGTAACCAGAGACATGTTTCCTGAATGGTTTCAAAACTGCTTGTTACCAGGCACATGCACTTTATTGGGTAGCTGGATTTTAAAAAAAAATTGTAATGTTGCTCCAAGTGGACCAAGGCCGCCTTTGATCCATAAAACATAAAATTCCTTTGAATAGTGGTCTGAGGGCTGAAAGATTCCAAAAAGGGTTTATAATTGAGGATGCCGTATTTGGGCATCTGTGAATGCTTGGCGCCATAAATACACCTTGATCAGCCATTGGCCTGTAACAGTTAATGATGATAATGAAGAGTTTTCTGATGAAGCACGAAAAAGCTCTGGTAAACCAACTCGTGTATTGTAAGTAAGTGTAGTCCTATATATGGTATCTGAAAATAAAAATTATTTGAAACTGTTGGCCCGATAACATGTACTTCATCTGTAGTGCACACAACATTCACTGTGTTGGTAGTAGAGGGAGTGAATGTTTAAAGTTGATGCATGGCATGAACACCAAGTGGGCTGCTTTGTGTTGGATGATGTTGAGCTTCTCAAGTGGAGAGTTCTCCATTTCTGGCATGTCCCTTGCAGCTAATGGACAGGTATTGAGGGCTGTTACAACTGAAATTCCAGTCTCTGGCCTGATGTACCCACAGTATTTGTCTGATTTATCCAATTAAGCTTCAGTGGTGAGCCTCCCCCCTTCCCAGGATATTGATGCTGACAGATTACTGACTGCAATGTTTTTTTGGAGATCACTGATAAGAGTCCTCATTGCTGTTTGTTGTAAAAAAAAAAAATTGTTAATATAATTGTGTTTCCACTCCTGGCTCATAAATGAGTATTCAAGTTTCTTAAGAAAGGACACAAACTGCAAGTTACTTGAATAAGTATGTTGTGGGCATGTATGAGCAAGCCTGTTTGTGTGTGCAGTTGTTATGTTGCAGACCTAAAAATCATTTGACAGAATGAAAACAATTAGAACACAGAGACCACTTGGTCCATTGTGCCAATAACAGTTTGGGTCTTGTAGGATAAAAAGCAATCTAGTCTGCAGTGAAACTAAAGTTAATCTGTCTTAGTGCTATTGGTTGAAGGATGAATATTGAACAGCTTACTGAACTGATTTATTTTTTCTCTCCTGGGGAAAAGTGAGATTTTTTATGTTCATCCAAACAAATAGATAATTCTGGTATTGTAATTCAGGTCAGAAGTTTTATGAAGCCCGCTTGCATTATAAGTTTTGAATTTGGCTAGGATAAATATGATATGTTTCATCTCCAGTATGATTCAAATGGTCCATTAGGGAGCTTTTGTCAAACAAAGTTTACTTAAGAATGTAGTTAACATGTATGGAAAGAAAATTAGCAATAAATTTTATCAATTACAAACCAAGAACAAAACTACCACAATAATATATAACTCTCAGCAAATACATCTAAAACATTACAGTCAAATACAAAATATTCCCATTGACAAAAATCCTTTCCACAGGTTTAACACAGTAAAGAATAATGCTCACATGAAAGCAGAACTGAGTCCATTGGTTGAATGCTGCAGTTTTCTTGATGTAGACACTTACAAAGCTTGGAGTCAGAACAACTTCCCGGAACACGAGGGAGCGACTCTGGCCAAGCCGTCAACGGCTCATTTTCTATTCCAGGAAGCAAGAAGCCTTTTAGCTAACCATCAGAATTTCCAAAAACCAGGGAGTGAAACACTTCTTTTCAACTTGATATTCCTTCAAAAGGAAAGCTGCAGCCAGCTCAAAGAGAAAACGAAACCTTAAATTCTCTATTAAATAAAAAATGGTCCAGAATCAATGAGCTGCCATCCAGTTTTCCTATTAGCAATGCAAGCTCATAAAAGATCCCAAGATAAAAATAAACAAACTCCATTTGAGCCATTGAAGGAGTAATAAAAGTGCCTTCAGTAGATAGCCTGGCAACAATGAGAAAAACAGGCTTTGAAAGTTTCAGAGAACAATTTAAAAAAAATTCTTAATGGTACACTAATGTCACACTGGCATCTTATCTAAGTGATGATATTGCTGATGATGAAACATTTTCTAATTACTGCAGTGGTGTCAACCCAGGTTAGGTATGCCAAGTGTTGGGTTTGGGTTTTAATTCTCAATGTTATGATTCAGAAGTGAAATCTCTATCACTAAATCAAGCTGAATTAGTTAAATTATAACTTTTTGCAGGTTTTTTTCTCGCATCTCGAGGTGCAGGAAGAGACTAATGAAGCAGTTAAAGCTTCTGAAGCTAAATTTCCTGAAAGAGGCCGCCAGCCTGTTCGCAGAGGCTATAACTTGAGGGATACCATTCTGCATCTAACTTGGCGATGAAGAGTCACCCCTGTTTTTACCACTCTCTGCAGATGTATTGAAAGGATTTAGAGGTTGATAATCAGCCTGTCCATGTCCATCAGGTCTGGAGTGGGACTCTAATCTTTGGGCTTGAAGTCAGGGATGCTACCCTTTGTGCCACAAGACTTCAAATAAAGCAGTTAACTTTTAGTAGTGTGTTCCTGCCAAACAACAAATACCAAAAGGTAGTTAAATATTTTTTAAAAGGCTTTTTAAAATGTGAAAGTAGAAATGGTACATTTACATTTTAAAAGGATTTGTATCATGGGGAATTGGGGCAACTTCACAGCATTTTTTTACTACCTTGCTGAGGAAACGATTAGAATCACTCAACATCAGAGCACATGCAGTAACATTCCTTCCAACTCGTATCCTGCACTGTGAAGTCAACAAAGTAGAATTGGTACATTTCTGGTGAGATGGGCAGCCGGCCCTTGTTAAAATGTAATCCTGTACTGTTTGTTAGTTTTTCATGAAAGCTGAGTACTGTGGATGCATTAATGATGATGCATATTAGAGAGGCAATAGAAACAAATTGTTTTCTCTTGCAGAAGGAGTGAATTGATTGATCTCCAATTTCTTAATTTAGCAAAGGTTCCAGCTGAACGAGAACAAGGAACCAGAGTACAAATAATGTTGATCCAAATGAAAAGCATTGATAGTTTAAAACTTGTTGTATTGTAGGTATCTTAGCTTTAATACCTTTTTAAAGAGGTAATGTTCTTAATATAAAAAAAATGCAAGGTTCTCAATATTGTCATGATCCAAAATGCATGTATATTTATTTATTGTGTAAGACCAGATTTTGGCCAAATGGATGTGGCTGGCAAAAGTTTCTTGATAGTGGCAGTCGTGTTGTCATCTTGCATTGTTCCAAAGCCCAACAATTTTTGTGAGCAAGTGGCCTGGCAACCTTGGATTCTAACCAATGATCAATTAAGCGTGTGGTTGAGGCAAAATGTAGGTCACATAGGTGAGGGCAGCAGTGAATCAGATATGGTTTTATGGCAGTGGACAATGGTTTTCATTGGACTTTTTGGATTCCACGTGTTAATGGAATTCATATTTCGTCATCTGCTATGGTGAAACTCTACCTCGGGTCCCCAGACCATGCTCCTGAGCCTCTGGATTACTAGTCCAGTGACAATAGTCCAGTAACTCATCCAGATTTTAAAAATACTGTTGTGGTGTCTGGACCAACTGAGTCATGCCTCTAGCGCAAGCCTGGAAGAGTTTCATTCATTGTAACAATCTGCTGTATTTTCCATAATGTGGCCCTTCAACTTGATGAAGCACTATATAGACACAGCTCATCAGAGGAGGTGGCAGTGTAGGAGGAAGAAGATGCAGAGCAGAATGTTGTTTGTGCTGTGCAGTGCAGTGAAGTAACTGGCGCCATCTTGGGAGTTGAACAACCATTAAAATGGCTGGGATGCACCCAATCCATTTCACCTGATCACTCATCCAGCAGGGCTGCATGCTATGAACCCACTTGTGTTCTGACTGTGAGAACATGTCCATGAAACATGCAGTTTTGTAATTGCGTTCTTATTGATAATGTGTGTTACAATCTCTGCTAGTCATCCATTGTTTTCCTTAACATAGATCATAGAACATTACAGCGCAGAACAGGCCCTTCGGTCTTCGATGTTGCGCCGACCAATTAGGAAAAAGCAATGACCCTCTAACCTAAACCATTCCCTTTTCGTCCATAACCTTATCTACTAACCTCTTAAACGCCACCAAACTTGGCGCATCTACAACTGCAGCAGGCAGGGCATTCCATACCCTTACCACCCTCTGGGTAAAGAACCTACCTCTGACATCCGTCCTATAACTACCACCCCTTAATTTAAGCTATGTCCCCTCGTGCTAGCTTTCTCCATCCTAGGAAAAAGGCTATCACTGTCCACCCTATCTAAACCTCTAATCATCTTATGTTTCAATAAGGTCTCCTCTTAGCCGCCTTCTTTCTAACGAAAACAACCTCAAATCCCTCAGCCTCTCCTCATAAGACCTGCCCTCCATACCAGGCAACATCCTGGTAACCTCCTCTGTACCCTCTCCAATGCCTCCACATCTTTCTTATAATGCGGGGACCAGAACTGCCCACAATACTCCAAGTGCGGCCGCACTAGAGTTTTGTACAGTTGCAACATGACGTTGCGGCTCCGAAATTCAATCCCCCTACCAATAAAAGCTAAGACTCCGTATGCCTTCTTAACAACCTTATCGACTTGATCGCCAACTTTCAGGGATCTATGCACATATACACCAAGATCCCTCTGTTCATCAACACTATTAAGAGTCCTACCATTAGCCCTATACTCTACACGTTTGTTATTCCTGCCAAAGTGAATTACCTCACACTTTTCCACATTAAACTCCATTTGCCACCTCTCGGCCCAGCTCTGCAACTTGTCCAAGTCTCTCTGAAAACTATAACACCCCTCTTCACTATCTACCACTCCACCGACTTTAGTGTCATCTGCAAATTTACTGATCCATCCCTCAATACCCTCATCCAGATCATTTATAAAAATTACAACAGCAGGGGCCCCAAAACAGATCCCTGAGGTACACCACTAGTAACCGAACTCCACGATGAATATCCCCCATCAACCACCACCCTCTGTCTTCTATCTGCTAGCCAATTCCTAATCCAATTAGCTAAATCACCCTCAATCCCATACATCTGCATTTTCTGCAGAGGCCTTCCATGGGCCACCTTATCGAACGCCTTACTAAAGTCCATATATACCACATCAACTGCCTTACCCCCATCCACCTCTTTGGTCACTTTTTCAAAAAACTCAATAAGGTTAGTAAGGCACAACCTACCCTTCACACAACCATGCTGACTATCCCCAATCAATTCATTTCTCTCTAAATAACTATAAATCCTATCCCTAATAATTCTCTCCAATACTTTGCCCACAACAGAAGTAAGACTCACCGCCTATAATTCCCCGGAAAGTCTCTATTCCCCTTCTTGAACAATGGGACCACATTCGCTATCCTCCAGTCTTCTGGCACTATACCCGTAACCAACGACGACCTGAAGATCAGAGCCAGAGGCTCTGCAATTGCCTCTCTTGCCTCCCAGAGAATCCTAGGGTAAATCCCGTTCGGCCCAGGGGACTTATCTAACTTCAAACCCTCAAGAATATCTAGCACATCCTCCTTATCTACTTCAATACTTTCCAGTTTGCAACCCTGTATCCCAGTGTTCTCCACAACGACATTTACATCTCCCTGCATGAATACCGAAGAGAAATATTTGTTCAGTGCCTCTCCAATCTCTTCAGGCTCCACGCACAACTTCCCACTGCTGTCTATGACTGGCCCTAATCTTGCCCTACCTTAACCTTTTTCTAAATTCATTTGTGGCTTTGCCATAAAAGACTAGAAGTACATGTGTATAGGAGCATGGTACATCTTTGGTGTAATTAACAATTCATTGAAGTAAAAGCTTGTCGATTCAGGGATGATACGGTGGTCAGCACTATAGCCTCACAAGGACCCAAGATTGATTCCGACACCAGACTGCTGTCTGTCTTGGATTTGCGCATTCTCCCCATGTGTGCTTGGGTTTCCTCCAAATGTTCTGGATTTCTCCCACACTCCTAAAGATGGTTGATTGACCATCCTAAATTAACCCAATGCCAGGAGAGTAGCAGGGTAAATATGAGAAGTTATGGGAATAGGGCCTGGGTGGGATTGTAATCAGTGCAGACTCTAAAGGCTGAATGTCCTCATCCTTTACCTTAGGTATTCTATGATTCTATGACTTTGGATGACTGTTTATGTGGAGTTTGCACTGTCTCACCGTGTCAGCATAAGCTTTCTCCAGTGCTCCCTTTTCCTCCCACAGTCCAATATAGAACATAGAACATAGAACAATACAGCACAGAACAGGCCCTTCGGCCTTCGATGTTGTGCCGACCAAAATAAAAAGCAATGCCCCTCCTAACTAAACCATTCCCTTCTCATCCATATACTTATCAACTAACCTCTTAAACGCCACCAAACTTGGCGCATCTACAACAGCTGCATGCAGGGCATTCCCCTCCCTAATCACTCTTTGAGTAAAGAACCTACCTCTGATATCCGTCCTATAACTCATACCCCTTAATTTAAAGTTGTGTCCCCTCGTGCTAGCTTTCTCCATCCTAGGAAAAAGGCTATCACTGTCCATATGTGCAGGTTAGGTACATTAACTATGATAGATGTGCTGGGTTGCAATGATGGGGCAAGGGAGTGGACCTGGGTGAGATGCCTTTGCAGACTTGATGGGCCAAATGAGCTTGTGCATTGTAGGAATTCAATGAATGGTGGCACCTTTATTCACTCAATTATCTCATTGGGATATAACTGGCATCCACCCAAATTGTCAATACCCTTTTCCCAAAGGTAGGGGAGTCTAAAATTAAAGGACATAGATACAAAAAGTTCTATTTTTTTCCACACTAAGTGGTGAGTGTTTGGAACAAGCTGTCAGAGATGGGAATAGAAGTGGGTACAATTTTGTCTTTTAAAAAACATTTAGACAGTCATAAGAGTAAATGGCTGTTGAGAGATATGGGTCAAATGCGGGCAATTTGGAATAGCTTAGCTGTTCTTAAAAAAAAAAAGGAGCCATGGACAAGGTGGGCTGAAGGATTTGTTTCCATGTTGTAAACCTCTGTGACATTCCATTCATCTTTTTACCATCAGTGTTACAGAACACAGCATGTGTTGTGCCTGCACTGATTTGAAATGCAATTGCATGTGGCTGTCCATGAGTTTGGCAATTCTCTCAATGGAGGAGCTCATACATTTAAAACCCAGAGCCATGTCATGAGCTGAAATAGTTCCTCTGTTCTCACACCCGCTGACACTGTCTCAGAAAACTCTGACGTGGGTAGGTATCTCATGCTGATAGTCAAAGTAGAGGTGGCTTGTTTAAAACTCTGAAGATGTGTGTGTCTGTGCCCAGTTGAGCAGAGTTCTGCTGCTCTTCATCGTGTGAAAGGGAATGCCCACAGCTGCCTCTAGTTTTCTCATCCTCCTTACTTGTCAAGTGCTCTTCATTCAGTGCCATCCTATCTTATCACAGCTAACAACCTACTGTTGTTATTATCTATGCTCGTGGAGTGTGCAGCTAAATAATTTGATGCTACCTCTGTGGTTTCCACTTTGAGGGTACGGGTTATGTCATTTCAGACTAGCACACTCTTGTTCTATTCTTTAGGAAATTCATGAAAGAGATCATGAAAACTCGCCTGTGATAACGGATACCTCTGCAGAGCTGAGGTTTCTCAATGCAGTTAAGGTTTTGGCATGTGTCATGCATGTGTTTCTCCTTGTTTGGGTAAGTCTAGCTCTAACAACAATGAAGAAATCCAATACCATTCATGACAAAGTACTTTACTTGATTGGTACTCTTTCCAGAAAAGTTCAATCTCTCCACCAGCAGTGAACAATCGTATGTACCATGTACCATATGCAATATGCACTGCATTAACTCACCAACTTTCCTGAGACCAAACGTTCCAAACCCTTGATTGGTACCATCTAGAAGGACAAGGGTATCAGATGCCTGGGAACATTAGACCTTGGTAGTTCCCCTGCAAATCACTCACTGCCCTGACTTGGAAATGTATCATCGTTCCTCCCCTGTCACTGGATCAAAATCTGAGAACTCCCTCCCTAACAGCACTATGGGTATACATACCTCAGGGGTTGCAGCGGTTCAAAAAGGCAGCTTATTGCAAATCACTCATTGCATCTAACAATGGACAATAAATGCTGGCAAGTCACAAGTTTTTGAAAATTTATTTTATTCATATTATGCATTCAGCTTCTGAATTCCTCTGCACAATACTGACAAAAACTATGCAATGGTATAATTATCCTTTTATAAAATAAACTCACCCATTGCAACATTGATCTGGTTTGCTTTTGAATATGATTGCAGATTGAGTTCTCGACCTCCTTAAATGACTGATGCACTTGCACGAAGAGATGAATTGATGCTTTTTGGTAATATTCAAATGTTTAAGTGAGCATCTTCAATTTTTCAAGCAGCTTTTTATTATGTTTAATAATTGTCAATAAAGCCACCCTACTAGTCCTTTCTCTACGTTGTCTCTCCATGCAGTACCCTAAAATTGGAAAGCAATGCTTCACGTAGTTGACCAGCCAAGCCCATAAACTTGACCATTGAGGTAGAAGGTCCTGAATGTATGCCTTTGTTTGGAGTTCACAAAGAAATTTAGAAAATATTTTTGTTTCAGTTGAACACTGATTAATCTACTTGTGTAATACTACCTTAGTTGCATTATTACATATTGAATGATGCAAGGATATGATTGCATTCTCTTGTCCATAAGAACTCTTATACTGGATAATGCTTTTTGTGTGTATACTTTATGAAGGCTTCTATTGTTTTAGTTTATTTTGGGAGACCACCAAATTGTAAGCATTGACTTAAGAAATTTTCATTTCATGTTCTCAACAATCAGCTTTCTTAGGGACTTAGGAGCACAAATAAACCCTCAAAGTTTGCTCTGCCGTTAGCTGAGATCATAGCTGATTTGATTGTAGTCTCAATTCCACCTTTTTGCCTGCTCTGCCATAGTGCTTGATTCCCTTGTCTATCAACATTCTATCTAACTTAGCCCTGATTAAATTTAATAACCCAGCTTCCACTACTTTTTGGCACAGAGAATTCCACAGATTTAATAGCCCCCTGACAACTTTTCTTCTCATCTGTTTTAAAAGGGAGTCCTCTTATTTTTAAAGCATGTCCCCTAATTGTCTCACAAGAGGAAACTTTTTTTTAGTTGAACGAAGTACTTGGTGACAAATTTTGAATATTAGGCTTTTTATCTTGTGGTGCAGATGGCTTTTACGCTTAATGTCCAACTCAGTAAGTTTTGCTCTGACAGTTTGAGTCTGTGACTTTTAAATGAAAATCTGTGGTTTGTTGGTGGAGTTAAAAGGTCATTAACGACTTTTATAAATATGTTGATTTGAATGGGTACTGCTGTTCGCTTATTTGGTACGTTAGTAAAGCATTCACTTTTGAACAAATTTGTAATTTGATCGACATGTTCAGTATTGATTTTTAATAAAATTCTATGCATAGCTTTAAAAGAACAAGCAAATAAGCATGCTAGTGATGCAAGGATGATGCTTGAATGGGCCTGATGATCATTTTTCATTTGGTTTGGTGGAGTTTTCTGTGCAAAGTTTTGAAAAAAAGCTAAGGGATGGAAATGCTGATCTTGCATCCAAGAACTACATGGTATGTTTTAAATGCATTATGGAAATGAGCAATTGACGAACTGAATCAAGCAATTCAAGTCATTTGTGACAAAATCTTTTAGTCAGTAAAAAGATTTCTTCCAGTCCTGCTTGTAGCACTAGTTGTGTGTTTCACATTTTGCCCATCATTTGCATGTCACATTTCTTGTAATCTTCACCTAGAGGTCCCCAAACTTCTGCCTTTTACAGCCGGCAAGTTTCCTGAAGCACAGGAAATTGTATGAACTCTTGTAACCTGTATTTCTGCAATTATCAGCACAGCTTTGACTTTGTTCTTTACAGGATCATTTTTAGCTCTTTTTTGAAAATAATATTTAATTGGTCGAGTTTTGTATCTATGCAAGGAACTGGTTCCACATTTCTACTTTGTACTCTCAGCGAAAGCAAGGTAATTGTTGTAGCCTAGCTTCATAAGTAGCAGCATTTGGTCAAGTAATCTTCCTTTGACTTTTCTGAATTTGTTTTCTTGATGTATCAAAGTTCTTTTGAAGGTGCAGAATCGAAAATGATAATTGGAAATAGTACCCTTCCCCAAAAAGGTGTCACCTATTTTCTGTTACCTCCACATTGGCACTTAGCGCAACTACATTTCGATACTAAAATTCTCATTCCCCTCAGTGACCTTGCACCTCCTTAGCTCTTTCAGCCCCCTCCAGAACTGCAGCCCTTGGATATTCATACTCCTTTAATTCTGACTTTTTGCTCCTCACTAATTTTAATTGCGCCACCACTGGTAACTGTGCTTTTACTGTTTAGAGGTCCTATGTTTGGGAATTCCTTCCCTAAATCTCTTGGCATTTCCAGCTGTCCTTCCTTCTTTAAAATGTACTTTTAATAGCCCCATTGCTTAATGTGACATTGCTTAATGTCACATGTTCCTGTGGAGCATTTTGGGATATTTCATGATAATTTGTTGTTGCTCGATTTATATCGATTATACAATCCAGAGCATTGAAGTTCTTTAGTTTGTGGGTATTTGTTGGTAGATTTATATTCATTTGTTTGAACGGAGTAACCATAGTAAGCTTTCAATCTTGCCAAAACTAGTGCATACAATTGTGATATGTACCATTTACAAGACAGATTACAGTAACTTGTCATGTCTTGCTCCACATCACCTCCCAAAGTCATGGTCTCCTGCTACATAGAAGGACTAGGCAGCAAGCAAGCATAATACTTAAGCACTCTAACTTTGTGACATAGAATACAGCAGTTCAGAAAGGCAACTCAAGGGCAATTAGGGTGAGCAATCAATATGGCATTGTCAGAAAAGCCCAAATTCCATGAATAAGTATATTTGAGAGTCGGCCTGAAAGGTTCAAAGAAAGAAATTTAAAAAGTTGTTAAAATTGTGGTTTCCAAAGAATTTTTACTCCCATTAGTGTGCAACTGAAGTGCTCAATCTGCTGAATGAGAGCTAGTGGAAAAAGTGAATGCATTTACAGAAGGTCAAATTCATGGGAATGAGATTGATGATCTGAGGTGGTAATGAGTGTGACTTTTTTGGCTTCAATAACTATTCACACAAGAAAGCCTTTCATTTTGGCTTTTACTGTGTACACCGTGGATCTATAAGATGACCAGCACTTAGTGAAGGACTAAAAATTGGAAATATAATTAGTTTCAGGTGGAACTTTCTACTGATGTGTGAATAAGTTGAGTATTTGCATAACCATAATTATGTTCATTCCAGATTTGCTATAATTTTTACATTCTGAATTGAGATTCCTGTTGGATCAATTTAAATCTGCCAGCTTTGTGCCAACTTCATAAATCCAGTTTCCATCTGGATTTGAAATTCAGTCCAAAATATCATGAATTAGCTGATACAACGCAGGAAGATTATTAAGTTTAAGCTGCACATTATAGGTATTAAAAGCTAATACAATGTAAATTACTCTTGACTGCTTAATGAGCAATGACCTGAAGACATTAATAAATCTATAACATTCTTACATACAGATATGAGCATTTGAAGACCAACAGCTGTATCTGGACCTGAGTTAAAGGACAACTGCCACCCTGGAATATGATACCTCACTGTTGGACAGTGCTACCAGTCATGGTGATCCTGAGCTTTTTAGCAAAATACATCCAAGCAGATAGTGAGTAAAATTGTTAAAGCTCTGTTACTATTTTTTCCTCTTTAATCTGCCTTGATGTGTGTGACCTTGTTTGAAAGTAGAACATTGAACTATCACACGGAGTAAAGAATTGTATATGTTTATTGTGAGCTTGTATGGTAGACTTTTCAGATTCAAAATGAACAACGCTCCAAAATAATAGAGCAAAGCAGAATAGGAAAACTGAAGTTATTCTTCCCTCCCGCAAATTTTATGTGAAACCATTCAGGACCATCAGTTTACAAAACTAAATAATCACAATCTCAGAAGTAATGAGAAACGTTTGCATCAAATATACAATATTTGTATTTGTGGTTAAAATATTAATAATTTTTTTATAAATAAAAGGATGCCCTGAAAGATTTTGAGAATAACCGGTTTGCTTTGAATGTGATTTAAACTTTCACCAATCTCTGTTTTTGAAATGAGAATTTAGTTGCTAAATGATAACAGAATGTGAAGCGAGGCTCCCATTTGGGATGGGAACTGGGAGCAGTAGGAAAAAATTAAGAGGAAATCAACTATTTTAAATTAATGCCTTTATTAATCACTCAAGTTGGGTGTACCAAGCACTGGTTTGATTTTGAGTTCTGGCTGTGAAAAGGTAGGTAAAATGTTCAAGTAATGATGGGCTGAGCCTGAAATATGTGTGAAGGAGAAAATTCTTAGTAGCAGATACACCATGAACATTGAGTGCATATGCTTTCTATTGCTGGTCATAATAGGTGAGGATATCTCGAGGTTTTTAATGTTTGTAGATTTGATATTTTGTCTAGGTTGAGTTATTAATCTTCAACAAAAAGGGCAGTTACATCATCTAATCTTTAGATGTAAGAAAAACTTCATTTTATCATGCTGTACTTCTTAAAATTTGGTTTCCTTTTTCATTTTGGAATGCACGATGATTAAGCCTGTGAATGTAATTCATGGCGGATATTGATGGTGATGGAATAAATCGAAAAGAAGGAATGGTGTCTGTTTTCTGGTACTGAACTCTGATGATTGTAGCTTGCCTGCCTTCTTTGTAATAAAGAGCCCAGCACGTATCCAATTCTTGAGCTGCATTACATTTGGTTTTAAGTTCACTTTCGATTAAATTCTTCGGAATACAACATGATCTATTAATTTATTTATAAAGAAACCAGAAGTGGCTCTGAATGTTTGTTTATAGCTTCCTACTGATGAAAGCACACTGTTTATGTCAGAGGGAATCCTGAGCAGTGGGAGCAGAAGAAAGAAAGCCAGCAGCTTCTACGGGCCACAGCACAATTAAAACATTTGAAGCAGTTCATGTGGCTCCTTTCTGTATATTAATGTAAATTTTGCAACCTCATGGTTGTTGAGAAAAGCACATAATGAATGATGACCATAAATAGATTGGGGATTCATGGCACTGGAAATCCTGGAAAGAGCTTTTGATCATATATGTGCTACCAAGATCATTTGGATCTTGGTAGCATATAGATTTCTGGTGGCTGCAAACTTTGTCTTTGACTTAACCAGGTTGACCACAGAGGATAAATAAAATCAACATTTCTGCGGGCTCAACTTTCATTGCTTGATATCCATACCGCTTTCATCAAAACTGGAGCACGTTCAAGGTTTTCAATTAGTTAGTTTGATTTTCATAAGCAGTGTTTTCGTCTTAACGGAACTAAAATGGATTGCAATATCTGTGAAATATGGTTGCTGTGTGAAAGATGTATAGGGTATTTCCAGTTTCAACAATAGGAACTTTATTTCCCAGTTTAACCATTTTAATAGCCATCACTTTATGAAGGAGCAGTGCTCTGAAAGGTTGTGATTTCAAATTAATCTGATGGACTTTAACCAGGTGTTGTGAGACTTCTTACTGTGCCCACTCCAGTCCAATGCCAGCATCTCCATGTCATGTTTTAATTATGCTTGGATTTATTGGATCATCTATCCACAAAAAAACATGTGTTCAGGTACTAGCAAGTCCTGATCCCAAGTACCTCAATTTCTAAATATTGGTTTTACCTTCAGATGCATTGCATACATATTTTGAAAAACAGGCTAACCAGCTGAATCAGTTTGGAACTCCATTCCAGATTTATGCTGCAATTTTTGCATCACTGTGAAAGTTTAGATAATTTGAAGGAATTTGTCCAAGGCAGGTAGGATATGAAATTAACTGCTTCCACATTATTTTGAAGGGTTTGATTTGTTTTCTAAGTATTGATTGATCCGTTGTTAACCTAGAATTTTAAAGGATAACCTGCATGAAGACTTACAAAGAAAGGAAAACTTTTCTGACAGCTAACAACGTAATTGAATTTTTAAGTCTATGAAATTCAAACATTCTTTCCAATTTATATTTTATTTTCAATTCATTTATTTAAAGGATATGTTAGATGAAATTGAGATGTTGAAAGTTTTGGCTGAATCTGTTATTCAAATGTTTTGTTATAAATGGTCCAATAATTATTGGTTTAGAATCATGGAAGGCAGTGGTTTTGAACTGCTTCTTTTTAGATCAAAAAGAATGACAGTTGCCCTGGGAAGAAATGAAAAGCTGACCTAGAATGTGAAGATTTTGTAGCATTGCAATGTCATAAAGCAATCAACTCTTAACCTCCGTGTAAATGGCTTAACTTTGTTTCTTGGCAACTGATAGCAAATAGGGGCTTCCAGCATTGATTTACAACATTAGGCCAACTTACAGTAAAAGACAATTGTGTTGCTTAATTATTCATGAAAGATGTATTATCGCAGGAAATTAAGACATTAAGAGCAACTAAAATGGTTAACAAGGGAGCCAATAAACATGATACAGACACCTGAAAGTGCTCTGCTAGAACAGACTTGAATGTTTTCCCATAAATACTTTACAGCTTAAGAAAATCTACGTAAAGTTATGCCTGAATGTTTAACAATGCATACAAGCATGGAATATCATTCACGTCCCATTATTAGATCAGCATAATATATCAATTGAAGTCAAACTTGGGATTACAACCAGTTTGAATTTCACAACTGTTTCTAGTGAGTGAGGTTAGGCATTTTGTATTGATGGGATGTTCCATCATAAGCAGTCTATACAGATGCATATATTTTCAAATAGAAGGAATAAAATATTAGTTGGGCACAGGAAATGTAGCTGTATTTTCTTTTGTCCTAAATCTTCCCTTTGCCTCCTAACTTCAGTGCTAGAAATCAGTACTGGCCTCCTTATCATCTCTCCAACCAACAATTAATGTGTGCAGTATGTGGAAAACTAGAACGAAGAATCAAGATCTGTAGTGTGGCAGAATTGAAAAAGGAGCAGAGTTCAAGTCAAAAAAAAGGAGGCTAAAGAAAACTGAGCAATAGTAAAATGTCCCAAGGTGTTGCACATGAAAGAAACCAGAATAATTTGATACTGAGCCATGTATGAACTTAACAAACAGTGACCAAGAGTTCAGTCAAAAGGGTAGTGTGCCTTAAAGGAAGAGGAGTGGACAATAGGGAAGTTAGGGCTGGGTTCAGACAGTCTAAAATGTAGTTGTCAATAAAAGGAAACTGTGGATATGCCAGTGGCTAGTTTAGGAGGAAGGCAGGATTGTCGGACTGGTGGAGGTTGCATAAATCAGGAAAGGGCAAGTTTATAAGAAAGATTTGAACACTTGAGAATTTAAAATTTCAGGATCTCAAAAATGGTAATCTCTGAATTGCTCTCTGTATCATGTCCAAGTGCATATAGCTGCAGCAACGTAAAGTTTATTTATTAGTCACAAGTGGACTTACATTAACACTGCAATGAAGTTGTTCTGAAAATCCCCTCTTCATACTCCAGCATCTGTTCAGGTACACTGAGGGAAAATTTAACATGGCCAATGCACCTAACCAGCACTTTGTTCAAACTGTGGGAGGAAAATGGAGCATCTGTGGAAACCCACACAGACATGGGTAGAACTTGCAAACTCTGCGCAGACAGTGACCCAAGATGGGAATCAAACCTGGGTCCCTGGTGCTCTGAGGCAACAGTGCCAACCAGTGTGTGCCATTTTTTAGGATGTGTTAATTGTTGTAATTAACAATGATTTTATGGTTGTCATTTGACTTTTAATTACAGACTTTTATTGAATCTAGATTTCACCATCTACCATGGTGGGATTTGAGCATTAACCTTTGTCTCTGGACTAGAAAGCCAATGACAATATCATTGTGCCATGCAGTAGGGTAAGCGATGTAACAAGGAAGAAATGCAAATCAGAGAGATGGGCAGCACATGTATATGTAAATACATGGAGCATGTTGAAGAACATGCTTTTGTGATTCTATGAAGAGTAACAAGGTAGTCAAAGGGAAAAACAGAAAATGTAGAAAAATCTCAGCAAGTCTGGCACCATCTGTGGAAAGAGTAGGACCAAAGTGTTGTGTCCAGATGATGTTAAGGATAAAGAAAATGGAATGATCTGCCCTTGCAGCATAAATCTCATGGTCTTGTGTAAGAGAGAAAAGGTGAGTAAAAGCAGACATAAAGGAAGGTTTGTATTAGGCTGAAGGGCAGGAGAGACTAAATTACTAAAAGATGTGGAGCAGTAACGGGACAAAACGAAACAATGGACCTATCTGGAGACGTTTGGATGGCAGATTCTGGATAGCTGCTGTCTTGAAAGCAAATCAAAGTGAATGGAGAAAAATCAGAAAATAAAACGAGTTGAGCAAAGAAAACATAGCAAAAGGCAAAGGTTACGATCTAAAATCGTTGAAGTCAGTGTTGAGTCTAGAAAGAACATAGAACATTACAGGGCAGTACAGGCCCTTTGGTCCTTGATGTTGTGCTGACCAGTGGAACCAATTTAATGACCCTCTAACCTAAACTATTCCAATATTATCCATTTGCCTATCCAATGACCATTTGAATGCCCTTAAAGTTGGCGAGTCAGTTGTGTGAAAATGCCCAATCGAAAGATAAAACACACCCCTTTGAGCTTAAGTTGAGGGTCATTGGAATAGTGTAGCAGACTAAAAGCAGAAAAATCAAGAATGAAAACAAGGTGGACGATTAACAGGACAAGTAACTGGAAAGTCAGATCGTGCCTATGGACTAAACAAAAATATTCAGCCAAGTGGTTACCCAGCCTTACTAATTTGACTTACTAATGTAGAGGAAGTCACATCCTGAATAGTAAATACAGTACACCAGACTGAAAGAATTGCAAATAAATTGCTGTCTAACCTGGAAAGAGCGTCTGAGACTTTGGGCAGTTATAAGGGAGGAGGTAAAAAAGCAGATGTTGTAGCTTCTGAACTTGCATGAATGAAAAGATGCAAAGGGAAAGGGAAGTGACTGTGGGAGTGGATCAGGGTATCAAACAGGAAATGGTCATTTCATAATGTTGAAATGGGAGGCAAAGGAAAGATGAATTTTGAGGTGGCAGTTGATCCATGGAATATAGAGACTGCGGTGGAAGAAAGGTCAATGCTAACTAATTGTGGTGAAAAAGGAGAAAAGCTATTATGGAAGGTGAACATTACAAACAGATGCAATAGAAACAGAGGTACTGAGAGAATTGAATAGAATCCCAGTCAAGATAGCTGTAGGAGCCTTGCAATGAATATCGCCTGAAAACCTTTCCCCAGAAATGGAAACAGACTATTTGAGGAAGGAAAAGGAAGATTTGGTGATGGGCCATGTGAAGCCAAGAGGTGAGTAGAAATTGAAGGCAAAGTTGATTACATTTTCTCATTTGGGGCAAGAATAGAAACAAAGCACTGGTAGTCATCAGTGTATCATAAAACGAGGTTGGGGTAGGGGCTTTGAGTAGGACCAGAGCAAAGAATGTTTCTCATCTTCCACAAAAGAAGGTGGGGCACAAAGGGCATGTGGGGCAGCATGGTGGCACAGTGGTTAGCACTACTGCCTCTAAGCACCAGGGACACAGGTTCGATTTCCAGCTTGGGATACTTTGTGTGGAGTCCTGTGTCACATCTCCAGGTGCTCCAGTTTCCTCCCACTGTCTGAAATACATGCTGGCTGGGTGCATTGACTCGAAAGGTGTCAGAGTATGGTAACTAGTGAAATTTCACAGTAACTTGATTGCAATGTTAATGTAAGCCTTACTTGTGACCAATAATTAATTAATATATTAGGGACTCATGGGTATCCTTGGTGACACGTTTTATTTGGAGAATGTGAATAGAGTTGAAATAGAGTCCAATACAAAAATGTTCAGTCAGGCAGGAGGGTGGTGATCGATAGAGACCTGAGCCGAGCCTCCAAGCAAAAGGAAAGCTAAGACCTCTTGATTTACTGTCAGATGTGTTGGATTTACAAGGTGGGCTGGAGGAAGAGTTCTTGGAATGCTGTTGGGATGGGTTCCTTGAACAGTATGTTACAGAATCGACAAGAGAGCAAGCTATCTTGGATCTGGTACTATGTAATGAGGCAGGTAGAATTAGGGATGTTCATGAGGGATTCTCTAGGGACAATGATCATAGTATGGTAGAATTTATGATAGGATGAGAGAGGAATTGGTGACTGTGGATTGGAGGAATACATTGGTTGGTAGGAAGGCTGAGGAGCAGTGGAGGATTTTTAGAGATCTTTTTCAGTACACAGCAGAAATATATTCCAATGGTGAAAAAGGACTGTAGGAGAAGAGAAAATCAGCTGTGGTTCTCAAGGGAAATTAAGGAGAGTATTAAATCAAAAGCGGAGGCGTTCAAAGTGGCTAAAAATAGTGGGCGATCAGAGGATTGGGAAAGTTTTAAACAACAGCAAAGAATGACTAAGAAGGTGATTTAAAAAAGGAAAGATAGAATGAGGCTAAACTAGCTCAAAATATCAAAAAGGACAGTAAAAGTTTTTATCTATATGTAAAGAATAGGAGGATGGCTAGAGTTAATGTTGGACCCTTGGAGGATGAGAGGGGGGGTTTAGTGGTGGACGATAAGGATATTATGGAGACCTTGAATAAGTTTTTTGTGTTGGTCTTTACAGAGAAGGACATAAATAGCTTGCCTGAAATTAAGGATAGAAGGGTGGTAGGAGATGAGGTCCTTGATGAGATTACAGGCACTAGAGAGGTAGTGCTTGATAGGCTAACAGGGCTGAGGATAGATAAGTCCCCAGGACCGGATGGAATGCATCCCAGGGTGCTCAAGGAAATGGCAGAGGTGACAGCAGATGCCCTCATAATGATCTTTCAGAATTCGCTGGACTCCGGGTAAGTGCCGGAAGATTGGAAAATGGCTAATGTTACGCCGCTGTTTAAAAAATGTAGCAGACAGAAGGCAGGGAATTATAGGCCGGTTAGTTTAACGTCTGTAGTCGGGAAAAATGCTTGAATCTGTTGTCAAAGCAGAGGTAACCAGGCACCTGGATACGAACTGTTTGATCAAGCAGATGCATCATGGATTCGTTTAGGGGAAGTCGTGCTTGACGCATTTATTAGAGTTCTTCGAGGAAGTGACTAGTGCGGTAGATAGAGGGGAACCGGTGGATGTGGTATTTTTAGATTTCTTAAAAGGTGCTTGATAAGGTGCCTCACAAAAGATTACTGCAGAAGGTTAGGGTGCAGGGAGTTGGGGTTATGGTATTAGACTGGATAGAGGATTGGTTGCCTAATAGGAAGCAGAAGAGTAGGTATTAATGAGTGCTATTCTGATTGTCAGCTGGTGACTAGTGGAGTTCCCCAGGGATCGGTGCTAAGGCCTCAACTATTTACCATTTACATAGATGATCTGGAGGAAGGGGCTGAGTGCAGGGTGACGAAATTTGCTGATGACACGAAGATGAGTGGAAAAGCAAATTGCGTGGAAGTTGTGGAAAGCCTACAGAGGGATCTGGATAGATTGAGTGAGTGGGCAAGGACATGTCAGATGGAGTGTAATGTTAGCAAGTGTGAGGTTATCCACTTTGGTAGGAATAACGGGAGGAAGGATTACTGTTTAAGTGGCAAAAAGCTGCAGCATGCGCTGGCGCAGAGGGACCTGGGGGTCCTTGTGCACGAATTGCAAAAGCACAGTCTGCAGGTGCAGCAGGTGATCAAGAAGGCGAATGCAATGTTGGCCTTTATAGCTAGGGGGATAGAATATAAAAGTAGGGAGGTAATTTTGCAGCTGTGTAAGATACTGGTGAGGTCACAGTTGAAGTACTGTGTGCAGTTTTGGTAGCCGTGTTCGGGGAAGGACATATTGGCCTCGGAGGGGGTGCAGAGAAAGTTTACTAGGCTGATACCGGAGATGAGGGCGTTGGATTGTGAGGAGAGACTAAATAGGCTAGGTTTGTACTCATTGGAGTTTAGAAGGCTGAGAGGAGATATTATAGAGACGTACAAGATAATGAAGGGGATGGAATTGTATAGGTTGAGAGACTCTTCCTGCTTAACAAAGATAGAGGACTAGAGGGTGCAGCCTCAATATTGGGGGAGGGGAGAGCTGTTCAGATCAGAGTTGAAGAGGAATTTCTTCACGCAAAGAGTGGTGAATCTTTGGAATTCTCTGCCCATTGAAGTGGTTTTTGATTGACAAGGGAATTAAGGGTTACAGAGAGAGCGCGAAAGTGGGACTGAACCACTGCAGATCAGCCATGATCTTATTGAATGGTGGGACAGGCTCGAGGCGCTCGATGGCCTACTCCTGCTCCTATTTCTTATGTTCTTATGTACTGGAAATTTAATCTGAAAGAACCACAAACATAGGTAGAAAGAAGCTGGCCATCTTTTTTGCTGCCTTTGTTTTAATTGATATAAATTCTGATATTGATATGTGACCACTGTAATCTTTTTCTTAATGAATGTAATCCTTGAAATTAATGCACAAAAGTAGTGAGGTTTACACATGTTATAGCAATCGCCCAGGCAATTGCCAGATTCAAATCTTCTATGCGTAATCTATTTGATTATTCATTGTCTTTTTAAAATGTTTGTCAATGAAGTAGCATTTAAATTAAGCTTTTCCTTTTCGTTGGATACAACAGAAATTTCGGCCCAAAGCTTGTAAGTGTTATGACCCAGTGGATTTCTTGATTTCAAATCATTGAATTAGAACATATGCTGTCAAGAGTTCTGCAGTAGTTGATCTTATTTATTTACATCAATATGTTGTTCATTTTGTTCTAATTTGTTGAATAGATGGTTTTCAAAGAGAGAAAAAAGTGATTTAACAAATAAATACGTTGTTTTTTGATATGTGATTCCAAATTCTGAGTGCTCTTGAGTCCTGAATAAACTGATTAGAGTATGGGATAGTTTACTTCAATCATCCTGAGCTTGAGGGACCATTTATCAAAATCCTATTCAATTCTGTTACTGCCCCTTTGTAATCTTGTTTTTAATTTTTAGTTGCATGCTTTATTTTGTTTGCATATTATTTCTGATGCAATCTGCTATTCTTTGTGAGGAGGTTGTTCAGTTACCTCTTGAACATCAGATTTGCATTTGCAGCTGAGGAACAGAAGTGGGATGTGATGAAATGTTTTCATACCGACCATTACTTGATTGAGCAGGTTGAATCGAACCCTGAAAAGCTTTGGTCCTGGAACAGACCCAATTTCTCAATTCCATACAGTTAAATAAGAAACAATATCTACAAAAGTTGCATTTCAGATTATATATTTTAAACACTTCTGTCCATTTAAAATCACAGACTGGAATCAGTAAGGATAGGCAATAAAACTTCTACAGTTATCCTCAAAATTGGTATCTTGCAAGACTGTATCCCCAGCCCTTTACTATACTCCTCATATACCTTTGACTGTATGGTCAAATTCCACTCCAGCTCCATTTTCAAGTTTGTTATGGATCAGATCTCAAACAATGACGAGATAGAGTGCAGAAAAGAGACAGGGAATCTGGTGAAATGGTGCGATGAGAATAATCTCTTCTTCAATGTCAGTAAACTAAAGAAGATAGTTACCAACTTCAGGAAGCGTAGTGGGGAATCTGCCCCGTCTACATCAATAGTGGTGAAGCAGAAATGGTTGAGAGCTTTAAAGTTTCTAGGTGTCTTGATCACCAACAACTTATGTTGGCCTCTCCACATTGACGCTATAGTTAAAAGAGACCACCAATGTCTATACTTCTCAGGAAGCTAAGGAAATTTTGCATGACCGCAATGCTTCTCACCAATTTTATACATGCATCATGGAAAGCATCCTTTCCAGATGTATCATACCTGCTCTGACCAAGATCATAAGAAACTACAAACAGTTGTGAATGTAGCCCAGTCAATCATGCAAACTAGCCTTCCGTCTGCACTTGCTGCTTCCTAGAAAAGCAGCCAGCATAATCAAGGATCCCACAGACCCCACACATACTCTATTCCACCTTCTCCTTGATAAAAGAATACAAGTCTAAAATCACATACCAACTGACTCAAAGAGAGAGCTGCTTCCTTGTTGCCATCAGACTTTTGAATGGATGTAGCATGTAAATTAATGTTTCTCTGTGATAGTAATACTATATTCTGCGACCTCCCCTTTCCTTCTCCATGTACTCTATGAATAGCATGTTTTGTCTACTTTTCACTGTACTCTAATGCATGTGACAAGTCAAATCATACACGGGACAAGCAGCATTGTAATTTGCACTGATGCGACAAGCCCTAGCTTTAAGTTGTCCCATGTAAAATAATTGCATTTTAAAGCACTTTCTTCTTAAGTGCTTGTTTCTGTTATTGTCTCTCTTGCAGATAGAAGAAGACTAGTTGTATTTAAAGCCAAAGAATCCGTGGGCGTTCACTTGGGAATTATCCTTTTAATTTGGAACCTAATAGTTAGCTGAGGAGGAAGATATTGTCGAACTCTGTATTCCAGATTTTGTTAGGTTGATCCAAATCTTTTTGTGGTATTGCGTATTGATATAGAATGTTTCTGTCAGATCTTGTAAAAGCTTGCATCCTCTGCGTTAGCATTGCAGTTAGACATTGTCATTGCCATTGATATTTTCATCCCATGCATTGTGCACACTGTCATACATTTGCACATTGCTTAACATTGATCTGATATTGAATTCCATTATTTAATTGTGAAGAATGTGAAGTGTTTCTCTGCACTTGAGGGAAGTTGGCAATTTTTAAAATGTGCTACACCCAAGTTTTGAAGGAAAAATATCCAAACTAGCAGGTTTCTTTTGCAAGGAAAAAGTTGAAGCCTGTGAAGAAAAAGCTCATTTTGTGATTTTTGCAAGTTGATTTCCCTGTTTTGGAGCCCTAGATGTGCTTGCTTGGTTAGGTACAAAAGCCATCTGAGAGAGGGGGAGGCATTTGGTACCGTAGAAAGGTAAAATTGCTTTCCTTGTTTCTGGACTTCTGGGTGAAAAATGAAGGGTGCACAGTACTTGCCCTTTTTAGGAGGCTGATTCTGAAATTGAGACTAATTTTGGACTCCCCTTGGCATGGCCCTTGTTCAGTTCTGCAACAGTGAAATAGAAACACTAGCAATTTCTTTCCAGACTCTCCCAATTCCAGTGGCAAGGGGCGTGGTGCAACAGCACAGTCTTCCTCCAAGCCAACATAGCAAGCATAGAGGAATTAAATTGCTCACAGCCATCTCCGCTGAAATGTTTTACAAATGTCCTCAAAGCATTCTTGAAGTGGTCAAAAGCCTCCACCAACTCGTAGTGACCTATCAAATGAGAGAAAGGTCATTTGACAAGCCACCAAATGCAGCTACATTGAAAACACATAGGCTAAGGCAAGGTGGCAGAGAGAGTGCTAGAAACTCCCAAGTGACACCTGCCAATGTGGGAGAGTCTGGTAATTGTGCTGGAATGAAACAAGTCATTCCTAAAACCTAGAGACTGCCTGTGTGTTATCCAAGTTGAACTCATTGAGTGTTTCCATTATATTTCATTTATTTTGTCAGTTATTTAAGCTAGCAATATACCATGCTATACATGTGCAATGTTTCAACTTGTACACTTTTTTTTTCCAGCCAAGAAATGTCCAAAAGGGCCCATTTCTGGTTTTGACATTAATCCCTCGAAAGGGATATACTGCCACTGGATGGGGTGCAGAGGAGGTTGATTCCAGAGTTGAGAGGGTTGGTTTATGTTGAGACTGAGTAGTCTGGAACTGTACTCATTAGAATTCAGAAAAATGAGGGGTGATCTTATGGAAACATGTAAGATTATGAAAGAAATAGATAAGATGATAATACAGAGGTTTTTTCCACTGGCGAGTGAAACTAGAACTAGAGGCATTGTTTCAAAGTAAGGGGGAGCAGATTTAGGACTGAGTTGAGGAGGAACTTTTTCACCCAAAAGATTGTGAATCTGTGGAATTCCTTGCCCAGTGAAGCAGTTGAGACTACCTCATTGAATGTTTTTAAGGCAAGGATAGATAGATAGATAGATAGATTTTTGAATAGTAAAGGAATTAAGGGTTACGATAAGCAGATGGGTAAGTGGAGTGAAGTTCACAAAAAGATCGGCCATGATCTTATTGAATCGAGATGGCCTACTCCTGCTCTTAGCTATGTTTGCTTAAAATTGTTTAACTCAGAATCATTATGATCAGGATCCCAACCACACAGAATTGAGGATTATAGGTAAGCTTAGTAGGTATGGATATCAAAGAACAAAACAGCACGGGAAACAGGCCCTTCGGCCCAATGAGCCCGCGCCGCCACCCCGATGTTCCCACCTCTACCCGTGATCCCTGTCTATGTTTATAGATCTATGGTTTAAAAACCAAATTTGAGACAATTTAGGGAGAATTTGTTTTGCCAGTTAGCCTAAGAGCACATCTTTGGGACGTGGGAGGAAATCAGAGCACCCGGAGAAAACCCACGCAAGCACGGGGAGAATGCGCAAACTCCCACAGACACAGGCTCAAATCCATGTATCTGCACAGAACAGCGATAGTCACTGAGCTGTCGTGTTGCCCGTCAAAAGGTCCATGTCAAGCGTACACTAACGACGTGAAGCAATAGGAAACTCTCAAAAAAAAACCCAAGAGCAGTCCTCTCACGACTCATCGCGTGTATGCCCCTTGTTAGACAACAAGGTGGACTAAAGCACCTGTAGGATAAAAACAAGTACATCAATATCATCATCTATTTACACACTTCCCAGGGACTCCCAAGGCTCATGATCCCTATTTTAAATCAGTTTTCTATACCCCTCCATTCCCATTCTGTTCATGTGCCCATCTAAGTATTTCTTAAATAACTCCAGAGTACCTGCCTCCACACTTTACTTGGCAGCGCATTCCATACCCCCACCACCCTCTGTGTGAAAAAACTCCCTCTAGCATCCAAATTATACCTTACCCCCCTCACCCTAAGCCCGTGACCCCTCGTGCTATTTGAGTCCATCTTAGGAAAAAGCTTAACCCTGTTTACTCTATCGATACCCCTCATGATCTTGTACACCTCTATCAGATCTCCTCTAGGTCTACGTCTTTCTAAGGAAAACAGTCCCAATTTGCCTAATCTCTCCTTGTAATTCAGACCTTCCATACCAGGCAGCATCCTGGGTAAACCTCCTCTGCACTCTCTCCAGAGTCTCCACGTTCTTCCGGTAGTAAGGCGACTAGAACTGGACGCAGTATTCCAAATGAGGTCTAACCGATGTTTTATACAACTGCTACATTAAAGGCCAGCTCTTGTACTCTATACCCCTTCCTATAAAGGCTAGCATACCACATGCTTTCTTCATAACCTTCTCCACTTGCTCTGCCACCTTCAGAAACTTGTGCCAGGTCCCTTTGCGTTTCTATACTCCTAATAGGTCTACCCTTTATCACATACCTCCCCCCTACATTCTTTCTCCCAAAATGCATCACCTCGCATTTATCAGGATTGAATTTTATCTGCCCAAGCTACCAGCCTATCTATGTCCTGCTGTATCACCTGACAATGCTCCTCACTATCCGCAAGTCCAGACCATTGTCGCAACTTGTAGGCCAAAGGGCCTGTTTGTGCTTAGTTTTTCTATGTTCTAACTTAATTAAGCAAATACCATAATTAAATATTACTCCTGACCTTGAATGCAATAATGGTTTTCTAAGTATCTGTTTTGTTATAATCCAGGTTAGAAACTCCAAGATATTTCATAAAGTCAGCCTTGACCATAAGTTTTCTGCTTTGAATTTGGCTAGGCTAAGCATTAAATGCTTTACTGCAAGAATGATTCAATGGTGTGCCTCAGGGATCAGTGTTGGGACTGTAATTGTTTACAATTTACATAGGTGATTTGCAGTTGGGGATCAAATATAGTGTGTCAAAATTTGCAGGTGACACTAAGATCAATGGCAGAGCAAAGTGTGCAGAGAATGCTAAAAGTCTGCAAAGAGATATAGATAGTTTAAGTGAGCAAGTGAGGGTCTGGCAGATGGAGTCAGTGTTGGTAAATGTGAGCTTGTCCAGTTTGGTAGGAACAACAACAAAACGAATTATAAATGGTAAGAAATTGCAGCATGCTGCTGCATAGAGGGATCTGGGTGTCCTTGTGCAAGAATCACACAAGCATTTGATATGCAGGTACAGCAGGTAATTAAGAAGGCAAATGGAATTTTATTCTTAATTGCCAGAGGGATGAAGTTTAAAAAAAGCAAGGTTATGTTGTAGTTGTATAAGATGCTGGTGAGGCCACATCTGGAGTACTGTGTACAGTTTTGGTCTCCTTACCTGTGAAAGAATATACTGGCACTGGAGCTTCACTAGGTTGATTCTGGAGTTGAGGTTAGGCTGATGAGGAGAGACTGAGTAGAGTGGAACTATACTCACTGAAATTCAGAAGAATGAAGGGAGATCTTATAGAAATATATGAAAGGAACAGATAAGCGAGAAGCAGGGATGTTGTTTCCTTTGGTGGGTGAAACTAGAACTAGGGAGCATAGCCTCAAAATAAGTGGGGGAGAGATTTAGGACTGTTGAGAAGGAACTATTTCGCACAAAGGATTGTGAATCTGTGGAATTCCCTGCCCAGTATGCAGTTGAGGCTACCTTTTTAAGGCAAGGCTAGATAAATTTTTGAACAGTAATGGAGTTGAGTTATGATGAGTGTGTGGGTGAGTGGAGCTGAGTCCACAAAAAGATCAGTCATGATTTTATTGAATGGGGGGTAGAGCATTTTGAGGAGCCAGATGACCCACTCCTGCTGCTAGTTCTCAAGTTCTTCTTATCCACAAGGGAGCTTTTATCAAACAAAGTTTATTTAAGAATAACAATGCCAGGTGAGCTGGCAAGGTGGATACAAAACTGGCTTAAAGAAAACAGAGGGTAGGAGTGGAAAGGTGCATTTCTGAATGGAGAGCTGTGACAAGTGGCTTTCCTTTCAGATCAGTGCTGGGACTGTTTGCTGTTTGTAATACATGTAAATGATTTGGAGGAAAATATAAGTGGTTTGATTGGTAAGTTTACGGGCAACACAAAGATTGGTGGATTTGTGGATAGCGATGAGGACTATGCTCTGGTGGGGAGGAGGAGGGAGGCTCAATCGTTTTCTGGTGGGGAGAGCGGGGAGGAGGACGTGGGTCAGATGCATCTCTGGTGCAGGGGGAGGAAGGACAGATTGTTCTCTGGTGGATGGGGGGAGAGAGGCCAGACTACTGGGTGGAGGAGGGGGCATGGAGGGAGAATCACTGCACTCTGCGGGTGTTCGATGGGAGCGAAGGGAGTCAGAGGGCTGCGATCGGTCTGGGTCATGGCGGAGGCATTGGATAAGGGGGACTTATGTTGTTGTGGGGTAAGGTGATGTCTGTGAGAGCCTGGTTTTCACTCCCGGGCCACTTTATTCACTTTTTGCAGCCCAGGAGTGATTTTTTTTTTCCCCCCTCACTGCGCATGCACAATTCAAAGCTCTGATCGTTTCAAGCATGTTAAGCCCCGCCACAGCACAGTTCAGGCTTGTGATATTTTTTTCAGGCTGAGTGTGTATGGGGGTGCCTGAAAGCAGATTTCCCAGGCAGATCTGAATTGCACCCAGATTCAGTCCTTACAATCAAAATGGTAAAATCGGGTTCAAAATGGTAGAATTCCAGTCACCACACTACCAGAAGGATGTAGAGACTTTGGAGAGGGTACAGAAAAAATTTACCAGGATGTTGCTTGGTATGGAGGGCATTAACTATGAGGAGAAGTAGGAGAAACGTGGTTTGTCCTCACTGGAATGATGGAGGTTTAGGGGTGATCTGATGAAGTCTACAAGGTTATGAGAAGCATGGGCAGAGTTGATAGTTAGAAGCTTTTTTCCAAAATGGAAAAGTCAATTTCTCGGGCACAGGTTTAAGATGCAAAAGGCAAGGTTTAAAGGAGATTACGAGGCAGGGTGGTGGATGCCTGGAACTCGTTCCAGGAGGTGATAGTGGAAGCAGATAGGGAAGTGACTTTTAAAGAGCGTCATGATGAATATATTAATAGGATGGGAATAGAGGGATATGGTCACCGGGAGAGTGAGGGGTTTTAAGTCGGGCAGCATGGTTGGTGCAGGCTTGGAGGGACAACAGGCCTGGTCCTGTGCTGTAATTTTCTTTGTACTTTTATTCTTTGTAATATGGTTAACACACAGAAAATTGGCAATAATGTTTATCAAATATAAACAAGAAAAAACAAATATGATATTGTCTAAACCATAACAACACAATGCAGTTTCCACCCTAACAAACCCCATAAAGAAATACCATTTTTGGGATTAGCACAAGAAGCTCCATATGCTCATGTTTTGTTCTTGGATTCTGTAGCTTTCTTGACACACACCCAGACAAGCCCAAAGTCAGAACAGCTTCCCGAAACACCAGGGAGAGCAAAGCAGAACACGATATCCAGCCTGAAGTTCTAACTCCTTCTAATTAGCCAACAACCAACCTGAATTTCCAATACCGAGGAAAAAGGCACAGAAACTGTTGTCAGTCTGGAATCCACATAGCTTCTAATTATCCTGCAACCAAAACTGAAAATAAGAACTCTGGTGAGAGGAAAAGAAAATTGTCCACCTGACCTTTAATCAGTCTTCCACAACACTTCAGAAAGATCGTAACTCCCAGAAGGTGCATTAGGCCCAGAGTAAAAAATAAACAAAACCCCATTTAAACCATTTAAGCAGCAATAAAAGGACATAAATCAAGCAACTGGTGCCGCAATGAAAAAGAACAAAGCTACTTGTAATTGCAGAGAAAATGATTTAAAAATCAGTTTCTTAAAGGCAAGTAGCACCACAGTTTGTATTTGAAAAAATAATGGTTTCCTGTTAAATATTTCAAGTTGAATACTGTTCACCTACTAATGTGTTATTTTCTTTTAAAGTTTTAACGGTACTTTAATTGACAGGATTGAATGTCCATTTGTTTTGAACTACTCATAACAGTTCAAACTCAGGCTATACAAAAGCTATAAATTAGGTGTCTACTTTAAATATATCTTCATTTGCATTCTGCTTTAAAAATGTGGATTACTATGGAAGGTATTTAAAGGGATGTATTGTTTATTTTGTTAACATCTTTGTCCAATAAAAAAGTGATTTAACCTGCATGTACTGCAAAAGATGACAGATATCGCACAAAATTATTTATATATTAATTCTCAATTGGCCACTTTACCTCTTTCATAAGCTGTTGGCACTTGCCATCTTACTTTTGGTACTATATTGTTGGAACCAAGAATAGTAATATCAGCTTTGAGAAGATGGGTCGATTTGGATTGTATAATTGATAAATTGATTGTGTGTATTGAATCTTTAAGACACTATGTAGTTTGCACTTCAGTCTTCAGTTGGCTGCTTTTCCTCCTAATATTGTGTTTGGTTTTACGCTTTTAGTATCATGTCACATCAAACACATCTCCATCATGTACATACAGTGTAGAATTAGTAATCAGGCAAGTGTCAGCAATGTGTAGGAGACATAATTTTATCCACACTGATCAATATGTTTGTGTACTGTCCTTGAAAGTAGAAGAATACATTCTGAATTTGAAAGTATTTTGCTAACTTCGTGTTTGATTTGTCATACCTCACAAAGCATTGCACACATTCAAGTGCCTCTTGAAGCTACTTTTAACTTGATGTTTGCCCAGTTCTTGGGGAAACAATCTATTGCATTCTCCCATGTAGAATTATGGAATGGTTATAGTTCAGAACAAGGTCACTCTAGCTATTGTATCTGTGCCAGCTCTCTGGAAGAGCAATTGCGCTACTTCATTCCCTGCCATTTTCCAGTATTCCTATTACTTATTTTTCTTTTTTGAAAGCCTTGATTGTATCTGCCTTCAGCACCCTTTCAGGTAAGATATTCCAAATCCTAAGCAGCTACTCTGTAAAAAGGCTTTTTCCTTGTGTTCTTTTGTCAATGATCTTAAATCTCTGTCCCTTGGTTCTTGACCATCCTGTCAATGGGAACAGTTTATCTATTCTCATGATTTTGAATGCTACTATAAAATTTTATATATCAGCTTCTCAAGGGAAAATAAGCTAAGTTCTCCAATTTATCTACATAACTGGTTCTAGGGATGAAGGACTCCATTCTCATAAATCAAATTCTTCATAAAGTCCAGAATCGGTGCTCCAATTGAGACTGAATCCACTACATACAGGAAGAAAACAACTGTTTACCATGTACTGTCTGTTTCTTGTCAGCTAACTTTGTATCCATGTTGCCATTGTCCCTCATAGTTGCTTAATAATACAGAGCCTGAGTATTGCTGAGAAAAGAGAAGATCAGGTGGCCTGTCTCTCTCTTTCAGCAATACCATCCGTTTGTTCCATAGCTTTCAACTTCATTGGCAAGTCCATTATATGATATTTTTAGAAGTCTGAACGCCTGAAACCAAACTTATTGCTTTCATTGTCTATTATTTCCAGAAAGCTCAATTGTTCATCAAAAACACTAGTGACCACAAATTTGTTATGGACAAGGCCTACAAAAGATGGTTTTGGATTGACAGAAAGCAGATTTTATTAAAATAAGGCAGGATCTGACGAAAGTTCACTAGCCTCACTAGCTAAGTCTACAGCAGAGCAATGGGGCATATTCAGAAATGAGCTGGAGAGAGTACAAGTCCAACATGTAATCTTTAGGGGGAAATTTAGGAGCAATAAGTTCAGGAAACCTTGGATATCTAGGACAATTCATACAACGTAGAACACTACAGCACAAACATGCCCTTCGGCCCATAAGTTGCGCTGATCATGTCCATACCTATCAGGCCATAGAACTATCTGTAATTCCCAATCCCGTTAAATCCCATGTACTCATCCAGAAGTCTTTTAAAAGACCCCAACATTTATCAGCGTTGAAGTCTGGGCCTCTGACGCAAATCTTTGTCTCTTCCTTGGACACAGGTGAGGTCCCAGAGGACTGGAGAATAGCTAATGTTGTACCGTTGTTTAAAAAGGGTAGTAGGGATAACCCTGGAAATTATAGGCCGGTGAGTTTGACGTCAGTGGTAGGGAAGTTGTTGGAGGGGATTCTTAGGATGTATAGGCACTTAGAGCGTTGCGATCTGATTAGGGATACACAGCATGGATTTGTTAAGGGGAGGTCATACCTTACGAATCTGGTAGAATTTTTTGAGGAGGTGACAAAAACGGTGGACCAAGGGCGAGCCATTGATGTTGTCTATATGGATTTTAGTAAGGCATTTGACAAAGTCCCTCATGGGAGGTTAGTTGAGAAGGTCAAGGCTAATGGGATACAAGGACAGGTAGCTAGATGGATAAGTAACTGGCTTGGTAATAGGAGACAGAGAGTAATAGTGGAAGGGTGTTTTTCTAGCTGGAGGTCGGTCACTAGTGGTGTGCCGCAGGGCTCGGTACTGGGACCTCTTCTATTTGTAATATATATAAATGACTTGGAAGAGGGAGTAAGTGGAGTGATCAGCAAGTTTGCAGACAATACAAAGATGGCTGGACTTGCGGATAGTGAGGAGCATTGTCAGGCGATGCAGCAGGACATAGATAGGCTGGTAGCTTGGGCAGACAGATGGCAGATGGAATTCAATCCTGATAAATGTAAGGTGATGCATTTTGGGAGAAAGAATGTAGGGGGGAGGTATATGATAAAGGGTAGACCTATTAAGAGTATAGAAACGCAGAGGGACCTGGGGTGCAGGTGAACAAGTCTCTGAAGGTGGCAGAGCAAGTGGAGAAAGTTGTGAAGAAAGCATATAGTATGCTAGCCTTTATAGGAAGGGGTATAGAGTACAAGAGCTGGCCTTTAATGTTGCAGTTGTATAAAACGCTGGTTAGATCTCATTTGGAATACTGCGTCCAGTTCTGGTCGCCTTACTACCGGAAGGACGTGGAGACTCTGGAGAGAGTGCAGAGGAGGTTTACCAGGATGCTGCCTGGTATGGAAGGTCTGAGTTACGAGGAGAGGTTAGGCAAATTGGGACTGTTTTCCTTAGAAAGACGTAGACCTAGAGGAGATCTGATAGAGGTGTACAAGATTATGAAGGGGATAGATAGAGTAAACAGGGTTAAGCTTTTTCCTAGGATGGACTCAAATAGCACGAGGGGTCACGGGCTTAGGGTGAGGGGGGTAAGGTATAATTTGGATGCTCGAGGGAGTTTTTTCACACAGAGGGTGGTGGGGGTATGGAATGCGCTGCCAGGTAAAGTGGTGGAGGCAGGCACTCTGGATTTATTTAAGAAATACTTAAATGGCCACATGAACAGAATGGAAATGGAAGGGTATAGAAAACTGATTTGAACTAGGGATCATGAGCCTTTGGAGTCCCTGTGAAGTGTGTAAATAGATGATGATATTGATGTACTTGTTTTTATCCTACAGGTGCTTTGGTCTACCTTGTTGTCTAACGAGGGGCATACGCACGCTGAGTTGTGAGAGGACTGCTCTTGGATCTTTTTCAAGTGTATCCTATTGCTTCACGTCGTTAGTGTATGCTTGACCTGGACCATTTGATGGGCAACACGACAGCTCAGTGACTATCGCTGTGCTGTGCAGATACGTGGATTTGAGCCTGTGTCTGTGGGAGTTTGCGCATTCTCCCCGTGCTTGCGTAGGTTTTCTCCGGTTTCCCGATGTGCTCTTAGGCTAATTGGCAAAACAAATTCTCCCTAAATTGTCTCAAATTTTGTTTTTAATCCATAGACTATAAACACAGACAGGGATCACGGGTAGAGGTGGGAACATCGGGCTCGCTGGGCCAAAAGGCCTGTTTCCCGTGCTGTTTTGTTCTTTGTTCTCCGCCCAGTCTTGCATTCTGTCTATGTCACCCTGCAGCTTCTGAGAACCCCCTAGACTGTCCACAATACCACCAAGTCCGTCGGCGAATTTAATAACCCATCTCTCCACTTCCTCATTCAGGTCATGTATGAAAATGGCAAACAGCAAGGGTCCTAGAACAGATCCCTGGCGCACTCCACTGGTGACAGACCTCCACGCAGAATAAGACCCATTCACAACCACTCTCTGCCTTCTGCAGGCAAGTTAGTTTTGGATCCCCAAGGCCAAAGCACCTTGAATCCCAGGCCTCCTTGCCTTCTCAAAAAGTCTTGCATGGTGGTCCTTATCAAACGCCTTGCTGAAATCAATGCAAATCACATGCACCGCTCTTCCTTCGTTAATGTGTTCAGTCACGTTTTCAAAGAACTCAACTGGGTTCAAAAGGCACGACCTGTCCTTGACAAAGCCATGCTGAATATTTCTGATCATACTAAACTTCTCTAAATGCTCATAAATCCTGTCCCTCAGAATCCTGTCCATTAACTTAGCAACCACTGAGGTCAGACTCACCAGTCAGTAATTTCCCAGGCTATCCCTGTTCCCTTTCTTGAAAATAGGAACCACATCTACATCCTCCAATCCTTCGGAATTCAGGATTGGATGAGGAAGAAAGGCCTTCAGGGTGCCGAAGAGGAGCAATTCAGCTGTGGTCACAAAGGAAGATAGGAAGTGCAAAAGGGAACTTAAGAAACCACTTAGAAGAGCAATAAGTAGGCATGAAAAAGGATACATGAACAGGATTAGGGAAACTCCTAAGATATTTTATTAATACAAAAAAGGGAAGAGGTTAACTACGGAAAGAGTAGGGCCCATTAGAGACCAAGGGGGCAATCTGTGTGTGAAGCCAAAGGACATAGAATACTTCTCTTTGGTCTTCACTCAGGAAAAGGAGAATGTAGGTACCGAGTCAAATTCTGGACTTTAGGACGAATTTGATTTGAAAATGAAAAGAGACTTTGTGGAACTTGCACAGCTTTGACATAAGAAATGGGGAGGTACTGGAGGCTTTGATGGACTTAAAAATGGACAAATCACCAAGCTGCTGTGGGAGGTGGGGCAGGAAATTGCAGAGGCTTTGACACAATTTTTTAATTCCTCTCTGGCCACAGAGAAAGTTCAGTTGATTTTAGCAAAGCTAAATTCCACATGGGAATCTGCTTGAAAAGGTAAAAGCACATGGAATTCAATGAAACTTGGCAAAATGGTTAAAAAACTGGCTTAGTAATAGGACAGAAGGATGCTGTTTGATTACACACGTGAACTCCTTTCCAGGCACTCAATCAGTATGACATCAATGAAGTGGAAATGGTCAAAAGTTTCAAATTTCTAAGTGTCCAAATCAACTTGTCCTGGTCCCACCAGGACAACATTATAGTTAAGAAAGCCCACGAATGACTACTTTCTCAGAAGGTGAAGGAAATTTGGCTTCTCTGCTTCGCCACACTCTAACTGTTACAAATGCATTATAGAAAACATCCTTTCTAGATGTATCACAGCATGGTATGGCTTCTGCTCTGACCAAGACTGCAAGATACTACAAAGGGTTGTGAATGTAGCCCAGTCCATCATGCAAACAATCTGCCATCTGTCCACACTTCCTGCTGCCTCAGAAAAATAGCCAGCATGACCACATACTCTGTTTCACCCTCTGATTGAGACAATAGTTTCTTCCCTCCTGCCATCGGTCTTTTGAATGGACTTACTTTATATTCATGCCACTGATCTTTCTCCATACCCTTGCTATGACTGGTATGTTATATTCTGCACCCAATCTATGAATGGTATGCTTTGTCTGCATAGTGTGCAGGAAACAATACATTTCACTGCATACCGATACATGTGATCAATCAAGTTGAAGAACAGGAGTCATCTCTGATTCATTTAAACAAACTTCCATTTATTTAACACTGTACCAAACACAAACTTCCAACCGTTGCAGCACTTTAACTCTTTCTCTAAGCATTAACTCTTTAACTGAACACTAATACTACCCTGTTTAGAACAAATTGGTCAAGTCTATTCTCAATGTAGATTTTGTATTTGTGGTACTTCTCCAAAGATGATCTTCAAGACACCTTTGTAATAGTTGGTCTCAAGTTTTTGCTGAAGACAAAAGTTACAGAAATACTTCATTTAACTTCAGACTGTTGCAATCTTCCAGAAAGTTCTCTGGCATTTAACTAATAATGAAACTGGAAACTGATCACATTGTTTGACTCGGTGAATGGAGTTACTCCTAAACAACTCCCAATACTCATCCAAGACTGCACGTAAGGCACATGACTAACTCTATCCCGTATTTAGACATGATGGGGAATCTTGGTGCCACAGCCTAACTCAACTAAAGAACTTCCCACATTTGATTAACATAAGTTTCAGGTCACAGTCCACAGAATAGGCCACAACTTGCAGCAGTTTTAAAGCCTGCATCTGTGTTTGATTATAATTTAACCACAAATCCTGGCATGCTTAACTCAGTCACAATTGCTCTTTAAAGCCAATATTGCTGATATTGTTGTTATAGTCACTATCATTGTTGTAATTGTTCCTCCCTCTGTCCACAAGGAGTAATGGTTGAGGTCTGTTGTTGACTGGAGGCTGGTGTCCAGTAGTGCACCGCAAGACTGGAACTCATTGTTTGTTTTATATATATAAATGATAGAGGTTAAAATGTGGGGAGATGTTAAGCAAGTTTGCAGATGATACCAAGAGTGGTGGTCACTAGTGAAGAAGCTGGTAGTAGGTTACCTGAAGATGTAGGTGGGTTGGCCAGATGAGCAGAGCTGTGGCAGATAGTACTTAACCCTGATGAGTGCACTTTGGAAGACATAACAAGACGAGGTTATATTTAATTAATAAATGGCAGGACACTGGAAGTTCAGAGGAACAGATGGATCTTGAGGTTCTTATTCACAGATCCCTGAATACAGCAGGGCATGTGTATGGGATATTTAAGAATGTGTTTATTAGTTATGGCATGGAGTCCAAGTACCAGATGGTAATATTAGAGTTGTACACAGCATTGGTTAGGCCACAGTTGGAATACTGTGCGCAGTTCTGGTCACCTCACTACAGAAAGAATGTGATAGAAGTGGGGATACAGAGGAGATTCACCAAGATGTTGTCTGGGATGGATCCTATGAGCTATAAGGAGATAGGCTTGAATTGTTTTCTTTACAGCAGAGAATGCAAAGGGGAGAACACAACTGAGGTATATAAGATTGAATGAAATGCAGGGTGAATAGGGAGCAGCTGTTTCCCTTGGTTGAGGGGTATAGTTTTAAAATGAGAGGCAGGAGATTTGAAAGGGATTTGAAAAAAGAGTTTTCACTGGGGGTTGTGGAAATCTGGAATGCACTGTTTGGGAAGATAGTGGAGGCCAGAAACCTTATAACCTTTAAAAATAATTGGATGAGCACTTGAAATATCATAACACTTGAAGATACGGGACAAGTGCAGGAAGATGATATTAGTGCACCTTTAGTGGTAATTATTGTCAGTGCAGACTCAATGAGCAGAAGGGCCTTTTCTGAGCTGTACGACTCTGACTGTATTGTGTTAACAAATCTATGCTGGCTATCCTTAATGAATCCCCAATTATCTAATTTTATCCTAAGTTATCACTTCTAAAAACTTTGGCACTGGGGTCTTTTATCCAAGTTTCCAAAAAAGTGGAGGTAGGCATGTGTGCCTTCATCGGTTGGGACATTGAATGTAAAAATCGGCAAGGTCATGCTGCAGCCGTACACAGCCTTAGGCCTCATTTAGAACATTGTGTACAATTCTGGTCGCCACGCTACCAGAATGATGTGGGTACTTTGAAGAGGGTACAGAAGAGGTTTATCAGGATGTTTCCTAATCAGGAGAGTAATAGCTAAGAGTTGCTATTAAATAAACTCAGTTTGTTCTCACTGGAATGACGGAAGTTGAGGGGTGCCCTGATAGAGGTTTACAAGGTTGAGTGACATGGACAGAGTGGATAGTCAGATGCTCTTTCTAGAGTAGAAATGTCAAATATTAGGAGACATAGGTTTAAGGATGGTGTGGAAGAGTTTAGAGGAGATGTGCAAGGCAAGATTTTTGTAGATAGTGGCAAATATCAGGAATGTGTTACCTGGGGAGGTGGTGGGAGGAGGTACAATAGCAGCATTTAAGGGGCAACTAGATGAATAAATGAATAGCTTGGGAAAGGAAAGATACAGACTCTAAGTGCATGTGGCTTTAGTTTAGGCAGGCATCATTGTCTTGCCTAAAGACAAGCTTGTAGGGACGAAGGGCCTGTTCCTGTGCTGTACTTTTTGTTCTGACCTTCCTAAATGTTGTCCCATCAAATGGAAAACTATTTTGTTCTTGCAGAAGAACTTTCATCATATTTTAATTTTTTGAGTAATTCATGACTTGAATATTTTAAAGTTAGCACTACACAAACCATCTTTGCCACTATCTTGTTTGCACTATGACACAGCAACATTATGATATAAACATAGACAAGCTGATTATATTCTGTATATTTATAGGACAATTTGAGAATGTTAGCTAGTTATCACTAATGGTGATCATGAAACTATTGGATTGTTGTAAAAACCTGATTCACTAATGCCCTTTTTAGGAAGAAAACCGATAGTCCTTTCCCAGTCAAGCATATATGTGATTCCAGACACTGAGCAATGTGGTTGACACTTACTGCCCTATGAAATGGCCAAGCAAGCCACTAATATGCATCAAAAGGCACTATGATGTACTATAGCGGTTCAAGAAGGCAATTACACTTGAAGGCAATTAGGTACAGGCAATAAATGCTGACCTTGTTAATGAAGTCCATTTCCTTGAATGAATAAATAAATTAGATCTGGAAACCCTATATACAAGAACTAACTAGATTAGAAAGAGTGGAACAGACGAGGTGCCAAAAGACTCCTATTCCAGATTCTATGCACTTCTCCCCTCCCACGTTCTATCCACCAAAAATTTCAGGCTGTAAATTGCACTCAAGTCCCATTCACCATCTCCCCAGTTTGCTTGATGTATGCAGTGTCTTGATTAAGCAATGTGTAAGTTTTAAAATTTTTGTCCTTGTTTTCATATCACTTTCTAACTTATCCCATTCCTCTAATCTCTTTTAGTCCTAAGCCCTTCAACCCCACCATTAGATTTCAGTGTTCCATTCGTGCTGCCATATTGTGTTCCCAATTTTAATTACTCCATCATTGCTGATGTTGCTGAGACCTTAAGCCCTAATTTGTTCCCTATATTTGTTTGCTTTCCTTTAAGTCACACATTAAAACATACCTCTTTGATAAGTTTTTGCTTGTCGAACAGAATAACATCTTATGTGGTTATGACTGTAAATTGGAAGAGGGGAGTATGCAATGGGATCTGGGTGTCCTTGTGCACCGGTCATTGAAGGTAAGCATGCAGGTGCAGTAGGAGGTAAAGAACGCAAATGGTATGTTGGTCTTCTTTGCAAGAGGTTTTGAGTACAGGAGCAGGGATGTGTTGTGCAATTGTACAGGAGCAGGGATGTGTTGTGCAATTATACAGGACCTTGGTGAAGCCACACCTAGAGTATTGTGTGCAGCTTTGCTTCCTTTTCTGAGAAAGGCTGCTTTTGCTCTTGAGGGAGTGCAGCGAATGTTTACCAAGATGATTCTGGGTATGGCAGGACTGATGTATGAGGAAAGATTGACTACATTAGGATTGCTTTCACTGGAGTTCAGATGAACAAAGGGGAATCTCAAGAGGCTTATAAAACTCTAACAAGATTAGAGAGAATAGATGCAGGGAGAATATTCCTATTGGTGAGGGTGAGTCCAGAACCAGGGGTCACAATCTGAGGATTCGGGGTAGACCATTTAGGTCAGAAGTGAGGAAACATTTCTTCACCCAAAGAGGGTGAGCCTGTGGAATTAATTACCACAAGAAGTAGTTGATGCCAAAACGTTGAATGTATTCAAAGGCAGCTGGATGTAGCATTTGGAGCAAATGGGATCAAAGGTTATGGGGAGAAAGCAGGATTAGGCTATTGAATTAGACAGTCAACCATGATCATAATAAATGGCAGAGCAGGCTCGAAGGGCCAAATGGTGGCCTTCTGCTCCTATCTTTTATGTTTCTATATCTGATTTTGTTCCATAACACACTAAAGCACCTTGGTATGTTTTAGTACATGAAGGCATGATATAAATGCATGCTGTTGGGAGCTCTTGATTTTGCGGAAACATGAAAGTTGGGAAATTCGCGGTGGATAAAATTTATATTATCTTTGTTTTTATTAGTTGCTTTATCCCTGGATTGTTCACTTTTACTTGACTGAGAATTACTGTGATAGATTTGGAGTCAGAGTCTTTTGACATGGAGTGCTGCAGTGCAGGATACCTAAACGCAAAATCAGTCTGGTTCTAGACTTTCTTGGGATGTGATGCTGACCTGTGTGCATGATTGTGTCTATAGCCAGTTTGAACCAAATTTGCTCAACCTAGTTATGGAATTTTTTTGTATGAATACTTTAATGGAGATTAATATGATTCCCCAAACAAAACCCACAACCCAACCACACAACCCCAAACAACCCACACCCACAAAACCCACCACCAAAAAAAATTGCTGGTAGTTCTTTGACTAAATGTGAGTTCTTTGACTCATATTTTATTGCTCAGAGTTAAGTCAGACAATATGAAGTTTTATAGTGGCAGGAGTGTTCATTCTTCAATGCATTGCACTGTGAAATGAATTTCTGTTTCTGTCTCAATAGCATTTCCTCATGGTATATGGTGGCTGCTTTCACAAAGTTGCCAAGGTGCAACGGTGTTTAATTAAGGTGTCTCTTTAAGGGCAAAAATGTAATTCCTGTGTGATTAGGCACACATTTAAGTCATAGGCTAATTGCAGTTGCTGAGGAAAGTTTCATCTCAGCTGCTTTTAAATTCCACAGTCTTTCCCTTTGGAAAGAGTCCAAGTTTTAAAGTCAGCACAATTCACCAGGAAATCACTGAGTCTCTTTATGGTTGTTTAGTTATTTGTTTAAAACATATGATTTTGGATGCGAGTGATACTATTACAAAGCCTATTTGCCCAATTATTGTAGAACTTTAAAAGCCCAAGCTAAGTAATTCAATATAGCTTGTCTGTTGGATTTATTGCTCTGCTCAAATTTTGCAAGTCCCTTGATTGTAGACATAAATTGCAGTTGACAGATTGCAAACCATCTGTCCCCGAAACTAGATTGTCTTGGCCCTGAAAGTACAGTTTCTCGTCCCTGTTGGAGCAAACAAAAGTTTGGAACGTTAAGAAGGGCCAATGAAATCTGAAACTGAGTGCATGGGTGATAGTTTCCTGCTACAGCAAGCACAAGTAGGGTGCACAAAATGACATAACCACATGGAAACTACTATTCGTTTCCACTTGAAAACAACATAAGGAGAATAATAAGGGAGAATAATCAGTGTATACAAATGGTGAATCAAGATGCCCAAGCAATCTAACAATGGATTTGTAGCTATCAGAATTCATTGAGTGATGTTTGAAACATATTTTGTGATTGTCATTTTTAATTATGACTGTTGTAGTTGTACAACTTTTATTATGTCTCAAAGTTGTGCAGGAATTTAATAATTTGAAATGCAGGTAGAAATTTAATGAACCATATCTTCAATCTTGAATGAAAACAAAATAAGAGTGATTTTCGGAGGGTGATTAGGTAAGGAGGCTGAGCGCTTAGTAATGAATTGAATCGTTATCAGAGGATGTTGCATAAATAGCTAAAATGGTTGCAGAGCGTATGCACGCTCTAAGTGGGGCCCTTAGAAGTAAATGGCTAGATATCATGTAATCAAATAAGAGAAAATAATATATGCATTAAGGATAAAAATCAGTGAAATAATAGCTGTGACTACTACAGAATATCAGGATTAGAAAATGTCCAAAGCACATGTGGAAGGTTTAATTTTATTGAATCCAATAAGAAAAGGGTTAAAAGTTGTGAAGGAGAGCCATTTAATCAGTTGGTATCTGGACTGTGGATTTCAGGTTTGGTATAAAATACGATAGTTTATACTAGACAATCATGTAACCAATCTGGGAAATGATGGGTAGAGAGGAATATTTTATTTTAGTGGCAGTACTGCAGTGGAAAGAACACGAATCTGTGGAGGTTCTGAAACAAAATCAGTCGGAATGATCAGTAAAGTAGCATAAAATCTATTTTGTATTAAGTTGATTTTTCTCTACAACCTAACTATAACTGTAACACTACATTCTGCACCCTCTTCTTTATGAATGGTCTGTTTTGTAAGTATAGCGTGGCAGAGAATACTTTTCACTGCATGCTAATGCAGGTGGCAAAAATCAAATCAAAAATCGACATGTATTGTTCAAATAAATTGAAATAATATCTGGATTACCTAAGAGTCAATAGACGAAGTTGTGTATGTGAAAGTGCATAAGATTTTAATTAGTAAATAGGCAAGATCCTGTGTACAAAATTAAAATGCCATTTTCTGGAGTGACAGTCTTGTAGTTAGCATCTTAAGTGGTCTAGCTATCACCTGACGGTCTCCCCTCATACTTTATAAATTACTGGATTTGCTAATTAATTACTTTCTGATGAAGAGAAAAAAATTAACAACCTTTCCTTAAGATTCTGCTTGGGGCCACTCTGTTAATAATAAAACTTTGTTCTCAAATCCTTTTTTATCTATACAATTGTCTTCTAATTTTCATACAATTATAGATAGCAATGCAATATGCCCAGTTGATCATTACAAGACACAAAATCATACACTATATAATAGTGCCTTCAAATTGACGACAATGAATAGCTTTTCAGCTACTGCAATCCCCGAATGTTCCTTGTTTTCCAATTCCTCTTTTTCACTCTGCTCTCCTGTTTTGCCTATCCAGCCTAATGTGTCATCAGCTGTCGCTCGTTTGTGCCACTGCTCCTCAAGTGCCATGAAGCATCAATGTGCATCACAACTGCCATGCATGTGTACTGTATGTGCTATTCCCATGTTGTGGAGATGTTGGCATTGGACTGAGGTAAACACAGTAAAAAGTCTCACAATACCAAGTTAAAGTCTAACAGGTTTATTTGGTAGCACAAGCCACTAGCTTTTGAAGCGCTGCCTCTTCATTCACAAACAGGCATATAAAGACATACCAAAATAATGGTTGGAATGCGAGTCTTTACAGGTAATCAAGTCCTGAAGATACAATGTGAATGGAGAGAGAGTTAAGTACAGGTTAAAGAGATTGTGTTGTCTCCAGCCAGGTCAGTTAGTGAGATTTTGCAAGCCCAGGTAAGTCATGAGGGTTACGTGATAGTGTGACGTGAACCCAGGATCCCTGTTGAGGCTCGTGTATACGGAACTTGACTATCAGTTTCTGCTTAGCGACTCTGTGCTGTTGTGCTTCGTGAAGGCTGCATTGGAAATAGGTTACCCGAAGATCAAAGGCCAAATGCCCATGACTGCTGAAGTTCCTAACAGGAAGAGAACACTCTTTCTGGAAGAGAAGAGAGCCAATATTTCAAGTTCAGATTCCAGGTCCACTGGGTCAGTCACTTTGGGAATAAAAATATCCATCTTCAAATCTTGCCTGGTGTCTGTTCAGTTTGCCTGGATGTGCAAAATCTTGAACTGTCCTGGCTGGAGACAATGCACACGTCTTTAACCTGTGCTTAACGTCTCTCCACTTACATTGTCTGTACCTTTAAGACTTGATTGCCTGTAAAGACTTGCATTCCAACCATTATTTTGTAAATTGAGTTTGTATCTTTGTGCCCTGTTTGTGAATAGAACTCACATTTGCCTGATGAAGGGGTAGTGTTCTGAAAGCTAATGGCTTGTGCTACCTAATAAACGTATTGGACTTTAACTTCATGTTGTGAGACTTCTTATTATGTCTACTTCAATATTTACAGCTCTATGGCATGTCAAAATAGTAACTGCTAATGTAGCTGCATTTGTTTTAAGGTGAGTGTTTAATCCATTCTGGGAACTTTGAACCGTCTGTTTTGTAAGCTCATTTGAAAATTTGATGAATCTTCCATTTGTAAGCATATGGACTTGATACTTGTGGGTGTTGTGCTACTGTGTTAATGAAATAGAATTTTAGCTTGCTTCAGTATTGCAACTTAATTTGGACAAAAGAATGTCTATCTAACATTTCAGCCTCTGTATCATTTCCCTGTGTTCCCTGAAGGGTGGAGGAGTGGAACTCATTTGCACCTATCTCTTTTTTTGTATCTGCATACTGCTCTTGGTTTAAATTTTGAAATGTATGCTGATGGCACTCAATTCTATCCCTTCATCTTTTGTGGCCACTGCAGTCTCTGTGCTTTGTCCATTATTAAGTTAGGATGATCCACAGTTTCATTAACACTAGGAAGGCCAAAACTTTCCTTATTAATACCATAATAAATTCTGTACTTTTGCCACTAATTGCAGTGCCTATCCACATCCTTCCTCCTCAACTGCCACATTGTTCACAGCCTTAGTCTCCAGTTCAGTTTTGGCCTTAACTTGTGACACGTGTTCTCTCCATCATAACAAAGTGCAAAGCTCTGGCCTTCAATCAATGTCATTAATAATTTATTTCATTGCTGTTTGTGAGATGTGCTTGTGTCGATTTTTGACTCTGCATTTCCCTACGCTGCAGCCCTTGCTTTAGTTGTTCTCCCACTCTGGACTCATTCAGAACTTGAGGGATCTAGGAGAATTTGCCAAGAGGTGGAAGATCTGGGTGACTTTCCCTGCCTCATCTGGGAGAAAATTGTAGTTTTCCAGGTATCTGGACAAGCAGGTACCAATGGTAAGGCTCATTGTAATATATGTGCTCATCTGCTCCATGTTGATGATGTCTGATGCTACTGCAACAAGTTCCAGTAGGATCAGTGCTACAGACTGGCAGTATAACTGCTGGGATCATGTCTAAAATTTTGGCTCAAGTCTTCAGGAGAAGAGGGTTAAGAAGAGAAAATGGTATCAGGAAAGAACAGAACAATTATAGTTACAACTGTCTGATGTTATCAAATAATTCATGATCACTAGTTAAGAGTTCTTACTGGTGCACCATCAGGTGATGCTTTACGTTTCTTGAATCCTGGTGAATTGAATGTCAAGAAATGTTTTGGGTTTTTTTTTTACCTTGACTATTTAGTTATCTGTCTGCACAATACCACTTCCTTTCAAACCAAAAATTCTGTCAAACGGCAGCAGAATCAAATTTCTACAGAACTCAAAGAACAGAGAACAAAACAATACAGCACAGGAAACAGGCCCTTCGGCCCTCCAAGCTTGCACCGCTCATTGGTCCATCTAGACCATTTTTCTGTATCCCTCCATTCCCAGTCTGCTCACGTGACTATCCAGGTAAGTCTTAACGATCCCAGCATGTCCGACTCCACTACTCTGCTTGGCAGTGCATTCCAGGCCCCACCACCCTCTGTGTAAAATACATCCCTCTGATATCTGAGTTAAAACCGCGCCCCCCATCTTGAACCTGTGACCCCTCATGTTTGTCACCTCTGACCTGGGAAAAAGCTTCCCACTGTTCACCTTATCCATACTCATAATTTTATACACCTCTATTAGTGTCACGTCATTCTCTCTCTTTTCAGGGAGGACAACCCCAGTTTACCCAATCTCTCCGCATAGCTAAGACCCGCCATTGCCAGGCAACATCCTGGTAAGCCTTCTCTACACTCTCTCCAAAGCCTCCACGTCTTTCCGGTAGTGCAGTGACCAGAGCTGGATGCAGTATTCCAAATGTGGCCCAACCAATGTTCTATACAGCTGTAACATCAGACGCCAGTTTTTATACTCTATACTCTGTCCTATAAAGGCAAGCATGCCATTTTCCTTCTTCATCACCTTCTCCATCAGTGCTGCCGCCTTCAAGGATCTGTGGACTTGCATACCCAGGTCCCTCTGTGCATCTATACTTTTAATGGTTCTGCCATTTATTGTATAGCTTCCCCCACATTAGTCTACCAAAATGCATCATTTTGCATTTATCTGAATTAAATGCCATCTGCCATTTCTCCGCCCATTTTTCCAGCTTATCTATATCCTGCTGTATTCTCCGACTATGTTCATCGCTATCTGCAAGTCCAGCGATCTCTGTGCCACCCGCAACTTACTGACCACATCAGTTACACCTTCTTACAAATCATTTATGCATATCACAAACAACAGAGGTCCCAGTACAGAGCCCTGCGGAACACCATTGGTCACAAACCTCCAGCCGGAAAAAGACCCTTCCACTACTACCCCCTGTCTTCTATGGACGAGCCAGGTCTCTACCCATCCAGCCACCTCCCCTTTTATCCCATGAGATTTAACCTTTTGCACCAACCTGCCATGAGGGACTTTGTCAAATGCTTTACTAAAACCCATATAGATGACATTCACGGCTCTACCCTCGTCAACTGTTTCTGTCACCTTCTCAAAAAAACTCCACCAAACTTGTAAGCCATGATCTCCCTCTTACAAAACGGTGCTGTCTATCACCAATGAGATTATTTCGTTCTAAATGTGCATACATCCTATCTCAAGAACCCTCTCCAACAATTTCCCTACCACGGACGTCAAGCTCACTGGCCTATAGTTACCTGGGTTATCCTTGCTATCCTCCTTAAATAACGGTACCACATTCGTTATCCTCCAATCCTCAGGGACCTCACCTGTGTCCAATGAAGAGACAAAGATCTCTGTCAGAGGCCCAGCAATTTCATGTCTTGTCTTCCTGAGCAGTCTGGAATAGATGCCACCAGGCCCTGGGGATTTGTCAGTTTTAATATTCCCTAGAAAATCCTAACACTTCCTCCCTTGTAATGGAGACTTTTTCTTGGGGGTCAACACATCCCTCGAGACACTCCCAGTTAATATGTCCCTCTCCTTTGCAAATACTGATGCATAGTATTCATTTAGGATCTCACCTACTTTCTTGGACTCTAAGTGTAATTCCCCTCCTTTGTCCCTGAGAGGTCTGATTTTTTTTTTCCCCTGACAACTCTTTTATTCCTAATGTAAGAATAAAATACCTTAGGATTCTCTTTAATCCTGTCTGCCAAGAACTTCATGACCCCTTTTTGCTCTTCTAACTCCCTGTTTGAGTTCTTTACTACTTTCTTTGTATTTGTCTAGTACTCTACTCTATTTTTAGTTGCCTGGACCTAATGTATGCCTGTCTTCTCTTTTTTGATCAGATTCTCAATTTTCCTGGTTATCCATGGCTCCCAAATCCACTTTGCCACATTGAGTTTCCTCCCGTGGTGTTATTTTTACTCTTTTTTTTCTCTTTGCTCTTTATTTACCTTTCCAATTGCTCTTTTTATTAATTCTCGGGATGTGGCCATCAAAGATGGGACCAGCATTTGTTGCTTACCCCTAATTTGCCTTTGGGAGTGTGGTGGTGAGCCACTTTCCAGGGTGCCTGCAGTCATATGGATTATAATTTGGTCAACTGAGTGAGTTGCTGCATCATTTCAAGGGCAGTTAAGACTGAAAAACACTGCTGCAGGTCTGGAGTTGCATATACTCTGGACCAGATGCAAAGGACAGAAGATTACCTTTCCTAAAGGATGTTCGTGAACCAGAAGAGTTTTTATGATGGTTCAGTGGTTTTTATGGCTGCCATTATTGATGCTAGCATTTTAGAACATAGAACATAGAACATTACAGCACAGAACAGGCCCTTCGGCCCTCGATGCTGTGCCGACCTAAATAAAAAGCAATGCCCCTCCAAACTAAACCATTCCCTTCTCTTCCATATACTTATCAATTAACCTCTTAAACGCCACCAAACTTGGCGCATCTACAACAGCTGCAGGCAGGGCATTCCACTCCCTAATCACTCTTTGAGTAAAGAACCTACCTCTGATATCCGTCCTATAACTATCACCCCTTAATTTAAAGCTGTGTCCCCTCGTGCTAGCTTTCTCCATCCTAGGAAAAATGCTATCACTGTCCACCCTATCTAAACCTCTAATCATCTTATATGCTTCAATAAGATCCCCTCTTAGCCGCCTCCTTTCTAACGAAAACAACCTCAAATCCTTCAACCTCTCTCCATAGGACCTGCCCTCCATACCAGGCAACATCCTGGTAAACCTCCTCTGTACCCTCTCCAATGCCTCCACATCTGTCTTATAATGTGGCGACCAGAACTGCACACAATACTCCAAGTGCGGCCGCACTAGAGTTTTGTACAGTTGCAACATGATGCGGCGGCTCCTAAATTCAATCCCCCTACCAATAAAAGCTAAGACTCCATATGCCTTCTTAACAACCTTCTCGACTTGACTGCCTAATTTCAGGGATCTATGCACATACACACCAAGATCCCTCTGTTCATCAAGACTACTAAGAATCCTACCATTAGCCCTATACTCTACACATTTATTATTTCTGCCATAGTGCATTACCTCACACGTTTCCACATTAAACTCCATTTGCCACCTCTCGGCCCAGCTCTGCAACTTGTCCAAGTCCCTCTGCAAACTATAACACCCCCTCTTCACTATCTACCACTCCACCGACTTTAGTGTCATCTGCAAATTTACTAATCCATCCTTCAATACCCTCATCCAGATCATTTATAAAATTACAAACAGCAGGGGCCCCAAAACAGACCCCTGAGGTACACCACTTGTCACCGAACTCCAAGATGAATATCTCCCATCACCCACCACCCTCTGTCTTCTATCTGCCAGCCAATTCCTAATCCAATTAGCTAAATCACCCTCTATTCCACACATCTGCATTTTCTGTAGAAGTCTTCCATGGGCCACCTTATCAAACGCCTTACTAAAGTCCATATATACTACATCAACCGCCTTACCCCCATCCACCTCTTTGGTCACTTTCTCAAAAAACTCAATGAGGTTAGTAAGGCATGACCTACCCTTCACGAAACCATGCTGACTATCCCCAATCAATTCATTTCTCTCTAAATAACTATAAATCCTATCCCTAATAATTCTCTCCAATACTTTGCCCACAACAGAAGTAAGACTCACTGGCCTATAATTCCCTGGAAGGTCTCTCTTCCCCTTCTTGAACAATGGGACCACATTCGCTATCCTCCAGTCCTCCGGAACCACACCCGTAACCAACGACGACCTGAAGATCAGAGCCAGAGGCTCTGCAATCTCCTCTCTTGCCTCCCAGAGAATCCTAGGGTAAATCCCGTCCGGCCCAGGGGACTTATCCAACTTCAAACCCTCGAGAATTTCTAACACATCCTCCCTATCTACTACAATACTTCCCAATTTGCAACCCTGTACCTCAGTGATCTCCATAGCTACATTTCCAGTACTCTGCGTGAATACCGAAGAGAAATATTTATTCAGTGCCTCACCAATCTCTTCAGGCTCCACGCACAACTTCCCACTGCTGTCTATGACTGGCCCTAATCTTGCCCTAACCAATCTTCTATTCTTAACATATCGAAAGAAAGCTTTAGGATTCTCCTTAATCCTATCAGCCAACATCTTCTCGTGTCCCCTCTTAGCTCTCCTCAATTCACTTTTTAGCTCCTTCCTGGCTAATCTATAGCTATCCATTGCACTAACCGAGCCTTCAAGCCTCATCCTGACATAAGCCTCCTTTTTCCTTTTAACCAGCAAATCAACTTTTTTCGTACACCAAGGTTCTCTTACTCGACCATTTCCTCCTTGCCTGACAGGGACATACTTATCAAGGACTCGCAGCAGCTGCTCCTTGAATAAGCTCCACATTCCAGATGTTCCCAGTCCCTGTAGTTTCCTAGTCCAATCTATGCACCCTAATTCTCTCCTGATGGCCTCATAATTACCCTTCCCCCAGCTATAACTACTGCCCCCATCTTCATGCCTATCCCTATCCATCACTAAGGTGAACGTAACCGAATTGTGGTCACTATCACCAAAATGTTCACTAACTTCCAAGCCTAACACCTGGTCTGGCTCATTGCCCAGCACCAAATCCAATGTAGCCTCACCTCTAGTTGGCCTATCTACATACTGAGTCAAAAAACCTTCCTGCACACTCTGTACGAAAACTGACCCCTCTAACGAGCTAGAGCTATAGCTATTCCAATCAATATTAGCAACGTTAAAGTCCCCCATCACAATTACCCTACTACTTTCATTCCTAATCAGAATTGACTTTAAAGTAAATTTAGAATTTTTATTCTAAATTTACTTCGTTTGTGAAATTTAAATTATTTTGCTCCTCCAAAATATTCCTTGTCTTTCTCATATCTCTCAGTGCATTTAACTATTGAACCCTCAGAAGCCAATGCTACTTGCTTGTGGAAGTGTTGAGAGATCCAGATTTATCTCGCTGTTGGGAAACTGATACAAGCATACCCCAGAGGTTTACATGCATCAGAGCACCGTAATTGAACAGTCCTAAACAAGTGACAGGGACAGGCTGTTAAGAATGAGAGAGGGGCACAAAAAGAGCTGATGTTGGCAGATAGGGGTACTCAGGAGTAGACCTAAGGAGGATGTAGGTCGTTGGTGACTCTGTCCTCTGAACTAATAGAGTGAAGGGCACCCCTTTGGAGCAGTAGTATTCTGCAAGGCCAAATAGCTGACATTTTGCTTGAAAACTGGTGAAGTGCAAATTTGAGAATTCGAATGGAATGTTGGGAGACAAGATTCAAACCCTATGAGTTGGGTCGTCATTGAGGTTGTCTAAATTGGAGTGACTTTTGAAGAAAATTCCAAGGCAAGATCTTCAAAGATGGAAGACCAGAATCTCTCGTCAGAGAGATTGTGTTTCATTGAGATAGGCTGATCACTGTTTACTGATATCTGGGTGGCTTATAGAGCAATCTGGGATCTGTCTTGGTTGCACTTGAAATTATTTTGTACAGTGCGATGTGTTCAATTCTAGGTGGCCTATTAATTCACAGGCAGCTCATGTTGAATGTTAGAGTACAACATAGGTATTGTAAATTGTTTTATCTTTCTGACTTTGTAAAGTTTATTTTTGTTTGTCCAAATCCTGTGAAATCTATTGGCTTTATTTTCTTAGCACGTCTTGAATCTCAAACTTGGTCTAAATCAAAAAAAATATTACAGATCATGAATCGGATTGTATCAAAAAATGTGGCTCTGGTCCACGATCATAATAGAAGGATGTACTATGTTGAGTCCGTCTCAGTGTTGGTCATTTTAACCTATTGCTTTAGAACCTATCATGGTAAATTAATTTGCCTCAAATAGCCAGCATGGGTTTTTCCCTTCTGTATGGAACAGAACCTATAATTTCCCTAAAAACATTAATGTGATTAAATCCAGCTGTTGCCTTTGAAGGCACTCATTTGACCAGCTGTGTTATTTACTGAAATGGATCAACTTCTCAACTGCAGAGCAGCTTGCCTTTGTTATGATAATCTATAGCACTCAAAATAATCAGATTGTAGATAGTGCTATCTTTATAGGATCCACACTCCCTCAGAGACTCTGATTACTTGGATTTGTCGCCATTATCCTTTTCTATTCTGGTAAGTGTCCTCGAACCCATTAGAAGTAATTGGCCATGAGGACCAGCTGATCAGAATCTTTTACATTTTAGATATATTGATGCACTTTGTTATCCTCCAGACATATTTCCTGCATTACCATGTTTTTGAAACTGACATATGCTATCTTTTGTATTTGTGTAAGTGGTTACGTGGATACCTAGCTTCAACATAGGTAAATTGTAGCGTGGCAATCCTAAAATAAAGTTGTTCCTACATCCATGCCAATTTGAAATATCGAGGTGTTTTGGCTGCCAGCATTAGTGTTGTATGCTACAAAATTTTTGTGAAGTGAAAATATTAATGATACTTTAATTGTATTATTAAAATTAAGGATTTGCAGTTTGAAACAAGGTTGATTAAGTATCTTGAGCACATGTAAAGAGAGACTTTTGAGCCACTGGGTCTTGGATAGGCAAGCAGTAGATATTTGTGACGTTGCATTCTGTAACATGTGGTTTCTTCTTCACCTGACTTTAGAATGTAGTAACACTGCCAAACCCACCATCCCGCTTCACCCAGCAGAACAGAATTAGAGTGCTTGGATTGCAGTTAGGACAATCAATTTAAATTGTAGTTTGTTTTATTAGATTTATCATTATAGGCATGACCTAATTTACTTTCTGACAACTGTATAAATAACAATAATGCAGGTTGTTTCACCTATAAAATGAGTTAAACTATGTTTGCATGAAATGTAGTCATTACATCAGCAATGCCTTTTTATGGCTAGGTTTGTAGTTTATTAAAAGCTTGTTTTTAGTTATGATTTCTTGCATTATTTGCTTAATTGTACTGCAGTTTCAATAACTATCTTACATGCAGCCAAGAAATTATGCTATTTATGAAAATTGACTCAAGTTGAATATTTAATTAATTGAGTACAATATTTAGCATTGCAGTCATTCTACAAGCAAAAAAACAACGAAGTCAAATTTGATAGTCTTTCGAAAGATGAGTAAAGACATGCTATAAGGAGTAGATTTGTCGTGTGCCACTTTGTATCTGATGCTACTTCATACATGTTCCAGTTTTAAGTGCCCTATAGCACCGCTGGGTTTAATTCTGGTCTTGGGAGACTGTCTGTGTGGAGGTTGCTTGGCTTTCCTCTGGGTGCTTCAATTCCCTCCCAGTTCAAAGATGTGTAGGTTAGGTGGATTAGCCATGTTAATCTGCCACTTATGTCCCAGGATGTGTTGGTTTGGCCATAGTGAAAGCGTGGGATTATAAAGATAGTGTGGGGGAGAGGGCCTGAATAAGTTAATGTATAAGAAGTCTCACAACATCAGGTTAAAGCCCAATAGGTTTATTTGGCAGCACAGGTTTTTGGAATCTCACTCCTTCAGGTGAGTGAGGAGTTGTATTCATAAACAGGACACATGCAAACACAAACTCAATTTACAAGATAATTATTGGAATGTGAGGTAATCAAATCTTAAAGGTACAGACAGTGTGCGTGGAGAGAGGGCCAAGCACAGGTTAAAGAAATGTGTATTGTCCCCAGCCAGGAGAGTTAATGAGATTTTGCAAGCCCAGGCAAGTCGTGGGGGCTACAGATAGTGTGACATGAACTCAAAATCCCAGCTGAGGCTGTCCTTGTGTGTAGAACTTAGTTATCAGTTTCTGCTCAGTGACTCTGCATTGTCATGTGTCGTGAAAGGCTGCCTTAAAACATTTACCTGAAAATCAGAGGCTGAATGTCGTGACTGCTGAAGTGTACCCTGACTTGAAGGGAACACCTACCACCTGTGATTATCGAGCAGTGTTCATTTATCAGTTGTCGTAGCGTCTGCGTGGTCGTCCCAATGTAGCAAGCCAGCCTTCACGACACAAGACAACACAGAATCGCTGAGCAGAAACTGATAGCCAAATTCCACGCACATGAGGGTGGCCTGAACCGGGATCTTGATTGTCACCCTATTTATAACCCCCATGACTTGCCTGGGCTTGCAGAATCTCTCTAACTGCCCTGACTGGAGACAATACACATCATTTTAACCTGTGCTTGGCCCTTTTTCCACTCATGTTGTCTGTACCTTTAAGACCTGACTACCTATAAAGACTCGCATTTCAACCATTATCTTGTAAATGGGGTTTGTGTCTGTATATGCCCTCTTTGTGAACACAACTCACTCATCTGAAAGAGTGAGATTCTGACAGCTTGTGCTGCCAAATAAACCTGTTGGAGTTTAACTTGGTGTTATGAGACTTCTTGCTGTGCTTACCCCAGTCCAAAGTTGGCATCTCCACATCATAAATTATTCTGTCAGAGAGTTGGTACAGACTTGATAGGCTGTACTGTAGGAATTCTGTGATAATCTACAAAGTTATTTTTAGATTTGGTTTGGAATTTTGTGCCATGTTCCTTTTCATTATTTGTTTTCCTGTTAATTTGCATCATTTATAAAGGGAACAAACAAATCTTTGTGATGTTGGAGACATTATTCTTTGAATGCCTAGTTGAATAAGCTTTTTTGTGTATTCTTGATCTGACATATTTGAACTGGGTGTTGCATAAGACCGAGAAATAGCAAACATCCTTAGATGTTGCTGTTACTCACCTATCAGCTTAAGAAACTGCGTGCTCCACTGGAACAACTAAGCTTAGTCTGTGGGTAATTCAGTTGCTTTTGTACTAAGAAAATTAAAAATTTGAAACGATCAACAAAAGGAATGCAGAGTTGGAACAGGGTGCAAAAATGATTTGAATTAAGAACAAAAATTGCATTTAGTATCCCTGGCATATATTTATTCAAGGTGGTTAAGTGTACAACATTTTGCATTTTATCCATGTTATCAAGATTATTGATGTAGAGATGCCGGCGTTGGACTGGGGTAAACTCAGTAAGAATCTGGCAACACCAATTTTAAGTCCAACTGATTTATTTGATAGTAAATCTGCAAGCTTTCGACTTTCGTCTTTGTCAGGCAAATGCGGTGCTCTGGTCTGCAATAGCACACGTATCAGCACAGACAGTCACAGATTGCTGATTAGAATGCGAATCCTTACACCTAACCTGCTATTCAAGTCTTAAAGTGGCTAACAATGTGAGTGAAACTCATTGTATGTGTATTTTCTCCAGACAGCACAGTAAGTGAGGTTTTTTGCTAACCCAGGCAAGTCATGGGGTTACAGATAGTGTGACATGAAGCCAAGATCCCTGTTAAGACCGTCCTCGTGTGCGGAACTTGGCTATCAGTCTCTGCTTAGCGACTCTGCGCTGTCCTGTGTCGTGAAGGCCCCCTTGAAGAACATTTACCCGAAGGTCGGAGGCCGAATGCCCGTGACTGCTGAAGTGTTCGCCCACAGGAAGAGAACTGTTTTGCCTGGTGATTGTTGAGCGATGTTCATTCATCCGCTGTTGTAGTGTCTGCATGGTCTCCCCAAGTTTCCATGCTTCGGGACATCCTTTCTTGCAACGTATTAGGTAGACAATGTTGGCAGAGTTGCAAGAGTATGTACCATGTACCTGGTGAATGGTATTCTCACGTTTGATGATGTCGTCCATGTCTATGATCCAGCATGTCTTGCAGAGGTTGCTGTGGCAGGGTTGTGTGGTATTGTGGTCACTGTTCTCCTGAAGATTGGGTAGTTTGCTGCGAACAATGATCTGTTTGAGGTTGCGCAGTTGTCTGAAAGCAAGAAGTGGGGGGACGGGGATGGCTTTAGCAAGATGTTCATCGTCATCAATGATATGTTGAAGACTCCGGAGAAGATGTCGTAGCTTCTCCGCTCCAGGGAAGTACTAGACAACAAAGGGTACTCTGTCCACCGTGTCCCGTGTTCGTCTTCTGAAGAGGTCAATGCGGTTTATCGCTGTGGCACGTCGGAACTGTTGATTGATGAGTCGAGCACCATATCCTGTTCTCATGAGGGCATCTTTCAGCGTCTGGAAGTGTCTGTCACGATCCTCCTCATCTGAGCAAATTCTGTGTATACGTTGCTAAAAAGGATGTCCCGAAGCATGGTACATTGGGGAGACCATGCAGACACTACGACAGCGGATGAATGAACATTGCTCGACAATCACCAGGCAAAACAGTTCCCTTCCTGTGGGCGAACACTTCAGCAGTCACAGGCATTCGGCCTCCGACCTTCGGGTAAATGTTCTTCAAGGGGCCCTTCATGACACACGACAGCCAAGTTCCGCACACATGAGGACGGTCTTAACAGGGATCTTGGCTTCATGTCACACTATCTGTAACCCCCATGACATGCCTGGGTTAGCAAAAAACCTCACTTACTGTGCTGTCTGGAGAAAATACACATACAATGTGCTTCACTCGCATTGTTAGCCACTTTAAGACTTGAATAGCAGGTTAGGTGTAAGGATTCGCATTCTAATCAGCAATTTGTGACTGTCTGTGCTGATATGTGTGCTATTGCAGACCAGAACACCGCATTTGCCTGACGAAGACGAAAGTCGAAAGCTTGCAGATTTACTATCAAATAAATCAGTTGGATTTAAAATTAGTGTTGCCAGATCAAGATTATTGCCCATTTGTCAGAGGCTTAAACAACAAACAAACTCTTGTGCATGTGAAGTGTTTATTGGTTATCTGCTTTATTGCTGATGCTACACTTGAAGTTGGATTGAAAGTGGTGTCAGAGCCTAGAGATGAGACCTGATGATGGTTAGTCACACAAAAGTGATTCTATAAGAGACTTCCCATGTGTGTGCACTCAACTTCAGCTGTTGTGGTGTATGATGTCCACAATGTTTTTTCAATCAAATGCCTGTTATGAAGGAAATAGATGAAATAGAAGCAGGGAAGTTGTTTCCACTGCCAGGTGAAACCAGAATTAAGGGCCATAGCCTCAAAATAAAGGGAAGCAGATTTAGGACCGAGTTGAGGAGGAACTTCTTCACACAAAGGGTGGTGAATCTGTGGAACTCCTTGCCCAGTGAAGCAGTTGAGGCTACCTCATTGAATGTTTTTAAGACAAGGGTTGATAAATTTTTGAACAGTAAGGTTTATGGTGAGTGGATGGGTAAGTGAAGCTGAATCCATGAAAGTATCAACCATGATCTTATTGAATGGCGGATCAGACTCGAAGAGCCAGATAACTACTTCTGCTCTTAGTTCTTATGCCTATGATCATGACCTTTTTACTCGTACAAGGCATTCATTGTTCATAGATATAGTACTGTCAGTGCTTTGAAACAAGGATGTGTCTTGCCACAGTGATAATCTTTGAAAGGGCTTGCGCTCTTCCTCAGTTTCACTGTTTAGCAGATAGAATTACTCTTAATTTCCTTTTCCTTCTCTTTTCTTCAATTTCCCAAAGTAAAAGTAGGCTCTTTTTGAATATAGAATCATTATAGGTAACAAACAATTCCAAAACGTGAAATTTGGAACTGATCCAAAAATAAAGGAACAAAAAATCATTTTTATTCAGAATGCTGCTACCACCTTTTACTAGAGCTCCACTTGTTACAGTTATGTTTGTGTCACCTGATAGATGGGACCACTCTTTCAGGCTCCAAATGACCAGGATGGCTGCAAGACTTAAGAGCATCAATGTGCATGCATGAAACCCTGATCATTTGCATTGTTTAGCGAATGAGATTGTTATCTGAATGTGGTATTATGCATCTAGTGCTTCATCTGAACGTGATTTGAAGTACTTTTCATAGTACAAGAGAAATTCATAGTGATTTGAACGTATGTATTAATGGATCGCTTTGCCATTGCCGATGGTGAAAATTGAGCAAGAGAAATGCAGTTTTTGATCAAGTTTCTTGTAAATATATTTTTTAATCCAGATATAATTTATCTCTTTTATACCTATTTTCAAGTGTTATACTTATTCTGCATTGGCTTTCTTTATGGTCTCGCAATTTTCACTTTTGTTGTTTGGTTGACTTTCTTTGCCTTTTTATTCAGTTTGAAAAAACCTTTAACTTATGTGTGCTCTTAGTAGTTACGATTGAATTGGAAAATGCTTTGGGATGCAAAACTCAACAGTTGGAACCAATGCTAAGTGGGAGGAAGGAAGAGATGGCAATCAATGTTTTAGTGTTTTATTATGATATATATGCGTGCACGTGTGTGTACTTTAAAAGAAAAAGTTGTAGAACCAAATTTGGGTGGGGAAAATTTATTTAAAGTTTTGCAGGAGGCTTTACAAGTTTGTGCTTACAATTTTTTTTGCTTTGTAATCGCAATTTAAGTTAAACAAAGCAGTTTTATCCACACGAGAGAGAGCTTTGGAATTTATTGAATTTATTTCCTATTCATCATTATATCCCAATGATCAACCTTTCCATAGCATTTTTCTTAAAGTTGTACATTTTTTGATTTTCTTTTCTAATTTTCAAAGTGTATAAGTATAGTTCGATCTGGGCATTGGAACAGATTTTTGCTTTGGGCACCAAACATTCTGGGATCAATGATCTGACAAAGGGTTGGGCATGATGTGTTTCACAAGTTAATCTGTACAGATGCAGATAGGTTTTCTGTAAATTTTCAATAATTTGGTCTTGTCACTAGAATCAAATATCACTAGAATAATATCCCTGCTACCTTGTATCATCTTAATATATGAATGAATATGATTCTTTACACTTTCTACTGATTGCAATTTGTCTAAAACTGTGGAACAGCATTCCTCTATTTCAATATAGTATTATTGTGCTCTAGATCATCTTTGTTGTATTGCACTGCAATACAATATACAAAGCATGTGTTCTTGTGTCAGACATGATAGGTTATTGTGAACTTGTATTTTGTTATCTACTGTCCTGATTAGATGTTCATGGCTTTTCAAAACACTGCTTATAGCTTTCACAATTCATGTCACGTTATGTTTTGGGAAATGACAGTTCTAATGCTGCATTTGGAAATATTTTTGTGTGTTTTGCTGTGATTCACCTGTTTCAAATCTCGAATGTTCTTAATTAGATGGCGGGGTTAGGGGAAGAATGAATGATGACTCTCGTCGGTATTTTTTCGTGTTTACCTGTTACTCTTGAAAAGAGCATGATGCACTTTAAAGCTCATCAGCTGACTGTTAGATCTGACTTTACACAAAATACACAATATTAAAAATGTCCACTTTTAATTCATGATCCTCAAATTATCAGACTACCTTCATTTGATACAGTTCTGTTTAAAATACAGAACGTAGTTAAGATAGCAGTTTGTGTGCAAGCCTTTTAAGTTGACCTGTTGGTTGAATAAATGCACTTTTATCTTTATCACATTATCTTTTCTACTCCATGCCAGCTTTACTCTCCTGTTGGTGCCTGACTTGTTTCTGAGATAATTTGTCTCTGCAGTGACAGAATAAAAAGCTCCTTAATACAATCATCTTCTGAATACACTTCAATTAAATAATTGTTTCTATTGTATCTTTTCATACAATGGGCAGGGTTTTCTAGCTGTGTTTGTCCCAAGACTGGAAAATCCCATCCAAGGCCAATGGACCTTTGCTGTACTGGCTATGATTCATTCCCGTGCCAGGCAGGATGGGAAAATTTGCCAATGTGTTACCCTCAAAAGTTTGCTTCCATTTCTGAGAAACTTTTATTCATTTGGGTATTGTTCATAAAGTTGAAACAACTTTATAATTATTGGACTTCAAATGTGCCCTTTTGCTTGATTCTCTTGTTAGTTGGGAGCAGATGCAGACTCATGGAAGTACTTCAATAAACTCCAACATGCATATAGATAGTTTTCACTATAATCCCCTGACTGTTAGGAAGTTAGAAAATCTGTGCAAGATGCCTGTGTTTGCGAAGAAAAAACTGCAAGACCAATAGCAAACTACTGCACATGTAGCAATATTCTCTATTCTGATGTGTATTCAAATTATACTGATTTTTTTTCTTCCCCAATAAATGTTCAGGGTAGGAAAAGATGCTGATTTCCATCATTTCTTCTGGATCATTTAAAAAAAAATGATTTGATTCCTGATCTGCATAGGAAGTTAAAAATTAATTAAACTTCAAACCTTGTGCAGGTCTATCAAAATTGCTGTTTGACCCTGAGAATGCTGCATTCAGCTTTGATGTCTTTAAGCTGCAATGAACAGATGTCAGCCACATTTTCTGATCCTCATTGCTATTTCAAGTTGTAAATGGATTTGTAGACATTAGGTGAGGGCAGAGCGATTGACCTTGGATAAGTTAATAATCATTGAAGTTTACTGTCACTTCTCATGGAATATACGTTCTACACAAGAAATGTATAATGTAGAAACCAAAATATGTGTCTATGAAACTTGAATACATTTGTTTATTCTGTTCAGCATTGGGACCTTTTTACTATTAATGAGATGTGAGCTTCAGTGATTAGGTCAGTAAATATTATCCATCCCTAATTTCCCTTAAAAAGATGGTAGTGAGCTGCCTTTCTTGAACTGTTGCAGTCCATGTGATGTAGGTATACCCACAGTGTACAGAATATCATTGAGGATATAAGAGTAAAATACAGTAGCTGGTATAAGAAAACACAAATATAAAGTATTGGGGCTTTTGCATCAAAACAATATGGATTCTGCAACCATATGATAAGGCAGCACCAATAAAAGCATACGTAAAATCAGAATGCTGGAAATCTCAGCAAATCAAGGCAGAAGGAAAGAAGGATATTTCCATTTGGAATTTTCCTGGGATCAAGAATGGGAGTTATTGATACAAATGCGAAAACAAGAGACTTCAAATTGTGAATAATACATTCTTCTTTGTGGAGTTTTAAGACGCTGTGTTGTGGAATGTGCTTATGTGATTAGTGGTTGAGGCAGTAACAGGACTAACATTTCAGATTACAAACAGACTAAAACATTGAACAAGAAAATGCCTGCAAGTCCATGGCCCCATACAGTTGTGGTGCCCTGTGCATCGTGCTTCAGGGTCTGACTAAATTGGACAAATGAAAAGGAGATAACGGGGTATGGTTAATATTATTAGTTGGTATTGGTTAATATTATTAGCGTTAATTATTCACATGGAGGGTCAAAGAGTTACATAGACTGGTTGAGCTGAATGGCTTTTTTTAGTGTTGTAACTTTTATATATTTCTATCTACATGTAAAACTGAATTTTTGAGTGAGATATCAGAGAACAAAGAAAATTACAGCACAGGAACAGGTCCTTCGGCCCTCCAAACCTAGACTGACCATGCTGTCAATTGAACTAGAGCCCCTACTCTTCCAGGGACCATATCACTCTATTGCCATCCTGTTCACATATTTGTCAAGATGCCCCTTAAAAGTCACCGTCATATCTGCTGTTGTCCGTGGATCTAGTATGAACCGCCATCTTTAAAAAAGCATCTTTTGTGCTTTTCATGACTTTCAGATATTCCAAAGCATTGCACAGCCAATGAAGCACTTTAGAAAAGTCATCACTTGTAATAGGGGGAAACATACCAACAATTGTTTCAGAGCAAAGTCCCATCAACAAATTAATAATATTGCTTGAGGCTTAAAAATGTCTTAATTTGGTGTATTTCCCTTTGTTTCTTGGATCCTGGGATATTGTGAGATTGAGAGAATAGACAGGACTTCAATTTAAACATCTCATCGAAAGGCAGCACCCCTAAAATGCAGTAATTCCTCACTATTGCAGAGAACTTTTATCTTAGCAGGAAAACTAGGTAGGGAAGGAAAGAATGATGTCATTTTTTTTTGGCAGGGGGATATGGTGAAGCCATGTCTCTGTAATCTCGACTATATCGGACCTGCTTACATCTATTTGAGCAGTTAATTTATCTAATTCATTGCGAATGCTCTGCACATTAAGATGCCAAGCCTTCAGGCTTGTCTTTTTAACATTGAGTGTCTCATTCCCATTAATTTTCACTGTGATCCTGTTTAATTCTAACTCTTGATTTCTCTGCTTATCACTTTTCCTATTTTCCTTTGTCTTTTTTTCTTATACTTGATTCTGTCCCTCTTCTGACACCTTGCATAGCTTCCCATCCCCTGCCATTTTAATCTTAAACCATTCCCAACCTCTCTTGCAGATACTACCCCCTAGGACATCAGTCTGGTCCTACCCAGGTGCAATCCATCCAATCGGTACTAATCCCATCTGCCAAAGAACCTATCCCAGGAATCTTAAACCCTTCCCTTCATACCATCACTTCAGCCATATGTTCATTTGACAGACCGTTATTTTTGCCCTCATTAGCATGTGGCATCAGAATTCAACTGTTGAAGGGAATGGAGTTGCAATGAAAAGGTTGTGGATGGGCCAGGGTGGGGAAAAGGACAGCTGGCAGCAGCAAGAGGTGACAAGTCCCAATCAAACATGCTCCCCCAGATGTCAGGTCCCTGCAATCAAACATGCTAGAGTTTGCTCCACATGCTCCCCATATGTCAATCCCCCCTGCCCACCATTAGTACGTTGAGGCTTTTAAGTGGGCATCAGTTAGCTACATAAGGCCTTCAGTTGGGGCAGGACTAATGTCTGATCACTTTCCTGTCATGAACTTAATAGAGATAATGAGATCACCATTAACAACCTTCCTGCCCTAGGCCCATCAAACTTGCCACGTGACAGCACAAGAATCTGCTCTTTAAATCCATCATTGAATAGAATTGGTTTAAGAAAGTGGATGCCCAAAGTGTTTGGGTTTTAGTTCTTTGGGATTTGAAAATCTTAAAGCACTGTGTTTTTACCATGAGTTTGACTTCTGTTTATAAATCTAAACTTTTGCAATTCAGTACCAATGTTAATAAAAGCCAGGAAAGTAACCGTGTTTAGCTGGATACATTTGATTCCTAAAACAAATTAGTCCATATACATCATTCAGTTCCAGAACCTTTGTACAATCTGAATTTGTGTATCCTTCAATATCTTAGTATTTGTTTTAATGTGGTTTATTCCACCTGAATGTTCTGATTCTGCATGAACCAGCTGCGTTTGGATCTTCAAGTGTTTTGAGGTAAAACATCGGCAGTTGGACTAATCTGCAATACTGTGATAATTTTCAGGTCTGCCAAGTTTTACCCGAATCCCAGTGGATCAGATTGGAATTTCTGGTGGCGTGGCTTCATTTGTGTGCCAAGCAGTAGCAGAACCTAAACCTCGTATCACCTGGATGAAAAAAGGGAAGAAAGTCAGTTCTCAGCGCTTTGAGGTAAAACTTGTATCCTTTAAACACACTTTAAAAGAAATGTTGGAGAGAAGCAGACTGAAGCATTTGGGAGAGTTATATGTACTGAATGTGACATTGTGGAACAGTGGCAGTAATTGTGCTTTTTTGCTTGGATGAGTGATGCATATAGAAATTTATTACCATGTTTAACAATCTCCAAATCAAGTTACTTAGTAAGAGATGAAAACTCACCTGACGTATTTATTTTACCAAATATAAAGTGCGCCGATGAATTCAGTTCAAGAAACAAGCTTGGCAGAACTTGAGAACTTGGGATTTCTTCAATTTGAGAAGAGATCCCATTGGAGTTAACCAACTAAAACTGGGGTTGATTCCTGTTATTTGTCCAACCAGGAACAGCCTACTGTTGGGACATTGCCATGTAGCATTAACTAGAGTCAAGTGTGAAAAATTCAAGCCTATGTTTGGTCTATCTCTCCTTGTTCCATTGCACCATAAGGATTCTGTAGAACAAAGGCGTGGTCCTGCTTCGTTACTTGTACCCGAAGAAGAATGGGTGTCAGGGGTGGCAGGTAACACTGCTTACTAAAATAACCAAAGTTGTGTAGCTTGCTTTCCCCACCAGAGGAACGAGTTTCCCTCTATCTCAACAAATCTTTTCCATCATTTAAAACATTTTGATTATTTTACACCTCTAAACTTATGGGGGATACAAAGCAAATTCATGAAAATTGGCCATGTAATTGTTAATACTTCGAGCTTGGGTTAAAAAAAAATGATGATTGTATTGTCTCGCCACCAAGGCCAGTATAATCTTCCAAGGATGCAGTGTCCAAAACCGAACATAGCACTAAAATGGTCTTTATTCTTGAAGCAACACTTCCTTACTTTTGCATTCCATTGAGATAAAAACCACTATTTAGTTTTTGTACCTATGCACTAGCTTTTATCTGTTTCTGTACACGGAGACCTAAATTCTTTTGATCCTCCACAGCCCTCTCCCCCTGGTTTTTCCCTATTGACAAAGAATTCAGATTTGCTTTTTTCTCCATCCAAATGACTTCATGTTTCTCCACATTGAATTTCTCCTGCTATAATTTCACCCACTTGTAATCTTTGTAACCTGCTGTACCTTGTCCACACAAATTGTTGTGCTAATTAACTTTGGTATCATTTGCAAATTTGGATTTTTCTTCATCCAAGTCAGTAGTATGTACAGTACAATATTAGGGCCTCACTACAAATCTCTGAGGAATATGCCACATCACACCAATCAGAGTATATTTCCATTATTCTGACTCTGTCTCTTACTCCAACCCTCTAACCAATTACTGACCCATCTTACAAGACTTTCTCCAATTCTGTGCAGTTTCAGTTTTAATAGTTTTGCACAACCATATCAAGCTTCTTCTGCAAGTCTACATAGGCAACATTTATAGGTATTTTCATATGTACCATATCAATACCCCTTGCAAATACAGTTAGGTTAGTTGATAATAAGTCAGATTCCCAAATCCATGAATTTTAATTGCAGTAAACTGTTATAAAATATTTGTCTTTTAACCAATTCTAACTGTTTGTTGTACAATTAACTCATTCTGTTCAGTTTTTTAATTTATCACCGCTAAGGTTCAACCTGTTCTTCTATTTGCAACAGATATCACTGGCTAGCAAGTAGGAGTGATTGAAACAATGGCTGAGAAAATCGCTGGAGATTTTCAGTTTTGTATATTACATTAGGCAATGCTTTTACTCACTCGTTCATTAAAATACCGTTGATCTAGAAATAGTCTCGGCCAGCATTTATTGATTGCACGTGTAGTTTAACGAGCAATATTTTAGAACAAATGAGTGGGCCATTCGCTGGATATTTGTTAGTACAAAAATCAGTCTTGTTGCTGCTTGGCTAAAGTTGTGAATTTATTAATATTGAAGGAAAATATTTTATAAAGAGGTCGTCTTTGATACCTTGCATGAGTTCTTCCTTTAATTAGGTGTTCTTTAATTGATTTCTAGGTTATAGAATTTGATGATGGCACTGGATCAGTGCTTCGAATTCAACCGCTAAGGGCGCCACGAGATGAAGCAATTTATGAATGCACAGCAACAAATAGTATTGGGGACATAACAACAAGTGCCAAACTAACAGTACTAGCAGGTAAGAACACTTTTCTTTGTATTATAGTGTTTCATTTATTAATGCAATGTTCAATTTCATACTGTTACCAGTATTATAGTATATCACAGCAGTCATTCATATGACATGGATACACATTTAATGATGAATAGTTAGTTGAAAATGAAAGATTGCATAGAATTTACTTCTATTATTCAGTCACCTCCGAATTGCATTTTCTAGTCGAATTCAGAAGATTCACACAGATCATATGTTTGAGGAAGGGCTAATCATTTTTATTGATTCATAGAATGTGGGTATTTCTGGTTAGGCCATTATTTGTTGCCCATCCCTGATTATGAAAAGGTCGTGGTGAGCTGCCTGCTTGAACTGCAGTGTGATGTAGATACACCCACAAGGCTTTTCGGGAGGGAGTTCCAGATTTTTGACCTGAAACAGGTTGCACTTGCCCCCATTGGATTTTAGAAGAATGAGAGGCTATCTTGGTAAACATGTAAGATCCTATTAATAAAGTTTAGGATATCAAATGCATTATTATCATTCTTTCAACTTGTCCTGCCATTTTTCAAGACTTTTGCACATACGTACCCAGGCATCTCTGCTCCTGTAACTCTTAGAATTATTACTCTTTATTTTATGGGTTTCTCAATGTTCTTCCTACCAAAATGAATCACTTCACATTTCTCAGCCACCTGTTCTTCATTCCACTAACTTGCCTATGTCCTTGTGAATTTTTACATTGTCCTCCTTGCAGTTCACAATGCTTCTAAGTTTCGTATCAATCACAAACTTTGAAATTGTGTTCTGTTCACCAAGGTATCGGTGATGGTTTCACAAATTTTTCCAGCCGTGAAATCCTTTTGACCCCTCAAGAATACTGACAAAGCTAGGAAGTATTTTTTGTACTGCAAGTAAGGTATGGACAAAGGAGGAGATTGGGTGATTAAAAAGTGAATTAGAGTGTTGCATAAGGAATGGTCCCTTCAGGATGCTGCTGAATGGAGAAAGAAAGATGCATTTGGTGATGATCATGTGCTTGAGAAAGCGAAGGATGATTTATTGCATGTGAAGATTGGACAGGTAGAAAGTTGAGGATAAGTATAACCCTATCATGATTTGAGAAAGAAGGGAAGAGTATAGAAATGTGGGATGTACATGGTCAAGTGTCCTATCAGTTATAGTGAAGAGGAGTCCTGGTTGAGGAACGAGGCAGATCGGGAACGTTGGACTAGAATGTGGTAATGTCAGAACAGATTTGACAGATGGAAAAACTGTAAGAATAGTACAGAATCTGTCCAGCAAATATGGTGGGAGTTCATGTATTTAAGATAGGTGTAGAGTCATAGGCTTATAATAATTACTAGTTGACCGCCTAACCCCAGAGATAGAGATCTTGAAGTCAGTAAAGGAAAAGGAATAGTTGAAGGTGACAAAGGGTGAAATCAGTACCTGCTATGGTTTGACAAGAGCAATGCGTAGTTCCACATTTCATTTGCTTTATCAATCACTACTAAACTTATAAATGTGTAGAGTACAGGGCTAATGGTAGGATTCTTAGTAGTCTTGATGAACAGAGGGATCTTGGTGTGTATGTGCATAGATCCCTGAAAGTAGGCAGTCAAGTCGAGAAGGTTGTTAAGAAGGCATATGGAGTCTTAGCTTTTATTGGTAGGGGGATTGAATTTCGGAGCCGCAACGTCATGTTGCAACTGTACAAAACTCTAGTGCGGCCGCACTTGGAGTATTGTGTGCAGTTCTGGTCCCCGCATTATAAGAAAGATGTGGAGGCATTGGAGAGGGTACAGAGGAGGTTTACCAGGATGTTGCCTGGTATGGAGGGCAGGTCTTATGAAGAGAGGCTGAGGGATTTGAGGTTGTTTTCGTTAGAAAGGAGGCGGCTAAGAGGAGACCTTATTGAAACATATAAGATGATTAGAGGTTTAGATAGGGTGGACAGTGATAGCCTTTTTCCTAGGATGGAGAAAGCTAGCACGAGGGGACACAGCTTTAAATTAAGGGGTGATAGTTATAGGACGGATATCAGAGGTAGGTTCTTTACCCAGAGGGTGGTTAGGGAGTGGAATGCCCTGCCTGCGGCAGTTGTAGATGCGCCAAGTTTGGTGGCGTTTAAGAGGTTAGTTGATAAGTTTATGGAAGAGAAGGGAATGGTTTAGTTTGGAGGGTCATTGCTTTTTTCATAATTGGTCGGCGCAACATCGAGGGCCGAAGGGCCTGTTCTGCGCTGTAATGTTCTATGTTCTAAACTGCATCTGGGAATGTTGTAGGCAGAATCTACTGCTAGCCCTAGATTTTTTTCAGTTTCATACTCTTCTATTTAACTACCATTTATACAGTAATTATGCATTTGTATTAATCTTCCATTATCTACTCACTTGAATGTTTTATTTAGAATTGTGACCACAGCTCTCAACATTGACAAATTTGGATTCAGAGTTCAAGCAGTTAACATAAATTATGAGATATTGGGGCATAAGCACAGGAGTAGACCCTTCAATCCCATGAGTTTGATCCATCATTCAATAAGATGATGGCTGATTATCTTAACTCCACTAGAGACTTTGGCTTCCATATCTTTTTATAGCCTATACTTATATCAGTCTCCAAATTAAATTATTACAATCCCAATATCTGTATCTGAATAATGCCCTGAATATTTTTTAAAGATGTATTGATACTGAAAAAATAGGTGGGCAAACATGTCATAACTTAAATCTGATGTAACAAAATTCCATGACTTGCATAGCTTAAGATTGAGAAATAGAGTGACTTATAATATTTTAGACTGGGCTTTATTAATAGGGGCATAAAGCACAAGAGCAAAGAAGTTATGCTGAATTTAAACAAAATACTAGTTGGATCTCAGGTGGAATATTATTTTCAGTTCTGTGTGCCAGGATATAGAAAGGAGCGTATAGAAGACGTTTACAACAGTAGTTCCAGAATTGAGAAACTTTAGCTATGAAGATAGACTGGAGAGCCTGGGAGAGAAGAAAGCTAAAGGAGATTTGATAAGTGTTTCTCTGCCTCCACTTAACCATTACCATCAAGCCAAGGGATTAACCCTGGTAAACTCCAATAAATATCATGTGAAATAAATAGCATTTTATATAAAGGAGGCGTAAGTATTGACCAGGATACAAAAAGGCCCAAATTCTTAAAATAGTACCATTGCCACTTGAAAAGACAGACCAAAACTTGGTTAAATATCTCATCTTGAAAGAAGTGCAGGAGGGCATCCCAGGAGTATGCCATTTGGAGGTCTGTGGCAGGTATAATGGACTAAATAGCTTTCTCAGACTTGAATGGACCTACCTTGTGTTAAGTTGATTTTTCTCTACACTCTGGCTATGACTGTGACACTACATTCTACATTCTTTCGTTTACTTCTTTGAGTGGTTTATTTTGTTTGTATAGCACAATAACCAGTACTTTTCACTGTATGTTAACACATGCAACAATAATAAATCAAAGATGAAATATTTAACCAAGTCTTGGTCTGTCTTTTCAGGTGGCAATGGCCTTTTGAGAGTTTTGGGTAGAATTTGGGTAGTTCTGGAGCCTGGTCAACATTATGTCTCAACCATTACCTAAAATGCTATTTATCTCATTGTGTTTATTGGAGCTTACCGTGTGCAGATTGTCTGCCATATTTGCATACATAGTGGTTGTGAATGTTCTTCAACAGTTATTTATTAGTTGTGCGATGTTTTGAGACATTCTGCATCCAAAAAGTGTTTTATAAATGCAAGTTTTGTTCTTTTCCTCAATTAATGCAAATCATCTTCCCTCTGCAATACTTCTGTTTCATGATGTCTAATCCTTATCCTTCCCCTTGTCTCTCCATCTCTTCAGTCAAGTGCAATCGAACTCAACTTGCTTTGTTTTTTGAAGCCATAACGTCCAAGAATAACTCTTTAAAATGAATATGGAATCATAGAACATAGAACAATACAGCACAAACAGGCCCTTCTGCTCACGAGTTGCGTCGATCACATCTACCAATCCACAGACCTATCTATAACCCCCTATCCTATTCTTTTCCATATACTCATCCAGAAGTCTTTTAAAAGACCCCAGTGAATTTGCCTCAACAACCTCCGACGGCAGTCGGTTCCATTCACTCACCACCCTCTGAGTGAAAAACCTACCCCTGACATCTCCTTTGTATTTGCTTCCCTGCACCTTAAATCTGTGTCCTCTCGTAGTGACCATTTCAGCTCGGGGAAATAGTCTCTGAGAGTCCACCCTGTCTATTCCTCTCAACATTTTATGAACCTCTATCAGGTCGCCTCTCAACCTACGTCTCTCCAGTGAGAAGAGTCCCAGCTCTCTCAACCTATCTTCATAAAGCCTGCCTCCCAATCCAGGCAGCATCCTTGTAAATCTCCTCTGAATCCTCTCAATAGCCTCTACATCCTTCCTATAATGAGGCGACCAGAACTGCGCACAATATTCTAACTGGGGTCTGACAAGAGTCTTGTAGAGCTGCATCATCAATCCTGTGAGTTTGCTGCTGAAATGGAAATCCATTATCCCTGTGTGTTGCATTCCTTGTTTGTTTGCTGCTGAACATTAAAAGCTAAATATTAACAGTTTAATGTTGAGACTAACAAAATGTTAATCTTTCATGCAGGAGGGGCAGTTTGTACAGCATATTGTGCTATTGATGATGAAGGAGCCAGTGTCTATTGTTGACTGTGCTCTTAACTTGATGGTGATTTAAGTTTATTTGAGTAATGGATGCTTGTAATTCTTTGTTTATCCAGCAGATTTGGCCATGGCTGGGATTTATTATGTGCTTTTTCAGTGGTTTAGTTGTACTTGTTTTTATTTTCTTTTGTGCAGCTGAAAAATACATTATTTAAGCATTTAAATTGTAATACCCAAAAATGAAAACAAACCTTTCCCAATGTTTGGATGTCTGAGCTAGTACTGCAGTCATTCTGAAATGCTACTAGAATCATAGAATCTACAGTGCAAAAAGAGGCCATTTGGCTCATCAAGCCTGCACTGACATCCCATCCAGGTCCTATGCTATCTCCGTAACCCCACATATTTACCCTGCTTATCCCCCTGACATTAAGTGGCAACTATACATGGCCAATCAACCTAACTCGCGCATCCTTGCACCGTGGAGGAAACCGGAGCACCCAAAGAAAACCCACAAACATGAAAATATGCAGACTCCAATCAGCCACAAGTGTGTGGAGTTTGCAACTGTTTGTGTGCGACTTGCTGTATCCTGTTTACAAACAACTCGATATGCATTGACTGAAATATCAGATTTTTGTGTGATCCCTGATGACTGTACTTTTACAGAAGGAAAAAGAGCCCTTCACGTAGCGTGATCCATTCAAGTTTGACCTGGTGAAAATTACTCATCCTGCTAGGCAAGGCTGATCCTTCCTGAGTGCAGAATAACTGTTGATGCCCTCTTGTGGACCAAAAGGGAATATATTGTTCCCTTTCGGTCTTCCTCCTCCTCCTCTCCCCCACCCCCTCCGTCAGAAGCAACAAAATTTAAGTTCCTTCTTATGATTGAGGACTAAGTGATGAAAACATTATACAAGGACAAAGTAAGAAATGTACAATTCTACAGCATAATATTGAATAGAACGAAGAGCCAGTGCTTTACATTCAGCTATTTCAAAGCCCAAAAAACAAGTATACTTTAAAGCTACATTAAAAGTGCAATGTTGTTCTGTTGTGTCAACAGACAGGGTGAGTCATAAACTTTGTTGAAATGCCAGGTATGTCTGGTACTGAATTCTGTCAGCCTAATGCTTTGAGGTGAACAGAACAAAGCACTACTATTTTGACTTGAATGCTTAGGAAGATTCCCTGCCTTAAGGTGCTGCTATCCATCAGATGGCCTTGAGGCGTTGCAACTTGTGGAGCCTTGCCAGTTTTTGCAGTGCTTTCTTTGGTGTTTTCCTGTTTGCATGTTGGAGGTTCAAGTGTATCGTTGGGACAGCCTACATCAGAACCATGCTGGGACCAGTGTTGTTGTGGACTGTTATAACTAGGGAAGTAGAGAGGGCTTTAAACTAAAGAGTGAGGGTCAGGTTTTAGTTACTTGGAAAACTGGGAAGTCCGAGTTAAAGGTAGGAGTCCAGGTTATGATTAGTCTGAGTGTCAACAGGAAACGACAGGTAGGGACAGATCACAGGAATGTTACAGCAAGGACTTGGGCTAGAGCCCTAACTAGGAAGGGGGAGGGTTCTAAGAATAGAAGTTTCAAAAATTCTTAAGTTATAAAGTTTGTTAGTGTCACAAGTAGGCTTACATTAACACTGCAACAAAGTTACTATGAAAATCCCCAGTTGCCACACTCCAGTGCTTGTTTGGGTACACTGAGGGAGAATGGTCCACTGGCCAAGCTAAAATCAGCACAGCATGTCTTTCTGATTGTGGGAGGAAACTGGAACGCCTGGAGGAACCCTACACAGACCTGGAAGAGGATAGGCAGACTCCACACAAATAACGACTCAAGAAATTGAACCTGGGTCCCTGTGATGTAGCACTACTAACCACTGCCATCGTGCCGCAATCTGTTTAAATTGAAATCATGAATAGCAGGAGAAGGAAGATAAGGATGGGAGTAGTCTTCAGACCTCCAAAATATGTCCTCTCAATAAGTCAGAGCATATCAAGGGCATGTTCAAAGGGAACTGCAGTTATCATGGGAGATTTTAATTTGCACATTGATTGGATAAACCAAACCAACAAGTATAGCATCAAAGAAGAATTTGAAAATTCTTCAAAAGAAGAAATTGGAGCCCATCAGGGATTGCCTTTCAGAGAAATTGTGGAGCCTGCCCAGGAATGGCCCAGTTTAGATTTGACTTTGTGTATTGAAGAAAGGATCTTGTGGTTAAGAATCCCCTGGGGGATAGTGACCATAATATGATGGATTTCCAGATACAGTTTGAGGGTGAATACCATAGGCCCATAACCTGTGCATTCAACTTAAAGAAAGGAAGTTATAATGGTATGATGAAGGAGTTGGCACGAAGAAGAGGTGGGTGAATTGACAACAGCAAACAAGGAAATGGAGAATATGCTAAAAAATTTTTGCATGAGTCATAGAATTCCTACAGAGCAAAAGGAGGCCATTTGGCCTGTCGAGCCTATCCTACCCAAGTTCTATCTCTGTAACCAGGACAGGTGTCGGATCTCTCAGTGGGAGAGCAACTCGGGGATGGCAATCATAATTCTAACTCCTTCACGATAGCGTTGTAAAGAGATGGGATCAGGCAAGCTAGGAAGGTGCTTATCTGGAGTAAGGGAAAATATGAAGACATTAGGCAGAAAATTGGACGTGTAAACTGGAAGGAAGTGTTCTTGGGGAACAGTACTGAAGGAACATGGTGGATTTTCAAGGAATGTTTGCCTGGAGCTCTACATAACAATGTTCTGATGAGACAAAGGTTTTGGTAGGTCGAGGGAACTATGGTGCACGAAAGTTGTGATGTTTCTAGTCAGGAAGAAAAGAAAGGCGTACAAAAGGTTCAGAGAACTAGGAGATGTTAAGGATCTGGAGTAATTTAAGCCTTGTAGAAAGAAGCTTAAAAAGGAAATTAGGAGAGCCAGAAAGGGTCATGAGAAGGCCTTGGCAGGTAAGATTAAGGAGAATCCCAAGGCATTCTACAAATATGAGGAGTAAAAGGATGAGAAGTGAAGGGATAGGACCTATAAAAGATGAAGGGGGAAAAGTCTGTGTGGAACGGAAGAAATGGCAGAGGTGCTTAATGTGTACTTTGCCTTGGTATTCATGGTGGAAAGTGATCTGGGAGGTTTTACTACAGGTTTGCGGAGGACTGAAAAGATTGAGTATGTGGAAGTTAAAAAAGAGGATGTGTTGGAATTTTTAAATTCTATCAAGATGGATAAGTCATCGGGACTGGTTGGGATGTATCCCAGATTATTGTGGGAGTTGAGAGAAGTGATTGCAGAGCCCCTGGTGATGATCTTTGCATCATCAATGAAGATGGGAAAGGTTCCAGAGGATTGCGGATGTTTCAAGAAAGGGAACAGGGATAGCCTGGGAAATTACTGACCAGTGAGTCTTACCTCAGAGGTTGGTAAGATGTTAGAGAGGATTCTGAGGGACAGGATTTGTGAGTATTTAGAGAAGTTTAGTATGATCAGAAATAATTAGCACAGCATTGTCAAGGCAGGTCGGGCCTTATGAGCCCAGTTGAGTTCTTTGAAAATGTGACTGAACACATTGACAAAGGAAGAGCAGTGGATGTGGTTTACGTGGACTTCCTCACAACATTTGATAAGGACCCCCATGCAAGACTTCGAAAAGGCGAGAGGGCATGGGATCCAAGGGGCTTTGGCCTTGTGGATCCAGAACTGACTTGCCTGCAGAAGGCAAAGAGTGGTTGTGGATGAGATTTTTTCTGCATGGAGGTCTGTCACCAGTGGAGTGCCCCAGGGATCTGGTCTAGGACCCTTGCCGTTTGTCATTTCATAAATGACCTGGATGAGGAAGTGGAGGGATGAGTTAGTAAGTTTGCCGATAGTATGAAGGTTGGTGGTGTTGTGGATAGTCTGGAGGGATGTCAGAAGTTGCAGCGTGATATAGGATGCAAGACTGGGTGGAGAAGTGGCAGATGGACTTCAACACGGATAAATGTATAATGGTCCATTTTGGCAGGGCTAATGGGATGAAGGAGTACAATATCAAGGGTCTTAGTAGTGTTGAGGAGCAGAAGGATGTTGGGGTCCGGGTTCGTAGGACTCTTAAATCGGCCTCGCAAGTGGAGTATGTGGTCAAGAAGGCGTATGGTGTACTGGCCTTCATTAATCGAGGGATTGGGTTTAGGAGTCGGGAGGTAATGCTGCAACTTTATAAGACCGTTGTCAGACCCCACTTGGAGTACAGTGCACAGTTCTGGTTGCCTCATTACAGAAAGAACGTGGAAGCTATTGAGAGGGTGCAGAGGAGATTTACAAGGATGTTGCCTGGATTGGGAGGCATGCCATAATTTCAGGGAGCTAGGTCTCTTCTAATTAGAGAGATGAGGGTTGAGACGCAACTTAATAGAGATTTATAAAATGTTGAGAGGAATAGATAGGGTGGATTCTTGGAGGCTACTTCCCAGGGCTGAAATGGTCGCTATGAAAGGTAACAGGTTTAAGGTTTTGGGAAGCAAGTACAGAGGAGATGTTAGGGGTAAGCTTTTCACTCAGAGGGTGGTGAGTGAGTGGAATCGGTTGCTGTTGGTGGTGGTAGAGGCAAACTCACTTGGGTATTTTAAAAGATTTTCTGGATGAGTATGTGGGATTTAATGGGATTGGGAGTTACAGATAGTTCTATTGTAGGTATGGATCTGATCGGCGTGACTTGTGGGCCGAAGGGCCTGTTTGTACTGCAGTGTTCTATGTTCTAACCCCATGTATTTGCCCTGTAATCCTCTGACACTAAGGGGCAATTTAGCATGGCTAATCCACCTAACCTGCACATCTCTAGAATGTAGAAGGAAATTATGGTACCCAGAGGAAATTCATGTAGACAAGGGGAGAACATGCAGACTCCACACACATTGTCACTCAATTGAATTGAACCCGGATTGCTGGCAATGTAAGGCAGCAGTGCTCACCACTGTGTTACCCCATGTCTTCAGCATTGAAGAAATTGCAAATATCCTTAAGATATCAGATCGGTTGATTTCAAATAATGTGGTAGCACTTCAAGAATCCCGACCACATGGAATACAATATTAGAAAAACTCAAGGGCTAAAGGTAAATAAGTTGCCAGGATTCAATGAATTGCACACTAAGGTTTTAATCGAAGTGGCTACAGAGGTAGTGAACCAATTGTTTGAAATTTTTTGTCATGCTCTAAATTCTGGGAGGGTACCAGAAGATTGGAAGACTGTCAATGGAATGCCTTTATTCAAAAAGGGGGAATGGCAGAAGGCAGGAAACAATAGGCCAGTTAGTTTAACATCTGTTATTGGCAAGATGCTGGAGTCAATAATCAAAGAGGAAATGGATAATCGTTTGGGAAAGCTGATTATAATTAAATCTAGTCAACATAGTTTTATGAAAGGTAAATCATGTTTGCTAAATTTTCTTGAATTCTTTGAGGACTTACATGGAGAATAGATAGAAGGGAGCCTGTAGATGCAATGTATTTAGATTTCAAGATACAAGACAATAAATTAATCATTTAGAACTGAGGTGTGCAGAAATTTCTTCTTGCAGAGGGTGGTGAATCTCTGTAGTTCTCTGCCTCAACGAGTAATGGAAGTTGGATGATTAGAAGTATTTAAAGTGGAGGTCAATAAATATTTGACAGATTAAGGAATAGAGGGCTGTGGAGAAATTTGATTTATTATAATCACGTGTATTAGTATACAGTGAAAAGTATTGTTTCTTGCGTGCTATATAGATAATGCATACCGTTCATTAAGAAGAAAAGGAGAAACTGCAATTGTAGTGTTACAGTCATAGTTGGGGTATAGTGAAAGATCAACTTAATATAAGGTAGGTTTTTTCAAAAGTCTAATGGCAGCAGAAAAGAAGTTATTCTTGAGTTGATCAGTACATGACCTCAGACTTGTGTCTTTTACCCAACAGAAGAAAGTGGGAAAGAGAACGCCCAGATGCATGGAGTCTCTGAATATGCTGGCTGCATTTCTGAGGCAGCAGAAAGAGTTGACAGTGTCAATATACAGAACCTGGTTTGCATGATGGACTGGGATTCGTTCACTACCCTTGGTAGTTTTTTGCAGTTTTGGAGTGAGCAGGAGCCATACCAAGCTGTGTTACATCCAGAAATAGAAAAGAAGTTGAGGCTGGCATACATCAGCCATGATTGTATTGAAAGCCAGAATAGGCCTAATGGGCCTAGATTCCTATTCCTGCTTTTATTTTTGTGTTCCTGTGAATGAACATTCTGTAGGTTTTATTCTCTTTTATTGAAAGGCGTTCAACCTTCATACATGGGGTTTCAATTCAGAAAACTTGTTTTTCTTGTTATTCATTGAAGGTGTTCTTTCTGTTGTTCCTGTTCATTTAGGTTTTGGTGCAGTTGTTACCCTGAAGTAATTTCCTTTTTCACTTTAAAGATTCAGACTTGAGTGAGATATTATACAGCAAAAGGAGAGACTGCACAATAAGTAAATATTTCAATTGGAGTGTGTTGCCAGATGATTTTTCTCAAAATATAACAGCAGTGTTTTGTTTGTTGTCCAAACATTGGCAGCTGGAGCATTTAGAACTTGTTGTTTAGCTGTTGAACAGAAGTAGGCCATTCAGTCCCTTGAATCTGCTCCATCCATCAATTAGTCATCTGTCATGGCACCATTTGTTGGCTTTGGGATTGTAAACCTTCTCTCGCCCATGTGAGAAACCATGATTAATGACATTAACCTGCCTCCTGAAGAACAATCAACAATTTCCCAGTCTCCAGAACCAGCAAGTCAAACCACCATAATGGTCCTGGTCAGGACAAAGCAACACAGCCCGTGAGTCCTTTTGTTTAATTCCTTCAGAGAAAGTGGATGTCGTTGGATAGGCCAGCATTTATTGCCTAATTGTTGAGAAGGTAGTGATGAATTGCCTCCAATCACTGCAGTCCATATAGTATATATATATCCACAGGGCAATTGAGAAGGAAGTTCGGGATTTTGACCAACCACAGTGAAAGAACAACAATATATTTCGCAGTTGAGTAGGTGAATGCTCAAAGGAGAACTTAGAGATGGTGATGTTCCCAAGTGTCTGCTGCCCTTGTCCTTCTAGGTGGTAGTAGTCATCAGTTTGGAAGATGCTGTCGAGCGAGCCTTGGGTGACTTCCTGAGGTGCACCTAGTAGATAGAAACCATAGAAAATTACAACTCAGAAATAGTTTGGCCCTTCTTGTCTGTGCCAAACCATTTTTTGCCAGTTCTGCTGACCTGTATTTGGACCATATCCCTCCCTCCACGCTCCTCTCATCCATGAACCGTCCAAGTTTTTCTTAAATGTTAAAAGAGACCCTGCATTTACCACTTTATCTGGCAGCTCATTCCACACTCCCACCACTCTTGTGAAGAAGCCCCCTTTAAACTTTTCTCCTTTCACCCTTAACATGCTCTCTATTTTTTTCTCTCCCCTAGCCTCAGTGGAAAAAGCCTGCTTGCATTCGCTCTTATCTATACCCATCAAAATCTTATACACCTCTGCTAAATCTCCCCTTGTTCTTCTACACTCCAGGGAACAAAATCCTAGTCTATTCGATCTCACTGTAACTCAGCTTCTCAAGTCCCAGCAACACCCTTATAAATCTTCTCTGCACTCTTTCAACCTTATTTACATGCTTTCTGTAACTAGGTGACGAAAACTGTACACAATACTCTAAATTCAACCTCACCAATGTCTTATACAACCTTACCGTAACGCTCCAACTTTTATACTCGATACTCCGATTGTACCGAAAGCACTCTTTATGACCCTATCCACCTGTGATGTCACTTTTAGGGAATTCTGTATCTGTATTCCCAGATCCCTCTGTTCAACAGCATTCTTCAGAGTCCTACCATTAACCCTGTACGTTTTACTTTGGTTTGTCCGTCCAAAGTGCAATACCTCATACTTGTCTGCGTTAAATTCCATTTGCCATTTTTTCAGCCCATTTTTCTAATTGGCCCAAATCCCTCTGCAAGCTTTGAAAACCTTCCTCACTGTCCAGTACACCTCCAATCTTTGTATCATCAGCAAATTTGCTGATCCAGTTTACCACATTATCATCCAGATCATTGATATAGATGACAAACAACAATGGACCCAACACCGATCCCTGCGGCACACCACTGGTCACAGGCCTCCACTCAGAGAAGCAATCATCCACAACCACTCTCTGGCTTCTTCCATTCAGCCATGTCTGATCCAATTTACTACCTCCTAACGACTGAATGTTCCTAACTAACCTCCCAAGAGGGACCTTGTCAAAAGCCTTGCTGAAATCAAGGTAGACAACATCCACTGCCTTCCCTTCATCCACTTTCCTGATAACCTCCTTGAAAAACTCTAATAGATTGGTCAAACATGACCTACCTTGCACAAAGCCATGTTGACTCTCCCTAATAAGTCCCTGTTGATCCAAATATTTGCAGATCCTATTGCTTATCACACCTTCCAGTAACTTGCCCACCACCGACGTCAAACTTACTGGCCTATAATTTCCTGGATTTCTTTTGGAACCTTTTTTAAACAACGGAACAACATGAGCCGTTCTCCAATCATCTGGCACCTCCTCCTTGAATACTGATATTTTAAACATGTCTGCCAGGGCCCCTGTAAGTTCAACACTAGCCTCCCTCAAGGTCCATGGGAAAACTCTGTCCAGTCCTGAAGATTTATCCACTCTGATTTGCCTCAAGACAGCCAGCACCTCCCCTTTAATCTGTAAAAGCTCCATGACCTCCCTACCTGATTGCCCTATGTCTGTAGACTCCATGGTCGTTTGCAGTAAATACAGATGCAAAAAACCTATTTATTATCTCCTCCATTTCTTTTGGTTCCATACAGTCTACCACTCTGGTCTTCAAGAGGACCAGTTTTATTCCTCACTATCCTTTTGCTTCTAACATACTTATAGAAGCTCTTTGGATTTTCCTTCACTCGTTTTGCCAAAGCAACCTCATGCCTTCTTTTTGCCCTCCGGATTTCCCTTTTAAGTAGCTGCTTGCACTTCTTATACTCCTCGAGCATCTGATCTGTTCCATAGCTTAATCTGAGCTTTGATAATGGTTATAGTACAACTCTCTCTTCCTCTTAATCAGTGTTACAATTTCCCTCGAGAACCAAGGTCCCTTATTCCTATTTACTTTGCCTTTAATCCTGACAGGAATATACAAACACTACATCTCAAAATTTCTCCTTTGAAGGCCTCCCACTTTCCATTTGATTCTTACCAGAGAACAGCCTATGCCAATCCACACTTCCCACATCCCTTCTCATTTCATCAAATTTGGCCTTTTTTCAGTTCAAAACTTTAACCTGAGGACCAGATCTATCCTTATCCATGATCAGGTAGAAGCTAATGGCATTATGATCACTGGATCCAAAGTGTTCCGTCACACTCACATCCATCACCTGCCCTAACTCATTTTCCAATAGGAAATCCAATATCGCATCCTGTCTAATTGGCACCTCGATATACTGATGTAGAAAATTCTCCTGACCACATTTTACAAACTCTACCTCATCTAAATCTTTAACAGTACGTGAGTGCCAATCTCTATGTGGAAAATGAAAATCCCCCACTATCACAATTTTATGTTTCTTGCAGTAATCAACTATTTCTCTGCTGATTTGCTCTTCCAATTCTTGCTGACTATTGGGTGGTCTATAATACAACCCCATTAATGTGATCATACTTTGCTATTTTTCAGCTCCAGCCATAGGGCCTCTGTAGACAAGCTCCCTAATCTATCCTGTTTGAGTACCACTAACATTTTCTCTGACCAACAATGTCACCCCTCCACCTTTTATCCCTGTGCTCTATCATGCCTCAAACGTTGGAACCCTGGAACAGTGAGCTGTCAGTCCTGCTCCTCCTGTAGCCAAGTTTTACTAATGGTTACAATGTCATATTTCCACGTGTCTTCCATGCCTTCAGCTCATCTGCCTTCCCCACAACACTCCTGGCATTGAAGTAGACACACCTCAAAAGATTATTTCCACCACACTCAACCCTTCCATTTGTGATTTTGCTTGAACTAACCTGTTCTTTTTACCCCGCTCCACTATTTGCTCTTGCACTCTGGTTCCCATCTCCCTGCAAATTTAGTTTAAACGCAATAACTTTAGCAAACCTCCCTGCAAGTATATTGGTCACCTTGTAGTTTAGGTGTAACCCGTCTCTCTTGTATAGATCCTACCTGCCCAGAAGAGGTCCCAACGATCCAAGAATCGGAAACCCTGCACCCTACATCAGTTCCTCAGCCACATGTTCATTTGCCCAAGTATCATACTCTTACCCTCACTGGCACATAGTACAGGTAGCAATCCTGAGATTACTACCCTCGGGGTCCTGCTTTTTAACTTCCTTCCAAGCTCTCTATACTCTCTTAGGACCTCCTCACTCTTGCTACTTACATCGTTGGTACTGATGTGTACCACGACATCTGGCTGATCACCTTCCCACTTCAGAATGCTGTGCACGCGATCAGAGACATTCCTGACTTTGGCACCCGGGAGGCAACAAATCATGCAGCAGTCTCTGTCCTGACCGCAAAACCTCCTGTCCGTATCTCTGACCATTGAGTCCCCTATTACTTCCGCTCTCCTCCTCTTTCCTCCCACCCTTTTGCACTGCAGAATCAGACTCAGTATCTGAGTTCCAGTGTCACAGCTTGTCCCAGGTAAAGCATGCCCCTGAACAGTATCCAATTCAGTATACCTGTTGTGGAGGGGAACGGCCACAGGGGAACCCTGTTGTGCCTGTCCTTTCACATTTCCATTTCCTATTCTTACAGTAATCCAATTTCCTGTGCTTTGCTGCTTAGGTGTAACTACCTCCCTAAAGCCTACTGTCTATATACTTCTCATTCTCCCAAATTAGATGGAGGGCCTTCAGCAGGAGCAGAATTGTACTCAACTGCAATCTGTAACCTCAAGGCCCAGCATTATCTCCATTGTACCATTACCACCAAGCCAGGCAATTAACCCTTATTCAATCAAGAATGCAGCAGGGCACGCTAGAAGCAAAAATTTAATGCTGAAATCCTGGCTTTGATTTTCCTCAAAGTTCTTGGGTAGTGATTTGATTATCTGGCTTAACCAACTGAATGTAAATTTATTGCTGTAAATTTATCTATCCAGAAGAAAGAAAAATCATCTACTTTTGCCTTGATTCCTTTACCTAAGAAACACACAACTATCTCAATCTTGAAAATTTAAATTATTCAACACTTGCAGCCTTTTTGGACAATTCATTTTGTTCTGTTATTTCAATTTTTCAATTTGATTAAGGAGATGTAGTTACTAGCTCTGTTCTTTTTGGTCCTAGGTGCTCGGTTTCTCTTACTGTAGTGGCAGTGGCTCACAGTTCCAGCAATTTTAAATCCTAAATTTCCAAAGCAAGGCTAGGAAATGTCAGGCACCTTTAGACTTAGTCCAACAGCACATAAATGACTTGGAGACAAAAATGTTGTGAATTTCTAAAATTACTTGAGCTGGTTTGTCGCAGGTTGTCTATGTGAAAACTGAAATCTTCCACAGCGACTACCTTTCAGTTTCGACATGCTTTTCAGAACTCCTATTTCTGTGCCCCCCCAAATATTTCCTTGCTGTTAGGAGGTCTGCATATAATTTCCACCAGAGTTTTTTCATTTGTTGCTGTTTCTTAATTCTATCTACTGTATTTTCACTCCCTGCTATTTCTTGCTATTATATTTTCTTTCAACTGCAGTTATACTATCTTGTAGCAATGTGTTACTGCTCCACCTTTCTCCAATCCTCTGGTGTTCTAATGCTTATGAAACTCTGTCATACTCAGCTTTTAACTGGGTCCACTAACATGCATCATGTTCCTTGAGCTGAAGGTGTAGTTCTCATTCAGTTGCTTTATTCTTATGTTTTGTGGATCTGTGTAAAGAGCAGTTTTAACAACCCTTGCCTTGCATTGATGGTGTTTTCTGATTACTTAAAATGTCACTTTTTTGTACTTTGCAACACTTCTGTTTTATTTATATTAGGAATGTGGCTTACTTTATTGCTATTGTCTGAACTTTGAATTATTCATAGTTCATTGTCTTCTGTTATCTTTGATCTCTCCTACTTCATTTTTTGATTTATTAGCTGTGCCATTATTTCTCATTGAACCATTACCCCTCTCAAACTCATTCCTTTGAGCCATTCTATCCCCTTCTATCCTTTTAACCTAGAATCTTGGTTCCAGCTCAGTTGAGGTACATTGGATAAAAACACATTATTGCAGATGCTGGAATATGAAACCAAAAGAGAAAGTGCTGGAAAATATCAGCAGGTCTGGCAGCATTTGTAAGGAGAGAAAAAAGCTGACGTTTCGAGTAGAGTTTACCCTCTGTCAAAGCTCTGACAAAGAATTATCTGGACTTGGAACGTCAGCTGTTTTCTCTCCTTACGGATGCTGCCAGAGCTGCTGAGATTTCCCAGCATTTTCTCTCACTGGGCTCATAGTCCTTTTCCCTGACCCATTTCTGGTGTGAGACCACATAAAATGGAACCCATCTTTTTTCACATCATTCATTCACTTTCATAATTTGCATCTGCTAATACTTGTAACAATGGTGAGGTAACCACCTTTGATGTTCTGCATATTTATTTAGCACTTAGCTCCTAATACTCTCTTAGCATGACCCCCTGCGTGCTTTTTTCCAATGTCTTTGGTCTATATTGGACCCTGACAACTGGTTCCTCACCTTCCCTTCCCAGGTTCCATTCCTGTGGTTATCCTGGCATCAGGTAGGCAAAACATGCTTTGGGACTCGATTGTTCTCTGTAAATGTTGCGGATCAGAAATGAAGCAATTATGACTCAGTTTCGTAGAATTAAGTAGGTTTTTTTAATACCTATACAACCCCAAGTACATGTTTGTGCATGCATAGCAATCAAAATAAAAAATATTGCACGTTACCATGCAATGTACCGTAACATTTGTGACTTCAGAATAATTGTCAGTCAGACCTGTTCTGTTAGTTCATTTGACTTATCACTGTTTATTCCAGTGATAATATGCACTACTCCTTCTTAATAACACACCACAGCTATAATAAATGAAATTTAAGTAAATTGCTATTTTCACATGCAATAAAAATAAAATTCCTAGCTCCTGAAGATGAAATCTGCGTTGTGTCACAGTATTAGTACTGTTTCCTTGATTCCAGTCTTAGGCAATTGTGTGGAGTTTGCATGTTCTTCCCCACAGTACTCTGTCAATGTACGAGTTATGGGGGTAGAGCAGGATGGTGATCCTTTTGGAGAGTCTGTGCAGGCTGAATGGCCACATGCATTTAGGAGTTCAGTGGTTCTGTGGCTTTCAGAAAGTAGCAGGTTTGAGAGTAAAATACTTTAACCCTTATTTGACTGTTGCAACACAAAAGTTCATCAGATGAGCTTGTTTTAAAAAATTGAATATTTCTATATTTGGGGTTTGATGCTATTTGGAATGTTGTAATTATGTATGTTATTTTAATAACGTCAACAAAAACAATAAAGTTTTCAGTGATATCTAGTGAAAAGAAGTATCTAAAGATATGCAGATTAGGTGAATTGGCCAAGCTAAATTGTCCCTCTGTGTCCAAGGATGTGTGGTTTAGGTGCATTAGCCATTGCCTATGTGTGTGTTTTTTGCAAGGGGTGGGGAGAGGTGCTGGCTAAGATGCTGTTGCTATTTTGAATATTCAGTGCAGATTCAGTGGGCTAAATTAACTCCTCCTGCACTGTAGAGGCTCTGTGGTGATACTGGGGAATACCATGCATTTAGTCACCCATTGAAAAACCATCATGAGAGAGGTTTGTGGAATGCAGAAAATGAAATGGTAAATCTGATTACGAATTATCAACAATTCAGAAGCATCATATTAAAAACCTCTGAAGTCAGCTGCAGTCAGTGGTACCAGCAATGAAGTTAATTCAGCATCATTGACTTTATTCTTGGCAGCATCTATGTTGAGAATATTTCAGAGAGAGAGCCAGCACCAGCTATATCAGCCCTCTGCATCAGCAATAATTCTCACTGTACAACTGCTGGTCTTTGAAATGTAGTACCTAAGTTAATCTCGGTGTGAAATCTTTAGTGAAGGTCATGGGAAGTGGGGGGTGGATGCATTTGATGGATGGAATAGTGAATGGGTAAATGATGATACAGGAAGAAAAGGTGGGTTCACGATGATATAAAAAGGATGACAGGAATTTTGGCGTGAGATGGGTGACATGAAAGTAGCTCAGATGATAAATAGAAATGATCCTTTGTACGGATAGTTAATTTTGTTCTGATTATACTTTGGCAAGAAACGTTCTTAGTTTAAAAGCAGTCTATGAATGATATTTGGATGGCAGTTGAAAATCTAATTTGAATTGTGACACGGAATGATAATTTGTTTAGGCTAAATCTCAATGCTTTGAAAATATTTTGTTTAAGCTCACACTGATGGATCATTAGTGTAACATTAATATAGACTATAAATATAAAGATCTGATTCAGTACGTCCCCAAATGTTTAATTGGCCTGCAGCCCTTGTTGGTAGCTTTTCATCCCCCTTTGCTTTATAACAGTTTTTTTTGTCTAACACCCCCTCTGCCTTCCCCTCTGCCTTCCCCTCTGCCTTCCCCTCTGCCTTCCCCTCTGCCTTCCCCTCTGCCTTCCCCTCTGCCTTCCCCTCGCCTTCCCCTCTGCCTTCCCCGCCTTCCCTCTCCTTCCCCTCTGCCTTCCCCTCTGCCTTCCCTCTGCTTCCCCTCTGCCTTCCCCTCTGCCTTCCCCCTGCCTTCCCCTCTGCTTCCCTCTGCTCCCCTCTGCCTTCCCCTCTGCCTTCCCCTCTGCCTTCCCCTCTGCCTTCCCCTCTGCCTTCCCCTCTGCCTTCCCCTCTGCCTTCCCCTCACCTGACCCCAGTTCATTATCCTGCAAAGAGATAAGGGGTTAGAATTCCAGATTCCGTGTATTAACCAAAATTGATTTTATTGTTGCAAGGGTAGTTAAGCTGCTTATTATGTATGCTTGGAGATTAAGTGAAATTAAATTGTGTCCACCGCATGATTTGTTAAGGTATATCTGTAAAACTGCCATCCTCTTTTCAAAATTGATGCCTCACACATTTGATTCCCTTGCCTAACATGAATGTATCTATTGGCACCTTTGAAAAGTAGTCAATGCTTTTTGTTGCAGAGAGCATGAAAATTGCAGAGAACTGGGACTAAAGTTTGTTTATTAATCACAAGTAGGCTTACATTAACACTGCAATTAACTAACTGTGAAATTCCCCTAGTTGCCACACTCGTGCTCCTGTTTGGGTACACTGAGGGAGAATTTGGCATGGCCAGTGCACCTAACCGGCACTACTTTGGAGGAAACTGGAGTACTCGGTGGAAACCCCCACAGAAAGAAGTGCAAACTCCGCACAGTGACCCAAGCTGGGAATCTAATTCAGATCCCTGGAGTTGTGAGACAGCAGTGATAATCACTGCCACTGTGCCACCCCTTTCCTTTCTCACAGAACCACAAAGACACATCAGACAAAGTGGCCTTCTGTGTTGTGTCATTCTATGAATATTTATTGACTAATAGCTTGGTTGATCCAATCAGTGTCAATCTGAAATAAAAATAAAGAGCTGGAAATATTTAGCATGTCTGGCAGCAACTGTGGACAGAGAAAAACGGCATTCGTGTCCAGTATGACTGTGTCAACTGTTAAATAACTAGTCAGGCATATGGATCTATGCTTCATCAGATTGCAAGAAGAAAAGAACAACTATGTGTGTAATTGTATCAAGCATTTAATTTCTCATAGTGGATCTGAGAGAATTTATCATGTATTGTAAATATGCTAGCAAATGATCTGCCACGTTATTCGAAGATGGGAACTGCAACAAGTCCTTATTTAACATTGTTTTGCTTTAATGTCAGTAAGTTAGTGGAGCCAGCACACTCATTGAGCATCATGAGATTCGTTTCAATGCTGATTCTTGCATGATCTGATTGACACCGTTTTGGAGTGGCCTAACCCTGCTCCTTGATCATATTTTTAAAGATAACTGACGAAGTTGCTCCTATGTTGCTACTCTTGCTTGTAACCAAGGTTCAAGAGAGGGAAGTGGTGAGTGGAAGCATTAAAAAAAACATGAATTGTAGCAGCCCCAACTTGACCTCTCTGCACTATCAGCACTTGCATTTCCAGGAATTGGAGTTCTGACTTTGGATTGGATCTGGATCTTGACTGGAAAAGCAGGTCCAGGAGCAGGAAGTGGTGCAAGGGTGAATCAGAGAGCAATGAGGGGATAGTTGGGAAGATACTACAATTCTGAGTCAGCGAACGAATACTGGAGTAAGAATAGTCAATGCAAGAATTATGGCACATTACAAATGCTTGTTGGGTAGGCTGACTTCCCTTGAAAAGAATATAATACTCAGAAGAAAAATCTGGGTACTTGCATGAAGAGCATAAGATGGGAACAGAAACTATCAGGTATGGGTACAAACAAAAAGTGGAGCTTTTTCAAGGAATAAATACTGCGTGTCCTTGATAGATATGTCCCTGGCAGGTAGGGAGGAAATAGCCGAGTGAGGGAACCATGGTTCACAAAGGAGGTTGAATTTTTTAAGAGGGAAAAAGAAGCATATGTAAAGATGGAAAAAAAATAGGGTTCAGTTGGGTCTCTTGAGGGTTACAAGGTAGCTGGGAATGAGATAAAAAAAGAACTTAGGAAAGCTAGCAGAGAGCATAAGAAGTCCTTGGTGGGTCAGATAAAAGAAAACGCCAAGGCTTCTTACTCTTATGTGAGAAATAAAAGAATGACCAGAGTGAGGTTAGGGCCAGTCAGGGATAGTAATGGGAACTTGTGCATGGAGTCAGTAGAGATATGTGAGGCATTAAACGAATACTTTTCTTCAATGTTCACTAAGGAGAGAGGCCATGTTTTTGAGGATGACTGCGTGATACAGGCTGATAGAATGGAGGAGGTAGATGTACTGAAGGAAGATGTAGTAGTAATTTTGAAAAATGCCACATGGCATACATCCTAGGATATTTTGGGAGGCAAGGGACGAGATTGCGGAGCCTTTAGCTTTGATCTTTGGATCCTCATGTCTATGGGGATTGTGCCAGAGGACTGGAGAGTGGCGAATGTTGTTCCTCTCTTCAAGAAAGGAACTAGGAATAACCTTGGTAATTATAGGCTTGTTAGTCTTCTGTGGCTGATAAGTTAATGGAAAGGGTGCTGAGAGATAGGATTTATGACCATTTGGTTAGACGCAGTTTAATCTGGGATAATCAGCATGGTTTTGTGAGAGATAAGTCTACCTCACAAATTTGATTGAATTCTTTGAAGAGGTAACTAAGTATGGAGATGGAGGTAGAACAGTTGATGTCATTATACGTGGATTTTAGTAAGACATTTAATAAGATTCCCCATGTTAGGCTCTTGAAGAAGGTAAGAAGATGTGGGATAGAAGGAAATTTGGCTGATTGGATAAGTAACTGGCTGTCTCGTAGAAGGCAGAGGGTGGTGTTGGAAGGAAAATTTTCAGACTGGAGGCTAGTTACCAGTGGCGTACCACAGGGGATCAATACTATTTGTGATTTGATGACTTGGAAGAGGGAGCTGAAGGGTGGATTAGTAAATTTGCTGACAACACCAAGATTGGTGGAGTAACGGACGAGGTGGAGGGCTCTTGCAGGCTGCAAAGAGACATTGATTGGATACAGAGCTGGGCTGAAAGGGGCAGATAGAGTTTAATCCTGATAAGTGTGAGGTGATTCATTTTGGTAGGACACACTTGAATGCGGATTACAGGGTCAACGATAGGATTCTGAGGAATGTGGAGGAACAGAGCGATCTTGGGGTTTGTATCCACAGATCTCTGAAGATTGCTGCTCAAGTGGATGGAGTCATGTAGGCGGCTTATGGTGTGTTAGCATTTATTAACGGGGTTTGAGTTTGAGCTATGGGGTTATGCTGCAACCATACCAGACGTTGACCACATTTGGAATATTATGTTCAGTTCTGGTCACCTCACTATAAGAAGGCTGTGGAAGCATTGGAGAGAGTGCAGAGGAGATTCACAAGAATGCTGCTTGATTTGGATGGTAGGTTTTATGAGGAAAGATTGAGGGAGCTGGGGCTTTTCTCTTTAGAGCGGTGGAGGAAAATAGAAGTTTATAAGATGATGGTGGGGATAGATAGAGTGGACGTGCAGAAAGTATTTCCTCAGCTGGATGAAGCTGTTACTAGGGGGCATAACTATAAGGTTCATGGTGGGAGATATAGGAGGGATTTCTGAGGTAGATTTTTTACACTCAGAATGGTTGGGGTGTGGAATGCTCTGCCTGCTATGATAGTGGAGTTGGACACTTTAAGAACTTTCAAGATGTTATTGGATAGGCACATGGAACACAGCAGAATGATAGGAAGTGGGATAGCTTGATCTTGGGTTTGGACATAGCTCGGCACAACATTGAGGGCTGTACTCTTTTTATGTTTCTATGTAACAAGTTACATTTTACAAAAAGAATTTATTTCATGGAAGAAAAGAAGTGTGAAGAAGCGAATATCCAGTGATATAATGAAGTGCTCCAACTGAATGTCTTGTTCGTGCAAGGTGAATCTCTCTTGTGATTCTGGGTTATTCCGAAGTTAAGTCCATAACTTGTTAGGATGGAGATTGACATTGGTGCTACTATATTTTTTCTTCTGAGACTACAGTGGAATTTGCTGGCCACATTCACCTCAAAGCCAAAATATCCCACCTGAGGTCAATGGACTTTTGCAGGTCTATATCCTGCTGCTATGATTCCCATGGCAGCCAGAACAGGAAAATTCTGTCCTATACATCAACAATAAAGCTGAAGCATCTTTCTTTAAAACTAGCTGATGTGACTTTTAGGAAATGCACGGAAGAGAATGCCATTAAAAGATTACATCACAGTCAACATAGAGTTGAGTGAACATAGTGAAGTTGCATCTTCATGCGATCCATGGTAATTTTCCAGCTCTGTTTAGAAGATTATGTTTGGAGAAGTCAAAACTTAACTGGAATACTGTTGACAGACTGGTTGATGTCAAGACAGATCAACTGCACCTTCTGGATAAATACAAGAATATTTTCGAAGAATGAAGAAAGTTCAGATGAATCTCAAGATGAAGCCTGATAGTCAATTGAAAAAATCTCAAAGAAAGAGTAGTGTCATATGCAATTCATCCCAAGGTTGAAGAAAAATTACTGCAAGTTGTTAACACTGGTGTGTCATAGCAATTACAATGAGTGACTGAGCTACCCCCATCATACCTTCTTGAAACCAGGTTCATTTCGTATTTGTAGTGATTTTAAAACAGCCATAAATCCGGTGCTGAATGGTGATGCATTTTGAGAAAATGCAACCAACTAGTTTTATTAATATTCTTTATTTTTTGCTAGTAGATCATTTGCTTGTGACGGCTTCTCAAGTTCAGAAACATACCAGAAATGATCCCTGATGGAGAAGGTGATGGATATGGTGTAGAAAGGAACACTAGCTGGAATGCAGCGTCCACATCCTGATTTGAAACCATATATGTCAAGAAAGCTTGAATTGACTGTCCAAGGTGGGTGTTGATTGTGGGAAATCCAAGCGACCATTCCTCTTAGTCTGCATGGAAGAGTTCTTGAGTAAACCCTATATGAAGAAAGTCCTAGTATAGTCAAGATGAAGGAATTAGCACACGCTATTTTTGGTTGCTGAGCTTGGATGATAGATTGAAGAAGAAATGGGACACTGTCAATCTTGTGCAGGAATAATAAATCTACTGTTGTCTCCTTTTACATCCTTCGGAGTGGCCTAAAATGCCATGGCAATGATTGCATGTAGATGTTGCTGGTCCATTTGAGGATTACATGTTCTTAGTCATAAGCGACGCAAATTCAACGGCAAAAAGTTATCATGAGATCATCTATACCTGAACAAACCATTGAAAAAGTTGATATAATTTTTGCAAGATTTGGTAAACCAGAACATTGTTGGAGATCACGGTTCACAGTATACTTCACAGGAGTTTGAGGATTAGCGTAAAGCAAATGGTATTCAGCATATAAAATTCACACCTCATCATCCATCAACCAGTGGATTAGCTGAAAGATTTGTACATTCCTTGAAACGCTTTTTAAAAGCTACAAGAGGGGCAAGGTTCATGTGAATAGCTCTGGTGTCTTAGTTCACCTGAATTACTACTTTTAAAGAAGAAGTTGAAAATCACATTTAATTTGTTTCCAGAAACTTGAGAGATAATAGAGCGTCAACAACAATCTCAAATTGCTAGATGAGAAGTGAAGGCAAAACAGCATTCATTTCAGCAAGAGATAAGAGTGGCACGTAATATTGGAACAAGCAAAAAATAAGGACTGGACATAGTTTTAGCAAAAACGGGTTCAATTTCTTACGTGGTTCAAACTGAAGATGAATTAGTTTGGTGACGCCATGCTAACCAATTGTTGCTATGCTGAAGTGATTTTCAGAATAATCATCAGAAGTACCAACTTGTTTAGTCCCTAATGTTATGAATACTACTACAGGAGACTTAGTTGAATTTGACTTGCCTGATTGTGTCTTAGCTACTATACCACGTGAAAATGATTCCAAGAGAAGAAATGTCTACTGAAGTTCAGAATCATCTTCCAAGTATTAAGGACAGCCAAATTCCAGAATGTCATGTACCGACAGAAAGGAGTAGATGTCCCCAAGATCAGTTTTCTTATTGACTATTAATTGTGCACAGTACTGTGATGGACTATTATTGATCCAATGTATAATGTGCATAATTTGTCAAGACTAAAGTAAAGGGGGAGAGTTTTTACACATGTAAAAGAGCTGATCACATGATTTGATAGTGATGTCATTAGTGTGTTTACAGAGGCTGCTGTTTTACTTTCAGTCTGTACTCTTACAGGGTAAATCTGCTGGAATAAATCTGTTGTTACGTTGAATCCATGTGTGCAAAATGCATTTTTTTATATCCATGACCCTTAACGTAGTTAGGACGTAACACTTCCTGACATTTTCCTGCACAGCTGTCCTTCAAGATAATGCATTCTGCAATTCAACCTTTTCTCTCTTTCTCTAGTAACCTCTGTCTCCAACTCCCAGAGGGTGGTTAGGGTATGGAATGCCCTGCCTGCGGCTGTTGTAGATGTGCCAAGTTTGGGGTGTTTAAGAGGTTAGTAGATAAGTTTATGGACAAAAAGGGAATGGTTTAGTTTGGAGGGTCATGGCTTTTTCCTAATTGGTTGGCGCAACATCGAAGGCCGAAGGGCCTGTTCTGCGCTGTAATGTTCTATGTTAACTCAGCAGCCTGTGGACTCTCGTGTCTTCGTTTTAATGTCCCCTTACACTAGTGTCTCAACTTTCCTGCTCTCTTCCTCACAAAAGCATTACAAACATACACTACTGTGCTCTCACAAGGGAAGTGAGGAAGGTGGTTGCAGGCCCCACAGTGATAGATACCTCATTAGCTAGGGGCAATGCAAGCTACCTGCTGCACTGTAGATGTCTCTTTTCTGGTAACAGCACGTATCATTAGTGATATGTCCATTAGAATCTGAAGCACTGGTGCTCTGATATCTTGTCCTTCTGTTTATAGACCATGCTGCACATCTTGCCGCCTTCATGCTGCCCCCTGTCCTGTGTTGAAGGAATTGAAGATAGAGCCCACATAGCTAACAGCTCCAATAGTGCAATATCTGCAGCAATACTTGCTACCATCTTCAAAGCTGGGTGGTAGAGCCAATCAAAGGTTTTCCTATACTGTGATGAAGGATGAGAGCAGGGAAATGCTAGACAGATTGAAGTGCCTTTCCAAAAGTTGGTAATCACCTGTCAAGCAATAATGACATTTGCTGAGAGACAGAGCGCTTTGAACAGGAGTCTGTCAATGCTCATGGCTGAAGCGCTTCATTGTAATTATAATCAAGCCTCCCCAGACTGAATTCAACTGGAGAAGCTCTTCCTGCTGTGCATTTGCCTCAGCAATCCTAGCAAGTTGTTGATTGAACAGGGTCTCCTGACTGAAAAATCCAGAAATAAGTTTCGAAATAGTTTTTAATCCTAGAGTTCTGTGTTTCTTCAGAAACCCTGGAGATGGTGAGATGACTTCAGGACCTCTACTCAGTCAGGGATTTCTCTGCACTTGTGTTTGCACCCACTTGTATCCTCTTGCCTCAGAAAAATCCCTGTGCCTTATGTGTATCTTAAAATTGAACTAATATTTAAAAAAAAAGTAGTTTTCAATTTGGGAATAATTTAACTGTCAACGAAATCATCAATAGGTATATTATTAATACAGTATTTATTTTCCCTTTTTTAGTTTCTCTGGGACATAAACATACACTTGTGCATTCAATATAAATGTCAACTACTTCAACTAATCTTAAAAAGCAACCAACTATAATGTGTTAGTCAGTGAATCTATCATTTACCTACTTTGAGAATTGCTGATGCAATCTGGGAAATTGAGTACATTGTCTATACTCAAAACACTGGACTTAGCAGTTAACAGTGATGTAGCTGTGAGCAATGATATTCAGTCCAATCCAGGACTTTGGTTCAAACTGATTGGGTATGACAGGCTTTTTAACGTGTTGTGAAATGTAACATGCATTTAAAATCTCATTAAAATCTAAATTTTGCGGATGTTGATTGGCCCGGGGTAGAGGGGGAAGTGGGTTTGCAATAGGCCGCAAACCTCAGCAGTCACTGGGGAAAGGCTTGCTTTAGACCATGGAGAAAGACAGAGGCTGAGGGAAAGGTCTGTCTGCTCTGAGCAGAGGGACCTGTGCATATGCAATGGCACACTCTGCTACCCTGTTTGGGTGATTTAAACCCCGTCCCCCCACCACCTACAGGTAAGAAAATGTTTTGGGAGTGATTTGCCCAAAAACAGATCTGAAACTCTCCTGTTTTCACACTCATCCTGGTCTTAAATTTTTTTCATGAGACCACCCGCATTCTTATCATGTTATATTCATTGTTGCTAGATGGTCCGTACTTAGCAGGTTAATTCATTCATTCTGGATTGTTATGCATTGAGTAAGAGGTCTGACAACACCAATTTTAAATCCAACTGACTTATTTGATAGTAAACTTGCTAGCTTTCGGCCTTCGTGCCTTCATCGGGCGAATGAGGTGTTCTGGTCTGCAATAGCGCACGTATCAGCACAGACAGTTTACTGATTGCTGATTATGCATTACCAAGTCTGGTGTGTCCATTTCCTTGTCAGTTTTAAAGCAATGGTCTGGAATTTCCAGTTGTAATGATAGTAAAACTTTTGGGACCCACTATCATAAATGTGTGAAATGGCAACAGCTTCTATCACCCACACAAGTTAAAAGTGGAAATCTAGAAGTTGCTGATACTCTGCTTCTCCAGATGATGCACTGTTGAGGTTTTTTCCGATTCCATCAACATAGAATTAGTGACGTGAACTTGAAATGTTTATACACAATGCTTGTTATAAAAACTAGTGAAAATTCACACTTTTTATTGCATTTGATTTCATAATTGCTGCTGAGAAACGCCTGTGAAAATCCCCAATGGAAGAAGAGCATTTGGCACATTGGGTCAGCACCGACTCTTAGAGCACACACGCACACACACCCCATCCACAAACCCACATGTTTATCATGGCAATTCCACCTAACTTGTACATATTTGGACAATGGGAGAAAACCAAAGCATTTGGAGGAAACCCAGGTAGACACGAGGAGAACATGCAAACTCCAAGGCCAAAACCGAACCCATGTTCCAGGCATTGAGAAATAGCAGTGCTAACCAGTATGTTGCTTAAAACACTTGAAAAATGCATGATCTTCTAAATGTTTTTTTTCAAAAGCAGCTTGTTTAATAACTTAACCTTTACCATAACCCCATATAGTCATCTCTTCTGTTCCACTTGCTGCACCATGATTAAAATGTGAATATAACCCCTATTTTTGCTTTCTGAGAATTCTTCAATCTAGTTATTCAGTCAATCTGCTATCTTCATAGCATCAAATTCACAGTCACCTCAGAACAGAGGAAATTTGTACTGTAAAACCCAATAGATAGTTGTGGGCAGCTTTTCTAAAGTCAGGAGCAAGTGCTGTCCCTTTCTCATTGACTGTAAAATTCAGGTCTTAAATATACTCATTGTCTTCACAGCTAGAGCTGGCTTGCATCTCCCAGTCTGTGAAAATTAAAATGTCCCTTATACAGATCTGCCTTTGCTACATGCTTCTTTGATTTCATCACTGCTGATATGAGTTTTTTTTTGAAAAAAAAGCAATATTCATGTGTTCTGGGAATTTTGTGGCTGCATAACTAAATTTTATGACTGCTCATGAAACATGATTTGTCAGCACATCTTCTACAGGAAATCTATTTTATTGGCAGAATAGTACTCAATCATTAAAAGCTTCCCCTATTCTGAAAATTGGAAGGCTCAGATCCTGGCATTACTTGCATACATTTAGTTAGTGTTTTTCTTTACATTTTTCTTATTTATCCATCTGACCACTTCAGTTTAGATCGATGAAAGATCATTCTTTGCACCGACACAGTCAGTTGACTGGAAAATTAATTTGGAGTCTGGTAGATATCCTTTCCTTGCTCCTGTTCACTTTGAAAATAGCAAATACGACAAGTTGGCAGTGTGACAACTATTTTGACTGTACTACAGAAGTGGAGAAAATAATTTGAAGTAAATAGAATACAATTACCAATAGTCATCACTAAATTATCACCACAGAACTGTCCAAGAAAGTGCATATGTACTAGGAGCAGGAGTAGGCCTTTTGGCCCTGGAGCCTTCCCTGCTATTTAATAAAGAATATGGCTGAACTGATAGTAACCTTAAATCTGCACTCTGCCTATACCCTTTCACCTGCTTGCTTATCAAGAATCTATCCAATCTGTCTTAAAAATGTTTAAAAACTCTGCTTCCTTTTCAGGAAAAATTTGCCTGAGACCATAAGACAATAGGAGCAGAATTAAGCCACTTGGCCCATTCAATCATGGCTAATATTCTCTCATCCCATTCTTCTGTCTTTTCCCCATAACTCCTTATTAATCAAGAACTTATTTATTTCTGTCTTAAAGACATTCAATGACCTAGCCTCCACAGTCTTCTGCGGCAAAGCATTTTCAAAGATTCACCACTCCATGGTTGAAGAAATTCCTCATCTTTGTTTTAAAGGATGGTCCCTTTAGGCTGAGTTTGTGCTCTCTGGTTCTAGTTGTTCTTACTAATGGAAACATCCCCTCCACATTCACTGTATCCAGACTTGGCAGTATCCTGTAAGTTTCAACAAGATTCCCCCCTCATCCTTCTAAACTCCAACAAGTACAGACCCAGAGTCCTCAACCATTTCTGTTACAACAAGCTCTTAATTCCAGGGATCATTCTTGTGAACCTCCTGTGGACCCTTTCCAGGGCCAGCACATCCTTCCTTAGATAACGGGTCCAAAACTGTTCATAATACTCCAAATAAGGTCTGACACAAGCTTATACAGCCTTGGAGATACATCCCTATTCTTGTATTCTAGCTCTCCCAACATGAATGTTAATATTGCATTTGCCTAACTGCTGACTGAACCTACACATTAATCTTAAGGAAATCTTGAACAATGAGTCCCAAATCCCTTTGTGTTTCTAATTTCCTAAGCATTTTCCCACTTAGAAAATTGTCTGTGCCTTCATTCCTCCTTCCAAGGTGCGTAATCTCAGACTTTTCCACATTGAGCAAAGTAGCAGCAGATAGAATACATTCTCCTAACCTGTCCAACTCCTTCTGCAGCTCCCTCCACTTCCTCAATACTACCTGTCCTCTATGTATCTTTGTATCATCTGCAAACTTAGCAACAGTGCCTTCAGTTCCTTCCTCCAGATCGTTAATGTATATTGTAAAAAGTTGTAACCCAGCACTGATCCTTGAGGCACACCACTAGTCACTTATTTAACAGTCTTCTATGTGGCACCTTGTCAAAGGCCTTCTGGAAATCGAAAATCACTTCCACTGGTTCTTGTTTATCTAACTTCCTGCTACTTCCTCAAAGAATTCTAACATTTGTCAGACGTGATTTTCCCTTGACAAAGCCATGCTGACTCAGTTCTACTTTATCATGCACTCTGCGATATCACCTTTAACCTTTAAAGATTCAAGGCCCTCAGAAAATTTCACCTCATCTCCATTTTAAATGGGTAACCCCTTATTTTTAAACGATGACTCTTTATTCGAGCTTATCTCGCAAGAGAAAATATTTCATCCACGTCAGCCCCTCAATATCTTAAAGATTTCAGTTGTGTGACTGTTTATTCTTCTAAATTCCAGCAGATACAAACCAAGCCTGTCCACCCTTTCTTCCTAAGATAACCTATTCACTTTAGGTATTAGCCTGGTAAACCTACTCTAAACTATTTCCAAAGCAGTTGCATCCTTCCTTAAGGTTACCAATACTGTACAGAATACTCCAGATATAGTCCCAGATGCTCCGTTTAAATGAAGTATAACCTCCCTACTTTCTTATACCATTGCTTTATAACCGTCACAGTAATATGTATTTAAATGACCAATTTTGACAGGCAAAAAGAAGCTGGTGATCTATCAAGCAAGTTTTGCTTCATCAGTAAGATCCATTGAAAGGTCATTCGTGACCTGAAACGTTGTGTTTCTGTCTGCCAGGCCTGCTGAATACTTTCAACATTTTCTGTTTTTGTTTAAACACAGTGACTTCCTCGCTTCCTGTCTGTGCGTAAGTGCTGGGAACAGAATCATTTTGAAAAATGGAGGAACTATTTCAAATCCCAATAGTGTGCTGGTTCCAATTGTAGAGGCCCATCTGGTTGAGCTCAAGTATTGCAGTACAGCTCCGTGATCAAATCTACGTTACTAAACTCCTTGGATTAACTTCAATTTTAAAATATTCTTTACATATCTCAATACAACAGCTGTTCATGAGCTATTCTGATGACTGTGTGTTGTAAAATGGAAGTTGCGTGAGGCATGCTGTCTTCTGTCTCTGTTACATATAGTTCCCCACTGCTGTTGCCTTTTTATTATGACTTTCGTTTTAAGTTTAAGAAAGCTGGTTTTTACCTTTATGGAGCAGAGTTGGTTACAAAGCATTACGTCCTGTAATTCAATCTTGGGGTTCAGATAATGAACATAAAATGATCATCTGAATCCCTTGAGTAAACACACTCCTACACATCTAGTATCTAGATGTCTTGTTCTTCAATGTCTGAATTACTGGTAACCTGAAGCTTCAGTGATAGAATTATTCACTTAGTATGAATCTAATTGTTAAATGTTTAACTTAATTGTCCAGACCATCTGATTATCAGTCAGTCATCTTATCAGATAATGAGGAATTCTATTTATTCATTGCTTTGAGATGTAGCTAGTCATGTAACATAGATCTATGGTGTCGAGTTAGATAACAACGACTAATGATTTGCATTAAGCCATGTTAGAAATTCATTTTTCTTTTTGTATTCCTTGCACTATTAGCTAGAATGGCCATTGTGATTCCCTGGGATGTAGATTATTAGATTCAGAGGATTTATCAGTCTTAACTTTCCTGACATCATTTACCTACTAATACTAATTTATTTCAGTCCCTTCCTCTCTCTAAACCCTGTTTTCCCCAACATTTTTTGTTATTTGTATCCTCATTTATGAAGACAAAACCAAAGTATATTTTTAGTTCATCAGCCATTTTTTTCTTTCCCATTATAAATTCCCCTGTTTTTGACTATAGGGAGCTCCATCTTTCTTCACCAATCTTTTTCACTTCACATATCTGTAGAAGCTTTAACAGTTTTATGCTCCTAACAAGAGTACTCTTGGTCTCTTCCTCTTCTTAATCCCTTTGTCCTCCTTTGCTGAATTCTAAACTGCTTCCAATTCTCAGGTCTGCTGGTTTTTCTGGCCAATTTGTATGCCATTCCTTGGATCTCTAATTTCTTTAATTTCCACGTGCCATGGTTTGGCCAACTTCGCTATTTTATTTTTGCTCCAGACTAGAATGAACAATTGTTGCAATTCACCCATGTGCTCTTTGAATGCTTGCCATTGCTTATTCACTTTCATTTCTTTAAGTAATGCTCTCCCATCTATCATAGTCAACTTTGATCTTCATACCATTGTAGTTTCCTTTATTTAGATTCGGGATTCTAGTTTCAGAACCAACTATGTCACTCTTCATGTTGATGAAGAATTCCATCATATTTTGATCGCCCATTCCCAATGGGTCTCTCATAACTAGATTGCTAATTATTCATTTCTCATTACACAATACCTAGTGTAAGATGGGCTGTTCGTGTATTGGTCCAGAAAACCAACCTTTGCACACACCAGGAATTGAATTCTACCGTATTGTGATTAATTTGATTTGCCCAATCTATATGCAGGTTAAAGTTACCCATAATTAAAGATGTTCCTTTATTGCCGGTACCTCTAATTTTCTGTTTTTCTTATTCCCCTTTGTTTCCCTCTGTTCTGACTCTTCTGACTCCCTGCATAGAACATTACAGTGCAGTACAGACCCTTCGGCCCTCGATGTTGCGCCGACCAGTGGAACCAATCTAATGACTCTCTAACCTGAACTATTCCAATGTTATGTCTATCCACTGACCACTGTGTTGGCGGCTGGGGGTGTAACCAAAAGATAGGTTTTCAGATGAGCTTTAGTTGAGGAGAGACATGGAATCTTAAAGTACTGTTTAATTAGTTAAAGCGAAGGGAAGATGTACAAAAGGCCAGAGTCTAAAGACTGGCGAGTCCACAACTGCTGCAGGCAGGACATTCCATGCCCTTACTATCCTCTGAGTAAAGAATCTACCTCTGACATCTGACGTATAATTACCATCCCTCAATTTAAAGCTATGTCCCCTCGTGTTAGCTATCTCCATCCAAGGAAAAAGGCTCTCACTGTCCATCCTATCTAACCCTCTGATCATCTTGTATGCCTCAATTAGGTCATCTCTCAACCTTCTTCTCTCTAATGAAAATAACCTCAAGTCCCTCAGCCTTTCATCATAAGACCTTCCCACCTAGCTCTGCAACTTATCTATGTCCCTCTGCAAACTGTAATGTCCATCCTCCCTGTCTACAACTCCTCTGATTTTGGTGTCTTCAGCAAATTTACTAACCCATCCTTCTACACCCTCATCTACACTCTCATTTTATAAAAATGACAAATAGCAGTGGCCCCAAAACAGATCCCTGAGGTACACCACTTGTAACTGAACTCCAGGTTGAATATTTCCCATCAACCACCGCCCTCTGCCTTCTATCAGGTAGCCAATTCCTGATCCAAATTGCTAAATCACCCTCAATCCCATGCAATTGTGTTTTCTGCAGTAGCCTACCATGGGGAACCTATCAAACGCTTTGCTAAAATCCATATACACCATGTCAACTGTCTCACCATTATCCACCTCGTTGGTCACCTTTTCAAAAAAACTCTTAAGGTTTGTGAGGCACAACCTATCCTTCATAAAACCATGTTGACTGTGCCTAATCAATTTATTTTTCTCTAGATGATTATAAATCCTATTCCTTATAATTCTTTCTAGAACTTTACCCACAACAGAAGTAAGGTTCACTGGTCTATAATTCCCAGGATGGTCTCTACTCCCCTTCTTGAACGAGGGGACAACATTTGCTATCCTCCAGTCTTCCAGCACTATACCTGTAGCCATATGTACCTCGATCCCGTCTAGTCTAAAAGCCTACCTCTTAATATTCTCCTCAACTACATTGACGTTTTCCTGCGTGAATACTGACGAAAAATATTCATTTAGTGCCTTTTCTATCTCTTCAGGCTCAATGCACAAATTCCCACTACTGTCCCTCACTGGCCCTAATCTTGTTCGAACCTATTTTGTATTCTCGACCTACCTATAGAAAGCTTTAAAGATGTCCTTGATCATACCTGCCAAAGTCTTCTCATGTCCTCTTCTGGCTCTTCTTAACTCTCTTTTTAGCTCCTTCCTGGCTAATTTGTAACTCTTCAGTGCCCTAACTGAGCCTTCACGTCTCATCTTTGCATAAGCCTCCTTCTTCCTCTTCATCAGAGATTCAATTTCCTTAGTACACCACTGTTCCCTCTCTCGACCACTTTCTCCCTGCCTGACAGGTACATATTTATCAAGGAATCGCAGTAGCTGCTCCTTGAACAAGCTCCACGCTTCAGTTGTTCATAGCCCCTGCAGTTTCCTAGTCCAACCTATCCTAAATCTTGCCTAATTGCCTCATAATTACCTTTCCTCCAGCCCTTCTGCCCTTCAGTATATACCTATCTTTTTCCATCACTAAGATAATCGTAACCAAATTTGGTCACTATCACCAAAGTGCTCATCTACCTCCAAGTCTAACACCTGGTTCATTACCCAGTAGCAAATCCAATGTCGCCTCACCTCTTGTTGGCCTATCTACATGCTATGTCAGGAAATCCTCCTGCGCACATTGGACAAAAACTGACCCCTCTAAAGTGCTTGAACTATAGCTTTTCCAACTGATATTTGTAAAATTAAAGTCCCCCATAACAACTACCCTGTTACTTTTACTCCTATCCTGGATCATCTTTGCAGTCCTTCCCTCTACATCCTTGGAACTTTTTGGAGGCCAATAAAATAAACTCCCAGCAGGGTGACCTCTCTTTCCCTGTTTCTAATCTCAACCCATACTACCTCAATAGACAAGTCCACATCAAACATCCTTTCTGCCACTGTAATACTGTCCTTGACTAACAATGCCATACCTCCCCCTCTTGTACCGTCTTCTCTGTTTTGATTGAAACATGTGAACCCCGGAACCTGCAACAAACATTCCTGTCCCTGCTCTATCCATATCTCCGAAATGGCCACAAAGTCAAAGTCCCAGGCACCAATCCAGGTTGCAAATTCATTTACCTTATTGCGTGTGCTCCTCTCATTAAAGTATTGATACTTCAAACCACCCTCCCGCCTGCCAATACACTGCTGCAACTTAGAAACCTTATCTATGACCTCCCTATTGTCATCCTCCTGTACATTGGAGCTACAATTCAGGTTCCCATCCCGTCTCTGAATCAGCTTAAACTCCCCTGAATAGCATTGGCAAATTTTCCCCCTAACATATTAATACCCCTCTGGTTCAGGTGCAGACCATCCCTTTTGTAGAAGTCCCACCTACCCCAGAATGAGCATCAATTGTCCAAGTATCTGAAACCCTCTCTCCTGCACCATCCCTTTAGCCACGAGTTCAAATGTTCTCTCTATTTTTTACGCTATCCTGTGGCACAGGTGACAAGCCAGAGATGATAAGTCTGTTTGTTTTAGCCCTAAGCTTTCACCCTAACTCCCTGAATTTCTGTATTTCGGTTCCCACACCTCTGTCATTTTAGTTTAAACCCTCCCCCAACCATATTAGCAAACAGTCTCCCTTGGTTATCAGCCCCAGTCCTGCTCCATATGCAATCTGTCCAGTTTGTACTGGTCTCACCTCCTCCAGAGTCAGTCCCAATCCCCCCGGAATTTAAAATCCTCTCCCTACCACCTCTTCAACCTGTGATCATCTGCTCTGACTAGCACATCACACTGGTATAAATCACTATCTTTAAGATCCTACTTTTCAACTTCCTAGCTCCCTATGTCTCTTTTTAGGACCTTATCCCTTTTTCCCCTATGTCATTTGTACAATATTTACCGCGACCACTGGCTGTTCACCCTCTGCTCCAAGACATCTTTGATCTAACACCAGAGAGGCCATAGAAATGCTCAGCAACAACCCCCCCCCCGCCACCCCAAACAATTGAATCCCTTGTAACTGTTACATTCACACACTTCTATTCCTGCCCTCTTCTGCAGAGCCAACCATGCTGCACCGAGTTTGGCTGCTGTTGATTTTCCATGAGAGGCCATTTTTGCAGGGAAATGGCCACAGGAGATTCCTGCACTGACAAGAGTGAGGAGGAGGCTACTATAGTCAATAGGAAATTATGGTTGATAATTTCCCAAAGTAGGAGGAGGAGTCACACAAAGTGAGGGCTCAATTACATTTCCGGAAGAGGAGGGTGATGGGTTTTCCTGGGGGAGTGGCTGCGAGAGGCACAGATTTTTTTTGTGACTTGAAGGAACATTTATTTCTTATTGGGCGTTGTGTTCATTATTGCCCAGTATTTCAAAGTGAAGATGGGAACATGAATAGTAGGTGAGAATGAAGTGGCAATCAGGTGGAGGTGGAAGGTACCCAATCATTTCTTGACAAGGAAGGCCCAATTGATTCTCAGTGCTGCTTTAGTTTTCTTCAGTTGTATGGGGTTTGAAGGTGTGTTGGCAGCTGGGGGGTGTAACCAAAAGATAGGTTTTCAGATGAGCTTTAGTTGAGGAGAGACATGGAATCTTAAAGTACTGTTTAGTTAGTTAAAGCGAAGGGAAGATGTACAAAAGGCCAGAGTCTAAAGACTGGTGAGGTTGAAGGTGACATGGGATCAGGAAGGTCGCAAACAAGACCCTGAAGGGATTTAATTACCAGAAAGAGGACTTTAAATTTTTGACACATTGTGGAGCTGGTGACTTGTGTAGTCCAGCAAGAATACTATACTTGATTTTGAATCATTCAAGCTTCGTCCTCTCTCCATTGGCCCTACCTAAAAAGGTAATGGTCAGTTTGCAGCTTGGAGACTTGATTATTTTTCTGGTGCAATTATACATGCCGTTGGAGCTTTACAATATTTTGCTAAAATCTGAACAGTTTAGTGTGAATAACCTCCCTCTGCAAGAGGCCATGTCCACTGAGTGATCTTACCCTGATCAACAGCAAGGAAAAAGATTATGACTGAAATTGGCCAACTACAATCTTGAAGGTACAACTGCAATCTTGAAACAGGGAAAAGATTGAACTTCCTGTGGCTCCCATTGGTTCCTTTTGGGCAGCCAAAGAGGAACATCTCACGGATTGCTGTACTTTGCTGCATAAAGGGTGTTACTAAAGCCCTCTAGATACAGAAACAATTTCATTTTATTTCCACCTTGCCAGGGACAAGTTGGCAGAGGGAGTACAATGGTTTTCTGAATTGCAGCTTCCCTACAGTAGAGAGTGACATTGCCTGCACTCACATTGTCTGAATGTGGCTTATGTGAACACAGTCACTTTGCTGATCTGAAAGTGATTGTACCCTTTTAATGTGCAACCACAAGCAATATTATAGAGGACACCATCCTCGTGCAATGATTCTGCAGCCTGGGCCATGCTGGAAGAGCACTGCAATACTCAGATTTGTTGTATTTTGCATATTGCAAAACCTCACCATAAGAGGCACAGTCCTTACTATGACATTTCAGAAAAAAAGTGGAGGAGTAAAAGTATTATGAAGAGATACAATGGATGCAATGAAGCCCCTTTTTGCCTACAATCAATTGAATCAAAATATTCACTGGAAATTTGAGCAACTTCAACTATTCATCAACAGCCTCACACTATTGATATTTCATCTATCATTTACCATTTTTTCTTGTCAGAAACAAAAAATTAAAAAATGTAATTTCTAATACAGATTTATAAATTCAATCATTATGTAATTCTCACAAAATCAAACCTGCTGCATTCCTTATTCTTGATTTCCAACCTCTTTACCTTAAAGGACAAAATACAATTTGCTTTCCTAATTATTTGCTGTACCCTCAGTTCAACTTGCTGTATTTTGTGTACAAGGACACCCAAATCCCCCGAACATTAATATTCCAAAAATTTCTCACATTTTGAAAACAGTCTGTTTTTCGATTCTCTCAACCTAAATGAATAATCGCTCGATTCTCCACATTAGATTCCCTATATCTTCTAACCCACTCATTTAATGCATCATTATCCCTTTTTAGGTTTAATTTTTCTTCTCGCAGCTTATTTTCCCAGTGGCTTTGTGTTATCAACAAACTTAGATACAATACACTAAGTCTCTTCAGCTAAGTCATTAAATATGGATTGTAAATAGCTGACTCCTGGCACTGGCCCTTCTCAGTACCCATTTACCCTGATTTCTATTTTCTAACTGCTGTTACCATATTTTCCACTACCTCATAAGCCTTACCCTTGTAACAGTCATTCATGTGACATCTTATTGAAGGTAACCACTCACCTGATGAAGGAGCAGCGCCCCAAAAACTCATGATAGCAAATAAATATGGTGGACTTTAACTCGATGTTGTGAGACTTCTTACTTTATTGAATGTAATTTGAAAAATCAGATATATCACATACATTTATTCTGTTTTATCTACATTGCTTGTTATATCCTGAAAACGCTCTTCTGTAGAATTTCAAACAGATTTCCCTTTCATAAAGCCACTTTGACCCAACTCAAAATCAGGCATTAATTTTTCTAGTGCATTTACTTTGTCAGTGTTAATTACTTTAAGTTTTTCAAAGTTATTTGATTCTTCATTCCCTACTATTTCTGGCATGTTTACTATTGTATCTATTAAGAAGACAGAGATATAAGATGGTGAGCAGGTAGTAGTAAGCCATCTTTTTAAACTTCAGGCCTTGGTTAGCAAGTGAGTTACTCACTACAGAATTCCAACTCTGATCTGTGGCTGGTCCAGTTAAGTTGGTACTGGAGTGGTCGCCCCAGGATGTTGATGGTATATTCAGTGATGATAATACTAACAGGAAATTAGAGATACGAGCGATAAAGGAACACAGCGGCATAATGGTTACCACTGCTGTCTCATTGTACCAAGAACTTAAGTCATTGTCTTTGTGGAGTTTGCACGTTTTCCTTGTGTCTCTATGGGTTTATTCCAAGTTCTCTGATTTCCTTCCAGATGTGTGGGTTAGGTTGATTGGTCATGTTGGATTACCCTTTACTGTCAGGGTGACTATTGCGGTAAATGCTGAAATGAGGCCTGGGTGAGATGATTGTCGGTTTGTGCTCAGTAGACCAAATAGCCTCCTTCTGCACTATATGGATCCTGTGATCTGTAATTATGGATGCATAGAAATTGGGTGAATCAAATTAGTCACAGTACCACAAGAGAAATTCCTGGAGTCTGTATGGGATAGTTTTCTGAACCAATACTTTTAAGGAACCAACTAGAGAGCAGGCAATTCTCGACTGGACATTGTGTAAGGAGAAAGGAATAATTGGTGATCCAGTTGTGAGAGATCCTTTGGGGATGAGCAGCCATAAGATGATAGATTCTTTCATCAAGCTAAAGAGTGATGTAGTTGATACTGAGACTAGGGTCCTGAATCTTAATAAAGACTATAGTAATCTGAGGTGTGAGTTGACTCTGATAGATTGGAAAAAAATTACGAAAGAGATGATGGCAGATAGGCAATGGCAAACGTTCAAGGAGTGCATGGGTGAATTACATCAAATATTTATTCCTATTTGGTGCAAATGTAAAAATGCGAAAGGGGCCAAGCCATGGCTTACAAGGGAAATTACAGATACTATTAGATCCAAGGGAGAGGGGGGTAGCACAGTGGTTAATAACGCTGCTTCACAGCACCAAGGAGTTGCGTTCAATTCCCAGCTTTGGAGTTTGTACATTCTCTCTGTGTCTGTGTGGGTTTCCTCTGGATACTCTGGCTTCTTCCCACAGTTCAAAAGACGTTAGGTGCATTGGCCTTGCTAAATTCCCTGTCAGCATACCCAATCAGGCATCAGAGTATGGAGACTAGGGGATTTTCACAGTAACTTCACTGCAGTGTAAATATAAGCCTACTTATGACACAAATAAATAAAATTTAAGAAATGACCAAGAAAAACAACAGACCTGAGGATTGGGAGCAGTATAAAATTCAGCAAAGGAGGACCAAGAAACTGATTTTAAGAAAGCGGAAAAATAAAGCTTATAGGGAACGTAAAACTGACTATATAGGTATGTGAGGAGAAAAAAAGGGTGAAGACAAATGTAAGTCCCTTACAGCCAGAAACAGGGAATTTATATTGGGGAACCAAGAAATGGCTGACCAACTGAATATATACCTTGGTTCTGCCTTCATAAAGGAGGACACAGATAAGATACTAGAAATGTTGAGGAACATAGGGTTTAGCAAGAGGGAGGAACTGAAGGAGATTAGTATGAGTAAAGAAATGATGTAAAGGGAAACTGAAGGGATTGAACATAGAACATTACAGCGCAGTACAGGTCCTTCGGCCCTCGATGTTGCGTCGACAGGTGGAACAAATCTAATGACCCTCTAACCTAAACTATTCCAATATTATCCATATGCCTATCCACTGACCATTTGAAAGGCCATTAAATCCCCACGTCTGATAACCTATTTAAGGAAGTGACCCGAGAACTGGTGGATAGTTTGGTGGTCATTTTCTAAGATCCCATGGAATGTAGAACAATTCCTGTGATTGGAGGAGTAGCTGGTGAGCTTATCCTCCAGAATTTATTTCCTCCTGCTCCTGTTACACACCACTACATCCTACCAGAAAGGAGTGTCCTGCAGCATGTCGGATGTGATCGTCATGGTTGAATCGTAGGCTGGAATATGGTTGTGTGACATTGAGGTAAAGCATATGCATTTGAAGGGCTGAGCACTGATTTGATTTAGGTTGCATTGGCAGGTGGGTGATGGGATTGTGAATTAAGCTCTAGATCAACTAGTTCATAGGATATATTGTGTGAAGATGACCTGCTGCCCTCGGCAGCCCTTGTCAATTCATTAAGCTTCTTCCTGCATTGCATCTATGCTCTTGGGAGTTACACTCCTGCCAGTGACCTCTATTGCTCTTCCTGCCCACTGCCTCTGGCTGTATGTATGGAGGATCTCTGCCACTTTGAATAAAGGATTGCTTTTTCTGAGTCTTGCACCAAGACCTCCAGTGCAGTGTCTGAAAAATTGGGTGCTCTTTCATGTGTCCAGCCATTCCTAAATGTAACATAGCATAGATTCATCTTTCAAGAGACATCCACTACTATTTGCCGCCACAGTATGCCTTCCTTTAAAAAGTAGCTCTGGTCAGTCATGTTATTAGGCTCCTCTACTGATAGTCTGCTAGATAGCACTGGCTGCACACTGTAATTATGTAAAACAGCAAGCCATCACACTTAATGGATGTCAGTAGTCGCAGGTCCATTTTCATGAGTTATCTAATTTTAAACAACCGTATTCTCCAACTCAATATGAGCAATGTAGGTGAGATCTGCAAATGTGTGCATAATGTCTTGTTTCTTTTTAGTGCACTTTAATTATTACTTCTAGTCATATTATTTCTATCGCATTTAGTAATCACATTTACTTCTATGTTCTGTTTCTCACTGAAACTGCTGCTGTTGAATAGGAAACCAGGTTTTGTCTTCCACTTGGGCTGTGGCATTTCACCAATTTCTTATGTCATCATTGTGTGTCCAATACTGCAGCTGTACAGAGCATTGTTCAGATGTGGCATACTGTGTGATGTTTTGGTTTCCTTGCTTGAAAAAAGGAAAGATATAAACGTGTTAGAAACAATTCAAAGAAGGTTCAGTTGATTCATTCGTGGGTTGAAAGCCTTGTCTTGTGAAGAAAGATTGGGCCTATATTCATTAGAGTATAGAAGAATGAGAGAGGATCTATTAAAGTTTAAAGTTTTATTTATTAGTGTCACAAGTAGGCTTACATTAATGCTGCAGTGAAGTTACTGTGAAAACTCCCCAGTTGCACACTCTGGCATTTGTTGGGGACAATGAGCGAGAATTTAGCACAGCCAATGCACCTAGACAGCACATCTCCAAACTTTGGGAGGAAACTGGAGCATCCTGACAAAACCCATGCAGGCAAGGGGAGAACATGCGATCTGTGCACAGATAATGGCTCAAACCGGGAGTCGAACCCAGGTTCTTGGTGCTTGAGGCAGCAGTGTTACCCAATGTGCCACCCTGCTGATAGGGGCCCTGATAGGTGGATACCAGGATGTTCCCTATTGGGAAAACTAGAACTTTAAAAATAAGAGGGTTCCCTCCTGTTGAGAATTAATCAGACTGCACGGTGAGTACTCAAAAAAAAAACTGCATCTTTTATTCCTTGTGCACAAGGAGAATAAACACACAGGTCTTATTTTGCTTCTCTGACCAGGTTCTGTAAAACAGTTTCTATTGTAGCATTTTGCAACTAATCCATGCCCGTTAAAACACCAATAGCATTACAGTTTGGTGTGCACTTTCTACCAATACAATTCAGCATCTTTTCAACTCTGCACATTTATCACAATACATGCAGATATAGAGTCCTTGACATTTTAGCACACAATGTTCAGTAAACATCCTTATCCCTCCTAACCACAAACCATAGCCAGAAGTGGCTCTCAATACTTAATTATGCTGATCAGGCAGATTCTCACTTTTCACCTGCTAACAGCTGACCCCCAACTCTGACTCTTCTTTCGAAGGCAGAAATGAAGATTTCTTCTTCTCACCAAGGATGGTTAGTCTGTAGAATTCACTTCCTCAAAAAGTAGTGAAGCTGGAGTTTTGAATTTATTGAAGGCTGAGTTGTATAAACTTTTGACAAGAGGGTCAAGTCCCTGTCACAAAGCAGCATTTCCTTTTGGAAGAAGGGATTTACTAAGAAACAGCACAAATAAGTCAGAATCATTGAAATATATTGATAAAGTGAGCAAAGTAAAATAAGGGAAGTAAAGTTAGTGTGAGGGAGGCAATTTGATAGCATTTGTATGTAAGTGGAATTTTTTGTTAAAAAAGGAGTAAATAAGGGTCATGGCAGGAGAGCTCACACCTATGATCTGATTTCCATGTGGCAAATCATGGGAAGCTTCAGTTGTCCCTGGTGACCATGTGTAGGAAGTATGTGCAACTGCAGCTACTAGCTAACTGCATTTCAGAGCTGGAGCTGAGTGGATTCACTATGGAGCATCCGTGATGTTGAACAAGTCACGGGCAGCACTTTGAGGTGGTCATATTGCAGGTGAAAATTGAAAAGGGAGAAAGGGCATGGGTGACCACTAAGCAGAGTAGCGAAAGGCAGTTAGTACAGGATTCCCTGTGGCTACCCCTCTTCGTAACATATACAGTTTTGGATACTTTTGGGGAAGATGACTGCAGGGAAAAGCAGTGGTAGTCAACTTCATGACACCGCAGTTGGGTCTGCTGCTCAAGAAGGGAGGAGGAAGAACGGGCAGATCTATAATGGTCAGATTCAGTTATAAAGAGAACAGATGGACGTTTCTGCACCTGCAAACCCATCTTGCTGCAGGCATTCTGAAATGGGAGGGTCAACAGATGATATGGTACATATTGGTAGCAATAGTACAGATAGAAAATGGAATGAGGTTGTGCCAGCAGAATTCTGGAAGCTTGGAATAGTTTAAGAAACAGGATGTCTGAGGATTAACACATGTTAGTGAGTATAGAAATAGGAGGCTAGTTCAGATGAATGTCTGGCTGCAGAGATGTTGCAGGAGGAAGGGGTGCTTTAGATTTTTGGGACTTTGGAACTGTTTTTGGGGATGGTAGGATCCATACAAGGTGGATGGGTTGCACCTGAACTGAAATGGGACCAGCATCCTTGCAGGGAGCTTTGCTAGTGCTGTTGAGCAGGGTTTAAACTAACTTGGCAGGGAGATGAGATCTTGAGAGAAGCTTCAGCAGAGGGAGATGCATACCCAAAAGACATATGTAATGAGTCAAAGGCATAGAAGTTAAGTCACAAAGGAATTTGGCAAAATTGGATGGTATTTATTATAATGCAAGGAGCCTGATAAACAAGCCAGATGAGTTGAGAGCACAAATTAAAACAGATATAATGTCGTTGCTGTCACTGAGATATGTTTGAGAGAGGGGCATTCCCCCTTGGCACCATGGTTTTGCTTGCTCCCTTTGCCATTTATCCTGTCATCCTCCCCACCCCTTCCCACTTTCTTTAAGATTGATTTGCTTCTTCCTTCTCTGTCCCACTTTCTTTTGCTGCCCCCCCCCCACCCCCCCCACTCCTCTTCTTTCAGGGGCTGCTCACTACCCCCTTTGTTTCTTCCTTCCATTCCCTGCTACCCACCTGGAATCAAGCTCGTGGGAGAGTGGGTGAGAGGAGCAGGGGAATTGAGTCGGCCCCCCAGAAGGGAAGACAGGAAATGGTTGAGAGAAATAGTCAAGGAAAGTGAGAATTTGGAGGGGGGGGGGAGGGCGATTGTTTAGGGAGTGGCAAGGGTCCATGGGGGCTAGAGGAGGGGTGTTTAGGGATTGGCGAGGGTCCATGGAGTGGGAGGAATCAGAACAGTATGGGATTTTCTTTACTAACTTTTTTGTTTTAATGACTGCAGCTGCCTGACTGTCAGGCATGTTGCAGATGTTGACACTTCGTTCACCCATGTGCAAGGGCTACTCCCCCTAGTGTTGCAGCAGAAATAAACACAGCCTTCCTGTTGCATTTTAATCATATCCAGCAGTTTTTACCAGGATAGTTGGTGTTTTATAGCAACATCCAGATTCAATTCAGTCTTTTACACTTCTTGGCATAAGATTCCCACAGTAAACTGTGACTGGAGCCTAGCTTTTGTTAGTATCGTGGTGTGTTTCCACATTTAATAAAAGACTGGTGTTGTTTTAATCTTCTGGGCTTTGGCAGCCTGAAATATCTTTTCACCTTTTCCTTCTGAAGTATTGTTATCCAAACTTTGTTCCCATTGCCAGTCCTTGCTCTCCACATCCACTTGCAGTGAATTACTGTGCTTCTCCCAGCCGCATCTCGCTCCTTCCAATTTGTTCCTCTTGTTTCTGATTCACCTTTTCTCCAGCCTATCTTGTGACTCTTACATCACTGTTTTTCCTTTTATCCGCACTTATGCTCTTTCACCGCTCATCCCCATCCAGTTACTGATGATGGTTTTTGGGTGCACTAATGAGGAATGCAAGGATATTGTGGAGCCTGAGAATAATGGGTCAGGGTTCAATAATGCTGAGAATAGAGATGCAAATCATAGCAGTCATTGGAGCTAGGTTGTGTTGAAGATATCTGGGATGAGGATATAACACCTTGGAAAGATCAGAAGTTTAAGAACTGGAGTAAATAGCTGGGCTAAATTTGTGGCCCTTGAGAAATGGGGGTGGGGAGGGTAGTTACATCTGGCAGTATTTGCTAAGGATTTATATTAGTGAATGGTTGGTTGGGGGGTGGTGGTGTGGTGGAGGTAGAGGTGGTCAGCAGCATAACTGGAGAAGATGAGAAAGCTTTGGTACTTTGGGTTAGAAGAGACAGTGGAGAATATGAAGCATTAAAGAGGGCTGGGAGTGAATACAGGGGGATGTTCAAGGGCCACAGATTTAGCCCAGCTATTTACTCCAGTTCTTAAACTTCTGATCTTTCCAAGGTGCTATATCTTCATCCCAGATATCTTCAACACAACCTAGCTCCATTGACTGCTATGATTTGCATCTCTATTCTCAGCATTATTGAACCCTGACCCATTATTCTCAGGCTCCACAATATCTTTGCATTCCTCACTAGTGTGCCCAAAAACCACCATCAGTTACTCAGCACGTACACAATCTTCACCGCAATGCGCAAATTGTGTTGGTATGAAATAATATAAATACGTTTGTTCTGACATTTTAAAAAATAAATTTTTTTTTTAAGTAATGTACCAACAGAATATTGTGTTCTCTGTTGCTTTATGAATTCCCTAGGTCTCCAAATCAATGATTAGTGTTCAGATATCCACATTTGTTTGAGACTGATAATGGCACTAATGCTCCTATACTAAAGTAAAAATGCACTTTGAATTATTCAATCATCCAAGATCAGTGACCCTGATAGATATGTTACAGAAGACAATACAGTGCATGCTTGAATCTACAAGCTAAAGCATGAGAGATGTGCAGACAGAAATATGTATGTAGTGCCATATTTTCCCTAGGCAGAGATGTTCTTTGAACAGTATCCTCCAGAGAGGTCTTTCCTCCCCTTTCAAGTTATGTCAGGTACCTGGAAATCTTGCAAATATAATTTGAGAAAGCTATACCTGGAGCAAGCATTTCTTTTAAGAAGAGTATCAAAGAACTGCTTTCCTTTGTGTAAAATGGGAATCAATATTAACAGCTTGAGGTGACCACAATGTCACACCAACTACTAATTTAACAAATGTGAACAACCGGAGAACCTGTCCAATAAAGAAGCAGCATCTATTGTCCTCCTGCTGCCTGTGGTTTCCTCAATAACTTTAAATTCAGAGTTAATATTTCATATGTATTGAAATAGGAAGGTGCCAGGAAAAGGAGAGCGGGCAGCGAAGTAATGGAAGACTGACCAAGATATCAGAAGCAACAAAATGCTAATGATTATAAATGCATCCTCAAGTCATAACCCAGTGGAACCTTACATAACAGTTATTAGTCCTTTCAAAAACTTTTCTGTAAGAACTTGAATTCCGAGAAAGAAGTGTGAACTTCCTTGTCACGTAACCGAAAAAAAATAACAGGAGTAGGTAATGAAAAGATCAGAAATAGTCAGTAAGGTTTTGTCAAAGGCAGGTCGTGCCTTACGAGCCTAGTTGAGTTCTTCAAAAATGTGACTGAACACATTGATGAAGGAAGAGCGGTGAACGTGGTGTACATGGACTTTACCAAGGCATTTGATAAGGTCCCCCATGCAAGGCTTCTTGAGAAGGTGAGAGGGCAATGGGAGCTTTGGCCAAGGGGCTTTGGCCTTGTGGATCCAGAACTGGCTTGTCGGCAGAAGGTGGAGAGTGGTTGCGGATGGGTCTTTTTCTGCATGGAGGTTGGTCACCAGTAGAGTGCCCCAGGGATCTGTTCTGGGACCCTTGCTGTTTGTCATTTTCATAAATGACCTGGATGAGGAAGTGGAAGGATGGGTTAGTAAGTTCACCGACAATACAAAGGTCGGTGGTGTTGTGGATGGTCTGGAGGGATGTCAAAAGTTGCAGCGGGACATAGACAGGATGCAAGACTGGGCAGAGAAGTGGCAGAAACGTGGATAAATGTGTAGTGGTCCATTTTGGCAGGAATAATGGGATGAAGGAGTACAATGTCAAGGATAGGAGTCTTAGCTGTGTTGAAGAGCAGAAGGATCTTGGGGTCCGGGTCCATAGGACTCTTAAATTGGCCTCGCAGGCGGAGGATGTGGTCAAGAAGGCGTGTGGTGTAATGGCCTTCATTAATCGAGGGATTGAGTTTAGGAGTCGGGAGATAATGATGCAGTTTTATAAGACTCTTGTCAGACTCCACTTGGAGTACTGTGCGCAGTTCTGGTTGCCTCACTATAGGGAGGATGTGAAAGCTATTGAAATAGTGCAGAGGAGATTTACAAGGATGTTGCCTGGATTGGGAGGCATGCCTTATGAAGATAGGTTGAGGGAGCTGGGACTCTTCTCCCTAGAGAGATGTAGGTTGAGAAGTGACCTGATAGAGGTTTATAAAATGTTGAGAGGAATAGATAGGGTGGATTCTCAGAGGCTATTTCCCCAAGCTGAAATGGTCGCTACGAGAGGACACAGATTTAAGGTGCAGGGAAGCAAATACAGAGGGGGTGTTAGGGGTAAGTTTTTCACTCAGAGGGTGGTGAGTGAATGGAATCAGCTGCCATCGGTGGTGTTAGAGGCGAACTCGCTGGGGTCTTTTAAAAGACTTCTGGATGAGTATATGGGAACTAATGGGATAGGGGTTATAGATAGGTCTATGGCTTGGTAGGTATAGATGTGATTGGCGCAACTCGTGGACCGAAGGGCCTATTTGTGCTGTAGTGTTCTACGTTCTGTGTAATTCAGTCCCTTAAATCTGTTCCACCATTCAATGAGATCATGGCTGGTCTGCTTATAGCCTTAACTCCACTTTCCACTTGTTCCACTTTCCCACTTGCTACCCATAACTCTTAAATATTGTCAATCAAAAATCTGTAAATCAGCCTTAAAAAAAAATTAAATGGCCCAACATTCACTTCTTACTGAGGAAGTGTTCCAAACGCCAGTGTTCTTCAGAGAGAAGAAATTCCTCCTCATTTCCATCTTAAATGGGAGACCCCTTATTTTGAAACTGCCCTTTGTTTCTAGTTGTAATGAGTCTTCTCTACTTTTATATACCAAGCCCTTTGCAATAAAGGCTAACAGTACATTTGTCTTCCCAATTAATTGCTTTATCTGCATGCTTACTTTTGTGATTCATGAATGAGAATATGCAGGTCCCTTTGCAGACTCATACCATTTAAATTATATTCTGCTTTCTACCTGCTAAAAGGACCATTCAATCATGGCTGATCTTGGCTTCAACTCCATTTTTCCCACTCACTTCCCATATCCTTCTAATTCATTCAGAGTCCAAAACTCAAGTCTCTTTCAGTCCAATGTGATCAGCCATGATGGAATTGAATGGTAGAGTGTGCTTGATTGGTCATGTGATCTACCCCTACGAGCATAGCTTAGCAGGAAAGTGGTAGGAAGTGCTCTGGCATTGGTAGAATTCAAGAGATTTTCTCTGTTGTGCCTTATCATAATTTGTGTTCCAGGATCCTTTTTCACATGATCATAACTGAAAATCAATTATATAAAACACTAGGGTTTTCTTTGTCAGACTGATTCTTCTTCTGATAACTTCTGTCCAGTATAAATTGTACCAGTTATTCACAAACTCAGTAAATGATTGGTCCTTTATCCTGAAACTGGCCATGATGTGGAGACTTCAACTAACGAAGCACTCCAAAAGCCTGAGATTTCAAATAAACCTGTTGAACTATGACCTGGTGTCATATGACCTATCATCCTATCCTGAAACTGTGTCTCCGTGTTTTAGACTCCTCAACCAGACGTAGCAGAATAGCTTCCTCGAAATTTTCTAAGTTTCAATGAGATTGCTTTCTCATTTTTCTTAATATCAGAGAATATAAGCCCAATTTACTTTGTGGATATCTCTGTTGTCTCAGCAATCAGTTCAGTGAACCTTCATTGTGCTGCCTGAAATGTAAGTATATTTTTTGAATAGGACGACTAAAATTGCACACACTGCTGTAGATGTGATCTCACTAAAAACCTGAACAATTGTAGCAAGTCTTTTGTGTTCTTGTATCACAGTCCCCTTGCAATAAAGGCCAACATGGTATTTGCGTTCCTAATTGCTTGCTTCATTTGAGTGCTAATGCTGTGTGCCTTGTACCACATGGTTCTTCTTTCACCCTAAATACCTGAGTTGTTCAAAAAAAATTGAAGGCCCCTTGCACTAAAAAAACTACCTGCGCATAATGTTTTACAGGAAATGTTAATTTCTACCCCTGATATTGTGATAAAAACACCTAATAGTACAGAGTGATGCATTCTTGATGGTTATTGAGTCTAATAGAATATACATCTTTGGGGAGAATATGAATTTTTACACTTAATGTATTTTTGGACTAATAGATTTTTTTTTCTTTTGGTTATTGTTAATGCAACCTCAGATACTTCTGAATTTTGTCATTTGGTATTGCTGCAGGGGGCTGGGCAATGCTGTCAGCGAACAGTCAACCATTGTATAAAGGTGACTGTGTGCAGATGCTGTCATTGTTGGATCCTCCTTCATCTTTGCAAGGCTGGGCACTGTTTGTCTTCACTGATCACAATCACAACACTGTTGCTATGTGCTCTGATCTGCTGTAATTAGAAGCAGGAGATGGTTGGCACATCTGTATCTCCTCTTGTTCACGAGTCAATCAGCCTCCCTGTTAAAACCTATCAAGTTCTGTATGAGATGCTGAGATGGAGAAAATGCTGGTGCCAGCTTTTGCCTCTTGTGGTCACTGTCATACACACTATTGAGCTGTGATGATTTATTGCATATATGCCCCACATAATAAAAAAAGTTGTGTTCTGAGGCAGTGTTCTGTTAGTTCTTAGCGGAGTGCAGCAGTTGATCATAACCTCTTCCAAACAAGATAGATTCACAAGTATGTTGACATTTCTTTATATGAAGAACACAGGACTAAGTAGGGAAAATTCTGTCAGTGCTCTGCAAGTAGAACAAATTTGAACCAAAATGTTATTTCCAGATTCTTCTGCTCTGTCCCAAGCTGCCTCCGTTGCTTCAAGGAGAAGTTCGCTTCTCAATGTTGTTTCTTCAAACAAAAAAATTGCTTTGTGAAATTAAACACATTTTACTTCAAGTAGGCTCATCACCGTATCCTATTTGAAATTGTAAATAAAGTCTCGAAATTGCATTTTGAACACTGAAGTAGTTTCCTGCCAAATATAGACAGATATTCTGTCATCTATTGCATTAGGTAGGCCTTGGCCATGTTCTATTGCATAAGATACCAGGCTTTTTCTTCTTGGTGAATTTTACAGCTGAGGGTGATCCATTTGTCACAGCATTTGCATTATATTTAAAGTACCCCCTTATGTCATTGCTGCTGCTGATAGAACTGACTTTGATTGCATACGTGATGGTGTTGCATTCTTTCCATGTTCCACCAGTTTCCCAAACATTACTCATTTTGTACCCTTTTTCAGGTCTCATCAGGTTTGTTCTTTTGGCCTCTAGTACTTTTTTTCCAGATTGCTTCATAGTGGTGGTATCTGCAAGGACATTGTTCGCAAACTCCTTCGCTACAATAGTTTCTGCAAGGACATTCTTTCCGAATTGCTTTGTGGCAATGATAACTGCAAGGATACTCTTAGACTGTCAGGCATTTAGGCAAGATTAGCCACCCCGCCGGCATTTAGGCAAGATTAGAAGATTATGGCATACTTGTCCTATCTCCAGCTCCACTTTCTTGAACAATCTGGTATGCAGACCATCCAGACTTATCCTAGTCTAAGCATAATCCGGCTTTTCTTGACTTGCATCTCCAGATAAGTGTAGAGATGGTGATTTCCTGGATAGTCCATTTCTTTGGCTAACTAGAGTCATGTAAAAGAGGATGAGGCACCATGATGACCTCTAACCCTTGCTTGGAAGCTCAGAGAGGAGTAAGGGGTTGCTGCGATTAAATGTCACAGACCCATCCCTCAGGACAAATCCACCAACCCATGCCTGGGAATGCTGCATGCCTTTGCAATTAGGGGAAAAACAAAACTGGCAAACCAAAAAAATCACTGGAAAGCATTCCTTTTATTTTTTTTACATGCATGCACGCGCACGCACAGTTTGAGAACCCTGTGTTTCAATAGTTAGAGAAAATCCAGCAGCCTGAAATGAAACTTTTTTATACTCATAAAGAGCAACTATTTTAAGTTGTTGATGCCATAATCCAACCTATAGTATAAATGGAATGGATGCCTCATTACTTGCTACAAAAAGTAGTCTCATAGTATAAAGACACAAATACATTTTCTACATTCTTATTCATGGGAAAATTATTATAATTCCTATGGTATCTTGCATATTAGCATTTTGTAAAATTTATATCTGTCTTGAAAAAAATAATGATTAAGATGCCAAAAATCTGTTAATTTGTAGGCAGAAAGGAAGATGGCGGAACAGTGAGGATTGTTGTACAACTGCATGTTGGTTGGGGACATTTCTGTCTGATGAGAGACACGGATGCTAGACTCAATAATGCAATTTGTCTTGCTCAATTGCTAAAGCAAACCCACCCAGCTGGCAAGTTATTGACTGCTTAATTGAAAATTGATATTGAATCATTCTTAAACTGTTAAGAACCTATTTATAACTAATGTTCTTTCCTTTTCACCTTACCACTGTTGATCCATTTCAGGAAATTAGGTCTGAAACCACAATTTAAAAGCTGGTTTATTTTCACACACCTGTAGCAATGATGATTGAGTTTTACTTAACTTTCAGGTGGCCTAAAATAATTATTGCTCCTTTTTTACCAAGAAAGGAACTTAAAGGGTCTGGTGAGCCATGGATTGTTTCTGTGGCAATATTCTTAGTTGGCTGCCATGTTTGCATGGATAATAGTGGTGATTGAAAGTGTGCTGCATATTCAGTGTGATACATAATGAGTTTCTACTTCTAATTATTGAGTCAAACTTTGTACTGCTTTGGATCTGTCTTAAGATAAATTTTTGAAAAGTTGTGCAGCATCTGAGCATTCAAATAAAATCTCAACAGCAAATACAAATTTGAAAAATAGTTTAGCTCTCTTAAACTAGCATCCTGTATCTTGTTCACTGTATAGAAATGCATAGAAGATGCAATATGAATCAGGCCATTTGGCAAACCAATCCCAATTGATACTACTGGACCATTATTTCCCAAAGCAGAATACTGGCTCAATAGATCACAACTTCTAAATTTTGTTTAGAGACATGGATGAACATAGTCACAGGAATGTTAACTTTTAACAAAATAATAAAGTATTCATCGAATCATACAGTGCAGAAGAGGCCCACCGAGTCCACACCAACACATTAGAAATATATGAACTCCCACTTAATCTTTATCTGCCAGCACTTGGCCCATAGCCCTGAATGTTATGCAGTGCGAAGTGCTCATCCTGATACTTTTTAAAGGATTTGAGGCACATTCCGGGCAGCACATTCCAGACTGTCACTAGTTTCTGGATAAAAATATATTTCCTCAGATGCCTCTAGACTTCCTGCCCCTCGTGAACTTATGTCCACTTGTGACTGATCCATCAACTAAGGGGAATGGCCGCTTCGTATCCACTTTGTCTATGGTCTTCATCCTGTATGCCTCGATCAGGTCACCCCTCAGTCTTTGCTTCAACAAAAACAACTGAAACTTATGCAATCTCTCTTCATAACTTCAATGTTCCATCCCAGGCAGCATCCTGGTGAATGTCCTCTGTATTCCCTCCAGTGAAATTACATCTTTCAGATAATGTTGCAACCCACAATGGCATACACTACTCTAGCTGTGATCTAACTGTAGTTCTATACAAATCTAACATGACTTCTCTGCTTTTGTAACCTATGCCTTGATTGATAAAGGCATATGCCCCATCAAATAAGAAAAGATTAACTATAATGTGCTACTGCTTCATGCCACCTGTACCTTTGCAGATGTACATAGACTTGTAAAGATCTACATCATTGGTAAAAATACCACAAGTTATAAAATGTATCATACTTCATAAGTACACAGTACATGTAAACCAATAGATCAACTGTGGTAGATGACTCCCAAAATAACATCAATTTCTCAGCTAATTCCTACAAATGCTTATCACACAGAGCCAACTGGTCTCACTCCAAACAATTTTCCAATATCCAATCTCAAAAAAGATATTTGGAATCTCCTCCAAACAAACTTTCTCTTGGCTGCTTTCACCAAGGGTCCACTACCAGGATTTTTAGTCTCTCTTTTCAGTATTCCTCTGCCTTAGACTGCCATGTGCATTCAAACTTCCATATAATTTCTTAGTTACACACTATGCAAACAGAACACTACTGCTTCAGAGGCTGTATTTAAGATGTCATCAAACTTTCCATTTACCTCTGATGTCTGGTTTCTCACCTCACCAATTTTAAATCTTTTTTTTAACTGTTGCTTTAATTCAAGACACTTTCTTTGCTTTTTAATTGAATTCCTGTGAAGAGGACTGTCTGTCTGAGACACATTGTCCTATCTCCCTAGTTTCTTTGGGAAGTCTGTCTAGCTCTCCAGTTTCTGGCTTAAAAAACTGAATTATTTTCTGTCTCAGGGTAGCTCCTGATTATGAAACAACATTTAGTTTTCCTTTAAGTTTTGATTGCTTTCATGTCATAAATGCTGATCACCATGCATCATTTTTTTTAACTTCAGGATGTTAATGAACTACAAAACAACAAAAAAAAAATTCAAGTTACCAAGACTCCAGAATTAGATACAACACCAAATGAAGGTTTAAAAAAAAGGAATGCTGCAGGGGATAGTCTGGTGTAGAATTCCTACAGTGCAGAAAGAAACTATTCAGCCCACCTAATTTGTTCATTTATTGTGGTGATCCTCTTAACCTGCACATCTTTGGATTGTGGGAGGAAAGCGGAGCACTTGGAGGAAGCCCACACAGACATGGAAGAACATGTGGTGCAAACTCCATGTACAGTTACAAAGGCTGAATTCAAACCAGGTCCCTGACAATGTTAACCAGTCTATCCCAGGATATTTAGCTCTTCTGGTTCACTGTATATTCAAGTAACCAATTTAAAACTAACTAAGTGTGTCTACAAATATAGGATGCCTCCATGGACTCTACATCCCATAGCATGCCTCCCATCTATCTTTGCGAGCGCTGTCAGGAATGGCAATAAATTCTGGTCTTAGCAGCAATACTCTCATCTCATGATGAAATAAAAAATACCCCACGTCTGTTAGCTTCCTCAATTCTTGAAAGGTTTGTTGTGCATGAACATCCCTTTTGTAATTCATGCTGCCTATTTTTGCTTTATGCATGTTAATTTTATCCTTAATTGGAGACTAGCATTTTCCCTATCACAGATGTTATGCTAACTGGCCTGTAATTATCCAGCTTGCTGCTACTTTGTCTTTTTAAAATAGGATACTGCATTGGCCAGTTTCCAGTCTTCTAGCAGATATCCAGATTCAATAATATATTGAAATATCGGGTGGCAGCAATTTGCCCAGTCATTTCCTGGGCTGTATTCTGTTGACTCTAGCATTTGGTCTTTTAGCTTGACTGACTTAGATAGCAAAAATATTTTAGACTTCATATCATGTGCCTCACTCATAACTTCAGGGTTTATCTCATTGTACTCTTTTGTAAAGAACAAATACAATGCTATTGAATTGCTTCTTGGGATGATTTTTGTTTCTGCAGTTGGAAGTAATTGCTCTTTTACCCAAAGAAGTGCTTCTCTCACCAGATTTTCACTTTCTTTCCAGTTTGTACCTCTGTCCCTGATCCTGCTTCAGCTTGAAATCTTTTGCCAGCTTTTATATTCTATTGCATATGTTCAGTCAGTTTTTGAGACTGTTCTGTGTGCATTCTTTCAGTTCTTCCATAACTGAAAAAATTCACCTTGTTTCCATTTTGCATTAAATCCAAAGCCTCCCAACCTGACCTTGACATGATCTTGGACTTTGCTACATTTGGGGGCATCCATGGTAGCTCTGACTCTTGGACTTACTGCAGTACTGGCTATGGCCACTGATCATAGTGTTGCACGGTGCTGCTGTCTTCTGTAAAAACTGGGTAATCCAACCAAGCAGGGATTCGCCCTGAATTTTATGCTGGACTGTGAAAAGTTCACCCTCAGCAAATAAACCAGCAAGTCTATATACTTAATCAATTTGCATTGCTTTGCTGATCCCAAGACCTTACTGTTGATTTGTATCACAAGGGGTCATGCACCAAACTCTGGAGTGGTCCTTTCAGTACTTCTCCCAAGCTGACATTACTCTTAAGAGTCTGAATTTTTCTCCTACTGCCAATTACTTAACTTTGCCAGGTTCTCCCTGATGACCATGACCATAAGCATGAATGGCAGGTTTTCATGTGAAAGCACAAAACTATTAGGCTAAACAATAGATGGAATTTTATACGTATACAAACGTACAATTATATATATTGAAAACAGCAAATATGCTGATAGACTGCCCTTCAGCAAAGCTGGAAAAGTATTGCATTATGATCATGCATTATTTATTGCATTTCAAAATTGTTAAGTGAATCACAATATTCCATCTGAAATGTACTGAAAACTTGATGTCAGGTTTTGTTACTGGCAAAACAGTGTTAATGTATCAGCATGCAATTGTGGTATGATTATGCCTGTCCATGATTCTGTGGAGTTGTTCTAATGTTAGTACGTGGATAGCAAAACAACTGGATCAAAAATTCCTTTCAAAATAATAGCATAACCTAATAGTGCTTGCCTTGAATAAATGATATGCAACATCAGGTGAGGAGCAGATGTACAATTTGATACAAACATCCAAAAGTTATTGTTCAGGTTGTGACAATCTATCAGCTTTGTTTAAATGGCATCTCGTTGTTAGTCTTCCTTTTTAAAAGAAAGTTGCTATCTTTGCCCTTCACCGTAGAAAGTTAAGTCTTAATCATTAGAAACAAATTACCTTTCACTGATGTGGCAAGTGTTAATTATTGCCAATCAGCACTTCTAGTATTGACAATTAATTATTTAATGTGTGGAGAGTTTCATTTAAGTTCTGATTTTTTTGAGGGATATTTAAAAATGTCAAATTTTAAATGTTCTTGTAATTCATTATTTTGCTTTTTTTTTCTATTTTATTTGCCTCTTAGTTCAATTTTCCCTCCTCATTTCTTTTTCCATCCCTGATTTAATGTTAAATTCGTCCTGTTGAAATCCATGCTCCTTTTCAGTACTTTGTGTTCCAATCCTTAAATCGAATTGGTTATACTGTGTTGGGTTGCTGTGTTCACTCAGATCCCAGATGCTTTGCCACTTTCACCGCAGTGTTATCAGTTCATGCATTTAGCTTTGTGGAAAACCTTTTTGGACTCAGAGCAAATAATATTTGAGCTTGACGTATTGTAGTGAGGATTGGTAACCAACCGAGAATCTTACAGAGCAGAAGTAGACCACTTGACTTGTCATGCGTGTGCGGGTTTTTTGAGTTGTCCAGTTTCGTCCCATGCTCCAGATTTTAACCCTGCAAATTATTACTCCTTAATTGCTATGCATCATATTTCTGCTTAGTCAAGGTTTAGTCTAATAAACTGCAAAACAATGAACAGCCAACATTTGTAAATGGCCAGTAACAAATTGAGACACTTTCCAATTCATGGGCCCTGAGTCATAGAGGTTTATAGCATGGAAACGGACCCTTTGGCACAATTTCTCTATAACGCTTTTTTTTAAAAACTTCTAAGCTAATCCCCGATTGTTCGCATTTGGCCCATTCCCCTCTATACCCATCTTATACATCTAAATGCTTCTTAAAAGATAAAATTATACCCACCTCAACTACCTTTGCAGCTTGTTCCAGACACTCACCAATCTTTATGTGAAAAAATTGCCCCTTTGGACAATTTTGTATCTCTCCCCTCTCAGTTTAAACCTATTCCCTCTGGTTTTAGACTCCTTTACCTTTGGGAAAAGATATTGATTATCTTATCTATGCCCCTCGTTATTTTATAGATCTCTATAACGTCACCCCTCGGCCTCCTATGCTCCAGAGGAAAAAAAGCCCCAGTCTATTGCACCTTTCCTTATAACTCAAACCATCAAATCCTGGTAGACTCCTAGTAAATCTTGTCTGCACTCTTTCTAGTTGAATAATATCCTTTCTATAATAGAGTGACCCGAATTGCACACAGTATTCCAAGTGTGGCCTTATATATGTCTTTTACAACTTCAACAAGATGTCCCAACTCCTGTATTCAGTGTTCTGACCAATGAAACCAAGCATGCCAAATGCTGTCTTCACTACTCTGTCCATCTCTGATTCCACTTTCAAGGAGCTATGAACGTATCCATCTCGATCTCTTTGTTTGTGACTCTCCCCAATGCCGACCATTAATTGAGTAAATCCTGCCCTGGTTCAGTCTACCAAAATGCATCATCATCTCACATTTGTCTAAATTAAACTCCATCTGCCATTCAACAGCCCACTGGCCCAATTGACCAAGATCCCATCACATTCGGAGTCAACCTCCTTCACTGTTCACTATGCCACCAATCTTAGTGTCATCTGCAACCTTACTAACCATGCCTCCAATATTTTCCTCCAAATCATTAATATAAATAATAAACAAAGAACAAAGCAGCACAGGAAACGGGCCCTTCGGCCCAACGAGCCCACGCCGCCACCTCGATGTTCCCACTTCTATCCCTGATCCCTGTCTATGTTTATAGATGTATGCATTGGAACCAAATTTGAGACAATTTAGGGAGAATTTGTTCTGCCAGTCGGCTTAAGAGCACATCTTTGGGATGTGGGAGGAAACCAGAGCACCCGGAGAAAACCCACACAAACACGGGGAGAATGCACAAACTCCCACAGACACAGGCCCAAATCCATGTATCTGCAGAGCACAGCAATAGTCACTGAGCTGTCGTGTTGCCCGTCAAATGGTCAAGGTCAAACATACGCTAACAACATGAAACACCAGGTTACTCTCAAAAAATCTCAGAGCAGCCCTGTCACGACCCATCATGTGAATGCCCCTTGTTAGATAACAAGGTGGACCGAAGTACCCATAGGATAAAACAAATATATCAATATCATCGACAATTTACATACTTCCCAGGGAACTCCCAAGGCTCATGATGCCTATTTTAAATCAGTTTTCTATTTCCCTCCATTCCCATTCTGTTCATGTCCTCTTAACAAAGCCATGCTGCGTTCCCCTAATCAGATTGCAACGCTCTAAGTGCCTATACATCCTATCTCCAAGAATCCCCTCCAACAGCTTCACTACCACTGACGTCAAACTTACTGGCCTATAATTTCCAGGGTTATCCCTTTTACCCTTTTTAAACAATGGTACAACATTAGCTATTCTCCAGTCCTCTGGGACTTTACCTCTGCCCAAAGAAGGGACAGAGATTTGCGTCAGAGGCCCAGCAATTTCACTTCATGCCTCCCTAAGCAGCCTGGGATAAATGCCATCAGGCCCTGGAGATTTATCAGTTTTAATGCTACCTAGAGGCACTAATACTTCCTCCCTCGGTATGGATATTTCCCTCAACTGGTCTACAGCTCCCTCAGAGACAGGACTGGTCAACAAGCCCCTCTCCTTTGTGAATACTGACACAAAGTATTCATTCAGGATCTCCCCCATTCCCTCGGGCTCGAAGCACAGTTCCCCTCCTCTGTCTCTAAGAGGTCCGATTTTTCCTCTAACCACCCTTTTATTCCTAACATAGGAGTAAAAAGCCTTTGGATTTTCCTTGATCCTATCTGCCAAAACCATTTCATGCCTCCTTTTTGCCCTTCTAACTCCCTGTTTGAGCTCCCTCCTATTCTCTGTATATTCCTCCAACGCACCCTCCGTTCCCAGTTGCTTTGACCTAACATACGCCTTTCTTTTCCTAACCAAGTCCTCAGTATCACTAGTAATCCACGGCTCTCTCATCCTGCCTTTCCCATCCTTCCTCTTAGGCGGCAAATACTTGCAACATTTTCAGTATTCCCTTCAAAGAATCCCACATGCCTAGCATGGACTTATCCTTGAACAACCGTTCCCAATCAGTTTCCATAAATTCCTGCCTAATCCGACTGTAGTTAGCCTTCCCCCAATTGAGCACCTTGCCCCTAGGGCAACAAGCATCCTTTTCCATCTATACCCTAAAGTAGACAGAATTGTGGTCACTGTTACCACATGTTCCCCTACTACAACCACCTGACCTGGCTTATTACTCAGAACTAAACCCAATATAGCCCCTCCCTAGTTGGACTAGCTACATACTGCCCCAATGATCTTTCCAGTACATACTTTACAAATTCCTCCCCGTCTGAACCCCCAGCTATAGGTACCTTCCAATCCACCCCAGGGAGATTAAAATCTCCCACTATAACAACTCTGTTCTTTCTGCACCTATCCAAAATGTCTTTACATATGCTTTCTTCAATAAACAATAACAATAACAGTGGACCCAGCACTGATCCCTGAGGCACACCGCTGGTCACAAGCCTCCAGTTTGAAAAACAACTCTCTACAGCCTCTGGCTTCTGTCAAGGAGCCAATTTTGTATCCATTTAGATACCTCACCCTGGATCCCATGAGATTTAACCTTATGCAACAACCTACCATGTAGTATCTTGTCAAAGGCCTTACTAAAGTTCATGTAGACAACATCAACTGCATGCCCTCATTTATCTTCTTGGTTACCCCTTCAAAAAACTCTAACAGATTTGTGAGACATGATTATCCATTCACAAAGCTTTGTTGACTATACCTAATCAGTCCTTGCATCTCTAAATGCCTCTCAAAATACCTTTCAACAGTTCATCCACCACAGAGGTGAGGCTCACTGGCCTGTAGTTCCCAGGCTTTTCCCTGTAGACCTTTTTAACAATGGCACAAATTTGTAATATTCAATCTTCAGGCATCTCACCTGTGACTATCTCGGCTAGAGAACCTGCAATTTCCTCCCTAGTCTCCCACAATGTCCTGGAATACACTTCATCATCCCAGGGATTTATCTACCTTGATGTGCTTTAAAACTTCCAGCACCACCTACATCTGTAATATATACATCCTCAAGCCATCACTGTTCATTTCCCCAGGTTCTGTAACAGCCATACCTAAACCAACCTTGTTCTCTTTCTTCTTAGATCAGTGTTGGAGGACTTGACAGCCATTACACTTTCACTGTATCTGCATCTGCTTCTCTGTCCCTTTACCACACTGCTTTTCTCTTATGTTGGTCCTCAGTTAGCCATGGCTTTTGTAACCTGTTTTGGCTGGTTTATTGCTCTTACTCATTTGCTGTAGTTATACAGCACTGGAAATGACAAACTCACACCCTGCCCAGTCAACATCTGGGGATTCTGTCAAAATTCAGAGATCTGTTCCATAGCCTTAAACAATCAACAACCATGTCACTGAATCATATTCTATAACTAATCATATCCCTTACAAGCATTGCTCCAGACTCTTCCATCAATATGTTTGACAGACCTACCACAGAAAGTGGCACAGTGGGGAGGGAGTGGCCTTGAGGTCCCCAGCATCACTGACACCAGTGTTCAGCCAATTTGATTAACCCCATATGAAAATTTCTGAACACTCTGGTTACAGCAAAGGCTTTGGGCTTTTGACGACATCCTGACTTTAGCTCTGAAATTTTGTGCTCCAGAAGTCATTGTGATTCAAATAGTGTTATTCAGTTAGAAACTTGCATCTACATGGCAATGTGGAAAATTGTCCAAGTTCTTTCAGAAACAGCATCTTAATGGCATTTATAAATGAACAGAAAATACTGGCTTTTCAAGCAATGCTCACATCCCATGAATATATATATTTAAAAGCCATTTGACCAATTACTGCCTCAATCAGTCTACTCTCCATGATGGCAGTGTAATTAAAGGTGTTATTGATAGTGCTATTAGGCAGCATTTGCTCACCATTGGTCAGCTTGGAACTTGCAGGGACAGCTTGGACAAAACTGATTTCCAGGTGAGATTGATTGTACTTAACATCAAGGCAGCATTTGTCTAAATGAACCAGCAAAGGGTCTTAACAAAATTGAAGTTAATAGGAATCACAGGCAAGCTTTCCATTAGTTAGACTATTATTTGGCATGAAAAAATATGGTTATAAATGTTGGGGGCCCTCCATTGCAATCCCAGGATAGCAATGAAAAAACTCCTCAGGTACATTTTGAGCCCCAACCATTTTCAGCTGCATTTATCAATGAACTTTCCTCCAACATAAAGTTAAAAATGGGGATGTTTGCTGATGATTGCACGATGTTCAGTAACAATCCAATAGTAGGAATAGGGTAGCACAGTAGTTAACACTGTTACCTCATAGCGCCAGGGACCTGGGTTTGATTCCAGGCTTGGGTCACTGTCTGTGTTGAATTTGCATGTTCTCCCCTTGTCTACATGGATTACCTCTAGGTGCTGTGGTTTCCTCCCACATCCTGAAAGACGAGTTGGTTAGGTGCGTTGACCTGAACAGGCACTGGACTACGGTAACTAGGGGAATTTCACAGCAACTTCATTGCACTGTTAATGTAACTGCCTTGTGACTAATAAATAAAACTTTTAATCCTGAGTAGGCCGTTCCTACTTACAGCCAGATCTCAATACAGGTAACATACATGACACAAAAGTGTACGACAATGACCATCTCCAACGAAGAATTATCCATTTGCTTTTGACTTCCAGTGGCATTATGATTGTTGAATTTCTACTCACAGGTTCATGATTGACCAGAAATTTAACTAAACCAACTATATATAAATACTGTGGTTTCAAGAGCAGATCAGATGCTTGGAATTCTGCACAGGATAACTCACCCCCTGACTCCATGTTCACCATTCCCAAAGCAGATGTCAAATGTTAAAGAAATGCTCTTTATTTGCCTTGATGTGTGCAACATCGAAGAATACTCAGGAAGCTTGACTCCACCCAAGGCAAAGCTTAATCAGCATACAGTCAGTCCCCTTGAGCATTCCCTCTGCCCGAGGTGCATATGTATTATATGCAAGGTGTACTGCAGCAACTCGCCAAGGTTTCTTTAAGACTTTATAAATCTGTAACCTCTGCCTTTAGTTTCAGATGATCTAGACTAATAATTTTCAGGGTTGAGAGAAAATGTACCACAGTTGATGTCTTTGAGCTACTGTCTACAAAGGGGATTGAAGTGAGAGTTTTAACGTATTGCTCCACTGAACAGAGGTTGAATCTACAGGTGCCATAGTAAATCTGTTTGCATACCTGGGAACTGTAGAAGAGAAAGATTTGGCCAAGTCATCTGTCTGCTAAACTGATGTGAAATTCATCACCTATGGCTCCCAGGACAGTCTCCTGATAAAATAATTGCATGCATGTTGGCCAATCTCCAACCCATTGCTGGTTAAGATACGTTTTGGAGCTGTTACATCTGAAGTGTGACTCGTTATATCACTGTTAACTGCATCAGTAAATCTGTATTACCTGACATCAAAGACTGCCAGTCACAGATTCTTTTTTGGATGTTAAAATAAATCCTGTATTCCAAGCAACAGGTGTGTTTTAGACTCTTGGTGTCATCTTCACCACTTGGCTTCCAACCCATTTTTGTGTCATCCAAGCCATTAATATATATTGTAAATAATTGTATTATCAGGATGGATCGTTGTGATTTTCCACTAGTTACAGGTTGCCACTCTGAGAAGGAACCTCTTAGAACTCTGTCTTTTATCAGTTAATTAATCCTCTATCCATACCGATAAACTACCCCAACACCAAAGTGGAGAGAGTAGGGAAGTGAGAGTGAGAGATTTAACGGCTTTGGCTCGCTGGGCTTAGGCAACAGCAGGCTTAGGCAGAATGTGCTACTGGTTTTCCACAGCTCCACAGGTATTCAGGACAATGGCAGGAATTAAGGGGAGATGCCTCACCTGTGTATGGTGTCACATGTGGGAGTTCCTGGAGGCGAGATGTCTCCCGAAAGTCCACATACGCATCAAGTGTTTGGAGCTGCAGCGTCTGAGGGCTCAGGTCAAACAACTAGAGCGGCGATCGGAAGATGCATTTTTAGTTGGGGAGAATGAGGCAATCATGGAAGGGAGGCAGAATAAGGTGGGGGAGGCAGAGCCTAAGGATGGGGAACCTGACCCTTATAGGTGGATTACTGTAAGGAAGGGGAAAAAGGAGAGGGGAGACAGTCCAAAGTCTTCCCCAGTGGCAGTCCCCCAAAATCGAGGGCAGAGGGGTAAAAAAGGTAAGGCAGGAGGACCAGAGTACCTCAAAAGGTAGGAAGGGGGCTAGAAGAGAAATAGTGGTGGGGGATGGGAGGGTTGAAGGAATAGATAGGCGCTTCTGTGGTCCAAGGCGGGACTCCAGGATGGTAGTTTGCCTCCCTGGAGCAGGGGTGCAAAATGCCTCTGACAGGGTAGAGGGCATTTTGAAGGGTGAGGGGACCCAGACGGATGTGATTTTTCACGTAGGAGAGAAGGATGTAGGAAGGAAGAGCAGGGAGGATATAACAGAGGCAGTTCAGGGAGTTGGGGGGTAGGCTGAAGAGCAGGGCCTCCAGGGCGGCGATCTCAGGGCTGCTGCCAGCGCCAGGTAATAGCGGGATTAAATGAGATGCTACAGCTGAATGTGTGGCTGAGGGTTTCAAATTTGTGGATAACTTGGGAAGTATTTGTGAAAGAAGGGCACCTGTATAGAAGGGACAGGGAACACTTAAACGGGAAGGGTGTGAATATCTTAGCTGGAGTGTTTTGGCAGGGTTTAAACTAATATGGAGGGGGGGAGTGCTGAGACTGATAGTTCGGTAGAGAGCGAGATGGGAGACAGTAAGCTTGGATGAGAAGAAATACACCCGGGAGAAAGAGGTTCCAAATGGGCTTGGAGGTCTGGAGTGTGTCTGTTTCAATGCAAGGAGCGTATCAGGAAAAACGGATGAACATAGGGCCCTGATGTTTGCGAGGAACTTGGATGTGGTTGCAGTGACAGAGAAGTGGTTAAAGGAAGGGAAGCAGTGGCAGCTGAATATTCCTGGGTATAATATTCCTGGGTATTCCTCTGTATTGTCCTTCCTCTGCACCGCTGAAATGCTCTCCCTAACTAACAACGCCACTCCCCCACCTCTTCTGGGCCCTCCTCTGTCACGCCTGAAACACTTATAGAACATAGAACATGTTCTATGTTCTATAAGTGTTTCAGGCGTGACAGAGGAGGGCCCAGAAGAGGTGGGGGAGTGGCGTTGTTAGTTAGGGAGAACATTACAGAGGTGCAGAGGAAGGACAATACAGAGGAGTTAGGACTGGACTCCTGTGGATGGAGTTGAGGAATAGGAAGGGGGCGATTACTGTGCTAGGGGTGTATTATAGGCCACCCAACAACCCGCGCATAGTTGGAGAAGGCATGTGTAAAGACATTTTGGATAGGTGCAGAAAGAATAGAGTTATTATAGTGGGAGATTTTAATCTCCCTAGGGTGGATTGGAAGGTACCTAAAGCTGGGGGTTCGGACAGGGAGGAATTTGTAAAATGTACTGGAAGGATCGTTGGAGCAGTATGTGGCTAGCCCGACTAGAGAGGGGCTATATTGAATTTAGTTCTGAATAATGAGCCAGGGCAGGTGGTTGATGTTGTAGTAGGGGAACATGTGGCTAACAGTGACCACATTTCTGTCTACTTTAGGATACAGATGGAAAAGGATTCTTGTTGCCATAGAGGCAGGGTGCTGAATTGGGGGAAAGCTCGATTAGGCAGGAACTTACGGAAACTGATTGGGAACGGTTGTTCGAGGGTAAGTCCACGCTAGGTATGTGGGATTCTTTCAAGGGATTACTGAAAATGTTGCAAGAAAGATATGTGCCGGCTAAGAGGAAAGATGGGAAAGGTAGGATTAGAGAGCCGTGGATTACTAGGGATATTGAGGACTTGGTTAGGAAGAAAAGAAAGGCATAAAATAGGTCAAAGCAGCTGGGAACGGAGACAGCGTTGGAGGAATATAGAGAGAGTACGAGGTAGCTGAAAAGAGGAGTTAGAAGAGCAAAAAGGGGGCATGAAATGGTTTTGGCGGATAGGATTAAGGAAAATCCAAAGGCTTTTTACTCCTATGTTAGGAATACAAGAGTGGTTAGAGGAAAAATCTTAGGGACAGAGGAGGGGAACAGTGCTTCGAGCCCGAGGGAATGGGGGAGATCCTGAATGAATACTTTGCGTCGGTATTCACGAAGGAGAGGGGCTTGTTGACCGGTCCTGTCTTTGAGGGAGCTGTGGACCAGTTAAGGGAAATATCCCTACCGAGGGAGGAAGTGTTAGAACTTCTAAGTAGCATTAAAACTGATAAATCTCCACGGCCTGACGGCATTTATCTCAGGCTGCTTAGGGAGGTGCGAGGTGAAATTGCTGGGCCTCTGATGCATATCTTTGTCTCTTCTTTGGACACAGGTGAGGTCCCAGAGGACTGGAGAATAGCTAATGTTGTACCATTGTTTAAAAAGGGTAGTAGGGATAACCCTGGAAATTATAGGCCGGTGAGTTTGACATCAGTGGTAGGGAAGCTGTTGGAGGGGGTTCTTAGAGATAGGATGTATAGGCACTTAGAGCATTGCGATCTGTTTAGGGATATGCAGCATGGCTTTAAGAGGAGGTCTTATGAATCTGATAGAATTTTTTGAGGAGGTAGCAAAAACGGTGGACGAAGGGCGACCCGTTGATGTTGTCTATATGGATTTCAGTAAGGCGTTTGACAAAGTCCTTCATGGGAGGTTAGTTGAGAAGGTGAAGGCTCATGGGACACAAGGATAGGTAGCTAAATGAATAAGTAATTGGCTTAGTAATAGGAGACAGAGAGTAATAGTGGAAGGATGTTTTTCTAGCTGTCGGTCACTAGTGGTGTGCCGCAGGGCTCGGTACTGGGACTCTTCTATTTGTAATATATATAAATGACTTGGAAGAGGGAGTAAGTGGAGTGATCAGCAAGTTTGCAGACGATACAAAGATGGCTAGACTTGCGGATAGTGAGGAGCATTGTCAGGCGATGCAGCAGGACATAGGCTGGTAGCTTGGGCAGATAGATGGCAGATGGAATTTAATCCTGATAAATGCGAGGTGATGCATTTCGGGAGAAAGAATGTAGGGGAGAGGTATATGATAAAGAGTAGACCTATTAAGAGTATAGAAACGCAGAGGGACCTGGGGGTGCAGGTGCACAAGTCTCTGAAAGTGGCAGAGCAGGTGGAGAAGGTTGTGAAGAAAGCATATGGTATGCTAGCCTTTACAGGAAGGGGTATAGCGTACAAGAGCTGGCCTTTAATGTTGCACTTGTATAAAACATTAGTTTGACTTCATTTGGAATACTGCGTCCAGTTCTGGTCGCCTTACTACCAGAAGGACATGGAGACTCTGGAGAGAGTGCAGAGGAGGTTTACCAGGATGCTGCCTGGTATGGAAGGTCTGAGTTACAAGGAGAGGTTAGGCAAATTGGGGCTGTTTTCCTTAGAAAGACATAGACTTAGAGGAGATGTAATAGAGGTGTACAAGATTATGAGGGGTATAGATAAGTAAACAGGGTTAAGCTTTTTCCTAGGATGAACTCTAATAGCATGTGGGGTCACAGGCTTAGGGTGGGGGGGTAAGGTATAATTTGGATGCTAGAGGAAGTTTTTTCATACAGAGTGTGGTGGGGGTATGGAATGCGCTGCCAAGTAAAGTGGTGGAGGCAGGTACTCTGGAGTTATTTAAGAAATACTTAGATGGGCACATGAACAGAATGGGAATGGAGGGGTATAGAAAACTGATTTAAAATAGGGATCGTGAGCCTTGGGAGTCCCTGGGAAGTGTGTTAATAGACAATGATATTGATGTACTTGTTTTTATCCTACAGGTGCTTTGGTCCGCCTTGTTGTCTAACAAGGGGCATGCACGTGATGGGTCGTGAGAGGGCTGCTTTTGGATTTTTCGAGAGTAGCCTAGTGCTTCACGTCATTAGTGTACGCTTGACCTGGACCATTTGATGGGCAACATGACAGCTCAGTGACTATCGCTGTGCTCTGCAGATACATGGATTTGGGCCTGTATCTGTGGGAGTTTGCGCATTCCCCCTGTGCTTGCGTGGGTTTTCTCCGGGTGCTCCGGTTTCCTCCCACATCCCAAAGATGTGCTCTTAGGCTAATTGGCAGAACAAATTCTCCCTAAATTGTCTCAAGTTTGGTTTTTAATCCATAGATCTATAAACATAGACAGGGATCGCGGGTAGAGGTGGGAACATTGGGGTGGCGGCACGGGCTCGTTGGGCTGAAGGGCCTGTTTCCTGTGCTGTTTTGTTCTTTGTTCTTTAAATGTCTATAGATCTTTCTCTCAAATATTTTCTAACAAGTTACCCATTTCAGATGTTAGGCTCATCAGTCTGTAGTTCCCAGGCTTCCTCCTGCAGCCCTTCTAAATAAACTCATCTGTGGCTGTTGATGATTCAAATATTTTTGCTACGGAACCTGCAGTTTCCTCCCTAGCCCCCCCCCCCCCCCCCCCACACACACACACACCACACACACACACACACACCCACAACACACACACCACACACACACACACACACACACACACACACACACACACACACAATATCCTGGGATACACTTCATCAGATCCCAGGGATTTATCAATCTTAATGCACTTTAAGACTTGCAGCTTCTGTATTATTTACACTCCAAGACATCACTGTTTGTTTCCCTGAGTTCTTTAACATCCATCCCTTTCTCAGCAGTAAATATGATGATTCCACCCATCTCTTGTGGATTCCCACATAGATGACCTTGTTGATCCTTAAGCTTTCCTACTCTCTCATAAGTTACTCTTTTGCTTATTATGTGTTTGCAGAAGCTCTTTGGATTCTTTTTGCTTTATCTGTCAAAGCAATCTCATGTCCCCCTTTTGCCTCCAGATTTATGTCTCAACTCTATTCCCATACCCTCTATACTCTTGAAGGGATCCACTTGATCTCAGCTGCCTATGCATGTCATGTGCAGCTTTCTTCTTCTTGACCAGGGCTTCAATATCCCAAGTCATCCAGAATTCCCTACTGCTGCCAGCCTTTACTGTAAAAGGAATGTGTTTACCCTGAACCCTGGTTAATACAGTTTTGAAAGCCTCCCATTTACCTGCTGTCCTTCTGCCTGCCAAGAGACTCCCCCAATTACCTTTTGAAAGTTCCTCTTTAATACCATCAAAGTTGGTATTGCCCCAATTTAGAATTTTAACTTTTGGGCAAGACCTATCGTTTTCCATACCTATTTTAAAACTAATAGAATTATGGTCACTGGTCCCAAAGTGATCCCTCACCAACATTTCTGTCGATTGCTCTTATTTCCCAAGAGGAGATCAAGTCTTTCTTGCTCTCTCTCTTTGCCTCTCTTTTTCTCTTGCTCGTTTGCTTTCTCACTGCCCCCCCTCCATCTTGCAATAGGGTCTACCAGGCAGTCCTGTCTAATATCCCTGGATTTACCTGAAGTCCAGGATTCATGTCACTTGTTCACCTGAGGACTGCTTGTACTCTTAGCAATGGCCATCACTTAATAGTGTGCGATTAGTATTACACTTTCTTGGGCAGGACTTCCAGATGTGGTGAAAGTTTCACTCTGAAACAATTAAGGCTGTCCCTTCTGTAATATCACTTTGAGGCATTGGCTTCCTAGCTGGCACTGTGCTGACGACTGTTTTACACTTGAACCTGGCTGTGTTACGCTGTTGTGTTTTTTTTGTTCTGTGTATGTTGTGTTCTCTTTTTAAATTAGGCTGGTTTCTTCAGCCTTAATGATAGTTAGTTAAAAATAACTCCTTCATGGCACTCCTATAAGTCATGGCCCCAGCTCTTTGAAGTTTATTTATTAGTCACAATTAAGGCTTACATTAACACTGCAATGAAGTTACTATGAAATTCCCCTTTTTCCTTTTTGGGTGTTGTATCTCTCCCACTTAAATATATTTTCATCATTCTCGTTTCAAAAACCAATTCTTCACCTCAATGTCCTTACAAATTACTGTCCCATCTCCAACCTCCTATTGCTGTGTGTCAGCTATGGCTCATTTGAATCATCTCTGTCTTACAGTGTCAGGTTCAAAATCCACTCTGGTATTGAAGAATTACTGCACTGTTACAGATGCTATTATTTGGATGAGTTGTTAAACAAATGCTCCACCTGCTTGTTCAAGTGAACCTAAAAGGTGGTATAGCATTATTTTGAAGACTAGCAAGGAGGTTAAACCAGTGTCTGGGCCTATATTTATCCCTTGTTCAGCAGCATAAAAACAGTATCTGACCATTTTCACATTTCTGTTTATAGGAGTTTGCTGTGTGCAAATAGTTTGCTATATTTCCTACATTACAATAGTGACTTTGCTTTAATAGTGATTAAAAAGTATTTAATCAGCTGTAAAACACATTAGGATGACTAGTGATTGTGTAAGGCACGATGTAAGTGCAAGGCACCAAAAAACTAGCATGCAGGTACAGTAGATAATAAAGCGAATGAAATATTGGCATTTATAACTAAAGGAATAGAATACAAAGGTAAGGAAGTGTTGTTGCAACTAGATGAGGCATTGGTGAGGCCAAACCTGGAGTATTGTGCACAGTTTTGATCCCCTTGTGGAAAGATGCAGTGGCATTGGAGGCCGTTCAGGGGAGGTTCACTAGCTTAATTCCAGAGATGAGGGGGTCACATGAAGAGAGATTGAACAGTTTAGGCCTATACTCTCTGGAATTTAGAAGATGGAGGGGAGATCAAATTGAGGTATACAGATGGTGAAAAGTATGGATAAAGTAGATGTGGAGCGGATGCTTCTGCTGGTGGAGCATTCTGGATCGAGAGGTCATAGCCTTAGAATAAGGGGTAGCAAATTTGAGAGTTGAGGAAAGACTACTTCTCCCAAAGAGTTGTGCATCTGTGGAATTCACTACCCCAAAGTGCGGTGGATGGTGGGACAGTGAATAGATTTAAACAGGAATTAGACAGATTTTTAATTGGTAGTTGGTTGAAGGGTTATGGGGAGAAGGCAGGAAAATGGGGATGAGAAGCATATCAGCCGCGATCAAATGGCATGACTGGACTTGATGGGCTGAAATGATCTAAGTATGCTCCTCTGTTATGAACTTATGAGGTCTTTTATGTTAGAATATTTAAATCAGCGTCCCTCAATGTCAGTGTTGGTTCTAACTGCTGCTGATCAGATTTTCCCAAATTCAGCAAAATCCAGATAGATCATGCTGGCAGTAGGAGGAATATAGTTTTTAATCCTGTGGACTAGGAACACAAGTGTGTCTTTTCTCCCATCCTCTCCATCCCTTGTCATAAACGGCAACTCTGTCACACCCACGCTGTCCCCATCTCAACTTTCACTAAATCTTGATGTGTCGCTTTCTAGCTCCTTCTTTCTGGGTATCTTCCCATAGTTGATAGCTCTGCAGCACTCAATTTGGGCATTTCACAAGGAAGACAGAGAAGAGAAAACAAAATTGCCCTGTTAAATTCAAATGACCATTTTTGTCCCAACTTTGCCAAGTTTTTCTTGCACTTCAGCACTCCCCTGCATCCTCTACCTTTTTATCACGGTCAACAGTTCCCAGCTCTGGCAAGCAACCTGAATATTTCGGTAAAATATTCGTGTCCCAAAAAACAGTTACTAAAAGTAAAAGTATAAATGAGAGAACTTGCATTTGTATAGCACCTCATGTCCCAAACTATGTTTCATCCAATAAATTACTTCTGTAATCTAGACACTGTTGTATGTAAAATAATCAGATTTATATTCAGTAATTCATGACTCCACAGGGTGGCAGTATGGTGATCATGGGCTTTGCAATAAACAAACTGAACAAATACCAGATAGTTTCTGATTAGGAACAAAATGTGTGCAGTTAGAAAATTTTATATTCCATTTTTCCAAAACAATAGAATTATATTTAAAAATTAAAATTATATGATCAGTGATACACAATCCATATTTTGTTGTCTGTCTTGAGCAGTATTTTTACTGATACAGCTTAAATGATTGAGAAATGGCTTTCTGAAAGGTGGCATTGTCATCAGATGTCAAATTTGCATTTTTCCCAAAGAATTAATACCCAGAAATGTTTTCATTGGGATATTAGAAATTCTTACTTGTGGAATTTGAATTTCTTTCCAAAATTGGCTATATTTTCACATGCACTCCAACATTGTAGAATTGGCTTCTTGTCATCAGAAACAGTTTATTATTAACTAGTAATTTGTCTTTTTCAAAATATTGTGTATCTCAGTGATATTTGTCAATGTTCCAGCTACAAAATAGTCAACTAATGTAGGTCCAGAAGTAATTGTTTTAACTAAATTACTAGTCAGCCATTTACAGTGATTAGATTATCCCTCCAGAAAAAATCCCAGTCAGTGTTGGTCATTTATAGTCACTCATCCTGGGATGTTGATAACATTTGACAAATCAAGAACAGAGGTCGTCTTGAGCTGGTCTATTTACGATTGCTGATTTGATTAATGTGCTTTCATGATTGGGTGAAATTTTCAAAATATAACAACTTCTAACCCAGGTTCTTAATCTGCCTGTGGAAAACATAACTCTGAGTCCATGCTGAATGAAGGGTATCTCAAAAATTCATTAATTTTGGAAATGGGTTTTTCGGCAGGTCTTGCTGTACATAAGGTTTGGAGACCCAGATTGCCTCAACAACAGTGCATTGTGGGAAAATGAACAAATTCAATAAACTCATCAGTGAGACCTAACTGACTGTTGATCTGTGGTTAAACACTCGTGCTTTGAAGGATTTTGGAGATGAATGTGTACAATTGCACTTCTATTACCCCCTGAGCTCAAACAGGTTATTTTGCTTGTCTAGGTTATGTTTTTGAATTTAAACACTAAAACAATAAAGTCTGCCATTGAGGAAACCACTGTGGGTATTAAATTCATTTTAGTAGAGTGATGTATATTACATGTTCTCAAGTCCTTTCTTTCCAAATATTTAATATGAAGTCATTTATATGTATGTGCTCAAATATGAGCTTTATGGTGTGAAAAGTATGGATGATTTCAGTTGTCAAAAATGTTTTCCTAATTAATTTGGGAGTGAGGAAAAAGAACATCTTCCAAATGTTTTCATAAATTTCTACAAGAGAAACAAACCTCTTATGGTTACAAAAATAAAGGTCCGTGAAATGGAAGTATTAATATAACATCAAAGTTGAGCAGGTTATTGCAGTTTTGGGCCATTACCCTTAAAATGGTCATATTTGGGTATAATGAACTAAAATTCCAACAAAAAGAAATTTTTCTGTAAATTGTTAATAGTTCTATAAGGTGCAGTTTATTTTTGTTAACAAAGGCAACTTATTTAGTGCATTTAAAATAGAAATATGTTCTGAGAGAGAAGAGCATAATAAAATGGTTTCCAAGTTAACAGGTAGATGTTAGGAGCTGGGTTTCTGGTGGGTTTGAAGGTGGATCTTAAAGGAGAAGAGCTGAGAAATTAAGGGAATTGAAAGTGTGACTCTAATGTGGGACATAGGAGGAAGGAGATAAATAACACCATAACTCAGAAATAGAGCATTTGAAAAGTTTGGAACAGGTTGTGGTGATGAAGAGGTGGGGATCATGAAGTGCCTCAAAAGATGAGATCCTTAAATAGGAAGCTTTGGGTTCTGGAACGATGTAGGATGAGCAAAGTCAAAAATGAACAAAAGTTAATGTAGACAATAAATAAGTTAGCAGCAGGGTTCAGGTGAGCTGTATTTCAGTGAAGATGGAGGATAGAGCGTCCAGCCAGAAGACCATTGTCTCCCTCCAGTTTTGAATTTTTCAAAGGCAAAGTTGGGTTGATGCAGACTGCATTGAGGAGATAAAAGTAAGCAGTGTTTGGAGAACCTGTGTGGTGCAGAATTCAGCTTGGATTCAAATATGATGCTGAAGTTATCAATCTGTTGTAATCAGAGATGGATACAGTGCCTTGAGGAAGGTGGTTGAACTAGGATTTGTTGCAAGGGCTAAAAGTATTGACTTCGGGTTTTAGAGAAAATTGGATAGCACAAAAATAATAACTAACTGGAAAGATTCGTACAAGTCACAGTAAGTACAGAATGACAACAAGCCATTCCAGGACTGGAGGGAGCAAGGAAGTTGGAGATGGAACAAATGAGGTTCCAATTGTTAGACTATTGCTTGCAAGGGCAGCAGCATTGAGGAGGAAAGTGATGAGGATGGTTTTTAAAGGATGTGAACAGCTTCTTAGGAGAGGGACCATATATAATGTCAGCTGGAATAGGATGTTGTAAGAGTTGTAATTGATTTAGCAGAAATTATGTCAGGGAGATTGATACTTAGCAGGGATGTTGGTTTCCAGGAGAGAAACTGAAGAACAATATGAATTTAATATTTATGCATTTGGCCTAGAAAAGAATTGACTTGAAGGGCAAAAGGAAGAGGCAGTAGAAGGCAGGTCAAGTGACAGTGCTTCACACATTGATGTGGAGGGGGTCATTGAAGAGAGGTATATGAAGATGATTTGTAATTGACAAAAGAAGCTCAGTGCTATCTTTAATCTCTGGAATAACCCTGGAGCAGTGGATGCTTTGGATAGAGGAGAATGAGGCCTAATGAGACTTGATCTGTCTGGACAGATTTTGTAATGGCTAAACTACTCATATTCAAGATACAGTGTGGTTTGCATTCTTCTGAGCAAAGATGGATCAGAGTAAAGTTTTAACTGAGGATAAGGATGGACCTGTGGTAGGCTTTTCAGAGAATGCCCAGAAAATAGGCGTGGTTGTTAACTTATCCAAAGTACTTTCAAGCTTTGGATGTTAGAAAGACAATCAGAAGGAAAGCAGGAGAGTAATGATTGATTGGAATAGAAAGTGGAAGATAGAACATAGAACATTACAGCACAGAACAGGCCCTTCGGCCTTCGATGTTGCGCCGACCAATATAAAAAGCAATGCCCCTCCAAACTAAACCATTCCCTTCTCTTCCATATACTTATCAACTAACCTCTTAAACGCCACCAAACTTGGCGCATCTACAACTGCTGCAGGCAGGGCATTCCACTCCCGAACCACCCTTTGGGTAAAGAACCTACCTCTGATATCCGTCCTATAACTATCACCCCTTAATTTAAAGCTGTGTCCCCTCGTGCTAGCTTTCTCCATCCTAGGAAAAAGGCTATCACTGTCCACCCTATCTAAACCTCTAATCATCTTATATGTTTCGATTAGGTCCCCTCTTAGCCGCCTCCTTTCTAACGAATACAACCTCAAATCCCTCAGCCTCTCCTCATAAGACCTGCAAAGATGGGATAATTTATTTGAAAGGAGGGCGGTGGAAAGGGAGTAAATGGAAGAGCCTGACAGCCAGCAATATTTCTACCCAAAATGTGTAAGATGACCCAAGAGGTAACTGCACCAAAAATTCTGAAATTATAATGCTGATTATCACCTGTGTTTTAACAGAGGAACAGCTGCCTCATGGGTTCCCCACCATTGACATGGGCCCACAGCTGAAGGTAGTGGAACGGACCCGCACAGCAACAATGCTCTGTGCTGCCAGTGGGAATCCAGACCCTGAAATCACGTGGTTTAAGGACTTCCTGCCAGTAGACACTAGCAACAGCAATGGTCGAATTAAACAACTCCGGTCAGGTAAGATGTTTCTTACCAGCTATTTATTGATCTCTTTGCTTATGTGGAGGTTGGTGTTTAGTATTAAGCTAGATACTTGTTTTTGTGCGTTTTGTTTTCAAATTATGTTTGATATTATTCAAATCAATTTTGATCTATTTGTCTTAAATAGACAGCATTAGCCATTTTTACAGTCCATGCATTTGATTGCTCACCTGACAGTCTAAGAAGGTACACCAAGTGATGCCAACATTTTATTCCTTGTTCACTGGAAGTGGGCAAAGGTGAGAAGTTCCCTCTGAAAATTGTCTAAGCAGTGGAGAATTATGGTTGAGTTTTGTTTGCCTCCTCTGTAACTGATGCATAATGGCAATCAGTAATGATTTAATTGAATTTTGACACAGAATTAATGGTTTGCTTGCCCAATAGCTAGTTGGCTTATCATATTTCCCAGAAGTAGCTTTCACTTCTTAAGAAGTGATAGATAACTGATGAATCAAATCCTATTTTTGTTCATTTTTTTGGAGCATGCTTGACACATGCAGCAATCTATCACAATGTTTAATTCTTTTTAATGCAAGATGTTTGGAATTTATGTCCCATCTGGAGGTTATACTCTCTTCCTGTAGAGGCACTTAGCCAAGTGAGGAATGTTTAAGTGTAGGTTAACAGAGCTAGGTATTAGGGAGACCAGCTGCCTGTGGGGATAATTTAAATTTTAATCAGCTAAAACCATACAGTTTACCAGAGTAGTTTGCCTTTTCAGCTATAGACTAAGTGTTGGTTCCATTGGTGCGCCTGGCTGTTTAATCAACAACGCCAATGTAACTGCCTGGCTCAAGTATTCAACTACTAGTTTTATCACATAGTGGACTCGTTTCTGAACCTTAGTTGTTATGCTTATCCTCTTCAATCCACCTTGACTCCAAAGGGATCTACCTATATTTCTTCCACACTCTTCTCAAAGTGGCGAGTTCTGTGCTATAGTATTAATAATGCTGAGAAACAGTTAAAGCTATGTTTCCATTGAACAATAATTGTGGCAAAACTAGAGACCATCAATGTAAGATCAACATAAAGAAGTCAGATAAAGAATTCAGAAAATGTGCTTTCACCAACAGAATTGTGAAAATGCTGGATCTATACAGAGATAACAGTTGAGATGAGTACACCAGGTAGAAGCTGGATATGTACGTGAGATTCAAAGAAAAAAAATACAAAGTCTGAGGTCACGTACCAACCAAAAACAGTTTCTTCCCTGCTATATTCAGGCTTTTGAATGGATCTCGCACTAAGTTGATCTTTCTCTACAGCCTAGCTATGACTGTAACACTACAATCTGCACTCTTTTTCTTCCCTATGTACGGTATGCTTTGTCTGTATGGCGTGCAAGAAACAATATTTTTCACTGTATACAAATACGTGAGATAACTCAAAGAATAGAAGGTTTTGCTAATGTGTTGGATGAGAGGATGCCTCAGTGATGAATTAGTTGAGAAGAAGGGTCTGTTTCTGTGCCAGAGACTATATAATTCTATGCTTAATGTGCAAGCTAATTGTACTTGCCACGTGAAATAAATGTCCAGAAGATTCCTTTCTCATTGATATCTAAGACCAATTTTGTAAATTTCCACAAAAGTAGATATTTTCCCCATGAGTAATGCTGATTATTCATTTTACATTTGATTTCAGAGGTTCAGTTATGAAGACATTCACTGTGCCAAGTGTCTATATAGGAGGTGCTCAAAAATTATTCAGAAATAAATAACCGTTGTTTAATTGTTATTCTGAAAGGGTAACCTTTCTCTTAATATGTTGAATTGCAAGAAAAAAAGGATGAAAGATAGCTTCGTATTTTAAATGGTGTATTTTCTAGCTGTTATGGAGAAATAGCCTTTTGTATTTTGGTTTCAATTTGATGGTCTCTTTGCAAATATACAAATGCAAATAAACACACATACTCATTATCAACAGTTCGGATTTATAAAAAATTTTGTTTGTTTTTTGGTTAGGTGGTGGTGTGCAATAGGTTCAAAATGAATGCAAATGGTTGTAACGATGGTTTATGGTATATTGTTGTTACAGAATTCCTCAGTTGTTTTTGATAATCTTGTGGGGGAATATGAACAGCCTAATCTTTAAGTTCTTAAATAGCTGAGCATCATTTGAAAAATGTTCTAATCTTAGTAGCAAACTTTAAACAATTCTACTTTTAGCTTTTGTTGGGTGTGTCTATGATACATAGTTCTGTCAATGTATATGGTCAGACAATTAGTTCCTATAAATCTTACATACTGGAATGAAATACAGATTTTAGAAAGATCAGGAACAGACTAGCTGAGGTAAAAGGGAAAGAGATATTTGTATAGAAGACTGTGAATTGTTTTATTTGTGTAAGAAATTGTATGGTTATATAAAATATGCGGCACAGAAATAGGATGCCCTGCCTACTTTATACTGGTGTTTATGTGAGCTCCCTCATGTCATAATTTACCTCACCCTTTCAGCGTATTTTTCTATTCCTTTTTCCCTTGTGCCCTTATCTAATTTTCTCTTAAATATATCTATGCTACTTGTCCCAATTAAGTTAGAACATTCCACCTTCATATCACTGGGTGAATAAGTTTCCCCTCAATTTCCTTTTGGGTTTATACATAACTATCTTTAGATTTATGATCTTCTGCTTTGGGCTTTCTTTAAGGTGGAAGCGTTTTCTCCATATCTATCAAACTCTTAACATGATTTTTAAAATCTCTCTTTCTTTCTTAGAGAGACAAGCCCAACCTTTCCTGATGCATGTTATTCATCAGTTCTAATGCCATCCTCATGAATCATTTTGCCCCTTTTTTATTGCCTCTATAACCTTTCATAACATGGACCAGAACTGTGTAGAATTCTCTCAACTGTGGCTTCATCAAGTGTTTGATATAAATTTGATGTTAACTTCAATATATTTCAGTTCTATCTATTGTTGCAGAGTGTGTTTGTGTGTGTGTGTGTATATATATATATATATATATATATATAAAAATATTCTGAAAAGGGGGAGACTTCTGCAAATTTCAAAATGCCATAGATAAATGAATGGGATTGGGCATGAGCTAAATTGAAAGAGGACTTTTTAAAAAAAAAACTGATCAAAATATGTGAAAATAGATTAAGAAGCATTAAGAAAAGCCAGGGTGTATTAAAAAATCTCTTTTTTTAAAAAAAAAGTAAGGCATTTTACATTTTAAAAAAACTTGCTGATGAAATGAGCAATGTTACTAGCAACCTGTTTTCCGCTGTGCCCTTATTGTGCACAGCCCAATCATTTAAGTGCCTTTCCTGTCTTTACACATACATGGTAATTTTAAAGGACTAGCTTGTGCATGGCTTGCCAGGGAATTATGGATTGCTACGCATCTTGGAGGGAACATTGGTCACTGCCAGACCAGCAATTTGTTATCCATTTCAAATTGATCTTGAGAAGCTGCTAGTGAGCTGCTGTCTTGAATTGCTGCAGTCCATGTGGAAAGCAATAGCATTGAGGTTCTAGGATTTTGATCCAGTGGTGGTGAAGTAATGACTGTATATTTCCAAATATACAGAAGGCAAAGGCAGTGGCTATGTTGTAATATCATTGGTTTAGTTATCCAGAGGCCCAGGGTGTTGCTGTAGAGATACAAGTTCAAACTTGTATCAATAAGTTAATAATTCTGGAATTAATATCTACTCCCAGTAACAATGACCATGCAACAATTGATTATGGTTAAAAACCTATGCTTTAGGGAATAAAATCTGTCATCAGTACCTGGTCTAAACTAGGTATTATCCCAAACCCACCGCAATGTACTTTACTTTTAAATGCCCTCTAAAATGACTGAGCTATTCAGGTATTGCTGTTAAGTATGGAATTGCAGAACTAAACCCAGCAATGAGGAAGTAAAGGCAATATAGTTGTGTGACTTTAAGGAGAGTTGGTTCCCATGCACCTGATCTTTTTCTTGGAGATAATAGTCAGATTTATCAGGTGCTGTTAATGAAATCTCAGTATATGCAGTGCATCTTGTGGTGGGTTCACACGGCTGCCACTATGGATTGATGGTGGAGTGAATGAATGTTTAAGATAGTGAATATTTATTAGTTGAGTAAACCAATCTGTCCTGGATGGTATCAAGTTTCTGGAGTGTTGTTGAAATATAATGCATCCAGGCAAGCAGAAAGGATATTATTACACTCCTACCACGTTTCTTGTAGATGGTGGAAAGAATTTTGGGAGTGAGGAGGTGAATCAATTCCTGTAGAATAGCCATCTCCTCATTGGTTTTTATGGCCATTGTATTTGTCCACTAAAATTTCTGGTCACCGATGGTTCCCCCAACCAGAATGTATATTTTGATGGAATCAGCAATGGAAACGCCCTTGACTGCCAAGGAGGGACGGTTAGTCTCACTTGATGGAGACGATCATTGCCTTGAATTTGTGTGGCATGATTGTTACTTGTCACTAAATTATCCAAACCAGAATGATGTCCACAGTTTTGTTCCAACAAACACTGCTTCATTATCTCAGAAATTGAGTGAAACTGGAGACTGTGCAATCATCAGCAGACATCGTCACTTTTGTCCCTATGCTGATCATTGATGAAGCAGTTTAAGACACTGGGTCTAAGTCCTTACATGAGGAACTCCTGGGACTGAGATGGTTGATCCTCAACAGCAAAATGAGAACCATCTTTCTTGTGCTAAACATGAATAACTATTGGAGAGTTTTGTGAAGGGTAGGTCGTGCCTTACTAACCTCATTGAGTTTTTTGAAAAAGTGACTAAAGAGGTGGATGGGGGTAAGGCGGTTGATGTGGTATATATGGACTTTAGTAAGGCGTTTGATAAGGTGGCCCATGGAAGACTTCTGCAGAAAATGCAGATGTATGGGATAGAGGGTGATTTAGCTAATTGGGTTAGGAATTGGCTAGCAGATAGAAGACAGAGGGTGGTGGTTGATGGGAGATATTCATCGTGGAGTTCGGTGACAAGTGGTGTACCTCAGGGGTCTGTTTTGGGGCCCCTGCTGTTTGTAATTTTTATAAATGATCTGGATGAGGGTATTGAAGGATGGATTAGTAAATTTGCAGATGACACTAAAGTCGGAGGAGTGGTAGATAGTGAAGAGGGGTGTTATAGTTTGCAGAGGGACTTGGACAAGTTGCAGAGCTGGGCCGAGAGGTGGCAAATGGAGTTTAATGTGGAAAAGTGTGAGGTAATGCACTTTGGCAGGAATAATAAATGTGTAGAGTATAGGGCTAATGGTAGGATTCTTAGTAGTCTTGATGAACAGAGGGATCTTGGTGTGTATGTGCATAGATCCCTGAAAGTAGGCAGTCAAGTCGAGAAGGTTGTTAAGAAGGCATATGGAGTCTTAGCTTTTATTGGTAGGGGGATTGAATTTCGGAGCCGCAACGTCATGTTGCAACTGTACAAAACTCTAGTGCGGCCGCACTTGGAGTATTGTGTGCAGTTCTGGTCCCCACATTATAAGAAAGATGTGGAGGCATTGGAGAGGGTACAGAGGAGGTTTACCAGGATGTTGCCTGGTATGGAGGGCAGGTCTTATGAAGAGAGGCTGAGGGATTTGAGGTTGTTTTCGTTAGAAAGGAGGCGGCTAAGAGGGGACCTAATCGAAACATATAAGATGATTAGAGGTTTAGATAGGGTGGACAGTGATAGCCTTTTTCCTAGGATGGAGAAAGCTAGCACGAGGGGACACAGCTTTAAATTAAGGGGTGATAGTTATAGGACGGATATCAGAGGTAGGTTCTTTACCCAAAGGGTGGTTCGGGAGTGGAATGCCCTGCCTGCAGCAGTTGTAGATGCGCCAAGTTTGGTGGCGTTTAAGAGGTTAGTTGATAAGTATATGGAAGAGAAGGGAATGGTTTAGTTTGGAGGGGCATTGCTTTTTATATTGGTCGGCACAACATCGAAGGCCGAAGGGCCTGTTCTGTGCTGTAGTGTTCTATGTTCTATGTTCTAGTTTTCTTCCTGACTCATTGACTCCAACTTTACGCAATTTTCTTGATACCATACTCGGTCAAAATTTGCTTTGACAATAAAGGCAGTTACGCTTACCTCAAGTTCACTCATTTGATTACATTTGGACCAAGGCTTCATTTCACTGCAGTTCGATACAATTGAGTGTCCTGTTGGGCTGTTTCAAATGGCAGTTAAGTGTCAACCATATTGCTTTGAATTTAGAGTCGCAAATAGGTCAGACCAGATAAAGGTATCAGATTTCCTTTCCTAAAGAATATTTATGAGCAAAATGTGTTGATGTGACAATCTATCGATTTAGGTTCACCATTATCAATGCTAAATTTTTATTCAAGATTTATTTAACTAACTGACTTTAAATTTCCCAGCTGCTATAAAAGGATTTGAACTTGATCATTCGGGTGTTTGAATTAGAACATAAGAAGCAGGAGCAGGAGTAGACCATCTAGCCCTTTGAGCCTGCCCCACCATTCAACAAGATCATGGCTGATCTGAAGTGGATCAGTTCCACTTTCCTGCTTTCTCCCCATAACCCTTAATTCCCTTGTCTATCAGAAACCTATCTACCTGTAATTTAAATATATTCAGTGAGGTAACCTCCATCACTTCAATGGGCAGAGAATTCCAGGGATTACCACCCTTTGGGTGAAGAAGTCCCCCCCCCCCCATTTTCAGGCCGTGCCCTCTTGTTCTGCTATCCTTTCTAAGCGGGAAGAATCTCTCTACCTCTACCCTGCCCATCCCCTTCATTATCTTATATGTCTCCGTAAGATTCCCCCCTCAGCCTTCTAAACTCCAACGACTACAGACCCAGTCTATTCCATCTCTCTCCATAGACTAACCCCCTCATCTCCGGTATCAACCTAGTGAACCTTCTACACACTTCCTCCAAGGCCACTGTATCCTTTTGCAAATGTGGCAATCAAAACTGCGCACAGTACTCCAGTTGCAGCCTCAGCAATGCCCTGTACAGGTGCAGCAAGACCATCTTGTTTTTTTATTCTATCCCCCTCGCTATAAAGGCCAACATTCCATTTGCCTTCTTGATCACCTGCTGCACCTGCAGGAGGACCTCCAGGTCCTTCTGCATAGAATTACTAGTCCATGACAGAACCTGTCGTATCCACCAAGTTTAAATACTAGTTTACCATTACTGAGTCTCAATCTCTACTATCTATTAAAATATATTTTGTTTACAGAACTATAGTTTTGAAATTTCCACTTTATCTGTTTAGTTACAACAGCATTAATTTTTCAAAATATCAATTCCAATCTAGGAATTCTCTCAAAATACTGTTTGTAATGAATATACATAAATATTATTTATATTTGACCGTAGATGCGTAGGTTAGAGGATTTGTGGGTATAATATGTACGGGGTTAAGGCTTGGATGGATTATGATTGGTGCAGACTCGATGGGCTGAATGGTCTCTTTTTGTACTGTAGGGTTTCTGTGATCTTCTAATCCCCTTTTTTTCTCCCCTCCCCTTAACCCAGAAAGTTACTTTGGTTATTTTTCCCTCTGCTTTAGCCTCCCTTATAAACTTAAATTTGAAGTCTTGAGCTTGAAATTGTGTGATCAATTGATGTTAGGTTAAGTTTTCTTGGTGATATTTCTCTTCCCTTTTCCCACCCACCATGCTAGTAGTAGACCAAATTATTTGTAACTAATTTTTCCTTTGTTCTGGAGCCCTATTAAGCAATCCACTTCTCCTCCCAACTAGTTCCTTTGTTTAAATGCAGTTACACAGTTCATTTCAGGATCCTGACTTCATTGCAGTTTATTGACTTCCATGTAGATAATTGTCATAGAACATAGAACAATACAGCACAAACAGGCCCTTCGGCCCACGAGTTGCGCCGATCACATCTACCAATCCACAGACCTATCTATAACCCCCTATCCTATTCTTTTACATATACTCATCCAGAAGTCTCTTAAAAGACCCCAGTGAGTTTGCCTCAACAACCTTCCCTTTGACAACAATTCAAGCATTGAATTTGACAACATTGTCAAATGTTAGTAATGCCTTAAAAGACAGCGGAATATGTTACAACGATTGCATGATAATATTAGCTTGTATCTTCCAATTACAGCAACTAGAGTGAGTATTGATATCGGCTGATGCACCCATTTGCTTTTGAGGTTAAAATGTGACTCTTTGAGCATATTTATTGAATCTGCACTGTTTTTATCAGAGCAAGAAAAGGCTTTTAATGTTAAAGTACCAAGAACCACCCACTGTTGCACTTATGTAAACATTGACATGCCTGAGTCATCAGGTGTTTACTTCTCCGATCCAATATAATTTCTTGATCTGCTATAATCATTACTGTATGATAGAGATGGTGGTTCTTTAAAATGACTGGAATTACATCAACGTTAAATGCTACTTTGTCAGTTTAAAGATGGAGAATCACACTGGTTAGTTATTATGCATTTGCCCAACAAGGTTGTAATATTCAAGTGTATAAGATATTTAACAACATCTAATGCCTATTTTGAGGAATATATAGAACATCAACTATGAATGTTAGGATTGATTTAGTCTTTTTCATCTTGTCCCTGATGGGTTTCTGTTTGACAATGAAACTGTACATCCTAACACACATTCCAGGACTGGGAAATGTACAAAGAAAGATGAGAAATGACCTTCAATTCTGAATTTTGAATCGTGGAATTCAGCCCTATTACTTTTTTTCCAACTTCCGCCTATCCCAGTGGGCCATGACTCAACCTGTCTTTAATCTGCTACCGATTCTGACCTGACTGACTTGCTTCATAAGATTGGGAGATGCAGAAACACTGCCCCCAGTGGTTGCTGCTCCTGTATGCACCTTGCAGAGCATCATCTTGCATTTTTCTGGTGCTATTACTGCTGCTGGAGCCACTGCTCAGCAGGGTGACTGGATCTTCCTGCTTAATCTCGGACCCTGTTACTACTAAAGTGGGTCAGTCTTGACCCAACTGCAGTCTGCCATTCTTTTTTAAAATCCTGGGCTCAGGAGGAAGGGAGATTCCAGTTGGCCATTGTCTCAGCCACATTCCACCCTCAATAGCATTTGCTGCTTTGTGCTGCTTCTGGCTTGGCCTACTTTGGACTTCAATCACTGGCCACTTGGGTAGTGACCATGCTTCATTTTCTGGCCCACCGGTTCCGAGTCTCTGGGCCCAAGTTACTCTTCATTTTGGGTGGTAGCCCTGGTCAAGGGGGAACTGCAGCTACCTACTGTTGACAACAACAAGGAACTGCGTCCAGGGAGATTGGAGAAATCCAGCTTTGATTTTGGTGCAGGAGTGGAGAATGAAGCGGGCATAAATGATTGAAGTTAGGTGGGGAGAGAGAGAAGTAAGAGTTATGAATGAGGATTGGTGGAATGGGGGGGTAGGAGTGTGCGAGTCAAGTGAGTGGCGTGTGTGGAGCAGAAGTGCATAATGGGGCTGAATGGGAAGGGACTGAGTGAGGAGGGAAGGGATATGAATAAATAGTAGGGAATTGGAAAGGGCTGTGGAGTGTGTGTGGTGGTAGTGAGTTGGTAAGTGGGTGTCATGGGGAGAGGAGCTGATTACAATCTGTAGGTGGTGATGAAGACTTAAGATTTCTTTCACTGTGGAAGATGGCAAGCTTAGCTGAAACATATGAAGTAACTTTACAAAGTATCTTAAAATGCGAGATGTTCATATTATTATGACTTGTATGTTGATTGATAATACAGAAACTTTAATAACATTAAATGTTATTATATTGTTTCATGGCTGTTTTGTTTATGCCGAGGTTTGGGATCACAGTTTTTGAGATTTTTCAAAATATACTGGTTGATGGGATGTGGGTTTCACCATCAAGACTAGTATTTGTTCTCCATCCCTAATTGTCCTCGAGAAGATGGTGGTCAGTTAAATTGCCGTCATGCTGGAAATAATTTGCAAAGTGAGTTTACTCGACTCATTTCTGGAGTGGAAGGCTTACCTTCTGAAGAAAGGGTGAAAAAGTTGGTCCTATACCCATTGGATTAACGGAAGGTGATCTTATTGAAACATGTAAGACTTTAAGGCAATTTGATTGGGAAGATGGTGGGAGCGTGTTTTCTCTTGTTGGGGAAACATGATTGAAGGGACAGTTTTAAAAAAAAGAGGTCTCCCTTTTAAGATAGAGATAAGTATTTTCTCTGTGGGTAATCAATCTGTGGAATTCTATTTCTTAGAAAGCAACTGAATTTATTCAAGGTTGAGTCGGATAAAGTTTTGAATGACAAGGGTGTTGAAAGCTATTGGGGGGGCAAGTGTAGTTGAGAGACCACAGCCATGATTTTGTCAAATGATAAAGGCTCAAAAGGCTGAATAATTACCTCCTACTCCTAATTCCAATGTTCCTAAATGCTGCTACAGTTGTTTGCTTCGGTTGCATGTACATAATCTAGCAAGGTCACATTCTATTGTCAATATGGACTTCATCTTGTATTACATATACCAACTGTATTGAATGTTGAAATTCTGAAGTCACTTTGGTGCGTTGCTCCTTCTTGGTAATGGTAGGCAAACAATGGAAAAACTTGTGTTTCTACCCATTTGATGTTTTGTTCCACCCATTTGAAGTGGCCTAGAAGCTTGTGCAATTCAGTAAAGAAAATTTTAAAAAATGCTATAATTACATGATTCCTTGTCACCAAAAAAAAACTTTTTGGTGTTTAGCCACTATTTTTTGGGGCTTTTTTTGTCTTTAGCCAAACTAACCCCAGTATATAAATAACAATACTGGAAGGTATTTTTTCACTCCATGGGGTGAATTTTACAGGTCAGTCACGAAAGTAGGCAAGCTTGGATCTGTAAATTCAGGCACTGTGCCATTACTTGTCAAGGAGCTTTAAATTTCAATGGGATCTTTATTTTTTGAGTAAGATGGTCTTGAGGACAACCTGTATTACCAGGATCTTGGTTGGCCAAGATAGGATTTGAAGCAAACTTGATTATAATTGGGCACAGAATTATTGCTATTCTGACAAAGTTACAGCCCGTTATTTAATTAGCAAGCTGAAAGATTCTGTTTGTCAGCTATTCAAGTGTGACAGCTTACAGCTAAATCTCCCGCGACCTTAAAGATTGAATTCAGCAAAGTCCATTGGCCTGTTGGCAGAAATATGATAGCTGAATAAGTTGTCCAGAAATGTGTGAACTTTGAACCTGCTACCCAAATCCTCTTTGTGATATAAATATTTTTTCACTTGTTTCTAATATGGAGATCAAGCTATTCAGACAATCAATAGCAGCAAAATAGGCATAAAAATTCTAGCCATAATTCCAGCTATACTTGTTTATCTGTTTTCTAACCTGAGGTGCTATGACCAACTCAAATGCCGCTCCATATGAGTGCAAGTAAAATAACACCAACTGGAACTTGACCTCCTGGAGCTTGCAGCTTTGTGACAATTCAATACAATGCATAGTTAACTTACTAAAATATTGAGCAAATTCCAATAATTTTTAAAACTAAAACAGTACAACAGAGATTAAAATAAATATACAATTGTCTAAAATATAACAGATGATCTAAAACATAATCTTTGGCTGTCTGGTGTTTTTTGATTACAGTGAATGAGTCTGGCTAAGAGGAGATTTTTTTTGACTCTAATATTTTTTTCAAGTTGGTGGATATATCCACTTTTAGATCCCCAAATCCATTCGCTGAGCTCTCTATTATTGTTGTGAGCCTACATATTTTTAGAACTTTTTTTGAAAAAAGCAGCTAGGTCCACATTAATCTAAAAATGCTTTTAATGAGGCACATGACTTTAAAGTGTGCTTATTTTGGAATAAGGTTTTATTGGTATAATAGTTGTAAGGTAAAGATGGCCAACTCAGCAAATAAATGAACCAGGGTTTTTTTTGGGGAAAACAGCTATGTACGGGTAGGGATCGGAATGTTTCTGGATTCCGTGACTCCTGGACTCCAACTCTCAAACAATCGCTTCTTCACAATTGGCCTGATGGGTCCTGTGACCAACGATACCTTCACCCAAAATGAAGTGCATGTCACCACCTCCCTCCCCCTTCAATTTCTTAATTATTGTTTTGCAATAATAAAACTATTTACAATATTAAAAATCAAAAGTGGAGAAACTTAGCCTCTTGATCAGCAAGTTTACTGGCAATCATCTTCTTTCTAGAGCGTCACAATTCTTTAACAGGTACTTCATCAGTCAATATAAATTAATCTGAAACAATATAAGGAAGGCTTCCAGTTTGCACAGGCAACTGCCTGTAAACTCTACAATTCCTGCTGGAATATTCCTCAAGAGTTACCAAATTTGGTTCTGTTTACTACTGCTGGAACCACAATAGCAGGAATAAGCTGATCAGTGGTACTGTGAGTAGTAGTTCTCTTCTCATGGTCTGCATGGTTCATTTTCTTTCCTTGTATGCCCAATTCAAAGGACATTGAACGTGTCTTTGCCATGATTGTGGGACGACATAGTGATTAGCGCTGCTGCCTGACAGCACTGGAACCTCAGTTCGATTCCTGGCATGGGTCACTGTCAGAATCTCCGGTTTCTCCCACAGTCCAAAAGATGTGCTGGTTAGGTGCATTGGCCATGATAAATTCTCCCTCAGTGTACCCCAACAGGTGCCAGGGTGTGGCAAATGGGACATTTTCACAGTAACTTCATTGCAGTGTTAATGTAAGCCTATCTATGGCACTAATAATAAACTTAAAAAAAATTTATTCCAAGGGTCTAATCTTTTGAAATTTCTTATATGTATTAAATCATTTACCGCAGTCTTCAATGGCCAAGCCAGTTCTGAATCCATCTAGCTAGTTCATCCTTGATCCCCTGTGATTTAATCTTTTGTACCAACCTACCATGAAGAACTTTGTCAAATGCTTTACTCAAGTCCATGTGGACAACATGAGCAGTCCTTCCCTCATCAATCATTTTTGTCACGTAGTCAAAAAACTCAATCAAATTAGTGAGACAAGACTTCCCTCATACAAAAACCATGCTGTCTGTTGCTAATAAGATCATTCACTTCCAAATGTACATAGATCCTATCCCTAAGAACCTTCTCCAATAATTTCACTATAATTACATAAGTTATTCTTGCTTACATTTCTTAAATAATGGGACAACATTGGCTATCCTTCACTTCTCGGGGACTTCACCTGTGGCCAATGAGGAAACAAAGATTTCTGTTAGAGACCCAGCAATTTCCTCATTTATTTCTTTGGGATAGATGTCATCTGGATCTAGAGATTTATCTACCTTAATGCTTTTTAATACACCAACACTTCCTCTCTCATAATGGTGACTTGCTCTAGAGGGTTTACATACCCCTCCAGTACACTATCAATCAATGTGTCCCTCTCCTTTGTGAATACCAATGCAAAGTACTCATTACGGATCTCACCTACTTCCTTTGGTTCCATGCATAATTCCTCTCCTTTGTCTTTGAGTGGACCAACTCTTTCTCTAGCTACTCCCTTGTTGTCAATATATGCCTAAAATACCGTGAGATTTTCCTTAATTCTGCCTGCCAAGGACATTTTGTGACCCCCTTTTTGCCCTCCTAACACTTCTGTTTGATATCTTCTGTATTCTCCCTGTTATCTTTAAATGCTTCATCTGTTTATCCCCAGTATTTTCAAGGTTTCTGCAGTATAATGGCGAGCTTAGATATTGTGCTTTTTCGTTTCAAGGGTTGAATCCCTTCTTGCAAATGTCAATATATCTGACCTCCTATGACAGTGGCAAAGGCTTCTGCATCCACTTAATGATCAACCATCCATTATTATCATTATCACAATTATGGATGACTTGTTTACTTTAATAAGCTTCAAATTCTGCTGCTAGTATTTTTTTTGTATATTGAGGCTATTCATACCACAAACTAATTTATGTCCCAGCACATAGTTGGGTGTTGATGTGCATTCACATTGCTCAGCCAGCTGCCTTAACTCTGCCATGAACGCTGCAATCGTCTCCCTTGGGTTTCTCATTGTTTTATCAAATTTGTATCACTGCATAATCACTGTGGTTTTGGGTTGTGGTGTTCCTTAATGCAATGAGTTGCTCACAAGTTTTTGTATTGGGTACCTCTGGGGAGGTTAGATTTCAAATAAGGTTGTAAATCTGAGCCCCACACGTTGGTAGATGGATGACCCTTTCTGCTTTTCCTCCTCCCGATTTCATTGGCCTTATCAGAGATATTAAACATATTGGACCCGCTGTTCTACTTCAGGGCCAAATTGTTCTCATTTCTCAATCAGTGGCATTTTGGCACTCAGGTTGTTACAGCAATGGTTTTCAAGGGTGTTCAATACAAGAACTACACTCCCAAATTATAGCAGATGACAGAAAGGGCTCCCATTTACTTTGTTGCCAGATATGATAGTTGCAAGGTAAAAATGACCAATTTGGCAGGTAAGCTAACAAGGGGAAGCAAGTACATACAGTACAAAGATAAGAATGCTTCTGATCTCCGCTACTCCCATGGGTGATCAGTCACTTGGCTGAGATTAGTATGATGGCTCATGTGACCCCAATAACATCCTGCAAACAAAAGGGCATGTCACCACAGTTGGTGATATGATTTTATGTTCTTATTAGGATCTAACCCTACCAATTTACAAATATATAGGCCATTTTGATATTAATACCTTCCTCTAATCTTTTCTTAAAGTCACAGATTTATGCTAGGTCCTACTACTTTCTACAACTTGTTCAAGTGGCCAATCTTCAAGAGTGAAACTAGACAGTAATTATTGGAAAGCTACTGAGTAACGACAGCACCATAAAAATGATCCTGTCTCTGATCAGCACTTTCATTATTCTATATGTATATTGTAGAACAGTTAGGTATAAGAATCTCATTTTCTCCTTACTAATTACTGACTATTGCTTTAGAAAATGCAGGGAATTAATATAATAGGACAATGTGAAGTATAGGGCACCACTACTACCATTGAGTTTTAAATTAATAGTTAATCTACTACATAATAGAATGTTCTTAGAAATCAGACATTATAATTTTTAAAGAATTGTTGCATATACAGCAGTGTGCAATTATTTGAAAATATTTTGTACATTGGGGGAGGGAAAGCTAACAACTGGTAAATCATTAACTGCATTTTAACAAAGATTTTTGTTCTGTATAATTTAAGTTTATAAAATTTCTCTTAGCTAACTGGCATGCAGAGATTTGGCCACAATGTTCTTCCTTGGCACGGGCTGTATGGTGGCATGTTTGTTAATTCTTAACTACTTGTTTGAGAAATGGGACTCTTATTCAGTGTGATAGCGCGATTTCGTGCAGGTGCACCCTGAGTTGTAACACTTTTTTAAAAAAAGACGCAAGATATGCATTCACCAATTTGTGGTTTTGTAGTTCAGAACTTGAATATTGTTGAAAAGAGGGACTTGTTGCCAAAACTTTTTGTCTTGCACTTATCAGGACAAGTGTAAGAATGGCAAATTTCAAAGGGCCACAACAATTGATGACAACAATTCTCATCAAGTGAGAAAAGGGTGTTTGCTTGTCAAGTCATCTCTGGCTGAGTAATTACCACAGAGTAAACATCCTTTTATTGTTTTTAATTTATTCTGATGGTTTGAAATTTGGCATTCTTGTGCTTGTGCTATAGAACGAAGATGAAAAGCTTGTGTCGCTTTCCGGCAATGTTCATCAAGCTTTTATGTTAAATCCTTATCTATCAATAGTTTTAAAGAGTCTCACATGGCATGGTGTGTCCTATTTAATTCTGTTTTCTGTCTCTCAGTTGAACTTCTCAGAATCCTTTGGTAAGTGCTTGGTGTTCAGACTACAGTATGCATAAAAGCAGTGGTGCATGACATTCTCCTACTAACTGAGGCATACCCTTACCATGTCTAATATCTAGGCTACGTGTCACAGCGTAAAAACTCATATAATAAACCTTGACCAAATGATACAGCCCTTTTGCTGTCCAGGAAAAGGTTTAAAATCTGATGCAATGGTTGACGTGGTGTTTAAATGAAAAGGATGAAAGAATATGAATCTTTTTCCCTAACATTCTGCCTGCAACGCAGTGCTGTCTGTGTGATTTACTCGCAGAGGACTGATTGTTAACCCAGAACTTTTACAAGTCCAGGCACTTACATGGATGCTGCACTGCTGAGGACAGCTTTACTAACCTTCCTAAGGAATTGCTCTGACTTGTTACTTTGCATCAGCCTTTTCTGTTGCTTAAAAAAGAAATATATATATATATTATATATAATAATCTGATTCTTTTTTCTTTCGATTTTCTTTATTTTTTTTCTTTCTCTCCTGTACTAATGCTTCTCTTTAATCTTATTTGCATTCAAATTACCTCACCAGGTGGTACACCAATCAGAGGTAAGAATGCTGAACGTGCTCAGAATCATCATCCTCACTCCATTTTCTCATTTCCTAACATTCTCTTGACCCCAACATTTTGCTTTGCCAATCTTTCCCTTTCTCTCATTCTCAAACTACTCCCCTCCCCCCATCCATTTCAACTTTTCAGTGTATATAGTGGTTTTTGTTCTTTTTGTTTATATATAACTTTTTTTTTACACAAAATGGACACAAATGATCATTTGTCAGAACCACTTAATCACTTGAGTAAAATCAAATGAACACATGTATTTAGTGCTATGCCTGAATCTGGTTCTAGTGTGTAGAAAATGAATGTCTCCAGGAGTACCAACCCTTAAAATTATGAAAAAAAAAGCTAATATTCATTAGAATTGCTGCAAACTTTTATGCCTTAATCACATCAGCATAAATCAAACCTCCATGATTTTTGACCCTGATGGGCTAATATAATTATATCACACTCTGGTTTTTCAAGCTATATTCATTTGCTTACCATACAAATCAACAATTTATCTTTCAAATATACATGGTAGGGGAAGAAGGAGGATATTTCACAAACATGGAGTTTGAAGGTTAAAGTCAGTTCATTTTCCAGTGTCTCTTATCTGGCCATTGTGCAAATGAATCTGAACCAGGGCAAATTTGTAATCTAGGAGAAAAACACCCCTTTTCAAAGAGTGATCGACAGCAAAGAGACTCAACACTAATAATCTGCCATTCAAATCAGTAATGTTCAGGTGAAATCGATTCTGTTTTTATTAGATGGTGTATTTGTTTGTCTGGAGTATTCTGCATTCAGTAAAGCAATAGATATTTCAGGCCATTGAGAGCTTTTGAGAATATAACAATATTGCCTTCACTGAATTATGGATTTAAGATCTACATGGGGATGCAACAATCTACGAACTTGGATGCTTCAAACATTGTAAAATTTGGTGTCACCATTTAAGTTGCCTGTGTTCACTTTTTAATTGATGTAGGCAATAAAGGCAATGTTGAAATCACATCAAGTATTCAAATTCCTCCACACCCTGTCACACACTCCCACACTTTCTTTTAATTCCACCTGCTGAGATGTAAATGGATATATTATTTTCCTTCCAGATTTGTACAGTTTTTACCTGTAACATTGAACCCCATCGAGCTCTTCTAGATAGGTTAGCCCCAACACTTCCACACTGTCGCACCTATGAACCTGTATCAGATGTTTCTCTTCACTGTATCAGATACTTCTCTTCACCTGAGCTCCAAATTCACCTCTCAATTCTAAAATTCCTGCTGGCAAATCCTAAACAAATAATTTGTATATGTTCATTCTCTCTGTACTATTCACAAAACTCCTCCCTGACTAGTTTGAAATCTTCAGCCCACGACAGAAAAATCAAGTGTTTGGTTAAGTATGGAGGACAGTGTGCTAATTCAGGAAGACCTGGTTAAGACATAGATTATAGAACCCTACAGTGCAGAAAGAGGCCCTTCAGCCCATCGAGTCTGCACCAAACACAATCCCACCAGGCCCTACCTCCACATCCCTACATATTATATCCATTAATCCCTCTAATCTACGCATCCCTGGATACTAAGGGGCAATTTTAGCATGGTCAATCAACCTAACCCCACGTTTTTGGACTGTGGGAGGAAACTGGAGTGCCTGGAGGAAACCCACGCAGACACGAGGAGAATGTGCAAACTCCACACAGACACTGACCCAATCCTGGAGTTGTGAAGCAGCAGCGCAAACCACTGTGCCACCAAATCAATGAATTTTAATGCAGAAAATGCAAAGTGATAAATTTTGGAGGGAGAATAAAAAGAGCAAACTTGGACTTACCATTAAGTTTTTAAAATAAGTGGTGGCGACACTTAAAGGTTCAGACTGGAAATCTTTAGAAGTTAGAGGACACATTAATGCACTTTTCAGGAAAGGCATATTGGATCCTAGTTTTTTCAATAAGATGTATAAAGTGAAAAAGCAAAAGGATGATCCAAAACCTATATAAATTATTGACTAGGCCAAAATTAGTGCATTGTGACCCAAGAGTATAGAAGTTACAAAAGAAATGCTAAACGGGTGACACTGATTAATGCCAGGCAGAGTTTTAAAAAAAACAGACCAGGGCTTTTTTCATTAAAAGAAATGTGCCCAAGAAAGGTTTGAGTTGGGTTTTAAAGTAATGAGGTAAATGAGGCAAAATTATTTCCACCAGTTGGCATAAGTTAGTGGAATTACCAAGAGAAAAATGGAGGAGATATTTTTGTGAAGGGTTTATTTGGACTCGGAATATATTGCTGCCAGTAGAGGTGAATTACGATATATAGTAACTTTAAATTTAGAAGTAGATTAATATTTGAAAATTAAAACTTCAAAGTAAAAAGGCAAAAAAGAACAAGCATAATTGGGTAAGAGGCCTAAATTAATAGAAGACAGTGGTGTAGTGGTATTGTTGTTGGCCCAGTAATCCAGGGACCATGGATGATGTGTAGGTGACCTGGGTTTGAATCTCACCTTGGCAGATGGTTAAATTTTGAATTCAATATAAACAAAAACTGGAATTAAAAGTCTAATGATGACCATAAAACCATTGTTCAATTGTCATAAAAACCTGTCTCGCTCACTAATGCCCTTTAGGGAAGGAATTCTATTACATGTGACTTGAGATCCACAGCAATGTAATAAACTTTAAATTGTCCTCAGGATTCGGCAATAAATGAGCCACTGATTCTGCCGCTGATGCCCACCTCCCAGGAATTTAATTTTTAAAAATTGTGCTTCCTCTTCCCTGGGGCCAACAATCATCACATTAGGTCTCCTGCCCTTTTCTAAACCTGCAGTTGACATCTGTTTTTTCCATTATTACTTGGGCTCTATTGATTTTTTTTTAGAATGTGTTGTTTCTAATACATTATTTAATTAGTCATTTGAGTTGTATCAGATATCACTTCCTTCCAATTTGCACAGCTGACAGATCACTACTTTCAACTGTCTTTGTTACTTGCAGCTCAATGTGATTGAGGTATGTCAGTGTTTTTATGCCTTCAGATAGGTTAGTGGCTTAGATTGTTTGCACATCCAAAATGTGTACAGCAGTTCACTCTGTGGCCGCAGATATACTTCACCTGTGATTTTACCAAATTATTGGATGAATTTTGCATCATGAATAGCCAGAAGGTGGTAGAGTCAGGGAAGAGGTGGGGCAGGGAAGAGGTACTGGAATAAACTAAAGACACAATTTGCGAGAATGATGTAATTTTCTATTTCGTTATTGGGGTCAAGCGCCACTGCTCTGTCTCCTGGTGACATTAAAGATCTAGGCACTGGAACCATTCAATCATCGACTGTACTTAATAAAATTAAGCATTACTTCAATTAAATCATCCATTTCATTTAATCATTACAAAATATTTCTCATATTTGAATTTTAATAAAAGAATTGAAATATGCTTTACATGAATTAAAATTTATCCTGTTTAAATTAAGCAGAAACTATTTTAAAAGGACACATACATATATAGATGAAACTACTATAATAATATTACTAGCCCATTTCTTTGCTGTAAATTTAAGTTATTTTCAATCTAAATAGAATTATAAAACCCATAACGATAAAAGGTAAATTAAAGATGATAAATTCAAAAATCACCAGGTTCTTAATATGTGTTTTTAACATGTATAAAAGTCACTCATTATATTGTTCTAAAAGTTGCAGTATCCTCACCTGGTAGCCCTGTGCAGGCTGTATTTGTAAATGAACAAAGGAAAAGTGATTATTCATAAAATTTGGCCAAACGATATCATCTTTAGATATTTAGATAGAATATTTATTTTATTTGGGAAATTGCTTGATTGATGTAGTGGTGTGAGACTTAAGTTGACCATACAAATACTAAACTTTTTACTTTCTTGTTAAGCAGGGATTTGGAGAGAAGTGAGAGCTCTGAATGGTTTCTCAAATGTGTTGATATCAGTGATTATTGTGGGCACAGCTAAGTAGTGAACATTTTTCATTTATGTGAGGAAGTTTCTAATTCCAATGTTTTCTGGTCATGATGTGGCCCTGAATGGGTCCACTTCTGTATTATTAAGACCTGCATGTGACTGAAGGAATACCTCAAAGCATCTGAACAATATAAAGTTAATGAATTATGGGCTATACCATTGAGTGTCAGCAAATCATTTATGTTTCAGTTCACATTCAACAAAATGGAAAGGGAGATGTGGTTTGGGTTTATGTTGTGGTTAACTACATCCAATTCTTTCACTTTTAGGATGTAATTTTTAATCCAGCCAGAATCAGAGGAAGAGTGTGTCCTTTCTCTACTAATGACCAACGTCCTACATGCAAACAGTTGCATTCACAGCTCAAAAATTGCCTATGTTAGCCCAAATCTGACGGTCTTTAGATACGAGGTGTTTTGGAAAATGCAAAGGTCTCATTGATAAAGTTTCGTGATGCTTTAAACTTCATCCAGATTTTAATCTGAGTACTTGAAGCTGGCCAGAAATGTCAATAATGGAAAATACTATCATGTCCAATATTTCTTATCCCTTGATGAGCATAAAATGGTTTATTGAGCTGAACTGCTCTGTTTACCTTGTTTGATTGCAGTAGCATTGCCTGATGTTTATATGTTTATATATATCCAGGGATGCATGGTACATGCACGTTTGTTTTTAACAGTAAATGCATGCCAAAAGTTGTTTGACAATGATTTGAACTTTTCCAAGTAAGTCTTGACACCTAAAAAGTAAATTTAAAATAATTTTTGTAGCTTTGTCCTTGTTAGGCCACGAGCAGCTGAGTTAGTCTTGTCAGTGCATCGCATAGTTTCCAGATTTGATTTTTACTTCTGTTCTTTTGGGACGTGTTGATTATCTTTATGTAAGTGCAGCTTATGTGGGGTATTACCTTCAGGATACTGCAGCTTCCTTCAAATTGCTGTTCTAGCAATTCATATTTATTTTTAAAAGTCTGAATTTGCATTTTAATGGAATTCATCCTGAATATATTTGAACTTAATATTTTCAGTATTACGTGTTAGGTCTTTCTGCGTCTGGTCCTGACCCTGCTAATTTTTTGTTTGAAACATTCTGGATAATTTTTTCACCATTGTTCTGAGCTGGAACCTTTTGTCGGGGTGCTATTGGTCACCAGTTCTGCCATTTACTTCTCATTCAACTGATGAAACAAAACAATCGGTGCTTTAGTTCCAGAATGCTTTTGCATGTTTGAATGTCTCATTTACACTATAAGAATTGTAAAATAACATTCCCCAAAAAATGTTAAGACTTGTTAAACCCAAATAGCAGGATGAATGAGTTCACCAAAAGTTTCTTCTTATTTCTATAGTAATCGTACAGTTGCCGTATGTTATAATTATTTTATTTCCTAGAGCTTCAGTTTCCTTTTTGTTTTAATTTTTATGGTGTTAGTAGAATGTTCCAATGATCTAGTTTGTAGAATTTACAATATATTGTGATTCAAAATTAGTAAATTCCTACTTCATGAGCCTAACTAAACATGTGCATTTTGTAAAGCTCACACTCGGTTTTGTGATCATGTGTTTTGTATAGGGCATTTCTGGCTTTCACGGGGATAGAGTTTATATCATTAGGAGCTGTGTTTGTTCAACAACATTCTGGGCTCCTTTCCTTTAAAAAATTGTTAGGTATATAATGAGTTCTTACAGTCATCTGTTTTCAGAAATGATAAGTTTATGATCATTTATTTCAAGTTTTAAGAAAATATCTCAATTAATACTACATCCAGTATTAATGGATGCAATATAGCAGGATTTGATATAGGTAGCCTTTCTAACAGTGCAGATTGCGAATAATGCATTGCTTTACCTTTCTTTTGTGCATTCTTCGCTTTACACTTTTAGAATAAAACTAATGATCAGGCAGAAATCCAAAAAGAAAATTTGTAATTCATCACAAACTCTCAAGATTTGATTTTCAGGATTTAAATACAGTCTCTAAAAAGGATACTGCAGCTTAAGTGAACCAGAAGCATTTCAAAACATCCTAAAACTAAAACAAGCTTGGTTTTTGATTTGGGATATATGTATAAGATTATTTCTGAGCCTTTAATGTGGGTGTATGGACAATGCAATACGTTTCTGTTAAATCCATTTGTAACACATGCATCATTTATTAATTTAAATTTTTAATTATTTTAATATCAGTAAAGAGATTTTAAAATAAATCGCAACTGCCTTTGAGGAAGACTTCTTATACCTGACAAGTGATCAATTTTTCTTCACTTGGAGAATAAATCTTGTATTTCACAGGCCCTCGGAGTTGTCCCGAGATGCTATATAGGTTATTAAAATGTTAATTTTGTCTATATTAAATATAATAAACCTGCATAAAATATTGACTGGTTTTACTAATAGTAGAATAATTTGGTCATAGGGTTTAAATGGCGATTTGAAATATAACCAACTGTAACAACAATGTTTTTTGTTGATTAGATGGTTTGGTTAATCCCTAAAGACTGCTGTTCTAGCCAAATAGCAAACACTACAGTCATTATTTTCTTTATTATACTCTTGGGCTACATTTTCTTAAAAGTTTAAAAGACACTAGCATTCCACTCAGCAAAGCCAGCCTGCATTTCGTGGTACAATTTGCTTCTGCCTGTGATGTATTGATGAAATAATTTGTTTTGTATGAAACAATCCTCTGGCCACACAGATCAAATTAAAATGTTTTCCTTAAGTTCTTGAATAAAGCTGGATGCCCAGCCTGCCAGCTTCTGTTGTGCATTGTGTGAAACATGGTGAGAGGCAGAAAAGTACAATTTTCTATGCTATACCCAAGCATACAGCTGCCTTTTGTTGAAAGTTTCTTGAAGTAATGTGTTAGCTGTCAAAATTCAGCTACATATTAAGTAAACACTTAATACTTGAGCTTCTCAATTGCTAGATGCAGCATGTGCATTACCTTGTAGACATCCTCGTTAGCAAAGCAATAAGTATAGCACTCTTCACAGATTTTATGCAACTGCATGAATTTCTTGATTATTTAGCATGTAAGGGTTCAGGCAATAGCCACTGCATGCACTGGAATGGGGAGTGAAGCACCAGACATGTTATGTTAACAAAAATTCTTTGATGTTTATGCAGTCAGGTGAAAACTACTCTGGCATAGAATTGTGATGCTGATTGAGGGTTACTAGCGAAGTAGAATCCTATTTCAAGATCAGCTCAGTTTCATGAATACCTAATAGGATGTGTTTTTTTTACATTAATCCTTAAACATACTACTTTACTGTTCTTCACAGAAGTTAAATAATTGTAGGTTCAATATCAGTTTTTAAACAGAAGATATTAGCCCAAGGGTGTAATAAAATATCAATGAAATATGCGTGTTTTCATTTCATTCTTTCACACTTTGGGGGAAAAAGATAAAGGGGAAACTTGTGCATTTTGCATTTGAAAACCACCATATTCTGTTCCATCACATGATTTTTCTCACCTTTTCTGTGTCTCAAATCCAGATAGCTTGTTGTTGGATCAAAAATAACCAGAGCTGTCTTTGTTTTTACACAGGAGCCTTACAAATTGAGAACAGTGAGGAATCTGACCAGGGCAAATATGAATGCGTATCAACTAATAGCGCTGGAACACGTTACTCTGCTCCAGCCAATTTGTACGTCAGAGGTAGGAAGTGGACTTTTTCAACTTATTCTGCATTTCAATTTGTTGATATAATTGTTTAATTTGTGGGAGACATTTTTTGACTGCTGTGCATTTAATTTAATCTTTTTGTTCATTCTAATGATTGAATTCTTTTTATGTTGTGAATTGATTCACCTTTTTTATATGTACAAACACAGGATACCAAGACCATCTCCATCAAACACCTGTAAAATAGGTTCCTTCTCTGTTCTAAGCAGCCTGAATGTTGTTTAAATCAAAGGTGCAATGTTTCAATCTTTTGTTTTGCTCTTTGTTAATTTTTCTCTCCTGAGGTTTCTGTTTTATCAAATGAAGATCAGACTGGAGACTTTGTCAGGATACCAGCTTTCTAAAGTTTCCAGGCATATGTTGGTAATGTAAATGATGAATAGCTTCTATATGGAAGCTATTATCCTTTCAAAGTGAGTGTTTAATATTTTTGCTAGAGCTTCACTTGTATTATTATTTTCCCTTTATTCTACGAGAGCTCTGCTAACAACATTTTTAATTGGGTGCATTTCTTCCTTTTGATTTGAATAGAAACTTTTAAATTTAATTTTAAGAATCATCACATATGCTTCATCTTTGTTTTATTTTATGTCAGCAAAGTTCCCAAATGCAATCAAAAATTTGGACTTCAAGAACGTGGGATATAGCAACAGTAAAGAAAGTTAGGTAGCAACTTCGTTCTGCTTAGTATCTTGTTTACACATATAAATGAGGCAGTAGCAGGCAAAAAATGGTTTTAGTTTCCCTTATCCAGTTTGAACTGATTTCAGAGGTAATCTGATTGTCCTTGGGGTGGGAGATTCTAAGTGCCAGAGGTTGCTTCTAAATAGAAGGTAGCTGAAAATATATATATGTCTTGTGGTTGGGATTGTTGTTGGTGCAGGTTTGAATGACCTTCTGCACTGTAGGGATTCTATGATATTATTGCAATAACATGGTTTCTTGACCTTCCTGTAAGTACATGCTTTGCTCTATGAAGAGCCTTTAGGCATTGCAATTCTTTGCTCCTGGGGTACTTCTAAGGTACAGACTGGGGTGGTGGGGTGCAACAGGAAAAAGGAATTGCTTCCCAAAGAACTGTGATGGGATTGGTGACATGCCATTATCCGGCCACGATGGCCAGGACTGCAGGTCAAATCCAGCCAGAACTTCAAAATTTACAGATGGCACACAACTTGGAAGCATTTTGAATTGGAGGGGGCAGTGATAGACTTTTAAAATGTCCTTTTCTTGAGTTTTGCAGTTAAATATATTGCTATAGTATATATGGACTGTGGTCAGGTCCAATGTCAGTACCTGGATAGGTTCTTTGTTGTTGTATTCAATTTTAAACTTTAGATCACACTAATGTATTTTATTTGGTTACAATGGATATCTGGGCACCTTGATAGTGTTCTTTTAGGTTGCTTAAAAAAAAAAGCTTGCTATTTAAAAATGGTCAGTTTGACAAAATTCAGTCAATTTCAACTTGCATTGATTTCTTGTGTCTAAACCAAATTGTCCTTGACTGAATAATTTTTCTCTTGCCCCACTACTGCATTCAAGTCTCCGTGATAATTGTCATTGACTCACCTGGTTTACTTCAGAATTTCTTTGAAGTTAAAACAGAACTTTTCTATATCTTCATCAGTGATCTTACATTGGAACATAGACCTGTCTTGCATTGATACTGAAAGGCTTTTCTTCTAACTTCATAAACAAATCTGCTTTTCCATCAAGACAACAACACCATACTTATGATTCACACATCTTGAATAAACCATGACATGCTATGCTACTCATAAACCACAGCTATCTATTACTAATCAGTTTGATCTTGCTCATATCAAAAATGTCAATGTTCATATCTGTCATTTCCGATCACAGCAGCTCCTCTCAACATGCTTTCCCAGGATATTTGCTTCCTCTCAGTTATTGCCATTAACAATCTTATTGTGGATGATCAGATGGGTGTCCTGACTTTAGCAGAAGCCTGGATCCTACGTACTAATGTCAGCTCCTTAACGTAGCCTCCCTACCTAGCTATACTTTCCACTGTCTGTAGAGTTCAAACCGTTATGGCGCTTCTATCAAGAAATCAATAATTGTTTACTTAATTTATGTTTCTGTATGACTCTTTTAACTGGTATGTTTTTGATCCTCAGGTCACCTATTGTTGCATTTTTAAACAACCAATTTATGTACCTTTGTCCTTCCAGTCAACACAGCAGTTCAGCCATTGATTGGCTCAGCCATTCTTTCTCCTCCATCTTGAATTAGGTTTCACTCCCTGGTATCACAAAAGATCCAAATATCCTCTGTTACCATGTTGTACTTTTTTTCCTCGTTGTCCTCGGGTAGCACAGTACTGCCTCAAGGTGCCAGGGACCCAGATTCATTTCCAGTTTGGGTGACTAATGCGTGGAGTTTGCATGTTTTCCCCATGTTTGCCTCAGTTTCTTCCGGATGTTCCAGTTTCTTCCTGCAGTCAAAGGTGTGTAGGTGAAACGGCCATGCTAAATTGAGCCTTAGTGTTGGCGGATTAGCAGGCTCAATGTGCCAGATGGCCGCCTCCTGCAATGTAAGGACTCTTTGATCTTCTCGACCTCTGTTATTCGTACCAGTGAACTGTATTCACTCGGTACATCCACATCTTTGACACATCCACCCAGCTCCAAAGCAACTCCAGCATTAACTTCTCATTCTACTGCTGGAATATTAACCCTAAAGGCCTCCCCCTGCCCAAAAAAAGATCTATCTTTAATTTCTTTTCCTCACCTTAATCGTGGATCTTCTTGTAGCTTCCAAAGACATAAGGATAACTTCCACATATATGCTGACAATATTCATCTGTAGCTCTGTACAGCTTCTGTAACTCTTCAACTATGCACCACCTCCTTGTCCAGTATCCAATTGTGATGGATGAGCTGCAATTTCCTCCTTTTAAACATTGGGAAGTTAAAGTTCAATCCAAATGGTCTACTCCTAATTATGTTCATATGATCCCATCAAACTCCTTACTTTTCCCTGGCTACTGCCTTTGGTTGAGCCACCAACATATACTCTTGCCTTTCTCTGCCTCAGCTTAAGTGCTGCTGAAACTCTTAATCATACCTTTGTTACACTCAGATTCAATTGTTGCAATGCTGCCTTGGCCAGTCTCCCATCCTCTCCTCCTGATTTCTCACCAATGATACCCTTTCTTGTTGATCCACTTTGACTCCTCGTCTGCCATAGGCTCCAGTTTAAAATTCCGATCCTTATGTTTTACTTCCTTTCATAACTTTGTCTCTTACTGTCTCTGTACCCTACACCATCTTCTTGACTACTACTTGAGCTCTGAAAAAGGGTCATCCAGATTCGAAACATGATTCCCTCTCCACAGGTGCTGTCAGACCTGTTGAGATTTTCTAGTATTTTCTGTTTTTGCTTCAACACTCCATTCCACCATCTCAGCTGACGGAATCAACATGGATACTACTTAGACAGCTTAACTGGGCTATTTACAAAGGACAACCAAACTATCTTTTGTCTCCTTTTAATGTGTGCATTGTTAAATGTTGATCTGACGTTTTGTAAAACCAGCCGCATATTAGAGTAATTAGATGACAGGTTGACTAATTACAATGACAATTGGCTGACTGATGTAATGCATTTATCAAACAAATAACCTTCTGGTGTACCTCTGCTTTCGGCTTCTTTGTGAGTTTACTCATTTGTTTGAACTTTTTGCAAAATAAACTAAGTATAATTTATTCAAGATTTCTTTCTTAAGTCTAAAATTTTATTGTAAAATAACATTTAAACAAAATAAATTTTACTTAATAATGACTGAGTTATGTTTCTATGTCTTTATTGAAACATATAAGATGATTAGAGGTTTAGATAGGGTGGACAGTGATAGCCTTTTTCCTAGGATGGAGAAAGCTAGCACGAGGGGACATAGCTTTAAATTAAAGGGTGGTGGTTTTAGGACAGATGTCAGAGGTAGGTTCTTTACCCAGAGGGCGGTTACGGTATGGAATGCCTTGCCTGCGTCAGTTGTAGATGCGCAAGTTTGGTGGCGTTTAAGAGGTTAGTAGATAAGTTTATGGATGAAAAGGGAATGGTTTAGGTTAGAGGGTCCCTGCTTGTTCCTAATTGGTCGGCGCAACATTGAGGGCCAAAGAGCCTGTTCTGCGCTGTAATGTTCTATGTTCTATGAGTTACAGGTTGTTAATTTCACCCTTTGTTCGGTTTCTGTTTTAGACAAAAAAATTATAAGTTAAACCTGTGACAAATCAGCAACTATTTAACTTAAAAGATCCCAAAGTGCATCAGAAGAGCATTTATAAATGCAATGTGATACTGAGCCACATAAGGAGGTATTAGATCAGATGACCAAAAGCTTGGTTAAAGTGACTTATTTCAAAAAGTGCCTTATTTCAAAAAGTGCCACAAAGAAGGAAAATAAGATGGAAAGGCATAGGGAAGGAATTCCAGAGCTTGTGGCCCAGACAACTAGATGCACAGTCACCAATGATGGAGCAGTTATAACAAAAGCAAATAGTGCGGTGGAACAATTACAGTTGGGAATGCACAAGAGGCCTGAATTAGAGAAATGCAGATATTAAGAGAGGTGTAGCGTTGGAGGAGATATGGATGGGCGAGGCCATGATAAGATTTGAAAGGAAGAATTAGGATGTTAAAATCAAGACTTTGCTTGACTGGGAGCCCTATAGCTCTGACTACAGACATGATAAGGAAACAGGACTTGCTGTGAGTTAGGACAGGGCAGTAATGTTTTAGATGACCACAATTTTAAAAAGATCATAATTTGAAAATTAATGGAAATTTTAATCTTAATTTACTGAGGCAGGGTTGAGACTAACTTATCAGGTTTTATCCTTTGGTTGAATCAATTTTTTAGTTTCTATATCATATTGTTGGCATCCCTTATCAATGATTATCAGTTTTGTTTTGGAGAACTTGTGGACTTGGAGATAAAGAAAAAACTTACTATCTGATTAGTATTACTAATGATTGGTGTTTTCATGATTTATAAGCTTGTTGAGATCAGATATGTAGTGGTGATTTGTCTAATGGCAGGGCCGCTGCTCATCTCTATATCTCACAGGCTTATGCTTTCAACAATGAATCGTAAATTGGTCTTATTGTTTATTATCTTGTCAAGCCACTAAATTCAGATTGCTTCCTTGAATCATTTACAGTTTCAAATGGCCTCCAGAAGACTATTTTTATGGTTAGTGTTTCATTGACAGCAAGCATGCAATACTGCTATTGGCATGTTATTACAGAGGAAAGAGCTGCATTCCCAAACGGTGCATTGGCCCCAGTTTGGCCATCAGAAGTAGCACAAAGAAGTGGGCAGTTTCTATTTGTCTTTCAGTTGAAGCAGTGATTTGCTGGTGGGGTTAGTTTGTAAATTAACAAAGTGACATTCAGAACTTGAAAGTCTATTGAAGTTCTGTGGTGCAGCAGCAACATCATGATGTCATTTAAAAAGGTACAGCATCCGCAACCAACCTGTTTGTACAGTGTACTCAAACTACTTGTCCAAAGATTATATCATAGTGACCTGGAGTTTACGGTCAGTATCGTAGAGGCATAGAGGTTTACAGGTTGGAAACAGGCCTTTCAGCCCAACTTGTCCATGTTGGCCTTTTTTTAAACCTTTAAGTTAGAACCAATTGTCTGTGTTTGGCCCATTTCCCTCTGTACACATCTTACACATACAACTGTTTAAATGTTTTTTAAAAGATAAAATTATACCCTTTACTACTATCTCTGGCAGCTTGTTCTAGACACTCAGCACCCTCTGTGAGAAAAAATTGCCCCTCTGGAATCTTTTGTATCTCTCCCCTTTCACTTTAAATCTATACCATATTATTTTAGACATATTATTTAGTGACGAAACAGGAGCTTGCCACTGGCCTCAAAATAGTCGCACTGAAAGATCCAGTGACCTCTCTAGCAAAAATTTAATCTCTAGTGTTACTTAGTAGTAATGCATCTGATTGCAGCATTCTACACTGGGCATTCCCAAAGTGGAGCCCGAGAAATGTCATCAAATAATTCAAGCCAAACACTGAAGGATTTTCAGGTCCACAAACAGAAAACAAATGTCAATAAAATAAAATCACTTAGATTTTGTTTGCGTGGACAGACTTGATTTGCTTCCCCATCTATTAACAGTGGTGTGCTTTGCAACACTTTGTGATGTGATTTCAATTTCCCATTAATGACCCCACAGCAAACTCAAGATGGAAAAAATTCAGAGCATAAATTTATTTACAAGCGTTCAAAATGCAGTAAGGGGAGATTACCATGCAGTCCCCTGTGCATTCGTACAGAAGGGATAGAGAAAAAAAGATGTACAGGGCACAAAAACCGCCAGAAAATAATTATTGTTTTGCATGAGTGCACTATCCGTATCAAAGTCCAATGATGAATTCCTTTACAAAGGTTAGCATGCTGAATTGCTGCTGGATAATTAACTTTTTCAGTAGAGATGATCTCCACAATGATATAGGCCACACAGATGAATCCTCCTTGTAGGTAATTATGCAGAAGGTCAACCCTAGTAGAGAGGGTGGGCAGGCATTCAGCCGGACAGGGCTTATTTTCTGTAATGCTGGTAGGTAGATGGAAAAATGGCAGACTAAGATTTTTCAGTACCACAAGGTAACATAACTGGTTCACTAGCTAGGAGCTTACATGAGTCACAACCGCCTCTCCATTCCAGCATTTACAAAGAATGTTTGACAAAGTTGTTAATATTCTAACCATTAAATTTTAAAAGGGAGGTTGTGGGGTCCTAGTTGACAAATCCAATCCAATGGCAAGGCTTGGCTTATGAAATGTCTTTATACAATTTCTTTTGAATTTGGTCTCAAGTCTGGAGTGAGGTGGGGTCATTAGGCTCTCTTCAGAGATATGAGATATCAGTTTCTACAAAACTGTCATCTTAGCCGGTATTGTTTGAGGGTTGTCTTTGGTCAGTTTTTAAAATTTTAGAAATTAGCTGTGAAAATGTCAATATATTTATAGAAATATAGAGTGAAAGGTTCTAGTCCCCTGACAGTTCTGAAAACAAAAATTTTAGAACACTTTATTAAAGAAAGCAAATGTATTATTTATTATGGGTGGCACAGTGATTAGCATGGCTGCCTCTCAGCGCCAGGGACCTGGGTTTGATTCCAGCCTTGGGTGACTGTGTGGAGTTTACATGTTCTCCCTGTGCCTGCATGGGTCTCCTCCGGGGATACTCCAGTTTCTCCACAGTCCAAAGATGTGCAGCTTAGATGCAGTATCCAGGCTAAATTGCCCCTTAGTATGTCATGATGTGTAGGTGAGATGGATTAGTTGAAGGGATAGGGTAAGTAGGTGAGCCTGGATGAGATGCTCTTTTGAAGAATCAGTGTAGACTTGATGGGCTGAATGATCTCCTTCTGCACCGTAGGTATTCTATGGATTTAACAGCAATTACTACATTATTTTTTTCAAGACCAGTTCTCTTGTTCATCAATCTTTATTAAAATCCAGCCCAGTAATTCAGCTAAGTATTCACATTAAGTGAGCCCTTTTACTGTTGTTTGGATAATTTAAACAGCCAACAGCCAATAGCAAATTTAGTCATTTTCTGTATTTAACCCAAGTGGTATGATTTTCAGAAAGAAGTCAGAAAGATTTTCAGTAAGGTGTTTGACAAGGTTCCTCATGGTAGACTGATAGAGAAGGTGAAGGCGCATGGGATACAGGGCCAGGTATGTAGATGGGTCGAGAACTGGCTCGGGAGGAGGAGACAGAGGGTAGTAGTGGAAGGCTCTTTTTCCGACTGGAAGCCTGTTACTAGTGGAGTGCCACAAGGCTCGGTACTAGGTCCTCTTCTATTTGTGGTCTACATAAACGACTTGGAAGTTGGGGTAGGTGGTGAGATCAGCAAATTTGCTGATGACACTAAGATGCTTGGATTGGCGGGTACAGAGGAGCAATGCCAGGCAATACAACAGGACATAGACAGGTTGGTAGACTGGGCAGATAGATGGCAAATGGAATTTAATCCGGATAAATGCGAGGTGATGCATTTTGGCCGGAAAAATGTAGGAGAGTTATAGGATAAAAGCTAAAACTATTCGGAGTATAGAGACGCAGAGAGACTTGGGGGTGCAGGTTCACAAGTCTCTGAAGGTGTCTTCACAGGTGGAGAAGGTGATAAAGAAAGCGTATAGTATGTTAGCTTTCATAGAAAAGGGGATAGAATACAAGAGTAGGAGTTTGATGTTGCAATTGTATAGAACGTTGGTTAGGCCTCACTTGGAATACTGCGTCCAGTTCTGGTCGCCGTACTATCGGAAGGCTGTGGAGTCCTTGGAGAGAGTGCAGAGGAGGTTTACCAGGATGCTGCCTGGTATGGAAGGACTGTCTTATGAGGAACGATTGAATAGACTGGGGTTGTTTTCCCTTGAAAGACGTCGGCTTAGAGGGGATCTCATAGAGGTGTATAAGATTAGAAGGGGTATAGATAGAGTAAATGGAGGTAAACTTTTTCCACCTTTAGAAATGGATAGGACGAGGGGTCATGGCCATAGGGGGAGGGGGGCTATGTATAGGACGAATATTAGAGGGCAGTTTTTCACACAAAGGGTAGTGGGGTGTGGAATGCACTGCCGAGTAAGGTGGTGGGAGCAGGCACGCTGGGGCTGTTTAAGGGTCTCTTGGACAGCCACATGAGCGGTATGCAGATAGAGGGATATAGTAGGACTGTTTAACTATGACTTTTTTTTTCCACAGGTAATTCGGTCCAACTTGACCAACAAGGAGCATGCATTCGGCAGGTGGTGCGAGGACAGCTCTTGGATGTTGATTCATGGGTTGCCTGGTGATTCATGTCGTAAATGAGTGCTTTATCTGGACCATCTGAAGGGCACCATGACAGCTCAGTGACTATCGCTGTAGCTGTGCAGACAGTTGGAATTGGGCCGGTTTCTGCAGGAGTTTGCGCGTTCTCCCCGTGGGTTTTCTCCGGGCGCTCCGGTTTCCTCCCACATCCCAAAAAATTCGCTCTTAGGCTGATTGGGAAACAAATTGTCCCTATATTGAGATTCTTCCATATTAGGAATAACCTAAAATTAGAATAGGAAAATGGAATTGTTACTATAAAGTTATGACGGCAGCGTGGGCTCGTTGGGCCGAAGGGCCTGTTTCCCGTGCTGTGTTGCTCTAAAAAAAAAGTCCATGGTCCAATGAACAACAGTTTCTTGACTCCATCAATGCTAATCTGTTTTCCTTCTGCATAGAAATACGTGATTTTTGTCAGTACTCAGTTACTAAATCTGCAATAAAATCTACCGTAATGGTTATTAATATGTTACAGAAATTTAATCTAAATAAGCCTAATGATCATCAGATTGCTGTAATCCAACAAATGGAAAATTTCCCAAGGTCTACCAGTTTTTTCTCCTCCCCACAACAACCTACTTGAAGACACACACTCTTCTGCCTTAAAAATTTATCCCATTTGCCACTAATGCACAGTGTTGCACAGGGACCATCTACAAGTTGCACTGCAGGAACTCATCAAATCTTTTTTGATATTACCTCCCAAATCCTTCATTGTTGATGGATCAAGTGCTGGAACAGACTACTGAACACCATTGTGGGTTCAGTGCATCTCTCACGCTCTGCAGTGGTTAGTGAAGGCCGCTTATTGCAACTTGTAAGAAGTCTCATAACACCAGGTAACCTTCTCCAGGGCAGTTGAGGGTGCGCAATAAGTACTGGTTTTGCCCTGGAATTTGCATTCCTTAAAAGAATTAAAACAAAACTTCTCCACTTTTTGCAACATTTATTTACCACACCAATTAGCTTGTTTTACTCATGTTAGATACTTTAATTTAATAACGTGTTTATTCTGTTGCAACTGTTGCCTCATGTCATCACCTTAGTTGCTTTTGGAAAACTTAAAATTTATATTTAGTTCTATATTTGCATCATCTTTATAGTTGGTGTTAATCTCCTTTATCATTTCAAGCATTGATAATATATTCCATTGCAAAAACCCTTTCTAATTATATGTATAATCGCTATTAAAAAGAGGCCAAATTTCCTTTGGCAAATTCAACCAGATTACTGTTTTGTATTCAAGAGATTGTTCGTTTTAATGCAGAAGCCCAAATTTTCAAAATTCCACATCATCTTCCATTTTCTCCATGTCGTCTTGAAATTGATTTTTGTCCTCCTAGGGAGGAAACAGCTCGATAGAATCCACGGAATTCCTACAGTCAGAGGTAATTTGGCCCATCGAATCTTCCCCAACTCTGAGCGTTTTAACCAGGGCCACCCCATGCCCTTTCCCCGTAACCTCTCACATTTACTCCGCTAGTCCCCTAACCTACACATTTTGGCCACTTTAGGAGCAATTAAGGATGGCCAGTCCACCTAAACTCATCTTTGGAGAGTGGGAAGAAACAGATAATGCACAGGAAACCATAGTCACGAGGAGAACATGCAAACTCCATATAGTCACCCAAGGCTGGAATCGAACCCATGTCCCTGGCACAATGAGGCAGCAGGGCTAACCACTTTACTATTGTGCTGTGCCAGCTTGGAAATTGATGCTGATCAGCTCCAGGAGCCAACATGCTTGTGCCATTATTCTATTTTATTTCACCCTCAGCCCAAACTGGGTCAAAAGAAGTAGTAATTCATTCCTAAGCAGAATTTAGCACTTATCAAATATTAAATCTGCTACAGTATGTTCTGTGCCACAAAGTTGTCTGTGTTGAGGCATGCTGACAATGTGTTGGATGGTACAGTGGTTAGCACTGCAGCCTCACAGCGCCAAGGGCTTGAATTTGATTCTCGACTTGGGTCACTGTATGTGCGGAGTCCACACGTTTTCCCTATGTCTGCATGGGTTTGCTCTAGTTTCCTCCCACAGTCCGAAAGATATGCTGATTAGGTGCATTGGCCAGGTTTGTACTCATTGGAGTTTAGGCTGAGAGGGGATCTTATAGAGACATATAAGATAATGAAGGGGATGGATAGGGTAGAGGTTGAGAGACTCTTCCCGCTTAAAGATAGTAGCACTAGAGGGCACAGCCTCAAGACGGGAGGGGGGTGCAGTTCAGATCAGAGTTCAGGAGGAATTTCTTACGCAAAGGGTAGTGAACCTTTGGAATTTTCTGCCTGTTGAAGTGGTGGAGGCTTCCTTGCTGAATATATTGAAGTCAAGAGTGGATAGGTTTTTGATTGACAAGGGAATTAAGGGATACGGGGAGAAAGCGGGAAAGTGGTACTGAACCACTGCAGATCAGCCATGATTTTATTGAATGGTGGGGCAGGCTTGAGGGGCTGGATGGCCTACTGTTCCTATTTCTTATGTTTGCCAGCACTATTTGAGAGAAAGGTTAGTAAAACTGGAATCTCAAAGAAACAAAAATGCATGTTTTGGATTTTGCCTCTATGCATATGGTATTGGACCCAATGATGCTGAACCATTCAGTTACAGTTCATGGTATTTTTGTTGAACCTAAGAAGCCCTATGTGCATTGTGATGTGGCTTTGAAGGATAAATATCCAAATACTTGTTTTGCTCTGAATTAATTTTCTTCATTTCCTTTGTCTTGCATCTCAATACATTGCCTAAACCTTTTGCCCTCTGAATTTTCAATTTTCAAAACAAAACAAAACAAACACACAAACACCCCCCCACCACCAAAAAAAACAACCCCCCCCAAAACCAACCACACAAACCCAACCCCACAAACACCAACAACCAACAACACCACACCCACCAACAACACAACACCAAAATTTTGTTGCCAACATTTGGACTAAAATAACTATAGTAACCAGGTTCAGAAAAAAAACAATGTTTCTATTGTGTGTGTGTTCATGTCACAAATTTGCTTGCCATTGACAATGATTCTTATCCTGTCGTGCTTGTCAAACAGAATCAATGTGCTGAATGAACTGACCAAAGTTTATTTTATTACATTTTAATTTCATTCAGTATTTAATACTGCAATTGTGCGAAGGGCTGGGAAGTGGAATAAAGCAAAACATGTTATATAAATGCAACTACAAAATGCTAGAATTTGGACGTGAATTCCAAGTACAATCAACACTGTCCCACAGTGGAATTCCAATCAGTTATGAGTCCTTGCAAATACCTGTAATACATTATTTTGTCAAGAAAATTGGGACAAATTTATTTCAAACTTACTTTAAGCAATTAGGAGAATTGTGTAGTTATAGTTTTAATTGTCACTTAGTGTTCTGTGCTCTGAGATCTTCCTGAATATGTGCTAGCCTGATTTTGTGCTGTATATAAATTCCAACTATGATTTCTAACTGTATAGACCACTACAACACTTCCCAGCCTGGGCTTGATGAACTTATTTCAATACTATTCTTTCCTCCAACAAGCGTGCAGCTACGATGAAGTGGGATGTCCTCAAGTGCAGAATTGTGTCTTTTTTAGGGGTGTGACATAGAATGTCATAATAACAAGACGCATAATCTTGTGCTGTGCGTGTGTGTCTGGTTTATGAATGTGCATATGTGAAGCTAAAAAACCACCACACTATTGTCTTGTCTTGTTCTTTCAGTGCTGTGAGGATTGATGAAGCCTGGCCTGTTTTTACTCTCTGTGTTTTTCCTTGTCTTTTTATTCCCTCCTCATCCTCATTGCACTCTACCATCAAACCCTTCATCTCTCAGATCAGCGAGAAGGTTGGTCTCTTTCACTTCTTATCCACCTACGCCACGCCAAATGGACTGTCCTATAGTGAAACAGAGGAGAGCTGGGGTTTCTGGCTCCCTGCCAGACATGGCCTAGCCCTACCTGTTGGAATCTAATGACTTTCTGCTTAAGTGTCTTTAAAACCTCGCGGAAGTGTCAGCGTGCTGCATGTTAATGTTTGTTTCTATTCTCCATCACTGGCTCTGTTCTGTGCCATGAGGAGAATTTTATCCTCTCTGCTTCTTTCATAGTTGGTAGCTGGAGCCCTAATATTTGAAACCATAACCCCAATTTCACTCGCAGCTTTCAAAATTGTTCAGATATTTGTTCAGATTTCATATTTGATCATCACAAATTTTCAAATTTTATATATTGAATCATCCATTCTTCAATTATGTTGTGTCTTATTTACCATATATTTTTGGAATTTTTAGTCAATCTCAAAAAACATATCTATGCTAGACACAAATTATTTTATAAATACCTATATGTTGGTATTCTAAAATATTAAAATTGTCAATCATTCATATATAATGAAGTGACAGTGTCTAGAGTAAATAACAACAGAGAATGCTGTGTACGCTTGGGAAATTAGTCAACATCTGTACAGATAGAAAGAGATACTGCATCCACAGTATTTTGCTTGTGTCTAAACTGGAGCTTTTACCAAATGTAATTTGCTGTTACATTACAAATTGTAGTGGTTAAGAAATAATTACTTTTGTTTGAAATGTAGCCCTTCCCTAGTACAAATTCACTGGGGTTTACTGAAATTCTAATTGATTTTAAGATAGCTAGGATTTTCAATAGTGTCCCACTCCAGTTCTCTTTATGCATCATTTTATAAAACAGTAAAAAAAAATTTTGCAAGGAGTGAGATGTTATTATGATCCTTGATTGGAATGTTCAAATCTAGACTAAAACTCTGTTTAGAAAAGAACCAAGCGTATCCATGGATTCAGAATGAGTTTGCTTATTTTCAAATATCTCAAGTTTTGATTTGCATATTTACATCGGAGAATGTTTTGATCAGATCCTGTTTCAGATAGCATAATTAACTGTTTGTATGTCCTGTGGATGTAATACAAGAGCTGGAGTATGAGAGAATACTAAACTGTACATATGGTTGAAAAGAGCCAAATTAGGAAAAATTCTATACTATTTCAGACTCCTCTCTCCAAAGCTCCAGCAATACAAAACCGCCTGCATCATTGTTACTGATATTTTTCCAGATAATATTTTGGCTAAATTTTGTGGGAGTATTGTGCCCTAAAATTGAAAGGCTAAGATCCAGTATTTTGCACATCGTAGCTCATACGATACATGTTCTCTTGTCTCCCACAGCAAATATGTTTTTGGTGGGGAGGAGGCACATAAAACATGATGGGAATAGGCCATCACCTTCTCACCCACTCCTGATTGAGTCTCCATAATATAGGGGCTGCCCACCTTCCTTCTGAAGCCCTTAAATGGCCAATTAAATTTAAAACATCCCCTTGTTTTCGTCTCACTGTAGAGTGAGAAAATGAAGAAGTACATATCTCGGCAAAATTGGTTAATATCCTATTGTCTACTTTGGAACCTCCAAACCTTTCAGGGTGGCGGGTGCATGGAATCGGCTGCCGGCAGTGATGGTGGAGGCGAATTCAATAGGGTCTTTTAAGAGACTTTTGGATGAGTACATGGGACTTTATAAGATAGACGGTTATAGGTAAGCCTAGTAGATAGTGATATGTTCGGCGCAACTTGTGGGCCAAAGGGTCTTTTTGTGCTGAAGCTTTTCTATATTCTATGTTCTATCACTGCAGTCACTCATGTCAGGATATCTTTTGGATTTAATTTTGGAAAGTGAAAGCGATACTAACTTTTTTAAGCTTATTTTGTCCTCCCACTTGAATCATTTGCAACATCAGTTAAACACATTTATTTCATTAGGGCAAAGCAAAAATCATGGACATTAAATCTTTCCTTGAAAATTGGTTTGGAGGTCAATGGAGGAATGATATTGGTCTGATTCAAAAGCATTAAACAATATCACCTACCAACATGAAAGAGACAGAAAAATTAATAAATGTTGTATGTTAATGCTATGGTGAACGTGAGTCAGAGCACGTCGCATTATTAATTATTTTTTCCCCTCCCTTTATTTCTTCCTTTGTGAATTTGAGGATAAATTATTTTTTATAAATTCTTGCATGCTGTTCTTGGAAGAACTTGGATCTTACCTTCGCATACTGATTTGCATTTCATTTTATACATGACATCCAATAAATGGAAATATCACCAATGCTGCAGTCTCCATTTAACAATGTTCAAAAGAGATTGACTGATGCATGGTTTTGATATTACTACCAATACTGATAGCTGAAACCTTCACATCAGTCAACAAGGTTAAACAGAAAAGGAAAAGGTGGTGCAGGATTGAAAGATTTGGAAATGAAAGGCTCCAGCTGCATTGCAATGATAAACTTGTCATTTGTATTTGAAAATATAATCTGGTTTGTTATACTAGTCTTTTGGGGCAAAAGCTTCCTCTGAGTGCTTCTGTTGATTGAAGCAGTTTCAAAACCATTGAATCTTAACCTTTTTTGGCCAAAATTTTAAATTACTTTCAAAACATTTTGGCTCCCTTGGTCCTTTGTGCAGAATACCATGATTGGCTATAAGCAAAGTATTGGTATAATAGTGACACCAGTATCGGTCGAACCTGAATTTAAGTGGAACTGGGATGGATGCAAAAAAAATTCTAATGCTGAAACTAATTAATAATGCGGTGATTTGGACATGTGGTATGTTAGCAGATAGCAACTAGCTTTTCAGAGTAATTACGAAGAGTTGAGGAGATGTCATTGCACCTAGCTAGATTAAACTGTTTACTCAATATCTTTGATTTGATGGATAGTTTTGTGAATAAAATGTAATATTTATAATTTCGTCAAGTGCTGCATTGCAAATTTGCCTACTCAATTCATGCTGACATTTGTAGATAAGTGAAACAATGGACAGAATTCCCCCCAAAAAATTCCGAACTGTCATAATGGCAAGAATAATGGAGTGACCCATGCCAGTATCTGTGGTGTGCTCTGCATTGTAATTATCCCCCGCTAAAACCACTGTGTTGGAGAGTTGGGAGTTCTGCGCTGAAACACACCAGTGATTCTCACCTCTTGAGTGTTTGGGTGCCATTTTGCAAGGGCACCCTGATCTCAAAGTGCACTAAAAGACTCCCTTGTGCACCACAGATATCGGGGTTTCTTCTCTGTCTCCCTTCCTAGCCCCCCCTATCATTGCTTCCGCTCAGGTCCTACCTCCTCGGCACAACTGTTGGCGCAATGGTGGTAACCAACTGGTATATTGGTAGCACCAACTAGCATCACCAGCCTGTCCAGTGGGCATTGCCCATCCATACTCCTAATCTCCCCAGGGCTTCAATGGCCTCCAAGACCCCCTGGCATGACCATTGTGCCAGGTCTCTACTGTGGACACCAGAGGCCTTTATCTTCAGTCTAACTTCTGTGGTGGGAAATTGAGATTATTTTCATGAATTGTCATATTAAGTGATACTTTGATTGTTCCATGTGATTGGTGGAAATCCAAAGGTGCCTTATAAGTGTAAATTTATTGATTAAAAAATATTGAGTAACTGTCAGTATAATAAGGACAATGGAAATCTTGACACTAGTTTAGTTCAACTGTTATGGAATCAGGTACAATATCTACTAATTCTGTGTAGAAATTGAGCTGCTATATTTTGAGAACATAAAAGAAGGCACCAAATGAAAACAACTTTTGTGGTCGTTATATTTCCTTACACTGGTGAAAATGAAGAACTATTTTTGTATGGAAGTATAATTTGAATATCCATCCCCGTTCCGAAACTAATATCTAGTGTTTGTGACAGTTCCATAGCAAGGCAAAACTAGACACCTGTGACATTAAGTGTGAAATTTTATGGCATGCTTTATTCTAGTGCATGTCTGTTGGTTTTGTATGTGTGAAAGTTTGTGCAAACCATTTTGTTTCGCATTTGACTGCAGCAGCTCTTTCTTCCTTCTTACTCTGGTTCATTGACTTTTCCTTACATTAACCTGCATGAGAGCTGTAAGCCTGATGCATGCTGATTGAATGTAAGCACACTGCGTTTTTAAGCTTATGAGCCAAGCTTTTGCAAATTGGTCACTGCAAGTTTTCAGTGCAGTGGAAACAAACTCCCCATTATCAACTGTTTACCCAAAAGCTATTATTTTAAAAAGTGGTGTTTCATTTCTGTAAAACAAGACTGATGTGGTCAGAATTTAATAGTCTGGAGATGTTCAGTTTGATAAATCGCCATCATGTTGAAACCATTTCCATTCTCATGAGTAATGGCGGAGTTATTCTAACTACTTGCACATTAAATAGTAACGAAACAAAATATCCAGTGTGGAGAACAACAGTCAAGCTTCATAACACTGCAGCTAATCTAACCCACTCTAGTCTTAACAGATAAAATACTTTGGTGATCATTATGATGTTGCATGAATAATCCAGGTCATGGTATTGCAGGGCACTGTAGCACTAACAAAATGGCGTTCACATGTACTGAAGAATATTTTTGTCCCAGAATATACATCAGTTAACTATATTTCAATGGTACAGAGCTATCTATCATGAAATTTTACTTGTAGTATATTAGCTATTATATCTGGTGTCATCAGGATTGGATTAACAGAACATTTGTGATTTTTAAACAGTATGTTGGCATAAGATCCCAAATTGCAAATTGGCAGTTGCAGAACCCCAAACACCACCCACCTTAAAAGAGTATTTCTCATCATGTTTGATTTTTCTCCCATTGCAGCTTGTAGTGAAGGATGGTCTGGACTGGGTGATTAATTCACAACATGTATTGTCATTTTGTGAATAGCCAGCAGTGGCACAGTTTCAGCAGGGTGAGGTATCCAGTTCTTTTTTCTCCCCTCTTCCTATCCTGAGACACAGAGGACAATGCAGGACTATAGCAGTCTTGGAAAGAACGATTCGCATGAAACTAGCTGAGCTGGGCAAGGTCAGGTGATGAATACTTCTGTAACAAAGACAAACCAACAAGTAACTTAGACCTGGTACTTGTAGTACTTGCATACCTGATTGATATGTGCTGAAGCCCATATTGCACAGACCTTGATTATTTGCCAAACAAAATTATGCTGGAAATTTTCTCTCCAGAAAAGATAGCAGGTGCATAATTTTACAAGGGCATTATGCTTACACAAATATTTCTTACACAAAAACTGCATCAACCTTAAATTTAACCATTCAAAAGCAAAACCAATAACATTTGAGAGTAGTTTTTTTTACATTTAGCTAATGGTTTGAGTTACAATTATTGTGTAAAATTGAAAGAACAAAATTTTCTCTGGCCTACCTTGCTGGTTTCCAAGATGCTTATTGATTCATAACAGATTGACTTCCATTGTACTTGTAAGATTAACAATATCCTGTTAGATAATAATGCACTTTGTACCCTCATCACCTTTGAGTATTTGTCACAATTTGGTTGTAATACAAAATAAACTGTGTTATTGGAGAGAGTTTTTGTACATTATGACCTGGCAATATTGAAAATGTTGGGTAAAGAAGTTTCAGCAACACACCAGCCAGCAAAATCTCCTCTTCCTCTTGCTAGACTTCCATTTGATTCCCTCCAATGTCATAGTTTGAATTTGGTATTTTGAATTGATATTATTTTTTATTTCTAATTAAAATCTAATTTGACATTTTTCCCAAGTGAATTCCCACATTCTGTGACAATTATTTTTAAATAATGCCTGATAAAATTAAAAGCAATATAAAATTTGAAGGGATTTTCAAATTTCTGTTTTTAAAATATAATTTGAAAAATCACATGTATTATTCAATGTATTGGTCAAATATCTATTTAGTGTTATATTACTATTCTTCAGAAGGTTTTGTTACCAATTTAATTATGTAACAAAATTTGAGAACAAAATTGTATTGTAGAAATCTTTCCTTTTGGTAGGATTTGTCAGGGCATGTATTTTGTTGAAAATTGCCATGACATTTTAAAATATAACTATTGAGTCATGCATTTTTAATTTTATGGGGTTTCTTTTACACAAATTTGGGAAGAACATAATGCATACATAGTAGTAAACAATCATTCTTCTTGTTTCTACTTTTTGCTGTTCTTCACAAGTGTTTAGCCCTGTGAACAGTGTAAAAATGATACTAAAACCTGTCCGGGAAGAACTGGGTTATTCCGCATTCTGGATTTGGAGAAATGATACATTGTTGTATTCCTCATTACATGTTCTTATGCTTGATGCCATAAATGAAGCTTATGGAAGGATTACCATGCTGCTACGCTTATGATATGAGAGCGGACATTGTTCCTGCAGCTCCATATGAGAGTTATGAAAGTTAGTTTAGCTGCCTACAGTTTAATTGCTTCCCCATGGACAATGTAAACTGGCGTGCAAATCACTCTGGCATTTTCCCATTGTCAACACTCCCTCTCATTGTATACAGCAGGTAAACTGAAAAAAAGAAAATTAGAAAATAATTTGCATTATCATTTGTTGTTTTTACCATATCATCAAAACAGACCACTGTAACAAATCGATTTATCCAAAATTGAGAGGAGTCCCTAATATTTATTATTGCCGTTTTAGTTTAAATAGTCATGGCTTAAAAGGATAGCAACTTTACTTTTTGATCCATTTTCTTTTTTAAATACAAGTTATGATTCAGATGCAGGCTGTTTTCTTTCGCTCAATCATATATATCCAAATGGAGGAGAAGTCTGTTTTGTGCTTCTGTTTTCTCATGCAGGTTTAATTTACAGCACACACTAAATACTGTTGTCTGGTGCTTGTATTATGTAAGCATTGGCCATATAGATTTTATTTTTACTACTGCAGTTTACTTTCAAAATGAAGCAGCTGATATTAACCTGGTACCTTGGTGTGGTGGGTGGATGTGGCTTGTGAGCCCTGCATGGTAATAGTTGAAATACTTTTAGTATTTTTGATACTACCACATATATCTTCCTTTTCAGTGCGCCGAGTTCCCCCTCGGTTCTCTATCCCACCCACTAGCCATGAAGTGATGCCAGGGGGCAGCGTTAACCTCACCTGTGTAGCTGTGGGGTCACCCATGCCCTATGTGAAATGGGTGACTGAAGCAGTAGAACTCACTTCAGAAGAGGACATGCCTATTGGACGGAATGTTCTGGAGCTGGTTAACATTAAAGAATCTAAGAGCTACACATGTGTTGCCATGTCTTCACTGGGTGTTATTGAGGCAACGGCACAAATAACAGTTAAAGGTAAGTCACACAAGTTCACCTGACCTAATTAATTAGGTAAATACGTTATTAATATTTATTTCCTCTCTGCTTGTTCCCTTCACTCACAAAAATGGGTGTGTTGCATCTGTTGTCCTATTTATCTGTGCCCAAAAATAACTTTCTCAATAGCTTCACAGAAATATCTCCTAATCAAGTTCACAGTGTGTGAATGTCTTTCTGAGTTTGGTTTGTTCTTGTTAATGTCCTGAAGGCAATATTTGTCTTTTGAATATGATGTAATTGTAATTTGGCAGTATATGTTGCCTGTGATTTAAGGTGCATTAGGTATTTTTACTTCCTTCATTTGCTGTTAACTACTAGATTTTAAAATTTGATTGGTCAGTTGTTGAGTAATTGAAGTGCAAAATGTGTTTGCCTAGTTACTGAGCTTATTCATTTGTAAGTTTAGGTTGTGCTTTCTGATAACTTTACTATGTCTCACTATTTGTGCATTCTAGCTTTACCAAAGCCACCTACAATGACGAGCGTTACAGAGACAACTGCTACCAGTGTTACACTGACATGGGAATCAGGAAATAGTGAAATGATACCATACTATGTGATTCAGTATAAACCAAAATCCTCTGATGGAGCTTTCGAAGAGGTGGATGGAGTCGCCACCACACGATACAGTATTGGGGGTCTCAGCCCATACTCAGAATATGAATTCCGAATCATTGCAGTAAACAATATAGGTCGAGGCCCTCCCAGTGAAATAGTCGAAACCCGGACAGGCGAGCAGGCTCCATCCAGCCCACCTTTAAAAGTTCAGGCACGCATGCTGAGCGCTAGCACCATGTTAATCCAGTGGGAGGAGCCAGAAGAGCCAAATGGACAAATTCGAGGTTATCGGGTTTATTACACTACCGATTCTAGACTTCCCCTGAATATGTGGTACCTACATAACTTGGATGATAGTCGTCTAACAACCATTGGTAGCTTAATAACTGACACCACATACAGCATCCGAGTGTTGGCATTCACTTCGGTGGGGGATGGACCAACATCTGAAATTATACAAGTTAAAACAAAACAAGGAGGTGAGTTACAAGACTTCCTTATTGTGGCTGTATAACAATTTCCATTTTGAAAATCAAATGAATTAAAATGAGTTGTCTCAATAAAGCTCTGTAAATTGTTTTAGCAATTAATCTCTAGGAAAATAATATTAGGGTAGCTTAGAGAATTTATACACATATAGACTATAGTTTTACCCAAGTTTACATAAAAGATATGAAAATCTCTTCCGACATCAGAAGTCCTACGTGACGTAAGTTTGGTCTAGTTTCAAGCAAGCAATCAGTGCATGTAACTCTCTAAGCTAAACTAATCACAATCGTACCAATCATTTGAATTTTTGTGGAAATTATACTGTTACAGTAGTGGGTTTTGTTAGATTGGATGAGGTGCTTTGATGGGACAATCTAGAGCGAGCTCCATTGTTCCTAGTTTTAGTTTTAAGTATCTTTGAGTTCTTGAATTTTGTTTATCAGTTCTTTATGTTGCTTCTTCAGATGTAGAGGACTCATTTTTGGTATGCCTTCATGGGTATTTGCAGTCCAATCGTACAAATTATACTACTTAATCAGTACACTTAGCCATTTAGTTAATAGACTTTTTTAAATTCATTCATGAGTTGTGGGCATTGCTGTTTGGGCCAGCACTTATTGCCCATCCATGAGTGCACTTAAAAGTCAACTACATTGCTGTGGATCTGGAGTCACATGAAGGCCAGACCAGGTAAAGACAACAGTCTTCCTTCCTGAAAAGATATTGATGAACTAGATGGATTTTCCCAACACTCAACATTGGTTTCACAGTCATTGTTAGATTTTTAATTCAGATTTTTATACAATTCAAATTTCATCAACTGTCATGTGGGATTCAAACCCCAGAGCATTACCTTGGGTCTTTGGGTTACTAGTCCAGTGACTATATTACTGAGCCACTGTGTAGGGAGTTACACACACTGATTTTAAATAGATTGGAATTTTGTATAGTTTATACTAAAAGATTGAATATAGGATTGTTTCCTTCGTTGTAAACAATTGTTTATTCTGGATTTGTTTCTTCTTCAGTTCCAGCTCAACCAGCTGAGTTCCAAGCTGAAGCAGAGTCTGATACCAGCATTGCACTTTCCTGGGTGTTACGTCCGCAAGAGAAAATCATTAAATATGAACTATTATATTCTGAGGGCATCGATGGCAAAGAGGTACATTGGAGTTCAAATTTATAGAATGAATCATAAGGGAGCGTACAAGACTCCAACTGAGTTAGTTAGTGACAGATTTACGAATGATCCCTATAGTGTTCTGCACCATTTCAGTATAATTTAGGGATTAAACAACTGCCTTGCTTCCATCTTATCTATGTCCTTCATAATCTTGTAAGTTTCCATAACATCTCCCCTCATTTTTCTGAATTCCAATGAGTATAGTCCCAGTATCTCTCCTGATAAGCCAACCTCTTAACTTCTGATTCAACTTAGTGAATCTCCTCTGCACCCCCTCCAGTGCCAATATACTTTTTGTAAAGTAAGGAGACCAAAACTGCACACAGTACTCCAGGTGTGGCCTCACAAGCATCTTATACAGTTGCAACATAACTTTGCTGTTTTTAAGCTCCATCCATCTAGCAATGAAGGACAAAATTCCATTTGCCATCTTAATTTCTTGCTGCACCTGCAAACCAGCTTTTTGTGATTCATGTACAAGGACACCCAGGTCCCTCTGCACAGCAATTTTTTACCATTTAAATAATAGTCCTGTAAACCTCTGAAGAAAAATGTTGCAGGAATTTAATGTAATTTTAAATAAAAGTTTTGTAATCTCACTGAAGTTCATGAGGATTGTGAAATAATAGTGAATGTTACTTTGCTTCTGCTCTGTTTAATATAACAGTGGGTCCAGATGTTCAATTACTGGCTTGTCAGAGACCAGATGTATGACCAAGGTGCACGTTGTCCCAATAAATCTCCCTGAAGTTTGAACTTCCAATGGGCAAATCCCACAGTGGAAGTCTGCAACTCTGAGTTGGAATTGAAGACTTTGGGCAGATCCGTGCAATTTGCCCTGGATAGTTAAAAAAAAATCCTAGACTTAATTACTGGATATCTATAGATCTGACTCTTATCATACGCACTGACCCCTTGACTACCTGTCCTGGCCCAACTCACCTCACCTGCCTACCACCTACCACCCTATCCATTCAGTTGCATTCACTTTGGGCGTTTAATCTCATAGTACAGTAAGTGCCATAAAACAGACCATTTCTTACCTTGCCTACAGTACTGTGTTAGAATTCTCCAAGGGATGTTATGCTCCCCAATTCTAGAGAAACCAGGCAGAGAAGACCTAGTAAGAATGTAGAGCAGTGGCAAAAATTCAAGCACTTGGAAGAGATACATAATTCAAAGGAGTGGTCACATTTTATCAATTGGATTCTTTTTAATATAAAGATGTGTGCTAAACAAAGCAAATACAACTGGCATGCATTTAAATTTTGTGAAAACCCTTGACAGTCTTACATCTTGGGGATTAGTAGCTCAAGGTGTGATCGGAGGTTAAACACTGTGTGAGTAAATCATTTAAAAGGAGGACAGATTTTAATATAAACTTTTATTTCTATTAGATTTAGCATTTATTATCTGTTTTCCTAGGTTTCAGAAGCTAAATTAGGTGTCATGTAATCTATATACCAGTAGTTCAACCAAATACAGAAATTATTGGCACTAAAGAATTATCCACATTATCTAAATCCACCACTCACACTAAATGCATCTAAGAATTTGTTAAACTAATATTCTAATTGTACTTTGGCATGTGCAGTGTAGGGTCAGAGAAAATCCCAGCTAAGAGCAATAGATCAATGAATGTTTTCAAAATTTATTTAATTTTTGTTACATTATTTACAGGAACAAGTAATCTTTGACCCTAAATCATCATACACGGTGGAAGGCCTGAAGCCAGACAAAACGTACTACTTCTGTTTGGCTGCACGCTCAGAGCACGGTTTAGGAGCATATACACAAAGAATTTCTGCAAAAACCATGCAATCTAGTAAGTGTTTAAATCTCTACTATGGTTTGTATTGGTTGCAAGTTTAACAAGTGCAATGAATAGGACAGGTAAACCATTGGGAATTGGCAGTACTTTTCAAGTTTGTTTATTGAACAGAATTTTGATCTTGATGTCTTAGGAACCACTCATTAATAGTTGAGTAATTATTCTATTTGCATCAAATAATTTAATGTCAAAAAATAAAAATCGAAATGACAGTGTTTCATTAAATATTGTATCAAAAGTAGAAAAACTGCTAATGCTACACTATAGCGAATGCAGTTTTATGACAAACTAAAACATATTTAGAATAAATGTAACACATTCCAAACCAACTAATCTATTGCTTTTTGATGTTCACAATCTTCAGATTGTCATTTTAATTTGGTTTATCCAGGTAGTGCATTTTTTTTTACTGTGTTGAATTTTGCTGTCATTGTGATATGAAGACTGAGAATAAGTATGGCAGGAAACAGCAAAATGTATAATTTGCTAAGATTGTCAATTTGTATGTATGTATATGTGTATATATATGTGTATGTGTGTGTGTGTATATATAACTGTTCCTGGTGTGTTGTAATGATTGCGTAACTTTTGTGTGGATGGAGCTACCTTTTCGTGTCCAATAGTTGCCTTGGATAGAGATCATTAGCATTCACAAGCTATACCAACAATAATTTTCCTTAGTTCTGTATTTGAATTGAGATGAATAGGGAGGAAAATGGGGGGGTAATGTGAAGAAAAATCTTTTTTATCCTAAAAGTGCTTGTGATCTGCAACTCAAAGCCTGAAAGGGTGGCAAAACTAGATACAATTGTGGCTTTCAAAAGTCATCTCAACAGCATTGCTGACATCAAGCATTGAAAGGGGCCTGTGCACTATTGATAAAATTCCAGTGCATTGCCAGAACATTGGATCATTACCGAGTTAATTGACTACCAGCTACTACAAGGTCGGAGTGTGTCAAGAAGCACTGTGTTCCAAAATACAATGCTTTCCAACTCCAAAGCCATTGGTACAGAGCTAAACAAATTGCAGTTTCGGAATCTCCTGCAGCACGATCACCTCACTATCCATTTATATCCTACCACACTCTCAACTCCATCATGACGCCAAGCTCTTACTCTTGATTCGTATCCTTTTTCTCCAGCCTGTCTTCTTCTTCACAGAGGAAGGTAGCAATTGGATTTGTATGTCCTTTCATAGCTGTTGCATCAACAAAGATTTGTCTATTACTTTCTTACTGTGGTTGAATCTTATTTTGAGCATTAGGTATTTCAGAGGAGGAAAAAAACTCATAATGGTTCAGAAGACAATTTGAGAGAATTATGTGAATCCCCAGAACCCAGACTGCTCAATCACGATAATGGGGTGATGATGCAGTTTTCCATTATACGTGTGGATATGGACATTTTTAATAAAACTTACTCAAAAAATGTGATTTTAAAAGCATGATAGCAGACAGTCAACAGGGACTTTCTGATTTTTGGAGTTTGAGTTGTATTTAAATTTTCTTTTTTCCCAGTCACTTTTATTAAAATATTCTTGAAACATTGTATTAATTTGTTCTCTGCTACAAGTTTTCTCCAGACCTCTTCTTTCTGCAATTCTTTTACTTCTCTAGATCAGTGGTTCCCTCAACTAGTCATCAAACTACATCTGCTTTCCCCTTTAAACCGATTCTCATTCATCTTGCAATAAAACTGTTGAATCAATACGTTTGTTTTCCTTTGTGATCCCACAACTTTCTTACAAAAGTACAAGTTTAGCTATAAGTTACAAGTTTAGCTATAAGTTACAAGTCCAACCACCCAACATTTTACGTTTGGCTTCCATGCACAGGCCTACAGATACCTCTATTGTGAGACATCTTATGATCTCTTAAGACAAGTCTCAAATGGCCCATTTCTTTTTCGTGACTCCTTGGTGTTTATAAAAACCACATCTTTCAGTTCTTGAATATTGCTCATTTATTTAGGAACATGCCTGGGAAATGATCTGTGGCAGGAACACGTTCTCGGTTCCAGAACTAGATCAAAGTAAGAACTGTATGATTTAGCCTTTTGAGCTACTGAAGAGGTTTATATCACCTTTTTTGTCTTTCTGTTATTCTATTGTCAGTTTGCCATTGCTTCTTTCAAGTATTTTGCCTCAACCTTCAAGCCTCCATTTATATCCTGCATATACTTTCTGCTCAGGATGCATCCTTACAATGTTGAAATCATGTCACTTCTTAATATAACATTGTTTTTGATTTAAAAAAGTTAGAATTTCTTGCCTCTCTCAGTATCTTATTCTTCCTCCAGGTCGATAGAATATGCAATGTCAAGTTGGCATCACTTGAGCACTTACTGCTTCATTTGTCTTGATTTCTCTCATTTCGCAATTTTAAAAATTATTTTTAAAGTTTCCTGTTAGTGGCCAAGTATGTGAAATGAAAGAAAAGATTGAGAGTGGGATTTGTAGCCCTTCCTGCCATTGGGATCCTCCAGTCTCCCACCATATATGAACCCCAGCAGCAAGACAGGTGAGCCATGTAAAAATGCTATTGGCATCAACAGGACTGGAAGATTCCACTGGGCCAGCCATGGCGAGCCACCTCTGCTACTGGAAAACACGCTGGGGGAAATTCCCACCCCAATTGCTATTCCTTTAGGATAATGGAAGGCAGGCAGTGAGCAATGGGATTGCTGGCACTTAAAGCTGAGTTGTAAATCAATATCTAGCTGTAATCAGTGAGAAGTTGGCATTTCTAAGGACAGTCATTTCCTGATACTTAAAAACTTATGCATGATTGAGAATAAATCTATTATCGTGCCTTATCCTGGAATATTCCTTTGAGATAGTGAATGGTGCAAATTAAAATGTGAATATTCCTGATCTAATGGTATAATGGAGAGATGATATAGCTTGCTTAGCTCACAGGACCTTCCCAAGTTCGGTCACAGTTAGAATTAATAGTATACTATCAAAATGGAATACCACAAAGTTGTTGCCTTGCTGAGGCCCAGGCTCAACTTTGGAATATGCCAACTAAAGAATATTATTCCACTTTATTATTATGGCCAGGTTTGTTAGCCTTGTTAAGATTTGTGACTAATTGCATTAAATGTACATAGAATATTTACATTTCTATAATCAGTGCGCTGAATTATGCTATTTAAACTGCAAGTAAAGTTCAGAATAATTAATGATGCATTCTCTATAATTAAGGTAGGTATGTGGCATGAAAGTTCAAAGCTTATTTTATGTATTCATTATCCTGCCATAATCTTTTTTACTGTATTTATGCATGATTGAATGTTAACATCTACTAAGTTGAAAATTTTTTAAAGTTTGAATTGTGTTTTAATTTTTTTGTTGTCAGCATGCATTTTTTTTGTTCTAGTGTGTATTTTTAGGTTCATCATTTGACTTCTTATTTCATTCATTATCCTTCATACCCGTCCATTTATTCACTAGCCCCCTCTGCCCCACCTCAAGATGTCCATGGATTCTCGATCAGCTCTACCAGCATTCGGGTAAGTTGGCATCCACCGCCAGCAAACAGTCGTAATGGTGTCATTACCAAATACTCCATTGTATATCAGGCGGTGGATAGTGAGGACAACGTGAAGCATATTTTGGACAACATTGAGGCAGACGCAACCAGCTCACTAATTGAGGACCTAGAGAAATGGACTGAATATCGGGTGTGGGTAAGGGCTCACACCAACGTTGGGCCAGGTCCGAAGAGCACACCTGTGAATGTCCGCACAGATGAAGATGGTAGGTCATTTGAAAATGAAGTTAAATGCCTTCTAATGTTGTGGTACCCCTTTCACCAACTTCCTCGTGAAAACAAAAATTTTACAAAATATTTCAAAGATGTGATTGAAATTCAGATGGAAAGCTGCTATAATTTCTGCAATTGTTTGCTTTATTATAAAAGTTAATTGTATTTTTATGCAATAAAAAGCATTTGAATATCTTCACGCACAAATATTTTATTTCAGACATCTTCATGCAAATTGTATTCAAAACTATCCTGTGTAATTAGTGACCAAGCTATTAGCAAAGGGGTACCACAGTCCTTACATAGAAATTACAGTAATTACATGCTTAATTGTTTAAAAAATATATTTCTATGTTCTTTCATTAATATGTTCATATATACTTGCACAAATGAATCTCACCCACAACAATGACAAAGACAACTTGATCCGTGGAATTCCAGCAAGTGTGTTGATTCAATTTCCACTAAAAGTGATGAGCGTAATAGATGAACTTGAAATCTTGTCCCCCACTTTGTCCTTGATGTCTGATCTTTTCAAGTTGGCCTACCTGAATAGAAAGTAAATTCTAATATTGTTTCAAAATTCATCTTGAGAATTGTGATTTCCAGAGCTTTTGAATATTTGATTAGCTTTATTTACTTTACCTTTTCCTTATGGAATAAAAAAGCTGCAAAAGCACCAGTTTGTCTATCTGTTCCTGAAAACTTATACCTCTCAATCATTCATTTTTTTCAATGACTATCCAATTCTTTCTTATTACACCATGTGCCTTCTTAGTCAGTACATTCCTGATGATCATCACCTTCTATATCCAGCAGTTAAATATTTCTGAATCTTCTTTTCTTAAGCTTGTGAACATATTCCTCGATTCTAAACTTTGTGATGATTTCTAACATTCTTCAGGGTTTATATAATTTTCTCTTCAAGAATGCCTGGATAATGCTATATCTTAGCTTTCTCTTCCCCAGTGTAATTAACTTGAAGCCTTTCAACTTCCTGAGATTGGTTTCAATTTTAGTTACCAAACGAAGACTGAGAGTTCCTTGTTCTTGTTGGTGATGATGAAAAGATATATGGGTTGGAATTTTAGAAGATAGTTGGTAGTAGTGAGGGGGGTGTCGTCAAAAGCCAGAGTTATCTTGGCACCTTGCTAACCAAAAACATGATTTTCTCTTGTGTAGTTGGTTCCAAGCATTTTTCTTGCTTGGTTACTTTATATGCCACCTTTAAGAACTTTCAATGGTTTCAATGTTTGTTTTCATGCTGCTGCATATGATCTTTTTAATCCTTGTAATGTTTCTTGCTAACCTAATCTTTTTTCCTAGCTGTTGTGACTCGTTTCTTAACCTCCTTTACCATATTCATCTTAGTTACATCACCATGCATATACACTAACAACTAATTTACTGACTAAATTTATGTCCCCCTCTCATGTTTTCCCACATCTTTGGCTGGTAGAGTTTGAAATTACCTTTTTCTTTATTGTTAGTTAGAATTACTACTTGAAACTTGTACTGATTTCCACTTTTAATTACTGAATAAATCCTGATATTAGGTATTGTCATTCCTATAAGACTACCTTCTAGCTTAATATTGAATATGTATCTCCCAGCATGTTCTATTCTGATTTCGCATAAAGATTTCGCATTTAGTAGTTTATGAAAATATTGTATTTCAACTACGGCTTTGTACATATAGAGGACAAATTATACTTTATTTTAAACATTGGAGCTACATTGAAAACTGATTAATGTGAATCCTTTATAGAGAATTTACTGATGGTTAAATATATGGAAAGAGAAATTCTATTTCCCAATTGTTCAATTTTTAAAAATTTTAAAAAATTTCTTTCATGGAGTGAGTGTCATTTTCAAGGCCAATGTTTATTGTTGATCCCTAATTGTGTTGAAAAAGTGTTGGTGAGCTATTAACTTTGTCTACGTGTTAAATGTTTACAAATTACTCTCAATCAGTTTAGCTTTCATTGTAACTGTCAATAATATGCAACAGTGCAAGATAACATTATACCACAAATATTACACAATGTGGTGAATGATTCCCAAAGACACATCAAATTGATGAACTTAAACTTCCATCAGACTGATTCCTGAGATGGCAGGACTGACATATGAGGAGAGAATGAGTTAGTTAGTATTGTATTCATTTCAGTGCAGGAAAAGGAGGGGGAATCTCATAAAAATCTATAAAATTCTAACAGACGAGACAGGTTGGATGCAAGAAGGATGTTCCCAATGGCTGATATGTCCAAAACTAAGGTGACAGTCTGAGGATACAGGATAGACCATTTGGGATAGAGAAACTTCTTCACCCAGAGAGTGGTCAGCTTATGGAATTCACTTCCACAGAAAGAAGTTGAAGCCAAAACATTGAAGATTTTCAAGAAGCAGTGGGTGGCATGGTGGCACAATACTGTATTGTGTCACAGTACTGCTGTCTCACAGCACCAGGGACCTGAATGTGATTCCCAGTTTGGGTCACTGTCTGTGTGGAGTGTGCGCATTCTTCCTATGTCTGTTTGGGTTTCATCCAGCTGTGCCAGTTTCCTCCCACAGTCTGAAAGCAATGCTAGCTTGCTAAATTCTTCCTCAGTGTACCCGAACAGACGTAGCAACTAAGGGATTTTCACAGTATCTTCATTCAGTGTGAATGTAAGCCTATTTATGACTAATAAATAAACTTTAGGTATAGCACTTGAGATAAAAGATATGGGAGGAAAGCAGAGTCAAGCCATTGAGTTGGATGATCAGCTATGGTAATGAATGGCAGAACAGACTCGAAGGGATGAATGGCCACCTTCTGCTCCTATTTTCTATGTTTCTTTGTTACTGTTTAGTTATCATATCTGGAACCCCACATAATGCCCCTACTGACAAAAAGGTGGATGTATTTCATTCTCTATCCATTTCCTGATGTCCCAAAGTTTTGAGAGCAAAATTGGTGTTCAGAACTGTACTTTAGGGGATCTGCAGACTCAAAGGTGAAAGTAACTTTGGGAGGTATCCAAAGTAATTAGTTAGATTGTTCTTTAAGGGTAAAACAGATACAGATGTTTTAATTTACTATAGGTGCAAGGCTTGCTGACACGAGGTATTGAGAATCTTGTCCATCTAAATTCTTAGACAACTTCAGCTGCTCAGTAGCCGGTCTGTCTGAAAACTAATGTCCAGCTGTTATTTTGAAGAGACCCAGAACACAGCAAAACATGTTAATTTTGTGTTAAATAGAAAATGCTCCAGATCTAGTTGTAGAGGCAACAACTATGTGGCAATTAATGTTAGCTGCCAGCTGTTTTATTGGAAGCACATATGAATTTAAAAATATCATACGATAAAGTCAGGGAGTTCTTTACAAAGCTTCATAAAAAGACATTGCAATTGCTCATCCAGTAAATGTGCCATGTAATGTAAAACAGAGTCGTCCAAGACTTGCTCACAAGTCACAATAATGGTTGGGTGACAGCTGCATAGTAAAAGTGTCACTGGACTAGTAATCCAGAAGCGCAGGCTAATGGTCTGGAGACATGGGTTGAAATCCCACCATGGCAGCTTGTGGAATCTATATCAAATTAACAAAATCCGGTGATGGTGACCATGAAATCATCATTGATTGTCATATATCCCATCTGATAATGCCCTTTAAAGAAGGCAGTCTGCCATCCTTGCCTGGTCTGGCAATGTGTGACTCCAGATCCACAGCAATCTGAATTGCCCTCTGACTTGGTCTAGGAAGTCACTTAGCTTAAGGGCAGTTAAGACTGGACAACAAATGATGGCTTTGTCAGCGACACTCACATACTATGAAAGAATAAGTAATAACAATTGGCCTTGTATGTCCCAAGGCTATGAAGGGGAAAATTAGCCACTCAATCATTCTCTACTGATAACTGTTGAAAGAGAGCTTACGTGAATGTAAAGTGAGTGCAATGTTAGATTCAATAATAATTAGTGAAATGTTGCACCAACATATTCATTGTCCAGATCATATATGGGGAATACAACTGAAGCATGTTAAATCTATGTGAATAGAAGGAACTATTTAGATATAATATTCAGGTATAAACCCCTTTCCCCACATGTGCTTATCCTCCTGGTTAGATAACTGTTAAAAGTAGGTTCTCACTTTGCAGTATTTCTTATTGACAATTCAAGCCTTGTCTATTGATCGTCAATTGGTTTTCTGTCTGAAATAATTCCACAATACGTATTATTTATATGGGAAGAAAGTTGAAGAAAATTGGAAACAGGGTGATGCTTTATTTTTTCAAACTTTGATATGAATCAGATCCAGTTGGTAAGATTAGTGTTCTATTTTTTTTTAACGATGGTAGGTGTATTCAGAGAATTTCAACTTTTTCTTAAATTGAGTGAATTCTTAGCAGAAAATCTTTACCTTCAGCACAAAGAGACAGATTTTGTGTAGGTGTATTTTTTTGGAGGAAGCTGCGTGTATGTCTTTTCAGAGGAAGATCACCTATTGTTGTAAGTGTGATACCACAGACCATAAGTTTGTTAAATCTTTACATTGAGTGGTAGAAGATGATGCATACTATAAAGTGTAATGCAAAGTAGGGTTTAGGAACTCTTAAATCAATCCTAAAGGAAAATTTAGCAGTTAATATCAATATATTTTGTCATAGTGCCTAGTGCACCACCACGGAAAGTGGAAGCAGAGTCGGTGAACTCAACAACAATCAAAGTCACTTGGAAACCCCCAGTAACAAGCAAACAGCATGGACAGATCCGTGGGTACCAGGTCACTTACGTGCGTTTGGAAAAAGGGGAACCACAAGGACAACCAATCATTAAAGATGTGATGTTAGCAGAAGAACAGGTAAACATAGTTAATTGTTGATAGTTGAGATGTTAAAAGTTTCTGATAAAGAGGCATGAAAATAAATTGCTGTTTATTATACACATTTATGAAATATGAAGACAAAATGAAAGGCAAGTTGCCTGAAATGTTGTCTTTCAAAAACATACAATTAATATTGTTTATTCAAAGTGTTTTGTTGATGTGTATTGATCTGTTGAATCTGAGTTTGAAACAGTCATAGAGGTTTACAGTATAGAAACTGGCCCTTCGGCCCAACTTGTCCATGCCGCCCTTCTTCTTAAATCACTAAGCTAGTCCCAATTGACCATGTTTGGCCCATATCCCTCCAGATTCGTTTTATCCATGTAACTGACTAAATGTTTTTTAAAAGACAAAATTGCACCCACTTCTACTATTATCCCTGGTAACTTGTTCCTGACATTCGCTATCCTTTGTGCGAAAAAATTGTCTCTCTGGACTCTTATACATCTCTCCACCTCAACATAAATCTATGCCCTCTAGTTTTAGATTCCCCTTAGCTTTGGGAAAAGATGTTGATCATCTAACTGATCTGTGCTCATTATGTTATAGACCTCTATAAGATCATCCCTAAGTCTCCTAAGCTCCAGGGGAAAAAGTCTCAGTCTATCCAGCCTCTTCTTACTCAAACCATCAAGTCCCAGTAACATCCTAGTAAATCAATTCTGCACCCTTTCTATAATAGAACTGTACACAGCAATCCAAGTGTGGCCTTACCAATGTCTTGTGCAACTTCAACTCCTGTATTCCGTGTTCTGACCAACGAAATCAAACATACCGAATGCCTTCTTGAGCACTTTGTCTATCTGTGACTCCCCTTTCAAAGAGTAACAAACCTGTACCCCTAGATTTTTATGTTGTATAACTCTCCGCAACACCCTACCATTAACTGGTTCAATCTATCAAATGCAAGCCAAAGATGCATAAACTGTGTACTTTTCAGACATTGACTATATTAGCTTGTCTGATAGATGTTAATTTGTAGTGATCTGATACAAACTATCAGTATAATGATTATTATTCATAGCATGATTTCTAAATGTTTGTTTTATCTCCAAAAATTGTAAAATAGTTATTTCTCTCTACACTAACACAATTCACTAAGTAGAAAATGAAGAGTGAACCGTTCACAAACTTTTTGTCACCTCCATCATTTTTTAGAAAATTGGTATTCCTCCCTGCCAAAAAAAAGTCAGCCAAACTGTAATAAAAGGATGCAAAAATGTGAAATATGAAAATGAGCACAGAATCAAATCTTCTATTTGTCTTTTGTGCACGTGGGCAGTGTTACTGAAGAATTAATGTTTATATTATTTTTCTGCTGATAGAAACATAGAAAATAGGTGCAGGAGTGGGCCATTGGGCCCTTTGAGCCACCACTACCATTCGGTATGATCATGGCTGATTGTGCACATTCAGTATCTCACTTCTGCATTCTGTCTATATCCCTAGATCCCTTTATCATAGAAGCATGGAAACTCTACAGTGCAGAAAAAAGCCCATCGAATTTGCACCGACCGCGATCCCACGCAGGATCTACCCACCATATCCCTACGTATTTATCCCTCTAATCTATGCATTTCAGGACTCTAAGAGGCAATTTTTTAGCATGGCCAATCAACCTAATCCCCACATCTTCGGACTGTGGACGAAACTGGAGCTCTCAGAAGAAACCCCCACAGACACGAGGAGAATCTGCAAACTCCACACAGACAGTGACCCCAGCCAGGAATCGAACCCAGGTCTCCTGGAGCTGTGAAGAGGCAGTGCTAACCACTGTGCTACCATGCCGTCCAAAGCCACAAGGATCACGTCCAGCTCTCTCTCTTGAACAGATCTAATGAACTGGCCCCAATAGCTTTCTGAGGTAGAGAAATCCCACAGGTTCACAACTCTGAAGAAGTTCTTCCTGATCTCAATCCTGAATGAGTTACCCCTCATTCTTGGACTGTGTCCTTATTCTGCATTTCCACAACATTGGGAACATTTTTCCCATATACAGCCTGTCCAAACCCATCAGAGTTTCGTATGTTTCTATGCAATCCTCTCTCATTCTTCTAAATTCCAATGAGTACAAGCTCAGTTGATCCATTCTCTCTTCATATGTCAATCCTGCCATTCCAGGAATCAGTCTGGTAAACCTTCATTGGACTCCCTCAATAGCAAGACTGTTCTTCCTCAGACAGGAGACCAAATTGCACACACTACTCAAGATGTGGTTTCGTCAAGGCCCTGCAGCAAGACATCTTATTCCGATACTCATCCTCGCGCTATGAAAGCTAGCATGCCATTAGCTTACCTCACTGCCTGCTGCCCTTGCATGCCAACTTTCAACGACTGTTCCACTATGACACCCAGATCAAGTTGCATTTCCCCTTTTTCTAAATTGCTACTATTCTGGTAATAACTTTCTTTCCTGTTTTTGCCACCAAAGTGGAAAACCTCACATTTATCTACATTATATCGTATTGTCCACTCAGCTAGCCTGTCCAAATCATCCTGCAGCAGTATCTTCTTCATAGTACACAGTGCCACCCAGCTTAGTGCCATGTGCAAATTTGGAAATATTGCATTCAATTCCTTTGTCCAAATCATTAATGTAATGATGTGTAGAAATTAATTTTACTTCTGTTCCTTGTATGTAATTCTGAGCTGTAACTCGTAAATTATTTTGCTGTTGGTAATAACCATCATTGCCTTTTCTGACTGCCAATGAAACAAATTTAAATCAAAATAAAGTTGATGATCAGGCAAAATCAAGACTTAATTTTGTGATACTTAAGAGGCCTTTAGAATTGAAATCAGGAAGAACTTCTTAAGTCAGAGTTGTGAACCTGTGGAATTCTCTACCTTAGAAGGTTGTTGGGGCCAGTTCATTAGACCTGTTCAAGAGAGAGTTGGATGTGATCCTTGTGGCTAAAGGGATCTAGGGATATGGACAGAAAGAGGGAGTAGTATACTGAAAGTGCATTATCAGCCATGATCATATTGAATGGTGGTGGAGGCTCAAAGTGCCAAATGGCCCACTCCTGCACCTATTTTCTATGTTTTTATCAGCAGAAAAATAATATAAATGTTAATTCTTTAGTAACACTCTGCTCCTATTGTGGGCATAAAACACAAATAGAAGATTTGATTCTGTGCTCATTTTCGTATTTCACATTTTTGTATCCTTACATTAGAGTTTGGCTGGTTTTTTTGCTGGAGGGTGGAAAACACCATGGAATGCCAATTAGTGAAAGTAAAAACAAATTACTGTTTATTACTATTACTGCAGGACTACTTTCAGATTATCAGCAGTACTTTGGTAGGTTCATGCCATTCCTTGCTTTTGGGGTTTTTTTTTTTGCTCATTTATTTCTTTGGTTTGTATTACTCGTCTTCTCTTCATGTTAAATCACGTGGGGGCAAATCTATACTGCCAAAAAAGAAAGATGTTTTTCTATGAAAATTGCAAAAAGATTACTCTTGGCTAAATTTAACCACTATTAGCAAGCAACTGACTCTTGAATCCTCAGTGAGAATGAACACGATCTATAACCAACAAGCTATCAAGGGCTTTTACTCATTCTGAGCAATCCCGTGTTACTGTCAAAATAATTCACAATATAAGTTTTATAGCTGAAGTGTGTTGGATCATTTGCAATGTTGACTGAGGTGTGCCTGAATCCACTTGATGAACTTTTTGGAACTTGTATATTGGATTCATTGTTAGCAACTTGTAAAAGAAAAACTTTTGGTTAAAGAAATCACTGAACAAAACACTTTTTCTTCTCTTTTGATGGTCTAAAATGTATCTTGGTGATTTACTGTTGTCCATGAATAGTTGTAAATCACTTCAATAAATACTTTTTTTGCACATTTGAGTACCTGTCAGCACTACCAAATTACTTAGTACAACTGAGTGACACAGTGGTTAATGCTGCTGCCTCTCAGCACCAAGGACCCGGGTTCAATGCTGTCTTCGGGTCACTGTCTGCACGTTCTCCCTGTGTCTGCATGGGTTTCCTCCAGGTGCTCTGGTTTCCCCCCACAGTCCAAAGATGTGCAAGTTAGATTAATTAGCCATGCTAATTTGCCCCTTAGTGTCAAGGTAAAAATGTGAGGTTACAAGAATAGGGCCAGGGAGGGATTGTTGTCAGTGCAGTCATGATGGGCCGAATGGCCTCTTTCTGTTCTGTAGGGATTCTGTAAATCTGGTCTCATTAAAGATATAAAAACCCACAATTCTGGAAACACACAGCAGGTAAGACAGCATCAAAAGAAAGTGAATGTTAATAGGAGAATTTTCCCAGCCACTGGGGCCTGGAAAAATTAGGTTAAAAAAACAATTAGACTGATATTGCGAATGCAATGTTGGCCTTTATAGCTAGGGGGATGCAGCTGTATAGGGTGCTGGTGAGGCCGCAGCTAGAGTACTGTGTGCAGTTTTGGTAGCTGCATTCAAGGAAGGATATATTGGCCTTGGAGGGGGTGCAGAGAAGGTTTACTAGGCTGATACCGGAGATGAGGGTGTTGGATTATGAGGAGAGACTGAAAAGGCTCGGTTTGTACTCTTTGGAGTTTAGAAGGCTGAGGGAATCTTATAGAGACATTTAAGATAATGAAGGGCATGGATAGGGTCGAGGTTGAGAGACTCTTCCCGCTTAGCAAAGATAGCAGGACTAGAGGGCACAGCCTCAAGATTAAGGTAATCTGTCCTGACGATGAAGGGGACAAAGGATTTGTCTGCCCAATTCCCAAAGAACATGGCCTCACTCTTACCCTGGTTGACATTGGCTCCTGAGGCCACATCGAACTGCTCGCAGACCTGGAGGAGTCTGCGAACAGACAAGAGGTCCAAGCAAAAGACAGCCACGTCATCCATGTGTAGGGAGGCTTTGACCTGCATGCCTCCGCTGCCTGGGATTATCACCCCTTTGATGCCTGGGTCGCTTCTGAGGGCCTCGGCAAAGGGTTCAATGCAACGCACAAAAAGGATGGAGGAGAGAGGACAGACCTGATTTGAAAACTATTTGATTCCCACCCATTGACTGAAACTGCGCTACTGATGTCTATGTAGAGCAGCGGGATCCAATTCCGAATTCCTTCCCCAAAGCCCGTTTTGGAGAGCACATCCATCATGTCGCTGTGCGATATTCTGTGAAACGCCTTCTCCTGGTCCAGGCTGATGAGGCATGTATCTACCCATTTGTCCTGCATGTAGGCGATCGTATCCCTGAGCAGTGCGAGGCTATCAGAGATCTTCCTGCCGGGTGTAGCATAGGTTTGATTAGGATTGATTACTGACCCCAGAACAGATTTGACCCAATTGGTGATGACTTTGGCTAGAATTTTGTAGTCCACATTCAAAAATGAAATGGGTCGCCAATTTCTAATTGCTTCCCTTTCTCCCTTTTGCTTGTAGATGAGGGTAATGATGCCTTTCCTGATGGATTCTGACATCCTGCCTTCCAGAAGCATACTTTCATATACTTCCAGGAGGTCCGGGCCCATCAAGTCCCACAACGCTGAGTAAAACGCAACCGGTAAGCCATCGCTTCCGGGAGTTTTACCCTTCTGAAGGGACTCGACGGCCATCGTTAGCTCGTCCAGAGCTACCGGCTTGTCCACGCTGTCCCACTCGCCGACGTCTAAGATCTGCACGATAGATGACAGGAAAGACTGGGATGCCGTGCTGTCTGGCAGTTTCAGGTCATACAGTCTGGCATAGAAGGATTTGCAGATCCTCAGAATGTCAGACTGCAATGATCGTACTGAGCCATCTTCTTCCTTCAGGCTGCTGATCACAGAGGTTTCTCTGTGCACCTTCTGGAAGAAGAAGCGTGTGCACTTTTCGTCCTGCTCCACTGAGCAGACCCTGGACCAGAAGATGACCTTGGCGGCCTCTGAGGCAAAGAACAAGGCTTGCTGGCTCTTTACCTTCTGGAGATCCTCCTTGACATCAACCCCCATCGACTGCAGTTGGAGTAGTCCCTGCATGCTTTCCTGCAGTCGGGACATTCAAAATTTATTTGCTAACAGAAGTCTTCCTGTTCCTCCACTCACTCACGTGGGTTGCTTCTCTTCATTACTCATACCAAAATGTATCATTTCAAACTTTCATTAAAATACATTTGCCACTTGTATGCCCATTTTACCAATCTATCTATACCCACTTGTGGTCTGTTTTTACTCTCCTCATTGTTAACCACATTTTGGTTTCACTTCCTCTGTCAACTTTGAAACTATGTTTCCCATACCCAAATCAAGGTTGTTAATATTTATCAAAGAGAACAGTGGCTCTAAGATCAATCCCTGGAGATCACTACTATATACCTAACTGTAGGCTTTAAGTTGAGAGAATGGAATTTCTTTTAATTGATAAATAATATATTGGTCTTATGGGAACATGCCAGACAATTTACAGCCACTTAGAACCTTGTAGTATGCCATGCAGACAAAGTCTCCTCACTTTTTCTGTTCAATAGGAATGGAGGTAGAAGTATTTCTCTTTTCTGATGCCTTTGGTACATCTGTGTATTCCAAAGTACAAGATGTTTTGTTGCTAATATCGCCTGTTGAAGCCTAAAGGAGCTTATGACATGAAAGTTGATTAAGACCCTGAAAGTTATGGGCAGGTCTATCCATTGTGTGGCTTGAGTCAAAAAAGCTGTCATAGTTCAGTACCAACCTCATCAGTAATCTGAAAGTGCCTCATATATTATACTGACTTTTAATTAGGAGAAGTGTTCCATGGTCATGGCTTCCTGTGGAGTACCTGTCCCTTCTCGCTCTCCTGACACTATATTCTGCTTTGCGGCATTTTTCTTCATGCTCAGTTCCCAACAAGTGACTTATGTCTGGATAGCTGGTGATGGTTACTGACTCATTTGCCAAAAGAAACAGTTTCTCCCTTAACTGCTTCTATTTGTACATAGGAAGAATTAGATGATTTTAACATTAACCTCTCTGTTGCCTCACTTAATATTTCCCAGTTTGAAAAATACCTGTTCTCCACTGTTCTCTGCATTTTCTCTTGGCCAGCTAAGTATCCCAAGCTATCATCTGTTTGATATCCCTATGTTTCTGTTTTCCAAATAAACATATCATGTGACACTTAACCTATGTATGTAACATCCATGCACTCCTTTCATCAACTCTGCAACACTTATGAATATTGCACTGAAATTATATTTACATAAGATTAGCACACCTGAAGGGGTTACTATCAGTTTATCAATAAATCTTTACATTTACTTGAAAATGCATTGTGAGTCACATAATACATTTGTGTTTTTATTGCTAACAGAAGCAGCAAGTCAAGAGTCTATGAATACTGACTATGCCTGAGCCTTACTTGTTAATGTACCTGATATGATTCACCCTGGTATAAAGCTTTAGACTAAAGATATCTAAATTTGATGCCTTTCAATAGTCTTTGATTCTCATTCTAAGGAACTTCATTCTGCCAAAATCATATCGCATGTGCAAAATGAGAATTGTTCTTGTTCTTGGCTAAACCTTCTTTGTGAAATGGCAATTGATTCAACTGATTAATTTCTCTCATATTTATAGCTATATTTATGTTGCAATTTCAAGAACAAGATCATTTTATGCCTCTGAAATTATGTGAATAAACCACATGCATAAGTCCAAATTAGCAGAAAATAAATTGAAGATGACTGAAACATTGTGATTGTATGTTGTTGTAGATACAGATTTGATGTAAATGTTTAATATTATAGTATATGTGTGTGTGTAATTTTTAGATTTTATTTCTATCATATTTCTGAATTTGCATTAGACAACCAGAAATATGTGGCATGAAAGAATTGGCCAAATGCTACATGCTATAAGAGGTAATTGTTAAATAAAGAGTAAGCAGCAGGTATTTATGTGAGCAAGTCCCAAACACTACTGCTGTGAATGCAGATGGCTGAACCTTCTAGACTGAAAAAATAAATAATAAGCTCTACTAATTGCTGTGCAATGCAGTCTGAAAGATGCTATTTTAAAATGTTATTTTTTTCTGTTCATAGGTAGCATGTATCCTTACTAATCCGGTCAATATTGTCTTTCCTCTAATCCCTTCTTTCTAATTGTCTTTATTTTCCCCAAACCCATCCATTCAGTGGGAGTCTGAGGACACCCAGGACTATGTGAGTAATAAACATGTGCAAGTCTGGGCATGGGCTTTCTGTCAAGTCATCAGAGGGATGTCAAAGATGAATATAATAGATGTGGTTTAAACAGAGAAGAACTGAGTAGGGTCATTAAGAATTTAAAAATACTACGTACTTTACAGAAGTGGTCCTTTATCAGAATAACTGTACAAATAGAAATCGATAGTACATTCGTTAACTTTGATGTAAAAATTGCTCTGTGCTCAAACAAGTGATGCCACTGATAGCTTCTGTCTTTCTTTGTGGTAAATATGATGCCTCTTGGCTAGGGATGAACAACATTAGAGATAAAGGTATTGGTAAGATACAGATTTTATTAGACTAGTCAATTGATTCACAAAATTCAACAAATTTTTTTTTCAGTACTGACAGATATAGCCAACCTGACGTCAGTTTTGCATTTAGAAAAAGGCAGCCCCTTTGACAAAATAGCCAGGGACAGCCATGTAGTTTGCTCATGTTTATCCATTTACTATAATGTGAAACAATTGGAATGGAGTGCGATTTAAGAATTTTCTATTTATGGTTAAGCTATCTTTCAAACTCCAAATTGTTTGCTAACCTCATTGAGAGCAATTATTCACAACACAATCCCGCAAGGGGAAAATTGTAGTGTTGCAGTTCAAATGATTTCAATCATCCTGGCACTAATAGTGCTTGTGACCCTCAAATGGAATTCTAGTACATCATAACACTTCCGCTGCATCTAGATTGTGAAATTGTACATTTAGAAAGAATCCATGATAACGAAGATGGCTGCAGCTTATGCACTTGCCCTGATAACTGAAGATCGCTTTGTGAATATAGAAGCGTCGAGGTTTAATGTAGAATAGTGTAGGCTAGTAATCAGATGTTGAGTCTTTGGATGAAAATTAAGGAAATAGAAAAATGAAGCGTATTCTTTGTTGACCACCTCTCTTTGACATCCTTGCATTATCATTTGGCATTGAACTTCCTTTGCTCTCTGAATTAGACAGCTGCATGAGAAATATACTTCACTGAGAAAATCTAATGGATGATCTACTTGTAGATTCAAATCTACACTTTATTGCCTGTTGCAATGGTGCTGGCACAATATGTGCTTTTTCTTCCCTTTGCTATGTTGCGTGTGATGTGTTGCTTGTTGAGACATGTTTTGTACTGTACTTATTTGTGTAAACCAGTAGTATTGCATCACTAAGCTGGGCAGATCTGCAGACTGTATGGGCAGCAAAGCCTGATAAAGATCAACCTGTCTTCTTGTTAGCATACCATGTAGGATTTGTGATTTAAAAAAAAATTGGAAGGGATCAGTGACAGAGAACAAAACCCACAATGAACTATCATTCTCTGTGCTAACAGTAAGCAAATGTGTAAAGCACCTTGTGTTTTTTCATCTCTGCACCCTTGCCTGAGGATATTTTTGATGACATACCCTTCTCCGAACTAATTATCCTTTATTAATTTCATTTACTTGTAAACAGTAAGTTAAAAATGGTAAACTTTTGTGAGCAAGAAGGTAACAGAAAATTGAACAAAATTGAGCAGTAAGACCTACTGTCTCTTCATTGCCCAAATCTAAATTTTCCTCACTCAGTCCCTACAGAAGATCTTGGTCAAAGCTTTTCATTGTTGTCTTTGGAGTTTGCTTCCCTTTTAATGTTGCTCCTGTCTCTCTGGGCACTGAAGCACCATCCATGCTTGTAAAGGGCCACCAGCAGTCTCCACTCACTGATCCTGTTGAGATGTCAACATGAATGTTCTCCAACCATATTAACTCTGCTGGCTTCATGGGAGTCAGGTTCGTAGACAGGAAGAGGGAAATCCAACCACACTTAAATTAATAATTCCCATCCTAGCCACTGAAGTTAGTGAAATTGTTATAGACAAGAAATGCAATTCCCACTATTCCCAGCCGAGTTGTGCATTTAGTGGAATGGTGTGGTAACAATTTTTCACCCCAAGGGATATATTTGCTTACCAAACAGGATAACATTTTGAATGATTTTGAAACAACAGGGATTCCCATTTCCTAATTTGACAAAGGGCAGGAAAACAAACTGATTCTTCAGTTTAATGCCCAGATCACTAATTTGGTAAATTATGAATCATTTTAACATGCACTCAGTCCACAGAGAAGCTTTTCCAACTATGTGAGTAAGCAGTATCATGGGGAGGAGGAAAGGCTGAACAATGGATTTTCCTTTTAGTTCAGAAATGAAAAGCTTTGCTCATTGTCCCAGATGAATCCGAGTCATATATACTTGACTGTAGGAGTTTAGATGAGTGTGTATACCTGAATGCATGTGTGGAAATGGTGGTTTGCAGTGCATTGGTGTTGCTTTTTGATTTCTACAAATTGAATTTCTTAATTAATCTTATTTGATTTTAATGTATTATTCTGTCTATGTTATTAATTTATGATATTTCTGTGGTTTGTTGAATTCAGCACTTCAGTTCAAACAAGGACTGCTGGAAAATCTGATAGTTTCACCTGGATTACACACAAAAAGAATGCACTTGGTTTAATTAGCTAGGATGAAAAGCAAATTTGCAAATAAAATGCAGTACCATAACATAAACTTACAATTACTTGACTTTCATGTGATGTGCATTTTATTTTTATTCTTTTAAATTAAATTGTTAATAATTTCTGGAATCACAGATTCTTCAAAGGCATTTTTATTTTTCAAAAGCATCAGTAGTAAAACATTTAAATCCATGCTAATTTTTAATCAGTTGCAAGACATGTTTATGAAAGCCATGGGGCGTATATATCATGATGGCATAATAAACTGTCAAAACTCTGAATGTATATCCTTATCTTTCTCTGCTACAATATGTTGCTTCATATTTTCTGGCTTTGCCTGTGCTTAGCCGATTGGTCAGGATCCCAAATGTCTGTTCCCTAGCATCCTGATTGTTTGTTATTAGCATATGGTAATATCTGGGTACTTTGTGGATAAGTAAATGTTGTAAATTATTTGCTTCTGATGCATTTAATTGTAGGAAGCCGTTATAGGGGGCCTGATGCCTGAAACAACATATTCAATTACTGTGGCAGCGTACACCACCAGAGGAGATGGAGCTCGTAGCAAACCCAAGCTGGTTACTACTTCAGGAACTGGTAAGGAGGATTTCATGTTATATTCACCATAGTTTATGGCAAAAGGAAGAATTCCCAAGTGAAGTCTTTCATTGGATTTGACGTTGATATAAATCCTCTCTCCTGCTACTCCGCGTTAATGTATTTAAGCACAATATTGCAGCTGCTAGAGAACTGAAATTAAGACAAAGTGCTGGAAAATCTCCTTCAGTTTGGCAGCATCTCCAGAAATAGAAACAGTTGATATTTTAAATCTACTATGACTTCTTCTTCCCTTCAGTTATGTAGGAGAAAGTTTGTTTTATGCTGTTGAAGAAAGAGTGACGGTCAGTTGGAAGAAGAAAGATGGTCAATAATAGGTATTGACTGTGAGGGATATTAAATTACTAAAGATGTCATGGAACACAAGGCAAAGGGGATGGTAATATTAGTATTAAAGATACAAAGCATTGATACAGAGTAGCTGTTAATGGCAGAATAAAGATCAGTGCTATCTGAAAACAAAAACTTGAGAACACGATACAGGTTGCACTTGGACGCAGGGAGAAATGTTAGGGTTATTTTGTTTCCATACTTTCAGACATCCCAAACTTTATTTTGCTATTAACACATTCTATCATTTTGATTTCAGACAGCACTGATCTTTATTCTGCTATCAAAACCTTCTCGGGACCAATGTTTTGTCTCTTTAATGCTGTCATTACCATCCACTTTTCCTTGTGTTCCACAATTCTTTTGTCATTTAATCCCCTGCCTGCTGACCTTCCTTCCTGTTCTACTTGACACTATACCACCAACCCGCTACTTTTTCAACAGCATAAAACCTATCACCTCTCAGTTCCCAAGAATGAGCTAAAATGTTCACTCTGTTTCTGTCTCCACAGATGCTGCCAAGACTTGCTTGGTTTTTCCAACACTTACTGTTTTGATTATTTTTAAATAGCTTACATTTCCAATAATAACATTAAAATAGAAAATGGCAACACTTAAATAGCAACTAAAATAATTTACTTGTATCATCTTTGGGGGTGAAAATGAAAGTTGTTAATACAGTACTTTACACTGAGGAATTGTTTAATTGCAGCAAGTTCTTATTAGTCCAGGTGAACTATAAGATAAGTGGGGTCATGTAAGGATTTCAAGGTACGTCAGCATTGCAGGAATCTTTGAAGAACAACATTGATTAGGGTTATTGTCGCAAATGATGGGGGAAGGAATTTTACAGAACTGCCAACATTATATTAGAATATTTCTAAAAGATTAACCACAAACAGACTTCATCGGTAATGGTACAAGCTGGATAAGAGTAATCAATCTTCCTCATCTTCATGGGTTAATGCAATGTCTTTGCCAGCTCGGCCATTGAAGAGCTTCTGTTAGCACGAGTGGGCGAAACGACCACTACAAACTCAGGGTCAAGTTCAACAACGGTACAGTTTTATTTTCTTTTACATTGACGGAGGTGCAGTCAGGACGTACAATCGAACTGTCCCGAAAGCATACTAAAGAACCGCTAAAACAGACTATAGTTATACCCAAACTTCGGTGTCGTGTGCGATTCAAATGTAGTTGCTTTATTTACAGTATTTGATTTTGGCCATCCTGTCTTGATGTTTTCAAGTGTGTGGGTGATTGTTTTAAGATGTGTTAATCGTTTTTGTCTGGTTATCAATGCTCTGGAATCTCTGAGGGCTTGAACAATAAGTGTGCAATTATTCTGAGAAAGTTTGAGGGGTTAGGGATGCTTCCTTAGCTATGCTAATCTTAAGGTGTCTCCATAGGTGGTTTGACTGGTTTAGAAATGCTGATTTAATGGGGTGAGAAGATGTACTTTTTAATTTAGTTTCTGGGGTTGCCTTCCTGACCAGCTTTTCCTGTATGCTAGCCCTCATTTGCATTCTAAAAGCATGCTCCTGTTTACTAGCCTGCGTTTGTGATTTTTCACGGAGGGGCTCTGAGTGTGGTTTTAGTCTACTTCCATATTGTATGCCCAATTTCATAAAATTTGTTGTCCGATAGCACTTCAATAATTTAATTCTATGGTATTTTCTACAGTTAGAATAGAAATAGAAAGATTGCATGTCATTTAACTCACAATATATAGTTTTACCAGTAAAGTGAGGGAGAAAGCAAAACCAAGTGCTAAAGCAGTCAGTGATGTGTTAAAGTTAGTGATTTAGATTCACCTTGTCTTCCATTGTTTACTGGTTTTTGGGCTGTTTAATTCTTTTGGAACTAATGCCCACTAGTTTAAACTAGATGAAGCTGTCCTCATTAGTTTACCATTATTCTGCTTTATTCTTCAGTTCCAGGCATGCCTGCAATGGTTATCAGTGTCACACATATGAACACAGCACTCATTCAATGGCAGCCTCCACAACAACTCATGGATGATCTGCTAGGCTTCCGACTGCAGTACAGCCGGAGCGATGAAGACAAGCCCAACATCATTGAACTTAGTAAGAATGATAACCATTACACCGTTACAAACTTGCACAAAGGGGCCACATACATCTTCAAGCTGAGTGCCAAAAATAAAGCCGGATTTGGTGAAGAAACAGTGAAAAAAATCATAACACAGGACGATGTTCCAAGTGGGTTCCCACAAAACCTGCATGTTGTGGGACTTACAACATCCACCACTGAACTTTCATGGGACCCACCAGTTATGGCAGAGAGGAATGGGAAGATGATCCTGTACACAGTGTTGTTCCGTGATATCAACAGTCAAAAGGACCTCACCAATACTACTAATGAAACTGAAATAACGCTGAGCAATCTGAAACCAGATACCACTTATGACATCCGAGTGAGAGCTCACACTTCCAAAGGACATGGTCCATATAGTCCTAGTATTCAGTCCCGTACCATGCCGGTTGACCAAGGTAAGGAGTTATGATTATAACAAGTTCATGAGCAATATTTCCACATTGATGATTTTGGCACTTGAGCGAAGGTAGTCAGCAATGAGTCCAAAGCTTAAGAGTCGTTCCTCCATTGCTGGAAGCATCTTTGAGTGAGATACTGGTCAGCTGAAGTGAATGAATTATGTCTCAAACCTCTGGGCTGAGGTCATTTACAGACTTTTGGAGGTACAGCATAGGCCATTGCACAGATTGCATTGTCCAGTAGTATGCAGGGGAAGCAAACACCCAAACTAAAATGGGAAAAAAAAAATTTCCCTCTAAGATTGATTACCTTTTGAATAGATCCAGAAGGCCAATTTGTTAGTGTAGTTCATACTGGACCTGTCGGATATTGTAATCTTTGCCCGCACACACGCATGTAGACACACGTGCGCGCATGCGTGTCGACACACGTTTTCTGACATACTATCACAGGTTACTTTAGTTAAAACGGGGCAAAAGACAGTACTGAAATTGCTTTGCTATCCTTCTCAACTTCTGGAACTTTAGATTTAATGCACTCACCTGGGAATCTGTTGTTGATTAAGTAAGCTGATATATTTATTTCACTCTGATGGAAGCAAACTACTGAAATGCTGGAAACCTGAAATAAAAACAATAAAATAAAACCCAACAGGCCTGGCAGTATCTGTGGAGAAATAGTTTATGATTCGAGTCCATATGACCTTTCTGGGGCAATATGGACTAAAAACATTAACTCTTTTTCTCTCTCTCAACCGACCTGCTGAGTTTATCTGACATTTTCTGTTTTTATTATGTATTTCATAGTTGGATTATCTTTATTACATTCTATTTTTGTGCAGTGTCTTTTTATTTAAAATCTTTGCTGTTTGCTATCACTGATTTAGACTTTAGTGTAAAATAAGTGGGAGGAATTACTTTGCACATGTACCTTCAGAACACTAAGTTTCCAGTCACAAGCAAACTTTTGAGGGAATACCAAGATGAATAGTAGATTTTGTGACAGTTTCCTGTGCTGCTGCATCTACACCTTTTTGTAACTAAATGTGACATAGGTGGAAGCCAAAAATAAATTGCCTGCCACCTCATCCACATCTGAAATGTAGGGTAAAGGAAGCCAAGTCCTACAGTATTCATTCAACACAGTAGAACCTGCACTTAAGAATGAATAATTAGATCTCTTTGTCACTGTACAGCCTAGAGCCACACCGAACCATGCTGGTAATGTAGCATTGGTCCCGAGTGAGTACTTGTAGATGCCATATTCTGAAAAATTTGTTATCATTTATGTGCAGTTACATACAAATCATGATACTTTTAACCTTTTTCTTAGTGTTTGCTAAGAATTTTCGAGTGAAAGCGGTGATGAAGACATCAGTGTTGCTGAGCTGGGAAGTACCAGAAACATACAAGCCAGGAGTGTCTTTTAAGGTTGGTGTAGCATTGTAGCCTGAAAATTTGATTAATTTGCTTACAGCTAGAAGAAATTTCCATCTCTCATGCATCACATAATTGCTATCTTAAAAGACTGGATCTATTCTGCCTTTTCAAGTCCATTCCAAATTTATATTGAGATTTGCTTTATTATCAGATGAGGTTAAAAATATGCCATTCAGAAGAAATTGTACACTATAAAATTACAACTAAAATCAGATATGCGGTTCTTCTATTAACTACCTTCCTAAGTGAGCAGTCTTGAAGTTTAGCAAACTAATAGAATTGTGGCTGCACAAAAATGAGAATTTACAAGTTATCTTGTATGATCATGACTGCTTGTCCCTGCAAAGCAAAGGTAGGGAACAAATCTCCAAAACTCTTAGCTAGATTGCTATCAAGTGAATTGCGAAACTCAGCTGTTGTTGAATCGTAGCATGATCTGTGATTTCCCATTGGGAAAAAAACTATCAGTTTTAATAAAAGGTAGAACCCTATTTACTGATCTTGAATAATCTTGCCATGTTTTGAATAATTTATAATTCTGAAGGTGTATCCCCCTGAATTGCTTCTAAGTTGGCAGCAAAGGCTGAAAACAGATTTCTGAGATTGCTGAAATCAATTTTTAGTTGACAGCTCTGGCCATTAGTTGCTTGATGGTGATAAAATATGACATTGTTTTTTCAAGTTTACGAGTTATTTTATTTGTTCTGCAACTTGGGTGAACTTCATGTATTTGTCTTTCTCACATAAAACATTTTGCCAAGGGGACTTCATTTAAGGTGTTGCAGAGAAATGAAGTAAGTGGTCTTGACGTTTATTGCTTTGAATGGGACACTGGGAAATAATGTAAATAATCACAATCTAATGGAATCTGTTTGTTCTTGTTTCTGTTAGTTCTACTCAATAACCCTACTTTAAAGCTGGCATATATCAAATGTAATTTTTATTTGTCCCATCAATCAGAGAAGGGAAAGATTGTCAGCTTAATGAATTTGTTATTTAATTTAAGCTACTTTCCAGATTACTTCACACGTCATTGTATTTCAGTACATAGGCTTGCTTTTGAAAGGAGTCCTTTGTACTTGACACAAATAAGTGGCTGAAGAGAATTCATAACATCTTCATGTATCTAAATATATATTTTTTCAACAATAGAATTGTAGTTAAAACTATGATTTGTAATTTTACAATATTTACTTTTCTGGAAAACATAAAACTGCCAGGCAAAACCAAGCCAAAAATTGGTAGAAATTAAAGGCCTTGATTTGAATTCTAAGTGAGTTTTCAGCTATCAGACTTAGAAACTCACCTGTTATTGCCACCTACTCAGGCATGGTGAGTGACAAGAAGACTATATTGAGCAATGAGGTACATCGATAATCCGGAACACCCTGTATAAGAAGATGATCCAATACTTTACTGGTAAAAGAAAGTAATAGGTAAAACTTTTAAACTATGCAAGCAACATATTAAATTTTATTTTCTTATGTAACTGAATCTAGTGGTTTAGTTGTGAAACTGCAGTAAAGTAATTGTAAATAGTAACAAATTACACTAAGTTTATTTTACAGGCCAGTGATATTTTATCAAAAGGGTACAGTATGCTACCTGTTTATATTGCACACTTGGTGTTGACCACCTGTTTTAATTAAAAAGCAATAATAAAGAAATAATGTTAAATGTGACTTTTGTTATCAATTTATTGTGTGTCTTTTTCATATTTCTTTCTCAGATATTATACAATGGCCAAAGCGTAGAGGTGGATGGACAATCGATGCGAAAACTTATTACAAAGCTTCAGCCTGATACGGAATACTCCTTTGTATTGACAAACCGTGGGAATAGCGCTGGTGGGCTACAGCAAGTGGTATCGATCCGTACTGCTCCTAACTTGCTGCGCACAAAACCAATTGTTGTCAGCAAGAATATTCAGGATGGCAAATTGCCGATCAACTTGCCTAAGGTCCAGACTACATCCAAAGTCAAGTAAGCTGTAAAATTAGTTAAGGATGAATTCACTATATTTACGAAACTTGTTACAAATGTGCATTTTTTTTCAAAGAACTGTTTCTCAAACCCATGTAAAACAAATGAGACAAATAGATGATAAGCCTGATCTTACCATTTTCATTCTAAGTGCTGAATGTGAACACAATTCTGATCCGACTTGGAAATCTGCTTTCAGGTGCTCCCATACTCACTCAGCCTGAAAAAGAATTGTGAATCTGAATTGTGCTATGGGCATAGCTTAGTGCGCTCAAAATGATCAGAGCTTGAAAAACATTTGAAAAATCATGCCCATGTCAGATTGCCCCCAGGTCGCAGAAAACGATGAAAGCAGCCTGGGAGCAATATTCTCCACGTACATCACTGTCCCTTATATTCTCTGTCTGCCCTCCCCCCGGCCCCCACCACCACCGCCGCCACCCAGTTGGATTGCGACCCCCTGCCCCCTTCCCTCCAACTAGAGATCCATCTGCTGCTCCCGCCACTACCAGAGATAAATTCCTTCCCCCCTCCCACACACACACACACACACACACACACACACAAGAGAGAATGATCTGCCCTTATTCCTTCCCCCTTTCCCAGATGAACATCTGAACAGCCTTCTCCTCCTCCTTCCGCACCCTCTCACCAGAGAATGATCTAGCCTGCCATTCCCACCCCACAAAACCACCTAACAATGCTCCCCTCTCCCCCCCCCACTACCAGACAATGATCACTTCCCCCCCCCACCCACCCACCCAGGCAACGATCGGGCATTCCCCTTACTCCCCAACCAGAGATTAATTTAAACCCGTCCCCCCAGCACCACCAAAAAACGATTTGACCCATCTCTCTGTCTCCTCCCCGTCACTGATCTCAGTCAGAACTGATGAAATCTCTGAACTTGCCTCTTCAGTAGCTGCAATGCCTGATTCAAACTTTTATTCAGCATGTCTATTTCAGCGCAATTCTGGATTGGCAAATGTGGTGGTAAAGGAGGAAATACTGATAAAGTTGGATGGGCAGTTCATTAATTCAATTTAGATGCATGCAAATGCATTTAAATTGCTGTTGTGCTCGTTTTGGGCAAGAATTGGATCGTGGCCATTCCCAGATCTCAGTAAAGTGGCCATCTGTGTGGGCGCAGATCACGTTAATGGCCTCATGCCTGACTTTACCACGTTTTCGCACCTGAAAATGGGTGCGACGCAATGTAAAATAGGGTCCGATACCTTCATTTGTAAGCTTTACATATCTTGTTGACTATATCAGATTAGAAAGCTATGTCACTGAATTTAAAAATTCCTAATCAGACCATATCCATTGTTCTGCTTCAAACCAAATATCACATGCTTGTTAAAACATTGCATCATCTGGTCTGTACTAAAGTCTAGATTTAAATGTTTTAAATTGGAAGACTTTGTGTCTTATAAAACTTAAAGAAGCATAATGGAATTTTGTCACATCTGATTCCGGAAAGCTTTACAAAGACAAGCCTAAAGTTACTAAGTATACATGCAAAATGGAACGTAACAATTTCACTCTTAATTCCAAGTTCCAATTCTGATATATTTGGTAATGAACAATGAGAATTATATTCTTTTTAAATAAAAAAAAATACAGGGAAAACCCTCATGTATATTCCTACTTAGCATATTATAATTCTGTTACTAAGCTCGCCTGGAAGAATGTATGCAGTTAACAGATCTGCTTTTTAAAAAAAATACATGAGCACAATATTTTGAAGCTCTTGTAATATTCTGTAGCACCCCCTGGTATCGGTTTTTGAATGGATGAAATGCATCAGCCTGCTTAACAAAGCCATGGAGGAAATAGTCAAGGGTTTTCAATTCCCACTTGATGCAGCTTAGGCGCTGGAGGATTGGAGACTGCTAACATTGTACAAAAGTTATGGCTTAACTAATGTTTTATATAGTTCCAGCATAACCTCCCTACTCCTATTCTATGCCTCAGCTAATAAATGAAATGATTCCATGTGCCTTTTTATAACCACCTTATCAACCTGCCTTCCTACCTTCAGTGATCTTTGGACATCCATTCCAAGGTATCTCACTTCCTCTACTACTCTCAATATCCCGAAGGATACTGAAAGAAGTCAAGGATACAGTGAAGGATAGACCAAATAATTACAAGCCAGACAGCCAGTGTGACCTCATTAGTAGATACATTTTTGGTATCTATTCTGAAGGACAGGGCAAACTGTTACATAGGCAGGGATTAATCAAACAACGATAGTCAGCTTGATTTTGTTAAGGGAAGGTCATTTTTTTTGAGGAAGTAACAGGCAAGATTGTTTAGGGTTGCTTGGTTGATGTGGTCCACATGGATTTTAGCAAAGCTTTTGACAAGGTCCCACATGACAGACTGGTTAAAAAAAGAAAAGCCAATGGGATCCAAGGAAATATGGCATGCTGGATATAAGATTGGCTCAATGGTATGAAACAAGGAAATCTGTTTCCATTGGGATTCCACAGGCACAATATTAGATCCCTTCCTTTATATGGTATATGTTAATGATTTGGATATAAATGCAGGGGAACCAATGAAGACGTCTGCAGGCAATACAAATTGGCCATGCTGTAGACGGCAAGAAAGATTGCTGTGGATCGCAGGAGGACAGAAAAGTGGCGAATGGAATTCAAACCAGAGAAATGTGAGATGGTGCTTTGTGGAGCTCAAAATTGTAGAGGTTTCCACAACAAGTGGGAGGCTACTGAAAGAGCAAGTGAGAAACATTGGAGTGAATTCCATAGATCCCTGAAGGTAGCAGGGCAGGTTGATAAGATGGTTAAGGCATAAAAAGTCCTTTAGTAGGCAAGGCATAGAATTTGAGTAGGGAGGTTCTATTGGACCTATATATGTCCACATATATAGTGGTTAGGCCACAGCTTGAATACTGTGTGCCGATTTGCTCATCGGTTTAGGGAAATAATATAATTGTGTTAGAGAGAGTACAGAGGAACCTTACAAGGGTGTTGGCAGGATTGAGAAATTGCAGCTGAGGAAAGACTGAATAGGCTGCAGTTATTCACCTTGAAACAGGGACAGTTAAAGGGAGATTTGATTAAGATGCACAAAATTGAGGGGCCTGGATGGGGGGATCTAAAAAGCCTATTTACTTTAGTGAAGAAATCAGTGATTCATGAACAGATTTGAAGTGGTTGGTAGGAAGATTAGAAGGTGGGGGGGGGAATTTTTTTGGTCAGAGAGTCGTGTGCAGTCTGAAACTCACTGCCTAAAAAATAGAGGGGAGACAAAAATCTTGAACTAACTCAAAATGTGTCTGACAAAATGCACCTTAAATGCTGCAACATAGAGCTATGGAGCAAATTCTAAATAGTAGGATTAGGTTAGTTGTTCATTTTTCAGCCAGCACAAGCATGACGAGGCGGATGGCAACCTCCTGCACCATAAACTTTCTATTATACTTTTCTTTCCTGGCCTTTTTGCCCTTTCAAAGAGTGTTATAGATTGGCTTCCTTTTCTAAATATATTGTTCTACTCCCATCATCCAAATTGATTTTATTTTCTGTTTTTAGGGGAATTATAATTGTATGCATTTGTACACAAAAATGTTTCTGTTGTTGGCTTGCTACAAAAGCCTGGTTAGCTAGTGGCAACAGTTGAGGACTACATTTCATAGTTATCTCACTTTTGTGATGCAGCATCATTGTAGCTATGGGAATTGATAGATCTTTTCTTATTAAAATGTGATTCCTATTAAAACAGATATGTTTAATGGATTAATATTTAAATATTCTAATTTGCAAGCCTATCTCCAAATGAAATGTAAATGTTGCAATTTGAAATCGTGTAGCAACTTTTGCAAGTAGTATCACTTTTGGATTAAACATTGTTCCATGGGACCTGCCATCATTGTAAGAAGTTTCACAAGATCTCCAAGAAGATTGCACATGTCGAAACAGACCTACCATCATAGCATTGTAAATTACCTTTTAATAAAATTGCTTGCCTGTTACATTGGGACACATAGTCTCTCCATTCCTGAATTCAGACATCTGAGATTTTGATCAGGAATTTCACTGGAACATTACTTCTTGGATTTTTTTCCCTCTCTGTACAGTTCCCATCAGATGTTCAAGGTATAAATTGGTTATTGTATAAATTTCTAAAATATGATTATCTTTTTCATTGTATTTATGTAACCTCTCTTTTAGATGGTATTTCATTGTTGTGGTACCACTTGATAGGACTGCACGTGCTGTTACGGACAAATTGCAGAATCCTGAGGAGATGGATCTTGATGATGTAAGACTTTGTAATGAAGACCATATGACCTGTATTTTATGCAATTATGATGTGCTGTCATTTACATCACTTATGAGTCAATTGTGTGACCATTTGTCAGTTATGAACAGAGCATTTGTTAGTAAATTGTATGTTATCTCATTTTAATATTTCATTGTCTTACTGCATCTCCAGCCATAAAATTTGGATGACAACTTATTACTTAAATGAGGAAAATGATATCAAAATCACAGCAACACATAGGTTAACATTGTGTTCTATTGTCAATATGTACGTACAAAGGCCTAATCCATTGATCTGTATGGGAGCAATGCTGAGACTTAGTAAATATCAATGCAATACTCAAACTTCTTTAGTCACGGTAAATCATCCCTCATCTAGAACAACTTGGATCCTCAGTGATAATTAGCATATAGGAAATCTTCCTTTTGTATTTGAAAAAAAATCATTTTTATGTAAGTTAATAGTCCTGAAAAACATTTCATTTTTTTCCTTTGTTCTTTCATGCAAAATATTACAAGATGTATGTAATTTTTATGTAGCAGCGTTTGTGAGCTTATGAGCATTGGCTGACTGGATTTTAAATACTGGTTCATGCCAACATGAAGATTGTAAATTAATCTTAAATGTTATGGAATATTAAGAAAGCAATCTTCTAGGCCCATTTTAACAAGAGAGATCATTTTTTGGAACCAGTGCAGTAGAATGCACAGATAGATGATGCATTTACATTTTCATTGTTTTTACTTTTTTGAGCACAGCCAGGTTTCTGACAATATGTGACTACACAATCCATAAATATGTAAGAATATTGACTTGCCATCCAGCTTTTTGTCTTTTTTGTGGGGAAACATTTGAACTCAGGTACTTCTGAAGACCAGGTATCTGAGAATTGGAATAATCTGGGATTTAATTGGCTTGATTTCTTGTTTTGTCAGTGATGTTCAGATTGTGCATTCCCATTGTGTATCCCAATCCTTGTGAATCTGTACCATGTTGTATTGTGACTAGGAGAATTTGAGAAGTCTCTAACTTGCATTTGCTTTACATGTTTAGCTGTTTGAAGGAATAAACCAGCAACATATCCGGCAACGACGTCAATCTGAGAGACCAAAGCCATATATTGCTGCTCAGCTGCAGAAGCTACCAGATACATTTACACTTGGAGATGAACAAACCTATGGAGGGTTTTACAACAAACCACTCTCTCCCAACCACAGTTACTTATGCTTTGTTCTGGCAGCATTAGAGGAAAAGGATATAGTAAGTATACCTATGTGTTTTGAAATTTCTGCAACTTTTAATTTTTGTGCTCATTTGGATTAAAATTTCTGAATGCTGTCTCAGATAAATTTAGGTGAAAAACATTGTATGTCAAATAGAATTTTTTTTTAAATTGAAGTGATACAGTTGCTAAATAAGACCCTACTGTTATGAGTTGTAAGGCCATAAGAAATGAGAGGTAGAACAGACTATATGGCCCATTGAGCCTCTGCTGCCAATCGATTGGTTGATCTTGAACTTCAACTCCACTTTGTACCTAATATCCTAATCCCAAGATTCTCAGAGACCAAAAGCCTGTTTATCGCAGCCTTAAATGTATTCAACGGTGGTCTTCTGGAATTACACATATTGATAGTCCTTTGAATGAAGAAACTAACCCTCACCTCAGTCCTAAATAATCATCCTCTTATCCTGAAATGCCCTATCTTTTAGATTCCCAGCTTGGGGAAACAACCCTGCAGGCCTCCCCAATCAAGCTCTTTCAGAGCCTTGTTCATTTCAGTAATATCATCTCTTATTCTTCTAAACTGTAAAGGAACATAGAATTTATTCAAACTTTTCTCATAAGGGAACTTTCTCTTTCCTGTTATCAATTGTGAATCTTTACAATACTGCTTCTGTTTTGTGGAATCCCCTTTTGTGCTTTGGCTGTTTTAAAATTAAAATTTAAATTTAAAATTAAAATTTAAAATTTAAATCTTTTTAATTTTTTTGTTACAGAAGAAAGTAAAATACTGAACTTGGATTTTTTTTGTACAACTTCTGAAGCCTGACAGCTAGTTGATGGTTGTACTATGTCCTCTGGCCTTGTGACTGAGTTCTATATATTGAGTGGGGTGACTTCCAAAAGCATTTTGTAACACTAATAATAAAGTACGATAGAAATGCTGCTTTGCAATAAAATTCTTCCTAAATAAATTCAAAATTTTTAATACTACTGCTTGTCCTGGCATCTCAAATTTGTAATTCCTTTCTCTATGATTGATTGTTTGGCCCTCATACATCTGAAAGGACTGATTTCCATCACCACCCCCTTCAAGACGTAAATAGCTTTAAATGGTACGATGTAAATAGCTTGCCCAAAATTAAGGATAGAAGGGTGGTAGGAGATGAGGTCCTTGATGAGATTACAGTCACGAGAGAGATAGTGCTTGATAGGCTAACGGGACCGAGGGCAGATAAGTCCCCGGGACTGGATGGAATGTGTCCCAGGGTCCTCAAGGAAATGGCAGAGGTGATAGTGGATTGTCCTGGTAATTATCTTTCAGGATTTGCTAGACTCTGGGAAAGTGCCGGAAGATTGGAAAATGGCTAATGTTACGCCGCTGTTTAAAAAAAGTAGCAGACAGAAGGCAGGGAATTATAGGCCAGTTAGTTTAACATCTGTAGTAGGAAAAATGCTTGAATCTGTAGTCAAAGAAGAAATAACGAGACACCTGGATACGAACTGTTTGAGCAAGCAAACGCAGCACAGATTTGTTAAAGGGAAGTCGTGCTTGACGAATTTATTGGAGTTCTATGAGGAAGTGACTGGTGTGGTACATAGAAGGGAACCAGTGGATGTGGTGTTTCTGGATTTCCAAAAAGCATTTGATAAGGTACCTCACAAAAGATTGCTGCAGAAGGTTAAGGTGCAGGGAGTCGGGGGTAGGGTGTTAGACTGGAAAGAGGATTGGTTGTCGAATAGGAAGCAGAGGGTAGGTATTAATGGGTGCTATTCTGATTGGCAGCTGGTGACTAATGGAGTGCCCCAGAGTTCGGTGCTGGGGCCTCAACTATTTACCATTTACATAGATGATCTGGAGGAAGAGGCTGAGGGCAGGATGACGAAATTTGCTGATGACACAAAGATGAGTGGGAAAGCAAATTGCGTGGAAGGTGTGGAAAGCCTGCAGAGGGATCTGGATAGGTTGAGTGAGTGGGCAAGGACCTGGCAGATGGAGTATAATGTTAGCAAGTGTGAAGTTATCCACTTTGGTAAGAATAATGATAGGAAGGATTACTATTTAAATGGAGAAAAGCTGCAGCATGCTACAGTGCAGAGGGACCTGGGGGCCCTTGTGCACGAATCACAAAAACACAGTATGCAAGTGCAGCAGGTGATTAAGAAGGCGAATGCAATGTTGGCCTTTATAGCTAGGGGGCTAGAATATAAAAGTAGGGAGGTCCTGTTGCAGCTGTATAGGGTGCTGGTGAGGCCGTAGCTGGAGTACTGTGTGCAGTTTTGGTCGCCGCATTTGAGGAAGGATATATTGGCCTTGGAGGGGGTGCAGAGAAGGTTTACTAGGCTGATACCGGAGATGAGGGCGTTGGATTATGAGGAGAGACTGAAAAGGCTAGGTTTGTACTCTTTGGCGTTTAGAAGGCTGAGAGGGGATCTTATAGAGACGCATAAGATAATGAAGGGGATGGATAGGGTAGAGGTTGAGAGCCTCTTCCTGCTTAATAAAGATAGCAGGACTAGAGGGCATAGCCTCAAGATTAGAGGGGGCAGTTCAGATCAGAGTTGCGGAGGAGTTTCTTCACGCAAAGGGTGGTGAATCTTTGGAATTCTCTGCCTGATGAGGTGGTGGAGGCTTCCTCGCTGAATATGTTCAAGTCAAGAGTGGATAGGTTTTTGATTGACAAGGGAATCAAGAGTTACGGGGAGAAAGCAGGAAAGTGGTACTGAACCACTACTGATCAGCCATGATCTTATTGAATGACGGGGCAGGCGTGAGGGGCTGGATGGCCTACTCCTGCTCCTATTTCTTATGTTCTTCTTTCTTATGTAAGACTCATTCTTCTGAGTTCTGAAATGCCATTTAAGTCTAGCTTTTCTCCATAAAATGACAGACCATTTAATTCACAAAGTAATTGCCACCCATATCATGAATGCCAGCCAAAGCTCAGTTGATACTACTGTCATCTTTGAGTAACAAAGTTCTAGATTCAAGTCCCACTGTAGCACTTGAGTACAAAAATCAAGACTGACACTTCTCACTGGAGGTACCATCTTTTGGATGAGGCATTAAATCAAGGCTTCATCTGCCTGTTTGGGTGAATATAACAGATCCCATGGCACTATTTCAATAAAGAGCAGAGAAGTTATCCCTGGCCAATGTTTATCCTTCAGTCACATGACAAAAACAGATCATTTGGTCAGGACCACATTGCTGTTTGGGGGAGTTCAATGTGCAAAAATTGACTGCTGCTTTTCCTATGTTACAAAAGTGACCATACCTCAAAAATATTTCATTGGCAGAAAAACATTTTGTTTTCACTGCCTTGTGTTAAGTGCAATTCTGACTAGTAAAAGTATTGAATTAGAATTTCCAGATCACAATACTCGATGATGGTGGACTTGACCTTGGATCTGTCAACAAGTTTCAGTACAGTGATCAGAAACATCTTTTAAATTATGCTTTGTAATATTTGAGAAAACCGTAATGGTTGTGTGTTTTCGTGTGGATGCAGTTCAAATTCTCAGAATTATTTTGTGAACAGTTTTTCATTGTGCTCAGACAGGATTTTAAAACATTCTCCACAAACAAAATCAAAGTGGTAAATGTGCAAAGTCTGAAGAATAATCATCAGAAAATCTCAGTAATGCATAGTGGGAGAAGAGGTTGAGCATTCATTTTTGCAGTCATCACAGTAAGAGAGTATTAATGTTTTGATTTATAAGAATGTTTGCAAACCTTTTGCAGTTGTGAAATGAGGACTTGCATAAATGTCTTTATGTAGACATCAAGATGCTAATTTTCCATTAAGGTTCTTAACAGGCTCACATGCAACTTTGAGCTCGTTTTTCTGTAATGGCTCATTAGGACCGGTCAAACTCTTCATTATTCATCAGCCCTGAATGCATTCAGTATAGGGTCACACAGCACCGAAGAAAAATTGGACACTAAATTTATCTGACAGCAAGAAAAAACATTCCTCCTGTATTGAATTACACTTTAATGTACTCATATTTCAGGGGAAACCGTCTTGCACAGGCAATTAGCTCTGTAGTGTGAAGTAATGCCAAGGAAAGTGGTTTCATCAGGCTCTTGAGATTTATAAATAAGGAAATGTGCCATCAGCTGATAGATTTTGAAATTTATATGAACGTTATAATAATGTGGCAGTGCAAGAACTTGTTGATTGTTATGGGTGGCTTAATTTCTTGCTTGAGGGACCTCAGAAAAGTTGCTTAATCATTGAATTTAGATTGCAATTCAGATTGTTATGGTCCTTAAACAGACTCCTAGGTTTTTGATATGATCTGGTTAAGGGCCAACATGTTTTGTTCAAAGTAATCAAGTTTTGAGATTCAAGACACACGCTAAACAAGCAACAACACAAGATTCCACAAGTTGAACAAACAAAAATAAGTTTTATAAGACAAGGTCAGAAAGATAAAACTATTTACATTATCTGTTTTATACTTTAACATTCAGGGTTAATATGTCATATGTATGAATTAATAAGCAAATTGTGGCCAACCTCATTCCAGTATTCCATAAATAGCAATTGTGGCAAAGACACGGATTTCTCAGCCCTCATGGGACACCAATCTTTTCATTTTGAAGATCAAGTCTCTGTGTGCCCTGAAAGCCATTCTAGCTAGGACTGCCTCAATGATTGAACACCTTTCAGGGTTTCAGTTCTATTTTTCAAGACCCTATTTCTCTGAATTTCCGAGTCTGCATTTTAGACACTATTCAGTGGCACAATTTTAGCTCTTTGATAATTAGCTGGCTCCATTGGACTGGCACAGCCCCTGGATTTCACCATCTCCCAATCCCCTCAACTACACCAAGATTTAAATAGCACCCAAGACTTAAAGCATGAGAAAGTAACATTCTGCCACCATCTCAGCTCTCCAAAACTTCTTTTGAGCCTAACTGCACAGAGCTATCAAATAGCTCTTGGGATTTCTGAGCCTCAGCTACAACAGTAACACTTTTGATGCTAAACCTGCTTACAAAAGCATCTTTTTCACATGGTATTTCCCCCTGCCACAGAACACATTCTGGGCCCGATTTTACCATGCGAAAATATGGTAAAGTCGGGCATGAGGCCATTAATGTGATCTGCACCCGCATCAGCACGAATGGCTACTTTATCGAGGCACGGGAATAGTTATGATCCGATTTGCACCTAAAATGGGCACAATGGCAATTTAAATGAATTTGAATGCATTTAAATTGAATTAATGAACTGACTGCCCAACTTTATCAGCATTTCCCCCTTCACTACCTCATTCATCAATCTGGAATCATGCCGAAGTGGACATGCGAAATAAAAGTCTGTTTCAGGTGTCCCGCTGCTAAAGAGGTCTGTTCAGAGCTTCCAATGACTCACTCTCTCTCAGATCAGTAGTTGGGGAAGAGGAGGAGTGAGGCCAGATAATTCTTTGGGGAGGGAGGAACGAGGCCAGATCATTCTCTAGAGGAGTGGGGGAGTGAAGCCACATCATGATCGGGGGGCTTGGGGTGGGGAGTGAAGTGGATAAAATGTAACTCTTGCAAGGGGGGGTTGTGGCGTGGGGAGGCCAGATGGATTTCTGGTGTTCTGTTGGGTGGGTTCAGGGGGGTACGCTGCCACTCTGCGGGTGATCGATGAGAGGGCAGGTGGTCGCAATTGGTCTGGGTAGCGGTGAGGATGCTGGATAAGGGGGGGCAATGATGTCTGCGGGGTGCCATCGTTTCCACTTTTCGCTTCTGGGCTGCTTTCTCCACTTCCTGCAGCCCGGCAGCGATCTGACACAGGCACGCTTTTTAAAATTCTTTTCTAACTGCGCATGCACAGTTCAGAGCTCTGATCATTTTGCGCAGGCTAGGCCCTGCCCACAGCGTGATTCGATCTAGCTATTTTTTTCAGACTGAGTTGTATGGGGGGGCAGGCCTGAAAGCAGATTTTCAAGCCTGATCTGAATTGCGCCCACATTTAGCACTATTTTATACGACTTAACTTTCAATCTTGCTGAAGCTTCTAAAAAATTACTTCTAAAATATTACTATAAACCATTGGCTAGATACTCCTAACAAGATGTAGCAACTGTTCACTGAGAAACTTGTTACAGAATTAGTATTGCTGATCTGCTTTCTTATCTTTGCTTCGTTTTTAAGTTTTGTAATTCATATCATGATTAGGAAAGAATTGTGGTTAAATCCCAATTTTAGCTATGAACTAATGTTTTTAGTTCTACAGGAGTACATCAGAACTATAGATAATACAATGGGATTATTTGGGTGCCAGAACTGTGCACTGTTGAGGAAGAAATTAGGAATATTATACTTTTGACAAAAACTACTAGCTTTAATAATCAACAAGCTTAACCTTCTTGATTATACAAATGCAGCAAAATTTTATGTTCCATTTCTCATGTATAAACTACAACATTCATTTGTCTTTCTAACTACTTGCTGTACTTGAATACTAACTTTGTGATTCCTGTACCAGGACACCCAAATCCTACTGTACCTCAGATTCTGCAAACTTTAGCAACCAGACCTTTGTCCAGATCATTGATACAAACGGCAAATGGTTGATCCATAAGGCATTCCACTTGTCAAATGGAAAATGAACCGCTTATGCCTACTCTCTGCTTTCAGTTAGCTAATGAATCCTCTATCCATCATAATATATTGCCCATAACACCATGAGCTTTTATTATAGAATCCCTACAGTACAGAAGGAGGCCATTCAGCCCATCAAGCCTGCACTGACCACAATCCCACCCAAGCCCTACTTCCTCAATCCCTTACATTTATTCTACTAATCCCGACAATAGGGTTGGTTTAGCGTGGCCAGTCAACCCCTAACCAGCATATCTTTGGAGTGTGGGAGAAAACGTGCAGACCCGGAAAGAAAGTGCAAACTCCATACAGATGGTAACCCAAGACTGGAATTGTACCTGGGTCTCTGGCGCTGTGAGGCATTCGTGCTAACCACTGTGTCACCAATAATAACCTATAATTACTTCCTCAAACAATCTCAATAAATTACATATGATTTTCCTTTCCAAAAAGTAGGTTGACTTTGCCTGATTACACTGAGGTTATCTGTGTGTCCTGCTGTAGCCTCCTGAATGATAGGTCCTAGCACTTTCTTTGTGACAGATGTTAAGCAAACTGCCTTTAGTTTCCAACTATTTTGTCACCCTCGTTTCTTGAAGGGAGGAGTCATAATTACTGTTTTCCAATCTGATGGAACCATTCAATAATCTAGGGAATTTAAAACAATTAAAATCAATGCATCTACTATCTTAGCATCTTTTAATCATTTTTTGGTACAGTTTCCTTTGTGTTTATAATTATTTTAAGTTCTTCCATCCATAATTCACAATTATTTCTGGGATGTTATTTGTATCCTCTATCATGAAGACAGGCACAAAATATCTGTTCAATTGAAACATCTACTCACTTAAGAGCTTCAGTAGATATGGGAATAGGCTGGCTGCGTGGCACCTTACCTGTTTGTAATATGGAGATAGATCGGGGTTAGTGGGAAGGTATTGGGTGTAACCTTCAATCCTGTATGTAAATAAAATAAATTTTCAAGTTTTACTTCCTAATCACTGATTCACCAACCAGTGGAAATACTTTTTTTCCAATGAAACCCCTCACAAATTTGATTATCTGTCAGATCTCACCTTGCCTTCATATCAGAAAAAAGTTTCTTCAGACATTCCTCATAACTCATCCCTGTTATTGCCTAAAGGGAAACTCCCAAAACTGGGAGCAATATTCTAATTATGGCCTGTCCAATGATTTGCACAGACTTGGCATGATGTCTATGCTGTTTGCCCCTCTTTATGAAGCATTATATGATTTTCTTTTATAGCTTAATCAACACCCACATTTTGAAATTACGTACCTGCACTTCCACATCTCTCTGCCTTTTTTGAACTTCTACCATCTAAATATCTATAGTCCTGAGGTTACTTAAATCCTCTTCACAGTTAACCATCCTCTGTAGCTTTGCATTGTCAGCAGGTTTTAAATTATACTTCTGTGTGCAAGTCCAGATTGTTTGTGTGTGTGCGTTTATGTGAACGTACATCCAAGCACATTCACACAGGCACAGATCTCTCCAGACCAAAGAGAAACACAAAGGTTGTAAAACTGACACCTGAGATAGTTTGATAAATGTTCATGTCCCGAGACTGAATTATTAACCACTACTTTCTGTCCCTTGTTTTAAAAAAAAAATCATTTTTTTGATCCATGAAATTCTCTTTTTAATACCGCATTACAAGAAGTGGGAGCAGGAGTTGGTTATTCAGACTCTCATGCTTGCTCCCCTATTTTGGTCTCACCATGGCTGAGCTGATTGTAATCTAAACTTCACTTTCTGCCTGCTCCCCATCCTGCCACAAAACCCTGCCCTATTTTGTCTATTAAAAATCTAATTTGCTGTCTGGGGAAGACAATTCCAAAACCTAAAGCCTAAGAGAAATAAATTTTCATCATTTGTCTTAAATAGGAGACCCATCTCAACTAATGTTCTGGCAACATGGATTTGAATCCCTCAATGGCAGATGATGGAAGTTGAACTCAATAAAAAATATCTGGAATTAAAAATCTACTGATGATCACAGAACCATTGTAGATTGTTGGAAAAACCCATCTGCTTCACTAATGTCCTTTTAAGGAAGGAAGTCTGCCATCCTTACATATCTGGCCTAGACAGACTCCACAGCCACAGCAATGTGGTTGACTCTCAGCTGTCCTTGATGTGGGGAATCGACCCTTTTTCTATTAAATAAGCATTAAACTGATAACAGGTAGACAAAAATAATGACCTTAGTCAGTTGATTTATTGAAGTAGGTATTAGTAATATTCTTTTGTGCTCTTTTTCTGTTCAGATGTATGCTGCTAGTCCCTACTCTGACACAATCTTGGTGGAGGTACCCACATCTGCACAGGATGACCCTGAAATGCTATGGGTGATGGGACCAGTACTTGCTGTTGTGTTAATTATCATCATTGTCATTGCTATCCTTCTGTTCAAAAGGTGAGATGATCACAGAGTTGCGTGAAAATAGGAAAATGTCATCAAGATCAATGTTGAGACAGTTCATCTTTCAAATGCGGGGAGTATTCTCAATTGTTAATCGAAACTGCAAAATAAATTAAAGCTACATCTAATTTTTGATCTGCCAGAACCATTCAACTCCAGATCTCATTTGTAGACTTGGTTCAGACATGAGTGAAACTGCTGAATGTCCCAGTTAAGGTTAGAAAGATTGCACTTGACATCAAGACAGTCTTTTACTTGTGTGACATCAAGAAGTCACAATTTCATTAAAGTTAATGGGAGAAAGCTCCATTGGTGTGGGGATGTAATTGCAGAGCTTAGGGCTGAAGTTACAGAAGACAAAACCACCAGTGATGAAACAATTTAAATTGGGGGTGCCTAAGAGACCAGAGTTGGAAGATTGTGAAAATCTTAGAGGGATATGAAAACAAGAATATGAATTTTAAAACTAAAGCATTGCTTGACTCAGAGCCAGTGTAAATCAGTGAGAATAGGGGGGACAGGTCATCTGTGTGCAGAGCCATAAGAGATGGGTGAGATCCTAAATGAATATTTCTCATCAATATTTACTGTTGAGAAACAAATGGATTTTAGTGAATGTGGGAAATAAATAGTGATGTCTTGAAGAGTGTACATATTATAAGAAGGAGGTGTTGGAAGTCTTAAAGCGCATCAAAGTAGATAAATCCCTGGGACCTGATGAAGTGTATCCCAGGACATTATGGGAGGCTAGGGAGGAAATTGCGGGTCCTCTGGCAGAAGTAGTTGAATCATCGGCAGCCAGAGGTGAGGTGGCTGAAGACTCAAGGATGGCAAATGTTGTGCCTTTTTTTTAAAATGACTGCAGGGAAAAGCTTGGGAATGATTAGTCTAACATCTGTAGTGGGTAAGTTGTGAGAAGGTATTTTGGGAGACAGAATCTATAGGCATTTAGAGAGGCAAGGACTGATTAGGGACAGTCAATATGGCTTTGTGAGTGGAAAATCATGTCTCACAAATTTGATTTAAGTTTCTGAAGGCATAACCAAATAGTTAGATGAGGGCAGTGCAGTCAATATTGTCTGCATGGACTTTAGCAAGGTGTCACATAGTAGATTGTTGCATAAGGTTAACTCTCACGGGATTCAGAGTGAGGTAGCCAATTGGATCCATAATTGGCTTGATACAAAAGACGTAGAGTGGTTGTAGATGGTCGTTTTTCAAATTGGAGGCATGTGATCAGTGGTGTGCCTCAGAGATCGGTGCTGGGTCTACTGATATTTGTCATTTATGTTAATATTTTGAATGAGAATTTAGGAGGCATGGTTAGTAAGTTTGCAGATGATACCAAGATTGGGGGCTTAGTGGGTAGTGAAGAAGGTTATCTAGGAATGCAATGAGATCTTGCCCAATTGGGCCAGTGGCTGATAAAGGGCAGATGGAATTTAATTTGGATAATTGCAAGGTGATGCACTTTGATAGTTCAAACCAGGGCAGAGCTTACTCAGTTAATGGTATTGCAGAGAGTTTTTTAGAACAAAGAGATCTATGGGTACAGGTTCATAGCTCCCTGAAAATGGAGTCACAGGTGAACAGGGTGATGAAGAAGACATTAAGCATGCTTGGTCAGCACGTGGAATACAGGAGTTGGATCTTCTTGTTGAAGTTATCCATGACATTGTAAGACACTTGGAATACTATATACAGTTCTGGTCACCCTATTATAGAAAGGATGTTATCAAACTAGAAAGAGTTCAGAAAAAATTTTACTCGGTGCTACCAGGACTTGATGGTTTGAATTGTAAGGGAAGGCCGGATAGAACCGTAGAAAATTACAGCTCAGAAACAGGCCTTTTGGCCCTTCTTGTCTGTGCCGAACCATTTTTTGCCTAGTCCCACTGACCTGCACTTGGACCATATCCCTCCATACCCCTCTCATCCGTGAACCCGTCAAGTTTTTCTTGAATGTTAAGAGTGACCCCGCATTTACCACTTTATCCTGCAGCTCATTCCACACTCCCACCGCCCTCTGCGTGAAGAATCCCCCTCCTAATATTCCCTTTAAACTTTTCTCCTTTCACTCTTTACCCATGCCCTCTGGTTTTTTTCTCCTCTAGCCGCAGTGGAAAAAGCCTGCTTGCATTCACTCTATCTATACCCATCAAAATCTTATACACCTCTGCCAAATCTCCCCTCATTCTTCTACGCTCCAGGGAATAAAATCCTACCCTATTTGATCTCTGTCTGTGACTCAGCTTCTCAAGTCCCGGCAACATCATCATGAACCTTCTCTGCACTCTTTCAACCTTATTTACATCCTTCCTGTAATTAGGTGACCAAAAGTGTACGCAATACTCTAAATTTGGCCTTACTAATGCCTTATACAACCTTACAATAACACTCCAACTTTTATACTCGATACTCTGATTTATAAAGGCCAATGTACCAAAAGCACTTGTTACGACCCTATCCACCTGTGACACCCCTTTTAGAGAATTCTGTACCTGTATTCCCAGATCCATCTGTTAAACTGCACTCTTCAGAGTCCTATCATTAATCCTGTACATTCTACTTTGGTTTGTCCTTCCAAAGTGCAATACCTCACATTTGTCTGTGTTAAATTCCATTTGCCATTTTTCAGCCCATTTTTCTAGTTGGTCCAAATCCCTCTGCAAACTTTGAAAACCTTTCTCACTGTCCACTATATCTCCAATCTTTGTATCATCAGCAAATTTGCTGATCCAATTTACCACATTATCATCCAAATCATTGATGTAGATGACAATGGACCCAACACCAATCCCTGTGGCACACCACTAGTCACAGGCCTCCGCTCGGAGAAACAAGCCTCCACAACCAGTCTCTGGCTTCTTCCATTGAACCAGCGTTTAATCTAGTTTACTACCACCTCATGTATACCTAATGACTGAACCTTCCTAACCAACCTCCCATGAGGCATTTTATCAAAGGCCTTGCTGAAATCCAGGGTTTCACCGCCTCCCCTTCATTCACTTTACTGGTAATCTCCTCAAAAAATTCTAATAGATTGGTCAAACATGACCTACCACGCACAAAGCCATGTTGACTCTCCCTAATAAGTCCCTGTCTATCCAAATATTTGTAGAGCCTATCCCTTATCACACCTTCCAATAACTTGCCCACCACCAATGTCAAACTTACTGACCTATAATTTCCCGGATTTCTTTTGGAACCTTTTTTAAACAACGGAACAACATAAGCCACCCTCCAATTATCCGGCACCTCCCCCGTGAGTATTGACATTTTAAATGTCTGCCAGGGCCCCTGCATGTTCAACTCTAGCCTCCCTCAAGGTCTCTGGGAATACCCTGTCCGGTCCTGGGGATTTATCCACTCTGATTTGCCTCAAGACAGCCAGCACCACCTCCACTGTAATCTGTGAAAGTTCCATGACCTCCCTATGTGTTTGCCCTATTTCCTCCATGTCCGTTTCCTCAGTAAATACAGATGCAAAAAAACCCATTTAGTATCTCCCCCATCTCTTGATTCCATATACAGTCTACCACTCTGGTCTTCAAGAGGATAGACTGGGACTTTTTTCCCTGGACCATAGGAAGTTTAGGGATGATCATGTAAACTATAAAATAATGAAGGGCGTAGACCCTTTCCCAAAGGTACAGAGTCTAAAATTAGAGGGCATAGGTTTAAGGTGAGGGTTCAGAGGGGCATTTTTTTCACACACAGGTTGGATAGTGTCTGTATCGAGCTGCCAGAGGTAGTAGTAGAGGTGGGTACAATTTTGTCTTTTAAAAAGCATTTAGACAGTTATATGGTTAAGATAGGTATAGAGGGATATGGGCCTGATGTGGGCAATTGGGATTAGCTTAGTGGCAAAAACTGAGTGGCATGACAAGTTGGACCAAAGGACCACTTTCCATGCTGTAAATCTCTATGACTCTAGATGGGTAAGACCTGGTAAGTGAAGTAAGACTTGAGTAACAGAGTTTCTGATGACATTATAGAAGGTAGAATGTGGGAAACCAGCCAAGAGTGCTTTGAAAGCTAGGAGAAGAGATAAATGAAGGTTTTGGCAGCAGATCACTTGAAATGGGAGTTAAGTCAGATGATGTTGCAGAAGTGAAAATAAGCAGTCTAAGAGATGGTGAGAATAGCATGTTGGAATCCCATTTTGTGGTCAAGTATGACACAAGGTTATGAACCAACTGTTTTATTCTCAGACAGTTGAGAGGGCCAAGAACTGAAATAATAAAATGGAATAAAGCCAGTTTCTACATTAATCAAGATTGAGATGCATATTTAATAATTGTGGGTGTAAATTTTCATGCTGAAAAGGCAGTTGGCCATGTTTCTAACTTAACAGTATAGAAATGTCCATATAAATATCTCAATACTCTTATGCTTTATTCTCTTGATGCCATTACATTATCTGTAGAGTCACAGCAATTAAGTTGTCATTTTCTGCCTCTTCCGTTTCTGCTTATCTATTCCTCACTTGTGTTCTGCTTTCTTTTAATCTCACTTTGTCATCCCTTAGTCACAGTTGTTTTATTTATTTGACTTATTTCTCTCTCTTTCCCAAAATAAAATATATAGATGATTCTGTTTAGATAAATCTATATGATCTTACTGTGATTTAGTTACAGTTGGTATAATAATATTTGTGAGGGATATAGCTCAATTTTGCTTCAGAGATATTCATATATAGTGTTTGCTGTGTTAGGTATTTTCCTAAATTTTTTAACCAGTTGTGCCAGCACATTTGCTATTAAATGAGCCATTGGAAGTTCCTTTCTTCAACTATTTTTGTTGCTTCAGTGTAAGGAAGAGATATACTAAATTGATACCAAGTGAATTAGACTATCTGAGCTGTCACCCTGAGCTAAATTTTCCTGGTCCCATAACTACGTACTTAGAGACAAGTCCGGGAGCAAAATTAGAGAATCTTCATTAAGGTAGCTCCTCATTGTGAGATTGCCTCCATCTTGCCCGGACAGAATCGAGCCTGCATTGCCACTTGCTCAGCAGTGAGGACAAACTGGGAACACTGCCAGGTGCTTCCCTGAAGGTAGACAGGTCCTCTGCTGAGACCAAAGCCTGGCAGTTGGCTGGAAATAGTTTCCTTACCTCAGGATCAAAGAGCCAGCATTGCCTCCTTTAAATTCTTGCCCTACACAACCATCCAGAATTATGGGTATCAGTGGGCCACAGTCACGGTTGCAAGATGCAGCATGGCTGTAAGATGACATTTTGCTTTTCCAATTCTATAATCTTTCAGTGAAGAGATGAGACAGAGAGAACATCTCTCTGTTTCGAGCAGAAACAAAATAATTATTTATTTTTTTCTCCTCTTGCCATCTTATGGATGCAGTAAACAGGAAAGGTAAGACTCACACGAATAACTGTAATATTGTCTTAAAGTGGGCAGTCCAGATATGCTTCCTGTTCCAGCATTCACATTTGCTCCTCCATACACCTTAAAGAAAGCAAGCAGAATACCCTCTTCCAAGCTTTCATGATTTAGCAAATCAGACATTGGAATTGATAAGAAAAGAGCAACGCGGGGTCAATCATCTTCTAATTTTAGTCCCTTCGTTTCCCATTAGGAAAGGTGATAATGTTTAAGATCTGATAATGGCACTGCTGAGACTAGCAAGATTGGTTCATGGGGAACTGTGAGCTAGAGCTGACATGTTATTCTGTGCTAATGCATGTTGCAGAATTTGTGCCATCCTTTATTCCATTTTTATAATCAAAATATTGCACACAGCTGTAAAACTAAAATCTGACACGTATCAAAGTAATGTGGATTCTGATGTATCAATCTTGACTTTGGTTCATATTGAACAAGCTTGTTCAAGTTCTGATGCTTGTAACAAATAGCTGTGGAACTTGCTCATGTGATTGGTTATCTTGTTGTTAAAATGGTGATTAGAACTTGTCCCTGCTGAAAATACAGAACAGATTAATTGGTGTGAATTGAGAAAAGGCTAGTTAAATCTGAGAGACCCATTTATCAGAAATTGATGTTTCCATCCCAAGCATATCTATTGAAACTCCACATTTCTATTTTTATATTTTCGTTTCCAACTTTCATAGATCTTTTTTCCCCAAAATTTACAGATTTGCTTTGCATAGGTAACAGGTTGGCATATAAAAATTAAAGGTGAAACAGAGAATATTCTTGTAAAATAAGAGTAAAATACTGCAGATGCTGAAGATTTGAAATAAAAACAAAGTGCTGGAAAACCTGAGCAGTTAATATCTATGGAAAGTGAAAGAGTTCATGTTTTGAGTTCTGTATGACATAATGGGCTCAAACCATTAACTCTGTTTGTCCCTCAAATGCTTCCAGACCTACTGTTAGTAGCACTTTGTTTTTCATTTGATATTATTGTTAGGGTCGTGGCACATATAATAATAATTTAAGTCGGATGACGTTTCTAATTACAATTAATTTAATTGTGTACTTAATTACAAAAAATGTTTTCCTAATTGAAATACAAATGCTATGACAAACAATAATACAAATGACTTACTGCATTTTTACAATCACCATATATATTATTGGTACCATACCTCTGGGCTGAAATATACTCAAGAAAGCAACAGTCAGTTTCCACTGCTTTGTCCAAAGAAAGGTTTACTTTCTTGCAAAATACATGCATATCACGTAATTGAACAGAAACAAATTATTTAACCATGAAACAGAAACTTGCTTTCCGTCTCTGGATTACAACGTTCTGAGTTAATGGTTTGTGGAAAGTAGCTCATTTCAGTCATTAGTTGTGGTAATAATACCATGTGGTTGGTTCAGGAAAAGAGCAAGCTCTCCATCTGCAAAAGACGATGTTCCTGGTGGAAAAGATCCATTGCTAGCACACTCTTCAGATCCAGTGGAAATGAGACGACTAAACTACCAAACTCCAGGTAAATATTTGAGATTGAAGTTCAAAGAAATCACTGTTGTATTCCTCATTAGCTGGAGACAATCTATTAAAATCTAAATTAAAGGGTACTTCACTATTTTTGTTACCAAGTTAAATCTGTGCAAAATTGGTTTCTGCCCTTCTGAGATCACACTAAAAGGTTCCAGTTTAATTGCTCTACTTGACAGAATATTTTATTTCCTGCTGTCAGTGGTGGTGAATTTATGTTCATTTCAAAATAAGAATTAGACTTTTTAAAAAGCCTATGGCTAAATGACTCTGTGGTACTAAATTGTCCAGGCACAAACTGAGCACAATACAAGTACTCGTTCAGATCGCACAATTTGCCTTCATAGCTTATGACGAAAGAAGTGAAATATAAAAGAAGGAATTAGAGGGCTATGAAATTATAGTAGCTGCAGCAAGATAGATATAGTTAATACAAAATAAAAACAAAGTATTGGAAAAATTCAGCAGATCTGGCAGCATTTATGGAGAGAGAAACAGATTTAATGTTTTGAATTGAATATGACTCCTTTAGAATAGATAACTAATGTACATAACAATCCAGATTGCAGCAGGGATGACTACGTGCAACAAATGTTCTTTCTCATTACTTATTTTCTTTCTTGCCCTTCAGAAATCTTGATAGGAAACACATAAATTCAATTCAACCTAAATCAGGCAACATATAATAAAATTCTGTCCAAGATTTAACATCTTACAGAAACAATATCTTGAGTATCGATCTTTTCTTAATGATCCAATTTTCCAGCATAACTTGCCAGACCAATTTTTTCTAGAATTGTTTAAACATTTCAAAACCACTATATCAATCAGCAAATGTTTTCGATAATAGCACAAATCTCATGATAATATGCAAATACTTAGTTCCTGAGAGCTAATTTGTATACTTACAAATAATGTAATTATCTAATTGTATCAATTCTTGCATGGAGAATAAAATTATGTGCAATAAATTGAAGCTCTGACGCACCCTTTATTAATCTGCTGATCTTCATGTGTGACAAGGTACTCAAACTGATAATCTGTATAAATTAATATATGAATTATATGAGTAAATATATGTAATAATCTAACTTCACATCTCAAGTCATATAAAATTTTAAGGTACTTCCCATCTTTTTAGGAGAGAGAAAATTATTAGAAAAGATCATGAAATCTTGATTTTCAATTTAGGATCAAGTTCAATCTGGCTGAACTTGCCCCATTTCTGAGCTGCTTGATTATCAAAACTTATATTCAGATTGATGTAACAATACTTATAACGGATGGCAGTGCCAAATGTTTAGAGCAAGATTACATAACATCATCAGAGATGACGTTCAACATTTTAAAAGAAAACATATTACCTATTTATGTTCTAAATCTTCACAAAGGAAACAATTTTTGTTCTCACCATCACTTCCAAGCTGCCTTATTCACTCACTCATCTCAAGTTGACTTTTCCCAATTTCAAATCATAGGCATGGAGAGAAATTGAAACTATGAATTAATTGGAAGACTTCAACTTTAAATCTCAAAGGCAAATATCCTAAATTATATTATGTTCCTTTGTGCTTATTCCTTAATATTATAATCCTAATTACATTTTTTAGTACTGTTGATTGCTGTGACTATCAGTAATGTGACACCAGCATTACTTCAGGGCACAGTAAGAAGTCCCACAACACCCAATTAAAATCCAACAGGTCCTTTTTCAACTGCTTCATCAGATGAGTCACCTGATGAAGGGACAGCACTCTGAAAGTTTGTGCCACCAAATAAACCTGTTGGACTTTAACCTACTGCTGTAAGACTTCTTACTGTGCCCACCCAGTCCAACGTCATTACGGCATGGTAGCACAGTTGTAAACACTGCTGCTTCACAGCTCCAGGGACATGGAATGTGGAGTTTGCACATTCTCCTCTTGTCTACATGGGTTTCCTCCGGATGCTCCGGTTTCCTCCGGATGCTCCAGTTTCCTCCTCCAGTTCAAAGATGTGCGGGTTAGGTTGATTGACCATGCTAAAATTGCCCCTTTGTGTCCTGAGATGTGCAAGTTAGAGAGATTAGCGGGTAAATATATAGGGATATGGGGGGTAGGGCCTGGATGGGATTGTGGTCAGTGCAGACTCAATGGGCCAGATTGCCTCTTTCTGTACTGTAGGGTTTCTATGATTACTTTTGGGTTAACGAATAAATGACAATGGTCACACAACAGGATGTATTGTAAAGTGAAGCAACATATACATAATTTTAAGGTAGCTATTTGGCAGTAAAATCCAAGCACTTGGGACAAATAACAGAATTCTATGTTAAGAATTTGTATAGTTGAAGGAGGTCTTCATGCCTGGCCCACTCCATGTTCTAACTCTGCCTCTTGTCCTAACAAATACTCCAACCAATAATGTGGAGGACTTAAGATTATTTTTACCTATGTGGATTACTATAACTGCTTAAATTATCATACTTGCATGAATAAAATTGATTGACTAAATAAGGCACTATCTTTTTTTACATACATTTGTCTGACCTCAAGAAGTTTGTACATTTTTTTCCCCATTTTAAGTTTTCAGGATCTCATGATGAATGTTTGGTGCGTTTCGTTCTTCAACTGAAAGCCATCAAGTTATCTGATTTTCTAACCCTTTCTAGTGGAAGTATTAAAAATTTATCTCACTTCCTATAAGAGGGTGCACAGTCTGTGCTCAGCATCTCCTGATGTTAAAATCAGGAGCTCACTTTGTTGGGAGTTGTAGTTGAAAGCATTGTGATCGTGAAAGATTTCATAATGTTCATGCTATTATGAACTGAAATGGTTAGCACAGCTACCCCACAGCGCCAGAGACCCAGATTCAATTCCAGCTTTGGGTCACTCTCTGTGTGGAGTTTGTACTTTCTTCCCATATCTACTTGAGTTTCCTCCAGATGCTCCAGTTTCCTCCCACAGTCCAGAGATGTGTGGATTAGGTTGATTGGCTGTGTTAAATTGACTCTAGTTTCAGGGGAATTAATAGGGTAAACATGTGGGCTTATGGGAATAGAACTTGGGTGAGATTATGGTCAGTACAGACTTGATGGGCCAAATGGCAGCCTCCTGTACTGTAGAGGTTCAATGATTATTAGGGTCATCAATCAAATGATCAATCTGGTGAATTTATAATACAAATCTGAGCGCGTTTCAGAGAACCATATACCTGTGTTCAGTGGTCGTTTTATTTCACAGCAATGTTGAATATTTTGCTCAAAATTTTAAGACATTGCTTGTTGATCACATTGTTAGAGAATGAATTTTAGCAGTCAAAGTGTTAACATATAGTGGTTAAACTCTTTTCAAAGGGCTGTATAGCATGTTAACATTCATTAATATGGTCTCATGGATGGAGACAAAATCCAATTGTTTCACAGTGACAGTGAGTTGTGTTTTGCAATGAACTTGCTTTAGAAAAAAATTAGGTGTCAGCCCAAAAAAATGAAATGTCAAGTCTTAAATTCCTTTGAATGGTGGGACTGAAAGCAACCTCAGACAAAAGGTTTTTGTCGTCAAAACATCTCATTAGTTTTTATTGTACTGTCTGAGCTATGACTTGGCAAACAACTATTTCTTTCACCTTAAAAATTGCTTACCAGGGACTTTGAAGTTGGAAATGACAAGTATAAATGTCTTCTTTGTGTATCTATGTATTAATAAGAACAAACTGAAGAATTATTGAAATAGTTCCTGCCTGACTTCTCTCACATTTCTAGCTCAGTACTGTACTTGCCAAGGTTAAGAATGTCTGTACTGTCTGAGAAAATGTGATGTTTTCTGTTGGTTTATTATGTTTTTGCTGGTATATATTACAGTATACGAATCAGAACATGCCAGATTATAGCATTGCACACTCAGTTTGAACTTGGTTTTGAAAATTCTCTGATAGCAGATTATTTTTGTGGGTTGTTGGAATTGATAACAAAATCTATGGGTGTTGATGTGTGCAAAGAGCCACCCATCTGGTTATGACTGTTTGTGAAATGGTCACCAATTTGGATAAGTGGACTCATGCCAATCTGAACTTGCTGTACGAAAACGTTCCTGCGATAGAGAAGCTCCTACCCTTATTACAATTTAGTTCCCATTTTCTTTCATCCATTCAGTGGAATTGTTTCAATATTTGCGCAAAGTTATCGAATGTATTTTGAGCTACCCTACTCTCCCTTCACAGCCCAGGGAAGTGCCTGTTCATTTCATTTTTTCTCTCTCTCTAAGTACACTCAATCTATCCATTCTCACCGCAGAAGGTCAAATTTCTGTTAATTTATTTCTTAGATCCACAATGCTTCTAGTCAACATTTGATATTTACGTTGGAACGAATGATGCTTAAGGGGATATTTATGATACTTTGCAGTTGATCACACTTGAAATATCTTGTCAGTTCACATAAATCATGTCGACAGAACAATTTCTCAATAATCTTAAGTAATGGAAGATGGGTTGGGATTACAGCTTAAAAACTATTTCCATTGTATTTTACCTCACATGGCATTTTGCCAAGTTAACATAGATACTTTCCAAGATCTGATTAAGTTGTCACGTTTGTGTCAATTAACACTTGTCAACATGAAGTTCAGGAGTTTAGCAATTTCTCCATCAGTAGAATAGGGTGGGGAATGTACCTGGTTCTATTGTGCATTGTTATTTTCAGAGGTAGCATTATTCGGAAAGAAACATCATATTTCAGAAATTATGAGATTCTGCCACTGCTCTAGTAAGATGTATAGGTTATGTTGGGAGCTAAATAAGCAGATATATGATCTACAGACATCTTGTCTTACAAGTTTATTTTCCGCCCCAGGAAAAATAATTTGGCTAATAACTGATATTTTTGAATTATATTAATCCCACATTGTTACCTATCACTGCATTAATACTTAGCCAGATCATTAAATACCTTTGTCTTTACATTTTCTCCTTCCTTATGTTTATAAAGACTTCCAATATTTGAGATGATGATTTTGATTGCATAATATTTGAAACAACTTCAATTTTCAAGATGCTTCCCACAAAAAAAATCAAAGGGGAAATGAAAAAGCGAAACTGAAATATATAAAGTAAAATCAGAGATTGAATTGAAGTAGTCTAAAGAAGCCTAAATCTAAACCATTAATTAAATGAAAAGGCAGACTTTAAAAATATGTGATGAAAGCTGCAGTAAAAATCTACAATGCTTTTGTGCACAAGTCATGATTCTGCCCATCTGCAGCAGTAGTTATGCTCTAGTCACTTTTGTTCACTCCAGTTACACTTACAAGTAACGCTCCAATATGCATGAGGTAATAAATTAACCTTTGACATTTGACTTTCCTCTGTCATGCTGCCTGTTTCAGTCAGACATGTTCTGCTGAGTCAGTAGATCTAGAGCAGCTGGGACCTCGGCAGCGTTGGTTGAAAATCTTTTTTGTAAGCTGTAGGCAAATTGCGTAGCAAGGAATGGTTTTACTGGGCTATGGAGTAAGATTATGGAAAGTGTGATTCATTGGGTAGTTCTATCAAAAAGCCAGTACTTGCTAATGAATCAAGTAGCCTTCTGTACTATATCCTTCCATAATTCTTTGATAATGAGGTAATCTAATATAAGAATATTACATCACTTTTAATCTTCACTACAGAGAGCAAACTTTGTGTTTTTTGTGTGGAATAGGTTCAGAGTAGATTTATTGGATAAAGAAGTGAATTTATGCAAACTAGATGTGTGCCAAATATTCCTTATCACCCTGTCTCTTCAATGAGGCTTCAGTTCTCATTTGAATAATAAAGGTTCCTCAAAGAATGCAAGAGTGGGGAATTTGCTTCCTGGGTCTTATTAGATTTACATTGTGACATGTTCCTCTCATCTGTTGAACTTGTGTTGCTTAGTCTCAAGAAAAAATATTGTCATGGCATGAAACTGCAGGGTGATAATTAAAAGAAATATTTCAACAGATTGCCTAATTGACAATTGACATAATGATCTTGCAAATGAAGGAAATAACAGGTGAAATTGGCATTGTGCAGTGAGATTAGCAAATAAGCAAGATACCAGTTAAAATTAGCATAATGCCATATAATTATCCTGTTCAAATTAAAGTCACAGTATTACACTCCAACCAGCCTGAATCTTTCATCTTAACACCCCAAAGTTCTAGTGTGAACATCTGGTAAATAAATGATTTGATCGCCACTGTTATAAAACAATGAATCTGAACATCGCCACCATCATTACAGATGATAGACAATTATATTGGTGCATGAATCATGTGTTTCAAATAGTATGATTGCTTGTGATAACTGGTTTAGAAAAATCACTAACTGCCTGAATTATATAATGTTACATATCCTTGAACTGTATAGGATTAGATAGCACTTGAAGATGAGAACAATCTGAGAGAATAAATACCTAAAGGAGATGTTGGGAGGAATTTTTCTGTCGACCTTAGACGGGATTTTCTGGTTTCAGGACGAGCATGGCCAGAAAATCCCACCCACTGTGTCAGGGGCCAGTGGGAAAACACCACTACAATACTTAATTTAAAAAATCAGGTATTATGAGAACGGGCCAGCAGAAATTTGAAAAATGTTTTCAGGAAAAAAATGAGATCAAAATTATTTCAGACCCTCTTGATCTAATTTAAATACTGGTCTTTAAAGTTCACATGTAAAACAATGCACTTTAGAGCATCAGACACATGAATCAACCATTATCAACTACATGATAATGAATAAGTTATTAACTTAAAAATAGTATCTTGGAATATGGTGTTGATGAGATGTGCCCACTGTATCTCTAACTGCATTAATTACTAATTCCTTTTCACAGACTGACTTGCATAATGGCCCCAGTAACCAGTTTGATATGATGCGTCTTGGTTAGAGAAAAAACAGATATGTTAAGAAGAAACATTTTTCTAAAATTAAGCTGGTTGGGATTGATCAGGACTGCCAAGCACTCCTGCTCACTAGATAAAACAACAAATATACCCAAAGGGATACACATGAGCTGGACTATTCCAATATCCTACTGTTCCTCCCATCACCTTCCCCTCCAAAAAAGCATGCTTGGATAAGTCTATAGGAAACATTAACCAATGAAACTCAAAATAATAACTATGAAATTGGGATTCAACATGAAAATTGTACATTAGAATGGATTTTTTTCTTAGTAAAGCAGGCTTTATTTTGCATAACTGCATGGAAGATATCAAAGTAGAATGTAAAGCAGCATCTGTATTGTTAAGTTTATTTCTTGGTTTGTTTTTCTTTTTGTATTGATGCTCTCTAAAACAACTACAATATACTCAGGGGTTCACATAGAGTCAAATCTGAGTGCTACAAGCACTATAAGGTGTGTATATATATATACAATATATATTAACTGTAGGGTATACTTTGAGCACTTCTTTGCCAATAATAATGCAAAAAACTAATTATATTTTCTTTCCTTTTATTTGAATAATATTGTGTTTTCGAAGGTTTATGTCAGTTCAAAAACTGAAGAGATAATAATCTTTGGCATAGCGCGGCTTGGTGTTTCAACTGCCACTATTCCATGTGATGAAAGTGTTCCAAGTCTGAGAGTTAGCCGCTCATATTTGAACCCTCTGAGTATATAACTGTTCCTTCACCTATTTAACTTTGAGATTGGTCTCTTTTCCTTTGGTAAAAGCTAATTTGTTTTCTTCCCCTTTTTTTAAAAAAAATGTTTCTGCCCCATTTTCTTCACAGGTCCAAGTGTCCCCAGTTGCCCAAACAACTCAAGTTAGTTTAATTGTCCTGTGTCTTTTCTGCATTTTATCTGTATATTTCTTCTTGCTCTGCCATGAAGATCATTTTTGCTCAAAGAAGCTAATCTCAGTTCCAATTTAACTAATTGAGCAGTATCCCCTTTGGTTATCTACACAGCCTCAATTTCCATGGTATATGTGTGTATTCCAAAGTTACCGTATGTACATTTAAAACTAAACATAGATCTCTCAACCATCCAATCACAAAACTTGTTGCATAATATTTTGGTAGGTGCAGGAGCTGTTCCTACTTTGAGAGTCTTTCAATTTAAGAATAAAAATGACCCCTTTTGAGTGTTAGGAAACTGGAATTTTAATTTACTTTGCAAGTCTGATGAATTTATGGCCCTAATAACTATAAAGCCTCATACCATTTCCACATAGCATTTCAACAGTCTAGAAAATAAATACCAACTTCATGAAATAGAAACTGATGAAAACAAGATTTTTTTCAGAAAAAAAAAACTGGATTCAATTTGCCTGTTGCTGTCTCTAAGAAGCCTGTTCCAATATTCCTTGTAACTTGCAAAAGGAATTATTAGTGCAAAATGGTCAATCAAACTTTTTAGAATATTGTGTTTCTTATTTAAATGTAGTTATAAATTATTGACATTGCATTTTCTGAATTGCAATGTTGAAAGCAGTTCATCTTTGAGTATTCCTCCAGAGTTTCTGAAGAAAGAGAGTCAAAACTGCTAAACACAAATTGAGTTGTAATGAAGCTAGGAGAGACAATCTCTACTAGTCTTAACAGATGCAGTTAGGACTGTGAAATATTTGCAATGGTGGTGTATATTGACCGACCTATTGCAAAGTAGTGTTCAATGGTATGCTTTAAATATGTAAGTGTAGGACAGATAACTTTTGATTAGAACTTAATCTATTTAAGCATCCCATCTGAACTGGTATTGGATGTATCCAGTTATTTCAGAGTGGAATTTAGCTTCATTTTCTGATATCAATGTATCTCCTAATAACTCTCAATCTCCTGATGATCATGCTTAAAACTGAGATCCCTCAGTTACAGTTGACTTTCCTAATAAATGCCAGAAAAAGAAGTCAATGCCAGAATATTGGTGCAGTGATGATATTCTGCCATTAGATGGCACTTGTGATTTATTTTTGTAATTTTGATTTTTTTCCATATATTTATAAAACACAGTATCATAGAATCACTATAACTTTATCATTTACCAGAAACTATTCACTCCTAGCACAACTAATTTGTTCTGCTTCAAATGGTCCCATTGCTTCTTTAAAATTTAACTATAAGGCTCATGTTAATGTTATTGTATAAATGCCCAGTGGCAGTTTCACATCAATTTTAACCAGATGGCCCAATTATTTTCCCTCTTTTTTGTTAATCCAATATCAAATTTCAATAAGCAATAATCGTGCCTCGATAAAACCTTATCAGCTACGATACTGCCACTGCAAATTTCAGCTCAGTTCCTATCATAATACACCAGAATTGGGAATTTACATGATGTTGATAATCAAAATTACAATAATATTCTACCACATAATGACAAAATATTAGAATATTAAATTTTATTCTAATGACGCATTTTTGTTATATGAAAGCATAATGCTTTTGAAACCTTTTTAAAAGGTTGTTTAATGAGTTTAACCTGTGATGTGATTGCTACTTTAACTGATCGATCATATCGTAGATTGCACTGTTAGAATAACAATACTTGCCAATTCAATCTCCAAGCTTATGAAGAATGTTAATTAGGCATCAAAAAATTCAATTTCTGTATATGAATCAGAAGTGAGCTTCATAACCTTAGATGTTAGTGGCAACCAAAGCACTCTATTCCTGTGGCGTAGCTGGCCTGAGTCCCGTTAGAGATTTGATTTGTTTCATTTTAGTAGAGCATTCATAAAACACATGTTTGTGAGCCCTCTCTTATGAACTGCCAATCAACTATTTTGAGATGACAAATTATACTGGAGATATTTTTAGCCTTTTATTATACTTCATTTTGTAATCATTTCATATCTGACTAGCATTTTGGCATTAGTCAGACTATAACAATGACCCTGGCCTCTTCAACACTCCAAAATGAAGTACAATGATATAGAAGTGCTAAATTCAGAATTTTGATGCAACTTTCAGGGAAAATGACAAGAATATTTCTTCATGGAAAGTGGAAAAACCATAAAGAGTACCTGTATCATGAAATTATTAGTGCATGGATTTGTGGTGACATCAGAAAGAGGACTTTGAAACCAGGAATACCCGATCTATGCAAGTCATCTTGAATTGCTGACATGAGAATTTGGATGTGACTGTTATAGTGACGGCAGCCATCCTTTTATTGAATAGCTAATGAACTAAATTATACAAACAAATAGCTTAATGTCTGGGGGTTAATGAGACTTCCCTGGTGTAGTTTCCAAATTTTATTTAAGCACGTGTAAATAGAAATAGTGGCTGGTAGATAAGTTTGTGATGACAGATGTAATAAACAAAAACTAAATTACACTTTTCTTGGTGCTAAAAAATTGGTAAGGCTAGGATTTTGTACTTTGTGATTAACCTTATCTCTGACCTCAAAGAAAGTCTCGCTAAGAGATCTGTCTATCTCTGGGGATTATGATAACTCTTGTCATGTAGTTAACTTTTAGCATTCTTTAATGGGGATTCCAAACATGGAGTTGACGTGATGTTGTCAAGCATGCCAAACTAACAATCCAAACAAAGAATTCCCAAATAGCTAACTGCAGAAATGAAAAATACAAAATCAAATTACTCTCTAAAAGAACAAAATAAATATTGGGACATACACTTGTATGTAGAAAAGTAGAAACTGAAATATCATGAAAAAAATGGAAAAGGTTATTTTAAAAATTTGTTTTAAAGAAACTAATAATCATGATGGAGATATTTAATAACTCTTCACTAATATAAAAGTGTTTTTTTTCTGGGGGGGGGGGGGGACAAATCTGTTTCCAGTAAATTATCACCATTAAAATCCAGTGATACCTGATTGAACAAGGCATAACATTATATGGGGTTTCTGACAATGATATGAGAGAGGAAAAGTGGAAGTTTTCACCATGTTAAACGGATTTCACTGATCTGCCACTTCAGGCAATACAGGCATGGGGGGATTGCAGCGTGATCTGCAGCAAGGCAGAGGGTAACATATCACATCTTAAAGATTATTACATCACTCTGCTCATGTGCTAATTCCTGATTGCTGACAGTTCATTTTTAATGTTCAAGCCACTATATATATTTATCAAAATTCAATGTTTGGAACTGCTGCATCTTCTTTCCAAGGACCAACAAAGTATTATTGAAAGTATTATTTTTCATTTTAAACCAAATTTAAAAATCACTTTTGATAAAGAATGTGAGTTCTCAAGTGGTAGTCTTAATTCTAATGTGCTGTTAATTGCAATGGTAATTAAAAAAAGAGTGAAAGCGTGAAATAAAAAATTCTGAGTTTTTCTCCACCCTCCTGCTCAGTGACTTAAATGATTAGTTCTTTTGGAAAAGACCAAAATCGCAAATAAGAACTCTTTAGGGTGTTTTTACAAGATTGATTATCCCATTTCCCTCTTGAAACAGAAACATGCACTATGGATTTTACTATCAACTCAGTCTGTGTAGATGAGAAAAAGGGACTGCTGCATTTTTAATAGCCTTTACTATCCTTCTCATTTAAATCTGCCTTTATCATCACTTTTCTGTATGTAACCACATATGGGCCGCTTAGAAACTGTGTGCTGTGTGATCAGTGACTGTTGCATCTGAGCATGTTCAATAGAGAACAGTTTCAACCATACAGTTATATTAAAAAAAATCCACAAATTTTGGCGCATGTTATATTGTAATTCCAGTGTTTTTGGTAATGTCACACATAACCTTTCTACATGCATAATGCATATGTGCTTTTAACACTTATTCATTTTATTTTTTTTAAATTGTCATTTTCTGTAATTATATTTCATTGACTTTATGACTCTTATTTGGCTAGGCATGAGGGACCATCCACCAATCCCCATCACTGATCTTGCTGACAACATTGAAAGACTGAAGGCCAATGATAATTTGAAGTTCTCACAGGAGTATGAGGTGGGTTGAGCCTCAAAATACTAGATACTAGTTTTCTTCACCTTGAATGTATTTTTTAGTATGAAGGAAATTATCATGTATTAAAAATGGAATGTTTATTTCATGCACTCATCTTTCGTGTCAGGAGTTCCCAAGTCAGACGCACTGCAGAATTTTCTCTAATTATTTTGACAATATGTCTCAGACTTAAATCGGTAAGGAAAACAATCCCAACACCTGTGGGAGAATTAAAATATTAAATCCAAAAAAATTCAACAAGTGAATCCTATTTATATACAAGCAAGTTTTTATTCAAAAGGCTTGTGTCACATTAACTGTAATAGTTATATGAACATAAATACAGAGTGCAACATTCGTTTGTAACACTCTCATGAAATTGAACTCTGTGGCATTACAATTTGAATTGTGTTGTGGCAGAGCTTGCTATCAATTTGAAATAGAACAACGTGGTTTGAATCATTTTACAGAGCAACAATTACTTAATTAAAACAAAAGCAAAATACTGTGTTTGCAGAAATTGCTGGAAATACTCAGCAAGTCAGGCAGCATCTCTGGGGAGAAACTGAGTTAGTGTTTCAGAACTATTCTGATGAAGAGTCATTGACCTGAAACATCATAACAAAATATGATTAAATGCAAAGTTACAGGAGATTTCTTCTTCCCCAATCATAACTCGTAAGTGTATTGGAAGAATCAGTGATGATATACCGACGATATTTCAGTGCTGACGATACAAAGGTCGGTGGTGTTGTGGATGGTCTGGAGGGATGCCAAAAGTTGCAGCGGGACATAGAAAGGATGCAAGACTGGGCGGAGAAGTGGCAGATGGACTTCAATGCAGATAAATGTGTAGTGGTCCATTTTGGCAGGAATAATGGGATGAAGGAGTACAATATAAGGGGTAGGAGTCTTAGCTGTGTTGTAGAACAGAAGGATCTCAGGGTTCGGGTCCATAGGACTCTTAAATCGCCTCGCAGGTGGAGGAAGTGGTCAAGAAGGTGTACGGTGTACTGGCCTTCATTAATCGAGGAATAGAGTTTAGGAGTCAGGAGGTAATGATGCAGCTCTATAAGACCCTTGTCAGACCCCAGTTGGAGTATTGTGTGCAGTTCTGGTCGCCTCATTATAGGAAGGATGTAGAGGCTATTGAGAGGATTCAGAGGAAATTTACAAGATGCTGCCTGGATTGGGAGGCAGGCCTTATGAAGATAGGTTGAGGGAGCTGGGACTCTTCTCACTGGAGAGACGTAGGTTGAGAGGCGACCTGATAGAGGTTTATAAAATGTTGAGAGGAATAGATTGGGTGGACTCTCAGAGACTATTTCCCCGAGCTGAAATGGTCACTACGAGAGGACACAAATTTAAGGTGCAGAGAAGCAAATACAAAGGAGATGTCAGGGGTAGGTTTTTCACTCAGAGGGTAGTGAGTGAATGGAACCGACTGCCGTCGGAGGTTGTTGAGGCAAACTTACTGGGGTCTTTTAAGAGATTTCTGGATGAGTATATGGAAAAGAATAGGATAGGGGGTTATAGATAGGTCTGTGGATTGGTAGATGTGATTGGCGCAACTCGTGGGCCGAAGGGCCTGTTTGTGCTGTATTGTTCTATGTTCTATGATATCCCCTGAGACCTGATGAGCGCTTCACCAATAATTATTACAGAATGGGGAGAAAACATTCAACAAATATATTTTTAGTTTTTAATTATCTTGACTGCTGATTATATGCCTTACTGTCAGATAGTATGTGTAAAATTCAAACTTTAATCCAAGATCCTTCTCAAATTAGAACAGGTGAAAGAAGTAAGTTTTGAAAAAAGAGGTGAAGAGGATTCCTAATGACAACAAAATGGTTAAGACCCTCCTAGAAGCAAAATTAAGGATGGGATGCACAAGAGGCCCAGGTTCAGAGGAAGGGAAAGCTGTTGATGGTTTGCATCATAGAATCCCCACAGTGTAGGAGGAAGCTATTTGGGCCATTGAGTATGCATCAACTCCCCAGTGGAGAATTGATGCATACTCAATGGGTTACTCCCTGTAACCCATTATATTTACCTTAGTACCTTACACATCTTGGGAAACTAAGGGGCAGTTTAGTATGGATACCCACCTGTCATTTTGTGCTGTGAGGGGAAAAAAACCAAAGCATCTGGAGAAAATCCACGCAGTCATGGGGAGAATGGGCAAATTCCACACAGTCATCCAAGACTGGAATTGAACCTGAGTCTCAGCCCATGTGAGGCAGCAGTGTAGAGCTAGTAAAGGTCACTAAGAAAAGACGGAACAAGGTCATGTAAGGAATTCAGCACAAGCTTAAGAATTTTTAATTAGCTGCATTTAGGGACCAGGAACAATAAGGACGTGGAGAGTGGGACTTAGTAATGAAAAGGTAATAGCAACAATTTTGAATGAGCAGATGTTTACAAAATATGGAACAAGCAAGGATAATATTGGTCTATATAGATGAAGTTAACCATGATTGTCTCTCCATAGGTACTGCCTATCCTGCTAATATTTCCAGCATCTTCTGTTTTTATTTCACATTTCCAGTATTGATAATACTTTGTTTTTGAATTGGAATAGTCAGGTTGAGAGGTGACAAACGATAAGAATCTCAACAGTAAATGAGCTAACACAAAAGTGAGCCAAGTTTCAAAGGTGAAAATAGATTGTTTTTGCAGCTGAGGTGAGGAGTGCGACCTTATATAAAAAATACGAAGTCCAGAACGAGCACGAAAACAGGAGAGTTTAAGATCTTTTTTTCCTGCAAGTTCAAATCTGATATCTTATGCAATCAGTGCATAAAAAATGCTGAAAACCATTCCTTGCCTGTAGGGAGAGTGGGTGAGGCTGACATCACTAGAAAGCCGGCTGAGAGCAGCAAAAGGCACAATTGCTGTTGCGCAGCTTCTGCTGCTTTCAGCCAGCCTCCATGGCCCTAAACCCTGCAAAATAGACAAGGTTTTAGGATCTAGATAGAGGAATAAAGAAGATTGACCACAACAATGCTGCCATTCAACATTCAGTTCTCCTGACATTTCTGTCTTTGGACTTCTCAACTGTTCCAACTAAGTTCGACAAAAGGTTGAGTTGCCACACCATATTTTTCTCCCATATACTGTGCAGCTCTCTAATCTTTTTATTTACTTCAATGCCTTCTGACCTTAACTATTGACCCATTATCTTTTTAGCAGGAATACTTAGCAATGCAAGATTTGGTCAGGAAGTATGGTACTTTGGGTGGAATATCCTGTTAGAATACCATTCCAAAATACATAAATACTTTTTCTAGCTTCACTTCCTCTTAACATTCCTTCGAGCAGTTCTACTTCATATTACAGACATGCAACTTCATATTTCAGTCACACTCATCTGAGTAAGATTATTATTTTCATTAGCATGAGGATTAGAGAATTTTACTAGAGGATATTAAGTACTGTTTTGACTGACATCATATCTGTTTTGCTCGTGCCTCTGGGAAGTCCTTGAAAAGTATTTTTGTATTTTGAAAATCACATTGCATCATTGTATTGGTGTTGTTGGATTCATTATAAAGACGTTTTTCAACTGACTGCTTGAGAGCAGGTTACATTTTCAGTTTTCTTAATTTTAATGTCATAGAATCTCAGAATTTGTACAGCAGAGAAAGAAGCCATTTGGCCCAATGTGTTTGCATTGGCTCTCCAAAGGAGCTTTTTAGCTTGTGCCACTCTTCTGATTCCTACCCAAAGCTCTGCATCTTCTTTTGTTTTAGATAGAATTTCAAATCCCTTTTGACTGACTCAAATGAAGCTACCTCCAACACACTCGGACAGTGCATTCTAGATCCTAACCACTCTTTTGTAGGAAAATGTTTCTTCTCATGTCTCTATTGCTTAGTGTGTCAGTTATATTAAATCTGTGCCCTCTTGTTCTTGATCCTTTCACCAGCAGAATAGTTTTTTTTCATCTACTCTGATCTGACAAGGTTGCTCATGATTTTGAATACATTTATCAAATTTCCTGTCATCCATCATGATGGCTTGAGAGTCCCAACTTCTCTATCCAGCTTCCTCATCCATGGGAGCGTTCTTGTAAATCTTTTCTGTACTCTCCCCAATGCTTTCACATCGTCCCCGAAATATGGTGCCCAGACTGACTGCAATACTCCAGTGTTCCAAACAAATTTAACATCACTTCCTGCTTTTGTACTCCAAGCCCCAAGTTATAAAGCCTAAATTGTATGTTTTATTAACCACTGCCTCAAATGTCCCATCTCCTTCAATCACTTATGTAAATATACACCCATATCCATTTGCTCCTGTGCATTTTTAGAACTATACCCTTTATTTTTTTTGTTTCCCCTCATTCTTCCTATGGAAATGTATCATTTCATACATCTCTGAATCAGCTTTCATTATCTGTCACTTACCTGCCCATTTTACTTACCTATGCCCTCTTGATGTTTTATAATTTGCACAATCTTCTCACAGTTTGCAATGCTTTCAAGTTTCATATTATCTCCAAGTTTTGAACTTGTGCCCTATATACCAAGCTGTAGGTAATCAGTATATATCATGAAGGGCAAGAGTCCAGAGAATTCCTGGGATCTCTACACAACATATATATGAACTAGGAGCAGGGGTAGACCAACTGACCCCTTGAGCCTCCTCTGCCATTCAATAAGATCATGGCTGATCGGATTGTGAACGCAATGCCATGTTCTGCCTGTCCTGAGAACCTTTGATTCCCCTGTTAATCAAGAATCTTCCTGCCTTTGTTGTAAAAATATTAATGGCTCTGTCTCCATTGCTCTCAAATTGCAAAAGCACTCTCCTCTCAAATGGGAGGCCCCTTATTTTAAACTGTGTCCCCTAATTCTAATCTCACAAAGGGAAATGTCTTTTCAGCATTTATCTTGTCAAGTCCCCCCAGATAATATGTTTCATTCTTCTAAACTCCAGTGGATGCAGGCCCAACTTGTATAACCCTTCCTTATAAGAAAGCACCCAAATCTAAATATCAGTCAAGTCAACCTTTTCTGAACAATTTACAATGCATTTGTATCTTCGCTCAAATAACTAGTCCAAAACTGTGCACCATACTCCAGTGAATCTACTCCATTCCTCATTTTACCATTGATTCTGGCCTTGGGTGACTGTGTGGAGCTTGCACATTCTCCCTGTGTCCACATGGGTTTTCTCTGGTTCTCCAGTTTCCTCTCATGGTCCAAAGATGATTGGTCAAGCTAAATTGCCCCTTAGTGTCTAAAAATATGTAGGTTAGGTGGGTTAGAAATGGTAAATGCATGGGGTTACTGGGACAGGGATTTAGGGGGTGAGGGGGTAGCAGCAGGGTAAGATGCTCTTTCAAAGGGTTAGTGCAGATGGAATGGGCTAATGGCAGTGTCCTACACTGTAGAGATTCTGTGATTAAATCTTACTGAGCTATGGATCCCAGATGCAGTTTCCCTTCTTGCTGTACGTAACATATTGATGACAGTTTCAGCTGAATGATATTCCAGATTTCCAAATGCTTGAGTAATGTTCTGCCTTTTCTTCTCTTAAAAAAATTGTATCTTTATCTGCAGTTTATTTCCAGTAATTGTTAATTTTACCCTTAATTTTGTACCAGATCATTCTTTAGCCTGTTCTGAGCTTTTATGGGTCCCAACTTAATCTGAAAGCCATAAAAGTAGTCATTCTGCAAATGCCTTTAACAGAGCAAACATCCTAAAGATTTTCACAGTGGAATTGGATGACAAACCAGTAAGAGAGAGATTAAGAGATCGGGCAAGAAGTCTGATTAAAGAGATGAATTTTGAGAACAGTTGTAAAGTTACAAAGAGAAATAGATGGGATAAAGATTCCGTGGGAGATTAGTCCAGATCTCTGGAGCAGTGGAACTGAAGATTGGTCCATGAATAAATGATATAAAGGTGAGAGGCAGAGCTTGAGAAGCTTTTAGAAGTAGGTTGGGCAAAAGCCTTCAAGAAATCTATAAACCAGGATGAGAACTTTAAATTCATTGGGATAATGTGGAGCCAGTCAAGCTCACAGAGACTGAGTATGACATAAGTGACCATGGAAAGGAGTTTGAGAGATGAAAATGGGCAAGTAAAAAGGAGGATCTTGCAGTAGTGACAAAAGCAGGTATGACAGTTTCAGCAGCATAGTGGCCCAATAAGCTGGAAAATGGACAATATTGTGAAGATCTAAAGTTCCATTCAAGATTGTAGAATGAACATTCTGCTCTGATTCTGTCTCAGACATTTTTGGGGAAGGGAATGCAGTCATTGGTAAAAGCCAGTGAAAATACCTTTGGTATTACTGATGCAATGCTGGAAAATATTGTGATTTATCCAGGATTTGATCTGAAGCAAGCAGTCTGACAGCACAAAAGCAATTGATACATCAAAAAAAGTGCTAGAATGTGTCCAAAGATGTGCGAGTTAATTTGATTGGCCATGCCAAATTGACCCTAGTGTCAGGGAGATTAGCAGGGTAAATATGTGGGATAACGGAAATAGGACCTGGGTAGCATTGTGGTCGATGCAGATTCAGTGGACCAAACGGCAGCCTCTTGCACTTGAGGGATTTTAAGATTCTAGAGCCATAGAAGTTTACAGCATGGAAACAGGCCATTTGGGCCAATTTATCCATGCCGAACTTTTTTTTAAACCCATAAGCTAATCTCAATTGCCCACATTTGGCCCATATCCCTCTATACCCTTCATACTCATGTAACTATCTAAATGCTTTTTAAAAGATAAAATTGTACTCGTGTCTACTACTATCTCTGGCAGCTTGTTCTAGACATTCACCATTCTGTGTGAAAAAAATTGCTCCTCTAAACATTTTTGTATCTCTCCTTTCTCACTTAAACCTATGTCCTCGAGTTTTAGACTCTCCTACCTTTGGGAAAAGATATTGATTATCCAGCTTGCCTATGCCCCTCATTATTTTATAGATCTCTATAAGGTCACCCCACAGCCTCCTAAGCTCCAGAGAAGAAAGTCCCAGTCCATTCAGCCCCTCCTGATAATTCATTCCATCAAGTCCCGGTAGCATCCTAGTAAATCTTTTCTGCATTCTCTCTAGTCTAATAATATGCTTTTTATAATAGGGTGACCAGAATTGCACGCAGTATTCCATATGTGGCCTTACCCATGTCTTGTACAATTTCAACAAGACATCCCAGCATTTGTATTCAATGTTCTGACCGATGAAACCAAACATGCGGAATATCATCATCTTCTTCACTCTAATCACAGGGTTTCCATTATAACAGAGCCTGTTATCATAGAATAGAATAGAACTTTATTGTCCCCATTAAAATTGGTTTCATCTTCAGTATAACATATAATCATACAGTCATTTAGAACAAAGAACAGTACAGCACAGGAACAGGCCGTTCGTTCCTCCAAGCCTACACTGATTATGGTGCCTACCTAAACTAAAACCGTATGGACTTATGGAGTCTGTATCTTTCCATGCCTATCCTACTCATGCACTTAAATGCTGCTATTGTACCTGTTTTCACCATCTCCCCAGACAGTACATTCCAGACATTCACCACTCTCTGTGTAAAAAAAAAAAAAGAACTTGCCTGTCACATTTCCTCTAAACTTTTCTCCAAGCACCTTAAACCTATGTCCTCTAGTACTTGACTTTTCTACCTGAGAAAAGAGCATCTGACTCCACTCTGTCGGTGCTGCTCGTGATTTTGTAAACCTCTATCAGGTCACACCTCAACCTCTGTCGTTCCAGTGACAACAAACTGAGTTTATCCGACTCCTCCTCATACCTAATACATTCCGATACCAGGCAACATCCTGGGCAAACTTCTTCTGTACCCTCTCCAAAATATCCATATCCATCTGGTAGTGTGGCAATCAGAATTGTACACAGTATTCTGAATGAAGCCTAACTAAGGTTCTGTACAACTGCACCATGAACTGCCAATTTTTATACTCAATATCACATTTTCACATTTGTAGTCATTCTTGTAATTTTTCCAGCACCAGGACAATAATGAGAATAGTTTAAATACTAAGTATTTCATGTATACCTCACAAATATAACACATTGCATCTTGCTATTACAGCACTTACTGTAGTTGAATAAATAAGAACAGTAGATTGAGTTCATTGTCAAGTGGAACATTGTCCAACAAATATCACCCGCTAAGGCAGAGGAATAATAAGTTTTTTTTAAATAAACTTTCAAATTTTTGATTATCTGTCATTTTACTGATTATCAGTGTACCTCTGTTTTATGGCAGAGAGTATTTGTTGTGGAATCCCGTAGAACAGGTTGAAGGTTCTTCAGATGCGCTGAATTGTGATGAACTATTTTTATGCATCAATAGGCATTGCAGTGATGTTTTTACTGTGCATCGGCCTAGCAGGATAAGTCAGTATGAACTGACGACATGGTGGGGTCTTGCAGCGGAAATGTAATTTTTGGAATATGCAAGCCTCTGCACCCACTGCCTCCAAAGCAGTATAAGAAATTCAACAAACAAGCAGATATATGTGGACAGCGTTACCAGCTAAATGAAATAATTTCACCAAAAAAAAACCACCCTCATAAAATGAGCAGAAAACAGCTGTAAATTATGAAGTATTATTTTGAATGCCTGAGAGTAAATTTCCACACAAGTTTATAAATCAGTCATTCAGGTGTGTTCCTTACAATATCACGTTTATTTTAATTTTAGTATTTTTTAATTCAATAGTTCAAGGATGATAATATAATGAATTCTTTATCCTTCTTCTGAATACACAGCTTTATTCATAATAAAATAATAAAAAGCAGATTTCCACTCTGTCCTCCTCATAACTTTATAGTTTCCTATTTAATCAATTATTGCTTTACTACAAGAGTCTGAACAAATGTTGACTTTATCTACTCTTAAAACTGCCTATTTTTAATCTTCTGATCAAAAACTTGAAGTTTATTGGCACTTCTAGAAAAAAAATTTTACGAAATGATTTTCAGTAGTTATGAGCAAATATATTAGGACTTTGAAATGACACAATTGAATAAGAAATATAAACATTTACTTTGCTTGAAATTCATCTCTGCTATTTTAGATTGGGTATTAATCTATTTCTCTTTCTCTTGAACAAGTTAAAACTTCTTCTAAAATAGTGGAGAGAAAACACAAAGAATAGAGTTTCAGATTTATTGTCAAAAATGTGTTTTTAAATTTTATCAAATGATTTATTAATTTACAGTTCTTTTGGCCAGAGTGCAGAAACAATAGTAAAGTCTGTAAAGCAGGTTCTTTCTCATTTTTGTCTTGATGTGAGAAAACTTACAAGAATGATTACAAATGACAGAAAATGTGAAGGATTTGTTTTGATCTCTGTTTTTTTTAGTTGTTAGTAACTGCAACCAAATGTGACAGTAACACTGTATACATTGGATTTGCTGAGTATCACATTGTCAACAAATACATGATGGAGGGATAACATTAGTGTGTAAAATTGCAGTGTACAGAGGGCAGGCAATAAGTGTTGTGTTGGAGGTGAAATATAGCATGGATAGATAATTGGCTAACTAACAGGAAACATGCAGAGCAGAAAATCTTGCTGCTGTTTACGCTGGTGGGATCTTACCGTCCTGCTAATGGCACATACTGCTGCAGGTTCCCTAGCAGTGAAGGGTGTGTCCCATTGGAAGTCCCGTTGACCATAAGATCCTGCCACCAGGATCTTAATCGTGAAGCACACCATGGAAAGGGAGGAAAAAGACCACCCAGGGAGTCAGAATAAAGGGTTATTTTAAGGTTGATAAATTGCAAGTAGTGAAGTACCATAGGGATCAGTTTTGGGGCTGTATCAATTTCAGATCTGCATTCATCAGTTTGATGAAGGTACAGATTGTATTGTATTCATATTTACTGCTGATAAGATAGGAAACTAAGTTGTGAACAGGAAACAAAAAATCTGAAAAGAGATATTGGTGGGTTAAATGAATGGACAACAAAATGATGGAGTGTAATGTGGGAAAGTATGAAGTTATCTACTTCGGCTGAAAAAATAGAAAAACAAAATACTGATTAAATGGTGCACAAATGTAAAATGCTACAGTGCAGAGCCATCTGGGTTACCTCGTACATGAATCACTACAAGTAATTAGCATAGAATACCTAGTGCTGAAAAGGCCATTTGGCCTATGGAATCTTCATCAATTCTCCAAAAGAGCATCCCACCCTTGGCTCTCACCCTGACCTATCTATATAGCCATTGGTAAATGCACAATCCTCCTAAGCTTCACATACATGTTTGAACTGTGGAAGGAAATGAGAAACATACACACACGCAGAAAACTTACAAACTCCACACAGATAGTCACCCAAAGCCAAAATTAAACTCATCCCTGACATTGTGAAGTAGCAGTGCTGATCTAATTTGGAAGACAGATGGAACATTAGCCTTTATTGCAAGGGGAATGGAATATAAAAGTAGGGCAGTTTTGCTACAAAGCATTGGTGAGAACGCATCTGGATACTGTGTACAGTTTTAGTCTCCTTATTTAAAGAGGGATGTTCTTGCAATGGAACCAATACTGAGAAGATTCCCTAAGTTGGTCCCTGGGATGAAGGAATTGTCTTATGAGGAAATGTCGTGCAGGTTGGGCTTATACTCACCAGAAGAATGAAAGATGATCCTTTTGAAACATGTAAGATTCTGAAGGGGCTTAATAGAGTAGACATTGAGAGTTTGTTCCTCCTCATGGAGGAATCGAGAACAGTGGGCACAGTTTAAAATTGAGTCGCCTCCTACTTAAGAATTTTTCTCTGAGGTCATTATTCTGGAATTCTCTTCCACTGAGAGCTGTGGAGGCTTGGTCTTTGAATATATTTGACACTGAGTTAGATTTTTGATCAGCAAACTGTAAAACTAGTCACTTAGAGATTCATAGGAATATGCTGGGGTTTGATTGACTTTCTGTTTCCTTTCCCTATGGAAACTAACAGCTTTATTTGGTTTCCCTATGCGGTTAGAAAAATGAGATCAGCAGCTTTTGGGGCAGATTGTGGGCATGGACTTTCCTGCAGCCACCCATCCCAAATCATTTTAGGATGGCTCAGAAAATGGAGCTGTTGCCAGCGAGATCCTGGAAAAAATAAGAATAATAAAAATTTTAGCAGTGAAAGGAATCATTTGGGCCATTGATCTTGCACATGCCGCTGATATAATCTAATAGTTTAAAAATGTGTTTTTCTCCTCGCATGTTTAGCAAATTCCACTTGTACATTGATTTAACTTGGCTTAATTAGCCACTTAGAATGCAATCCTTATTTTAATTTCCCACTGAATTTAAACAAATCACAGATTGAAGACATTTAAAATCCCAGAAAATGCTGCAAAACCAACAATGTTGAAATGGGACATTCAGCTCAACTTTGTTTGGATTTAAGTCATGTTTATAATTTATGTGAGCCATCTTCTATGCTGATTAAAGTGCCCCATGATACTTTCTAGCATTTAAAAATTTATACTGATCATAGGCATTGCATCTTTTAAATCTAAGAACATTTTTGTTTGAGAGAAACCTGAAATGTTAATTCTGTTTCTCTATCCAGTTTGCTGCCAGATCTATTGAGTGTTTCCAGCATTTTGTGTTTTTATTTCCAATTTCCAGCATCTGCAGTATTTTTCCTCTGTTATGTTTCTTGCTTGACTTTATTCCAACTTAATTTTTATTTTGGGAAAGAAAGAAATAGAAGACTTGGATTTGCATTGAATTTGTCATGGTATAGAATGTCTCATAGCAGCTTAAACCAATTTAGTATTCTTGTTATTGTTGTAACTTGGGAAACACGACAGCCAGTTTCTACACAGCAAGTTGCTATAAACAGCAATATGATGATGACTGGCTAATCTGTTCTCTTGATATTGATTGAGGGATAAATATTGGTCGGGGTATGGGCAATAACGCCCCTGTCGGTCTGATGGACCCTTTTACATCACCTAAGAAAACAGACGGGGGTCTTGATTTAAGGTTTTGGGAACTTGCTGCATAGAAATTGGCTGATACGTTTCCCAAGTTACAATAATGACAACACTTTTAAACTGCTTTAATATCTCGATTTAGACAGAAGTCAGCATTCCCTCAGTTTTGCGCTGGAGCAGTTGCCTTGATTTTTGTGCTCCATGTCCTTAGAATGGTAATTGAACTTAATTTTTTTGACTCAAATGTGTGAGTGCAATGAACTGAGCTTTGAATGGCAGAGATAAATTATTTTTGTGTAATTTCCAGACTAGCATCAGATTTATTTTAATCTTTTTGTGTGATGTGAGGATCACAGCCAAGTCCAGTATTTGTTACCCATCCCTGATTGCCCTTAAGAAGTTGGTGAATTGCCACCTCTTTTGAACTGATGCATCTCGTGTAGATACGCCTTCAGTGCAGTTAGGAATGGAATTCCAGGATGTTGAACAGTTGAGAAAGAATTGATATTGAATACATTTTGTGGCTTGGAGGGAAACCTGCAATTCGTAGTAGTCCCATGAGTCCCATGATCAGCCCTAGTTATTCTAAATGTTATGCATTGAGACATGCTGCGGAAGAAACCTTGGTGAGTTGTCAGTGAATTTTGCATATTGTATAAATGTTATCATGGTGCGTTGATGTTGGGGAAGTGAGTCTTAAAATGATGAATCAGCTACTAATCAAATGGTGTGCTTTCCTCATGGATGTTATCAAGTTTTTTGAGTGTTGTTGGAGCTGCGCTCATCCAGGCAAGTGTAGACGTTCCACCCCACTCCTGATTTATGCATTATAGATGTTGGACAAGTTTTGGGAAGTCAGAACGCGAGTTAATCGTCATAATTCCCAATCTCTGATGTGCTTCTGTAGCGATAGTACTTCTGTGGCTAGCTCAATTCAGTTTCTGATTAACAATAACCACCAGAATGTTCATTGTGAGAAACCAACAATGATAATGTCATTAATATCAGAAGGTGGTTAGATCCTCTCTTGTTGGGGATGGTCATTGCTTGGCACTTCATCAGCCTAAGCCTGAATTTGTCTGATCTTGTTGCACATGCACATGGACATGGGTTGCTTTAATTCCTGCAAATGATGCTGAATGCTATAATCATCCGTGAACATCCCCACTTCTGACCTTATACGGAGAGAAGACCTTTGAAACAGCTGAAGATGTTTGAGCCGAGAACGATACCCTGAGGAACTTCTGCAGCAATGTCCTGAGGCTGAGATGATTGGCCTACGACAACTAAAATTGTCTTCTTTTGTGTGAAGAATGTTTGTAAACTGTTATAATTCCTTGATGTTGCACTCAGCCAAGTGCTGCCTTGATTCAAGGGCAGTCACCTTCCCTCTAGAGTTTGGCTTTTTTATCCATTTTTGGACCAAGGCTTTCTAAGGTCAAGAGTTGAGTGACCCTGGAACCGAAACTGAACATTGCTGAGCAAGTTATTGCTGTGTAAGTGCTATTCGATAGCATTGTCAATGACCCCTTCCATCACTTTGATTGAGAGGAGACTGAGAGGGTGGTAGTTGTTCAAATTAGATGCCTCCTTTAGGAGGACAGGACATACCAGGGCAATTTTCCATAATGCTGTGCAACTAACAAAGATACAGCTGTATTAGAACAGCATGGCTAGAACTGGTTTAAATTTTTATTACTTTTTATTTATTTGTCACAAGTAGGCTTACATTAACACCGCAATGAAGTCATTGTGAAAAATCCCCTAGTTGCCACTCTTCGATGCCTGCTCAGATACACTGAGGAACAATTTAGTATGACCAGTGCACCTAACCAGCATGTCTTTGGACTGTGGGAGGAAACTGAAACACCCGGAGGAAATCCACATCTACGCAGGGACAGTGACCTAAACCGGGCCTCTGGTGTTGTGAGGCAGCAGTGTTTGCCACTGTGCCACCTTCCCTAAGCACAAGTCGATACGATTACCAGAATGTTGTTGGCCTTCGCCATACCCAGTTTCTTTATAGCATATGAAACTGACATTTGTATTTGCTTGGGATCTCAGTACGAAGCTGAGATGGTTCACCACCTTGCATTACTAACTGAAGGTTCTTCAGCCTTGTCTGTTGCACCAATGCATTGGGCTCCCCCATCATTGAGAATGGGGATATATGAGGATCCTCCTCCAGTCAGTTGTTTAATTGTCTCCACCATCATATCTTGGTGTGGAAGAACTGAGGAACTTAGATCTGATGCATTAGTGGTGAGATTGCTTACGCTATCTATCATATGTTGCTCCCACTGTTTGTCGCGCAAGTAGTCCTGTGATGTAACTTCATCAGATTGACACCTCATTTTTAGCTATCATTGGTCCTGCTGCAGGCATGCTGTCCTACACAGCACATCATACTGGGCCACTTTTTGGAGCCAGTCATCAGCATTCCATACAAGTCGCTCCACAGTGTGACTGATCTGTTGAGACTTGAAATAGTAAGCAGCAAGCATATATGATTGTTATTTTGTATCTTTTCAGGGAAGGTTTGCATCTTTGTACATTATTTTGGCACAACAAATTTCAATATTATTTCAAATGACAAGATCATAAAGTACATATATAATAAGCAGGAATGTAGAATTATAGAATACTTATAGTGCAGAAGCCATTCAAACAATCGAGCCTGCACCGACAATAATCCCACCCAGACCTGCCCCCATAACACTATTTACCCTGCTAGTTCTCCTGACACTAAGGGTCATTTTAGCACAGCCTATCCATCTAACTTGTACATCTTTGGAGTGTGAGACGAAACTGGAACACACGTAGGAAACCCACGCAGACATGGGATGAACGCACAAACTCCACACAGTTAGCCGAGGTTGGAATTGAACCTGGCGCTGAGAGGCAACCGTGCTGCCACATACAGTGATGAGAGTTTTCAGTTACAATACCATTAATGTACAATTAGCATCCAGTTAGTGAAGGTCGATAAGTCTTTGTCTGTATATCTGAAAACTAAATACATCCATGACTCTTTTCAAATGGCTATGCAGTTAATTTGTATATTAATAATGTATTATATATAAATGTTAAGTGATAATGTGAACATGGGCAAATGAGTAAACAACCAAATCTTTGTAGACTTGCAGCTGGACATAGGCCTACCTTGTAAACGGTAAATCTGAAAACTAGAAATATCTGAATAGAAGACGTACCTGAATGCAAAAACACAATCAGTCCTAAGGTTTTGAGATAAAGGATACTTGAACTGTCTAAAATTAACAGTTGAGTGGGTATAAGTGACATTCTGTTTTGTAGCGAGCGATGGCCACCAAAAATGGCAAGTCAAAAACCCAACAACGCGTAATATAAATAATTACAGGCACAGACTTGTATTATCACAATATGAAGAATCATGCAGGAAGATTAACGAATGGTCTATCAAATGGTACTGTTTAAAATTCTGCTTTTGGCATACGCACTGTAGTTGTACCGTACGGTGTGCTTTTTCACATTTGTATCAGATTAAAATTAGTTATATAGTCTGCATTTGGCTGTTTACCTACTCCAAATGTGGAAATGTTCCATTGAGACATGCTTAGTCAGTCAGTTTTAAGGTACAGCCAATATTTCAATCTAAATGTTGCTAAATTTAGACAGATTACACTGTTTATATAATTTAAATTTTGTTACTGTTGTGATAGGTGTTTTGGCTCCTTTGTGCATGAGTCAGTGCCCAGTTGGGGGTTTAAAGTTAACTTATTCCAGTTTGTTGACATGGCGTTGAACTTCTATTGTGGCTATGAAATAATCAAGGAAAGTGTGCAAATATAAGTGATTAAATAAAAAGGAAAAAACATGCAAATGTTTGAAGTCTGCAATGAAAACAGAAAATACAAAAACAGAATATTGCAGATGCTAGAATATCAAATGCAAACAGAAAATGTTGGAAGTACAGAGTTCATGTTACAGGTTTTTCAGCATGTTCAGATTGACTTGAAGCTGTCAGCTGTGTTTTTCTCTCTCCCCTTAGATGCTGCATAACCTGCTGAGTATTTTCAGCATTTTCTGTTTTGATTTAAGTGGGAGAAGTTGATTTCTATTTGTGCTATGGTAGGTAGGGAAAACCTCATGAAACTCAGCATAAGGCTCATTCCATTTTTGTTTGCAGTTTGCCAATATTTGTACTCTTCAGAATTGTAGTCTTTAGTCTCTGTGTAATTTTATCCTCTCCTTTATTCATTTTAGTCAATTGATCCCGGTCAGCAGTTCACATGGGAGAACTCCAACATGGAAGTGAACAAACCAAAAAACCGCTATGCTAATGTTATTGCATATGACCATTCAAGAGTTATCCTCACCTCTATTGATGGCAAGTATAGCTACAGATCTCTAAATTATTGTACTTGCACTTTTTCTGGAATTGTTTGCTGTAAGATATCTGAACTATTTATGAGAGTGATTCTGTAGGCAAAGGATAATTTGTGTGTCCAGGTACATTGTTTATTAAAACATCTTGAACAGACATATGAAATAAAATAGGTAGGAAAGTCATAGATTTTTACAGCACAGAAGGAGGCCGTATGCCTATGCTGGCTATCGAGCATCTATCTATTCTAATCGCATTTTCCAACAATCGATCTTTAGCCTCGTATACTATGGCATTTCTAGTGCTCATCTAGATGCTCCTTAAATGCTGAGAGGGTTCCGACATCTTTTCGGCAATGAGTTCCAGATTCTTACCACGCTAGGTGAAATTGTTTTTCCTCAAATACCTTTGAATCGTATGCCTGTTGCCTTAAATTTATATCTTTTAGTTATTGACTGCTCAACTAAAGGGAAAAGTTTCTTCCTATTTATCCCATCTACATTCTTCATAATTTTGTACATCTCAATGGAGTACCCCCTCAGCCTTCTCTGCTTCAAGGAGAATAACCTCAGCCAAACCAGCTTCTCTTCATAACTGAAATGCTCCAGCCCAGCCAACATCCTGGTGAATTTCCTTTGCGCTGTTTCTAGTATAATCAAATATGCCATGCTTCAGCCATAATAAGATCCTGATGAGACACCACTTTTTAAGATGATGTATAGAGGGACTGCAGTGTAGATTTACAAACCATGACTTCATTGCTTAAATTACGAGGGAAAATTACAAAAGCTAGAGTTATATTTCTCGGAATTTAGAAGATCAGAGGATGATTTGATTAAAGTTTCCAAGACATTAACAGGAAATAGATAAGATAGATGGAGAGAAACTATTTCTGCTGGTTAGGGAATCTTGGGACATGGTCAAAAAAATAGAGCTACACTGAATGAAGGTACAAGTTCAAGTTCTAATGGCTCATCTTATCCCGATGTCCAACAGTCAATATTGTGTCAATAGGAGCATTGCTAAACTTTATTTGTTAATACACCGCATTACAAAAAGTTCCAACATTTAAGTTTACTCAAATGACAGATTGCATAATATGTCTCATTGCTTATGCTTTCCTTATGCAAATCGTAATTTTAACTACTTAGTTCTATGGTGCATATAACGTATTAAGCCTTCACCTGCGCTGCCAGAATTAACTTAGTGAGTCAAGAACACATTTTCCCATCTGCTTGTGATTGGGCTATGTTCCAAATCTCCAAGTGTTAAGGTTTCAACATGACCTGACTGGTCACACTTTCAATCTATTTCAGAAAGCAGTCTTTCCAATGTGAATGTTGAAGTTGGTGGATGGGATGCTTTGTGTTGGATGGCCCAAGCTTCTTGACTGTTGGAGGTGCACTCATCCAGACAAGTAGGGAGCATTCCATCACACTCTTAACCTGTGCCATGTAAATTGTGGGCAGGCTTTGGGAGTCAGGAGATGAGATGCTCTCTTCAGAAACCCCAGCCTTAACTTGCTGTTGTAGCCACAGCAGTTATATAGCTGGCCCTGTTCAGTTTGTCGTCAGTGATAACCTCAGATTGATGGTGGGAACTGCTATGATGGTCATGTCATTGAATGCCAAGAGGAGATGGTTTCATTCCCTCTCTCTTGTCAGAAACGGTCATCACATAGTACTTGTGTGACATAAATGTTATATGCCACTTGTCAGCCCAATTTGGACTGTTTTGAGGTTTTGCTACATGTGGACATGGACTGTTTCAGTATCTGAGAGGTTGCAAATGGTACTGAATAATGAGCAATCATTAGTGAACATCCCCTCTTATGATGGAGGGAAGGTCATTGAAGAAGTAATTGGGTCTCGGACATTACTCTGAGATTTACATGATTGGCATCCAGCAACCATAACCATCTTCCTTTAACTCCAATCAGTCATAATGAAGCAGCACATATTGACATCGACAATATTGAACATCCACAATAAAGTAACACAAGTGATTTGTCAATCATGCACTTTTTATCTATTATATTTCTTTATTTTCAGTAAGTCATTATTCTCTAGCATATTTTGTCTTGTTCTCAAATCTGTACCTCAACATTAAAGAAACAAGACAGTTAGAATGTATACAAAATGCTGCAAGATTAGAAAATACAGGAACCAGAATGTCTGCATTCTCTGAATTTGCTGTACTGATCAAACTTTAAGGTTCTGATATGTAAGCTACCTAAAATTAAATAGTCAATAGATTACAATTTATGGATCGAATGGTTAACAAATTATATTGCCATTAGTGGCATGAAAGCATTCCTCCAAAAGCATTCTGCACGCAGTGGTATATTGTATTGTGGTACAGACCATGCAGATAGTGAAGTCTCAGCTTTGCTTTTTGGTTTATGCTCGCATTTGGGGGATAATAGAATAGCACTGTGGCAGAGCTGGGTTAAGAATGAGGAAAAGTCTTGCTCCTAGATCCTATTTGATATTAGCCACTACTAGAAAGGGCTTATGTTTTGGTAAGGACAGTATTAAATTTAACTGTGATGATCTAGCAGCTGAAAAGCCTGTCAACACGTTACTGAGATTGAAACAGAATAAAAGTAATTATCAGTAATTACTGACACATGAAGGAACTATCACGGTGAGTCATTGTTTTTCAGAACAAAAGTGCAGAAAAATAGGAAAAATGAATCAATATGTATTGTATTATTTGCAAATACATTGCAATGATTTCACATGACACACAATTTTGTCCTTTTTTCCGTACTAAAATATTTTGCTAGGTGTCTCAAAGCTATTTAATTAAGTGTTTTGTGTTCTTACAGGGGTACCAGGCAGTGACTACTTGAATGCCAATTACATAGATGGATACAGGAAACAGAATGCCTACATTGCTACCCAGGGCCCACTTCCAGAAACACTCAGTGATTTTTGGCGAATGGTGTGGGAGCAAAGGACTGTCACTATAGTAATGATGACAAGACTAGAAGAAAAATCCAGGGTAAGTCATTCCTGTACTCAGAGGATTGATCAAATTGGGGGCTTTGAGCAGCTCAATGTAACTGTAGTATTTGATATTGCGTCATATGTCTGGTCTCAGAGTTCTCTGCAATTGACTTTGATTATCTGGGATCTAGTTAGAGTATCCCATGACACTGGACTATTGAGTCTTGAATTTGGGAGACTGGAAGATTTTAAATTTCCAATATCTCAGTTGCACAACAGGCTGTGTACTTGCTACAAATTCTGCTAATGTTTGATTCTTAAAGAACAACACTAATATGGTCTGTAATTCAATTTTTGGTCAATGATAACCCTTAGGATGATGCTGGGGGAATTTAGCGATGGCCATACTGTTGATATCAAGGTGAGATTTTCTCTTGTTGGAGATGGCCTTGCACTTGCGTGGCATAAATGTCACTTGCCATCTGTCACCCAAGCCTGAGTAATCTCCAAGTCTTGCTGTACATGAGAACCGAGTGCTTCAGAATCTGAGGATTTGCAAATGGTACTGAGTATTTTACAATCATCAGCCAACTTCCCCACTTCTTCCCTTTTAATGGAGGGAAGATCATTGATGAAGCAGCTGAAGATGGTTGGGCTTCAGACACCACCCGGAGGAGCTCCTGCAGCAGTGTCATGGGAATAAGATGCTTCTCGCAGCTTCAAATTTGCTAAGGCTTCTTGATGCTACATATGGTCAAATGTTGCCAGTGCATTTTTTTCTGTATTCAAACCAAGTAATGAGATCAGGAGCGGAGTAACTCTAGTTACTCTGAGCTCAGTTAAACTGAGCATTAGTTAGCAGGTTATTGCTGTGTAAGCACTTCTTGGTAAGTTTTTAAGTTTTTATTTATCAGCGTCACAAGTAGGCTTACATTAACATTGTAATGAAGTTACTGTACAAATCCCTTAATCGCCATACTCTGGCACCTGTTTGGATACACAGAGAATTTAGCATCGCCAATGCATCTAAACAGCACCTTTTTCGGACTGTGGGAACAAACTGAAGCACTTGGAGGAAACACAAGCAGACATGGGAAGAACATTCAAATTCCATACAGTCAGTAACCCAAGCCAGGAATTGGACCCAGATTTTTGGCGCTGTAAGACAGCAGTGCTAGCCATTGTGCCAGTGTACCACCCTATAGCCCTGTTGCTAACATATTCCACCACCTTGGCAATTGAGAGGAAGCGGAGGTTGTGATAAATGACAAGGTTGAATTTGTCCTGTTTTTTGTGGACAGAACATGAAAGGGTGGTTTGCCACGTTGTTGGGTAGACATGAATGTTGTAACATTGCTGGGAGTGCAGCTGATTCTGGAGTATAAGTCTTCGGTACTATTGTCAAAGCTTTGTCAGAATCCATAGCAGTATCCAGTGCCTGCAGCATTTCTTGATGTGTGGAGTGAATTAAATTGACTCAAGACACATTGGTGATGCTGGGAACCTTGGGAGGAGGCCAAGATCATCCATCTGGCACCTTCTGGCTGTTTCCAGGTTGACAGCTCATTTTTAGGTATGTCAAGTATACTTGGGATGACCTCCTGCAACTTTCATTGAAACAAGGTTGATTGTTTGGCTTAAGATATTGGTAGAGAGAAGGAAATGCTGGGCCATGAGTTACAGATCATGATTGAGTACTATTCTGCTGCTATTGCTGGTCCATAGCATTCATCGATGGCAACTTATGAGCTGCTAGATCCGTTCTGATCTATCTTCTTCAGCACATTGGTAATCTCACACAATGCAAGAGAGGGTGTGCTCAGTGTACAGATTGGATTTCATCTGTGGAGACCACTTCTAACTATACTGTTATGGATTGATGTATCCATGGCAAGTAGGTTGATACGATCCAGGTCTAGTAAGTTCCACCCCTTTTGTTTTCCCTCACCACCTGCTAGAAGTCCCACCTGGTAGTTAAATCCTCAGGACTCAGTTGGCACAGTTAGTAATAGAGCTACTGAGCCGTTCTTAATGATGAACATTAAAGATCCCAACCCAGACTAGATTCTGTATCCTTTCCACCCTAGTTACTCAGCATGCAGAAGAACTAATTCAGCAGCTCAGGGAGAATTGTAAGTGAGAATTAGAGATTTCCTTGCCTTTATGTGGCCTGATACCAGGTGATTACATGAGGTTCAACGTGAATGTTGAGGACTCTCAAGATAGCTTCCAATTATGTATCACTGGCTGTCCTGCCAATGGGACAAGACATACAGAGGCATGGTGATGATAGTGTCTGTGATATTGACTATATGGTGAGTTCTGAGGGTAGGACTATGTTAGATTGTTGTTTAACTAATCTGTGGGTCAGCTCTCCCAATTTTGGTAGCCCCAGATTTTACTCAGGAGGGTTTTGCAGAGGTCAGAGGGACTGGATGTGCATTGTTGTTTCTGGTGCCAAGATCGATGCCAGGTGGATAGTTTCTTTTCGACTTTTCTATTGCTGGGACGTCATTTTAAGAATCTCATCAAACAGTTTACATGAAACAAAAATAATATTTTTGGAGGGAACTTTATTATAGGCTTATCGACTGCATTTTGTCACTTTCCCAAATTAAACCTTTTGTTTTGTAAATTACTGGTCAAGTCCATAAAAAGTGAATATATTCTGACGCACTAGTTTTTGCCATTACTATTGCATTATAATCTGAAACTTGAAAAGCAGCAAAACACTTCACCATAAGGAGCAGCAATTTCTGAAACAGACCTTCAGCTGAAAATGACAACTTAAGTATATACACGTATATTTTATTTGCTTTTCTTAATTTATCTGTAATCAATTTTGGTTGGCTGTCCATTTCTATTAAACACAAGTTGTGATAGTCTTGTCAAATTCTATGATCGAGGAATGTAATTCTGACCTGTCCACCCAGACTTGAGTATATCCCATTAAAGCAGTCATGGTAAGTTAATTTTTGACCACTGTGCACATTAAAGTCAAGTTTCTGCTGAATTCTTAAATTGTTCTTTATCCATCCAAGACAATCTTTTCCTTTTCTTGAGATTGCTAACCAGCTTTAAAATGATTTTCTTTGCTTTATATAGGATAAAAGCCACATGAAAGGAAAGGAATAGTTGTATGCACAAAACCCCTGTTTATTTTTAGCACTAATGCAGATTGGAATTATTTTTGAAGGTGACATTTTTAACGCTGTTGCAACAGTTTAAAATTAGCTGATGCAGCAAAACACACAAGGGGACCTAACAACCTATAGCCAAGTTCATTTTACTAACTGCTGCTGGGTGCCACAAGAAAAAAAATTACCATTGTCATTTGATGAAATCATGCTGAAAGAAGTTCAGAATTTAAAGAGGCATTAGTCATTTATTAGCCGAACTAATGATCAGAAAGCAATGAACATTCATTCTGTCGTCAATGATGCAGTGGTATATGTTGTCATAATAGCCTTTAACGTCCTCAAATAATGCATACTCAGGACAATGGAAATCTATTTTTGTACATTATTGATTTAGTTAATAAAACTAAATTGATAGATTCAAAGCTGCAATCAGCATAAATTTGCCATGAATTGGATTGTCACCAGACACACTATTGCATATACTTGGTTTTGCTCTGGGTAAAAATGACTGATTAATGTCATACAAATCTGGACCTTTATCTTCTCTCATTTAGATCCCTAACATTATGAAATGATAGAGTGCGCAGAGAACTTGGTGCTAAGCCTCTTAACAATGACTGAATAGCACCAACTGACATTTTTTTAAACAATTCTTTGTGCTTAAGGCTTGAGATAAAAAAAAAAATACAGAAATAAGTAGCATAATATCTCTTGTGGAACTTAATGTTTCACTACCTATCCCTTTTGAATTCACGTTTTGTAAAACATTGTCATTCAATAATTTTTGAGAGGTGTCTTTAAAGATGATTAATTTGATTAAGTTTCCAACAATGTAACACAGACTACACCCAGCCTGAAAATAAGACATTGGGGGGGATTTTAACAAGGGAAAACAGGTGTGACTGGTTATGTGAGGGGATTAATTTCCAAAGAAAAATGTAAGGGTGTCAGCCAACTCCATTCTACTGACCTCTGGCTTTTCATCGGGCAGGTTAGAGAGGAGCAGCCAACCTGCTCACAAGGTATTGGGAAATGTGACAGTTGTAACGAAGTGAGTATAATTTGGGGAAATCCCTTGGTGATCAGTATACCTTCCCCTGCATCGGTGTCAGTGATCAAGATTGGGCTGTCCATCAGGCTGACTTAGGGGCATTTCTACTGTCATGAAATCAGAATGTATCTGCGTTGTTTTTAGGAAAGACATGCATTTCAGCCTTGAGACTGCTGACAAATTCAAAGACTAAGCACATTTAATAGTTTTTAAGACCAATATTGTTGATATTATGAATGTTGAAAGTCTTAAAGCAGCTACACAGTTCTGTCATTAAAATTGCTACTTTTTGAAAACTTTCCATTATCTATAAGTAATTTGTGCCTCTGTTTAAATACAGTGCAGAAATAAGTGAATAACTGCATTCTCTGTCTCATTGATTTAAAATACTATCTATGTTTCTTGAATTTAATGTGGCACTGCATGTTTTTACAATGTGATATCCAATTTAACCAATTCAGCCAGTAAACTGGTTATGGATTCTGTCACAGAAATACAGAGAATTAAATTCAACACAAAAATTGATTCCTTTCCTGTGATTAATGTATCCTATGTGGGTCTATTGGCTTGTCTTATTTGTTAGTCTAGCCTGCAGTGGGAGCGATGCTCGTTTGCATGAGAAGCAACATAGGACTTTTGTTGTGGATTTCTTTTGAAGAAAATTAGAAATAAGGTACAGGAAACTTTGGCTAATGTGAGATTCATGCTTGAATAATTTATGATACTCAAATCTTCAACATCAGAGGTGTGAACCATGCATTTTATTTCACAAAACATCCAATAGTTAAAATATTTAAAATTAATTGCTCCTAATAATTTTGTTAAACCATCACAAAAAATAATGCTACCTTCAAAATGTTGTCGTTAAAGCCTTTCAAGATTGAACAAAAACCAGTGAATTAAACTCATGTTTTGCTGCTTGGAATAAGCAGTGGGAATTGGGGAAAGAAAAACTAAGTTGAGTGTGATGTTGTAACAAGGTCTTCTCCTTTTTCACTGACACTGCAGTCAAGCTGCAGAAATCCATGGCAGAGCCGCATTTTAATTAGAAAGTGGAAACTTATTGATGTTGCATTAAGCTCCTTGTTTCATTATTTGCATTTGAAGTGAAACAAAGAGCCTCATTAATCTTTTCCTGTAACTGCAAATTTTGAATATTCTCTCCTTGCATGAAAGAGGACTACATGTTCTGACAATGTTTATGAGAGAAATGGTGAAATTAGAAAAACAAGGAGATAGATTCACAGTGTGTTTGACTCAATAAAACTGAATTTTAAGTACAGCTGTTTGAAGTGCATCTAAAAGACAACTATTTGTAACTTTATTCTTTAAAATATTATTTAAAGACTGCTATACCAACATGGAATTGATTAGTCATATAGTGTATGATGTTCAACAAGCAGTTTTAACCCTGCTTGTCTAATGGGAAGGATGGTGCCGTCAGAATCATTGTAGAGCTTTTCTGTTAGCTGCTGTTTTATTTGTACAGCTGTTTTGGTTGGCTGAGACTGATAGAAATAGGTTGGTGCTTTGAGTACATGCAAGTCAGTGTCTTGTATGCAGTTAAAACCTTGGAGCCATTTTCACTCAAAATTACAGTGCCTAACCTACCAGTGAAATCAAGTGGCCTGTCCGAGGAACTGAAGCAGAATTTAAGTGGCACTCAACTGCAGCTAATTTAGCCAGAGGATTTCTATGCCATTTCGATTGCCTGGAAATTTTCTAGATTCTGACAGTTTTGCATTAAGTGGCTTCAGTATGCTCAAACTCTGCTTTTCATGGATGTTATTATTCCCAGGTAGAGGAAGTAAAGGAACAGCAGCAGCCTTATAATGAGGAAGATCAAATACAGTAATTGACTTCTCTTCTCACTCAAGTAACAACACATATTGCCTTTGATAGAAGAAAGTTTCCTAACTTTACTGCTCCTGAGAAGCGCTCCTCCATTGGTCTCAGCAAAGATATTAAAGACTGCTCATGTTGGGATCCTTGAGATGCTTGTGACCTATGTCTAAGCTTGCAAGGACTGCAATCTCTGCACTTCAGATGCTATCAGTTCAATCTAGACAAACTGACTTCAGTCTTCCTGGCACCATTATGAACGTTGGCTGAGGGTGCTGGGAGATTTGAAGTGCTGCTCCCATTTGAGGCTCTTATGTTTGAGATTAGCACTTTCCACTAATTCAGAGGAAAGCAGACTGCAGAAAATTAGCCCTTCAATGCCCTATTCAGTCCACCAATTTGACTAAGATGGACATCTGTCTTTCCAAGATGGACACAATAAGAGGTCTGACAACACCAGTTTTAAATCCAACCGATTTTTTTGATAGTAAACTATTGCAAACTGCAAACTATCGCAGTTTGCTATTGCAGACCAGAACACCTCATTTGCCTGAAGAAGGCTATAAAGCCGAAAGCTTGCGAGTTTACTGTCAAATAAATCAGTTGAATTTAAAACTGGTGTTGTCAGACCTCTTACTGTGTTTACCTCAGTCCAACACCAGCATCTCTACGTCATGACTCCAAGATGGACGCCAGAGTTTCTGAAATAGTTTGTGTCATTAACACCTTTTGCAAAAACCAGACAGCATTGCCCTTGGAGCTAGCCATGTTCTCCAAAATAGACAGCTGAGTATCATGCAAGGTCTGTGAACTTCTTATTACTTTCGCCATTGAGCCAAAAATGCTTTCCTAATTTCACTTTAGCCTGAGTCATTTTCCTGTTTGTAGCTCTGCCACTGAAATGAAAGCAGAGCTGCAGAAGGATCTTAACCTCGGTCAAACTCTTGCCTGGACTGTTCCTGAAGTGAGTACCTGCTGCTGCTCACACAAGCTTCATGTTTCACCACGTGCAGATCCATTTTAAATTACCATCAACCCTTCACAGACGGCCAGTGTCTGTACTGAGTAGGATGAGGTACTCAATCCTGCGTTACAGTCTAATGTACTGAACATCAGAATAATTTGCTGCCTGGTATGGTGCTCTATTTTTCAGAACTTAATTATAAAATGCAAATGAAAAAGTGAATGAATTTTTTAATGTAAATGTTCTTAAACTATATTATGTATCTGCAAAGCAAAGAATTTTTTAAAAAACTAACAAATGTTTATTCATGGCTGCTAATTTATGCTTTGCATAGTCAATTTTATATTGCTACTTTTGTTGTAAGACCCCAGGGATTGAGGTGATGCAGCAAAATTTTCAAGTAAAATAATATCTACTGTGCTTTCACTGTTCATATTTACATTTCCTGATCATATTTACTTTTCCCCAAGTGTAGGTACATTGTAAACTGGAAGATGCAGAAAAATATATTTGTCTAACTTTACTGAAGAAATATAACACTTGATTAACACAAGTAAAAGTTGTATAAGTTTAACTTATCAAAAATATCCTGAAAGCATTGTCAACTTCCTCATGAATTTTTGTGGGTTTAATAAAACAAAACATTGTTCTGCATAAGCAGGAAGAAGTGTTCTTACAGTTGGCATAAAACTTTGCTAGTGACACTCTCAAAGATGACCTGCGAGAGGAAAATAGCACTATCATTGCAAACAGCATGTATACATGAGATATATATCCATCTCTCCTCAGACCTTTCACACTATTTCTGCTATGTCTGAGAGTTGGTTAAATACACAAATTATGTAACTATATCTTTTGGGAGGATGAAAACTAGAAGCAGGAGGAGACCATTCTGCTCTTCGAGTCTCCTCCACCATTCATTTTGATCATGGCTAATCATCAAATTCAATATCCAGATCCCTTCTCTTCCTCCTGTCCCTTGATCTCTTTAACCCCGAGAGCTGTATCTAATTTCTTTTTGAAATCAGAAAGTGTTTTGGCCTCATCTACATTCTGTGGTAATGAATGCCACACATTCACCACTCTCTGGGTGAAGAGATTTCTCTCTCCTCAGTTCTAAAAGATTTACCCCTTATCCTCAAACTATGACCCTTAGTTCTGGACTCCCATTAGGAACATTCTTTCTGAATCTACCTTGTCTAACCCTGTTGGGATTTTGAAAACTTCTGAGATCCCTCTCACTTTTCTAAACTCCAGTGAATATAATCCTACCAATATTGTCTTTCCTCATTTGACAGTCCTGCAATCTCAGGAATCAGCCTGGTAAACCTTGCTGTACTTCCTCTATAGCAAGGACATCCTTCCTCAGATAAGGACACCAAAACTGCACACAGTCCTCCAGTTCACCAACACCCTATAAAATTGCAGGAAAACATCACTATCCCATACTCAAATCCTCTTGCTATGAAAACCAACCCACTACTAGGTCCATACCTGCTTCAAGAAGACAACCATCATCCGAGTACCAAAGAAAAGCCAGGCAATGTGCCTTAATGACTGCTATCTGGTGGCTCTGATATCCATCATTATGAGGTGCTTCGAAAGGGTTAGTCATGGCACAAATCAATTTCTGCCAGTCAGACTGCCTCCAGGTCCATAAACTGGATTTCTCTTCAGTTGCACCAAGCTGTAAATGGCTCCGAGGCCACTGTTTGAGTCCCAATCCTGTCTACCACAGGGATGAGGACGTTCTGTCTCCTCTTGTGGGAGAGGGGTGCTCTCTTGAGCCCGAAACTCTCTGATAGTGAACAACAACTTCCTGGAGCCCATTAATAGTGGCAGTCTTTCAGTGTGGCATTTTTCCTGCAGAACACACTCCTTATTCCGACCTCCCCACCCCCCAAACAAGATCATTTGAAACACTAGAACCTTTTTATTGCCACCCATCTTCATGACAGCTTTTAAACTAATTATAACTTTAACTCTTTGCTTTAAATTGTAGCTGCAAACTCTATGACTCTATAGATACCAAAGCAAAGCAACCTTCTGAACTGCATTTCTTATTGAACAGTTTAAACATATCGGGGGCAACTTTATCATCCCCCACTGGCTGATGGGCAGGACGAGCCAGTAGGTTTGTGTCCGACTTCTTGCCTCTTGATCACCAGATATCCGGTGAGGTTAGCCTCATGTCCGTTTCAGGCACAAGGCTGAATAAATTATTTAAATATAGTTAACACTCCATTTAAATGACTGCTGTATGTACAATCGGTGGGTGGTGATGATCCATTAACTGAAGTGTTCTGTTTCTGACAAAGTATACTAGTTTATTTTTTTAAAAAATCAAATTTCTTCAAGCATAAACTTAGAATTTAATAATCCTTGGGCTGATGGCCTCCTTCTGCACTGTAAGGATTCTGTGATTGTGTGAATTGTGGAATCTTTATTGGGGCGGGGGTGGTGTAGGAGAAGTGTGTGCTGGAGACATATCTGTGCTGTTGAAAATGGTTTCAGGAAACAGCTGCTAAGTGCAAAGATAGCTGCTTAGAAATCTACCTCAGGAGCCATGCTGTGATGAAATTAAATAAAGTTCTAAGTATCTATTACCCACATGAAAGCACACTCATTAATTAAAAACTCACTCAGTACACTTAAATCTTCTCAAATACTTAATTTCTCATAAAAATTAACATTTATGTGCAAATCAACATCAAAAACAGCTAATTTCTTAACCTCCTTGAGTTATCAATCAGTGTGAACATGCAACCCCTTGCTGTGATAACAGCAAGTTGTAAAAGCAATCAAGCAATAATGATGCTATAATTATAATACTTAGTCTAATGTCGGCAAACTGTTATTAAATTATAAGCATAATTTCTTTTAAAACAATCATCACTCTCACATTGTGGAATTGAAAATGTATAATCAGTACAGAATTCAAATGGCCCTGCTAGATTTAGGTTCCCACCATAAGTGAGCCACGTTCTACCTGTTTCTGTACTCACAGGACCAGAATCTGTCAGAAATGGGAGAGGTGGCGAGGGATTTTCAGATCTGCATCACGCACCATTTTAGATAAGGTAGAGTTTCCTATGATTTTTTGAGAATCGAGACCATAGAGCAAATATTTAGATTTTAACATTTTGATTGAAGTCACGAAATATGTTTAATTTGGATTTACTTAATTTGAATTATAATTTGGTGCCCTTGCCTTTAAACTCATTTAAATCCATTTTTTATTTCTACTGCAAAATTCCTGCTGAATAATGAGTTGCAGTTATTAGTGATTAAGATTTCTTTTGCATTAGAAGCTGACCTCCAACTAAGGGGAACAGCTACTCCCTGTTTATGCCCCTCATAATCTTGAACACATCAATCAGGTCGCCTCTCAGTTTTCTCTGCTCCAGAGGAGACAATCCAAGCAACATCCTGATGAATCTTCTTTCCACCCATTCCAGTGCAATCATATCTTTCCTGTAATGTGGTGACTTGAGCTGCGGTGGCCTCACTTAAGTTCTATACAGCTCCACCATGACCTCTCTGCTTTTGTAATCTATATCCTGATTGATAAAGATGTGTGTGCCATAAGCCTTTTTCACAACCCTATTAATCTGCCTTTCTGCTTTCAGAGATCTGTGGATAAACACACCAAAGTCCCTGTGTCCTTCACAACTTTCCAGTGCCAGACCTTTCATAGTATCCTTCTTTATCAAATTACTCCTTCCAAAGTTTTTCATCTCACTCTTTTCAGGATTAAATTCCATCTACCACTTATCCACCCATTTGACCACCTGGGCTATATCTGTAACCCAAGACACGCAGCCTCATGTTTACCGCCTGGCGAATCTTTGTGTCATCTGCAAACTTATTGATCCTAACCCCCATAGTCATCTATGTCTTTTATATAAATGATGAACAGTCGTAGGTCCAGCACAGATTCTTGTGGTATGCCACTTGTCAGTGACCCCCAATTACTGAAGCAGATGTCTGTCATTACCCTCTTGTCTCCTCCCGCTAAGCCAATTATGAATCCACCTTATCAGATCATCCTGTATCCCAAGTGCATTTGCCTTCTTATTAAGTCTCCCATATGGGACTTTGCTGAAATCCATGTAAACTACATCAACCGCACTACCCTTATCCACATACTTAGTTACATGCTCAAGAAATTCAACCTAATTTTTTAGGGATGATCCCACCTGACAAAATCATGCTAACTATCCCTTATCAAACCTTGCCTCTCCAAATGGAAATAGATTCTCTCCTTCAGAGTCTTCCTATGTGGTTTCCCAACCAAAAATGTGAGACTCACTAGTCTGTAGTTCCCTGGCTTCACTCTGACAATTCAAGAACTGTAAGTGTCTTGTTGCTCTACCAGATCAATGAACTCCTCACTTTGGAACATTTACAATTCTTAAATCTTCTAAATCACTCCAACTTCCTGTATTTTCATTAAAATATTCTTCCTTCCTTTTGGTTGGTATTATTTTTCTGAATGAGACAGTCTACCTAGCAGTTCATATTCTGCAATAAATATTCTGTCACTGTAGTTGTAATGCTTTTTTGTACCCGTTGTGCAGGATGAGACAACATTCAACTCAGTGTACATCACGCTGCCTGCTTCCTTCATTGTTTGAATGTCAATCTGATTATTGCATGTTCAATGCAGAGATTCAATGGCAGGGATTTTCCAAATTTGTTCGTCGCATCACTGACGCCAGCAAGAATAGAGAGTTTGGCATTCAGCCAAAACCCCATTCACTGCATCTACCTCCCAGCTGCAGGGGAGGTGGAGAAATGTGGTCAATGTGTCTTGTGAAAACGCACAACCACAGGAGAAAATGACTAAAATTTAATTATTGCTCGTGAAATGTGTGGGCTTGTCTTATACTGGGAAGCTCTTTCTGCCTATGTTTGTTTATTGCCTATCTGTAGACCTGCCACAAAACATTTGTAAAGAAATTATTCTTGCTGATGCTACTATAAATGCACAATAAACTAATTGTTGCAGGTTAACAATAGTTATTTGTTGAAAAAATACATGTTGTCGAAGCTGTTCATCTTGCACTGATCAGGACAGTTCACAAGAATATCAGATGTAAACAGAACATCTTTGTTGTTTGAATACTCCATCTGTGATCAAATAATAACTGGGTGCACAAAATGCAGCAAAAGCCATAAGCCCTGATAACATCCTGACTGTAGTTCTCCAGAGCTATCTGCACTCCTAGTCACAATGTTCCAGCACAACTCTGGCATTTATCAGTCAAAGTGGGAAATTATTTGGGTTTGTCCTGCCCGTAAGATGCAGGATAAATCTAATCTAGCTATTGTAATAGTCATTTCATGGTCTAGTTTCAATCATCAACAAAATGATGTAAGGTTATTGGCAATGCTTTCAAGTGGCACTTATTTACCTATAACTTGCTCACTATTGCTCAGTTTGAGTTCCATCAGGATCATTTACCTGCTGATATCATTGCAACCGTGATTCAAATATGGGCACAAAAACTAGATCCCAGAAATGCTCTGAGAGTGACAATATATCATTTGATAGAGTGTGACACAGGGAGCCCTTGTAATTTGACATAATCAAGAATCGGGGAGAAACCACCATTGGCTGGGGTCATCCAAAACACGAAGAGAGATGATTATGGTTGTCAAATACCAATTATCTCAGCCCCAAGATGTTGCTGCAAGAGTTGCTCATGGCAGTATTCTAAGTACGTCTTGAGCTCCTTCATCAGTGACCTTCCGTCCGTCATAAGACCTGAAATGAGGGTAGTTACGTAGTACTTAGTTCCATTTGCAACTCCTCTAATACTAATAGCGCATGCCCACATGCAAAAGACTTGCACCATATTCACGCTTGAGCTGATAAATAACATTTGCAACAAATATAACCAGATAATGACCATTCACAACAAGAAACAATCAAACCATCTCCCCTTGACAATGGCATTATCGTCATTGAATAACCTACCATAAACATCCTGAGATTCACTATTGACCAGAAACTTGATAGGACCAATACTAAGCAGATCAAAAGCTGGATATTCTGCAGCAAGTAACTTACTTTATGACAGCCTAGAAACTTTCCGCTATCTACAAGTCACAAGTCAGGAGTATAATAAAAATACTCTTCACTAGCCTGGCAAGTACTGCTCCAGAAAGAAGGTAGGCACCATCCAAGATGAAGCGTGCTCACTAGTTTGACAACCTGTCCATCACTTTAAGTATTCACTCCTGTCACCACTGACACATCGTGACTGCAGTATGTACCATCTGCAAGATGCATAATAGCAACTCACCAAAGCTAACCTGCAATTTCCATTGCCCAAGAGAATAAGACCAGCAAGATCATGGGAATGCCACCACTGGAAGGTCCCCTGCAATTCTCTTGTCATCCTGACTTGGAAATACATCACAGTTTCTTCACCGTCCTTCAGGTCAAACCCTGAAACTCACTCCTAAACAGTACTGTATTTACGCTAGATGGACTGTAGCAGTTGTAGAATGTAACTCATCAGCACCTTCTCAATATCAAGTAGGGATGGACAATAAATACTTGCCTTGCTAGTGGTATCCACATGCTGTTTAAAAAAAATTATGAAGTATTTCTTTCAGGGCCTAATCTATACAATATAAATAGCATACTCAAATGTTTTTTAAAATCGCTGAGTAGCCTTAAAGCATTCAATATGTATTGGATAGATGGAACTAAATCATCGACACAAATGTGTCATCCTTTATATTGTATCTGTGTGCCTATGTTAACACCTGTAAATAGGTGGGCTCCTGTACGGTATGGGATATACATCATAGCATTAAGCACTCAGTAATTGTACCTTTTTATGTGTCCGCTGCAGATGTTTGTATTTTCTTTACATGACTTTTGTCATAAATTCAAGTTCTAAAATGTTCGATTTAACTGCAGTTTAATCAAACTCTGTTAATTGCTGATAACAATCCCCTTCCTCCAGCTCCCTTGGTGTTTGAACATTCTTAACCATGTGATATATTTTTCTACAGGTGAAATGCGATCAGTATTGGCCATGCCGTGGCACAGAAACATATGGAATGATTCAGGTCACCCTGTTGGACATGGTGGAACTAGCAACATATTCTGTTCGGACATTTGCACTCTATAAGGTATAGACAGATTTGTGTTCTCTGTGTCTTCGATATAGTGTGAAACATAAGTGGATAAGCAAATAAAATTTCTTGTACTCGTTGCCAAACGGCATCCAAGTTATTGATCCACTGCAAATTTAAAGGAGACATTAATCCTTTTGATTCTATTAAAGGTGGCCCTGAATTTAAGAAGAAATAACACTTAAAAATAGTCATGAGAAATACAAGGATGAGGTCAGAGATGGTCTACACTGGTGCTTAGTACTGAAACATTACTCATCTACAATATCAAATGGATCCACAGAGCTCATGGCAGTATTCAAAAAGAGAAGGGAGTTCTCGCTGCATTTTGACCAACAATCATTCCTCAAACAACAGATGCTTTGGTTATTTCTTAATTGTTGTTTGCAAATTGGTTGTTGTATTTTCCACACTACAAAGTGACTGTTCTTCAAAAGTATTTCATTGTAAAGTGCTTTGGAGTGTCCAAAGATCACAGAAGTTGCCACATGATTTCGAAAATCTTCTAGATCCTAGAACAGTCCAAGTGGATTTGGAGTTACCAAAGATACAAAGCTGTTTAAGAAAGAAAGGAAGAAGAAAACGGGGTGCTACAGACCAGTTAGTTCACGGGAAATGCTGAAATCTATTACCAAGGAAATCTTAACAATTAACTTAGAAAATCAAAAGTATAACCAGACAGTCAAACATGGCTTTATCAAATAAAAATCATGCTTGACAATTTTATCAGAGCTTTTTAGATAGCTAGCAGGGTAGAAAATGTTGGGCTAATAGATGTAGTACATTTTGATTTTTAAAAAACATTTGATAAATTGGTTGTTACACTTGTAGTGTTTATTAAAAGACTGTTATATTAGGAACTGTGCCTGTAGTTTGAGAGAAATGAAGGAGTTCTTGTGATCTGTTCTACAATCTTGCTGTTAGTAAGTCTTGGTGGTTTGATTGTTAGAGATTAAAGGAGGCCCAGATTGTTTCACTGTAAAGAACTTAAAAGCTGTTTATACTTAGCACAAGTATGTTGTGCTACAAGTTACTGTTGTTGCTTCCCATTAGCAGATAGTCCGTGAACCTCCAAAATACCAGAAAAGGGTTGAGAAAGTTGGGTTGCAAACAGTTATGCTTTATACTGCCCATTGAGTTGAGGTCTGAAAGATAGCCAATCAGCATTTCTACCTGGATACAAACCCCATGTGATTCATATTGCCATAAAGTCGAGCTTTGAGAGAGGAAGGATCTAAGATGTCCCGAAAACTCTCAGACAAGGTTAATCTGTCAAGATCCAGGAGAGGAAGAACAGCAATAGGCAGCATGGCATTGTGATTAATTGTTCATAAGTAGGAGTTTGCATCACATTGAAAAGACCAAATTCATGAGGAATTAAACAGAAGCTGGAAGATTAGCTTGGTCTACACTGGAGAAGAATTTCTGGAGAAAACCCTATGTCTATGAAAAGCAGTTCTGAGATTGAAAGTACCCACACTGAGAAAGGAACTAAATCCTTTGGAGCTAAGAATCACTTTGGACTAATTCCTGAAGAGTTGCCTATTTAAAGAACAGTATTAAGTATATGTGAGCTAAGTTTAAAGAGAAATAGTAATGTTCTATTGTTGCTTAAAGTATTAATTGCTTATATAAAAATAGTGTCTGGTCAATAGTTGCTTTATTAAAGCTTGTCATGTCATTCTTTCAGCTTTTAACTGAAAGTATGAATTTCTTTGTAAAAGTTATTGGTAGCTGCAGAAGTTGTAACGTGCAGTAATGTGAAAAATAAAGGTTTGTAGAATTGGGGGAAATGTATTAGCATGGGTGGAGAAGTATTTAACTGAAAGGAACCAGAAAATTGAGATAAACAAGTAGGTAGGCCATAACAAGTAGAGTGCTACAAAGATTAGTGCTGGAGCCTAATTATAGTCATTAATTAAACTATATTAATGACTTAGTAATGAGACCAAGAGTAATCTATTACTGTTTGCTAACGATACAGTACTAGGTGAGAATGTCAGCTATGAGGCAGTCATAAAGAGACTGTAAGAGATAGAAATCTTAAGTGAGCATGAAACAAGGTGGCAAATGGAGCTTAATGTGAGGAAGTGGTAAAACAAAGGAAAGTGAAATTTTTAAATGGCATGAAACTTGTAATTGTTGATATTCAGAGATACTGGGGTGTACACGTACAAGGGAGAGAGAAAGTTGGTGCAAGTACAGTGAAGGTTCACTAGAGTAATTCCTGGGATGATAAGATTGTCCAGTGAGGAGAAGCTGAGTAAACTGGGCCTATGTGGTCTTAGGTTATAGAAAAATGAAGCAGAAAACTCTGACAGAGTAGAGATTGGGAGGTTGTTTTTTCCCCTGACTGGGGAAATGTAGAATGTGGGGGAACAATCTCATGGTAAAAGTTCAATCATGTAGGACTGAGATGGGACAAATTTCCTCACTCAGAGAAATAAACCTTTGGAATTGTTTACCCAAGAGAGGGCTGAGGATTGTCCATCATTGAGTGTATTTAAGCTAAATTAGAGATATTTGGTTTCTCGGGGATTCAAGAGATATGGGGGAGCAAATGAGAAAAACTTTTAAGACAGAAGAATATCCGTGATCATACTGATTAAGATCTACACTGCTGCTATTTGTAATGTTCTTAAGACTTTCTTTCTATGTCATTGAGATGATAAAAGAATCCATATCACAAAAATCACAGGATTGTTACAGTGTAGAAGGAAGCTATTCAGTGTATCTTGTCTTTTGAGCATTTTGTCTTTGTGCCATTCTCCTCTTTTCCCCATAACCCTGCACATTGTTTCTATGCAAATGCACATCTAATGCCCTCAAGGATGCCCCCATTGAGCTTGTGTCTATCACACATTCAGGCGGTGTATTCCAGACCTGAACCACTTTTGAAAATCACTTTGAAACTTGTTCTCAATCTTTTTACAAGCAGAACAGCTTCTCCTTATCTACTCTGTCCAACTCCCTCATGATTTTGAATACCTTTATCAAATCCCTTCTTAACCAAAGAGAAAAGTCCCAACACCTCTGTTCTGTCTTCGTTGCTGAACTTCCTCATCCTTGGAATCGTTCCTGTAAATCTCTTTGGTACTCTCACCAATGCATTCACCTGCTATCTAAAATGTAGCAAACAGAACTGTACACAGTACTCCAGCTGAGGTCTAACTGGTGACATATGATGTCCCACCACTGCCAGAATTGAATTAAGTTTTTGGATGGCATGGTAGTACAGTGTTTACACTGCTGCTTCACAGCACCAGGGACCTAAGTTCAATTCCTGGCTTGGGTCACTGTCTGTGTGGAGTTAGAATGCAGAACCCGTGTCTGTGTGGATTTCCTCCGGGTGCTCCAGTTTACTCCCACAGTCTGACACGTGCAGATTAGGTGGATTGGCCATTCCAAATTGGCCCTTGGTGTCAGGGGGATTAGCTAGGGTAAAATGTAAGGGGATATGAGTGGATTTGTGGTCGGTGCAGACTCGATGAGCCAAATGGCCTCCTCCTGCACTGTAGGATTCTATGATCCTATATACAAGATAAGTGTATCCTCCTTGCTTTTGTACACTTTATCATGATTATTAAAGTCTTGGATACTGTATGCTTTAATAACTGCTCTCTTCACCTGTCCTGCTACCTTTAATGGCTTATGCACTTATACACCCATGTCCCTCTGCACCTGCACACCTTCCAGAGTTGTACACCATATTTTGTATTTCTCCATGTTCTTCCTACTGAAATGAATCACCTCACACTAATCCACATTGAATTTCATCTGCCACCTATCTGCTCACACACTAATTTGTGTCCTTTTGAAGTTTGATACTTTGCTGTTCTCAGTTTACAATACTTTGAAGGTTTATATATTCACAAACTTTGAAACCAAGATCATTCATATGTATCAGGAAGGGCAAGGGTTCCAATAGCGATCTCTGGGAAACCCTACTACAGAATTTCCTCCAGGTCAAGAAATATTCATTAACTATTGATCTCTGTTTTCTCCTACATAGTCGATTTTGTATCCGCGTTGCTACTGTCTGTTTTATTCCAAGAGCATAGCTTTGATTTGATTAAGTTATTTGACTTGTTACTGCACCTGTAGAAGGATGCTAATATTGGTTAGAGATTCCGAACAAATTTTATTTTTTGTAACCTCACACCATGTTTTGACAAATTCAATCACGAGGTTATTTAGAAATCCTCTTTTCTCAACAGAATGGTTCAAGTGAGAAGCGGGAAGTGCGTCAGTTCCAATTCATGGCTTGGCCAGATCACGGTGTTCCAGAATACCCAACGCCAATATTGGCCTTCCTGAGAAGAGTTAAAGCATGCAATCCTCCAGATGCTGGTCCAATGGTTGTTCACTGCAGGTATGTGGAGTTGAAATAGTTTTAGAGCTGAAAAAATACATTGATAACTATTATCAAATGAATAATTTTGACATTTGTGCATGATGTTGCATTTAAACGTAAAGGATGTGCCAGCCACTTGAGCTTTGCACTGACTTTCAGCTTTCTGGTACACGAGTCAGCGCTTTCTGACAAAACTTGGCTTTAGTTCCGTTCATGTTATTGCACCAGCCTTTTCTTGCATCATTAACTCCAAATTCTAATTGTTGAAACAATAACATAAAACTACAGAAGTAAACAGAAGCTAAAGTCTACAATGTACGTAGTCTACACTTCCATTGTTGAGTCTTGTAATGGCATTGAGAGGAGACAGAGATCTAGTCCAGTACATTATCCATAGGGCTGACCGGTACACATGGTGTAGCTATCAAACCAAGTTAACAGTGCAACCAAGGGAAAATGGAGATAGTAGAAGAAACCAACAATTAATTGTAATGAAGAGAAACAGATTAAAAAGAATGCAAGGAAGGGGTCAGAAGCAGTGTATAGTGCTTTGGGATGTGAATTAACTGTGGAGTGAAATGGCAAGGGTGGGTGGTGAGAGATATCTCTGTTAAAGGGGAAGAAGTTCAATGGGGCGTTGTGTCTGTGAAGTGGACAGGCATAAAGTCTAATTGGAGAGTCTGGTTTTATCTATTAAAAATCTATATTTGTCCTGACTTTCCTTTTTTATAAGAGTAAAAACCAACAGTTTGAGCACTTGCCAGGTCATAACATTCACAGCTATGGCCAGTGCTGGTAGGTGGGATTAGTGGAGGTTTAGGTATTTCTTGTGTGTCAATGCAAACTCTGTGGGCTGAGAGGTCTCTTCTGCACTCTACGATTCTACGATCAGTTGCAAATTGCAAAACCAAATAAATGTGCAACTTTGCTGAACTGCCACCAGTTTTTTGAAAATTATTTTTTTTTATGAATAAACCAAGTATTCTGAATGCTCACAACTGCAATTTAAAAAACGCATTTATTTATTAAGGCATTTTTAAGTTGTCAGCTGAGAGCTTAAAACTTATAAGTTTTCTAGTTTGGCATGTAGATTTATGGGAATAAGTTTTAAAATGACTTCTTTCTGGTATTTGTTCCATGTACAGTCCATTTACAACTTTGATGTTATAAGCTATCGGATCTGAAAAACATTTGATCTATGGGGATATTGTACATACTAATACAAAGTGTACAACTTAGCTGCATAGTACAACTTTTTTTACATTTGCGAAGATGTTCTATTGGTGTCGTGAGATAAAGAAATCACTGCTTATTTTCCATACAGTGGGCCCGATTTTACCATTGCGTCGCACCCGTTTTTGGGCGTGAAAACATAGCAGAGTCAGGCATGAGGCCATTAACACAATCCGTACCTGCGTCCGCACAAATGCTCACTTTACCAAGGCCTGAAAATTCCTCAAAACGTTTGCATGTATTTAAATTGAATTAATAAACTAGTCACCCAACTTCATCAGCATTTTCCCCTTTCTATTATGTTTCCCATTAGGTAAACATTTTGGATGAGGTGGGGGCAGGGGGCCACTGCCACTCTATAGTCGATCAGTCTGGATAGCAGGGGGAGGGTGGATAAGGGGAAAGTTATGTTGTAGAGGTGGCGATGATGTTTATGGGGGCCATTGCTCCTGGGCCACTTTACCTGCTTTTTGCGGCCTGGGAGCAATGCGAGAGCGGCGCGATTTTAAAATTTTTTTCCTCACTGCACATGCATAGTTCAGAGTGCCAATCGTTTCAGGCCCCATCCATAGCGCAATTCAGACCTGCATTTTTTTTTTCAGTCTAAGTGTGTATGGGGCACCTGAAAGCAGATTTCCAAGTCAGATCTGAATTGTGCTCAGATTCAGCATTTAGAATGAAAATGGTAAAATCGGGCCCAGAGAATCACAGAGTTCAATTGGAGGGGGAGTACTGACTGAAAGAGGGAGTGAATCAAAGAATAAGTTTTTTTAGGACAATTCTTTTGCACCTCTTAATCCCAGCTAAAAAAGAGAACTTGAGACAAAGCTGCCTGCCTTTACAGCCAAGAAATGTTCAGACCATAGAATTAGAAAGAACTGAAGAGAAGCAAAATAGAGAAATTGTATCACATCATCCCTTGTACTGTGCACTCGAGTAGTTTCTTAAATATATTTATTTCTGCAGTAATTTACTTTCTGTAAATTTGTGATTCATATCAATAATGTTATTATTATGCTAATTAATGATTTGCATAGTTTAAAAAACAGAAAATGCTGGAAATAGATGACCTAAACCTAAGAGCTCATGGAGATCTGAAAAAAAAGGCAGTGAAGTTAATTTTCCTATGAAGTAAACATTTTGTATGGGGTCAATTTATTAATGCAAAGGTCACGCATTTATATATTTTCATTAATTCTAGGGAAATTGTGCAATGCTCTCAAGCTGTCATCTATAATTCTGTTTCTAATGTTCATTGAGAATGGTGATAGAATTTCTACAGTGTAGAAGGAGGCCATTTGGCCCATCAAGTCTGCATCAACTCTCTGACAGTATTTTACTGAGATCGTATCTCTTTAATCCCACACATTTACCATGCTAATTATTCTAACCTTCACATCTTGGGGCACCAAGGAGCAATTTAGCATGACCAATCTACCTAACCTCACATCTTTATACTGTGGGAGGAAACCAGAGCACCTGAAGGAAATCCATGCAGATACAGAGAGAATGTGTAAACTCCACACAGTCATCCAAGGCCAAAATTGAACCCTGAAGCTATGAGGCAACAGCGCTAACCATGTGCCACTGTGGTAGATGCCTTCTTGAGCCTCTGGTCCTCGTATAGATATTCGTAGGTCGGGAGATCCAGGTTTTGCCTCAATGATCGTACAATCCTTACAGTGCAGAAGTGGACTCAGTCCACTGAGTCAACACCAACTCTGACAAAGAATCTGACACAGGCCTCCTCCTTTGCTCTACCCCATAACCCCATATATTTACCATGGCTGATCCATATAATCTACACATAATGTGTGCAAGTAAAAGTAAAGTTGTGTGTGAGACTTGGTGGGACTAAGATTGGTCAGAATTGAGATGCCATGACACGTAAAAATGGTTGTGGTTGAAACTATTAGACTTGCTGAACATCATCCCCCTTTGTCAGTACTGCAATTCTCTCCCCCCTTTCAGTTCTGAGACCAGGGTTGGACGAACGTTTGAGCATTAACATGGGACATAGTGGGAATGAAAATTGGAAAGCTCTACTTAGGCAACTCATACTGACCAGTTATTCAGTTTTGGTGATGGTTGAGAAAAAAGTTAGGAAAGCTCCAATCCAAGCAAGCAGATGGAGCTCAATGTAAAATCTCGATCAAAAGGTAATGTATCTAACATTGCAACGTTTCCTCATTACTGAACAGAAGAGTTAGCCTAGGTTGTGTGCTCATGTACCTAGGACAGGGCTTAAACACATGACCTTCTTAGAAGATAGATTTCTGTCACTGAGCCAAGGCTGATACCTAATATACTATTGCACCTTTTTTCTAATTGTTTATACACGTTTCAAGGAATTAGATCAATCATTCTTGCCATAATTTAATACTTCATGACGAATGTGCTTTCCTTCTACACAGTGCTGGCGTGGGTCGAACTGGCTGCTTCATTGTGATCGATGCCATGCTGGAACGAGTTAAACATGAGAAGACAGTTGACATCTATGGCCATGTCACCTGCATGAGAGCTCAGCGAAATTACATGGTGCAAACTGAAGATCAGTATATCTTCATTCATGAGGCCCTACTCGAGGCAGCCACATGCGGAAACACAGAAGTTCCAGCAAGAAGTCTTGTTGCCCACATACAGAAACTTGGCCAAGTTCCACCAACAGAGACAGTTTCAGCCATGGAACTGGAATTCAAGGTCAGTACTGCAACGACCTATAGTTTTCACACATTGCCATGATATTTAGTATGATATCTTTAAGTGGCTATTCAACTTTTATTGAGGAAAAACTCTTTTTTTAAAAAAATGAAAAGTAAATATGATATATATTCTAGTTTCCAACTCTTTTAATGTTTCCTTTTTCTCACTTCATTTCTGTGCTTGAGATGGATTGGCTTGTCCATTCATTCATTCGTTCTGTAATTTCTTCCTCCCCATCGCTTTTTTTTCCAATGGTCCTGCAGCAATATGGCAGAGAACAAGAAGTGACAGAACGCATTACTGAACCTGTTACTAAGCTGGCCATTCTTAAATATATTCTTATGCTTGATAATGTAAAGAAAAATCAAATGAAAAATGTTATCCTAATATCGGTACAAGAGATGATTATTTAATTGTCTCTGTGTTTGATTATCCATTTTTTCTTTTTTCCTATTTATAATTTTATTTTTCACATTTACTTAATCCCTCTTGATTTGTAGCAATTGACTTAAAGTCATGAGTAATGCATTCTATATTTTAATAGCATCCTACATGAAAACACTCAACCTTTTCATGTTAGTGCAAATTCTAAATTTATGGCCCCTGTTTGCAATAATCTTGCATTATCTCACATCTCACACCTAAACAAAATGTTCTTGTACTTGTAAAAGATTTCCTCCTTGTTTTTTTCTGCTTCACTAAAATGTAGTCCTAGTTTTTTTGGACTCTGTCACCCTAATGAATCTAAGGTCCTTTTAAATTGATCTCAGGCAGATGTTGGTTTCCAAAGTATAGTTTTTGTGCAGGTTGTTGCAAACTGAATATAAAATTGTCATGGCTCTGTAATAATGGCAGTCTGGAAGACGATCTTAAGGATTGGGAGATTGGTTCATATATGAAAGTTCAGTTACATTCAATAGTCGGCAACCAGTTTAACATAAAGCTATTTATATTCTGCTAACCCTGGAAAAACTGCGCAATTAGTTATACTTTGAATATCAAGTATTTTCATTTAAAAAAACATTTGATCGGAATTGAAAAATACCATCTTTGCTAATCACAGCATGTTTCAAAAGTATTTTCTTCTAGACATATATTTAACCACTATGGAAAAAATATATATATATTAAAATTGCACTGCTTAAATAACTCAAACATAACATGAAACAGCACAAGGAGGAGGAAAAGAGCCAATCTAAGTAGACGGATATGCACTTGGTAGTTCTAAAAGAAAGAGTCAGCAAATATAAGAAAAATCATGCGAGTTATTATTAGGGATTAATAATGTAGTGAAAGTTTAGAGCACTGTGGAGAGTAGTATGTTTTCTCCGTTAGCAAAGAGCTGAAGAAATCTTATTCAAAACCAGCGTTTGATTTAAACAGTTGCAATGGACTGTGTTTTTTTCAGTGTTCCTCTGGAACATAACCAAGAGCAAAAAGCAGAAATACCATTAAGATGCCAACTGGGGTATCTCAGTAGTTTAAAAATTCCTGCAGTGTACCAAGATCTTTTGAAAACCTGGAGAAAGATTCCTTAAAAGTTTTGTAGAATTATAACTATAACACTTCATAGTTATTTATTGTATTTTATGCTGCTTAAGTATGAAGCATTTCCATTAATGAACTTGCAGAACGGATGTGCGAATGAATTTCAGTGCAAACTGATATGAGCCAACACTTAGACATTAAGTTACATTAATTAGGAACACCCTTTGTTATGAGAAAAACACTTAATTATTGTAGTATTACATAGCAAGAGACCCATGTCAGTGTTCATGCTCTGTGGAAATCTGGGGTACAGATATGTACGATAGTTAGATGTTTCTCTTACAACTGGTAGGGTTGTTCTTAATAAATGCCTGAAGAACCTACTAATTAATGAAAATCGCAAATATTGGGGAAGATTTACAGATCAAGCTGGCAACCAAATGAAAGCAAAAACTGCAGATACTGGAAATTTGAAATAAAACAGAAAATGCTGAATCAACTCAGCAGTTCTGGCAGCATCTGTAGACAGAAACATTGTTAATGTTTTGGATCTAAATGACTCTTCTACAGAACTGACAACCGTTGTTGTTGTAAACATTCCAACCAACCATGCAGATAGTGAATGTAATTGGACCTATTTTCATGTCTGTTTTTGAGTTGTCTGTTCCCTTTAGAGTTGTTGGTCAAATTTTATAAGTTGTGTTTATGTTGTTTCCTCAGGTGAGTAATGGCCATCATTCCAGTTAACCTATCTTTTTTGTACTCAGTACAATGCAATAACATTTTTTTATTGTTTAATATTTTAGTTAAAATTCAGGGCACTTGTATAATGTTGTAATTCACTTTTGATATTCCATCAATAAATAGTTGTTTAGCAGTATGGAACTTGAGTATTGTTAGAAAGGGGACATTTTCTGTTGAAGCTTTTCATCTTGCACTCATCAGCTACCCGGTAGCTTGACTCTGGTCAATGCGTTGACCTAAGGAATGAACCAACGAATGGCGTCACTTATTTTGTTTGTGTGTGCATATGTTCTTTCTGTCTGTGGACAACAGAAGAGATATGCTATTTAATATGATCTGCCAGTCTTTGGGATGTACAGACTATGTGCCTAGTATCACACTGGCACTGAAATACATGTACCGTATTACTCAATTTTGAAATAGCTAGAAGGTCTTTTTGGCTTGCTGGCAACATCCTGTTAGTGGCAAATATCACTCGTGTTGCTCCTGCATAATAGCAATGTGAAGCAGCTAGCTTCACCAGTTGCACAAATGTTTGAGATACTTTGCCTTCCAGAGTAATTTCGGGTGGATTGGGCATTTTTAAAAGCTGAATATGTAGGCCATGGGCCTATTCATGAGTCCCTTCTGCTTTTTCCAACAGACAAGAAGTAGACCATTCAACACTCAAAATAGATTAAATGGTTAGACAACATTTGCTAAATAGTCCTCAGTGTGCTAAGAATTACACTGACAGCCAATTTGAGATTCAGTTGGACTCTTTGTTGACAGAAAGTGAACACATATTTCACCTGTTTCAGCTAAACAAAGTAAGTTACAGCCAGCTATTGGTTCATTTCTCAGGCCCCCAGGGCACTGTCTTGATAAATCAGATCAAACTACCTGGTAAAATTTCAAAACATGTTTGGCAGTTAGCTGCCAGCCACTATCAATGGGTGCATTATCCATGGCAAATATCAATGCCTCCTCCAATCTAAATTCACTTACCATCCAATCTGCATTCTCTCCTCAAACAATATAAATTTATTCAATTCCTTTGCATTGTATTCTTGCAAATGCCCTGGCAAGTGCAAGGCCAAAAAGCTTCGACAAAAAATATTTTTTCAGCAACGTTCATTAACAATTGATTATTTTCAGGTTTACTCTTAAGGATCCTTGAATTGGATCTAATCAGGTCTGGACATTCCTGCTTCAGCAACTCTGTCATAAAATTCTATAATTGTGAGTTTTTACCTTGTAATTGTATTCCCAGGTATGGTACTTTTCCTTATTTTGTATGTAACAAGCAGTGCTATCGTAATAGCTATGGACCATAAGTACCCAAAAACATGTTGGGTTGGATGGCCTGTTGTTAAAATCCAAGCCAACTCATCTCTCAGTTTTTTGGGCTGATCCATTTTATTATTTATTTTCAGCGCTTGGCAAACTCCAAAGCACATACCTCACGATTCATCAGTGCCAATCTCCCATGTAACAAGTTTAAGAACCGACTTGTGAACATCATGCCATACGAGTCCACGCGAGTCTGCCTGCAGCCAATCCGAGGAGTTGAGGGCTCTGATTACATCAATGCCAGCTTCATCGATGGATACAGGTACTAGCACTTGCTCCTTGTAAGACTGCAATGACCATATTTATTCCATACCAAGTGTTCATATTCAGAACACTTCCCTGATGTAAGGTACAAAGAAATTGCTTTTATACGGCTCCTTTTACAACCTCGGGATGTTCCGAGGTGCATTGAAGCCATTTGTTGGCAGATCCCACAATGATGGTCCTATTATCATTTAAATGAATGTTCAGGTTATCTGTTTTAATGAATTTCATTGAGGTGAAAGCATTGGTTAGGACTTTGGGGTAACGTCATTCTCTGGATAATGCCATGAGACATTTAACCTCCACTTGCAAGAGCAGGTGAGACCTTTGTTTAATGGCCCTGCAGAAAGATGACACCTTCAACATTACTCTCTCTTGTATCTTTGTCAGTCACACTTAGGCATGTAATCCAACCTTATTTACTGCAGAATAACAGCAGAGGATGCAGGAGGCATTTATTTTAACGTTTAGGATCAAAACATGCATTTATAAGAATTTATTACCTGGTAGTAAAGCATTCAGGCTTAAAGATTTTTAATGGGTGGAAAAACTGATTCTGTTTCAGGGCTAGAAAAATGCACACAGTGCAAAAACTGTACTGGTGCTGTCCACTATATTCTGCTTATTTGCAAATGAAGCATTTGTGCATATCCTGTAGAGTTATGACTCAAGAACATTGCAACAACTCACTTTTACAAATTGTCTGCAATATATCAGTGTTGACATGTATTGACACATACAAGAGTAATCAGAATCAAGCAAGACAATTTGATACAGTGCAGTTAATTGTACAATAGGTGACACACAGGATCATACAATAGTTGTAATGGAGGGGTTTCAGTTATCCTGATGAAGACTGAGATAATAGTGATGCAAAGGACAAAGAAGGGCAAGAGTTCCAAGAGTGTTCCCAGGAGAATTACTACATCAGTATGTTTCCAGTCCAGCGAGAAAGGAGACTTTGCTAAATCCAGTTCTTGAGAATGAGATGGGCCAAATGGAGCAGGGTCATAGATGAGACACTTGATGAGTTTTAAATTGATAATAAGAAGGTATACTCAGGCTGGCAGTGTTAAAGTTGACTAGTCACCAGGACCAAATATGGTACATCCAAGATGCTGAAGTTATGGAGGGACAATTTTCCAATCCTTAAATAGAGATGTGGGATCAGAAAATTAGAAATTTGCAAATGTTACACCCTTGCTCAAAAAAGAGTGTAAGGATAAGTACAGCAATTACAGGCCTGTAAGTTTAATCTCGGTTAAAAACCTTGTTTAGAAACAAGAATATAGGACAAAATTAATAGTCATTTGAACAAATGTCGATTAATCAAGAAAAGCCAGCATGGGTTTGTTAAGGGCAAAGCCAAGACAAACTTGCTTGAGTTTTTGTGATGAGATATTGAGAGAATAGATTTGGGTTCTGCAATTAATGTGGTGCATGGACTTAGAAAAGGCATTTGATAAAGGGCTGCATAATAGACTGCTGGGCAAAGTTACAATAAACTGGACAGTAGAACATGGATGTAAAATTGGCTAAATGACAGGGAATAGAGGTTGATATTCAATGGAAGAAGGTATACAATGGGGTTTCCCAGAGATTGGTGTTTGGCCCCCTTCTCCTCCATACATAAATTTCCTAGACTTTGGTACACCAGATGCAATTTCAGAATTTGCAGATCACATAAAACTTGGAAGTGTTGCAAACTGTAAGAAGGATGGTGTTAAAAGGACACAGGCAGGTTGATAGAATGGGACACAGTAATGTCAAATGAAATTTAATAGAGACAAGTGTGAAATGATTCATTTTGTTGAGAAAAACAGAGAGGCAATATAGTATAAAGGGTACAACTTTAAAAAGGGTGCAGGCATGGAGAGATTTGGTGTTTCTATGCACAAAACATTGAAGGTATCAGGGCAGGTTGAGAACACAGTTAATAAAAACTATGGGATGCTGGATTGATAAAGGGGGCATAGGCTACAAAAGCATGAAAGCTATGACAAAACTATGTAAACCACTGGCTGGAATTTTGCAATTGTGTCAGTGTATCTTTGCCGGCAGGTTCGGAAAATTTGGAGTGACCAAAAAGTCTTTTGGCCATTCTCCAAATTTTTCCACCCTGACTACGACAATGTCCGCTGTTAACAGAGTCAGGAAATCCCACCCACTGATTCAGCCTCAGCTGAAACATTGTGTCCCATTCTGGACAGTACATTTTAGGAAGTTTGTAAAGTTATTGGAGAAGATGTTTTGGATTAATATTATTTTTATGATGAGTGGTAGGATGTCACAATAGTTAGCACTGCTGCCTCACAACTCCAGGGACCCGAGTTCGATTCCGGTCTTGGTGGCTGTCTATTTGGAGTTTGCAAGTTCTTCCCGTGTCTGTTTGGGTTTCCTCCCACTGTCCAAAAGTGTGCAGGTTAGATGGATTGGCCATGCTAAATTGACCCTTGGTGTCCCAAGATGTTTAGATTCTGGGGATATGTGGGTAAATATGTGAGGTTATGGGGATAGGTCAGGAGAGTGGACCTTGGTAAGATGATCTGTCGAAGAACCTGTGCAGATTTGATGGGCTGAATGCCTCCTGCATTGTCGAGATTCTTTGATTCTTAAGAGTGCACAAGGATTCCTAGGATTAGGAACTTCAGTTGCATAGATTGGAAAAGCTGGCAATGATTTAAGAGGTGAATTTCTAGAGGTATTCAAAATCAGGAGTAGTCTGGACAGAGCAGATAGGGAGATACTGTTCCCATGGCTGGAAGGATCAAGAGCTCGAGAACACTGATTTAACATGATTGGCAAAATAAGCAATGCGCCATAAGGAAAACACCTTTACAAAGGAACTTCCTGAGAATCTGGTCGAGACAGATTCATTTATGGCTTTCAAAAGGGATTTGGATCATTATTTGAAGAAGAAAAATTTGCAATCCTCCAGGAAAGGGCAAGGAAGTGACACCAGGTAAATTGCACTCTCTTGCAGAGAGTGAGCCATAACAGGCCAAGTAGCTACTTCCTTTGCTAAAATCATTCTGTCATTTTAGATCATGCTTATATCTCCTGCACTCTCATAGCTACTGAACTGGTACTGTGCCATCAATATTCTGCTGTATAGGTGATGTTTATATATTTTCAGAAAACAGATACAATAAATAAAAGGAAACATTCATCCAAAGGCAGTTTAATAACAGAGAAATCTACAAAGACAACTTGACCACTGAAAATTCCTTACTGGGTGCCTGCATTGCTTGGCCGGTGTTTTCATTTTTATCTGTGTTCATTATTCTAATGTGCTGCAGCAACATGGTTCTTTCCCAAACTAAGCTATGTAAATCCTAGGTTGCACCTATTTGCGTTATTTATTGAAGTTGTGCAATTTCAGATGCCTTCAAAGTTAATCAGTTGACATGAATTTTAATTTCTTGTGCAACTTTGATATCTGAGCTTAGTTACTTACATCATTTACAAACATAAGGTATGTTACAACTCCTTTAATTAATTAGAATATTACAATAACTTACCTAAAGCCAGGTTATGATAATTTGAAGTTCTGACCATGTGAAGCAGATTAATTATGCACTAAAAGCAGACAAAAGGTTGTGTTGTTCTGACAGATCTGCCTTTTGTAAAGCACTGGCTCCATCTGGTGGAGTAATGCATGTTTTTAAACCAAATAAACCTCTGCAGTGCTTTCAGACCAACAACATAAAACATAGAAAACTACAACACAAACAGGCCCTTCGGCCCACAAGTTGCACTGATCATATTTCTAACTACTAGGCCTATCTATAACCTTCAATACCATTAAATCCCATGTACTCATGATTTAAGCATGAGTACTATATTAACATATTAAGCATGATTGCTTTAAAATTTACTTGTTTTGTTCTTAGGAGGAGAATAAAAATTAAATATATTTTGACCCCTTTTTATGCATCATGCATTGGTAGAATACTAATGAGTAAAAATGTGATTCTTTTTATTGCTGAACATCACTATTGTCTGTCTTTGGTGCATTGTAAGTGTACACAGTTACATGTGAAGTGCGTTTTCTAATTGACCCACTATGTTTTTAAAGTTTGCAGTCATTGTTCAGAAATAAATGGACTGTTATTTAATTGGCAAAAAATTACAACATGCTACTGTGCATGTTGGACCTGGAGGTTCTTGTGCCTGAATCACAAAAACTCAGTCTGTAGGTGCAGCAGATGATCAAGAAGCCAAATGAAATGTTGGTCTTTATTGCGTGGGGGATAGAATATAAAAGTAAGGGGGTCTTGCTGTAGTTGTACAAGTACTGATGAGGCCGCAATTAGAGTACTGTGTGCAATTTTGGTCCCTTTACTTGCGAAAGAATATGTTGGCCTTGGAGGGAGTGCAGAAAAGGTTCACCAGATTGATACTGGAGATGAGGGGATTAGTTTATGAGGAGCGATAGAGTAGATTGGGCTGTACTCATTGGAGTTTAGAAGGCTGAAGGGTGATCTTATAGAGACATGTAAGATAGTGAATGGGCTAGATAAGTAGAGGCAGAGAGATTCTTTTCACTTAGAAAGGAAACAAGAACTAGAGGACACGGCTTCAAAATAAGAGGGGGTCAGTTTAGAACAGAGTTTAGGAGGAACTTCTCTTCGAGGGTAATAAATCTCTGGAATTTTCTGCCCATTGAAGTGATGGAGGCTACCTCATTGAATATGTTTAAGTCACGGGTAGATAGATTTCTGATCAATAAGAGAATTAAGGGTTACGGGCAGCAGGCGGGTAAGTGGAACTGAATCACTTTCAGATCAGCCATGATCTTGTTGAGTGGCGGAGCAGGCTCAAAGGGCTTGATGGTCTATTCCTGCTCCTATTTCTTATGTTCTTAAATTGTGTGAATGCAACAGTGCGTGTTTATATGAAAGCATGGTGTGCCCTTACCTACAATAAGAAAGACTTGAATTTGCATAGCATCTTTCATGGTGCAATGTTGGTCTGAGGAATTGGATGATATCCTATCAATTGCTTAGAGACAGTGGACTGGTCAGTATTTAAAAACTCTGCGACCAGCCTGAGTGAGTACATCACTACAGTAATTGGCTTTATCAGTAAGTGTGTAGAAAACTATGTGCCATAGAAGCAAATACGCATACTTCCCAACTGGAAACCATGGATGAAAAGGGTATCCACTGCTTGCTGAAGTCTAGGTCTGAGGCATTGAAGCCAGGCGGCAATGACCTATATAAGAAAACCAGATACAATCTAAAGCGATCCATCAAAAATGCCAAAAAATAATAATGGACCAAGCTAGAGTTCAGGCTGTACGGAACCCTACCGATTATGGCAAGATCTGCAAGTCATAACAGGCTACAAGATGAAGGCATGTAAAATTGCCAGCTCAAATGCACCTTTCCCTGATGAGCGCAATGCATTCTACGCCTGTTTTGAGCTACAGGTCAGCTAGAGCACGCCCTCCTCACTGGATCTGAGATCACCATTGCAGATGTCAGAGCAATCTTCTCGAAGGTCAACCCATGGCAAGCAACTGGCCAGATGGGGTACTTAGACAAGCACTCAGATCCTATGCTGATTAGCTGGCGGGGGCATTTGCAGATATCTTCAACCTTTCTTAACAACAATCTGAGGTCCCTATCAGCTTTAGTAAGATGACGATATCCCAGTACCTCAAAAAAAAATCAAGCACTGTGCCTTAAAGAATATCATCCAGTGTCTCTGACATCCATCATTATGAAGTGCTTTGAAAGGTTAGTCATTGGCATGAATCAGTTCCAGCCGTCTCAACTGGCTGTATTCAATACAGTTTGCCAACCGCTGCAACAGCTCCACAGCAGATACCATCTCCCTGCCCTACATTCATAGAACATAGAACATTACAGCGCAGTACAGGCCCTTCGGCCCTCGATGTTGCGCCGGCCAGTGGATCCTCTAACCTAAACTATTCCAATATCATCCATATGCCTATCCACCGACTATTTGAATGCCCCCAAAGTAGGCGAGTCCACAACTGCTGCAGGCAGGGCATTCCACGCCCTCACCACCCTCTGTGTAAAGAACCTGCCTCTGACATCCGTCCTATAACTACCACCTCTTAATTTAAAGTTATGTCCCCTCGTGTTGGTCATCACCATCCGAGGAAAAAGGCTCTCACTATCCACCCTATCCAATCCCTTGATCATCTTATACGCCTCAATTAGGTCACCGCGTAACCTTCTTCTCTCTAATGAAAATAACCTCAGGTCCCTCAGCCTTTCCTCATAAGGCCTTCCCACCATACCAGGCAACATCCTGGTAAACCTCCTCTGCACCCTTTCCAATGCTTCTACATCTTTCTTATAATGCGGCGACCAGAACTGTACGCAATACTCCAAGTGCGGCCGCACCAGAGTTTTGTACAGTTGTAACATAACCTCACGGCTCCTAAATTCAATCCCTCTACCAATAAAAGCTAACACACCGTACGCCTTCTTAACAACTTTATCAACCTGGGTGCCAACTTTCAAAGAGCTATGTACTTGTACCCCAAGATCCCTCTGCTCGACAACACTATTAAGGGTCCTTCCATTAGCCCTATATTTCATATGCCTGTTATTCTACCAAAGTGAATCACCTCACAATTATCCGTATTGAATTCCATTTGCCACCTCACGGCCCAGCTCTGCAACCTTTCTACGTCCCTCTGCAAACTGTAACATCCATCCTCGCTGCCTACAACTCCCCCCACTTTGGTATCGTTAGCAAATTTACTAATCCAACCCTCTACACCCTCATCTAGGTCATTTATAAAAATGACAAACAGCAGTGGTCCCAAAACAGATCCTTGAGGTACACCACTTGTAACTGCACTCCAGGTTGAATATTTCCCATCAACCACCACCCTCTGTCTTCTATCAGCTAGCCAATTCCTAATCCAAACTGCTAAATCACCTTCAATCCCATGCATCTGCACTTTCTGCAGTAGCCTACCATGGGGAACCTTATCAAACGCTTTGCTAAAATCCATATACACTACATCAACTGCCTTACCCTTATCTACCTCTTTGGTCACCTCCTCAAAAAACTCAATAAGGTTTGTGAGGCACGACCTACCCTTCACAAAACCGTGCTGACTATCCCTAATCAATTTATTTCTCTCTAGATGCTTATAAATCCTATCCTTATAATTCTTTCCAAGACTTTGCCCACAACAGAAGTCAGGCTCACCGGTCTGTAATTTCCAGGATGGTCTCTACTCCCCTTTTTGAACAAAGGGACAACATTTGCCATCCTCCAGTCTTCCGGTACTATACCTGTAGCCAACGACGACATGAAGATCAAAGCCAAAGGCTCTGCAATCTCCTCTCTAGCCTCCCAGAGAATCCTAGGGTAAATCCCATCTGGCCCAGGGGACTTATCAATTTTCATACCCTCAAGATTCGTTAACACCTCCTCCTTATGAACCTCAATCCTGCCCAGTCTACAACCTGGTATCGCAGTATTCTCCCCGACAACATTGTCTTTCTCCTGCGTGAATACTGACGAAAAATACTCATTCAGTGTCTCTCCTATCTCCTCAGGCTCCACGCACAACTTCCCACTGCTATCTCTGACTGGCCCTAATCTTGCCCTAACCAATCTTTTATTATTTATATACCTGTAAAAAGCTTTAGGACTCTCCTTAATCCTATCCACCAAAGTCTTCTTGTGTCCTCTTCTAGCTCTTCTCAACTCCCTCTTTAGCTCCTTCCTGGCTAATTTATAGCTATCCAGTGCCCTAACTAAGCCTTCACGTCTCATCATTATAAAAGCCGCCTCCTTCCTCTTCACCAGAGATTCAACTTCCCTAGTACACCATGGTTCCCTCACTCGACCACTTCCTCCCTGCCTGGCAGGTACATATTTATTACGGACATGCAGAAGCTGTTCCTTAAATATGTTCCACATTTCAGATGTCCCCAGCATCTGTTCAGATGTTCAACCCTGGGACACCTAGATAACAAAGACACCTATGTCAGATTCCCATTTATTGACTACAGCTTAACCTTCAACACCATTATACGTACAAAACTCATCTCCAAACTCCATAGCCTACGTCTCGGCTCTTTGTTTCTTCTTTGGACATAGGTGAGGTCCCAGAGGACTGAAGAATAGCTAATGTTGTACCATTGTTTAAAAAGGGTAGAAGGGATAACCCTGGAAATTATAGGCTGGTGAGTTTGACATCAGTAGTAGGGAAGCTGTTGGAGGGGATTCTTAGAGATAGGACGTATAGGCACTTAGAGCGTTGCGATCTGATTAGGGATACACAGCATGGCTTTGTTAAGGGGAGGTCGTGCCTTAAGAAGCTGGTAGAATTTTTTGAGGAGGTGATGAAAACGGTGGATGAAGGGCGAGCCGTTGATGTCGTCTATATGGATTTCGGTAAGGCGTTTGACAAAGTCCCTCATGGGAGGTTAGTTGAGAAGGTGAAGGCTCATGGGATACAAGGACAGGTAGCTAGATGGATAAGTAACTGGCTTAGTAATAGGAGACAGAGAGTAATAATGGAAGGATGTTTTTCTAGCTGGAGGTCGGTCACTAGTGGTGTGCCACAGGGCTCAGTACTGGGACCTCTTCTATTTGTAATATATATAAATGACTTGGAAGAGGGAGTAAGTGGAGTGATCAGCAAGTTTGCAGACGATACAAAGATGGCTGGACTTGCGGATAATGAGGAGCATTGTCAGGCGATGCAGCAGGACATAGATAGGCTGGTAGCTTGGGCAGATGGAATTCAATCCTGATAAATGTGAGGTGATGCATTTCGGGAGAAAGAATGTAGGGGGGAGGTATATGATAAAGGGTAGACCTATTAAGAGTATAGAAACGCAGAGGGACCTGGGGGTGCAGGTGAACAAGTCTCTGAAGGTGGCAGAGCAAGTGGAGAAGGTTGTGAAGAAAGCATATAGTATGCTAGCCTTTATAGGAAGGGGTATAGAGTACAAGAGCTGGCCTTTAATGTTGCAGTTGTACAAAACGTTGGTTAGACCTCATTTGGAATACTGCGTCCAGTTCTGGTCGCCTTACTACCGGAAGGACGTGGAGACTCTGGAGAGAGTGCAGAGGAGGTTTACCAGGATGCTGCCTGGTATGGAAGGTCTGAGTTACGAGGAGAGGTTAGGCAAATTGGGACTGTTTTCCTTAGAAAGACGTAGACTTAGAGGAGATCTAATAGAGGTGTACAAGATTATGAGGGGTATAGATAGAGTAAACAGGGTTAAGCTTTTTCCTAGGATGGACTCAAATAGCACGAGGGGTCACGGGCTTAGGGTGAGGGGGGTAAGGTATAATTTGGATGCTAAAGGGAGTTTTTTCACACAGAGGGTGGTGGGGGTATGGAATGCGCTGCCAAGTAAAGTGGTGGAGGCAGGTACTCTGGAGTTATTTAAGAAATACTTAAATGGGCACATGAACAGAATGGGAATGGAGGGGTATAGAAAACTGATTTAAAATAGGGATCATGAGCCTTGGGAGTCCCTGGGAAGTGTGTAAATAGATGATGATATTGATATACTTGTTTTTATCCTACAGGTGCTTTGGTCTACCTTGTTGTCTAACAAGGGGCATACACGCGATGGGTCGTGAGAGGGCTGCTCTTGGATTTTTTTCGAGAGTATCCTAGTGCTTCACGTCGTTAGTGTACGCTTGACCTGGACCATTTGACGGGCAACACGACAGCTCAGTGACTATCGCTGTGCTGTGCAGATACATGGATTTGGGCCTGTGTCTGTGGGAGTTTGCGCATTCTCCCCATGCTTGCGTGGGTTTTCTCCGGGTGCTCCGGTTTCCTCCCACATCCCAAAGATGTGCTCTTAGGCTAATTGGCAAAACAAATTCTCCCTAAATTGTCTCAAATTTGGTTTTTAATCCATAGATCTATAAACATAGACAAGGATCACGGGTAGAGGTGGGAACATCAGGGTGGCAGTGCGGGCTCGTTGGGCCGAAGGGCCTGTTTCCCGTGCTGTTTTGTTCTTTGTTCCTCCCTCTGCGACTGGATCCTGAATTTCCTAAAACACAAACACAATCAGTAAGGATAGTCAATAACACCTTCTCCATGGTTTTGTGAAGGGTAGGTCGTGCCTTACTAACCTTATTGAGTTTTTTGAAAAAGTGACCAAAGAGGTGGATGGGGGTAAGGCGGTTGATGTGGTATATATGGACTTTAGTAAGGCGTTCGATAAGGTGGCCCATGGAAGGCTTCTGCAGAAAATGCAGATGTATGGGATAGAGGGTGTTTTAGCTAATTGGATTAGGAATTGGCTAGCAGATAGAAGACAGAGGGTGGTGGTTGATGGGAGATATTCATCGTGGAGTTCGGTGACAAGTGGTGTACCTCAGGGGTCTGTTTTGGGGCCCCTGCTGTTTGTAATTTTTATAAATGATCTGGATGAGGGTATTGAAGGATGGATTAGTAAATTTGCAGATGACACTAAAGTCGGTGGAGTGGTAGATAGTGAAGAGGGGTGTTATAGTTTGCAGAGAGACTTGGACAAGTTGCAGAGCTGGGCTGAGAGGTGGCAAATGGAGTTTAATGTGGAAAAGTGTGAGGTAATGCACTTCGGCAGGAATAATAAATGTGTAGAGTATAGGGATAATGGTAGGATTCTTAATAGTGTTGATGAACAGAGGGATCTTGGTGTATTTGTGCATAGATCCCTGAAAGTAGGCAGTCAAGTCGATAAGGTTGTTAAGAAGGCATATGGAGTCTTAGCTTTTATTGGTAGGGGGATTGAATTTCGGAGCCGCAACGTCATGTTGCAACTGTACAAAACTCTAGTGCGGCCGCACTTGGAGTATTGTGTGCAGTTCTGGTCCCCACATTATAAGAAAGATGTGGAGGCATTGGAGAGGGTACAGAGGAGGTTTACCAGGATGTTGCCTGGTATGGAGGAGAGGCTGAGGGATTTGAGGTTGTTTTCGTTAGAAAGGAGGCGGCTAAGAGGGGACCTTATTGAAACATATAAGATGATTAGAGGTTTAAATAGGGTGGACAGTGATAGCCTTTTTCCTAGGATGGAGAAAGCTAGCACGAGGGGACACAGCTTTAAATTAAGGGGTGATAGTTATAGGGCGGATATCAGAGGTAGGCTCTTTACCCAGAGGGTGGTTAGGGAGTGGAATGCCCTGCCTGCGGCAGTTGTAGATACACCAAGTTTGGTGGCGTTTAACAGGTTAGTTGATAAGTTTATGGAAGAGAAGGGAATGGTTTAGTTTGGAGGGTCATTGTTTTTTTCATAATTGGTCGGCGCAACATCGAAGGCCGAAGGGCCTGTTCTGCGCTGTTATGTTCTATGATCATTCTCAAAACTGGTCCTCCACAAAACTGTGTTCTCAGCCCCTACTATACTTTTTGTACACCTATGACTGTGTGGTCAATACCCCCTCCGATTCGATTTTCAAGTTTGTTGATGGCAGCACCATAATGGGTCAGATCTCAAACAATGATGAGACGGAATACAGGAACAAGATAGAGAAGTTAGTGAACTGGGGCGATAACAATAATCTCTCTCAATGTTAATAAAATGAAGGAAATTGTCATCGACTTCAGGAAGCATAGCAGAGAACATGCCCCTGAGTACATCAATGGGGGCGAAGTCCAAATGGTTGATTGAGAGCTTTAAGTTTTTGTGTCCAGATCACCAACAACCTGCCCTGGTCCCCCACCTTGCCGATACTATAGTTAACAAAGCCCACCAATGCCTCTACTTTCTCAGAACACTAAGGAAATTTGACATGTCAGTTACAACTTTCATCAATTTTTGCAGATGCATCATAAAAAGCATTCTTTCTGGTTGTGTCACACCTTAGGGTGGCTCCTTTTTTGCCCAAGGCAGCACGAATGTAGCGCAATCCATTACGCAAACCATCCTCCCATCCATTGACTCTGTCTACACTTCCCGCTGCCTCAGTAAAGCAGCCAACATAATTTAGGACCCCATGCACCCTGCCACACTCCCTTCCACCACCTTCTGTTGGGAAAAAGATAGAAAGGTCTAAGGTCACATACCAGCCAATTCAACAACAATTCCCTGCTGCCATCAAATTTTTGAATGGATATATCTAGCATTAAGTTGATCTTTCTCTTCACCCTAGCTATGATGTAACACTACATTCTGCACTGTCTTGTTTCCTACTTTGTGAGCGGTATGTTTTGTCTGTATAGCACACAAGAAACAGTACTTTTCATTGTATACTAATACATGTGACAGTAACATATCAAAACAAATTTCACAAGCTGTCATGATTAAAAATTTAACCACTTATTTTGAACTGATTTATTTAAAAATGTTTACATCATTATTTATTAAAAACTGCAGAATAGAAATCTACAAGATTATGAGGGGCATAGACAGAGTGGATAGTCAGAAGCTTTTTCCCAGGGTGGAAGAATCAATTATTAGGGGGTAGAGGTTTAAGGTGCGAGGGGCGAGGTTTGAAGGAAATGTACAAGGCAAGTTTTTTTCCACAGAAGATTGTGGGTGCCTGGAACCTGCTGCTGGGAGAGATAGTGGAAGCAGGTACGATAGTGAGTTTTAAGAGACATCTTGACAAATACATGAATAGAATGGGAATAGAGGGATATGGTCCCTGGAAGGGTAGGGGGTTTTAGTTCAGTCGGGCAGCATGGTTGGTGCAGACTTCGGAGGGCCGAAGGGCCTGTTCCTTTGCTGTAATTTTCTTTGTTTCTTTAATTGATACTGTCATTACACCAATGTGCTATACCACTGAGCAGCAAGTGCACGTTCCCAACATTATAAAAATTTTGATCTTATTGGGGTTATTTCAAGATATTCAGAGAAGATTCTCTATTTTCCACCAAAGTTTTTGTACTATAACAGCATTTAAAGGAACAATGACCAAACAAAGCTTGAGAAAACATCTTATTTTTATAGCTGTGTTGCCTTGGTCCTGTGATCACTTGAATGGAAATTCTGTTGTATCTTTGTTGGTAAATTCCATTCATTTTCCTATCAGTTCTGTTCCTAGATGAAGCAAAACTGAATATACATAATTCCTTTCTGCAAGACATCACTGGCATTGTTTTAGTCTTTGTATGTGAGATTATTGCTAGGCACAACCACCTGCTAGGAACCTTACTGTGTTGGTTAATTAAATGACAACACTGATTTCTGATTTAGTATTCAGTACCAGAAACACATTTCAAGATTGTTCACTGACTGCTCTTTCCAAGCTCTAATATTTGGGGTCTGCTGAGGCCTAAATTATACTCAAACAAACGATTCAATGTGCTTTGTATCACTGATAACCAAGCGTTGTTAGATCATATTATAAATCAATTTCAATCAGCTACTTATAACAATTGTAAGCACTTATGGTGGACCAAGTCAGTAAGCCTAATAAATAATGGAATAGTAAGCTTCAGTCTCGTGGAATGGATGTTCTGCTCCATGTCAGAACTCCAGGACAGGCTTCTTAGCCTGGACAGCCACATAGACGAGAAAAGTCACCAGATGGAGGAGCCAGATTGAATATTAGCAAACATCACCAGGTGTGTGTGTGTGGTTGAAAATAGATGGAAAGCACATTTCTGGATGTAGTCACCATGTGCCTGCAAGCAGAGAATGGATGGTTGACTGATGTCATAAAATTGCTGAAAAGTTCCTGAAACAAAAGGGCTGTAATAGCAAGGGATTTTTAAATTTTAAATACCCAAATATTAACTGAAATAAATCAAAGTATAGAATGTACAGAAGGCACAGAATTCTCAAAGTATATTGCACAGGACATTTTTAGCCAGCATATTGCAATCCCGACAAAAGAAGGAACAGTTCTCAACTTGGTTTTAGAGAATGAATCTGGGCAGAAGAAAGATACAAAATAGAGCATTTTAATGATGATCATGGACAAAATTTTCCCAAAATGATTGGAACCCTGACAACCGTTGTAAACTCCTACTGGCAATGCACGCAGCTGGCTGCCAAACCTCCCAGTTGTTGTCATCATGTGCAGGAAGGTTGCCTGACCCCCTAGAGCTGCCAGCCAAATCAGCAGCCCAGGCAGGAATAGTGACTACTGCTGCAGAAGCAGGCAAGTACCCTTTAATTATATCAGTAGGCTGAAGAAAATTAAATAGAGCATTAAAAATCCTCTCAATGGAGAGGAAATCTTCAGTAAATTGGTGAGGTGAACCTGTGGGGGTGCCTTCTCTATCTGTTAACAACCCTGCTCCACCCCCTGCCATTAATGCTCCCCTCTCTCCCAAGTTGCAGCTTGGAAACTGCCTTCATTTAGCTGATGTCCTCTTGTGGCTGAGTGTGGGGGACTGTCACTCCGTCATACTAATGTAGGCAAAATACCAACAATCTGGTAAAAAGATCCGTAAGATGTTTAAATTTGCCTGGCATGCCTTGTGGAAGGTAGGCTACCTAAGATCTTCAAAATTCCCAATGGTAGGACAAATTAAAACCATTATGGAAAGGCATAAAGATAAGTCAGGACTAAATGGTTTTAATTGAGAAAAGGCCCGTTTTACTGCTGTGCTGTAGTGTGACAAACATGGTTGGAAACAGCTACTTGAAGATAAATCAGAGTTAAGATCTTGTAAAGTGTTTAAAGAGAAGCTCGAGATGGTTCTCAAATACATTCACACAAAGAAAGAGATGGAACTCTCAAATCTGGACGTCCTCCCCACAAATGTCAAAGACTAAATATAGTGAGATATGGTTTAAAAAAAAAGCTCGTGTCTGATCTCAAGAGCTCTAGAGGAATATTGGGCTGAATTTAAAGGTAATTAGAAGAGAAAATAAAAGGTATGAAAATATTGCAAAGTAGAATCAAGGAAAACCCAAAGATATTTTATAAGTCCATTTTAAAAACCCATAAAGGAAAAAGAGGATAACTAAGGAATAATAGGGCTGAAGAGACCAAGGATGCAACTTGTGCATGGAGGAGAAATACATGGTTATGGTTTTTGAGAAATGTAGCAAATCAGAGGGATCTTGGTGTGCATGTTCACAGATTCCTGAAAGTAATCTGGTCAGGTAGATAAAGTTGACAAGAAGCATATCGCATACTGGCCAAGGCCTTGAGTGTATGAGCAGGAAGGTTATACTGGAAACGTCTGAAGCACGAGCAAGGCTGTAGCTTGAGTACTGCATTCTGGTCATCACAATGTAAAAAGATGTGATCATATGACAGAGTTTACAAGAGCAATTTAGAAGGGTGTTATGGAAGTAGAGAATTTTAGCTCTGAACCAAGATTGGACAATCTGGTTTACTTTCTTTATAACTGAGGAGGCAAAGGGGAGATATAAATGAAGTGAATGAAATTATGGAAGTGCTGGATGGAATGAATGAGAAGTATCTATTTCCATTGGCAGAGATAGAAATAAACTTATAGAGTTGTGGGAATCAAGCAGATGAGTGGGATTGACTGGATTGCTCTGTGAAAAGCTGGCATAGACTCAGAAAGGACCAAATGGCTTCCTTCTGTGCTGTACAGGACTCCCTGATACTAACATAGATTTGGCTAGATTTAAAGTAACTGCCAGAAGGTTTGGCAGGGAGTTGAGGAATTATTTTCTCACTCTGAATATTGTGGAGGTCTGGAAGTCACTATGTAAAAGAGTAGTGAAGGCAGAAACCTCATTGCATTTAAAAACACTTGCTGTAACATGCAATAAAAGGGTTCAAGAGCTGGAAGGTGGGATTAGACTGGACAGCTCTTTTGAGCATTCAGTTTGGGTCATTGTGATTTCAGCAATCTTCCGATGCTGTTTTGAAGCTTTGTTTGATTTTGGTTGCATGTTGCAGCTTCCGTGGTGCTTTGAGCTAGAAATGAATGTCATATATTGTCAAACTGTTTAACAATCATTTAATTCCATTGTATTAAAAACTTAGATTTATCACACATGTCTGCTAGTCTCCCTTTTGCTAATGTGTAAAATGGCAAAGTTGGCGAATCAGATATTTGAAGCTATTTGTATGGATATTTTAAACTATTACAGCCAATCCAGATTGGGCCTTTCATTTTATGGATTACTGTCATATGTTAATTTTATGTGAGAGATTTGCAGAAACAATTTCAACATTTTTTTAAGTAATTTGGTAAATAATTACAATCTTCAGGAAAATAGTTGAGGTTTTAAATTGTTTTGTGCAAATCTTGGTGATTAGGAAGAATTTTATATGAAATTTGCCTTTGAATTGTTTTGTGCATTTGGTTAGATTCTTTTGCAATATATTGGTGAGACTATCGCATTACTCCGTCCTGTGGACAAAGTTAGAACAGCATGCTGCATGAAGGAGCAAATTCCATACTCAATTGTCCATAGCAAAAATAACGTTTTTGTCTGCCCAGACTATTTTGATTGGTCTGTATCTAGATGGGCATTTCTGGTATAAAAACAAAACTGGTGTCCAAACACCTGATGAAGTAACAACCATTTATTTACAGGAAGAAAAGATTATTTACAAAAACGATTTACAGCAAAATAGCAGCACTATTGTAACTATCACAACCAGGTCAAAATTGCAAGCTTTATAGCCCATTCTCCAACTCCAAATTACGTGTGCTGCGTCTTGGTCAGGGAGTTACAGAATTTCCGAGATTGGCCTATATCTCAGACGGAAAGATCACATTATCTTTGAGGCCGCCTTAACACCTGGGGTACACACAGCATCCAAATATCCCAAAAAAGTTTTAAAATTTCCACAGGCACGGAATATTTTGCAGAATAACGTCATCAAATATCAAGTATTCCACAGGGGGAGTGGGTGGCATGCAGGGCAAATGGCACGGGAAGGGTCTGGCACAGGAAGAAGGGATGAGGTGATATAAGAGGGCTGAAAGGAATAGTTTGAACATAGAATAAAAGATAGAGGGTGGAGAAGCAGGATGAAATGGCATGGAATATTCTTAAAAAGCATTGTTATAATAGATATTCAAGTTTCACCACATACGTTGTGCAAGTTTCTGCTAGACGAAAGTGTTTTTAATGCTCTTCTGTTTCCTCAATAAACAGGCAGCAAAAGGCTTATATTGCCACACAAGGACCCTTGGCAGAAACCACAGAAGATTTCTGGCGTATGTTGTGGGAGCACAACTCCACGATTGTAGTAATGCTGACAAAACTGCGGGAGATGGGTCGAGTAAGTAACACTCAACAATTGTGCTCTCAATTGTACAATTAAACCACTTCCAAGGAAAGTAGTTTGCAGTCTGTATACTAGTTATTAGTTAAGTTAGTCCATTTGCAATCCTTTGATTACATGAAAATGGCATAGGATTGGCAGTCTGACTCACTTGGCAAACCTCGATGTATTGAGGGGAGTGGGGGGCTGGTGTAGTGAATGGAATTTGAATATTTACAGGCATCGAATGTATGTGGCTAAACGGTAGCGCCTCTTTCTGCAAGTTATTGCTTTTGTTTGTAACAGTATCTGTCAACCTTAACATCAACCACTCTTTGCAAAAAATGAGGTACAATTATTCAGAAACTGGAAGATTTGGAGTTTTAATGAGCTCATAGTGGTATAAATGTGATTGACTCTCTTAAATAATTTGTTGAAAATAAAGTTACAAAATCATTTTTTGTCGGGGACTTTCCAGAAGGTGCGTCAGGTTACAGAGAAATTGTCATTTACAGCACAGAAGAAAGTCATTCAAGTTGCAGAGAAATTCCCACTCTTTTTTTTAATCCACTCATGGGGCATGGTGTCACTGGTTGCGCCAGCATTTATTATCCAAGGCTATTGCCTGAGGGCAGTTGAGAGCCAACTACATTGATGTGGCTCTGGCGTTACATGTAGACCAGACCAGGTAAGCATAGCAGATTTCCTTCCCTAAAGGACATTAATGAACCAGATGGGTTTTTCCAACAGGGACAATCTTTGGAGAGGCACTCATGGCCTTCACAATCCAGAGGACATCAAGCACAGACATCTAATATATCAGAACTTGGACATAAGTAAGCTGCCTCCTGCTCTCCTAAGCCGTTGGGGAACTTCCATGTGTAAAACAGGATGCTGAAAAGATCTCAGTGACACAAAGCAATTAACATGTGTTTCTTCAACCTTCCAACATTAGTGAGGAATGAAATACTTTCATGCTTTGTCACCAATACGTGTCCTGATGCTTTTCTATTCCCCAACCCATGTTGGACTGTTGGTTAAAGCAAGGATATGAAATGTGACTCTTCAATGGCGAATGCAAGGCAGAAAGTATAATCGTGGATAACTCTGTGTAACAGATCAACTACAGTGTGGGTGTAGTTGATCTATGGATTGGAAAGGTTCATGCAGGATGCACAGTCCTCATCTGGAGCCTGAATGAGGACCTTAAGGCTTCACTGACATTCAAGTCTATTGCAAACAGTATCACAAACAGCTGTTATGCTGTGCTGGTTTCTCCTCCAAGGAGGTGATGCTCAACTTTCTCGTGCAACAGTTTCACTCCTCTTTTGAATTGCTAGGTTGTGCAGGGTGCAGCATACAACTATTTTTGCCAGCATTTGCCAGCCTGCACTGAAGAACTTGCAGAACTATCAAGGCACCAGAAATACATATTGTGGCCCCAGTATTAGAAAGAGCCAATAATAACCTCTTGTGTGCCTTTGTGGTCTGGTGAATTGTTCATATGAATTTGATGTTGATTCGTGAATGAACTAGACCTTCAATGGGTATCTCTTGTCAGCGAGAAACCATTCACTGAGGCTGTCTGGAGATTCGAAGAACTGAGGAACCTAAAACTGAGGTGAAGGATAAAGGTGTCATATCAGCTTCCTGGAAATAGTGCACACATCCCAGGACCCTCTTGCAGTGGTCACATACCAGCTGTATATTGAAGGAGTGGAATCTTTTCACAATTACAAATTTACCTATGGTTCAATGGACCTTAATCACACATTTGCAGTCAGTTATGCCCTTAATCTGACGAAACTTTGGAGAGAGGTGAAACCAACAATCTTTTGGGCTTATCTGACTGCATCCATAGCAATCCACAAACTCTAATTATCTTTGAAACAAGACATTATCATTTAGCCAGCACACTTGTGGGCTGTAGATGGTAAGATATTACTGTCTGTAGCTGATTCCTGGAACACAGTGAACACAAAGCTACAGTCATCTTTGCTACCACAGCCACTGGGTGGTCCCTTGTTCTACTGTCTCATTCCATGAGGTTACAGAGACTACCAGACCTAAGAGCTGCAGCCTTTTGAAGCATTGTGGCTCCTAGAGGTCAAAGAGGCCTTTACCTATAGACCCTCTACAGAAGATACATCTGGGTGCAGCCCTGCCACCACCCATCTATTATATGCAGATGTTTGCCTCTGAGTTACATGCTGTAGCTACTGCTACTCTTGTGGTTATCATCCCTGCAGCTGTGGCTGCTCTGCAGCGCCTCCTCAGTAGTTCACTCTACTTCAGAGTATTTAGAACCCATATCCCTGTATCGAGTCACTTACTGAAAGATTAATAAAACTGTTCAGGTCACCCGCGTGTCCTGAATGAAATGACAACAATTTATTTTGCTGAATAATACCAAGTATACTTTCCGCAAAGAATTGTTTCTGTCAGTCCTAGTCTTTGTCTGTGGCTGGTCTTTTTTTTGCTGCTTTATACCGTTGATTCTTTGTTGGTTTCAGCCCTCAATGGTTTCCCATCATGCTCTCACTTTCTTTAACACATGAGAAAGTGTGTCTGTCAACACAACGTGTGATCAGTGCACTATTGGGGAAAAACCACTGCCAACAAAAAGTAGCACTTCTCTGTTATTTTAATTGCTTCACTTTGCTGCACCCTTCACGTGAGATCAGACAATATTTTTTGCCATTTTTCCAGCCGTCCAGCCCAAATCCTGCCTCTAAAGACCTGAAATATTTCTCTACCTTTGAGCCATTTGCAAGATGAAATGTTAATTACAGCTTTATGATTGTGGTAATTAAAGTGTGAAGTACCACTTGTTAAGAGATGATGTGTATTATGTTCATTGTTGTCTATCTGTCCTTTTCTCATTAGGAAAAATGCCACCAGTACTGGCCAGCAGAGCGCTCTGCCCGGTATCAGTATTTTGTGGTAGACCCAATGGCTGAATACAGCATGCCACAGTACATCCTGCGAGAGTTCAAAGTAACTGATGCCAGGGTGAGTATGAGACAGAAGTCATATTAATATGCCTTAAATGTTCTAGTGCACAGACTACTAATCATGAACTGCTTTGAGATAGAACTGCAGTTTACTTATGATAACACATGGTCACAGTGCTCCCAAATTGGAACTAAGTGCCTGTGCCGGCGGAAAACCTGGAGGGTTTTTCATTCAAACATACCTATTTGACAATTGCAGATACTCACACTCCACATCAAGACAACAGATTCTAGTATTGCTAGCATTGTTTACATCCCATGAATGAATTTTAAAAATGTTGACATTTCTGAATTCTCTTCATTGCATTGAGGAGTGGCACAATAATTCCAAAAATTGAGAGAGAACTATAAAATTTTGCCTTGGTTTTTACTAAGAATCAGGTCCAGAAATGTGTGCATGTCACATCCATAATTTTAAAATGTGCATTGAAAAGCCTTGATGCTCACTATAGCTTTATTGTTAACAGAAGAGGCTGGAAACTCTCAGCACAGCCAGCTGTTTTTATTTTGGATTTCCAGCACCAGCAATTTTTTACTTTTCATTTTATGACATTTTTGTCAAGATTAATATACTGCATGCAATGATCATGCAAAACTAATATAACATAATAAAACTTTACAAATTTGTTCTTCACAATACCATGGAATAATGTACTATTTTAATCAGTAATTGTAGCTGCCAACATTTTGCAGTGCGCAGTCTATTCACAAATGGCTAATTTATTGCTGAAGCTGCTTAACAGTATTATCTTGTGACCATGGAAATGTCTCTACGTTTACGACTGGCGTTGAAGCCATAGAAGTGGTGATTATGAATGGCATAGATAATTGCAAGTCTGCATTTAGAAAAGCCCTCTTCCTCACTTAGATTCTAGTGATATAAATTAAAAATTGCTTTTTGAGTGTCTGGAAATTTATTCTACTTATCTGGCTCTAATTTTCCATATTATTTTTTAATTCTGAATTATTAAAAATAGAAACTGACTAAGGATAAAGTACATCATAAATTGGTAATAAAGATGCCTTTAATGCTCTTTGAAAACAAAAGTAAACACTTATTATGTTGTATCTTCCATGTATCATAAAATGAAAAATTATTCAGGGCTATGTCTGTTCTATACAATTGTTTGATTCAATATAATCAGCAACTGTTGCAAACCACAACTACAAAAACAGAAAATGCTGGAAGATCTCAGCAGGTCTGCCAGCATCTGAGGCATTAAACCTGCTGAGATTTTCCAGCACTTGGTGCTTTTGTTTCAGATTCCAGCACCCTTAGTATTTTGCTTTTAACTGCCGTAAACTAGCTTTGATAATCTTAAAATGATCTTTGTATTTTCGTATGGCTGTTGCAAACAATGTGGTCAGAGGACTAACTGAGTCCCTCTTGCCCTTGTTTGCTTTCTCTCTCACACACTCTGTCTCTGTCTTTTTATCTATGCAGCACCACAAAAATGCATTGAGTATAAAGGTGATAATTAATTTCACTTGTGGCTCACAGTATTTTTGGTTTTATTCTCTGTTGTGAGCTGTGCCCTCTAAGCGTGAAACTTTCTTCATTATTCTCATTGTAGGTTAGAGATTATTTCATTTAAAATGTGGGTTAGTCACCATTTATACTAAAAATTTTTGAATGTATAACTTTGTTTTCAATGTAGGATGGTCAATCTCGAACGATCCGACAGTTCCAATTCACTGACTGGCCTGAACAAGGAGTGCCAAAAACAGGAGAGGGATTCATTGATTTCATTGGTCAAGTACACAAGACCAAGGAACAGTTTGGACAGGATGGACCTATCACTGTGCACTGCAGGTGAGGGTCAACAAGTAGTCATGTTGGTGGTTAAATTGGCTGCAACTAAACAAGTTTCTATTACATATTGCATGCATTTACCTTCAGCACAGTGTTCTTCCATCACAGCACACCTTAGGCCTGAATTCCCATGGAGCAAAAGGACTTTGAGCTATTTAAAAATGATGGGTGGGACCTCATTACAGGATTCCCAATGTCAATCGAAGATTCTCCAGTTTTCACCATCTGGGATAAGGGTGCGGATAAAAAATCGCATTTGGCACTTGCAACCTGGCTGGTTCCTTTGCAGAGTAGGCAACTTAGGAGTCAACACTTATAAGTTTTAACTATATATGAGTCCTTTTTTATACATTTAAAGAGAATTGTTGACTTTGCTGATTGACATCTTTGAGGCTATAATAAGTTAACTTCTGTGATCGCTTTTGAATGTTTGCATAAGATTATGAAGTGTAAAGTACTTAAAGCTTCCATTATTACTACTTGAATAATCTGGTTTGCACTCCGTTGGTTGTAGGACCAGTTTCTTTTCCAAGAATTATGAATGTTTCTTTTTGTAAGCAGTTTCATGCATGTCATTTTTCTATAAGGTTCATTGGTTCTGTAAATAGTTGATTCACAGTGATAGAGCATGGAAGGACTATGAATTGGAATGGATGGTGTGAGGGGCTTTTGGTGGTTTGTGGGGGGGAAGGGGGGGGGGGGGGCATAAATATTCACTTGGAATAAGGGATGATAAGAGTCCTGGCAGGCATGAGTTGGGATTGAGAAATGGAAGTACGTGAGCAGTGGGGGGTGATAATGGGGGTTAGGGGAGAAAGTTTCTAGGCGTGGGGGGTAGTGGGAAGCAAGTGCCCAGGCGGGGGGGCAGGCAGGTGGAGAGCAAGTGTCTGGGGGGGAGCAAGTGTCCGGGTGGAGGAGGGGCGCAAGTGTCTAGGCATAGAACACTATAGCACAAACAGGCCCTTCAGCACACAAGTTATACTGATCATATCGGTACCTACCAGGCCATAGAACTATCTGTAACTCCCACGTACTCATTCAGGAAGTCTCTTAAAATACCCCAGCGAGTTCGCCTTTTCCACCACTGACGGCAGCCGATTCCATTCACTCACCACCCTCTGAGTGAAAAACTTATCCCTAACATCTCCCCTGTACTTGCCCCCCAGAACCTTGAACCTGTGTCCTCTCATAGCGACCATTTCAGCCCTGGGAAATAGTCTCCGAGAATCCACCCTATCTCTTCCTCTTAACATCTTATAAACCTCTATCAGGTTACCTCTCAACCTTCGTCTCTCCAGGGAGAAGAGACCTAGCTCCCTCAACCTACTTTCGTAATGCATGCCTCCCAATCCTTATAAATCTCTGCACCCTCTCAATAGCTTCCACATCCTTCCTGTAGTGAGGCGACCAAAATTGCACACAGTACTCCAAGTGGGGTCTGACAAAGGGTCTTATAAAGTTGCAACATTATCTCCTGATTCCTAAACTCAATCCCTCGATTAATGAAGGCCAGTACACCATACGCCTTCTTGACCACATCCTCCACCTGCGAGGCCGATTTAAGAGCCCTACGGACCCGGTCCTCAAGATCCTTCTGCTCCTCAACACTGCTAAAACTCCTACCCTTGATATTATCCTCCTCCATTCCATTGGTCCTGCCAAAATGGACCACCACACATTTATCCGCATTGAAGTCCATCTGCCACTTCTCCACTCAGTCTTGCATCCTATCTATGTCTCACTGCAACTTCTGACATCCCTCCAGACTATCCACAACACCACCAACCTTCGCATCGTTGGCGAACGTACTAACCCATCCCTCCACTTCCTTATCCAGGTCATTTATAAAAATGACAAACAGCAAGGGGGTGAGGGGCAGAAAAAGTGTCGGGGGGGGTGCAAATAAAGGGCCTGTAACCAAAAAAGTGAGACAAAATACCGGAGAACTGAGGTGGACTAATTGCTTCTCTCATGTGGGTTCCACCCCACCCACCCTTGAGTGACAGTCATGCCATATGGGCACTTTGTACTGAGCCAAGAAGTACTGAGCCCCAAATAGATCTTGGCAGCAAAAATCTACTCTTGAAATTTAGCGTTATTGCAAGAGGACTGAATTCAACAAAGTTCATGTGTAGCTAGCTCTGCGTATTATCTGTTAAAAGTTTCTCCTTTCTTTTAGCGCTGGTGTGGGACGAACTGGTGTGTTCATTACTCTGAGCATTGTACTGGAACGGATGAGATATGAGGGAGTTGTGGACATGTTTCAAACGGTGAAAACTTTACGAACTCAGCGGCCAGCCATGGTTCAGACAGAGGTGGGAAATATAATAATTTCTTAATTACACTAGTAGAAATGCACAATGTAAATTACGTTAAAACAGTTGGTGCCTATAAATGTATATATATACATATATGTGTGTGTGTGTGCATGACTTGTTGTTTTGCCATTATAATGTCAATCATATTGGTGAGGCTTTTGTAGAAATCTTCAGTTCAAGCAATCCAGCTATCAGATTCACAAGATCGTGAGAAGTTCTGTCTCTGAACTCTGGTGATGAGTTGGCTTTTTCTAGGATGCAACAGATGAAATTTGTATTGAATAGTAATATAAAAAGTGCATTAGCAGCCTACAGGACAGGCTTTATAAAGCGGCTTCCATTGCACTATCTCATTGTGTTTACTGACCATTTTAATACAAATTTTGTCATCTGGGTTAGTCTGATCCTGAGATTAGTTGATATTTAGGTTGTGCAAGAGTTTGTTACATTGTATTGTTTGCTTGAAATCTCATTTTATTTTCTGAAGATAGTGTAGCCTTACATTGAATAAGATATTTGTACCACATGTAATGGTAAGTATTATGAAATGTGTTTTGCAGAAACTTGCTATTGATAGCATTCTCTTGATCAATTGTGCCAGTTAGCTGAGGAATGGCAGATAGAGTTTAATTTAGATAAATGCAAGGTGATGCATTTTGGTAGATCGAACCAGGGCAGGACTTACTCAATTAGTGGTAAAGCCACACTTGGAATACTGTGTACAGTTAGGGAACGTGAGCATCTGGATTTCCAGAAGGCATTTGACAAGATGCCACACCAAAGACTGCTACATAAGATAAAGGTGCACGGTGTTATGGATAATGTATTAGTATGATAGAGAATTGGTTAACTAACAGAAAGCAAAGAGTGGAGATAAATGGGTGTTTTTCCTGTTGACAATCAGTGACTAGTGGTGTGCCTCAGAGATCACTGTTGGGACCGCAATCGTTTACGATTTATATAGATGATTTGGAATTGGGGACCAAGTGTAATGTGCCAAAATTTGCAGATGACACTAAGATGAGGGGCAAAGCAAAGCATGCAGGGGATGCTAAAAGTCTGCAAAGGGCTATAGATAGTTTAAATGAGCGGGTGAGGGTCTGGCAGATGGAGTACGATGTTGGTAAATGTGAGGTCATCCATTTCGATAGAAGTAACAGCAAAATGGGCTATCACTTAAATGATAAAAAATTGCAGCATGCTGCTCTGCAGAGGGACCCAGGTGTCCTTGTGCAGGAATCTCAAGGAGTTGGATTGCAGACGCAGCAGGTAATTAGGAAGGCAAATAGAATTTTGTCCTTTATTGCTAGAGAGATGGAGTTTAAAAACAGGGAGATTATGTTGCAGCTGTATACGGTGTTGGTGAGGCCACCTGGGGAAGACGAATAGAGAGGGATATAAGCCAAACATGAGCAATTGGGACTAGCTTAATGGTAAAAACTGCAGTATAAGTCAGGCTGTAGGACCTATTTCCATGCTGTAAACCTTCATGATTCTAAATTACCCCTTTCGGCAAAAGATCTAGGTTTTTAAATGTGCTATAAAAGCTGACTTTGAAGGTGCTTGGATATCTGTGGTAGTCGTGGGTATTCAATTTGTTCAATTAAAAAGGTTAAAAAATGGTAACTTACCTATTGTTCTTCTACTGGGGTTTCAGTGGTAGACTGTTGAGATCTGGTAGAATTTCAGGACTATTCTTTATTGTTAACATGGAGTATTCTTTACACAATATTACTCAAAATTATGTACGCTGACTTTCACCTCTCTTCAGAGGTGTTTGACTGTCATGTTTCGACTCCACTGGATACGGTATGTTTATGTATTCGTCTCCATACTCATGTAAGCAAGTGTTCATTGATAAGAAATGAAAGTAATTAGTTATGTACATTATAGAATTTATAAAAATGTGTTTAAATATTTAATCTATCAGCTGAATTCAATAACGCAGACATTTATATTGAACAATGTTCAATCTCTGTCCGCAGGACCAGTACCAATTGTGTTACCGAGCAGCGCTGGAGTACCTCGGAAGCTTTGATCACTATGCAACGTAACTTCTCTCACTCAATCAGAATTTGTGACTTTCAGGACCCAGAAAATGATTTTTTGAGCCATATCAAATCAAATCATTGTTTAGTTATCCTGTGCAGCGAGTTGTCAAGGTGTAATGATATCAGCAACTCAAATTCTATCATGATTCTTGGACTGATCAGGAACTAAGTTGACTTGTTTTAATTCCAGTAGGATGATAATTTTTGCATCTCAAATTCTCTTCACCCTGCATGGGATTCCCTTGATATAATTTTAGCTCAAATACAGTACATCAGTTTTCTTTTGGGCTTTAACTGGGGTGCCATTTACAATTTTATAAACCTTTTTATTAAAATTGGTATTTTTTTCCGAAGCAAAATTGTTTTGCTCAATGGCAAAACAGAATTCCTTATGCTGTAAATGCATTTTTTTATTTTATTATAATTGGTTAAGTTTTTATATTCTCCTTTTTTGCTGATTTAAGGGTACTTTATGTTTGCAACAGAGCTGCCCATTTTAGTGCAGTTCTGTATTAATCCTGGTGACTGGAATCTTAACCACTGTTCTGATTATAGCTGCTGTATCTATCTACTCCTAGGGATAGACAAATTGAACCGAAGTTTAATCTCTTATATGAAAGTGTCTTCTCTTCAGATACTGTACAATACAAAACTATTAATACTGAATAAAGCAGGAGCCTGGTGCTGTTAGATGAATTTAATAAAAAAAAAACAAGGATGCATTTTGGTTTTGTACAGTTTCTTAATATGACCGATCTGATCCTTTCCTTGTTTTAAAAAAAATAAAAAAAATTAGAGAAAGTACTCCATTCCCAATATTCTGTCCAATCTATTGGAGGTAAATTTAAACTGGATCACAACCAACTTGATGTAAACACTGCAGCACACCTTGCTACAAACTTTCAATGATCTACCCAGAGAAGAGCTGGGAGCAGCAACGCTTATTCCTTATCAATCAGACCAGTTGGTCTCTATTTCACATTGATTATTCTGTGGGAGTTAAGACCGCTAAGCATTTCCTTACCAATAGCCCGAATTTTCCAGTGAGCTATTATGGCGGATGGAAGTTCTGTGATGGTATAATCTTCTGTAATTCTATGGAGCTGTTGCAGTAGGGAGTCTGGGTGTGAAACTGGGGAAGGTGGTGGATGAATGCCAAATATAATCAATTAATCAGAATGATACTGACTGTAACCTGATTTGAAGAGGTTGAATTGTTTGGAACGCGCTCATTTTTACCTTGTGTATGCATAGTGCTGTAGGGGTTACTCTGTTGTATACACAGTCTGTTTTCTATTCGTTGATAAATGATATCATCATTGGAAAAGTCTTGATGTTAATAAAGTTGAATAATCGGGTTTTATACAATGTGGTTTCATTGGGGAATTTTTACTTGCTTTTCCACTCTTGGAAATTAAAGCTATATTGTCCAATCCACCATTTTGGGCTATGTGCAGGTGTAACTACAAATTCACCAAGAGCAGTTGGATGGAAAAGAATTGAGGCTGTTGCTGATTTAAAAAAAGATTGAGGAGCAGTTGGGATGAGATTAACAATGAGATTTCCAGATGGTTTATTTTGATAATTGTCATACCACAGTTATGAAACTAAAATCAGACTTGTGAAAAACTTTAGTCAGAACTACTCTGATCAAAGATGCATGATTCCCCCTATGTTTCCAATGTCATAAATAATTGTGTCACTGACATCTCCAGTTTTCCCACTTTATTTCTTTTTGGAAGACATTGTCCTTTGTTGGGATACAGTTCTAAATGCTGATAGCCCTTCTGTACTTTTCTAAGTTCCCATTCTTCATATGTGCAAGCTTAAGACGGGGAGGAGCAATAGACTGTTTCACAGGGTATGTATCACAGCCAAGCCTAATTGTGTTCTCCCTAGACACCATTCATGCAAGGCAGAGGTCCCAGGAAGGCAATTGAGTTAATTTTCTCTTTCCAAAGTCAACTGGCCAATTTGGAAGAGATCAGCTTGCTCACCAAAGACTGAGAATGAAGCTTGAAGCTGGATTTTATGTGTTGCTACAGTCCAGATCCAGCGATAGCAGCCCAACAGTACAGCAGTTGGGCTGCACTCATTATTAAGAGTGGTGAGGTGGAACTTCCTCCCGTTCGGAAAGTCCTGCCTCGGAGAACAGCAAGTCAATTATCAGCTGGCAGCTCTCCAGTACCAGCAGCATCTTTGCGATGGAAACTGAGAGGGAGCTTAATGCATTGGATCTGGCCTAGCAGGTGAGTCAGGGGTCAGTCTGGGTGCCTAGCTGTCTTATCCTGGTAAGAGAGTGGAGGAAAGCTCAGAAGATTTCAGGAGGAACCCACCCACTTGCCTGTACCACACTCTTTTCTCCCCCCCACCCCCCGCCTCACCCCCATCCCAAATAGACCACAGGGAGACGTGCTTGATGTGGGCCTCTTCTGTCACCAGTTAAATACCAGCAATGGCAGGATGAAGCCCAAAAATGGGAATTAATTGCCTATTTACGGACCTCGCTCGGTCCACTGGGCTACTCAATGTATCTCCTACAGTTGGTTAAATTGTGGCGTGGACAGAAACGGGTCGGTAGCTGATGAGCTGGCCCACCTTCAAATTTGCCAGTGGGAAATGCAAGAAACAACTCCTAGAAGCCTTTGGTTTGTATAGTTCATTGTTGCACTAAATAACGTCTTAAAATGCTAGGCCTTCAGAAGAGAAATTACATGGTTCCTGACTGTTCAGGAGTGACTAACTTGTTTAAATGCATATTGCTATGTACTGATTACCAAGGCAACATGGCATTAATTACATGCTGAAAATCTGAAATTAAAATATATAGGGCTCGAATACTTGGAGTAGCAGTCATAGCCGGATTGCCTCTCCACTCCTATTATACTGTAATGCAGCTGCCCGATGTTCCAAGAATAGTGCTGTACTGTGGGTTCCCAAGTTATTCAATCGAGTGCATGGAGCCATGAAAAAGGAAGCCGCGTCCCCTTTTGTACAGCAGTAGCTGCTGTAAAGCAGGTAAGTTAAAAGGTCCAGCCACTTTGATAATCCAGAGAGGAGGTAAATGGGGGGGGGGGGGGGGGGGGGGGGTGGTGATGGTGATGATGTCAGGAGGATCGTCAGGGTAGGTCTGAGGAATAATTGAAGGCTGAAGTGGTGGAGGCATAGTTGGAGCTAGGACAGCAGTCAGAAAGATAGTAAGGGGGTGGGGGATTGTGGAGAGATCCCTGTGTGGAGTTGGGAGGGTAGTTAGGGGTCACTGGTATAGTCATACAGAGTCTAGAAGTGGATTTAATTCTTCTAACTATTCTGCTAAGGCATAGAGTCCATAGAATCAAGAATCCTACAGTGCAAAAGGATGCCATTCGGCCTATTGAGTCTGCAGCAACCACAATCCCACCCAGGCCTTATCCCCATAACCCCATGCATTTAATTTAGCTAGTCCCCCTGACAATAAAAGGCAACTTAGCATGGCCAATCAATCTATCCCACACATCTTTTGGACTGTTGGAAGAAACTAGCACACCGGAGGAAGCCCACGCAGACATGGGGAAAATGTCCAGGCTCAGCACAGATACTGACCCATGCTGGGAATTGACAGTTGGAACCATCTGAAATTTGGTGATTTGCATTGGATTTGCAGGGTAATTACTCAACAAACATTTGAACTACCTTGTCTATTGCCATGCAATCCTTACATGAGGACTTATGAGTGGGGCGAGAGTGGCTTTGAGGTACATCCCAGATACAACTCCCCAGAAATCTTTGGGTCATAACGTTAGAAACTTTCTGCAGGTCAGACAGTATCTATGAAGAAAGAGTTAATGTTTCAGGTCAGTGACCTTTAAGACTGACACATCAAGTGAAACTCCTGCATAATCTCTTTTTACTCTTTTAAAACTGGATTTTTTTCTATGGGGGAGGAGAGGGTTAGAAATTGTCGTTGTCCATAACTTAGTCCTATTCATTTTTTCAGCTGAAAAGGATGCTTTGTTTCATCAAGATCCTTTTGGTGCTACATGTTTATAATTATGTGTTACTGTGAGAATCAGAATGGTCACAGCACAGGAGGCTATCCACTTATTGTTCCCCATAGATTTGCGGTTCTTTATCTCTTCGGATAATGATCCAACTGTCTTTTGAATCTGCTCTATCAAACTCGCAGGCAGTGAATTCCAGATACTAACCATTCTTCTCTGTGAAGTATTTTGTTTTTGCTTTCTTGCTGTTAATCCAAAATTGGTATCCTCTTGATCTCTTCACAACAATGGGAAGATTTTTCCCCACCTGCTTGATCAAGTCCCTCAGGATTACGGATATCTTTATTAAAATCTATTCTCAACTTCTCCAAGAACAGAGCAGCTTCTCCAATCTACTTTTGTTTGAAATTTCTAATCTTTGGATCCATTCTTGTCAGTCTTGATTGCTTTCATAGATGCACAGAATTGGACACAATGACTTGATTTTCCCCATCTTGCCTGTAGCAGACTTCGTGACAAGCAGGAACACAGAATCTAGCGGCAGCAGAAAGTTGGAAGCTGCCTGTGTAAAAATAGTTTAAAATTCTCCCCATGGGAGTTCTCCTGATGATGCATCAGTTAACCAGCTGCCTAGTGGCGTGAGCGCCATTTGCATCCAGTTAAATTTCATGAATGCTCATTACAATATCTCTCATTGGATTCTGTTCGTGATTTCCAATCTTGTGTCATGCCATCAGGAAATGATGTCAGCCCCGAGCCTGTTTGGAGATGAATGGGTTCACAAGTCGGACCTTGGTTCACTCGTGACTTTGAGGTGAGTACAACATACAAAGCCTACCTATCGTAGTTGCTACATAGGAGTTGTGTGGTGAACGCCACTGTGCTGGGGCTGCAGGGTTGATCTCCTGTTCTTAGCTAATGTTGTCTGCAAGGACACCAGTGTGCTATGGTGACCATGCAGATCTCCACTTTCAGACGCTGGAGATTGCAGAGGTCTTCTGGCTGACACCATTGTCCAAAAGGACACCACTGTGATGCCACACTCAATTCCATTTTCACAAATGAGAATTCTCATCTCGAATGGGGGTGTGAGAGGAGAGTAGGGACAATGAACACCAGGGGGCAATTCACAGAAGGCTGTGAAAGGGCTGAGAGTGGGCAATGAGCAAACATCAGGAGAGCATTGGAAAGTGAAGGCTGAGAAATGCGGAAGGGATAACACTGGGGGACAATGGAGAGTGAAGGGCACAAGGAGGACTGTGCAAGGGCTGAGAGAGGGGAAAGGGGACACAATGGAAGGCAGAGGGGCAAGGAGGATGGGTAACAATGGAAAGCAGACGGAAAGCAACTGAAGGATGGGAGACTGAAGCACTGGCAAACTAGAGGGTCAAAGTGATACCATGTTTTTGACTGAAAGTTGATGCATACAAATTCCGGAATAGAAGGGAGAAGAGGTTTAGTGTGATGCTGGGTTGCACAGATTATAAGGTGTGGGGGCCGGTGATGTGGAAAGGAGTCATAGATTAGAGGCCACAAAGGACACTGAGTGTTCTGGTTGCTTGGTCAAAAAGGGACCAACCATGTCCCAGAGTTCCTCTGACTGACCTCCAGATACTCAGTAAGAAGTCTGACAACACCAGGTTTAAATCCAACCGATTTATTTGATTGTAAACTCACAACCTTTTGAGCTTCTGGTCTTCGTCAGGTGAATCACTCCAGATGTCAGAGCAGCTGTCAAGAAGGTCGTCATAAACAGCAAGAGATTCTATTTGATCAATGTTTAACTGGTGATAACCAAAAGTACATTCTGTAGCTATGTGCCCAATTCCATGGGAGCGTACAGAGTATAATACTTTCAGGTGCCATGACTATTCCAGTGTCCACCTTTAAAGGTGGCTGTTCGGAGACAAGAAGTACCAACTCTAGATATGAGTGTTAAACCTGGGGAAGAACCTTCATGCTGTAGCTGAGGAACATATGCCTGTCATGAGTCAACTCGAACTGCAGCCAAGCATGCCATTGGTCACCAAGACATAAGATTTCATTGCCTAGACAAGCATGTATTGCAGTATACCCCAATGAGGGTTACTCCTAATCATCATGTGTTCTGTTCTGCTTTTCATTTGAAGGATTTCAACCCTAATCTGATGAGGAGGAGCAGAACAGGCAAGTCAGGATGTTCAGACCCCTGCACAGAAGGCAAGAGCCACTGAGAAATTCACAAGGAATGCTTGTGAGATTCAAGTTTACAGCTTCCATCAACCATGATATCCTTGAAGTACCCGCCCAATTAAAACTCCACCCCACATTAGCAATGACATCTTGTTCCACTTATTACTCACCACCATGTCACACCTAGTGTCTCCTTGCACTTACCCTATCTGAGGAGATGGGCAGACCAATGAAGATGAAAACTTTCCATCTGACAAGGCAGGGATAACAAGCATTTATCATAACCATTAGAAAATTGCTCATTCATGTCCTTTAGAATTGGAGCAGCAGGAAAGAGCAAGACTGGGAGTAGAGTGATAAAGCAGCTATTCCAGCAGGAGCCAATCAGAGTCTGGTTTACAGGAGATACAAGAATGTGTGTGATAGATGAAGATGTATCACTGACTTTAGTCAGTCATGTGTCAAGATGAGAAAGAGGTTGGAACACCGTGCCTCGGATCTATGTGCCTACTCTGTAAATGTAGTATTAATAAACAAGTGCTAAACGGATACCAGAGTGTGACTACTGTCTGTTTACTGACCAAGTTCTATGCTGGGAGTTCACAGCTAAAAGGACCATCTCAGAACACCCCACATTTGGAAAGCAGGTAAGTTATTAGTTGGGGGCAGAGAGGAACCCAGACCTGCATCGGAGCAGTTGAAATCAGAAGCTTTCAGGGCCTTACTATGCTTGAAAAAATAATCACAGGAAAAGTAATTTATTAGATGGTGACTAAATGCTGTTCGAGAATATCTATAAATAGCTGAAAATTAGAAAAACATTTTAAAAATTAGAAGTTGAAGTATATGTAGGCTTACATTAACACTGCAATGAAGTTACTATGAAAGTCCCCTATTATAAATTAAATCCCTATTATAAATAAAACAACCTTTAAGTAGTAACCTTCTAATTTAGAGACACCAGCAAAAGAGTAATTAGAAGCTGGAGTTGTTTCTTGTTAAGGGTTATTATTAGGAATTAAAGTATGTTAAACGTTGATGAAAAAAGAAAAATCATTCAGAAAGTAAGTAATTAGTTCACTGAAAAACAGGGAAGAAACACAAAAGGTGACTGAAGGGAGCAGTGAGTGGAACACAAGCAGAGTTAGACATATGAATGATAAAATGTGATGTTGCCCCAGGGGAAGGAGCTAACTGGCAAATAGCTAGTAAGAAATTCTATTCTCTAAACTCTGGTTTTTAATAAATAGTCTAAAATTATAGCATGGCAGGGCAACTTGGCCATATGTAATGTGCATCCTACAATGTATGGGAAGTCACGGATATTTTTTGTGGCCTTAATAACCACATGTGCAAGAAGTCACCAGCTGCTGAATATTTAAGTTTCAGCATTCAAGTGGTGGCTGGAGTCATTGTGTCACATCCACAAGAACTATTCAGGTAGCATCTTTTGGGAGATGTCACATTGCAGATTAAGAAAACATAGACAAAGAGGGAATGCATGACCATCTGATACTCTAGAAATATCAGGCGGGGTGATGTAGGAGTCTCCTGAGCTCATTTTGTTCACTGAAGTTTGCGATTTTGGACACTGATGATGGCAATGGTTCTTCAATGGAATGCCTCAGAATCAAGTAAATGGCATCAATGGTAGCTAAGATGCACACAGGAGGAGAGAAAGAAGAGCTTTGGACAGTGATAGCCTTTTTCCTAGGATGGAGAAAGCTAGCACGAGGGGACACAGCTTTAAATTAAGGGGTGATAGTTATAGGACGGATATCAGAGGTAGGTTCTTTACCCAAAGGGTGGTTCGGGAGTGGAATGCCCTGCCTGCAGCAGTTGTGGATGTGCCAAGTTTGGTGGCGTTTAAGAGGTTAGTTGATAAGTATATGGAAGAGAAGGGAATGGTTTAGTTTGGAGGGGCATTGCTTTTTATATTGGTCGGTGCAACATCGAAGGCCGAAGGGCCTGTTCTGTGCTGTAGTGTTCTATGTTCTATAGTGATGGAGAATTCAATAGGGGAATGGACAAGCATTGCTGTGGCTGTGATTCCAGAATGGTATGTTGCCTCCCTGGTGCCAGGATTAAGGATGTCACTGAGTGACTGCTAGACATTCTTATGGAGGAAGGTGAACAGCCAGAGGTCGTGATCCACAATGATACCAACAAAGATAGAATGAGGGATGAGGTGCTGTTAGTAATGGAAAAAGATAAAAAGCAGGACTTCAAAGACAGAAACCTCAGGATTGCTCCCAGTGCCATGTGATAGTCAGTACAGAAATAGGAATAAAGAGCCTGTACACGCTGAAGAGATTGGTGCAGGAGAGAGGGCTTAGATTTCTGAGTCAGTGGAGCTCATTCTGGGACCTGAACAAGGAGGATAAGTTAACCTCAGCAGGACCAGTACCTGGAGCAGGACATCCTGCTAAGGATAACCTCACAATTAGCTAGTGCTGTTGGGGAGGGTTTAAATTAGCCTGACAAGGGTATGGAAACTTAAGGTGGAGTTCAGATAGAAAAAAAACTAGTAATGGAAGGGAGACAAATATAACATAATTGGAAAGCAATAGAAACAAGTTCTATTGATCCTTTGAGAGGTGGGAGAGAGAAAACGGGGAAATACAGACCAGTTAGCCTTCACATCAATGATAAGAAAATCGTAAGAATCTTGCCTTTGTTCTTTCATGGGACATAGGCAATATCATTTGTTCTTTCATGGGACATGGACATAGGCCAGCGATTATTCCCGACCCTTCAAGAAGGTGGTAGTAAGCCGCCTTCTTAATCACTGCAGTCCATCAAGTATAGGTACACTCATAATGCTGTTAGGAGAGTAATTCCTGGATTTTGATCCAGTGACACTGAAATCGACAATATAATCCCAAGTCAGAATAATGTGTGGCTTGAAGGGGACCATACAGTCAGTAGTGTTCCCATGTAGCTGCTGCCTTTGTCCTTCGAGATGATAAAGGTTGTGGGCTTGGAAATTGACATGTAGGAGTTTTAGTGAATTGCTGTAGTTCATCTTGTAGGTGGCACACACTGCTGCAATTGTGTATTGGTAGTGAAGGAGTGAATGTTGACGGTGTTGGATGGGTGCGAATCATTTGGGCTGCTTTTTCCTGAATGGTATTGAGTATCTTCAGTATTGTTGGACTTGCTGCCATCCAGACAAGTGGTGAGTACTCCATCACATTTCTGAATTTTGCTACCTAGATGATGGACAAGCTTTGGCAAGTGAATTAGAAAGGGCAATCCCCAATTTTAAAACAATGCCCTCAGTTCTGGACTCCACACATGAGGAAACATCCTGTCCATGTTGACCTTATCAACTATTCAGGATTCTAGTCACCCCTCACTCTTTGAAACTTCAGCAGAAACAAGCCCAGTCTGTCTAACCTTTCCTTGTAAAACAGTTTGCTCATTCCAGGTATCACTCTTATAAAACACCTTTGAAATGCTTCTAGTGGTCTCTAATGAAGACCAAAACTGTGTGTTTGAGATGCAGTCCTGCCAATGCACTGGGTGTCTTAAACTACCATGCCAAGGAATAACAGCAGAGGCCCTATGGTAGCAGCAATGAAACCAACATGCCATCATGAAATTTCATTTCCTCATCTCAAATCTCAAATCCCACAGCCCACACACTCAGTCTTCAATTCCAACAAAACTCATCTCCAACACTGTGGCCTAAGGTTCTGCTCCTACTGCAACTGGATTCTTGACTTTCTCACCTATAGACTGCAATCAGTAAAGATTGGCAACAACACCTCCTCCATGATTATCCTCTGCTAGAGCCTGCAAGGCTGCGAATTCGGTCACTTACTATTATATGCTTGTGACTGTGTGGCCAGATTCTGCTCCAACTCCAATTTCAAATTTACTGATGACACGACTGTGTCAAACATCAAGATGGAATACAGGAAAAAGAGAATTGGTGCAATGACAATAATCTCTCAATAGCAGTAAAACAAAGGAGATTATCATTGACTTCAGGAAACAGTGAGGATATGCCCCTGTCTACATCAATGATGGTGGATTGGAGATGGTTGAGAGTTTCCAAGTGATCAGATCACCAATAACCTGTCCTGGTTCCTCCTCGCCGATACTATACTTAAGATAAATCACCAATGCCTCTACTTTGTCAAGAGGCTAAGGAAGTTCAGCGTGTCTCCAATTTTTACAAATGCATTATAGAAAGCAATCTTTCTGGTTGTATCACAACGTTGTACAGCTGCTTTGAACAAGACAGAAAGGAACTACAAAGGGTTGAGAGCAGAGCCCAGTCTATTGTGCTAACCAGCCTCCCATCCATTGATTCCATCGACACGTCCCACTGCCATGGGAAAGCAACCAGCATAATCAAGGACCCCACACACCCTGTCTATACTCTCTTCCATCTTCTTCTGTCGGGAAAAAGATACAAAAGTTTGAGATCATGTACTAACAGATTCAAGAACAGTTTATCCCTGCTGCCATCAGACTTTTGAATGGACCTATCATATATTAAAGCTGATCTTTATCTTCACCTCACCTGTGTATCCTGCACCCTATCCATTTCCTTTTCCCCATGTACTTAATGAACAATATGTTTTGTTGATATAACACACAAGAGACTATACTTTCACTTATTCCAGTATACGACAAATCAAATCAAATTTAGCTACAATGCCTTCACCCTCCCTCATCCATGTCATTTTTGTATAAGGTTAAGACTCCCTTGGGATTGGATTCTGGAGAGTAGTCTGTGGTGAGTTTGATGGTGGGATGGAACTTGTTGGTGTCATCATATAGTTGTTTCAATGATTGTTCACCAAAGGAAGAAAATGTCATCGATATATCTAGTGTATAGCATCAGTTGAAGATCCTGTGTGATGAAGAGGTCTTGTTCAAACCTGTGCATGAAGATGTTGGCATATTGGGTGCAAATTTGGTCCCATGACTGTTCTGTGTGTCTGGATGAAGAACTGGTTGTTGAAGATATTGTGGTGCAGGATTAAGTGGATGAGTTGTAAAATTGCATCTGGTGACTGGCAGTTGTCAGCATTGAATACTGAGACAGTTGCAGCAATGTCATTGCCATGGGGATGCTGGTGTTGAGTGCCAAGACATCCATTGTGACAAGAGTGTTCCTGTTTTAACTGTTGCATGTGTGCTGAGTTTCTGGAGGAAGTCCATAGTGTTGCAATAAAAGCTGGGGGTTCTTTGTACAATGGGTTTCAGCATGCCCTCGACGTAGCCAGAGGGGTTCTCGCACAGGGTCCCATTGCCTGATACAATGGGACAGCAAGGTGTGTTTGCTTTGTGTATCTTTGAAAGGCAATAGAGTTCTCCAATGCGGAATGTATGTGGGATGAGAGCACAGAGGGTGCTCTGAACATCCGGATCGAAGATCTTGATCGGTCTGTTGAGTTGACGAGTGTGTTCTTTGGTCGGGTCTGCAGGTAACTGTCTGTAGTGTTACTCATTGTTCAGTTGTCGGTACACTTCTTTGCAATAATCCATTCTGTTCTCCCAGCCAGCCAATCTTCTATCTATTATAAGTATATTATTGTCTACAACCTGACCTTATATTTCTTGCAATAACCTTTGCTGTGGCGTCTTATCATATGCCTTCTAGAAACCCAAATACAATATGTTTACAGGATCCCCATTATCCACAGCACACGTTACTCCTTCAAAGAATTCCAATAAATTAGTTAAACATGATTTCCCTTTCACAACAGTGCTATACTCTTCCCAAATACTTGAGCTTTTCTAACTGTCCGGCTATAACATTGTTAATTATCTATTCTAACACCTTCCCCATGACAGATGCCAAGCTAACTAGCCTGTAGTTTCCTGTTTCCCTTCTTTCTTGAAGGATTATATTTGCTACTTTCCAGTCTGTTAGAATTTTTCCAAAATCTAGCAAAGTTTGGAAATTAACACCAATGCATCAGCTACGTCATTAATCATCTCTTTTAAGCCCCCAGGATGAAGTCCATCTGGACCCAGAGACTTGTCAGGCTGCAGCTCCATCAGTTTGCTTAGTACCACTTCCTTAGTGATTGTAATTTCCCCAAGGTCACCCATCTTCCCTCCATCATACACCCCCCCCCCCAATCCAGTTCTTGATTTAGAATTATTACTGGAATGTTTTTCTAAATCCTCTGTACTGAAACCAGCAGTAAATTATTTGTTCAATTCTGTCACCAGTTACTTATTATCTACTATTAACTCCTCATTCTCACTGTCTGGAGGATCTATTTCCGCTTTCTATTCAGGTACTTGTAAAATCTGTTACTATCTATCTTTACATTCCTGGCTAGTTTCCTCATATTCTAATTTCTTTCTCCTGATTAACCATTTTTCTCTGCCCATTCTACTTTTGCGGTGCCTGCCCCAAGCTTGAGCACATCCTTCAGCACGTAGTCCTGGACAAGTCGAGGACAAATCTTTTAAATGGAAGATCAGTGAGTTTCGGGCAGACCAAAGTGCGTCCTTCACCAAGTTGATAACTCTCCAGCAGCAGTTGATATTTGTCTTGGTGTGTGTCCCCAGAAACAATCTTGTGTCACCAAGCTGCTCAGGACGATCCTCGACAAATACCAGTACACCTCACTCCAAACCTCCTCTGCAAAGGCACACTCCACAAGGAGGTGTGCGGCTGTCTCATCAGCCCTGCAGCCACTTTGAGGGCAGCGTGTGATGATGTTGAGACCTCGAGCCTGGATAAAGGATCTGATGGGGAGTGCCCTTCTCACCACGAGCCAAGCCAGGTCTTGGTGCTTGTTTGTGAGTTCTAGTGATGAGGCATTCTGCCAGATGATATTGACAGTCTGTTCAGGGAACCATCCAACAGGACCTGCCGTCTCCTTTTCTCTCAGGGCCTCAACGACAATACGCGCCGACCACTGCTTGATCACTATGTGGTCAAAGATGTGTTTGCGGAGAAATTTCTCCACGAAGGACAGGTGTTGCGGTACGGTCCAACTACTTGGAGTATTCTGCGGCAGTGTGGCCAACACTTGGGACAGGTAAAACCTTAAAAAGTAGTGGTACTTGCTGTTAGTGTATCAAGGATCGACACAGCTTGATGCAGCCGCACACAAAGGTGGCCATCAGAATGAGGACAGCATTGAGAATGTTTTTCCCTCCATTCTCTGGAGACCTGTGCATCGCTTCCCTCTGGATACAATCCATCTTTGTTCTCCAGATAAATTTGAAAATGGCCTGGGTCACTGCTGCTGTGCAGAATTTGTGGATAGGCCAGACCTGCACCATCTGCAACAACACGAACAGTATGTCACATCGGATCACCAGGATTTTTTCAGTGATAGGCTGCGTTGTTCTCTCAAGCCCAATTTTTGGCTTTGGCGATACATTCTTCCCAGTTTTTGGCACGTGCCCCTGTCACTCCAAACCATATCCTCAGCATCTTAAGGTAGTCTGCCCTGATGATGAAGAGGACAAAGGATCTGCTAGCCCAGTTCCCAAAGAACATGGCCTCGCTCTTGCCCTGGTTGTCTTTGGCTCCTGAGGCCAGCTGAAACTGCTCACAGGCTTGGAGGAACCTGCGAACAGACGAGGGGTCCAAGCAGAAGACAGCCATGTTATCCATGTACAGGGAGGCTTTGACCTGCATTCCTTCACTGCCTGGAATTATAATTTCTTTGATGCCTGGGTCACTTCTGAGGGCCCCGGCAAAGGGTTCAATACAACACACAAAAAGGACAGAAGAGCAGGGGCAGCCCTGCCTGACTCCAGACTTGATCTAAAACCTCTCTGATTCCCACCTGTTGATTGAAACTGCGCTACTGATGTCTGTGTAGAGCAGCAGGATCCAATTGTGAATTCCTTCCCCAAAGCCCATTTTGGAGAGCACATCCATCATGTAGCTGTGCGATATTTTGTCAAACGCCTTCTCCTGGTCCAGGCTAATGAGGCATGTATCCACCCGTCTGTCCTGCACATAGGCAATCGTATCCCTGAGCAGTGCGAGGCTGTCAGAGATCTTCTTGCCAGGTACAGCATACGTTTGATTAGGATGGATTACTGACCCCAGAACAGATTTGACCCGGTTGGTGATGACCTCGGCCAGAATTTTATAGTCCATGTTGAATAGTGAAATGGGTCGCCAATTTCTAATTTCTTCCCTTCCCTCTTCTGCCTGTAGATGAAGGTTATGATACCTTTCCTCGTGGACTCTGACATGCTGCCTTCCAGAAGGTCATACTTCTCGTATACTTCCAGGAGGTTGGGACCCGTCAAGTCCCACAACGCCGAGTAAAACTCAGCCGGTAAGCCATCGTTTCTGGGAGTTTTATCCTTCTGAAAGACCTTTGTCAACTCATCCAAAGATACCGGTCTGTCCAGGCTCTCCTACCTACTGTTGTCTAAGACCTGCGTGATAGACAACAGGAAAGACTGGGAGGCCGTGCTGTCTGGTTTCAGCTCGTACAGTCTGGCATAGAAGGATTTGCAGAACGTCAGACTGCGATGACTTTAACGAGCTATTGTCTTCCTTCAGGCTGCTGATCACAGAGGTTTCTCTGTGCACCTTCTGGAAGAAAAAAATGCAAGCACAATAGCTGTGATATGCTCCTCTTGTCAGATGTGGGAAATTAGGGAGCAACCTAGTCTGCTTGACAACCAGTCAGATGTGTGTCCAGCTGCAGGTCCTCACAGACCACACTGTTCGGTTGGAACAGCAGCTGGATGCACTGTAGAGCATAGAGGAGGCAGAGAATATGATAAACATGGTTACAGGAATATTGTCACACCACAGGTTGTCAGATAGATCAGTGTCTATCAGGACACACAGGCAGATAGTGCAGGAGTCTCCTGTGGGTATTCCCCTTTTAAACAGGTACATTGTTTTGGACATTGTTGAGGGGGATAGCGTTTTGGGAAAATACCAGCAGCAGCCAAGCTTGTGGCACGACAGTTGGTTCTGCTGTAGAGCAGGGTTGGGTGAAGAACAAGCGAGCAGTGGTAATAGGGGACTCGCAAGTTAAAGGTGCAGATAGGTGTTGGCTGGACTTGCAGATGGTTAGGAGCATTGTCAGGCGATGCAGCAGGACATAGGCTGGTTGCTTGGGCAGATAGATGGCAGATGGAATTCAATCCTGATAAATGCGAGGTGATGCATTTTGGCAGAAAGAATGTAGGGGGCAGGTATATGATAAAGGGTAGTCCTATTAAGAGTATAGAAACACAGCAGGACCTGGGGGTGCAGGTGAACAAGTCTCTGAATGTGGCAGAGTAGGTGGAGAAGGTTGTGAAGAAAGCATATGGTATGCTAGCTTTTATAGGAAGGGGTATAGAGTACAAGAGCTGGCCTTTAATGTTGCAGTTGTATAAAATGTTGGTTGGTTAGACCTCATTTGGAATACTGCGTCCAGTTCTGGTCGCCTTACTACCAGAAGGACGTGGAGACTCTGGAGAGAGTGTAGAGGAGGTTTACCAGGATGTTGCCTGGTATGGAAGGTCTGAGTTATGAGGAGAGGTTAGGCAAATTGGAACTGTTTTCCTCAGAAAGACGTAGACTTAGAGGAGATCTAATAGAGGTGTACAAGATTATGAGGGGTATAGATAGAGTAAACAGGGTTAAGCCTTTTCCTAGGATGGACTCGAATAGCACGAGGGGTCACGAGCTTAGGGTGAGGGGGGTAAGGTATAATTTGGATGCTAGAGGGAGTTTTTTTCATACAGAGGGTGGTGGAGGTATGGAATGCACTGCCAAGTGGTGGAGGCAGGTACTCTGGAGATATTTAAGAAATACTTAGATGGGCACATGAACAGAATGGGAATGGAGGGGTATAGAAAACTGATTTAAAATAGAGATCATGAGCCTTGGGAGTCCCTGGGAAGTGTGTAAATAGAGGATGTACTTGTTTTTATCCCACAGGTGCTTTGGTCCACCTTTTTGTCTAACGAGGGGCAAACGTGATGGGTCGTGAGAGGGCTGCTCTTGGATTTTTTTCAAGAGCATCCTAGTGCATCACGTCATTAGTGTACGCTTGACCTGGACCATTTAACGACAGCTCAGTGACTATCGCTGTGTTGTGCAGATACATGGATTTGGGTCCGTGTCTGTGGGAGTTTGCGCATTCTCCCCATGCTTGCGTGCGTTTTCTCCGGGTGCTCCGGTTTCCTCCCACGTCCCAAGGATGTGCTCTTAGGCTAATTGGCAAAACAAATTCTCCCTAAATTGTCTCAAATATGGTTTTTAATCCATAGATCTATAAATATAGACAGGGATCATGGGTAGAGGTGGGAACATCGGGGTGGCGGCGCAGGCTCGTTGGGCCGAAGGGCCTGTTTCCCGTGCTGTTTTGTTCTTTGGTCTTTGTTCTGTGGCTTTGATCGAGATTCCAGGATGGTGTGTTGCCTCCCTGGTGCCAGGGTCAAAGATGCCTCTAAACGGTTGCAGGACATTCTGAAGGGGAAGGTTGAGCAGCCAGAGGTGGTTGTACACATTGGTACCGACAGTACGAGTGGGAAAAGGGATGAGGTCCTGAAGCGTAAATGTAGAGTTACACTCTAAAGAAGTGTAGAAGGCTAAAGTGCAGTTCCTCAAAGGTAATAATTTCTGGACTACTACCAGTGCCACATGATAGTGAGAGCATGAATAGGAGGATTAGGCATATGAATGCATGGCTTGAGAGCTGGTGCAGGGGGCAGGCATTTTGATTTGTGGATCATTGGAATCTCTTCTGGGACAGGGGTGACCTGTTCAAGCAGGACAAGTTACACCTGAACTGGAGGAGGACTAATATCCTGGCAGAGAGATTTGCTAAAGCCACTCAGGTGGTTTTAAACTAGTTTGGCAAGGGAGACAAAAGAGAGAGTTGAGGACAGCACGGAAATTAAAGAGAGTGCATTATAAATAGTAATCCTAGTACTAGACAAACCAAACAAAAGCAGAGCAGATAGCAAAGAAAGTCCAGATTAAACTGCATTTATTTTACACAAGAGGCCTGAAGGGCAAGGCAGATGAACTCAGGGCATGGATGGGCATGTGGGACTCGGATATTACAGCTCTTACTGAAACAAAGGAGGGCCAGGTCTGGCAGCTCAATTTTCCAGGGTACAGATGCTATGGGAAAGATAAAACAGGAGGTAAGAGGAGAGGGAGTTGCGTTTTTGCTTAGGCGGGGAGGGAGAACATCATGGCAATAGTGAGAAGAGAAATTTCTGAGGGTTTGTCCACTGCGTCTATATAGGTAAAACTGAGAAATAAGAAGGATATTACTTTGATAGGATTATACTACAGGGCCTCATATTGTCAGTAGGAAATTAAGGAGCAAATATGCAAGGACATTACAGTTCGCTCCAAGAAAAATAGGGTGGTAATAGAGTATTTTAACTATCCCAGAATTGACTGGACAGCCATAGTCTTAAGGGTTGGATGGAGAGAAATTTGAGTGTTTTCAGGAAGAAATTTTCATTCAGTATGTGGATGGCTCTTCTAGAGAGGGGGCAAAACTTGATCTCCTCTTGGGAAATAAGGAAGGGCAGATGACAGAAGTGTTAATGAGGGATCACTTTGAGACAAGAGATCATAATTCCATTAGTTTTGAGATAGCTATGGAAAATGATGGTCTGGCCCAAAAGTTAAAATTCTAAATTTGGTGCAAGGCCAATTTTGATGGTATGAATCAGGAACTTTCAAAAGTTGACTGGGGGAATCTGTTGATAGGCAAAGAGATGTCTGATGAGTGCACGGCTTTCAAAGTGTGTTAACCAGGGTTCAGGGTTAACACACAAATTTTAGAGCGAAGGGCAAGGCTGCTAGAAGTAGGGAACCTTGGATGATTCAGTATGCTGAGGTCCAGGTCAAGACGGAGACATATGACATGCAGAGGCAGCTAGGAAGTGGATCCCATGATGAGCATAGAGGGTGTGGGATTCGAGTTAAGAGACAACTCAGGAATATAAAGAAGGGACATGAGATTGCTTTGGCAGATAAAGCAAAGAAGAATCCAAAGACCTTCTACAACTACATAATGGGCAAAAGAGTAACTAAGGAGAGAGTAGAGTCTCTTAAGGATCAACGGACTATGTGCAGATCCACAAGAGATGGATAAGATCCTAAATGAATATTTCTCACTCGTACGTACTGTTGAGAAAGGCATGGATGTTAGGGAACTTGGGAAAATAAACAGTGATGTCTTAAGTAGTGTACATATTAGAAAGAAGGAGGTGTTGGAAGTCTTAAAGTGCATCAAGGTAGATAAATCACCAGGACCTGATGAAATGTATCCCAGGATATTGTGGGAAATTAGGGAGGAAATTGTGGGTCCTCTAGCAGAGATATTTGAATCATCAATAACCACAGGTGAGGTGCCTGAAGTTTAAGGGTGGCAAATGTTGTGCCTTTGTTTAAGAAGAGTTGCAAAAAAAGTCTGGGGACTACAAGCAGGTGAACCTAACATCTGTAGTGGGTACAAAAACAGAAAATGTTAGAAAATCTCAGCAGAGGTCTCTGACGAAGAGTCATCTAGACTTAAAACATTGGCTCTATTCTCTCTTCACAGATGCTGTTGGACCTGCTGAGATTTTTTGGCATTTTCTGTTTTTGTTTCATACTCCAGCATCCATAGAATTTAGCTTTAATCTGTAGTGTCTAAGTTTTTGGAAGATATTCTGATAGGAACCACAGGCATTTAGAGACACAAGGACTAATTCGGGACAGTCAGAATGGCTTTGTGACTGTGAAATCATGCCTCACAAATTTAATTGAGATTTTTAAGGATTAACCAAGAAGGTTGATGAGAACAGTGCAGCTGATGTTGTCTATGTGGACTTTAGCAAAACCTTTGACAAGGTACCGCATGATAGCTTGTTGCATAAGGTTAAATCTCATGGGATCCAGAGTGAGTAGCCAATTGGATACAAAATTGCCTTGATGGCAGAAAGTGGTTATAAAAGGTTGTTTTTCGAATTGAAGGTCTGTGACCAACAGTGTGCCTCGTGAATCAGTGTTGGGTCCATTGTTATTTTGTATTGATATCAATGATATAAAGGAGAATTTAGGAAGCATGGTTAATAAATTTGCAGATGACATCAAGATTGGCAGCATAATTGTCAGTTATCTAGAATTGCAACGGGATCTTGATTATTTGGGCCAGTGGGCTGATATTGGCAGAGTTTAGTTTAGATAAATGTGAGTTGATTCATTTTGGTAGATTGAACCAGGTCAGGACTTACTCAATTAATGGTAGGGCATTGGGGAGAGTTACGGAACAAAAGTAACTAGGGATACAGGTTCATAGCTCCTTGAAAGTTGAGTCACAGGTGGACAGAGCAGTGAAGGAGGCATTCAGTATGCTTGGTTTCATTGGTCAGAACATTGAATACAACAGTTGGGAGTCTTGTTGAAGTTGTGCAAGACGTTGGTACAGCCGCACTTGGAATACTGTGTACAGTTCTAGTCACCCTATTAATAGAAAGGATATCATTAGACTTGAAAGAGTGCAGAAGAGATTTGGTAGGATGTTACTGGGACTTGATTGTTTGAGTTATAAGGAGAGGGTGGATAGACCGGACTTTTTTCCCTTAAGCATAAGGGCAGCATCGACAAGTTGAATCAAGGGGTTCATTTCCATGCTGTGAACCCCTAGGTGCTTGATGGCTGGCAGACAGGATGAGCCAAAAGGTCTCTTTCCGTGTTGTGAAACTCTATGGATTGTTTGACCCCCTTCGCGCTACAAAAACCTCACTCCATCCCACCTTTTCCCTCAAGTTTAAGATCTCACCCTCTGCGTGGGCTGGATTCTGTTGCTTACGCTATAGAGGTGCAGGTTGGAGATCTGTGGAATCAAAGCAACTGAAATGAATGTGTGCTGCTATCAAAGTGTAAAGCCTAACCATCTTTATAATTATGCATTTTAGGCAAACTGAAAGTGGGATTGTAAATGGTGAAGTCTGCTTTTGCAGCATCAGCTCCATCCAGCCAGTGCAGCAGCAACAGCAACAATATATCACCAGGCTGCAACACCTCCTTTCTCTCCTCCTCCCCCCGACCGGCCAGCCGACCGAGGGGGGGTCCGGGCGGGTTGAACGGTGGCTGCTCCTCCCCCGCCCCCCCGGGGGGGCGGGGCACGGGCTGTGGCGGCTCCTCCCCCTCCCCAGTCTCGGGTCGGGGATGTGCGGATCAGCACGCGGCCCATGGAAGACGCAATCCACCAGCTGATTGGATAAAAGGCGCCACATGTCGCTTCTGATTGGTGAAGATCTGGAGGGGCGGGGTTGGCCGCTGACTGAGGCAGTAGCCGTCTCTGATTGGCTAAGGCTGGTCCGCCCCCTTCGTTGATTGGTCAGTGTTTAACGAGGGGCCATTGGTCGGCCCGCGCAGAGGGAGCTGATTGGCTGAGGACAGAGCGAGGCTTGTGGGGCCATCGGGCAGTTGTTGAGGGATTGCGGCGAGAACAAACTGAGCCGATCCGGAATAAACCGGGAGGTCCGGAACAAACTGGTAAATTCAATGTAAACAGGGTGCATTCCGGCGAAATGTCACCTGGTGTTAACGGACTAATTGCTGATTGGTCACTGGAGGAGAGGTGATGATTGATTGGCTGCGCACAGACTAATGGGGTGCTGAGCTGTAGGGTCATTGCTGATTGGTCAGCCGGGGGCGAGGGGGCGAGGCCTGGAATTCTCAATTGTCTTCATTATGGAGAGGGAAGATCAAAACAGCCAATCAGAGCCCGGTCTGAGAGACCCAGACCCAATCCCGTCCACCAGTTTCACCCCCCCCCCCTTCCGATATTTATTCTCAGATTCACCCTCCATCCCATCAAAACCCAATCCCCATTCACCCAACCTCACCCCAGACATTAACCCCACCCCCAAGACCTACCTTCACCCGCCAGACCCAATCCCCATCCACGCAACCTCATTCCAGACACCAACCCCACCCCCCAGACACTAACCCCCCAACACCAACCCCACCTCCCAGATCCACTTTCATGCCCCAGACCCAACCCCAGATCCACCATCCATCCTATCCACCCAATCTCACTCCAGACACCATCCCATCCCCAGACACTAACTCACCCCAGACCCACCATCCATCCCACCCACACCCAAACCCAATCCCCATCCACCAGCCTCACCCCAGACATCCAAACCTCAGACACCAATGCCATCCCCCCAGACATTGCCCTCAGATACTAATCCCACCCTTCCAAACACCAACCCCACATCTAACCCAGACCCACCTTCCATCCCATCCACCCAGTCTCACCAATCGCACTCCCCCAAACCCAACCCCAGACTGCTATTTCAGAGTCAGTGCAGATAATGTACGGCGAATGGCGTCCTTCAGCATTATAGAGTTTCTATGATTCCTGTAAACGTCCTTTTTACATCCATCCAGTCATTTCCCCTCACAATCTTGTATGTTACAATTAAGTTACTTCTTACTGTTCTAAACTCCAGTCTAGTCTGTCCAGCCTTTCCTCGCGACCAATGACCCCGCAAGAGCATTTTCTGGTTTTATTTTAAACTTTCAGCACCAGGAGTATTTTGCCTTCACCCAAAAGTCTGCTCCCTATGTCCTAATTTGTGCCAAGTCCCATTCAGTTATCACCTATGCTCACTTTTGCTAGCACCTGGGCAAGCATTGTCTTGCTTTAAAGTTCTAACTCTTGTTTTCAAATTTCCCCCCTTGGTTTTTCCTATCCCTAATTTCCTCTAGCCTCTCAATCCTCCAAGATATTGGGGAACAAGTGGCAGAATGGATTACTAGTTGGCTTTAGAATGTAGAACGTAGAACATTACAGCGCAGTACAGGCCCTTTGTCCCTCGATGGTTCCACTGGTCGGCGCAACAATGTAATGACCCTCTAACCTAAAGTATTCCAATATTATCCATATGTCTATCCAATGACTATTTGAATGTCCTTAAAGTTGGCGAGTCCACTAAATCAGATACCAATGCAAGGGAGTACATAGGTTTTTATTGAAGGTACCAGATTACGGGAAATTGTGTTCCATGAAGATCAGCACTGAGACCACTGTTGTTCATAATTTACATTAACAATTTATACTTTGGAGTGAAAAATATAATTTCTAAATTTGAGAATGATTCCCAATTGTGGGGCAGGTTGAATGGGCAAATAATTGGCATGAGGTAGTACATTTTGATAGGAAGAATAGGAAGTCACTTATCATTTAAAAGTTGCAAGCCTAGTTGGCGTACAGGAACAAGGTCTTGGAGATAAATATACCAATCATTGAGAGTTGCACCACCATTCAGCAAGTCCATGAAGAAAGCAAATCAAACAATAAGCTTTATTTCTATGTGGATAGAATTGAAAAGTTGAACAAGTCGAAAAATTATCAGAAATTTTGCTAAGTCTAGTTAGTACATGACCTCAGACTTTGGTATCTTTTTCCCGACAGGAGAAAGTAGAAGAGAGAATGTCCGGGGTGCATGATCTTTAATTATGCTGGTTGCTTTGCCGAGAACCAATTTTTGAGTCCAATGATTCTTTGTCAGAACTTTGCCGAAGTAAGACCCTAAGCTCTGGAATTGCTTCACTTAAGCACTTGGTTTCTCCTTCCAACTTCAAGACACTTATCTGATTGAGGAAGGTTTTATCCCTCTACCCTAATATCTGTTTGTGTCTCAGTTTATCCTCACAGTTGTTTGCTCTGTGAACAGTTGCACAGAGCTTGTTGGTTCATACAAGTTGCTGATTGGCAGCAGTTGGTTGGTGGGAGATAAAACCTGATTGGTTGGTAGCGGAAGACCAAGCTCTGATTGGCTGTTAAAGGAGAATCGGGCTGGCGCTGATTGGCTGTTGTCAGACAGGCCTAGTTTTGATTGGTGGGTAATGGTATTCCAAGGATCTGATTGGTTGGAATCGGGGAACGGGGCTCTGATTGGCCCGTGGAGGTTCCTGCCTTGGGGATCAGGACACTGATTGGCTGGTATCCGAGCACGGAGTCCTGATTGGCTGGGGTTGGTTGGAAAGGGGCGGGTGGAAATGTCATTTTTTGAACAGATGCAGACGGGAGGCGCCGCTTGGGAGTGAGAGGAACAGCTGGTCGCCACAGAGCGTGTGGAGGGGTTTCAGAGACTCTGAGGGTCGGTCTCCCGCCATCATCCTGCCTTCTCCACTGTTATTATCGGGTTAATGTTGATTTCCGGTTGTGGTAACTCGCAACAACTGAACTTACTGGAACAATGGGCTGTGAGTGACGGGCCGATTGGCCAATGGGCTGTGAGTGACGGGCCGATTGGCCAATGGGCTGTGAGTGACGGGCCGATTGGCCAATGGGCTGTGAGTGACGGGCCGATTGGCCAATGGGCATTGAACGACAAGCCGATTGGCCGATGGGCATTGAACGACAAGCCGATGGGCATTGAACGACAAGCCGATTGGCCGATGGGCATTGAACGACAAGCCGATTGGCCGATGGGCATTGAACGACAAGCCGATTGGCCGATGGGCATTGAACGACAAGCCGATTGGTCGATGGACAGAGAGTGACGGGCCGATTGGCCAATGGGTTGAGAGTGACGGGCCGATTGGCCAATGGGCTGAGAGTGACGGGCCGATCGGTCAATCGGATGGACAGAGCGGCCTTGTTGTGAGGTGCTGTGTACCGGGCTGTCCAATAGGAGAGGCGGGGCCGGGGGTGGGGACTCGGGCTTTGATTGAGGTGCTCGGTCGGCCGCTGGCTCCAGAGTCTGGGCCTGAGGGTGCGGTACAGGGCAGGCCCGGGCTGTTCCCCTGGACACTGTCGCTAATTCCCGGGGAGAGAGTGAGGGAGGTGCCGGCCGGGCCCAGGTGACAGCTTTCGTCAAACAATGGAGAGAGAGCGCGGGCCCCGTCCCCACCCCCTCCCTCCTCCCCCAGCGGCCACAAAGGGAATTAGGGCAGCGATTTAAAGAGCAACCCGCCCGGAGGATGCTTTCCCCCAGCCTCGGCCCCCAGATCCGGCCGTCCGCAGAGCTGCGGCTCGAGCGGCGACGGGAGGCTGGTAGAGGAAGCGGAGGGAGTTACAATCCCGGAGTGGGTGGAAAGTGAAAATGAAAGCGGCTGCCAGGGGAGCGAAAGAGCGGCCCTGAGACAAAGGGAGAAGCAATTTCCAAGCCCCCCTTCCCTTCCCTTCCCGGGGTCAGGGTTTAACCCCCCCCCTTCCCTTCCCGGGGTCAAGGGTTTAACCCCCCCCCTTCCCTTCCCTTCCCTCCCGGGGTCAACCCCCCCCTTCCCTTCCCTTCCCGGGTTTAACCCCCCCCCTTCCCTTCCCGGGGTCAGGTTTAACCCCCCCCCCCTTCCGGGGTCAGGGTTTAACCCCCCCCTTCCCTTCCCGGGGTCAGGGTTTAAACCCCCCCCCTTCCCTTCCCTTCCCTTCCCGGGGTCAGGGTTTAACCCCCTTCCCTTCCCTTCCCGGGGTCAGGGTTTAACCCCCCCCTTCCCTTCCCTTCCCGGGGTCAGGGTTTAACCCCCCCTTCCCTTCCCTTCCCTTCCCTTCCCTTCCGGGGTCGGGTTTAACCCCCCCCCCTTCCCCCGGGTCAGGTTTACCCCCCCCTTCCCTTCCTTCCCTTCCCTTTCCCGGGGTCAGGGTTTAACCCCCCCCCTTCCCTTCCCTTTCCGGGGTCAGGGTTTAACCCCCCCCCCTTCCCTTTCCGGGGTCAGGGTTTAACCCCCCCCTTCCCTTCCTCCCGGGGTCAGGGTTTAACCCCCCCTTCCCTTCCCGGGGTCAGGGTTTAACCCCCCCCTTCCCTTCCGGGTCAGGGTTTAACCCCTTCCCTTCCCGGGGTCAGGGTTTAACCCCTTCCCTTCCCGGGGTCAGGGTTTAACCCCTTCCCTTCCCGGGGTCAGGGTTTAACCCCTTCCCTTCCCGGGTCAGGGTTTAACCCTTCCCTTCCCGGGGTCAGGGTTTAACCCCTTCCCTTCCCGGGGTCAGGGTTTAACCCCTTCCCTTCCCGGGGTCAGGGTTTAACCCCTTCCCTTCCCGGGGTCAGGGTTTAACCCCTTCCCTTCCCGGGGTCAGGGTTTAACCCCTTCCCTTCCCGGGGTCAGGGTTTAACCCCCCTACCCCCTCTCTTCCCGGGGTCAGGGTTTAACCCCCCTACCCCCTCTCTTCCCGGGGTCAGAGTTTAACCCCCCTACCCCCTCTCTTCCCGGGGTCAGGCTCTATTTCCCCTCCCCGGGGGAGCGTTGGGCTCTAACCCTGCCCCCATCTCTCTCTCCGGGATCAGGCTCTACACTTCCTCCGTTGCAGTCAGTCAGGCTGGATCAGCTCCTTGGTTGACGCTATCTGCATTCCTGTTTTCTGTCAAATGGAAACTTGCTTTGCAATTTACATCTTGCCACAATGTTTTCTTTTTGATTGCTTCTGGTTTTCTTTGCTTAAGAATCGCACAAAGTTTAAATCTTTCTTTTAACCATTGCGGTATTTTTGACAGTGCATTGAATTAATTTTTGTTCTGATTTTTATATTAGCGAAGAATCTCCAGTAAATTATTAATGTATTCTTTTAATTTCCTCCAGAAATCTGATTTTCCTGTGTGTCTGTTATCTATGGCTTCTTCCTTGAGAGCGATCAGATATCTAGATATGTATATATAAATTCCAAACAATGCACTGATTCGCTGTCTGAATTATACAATCAACGTTGTGCTTTGACTTCCATCAATTTTATGGGTCCTATTCAAGTGGAATATCTTGCTATAATTTGGTATACACTCATGAGGGAAACCTTGTTTAAAACCTTGCCTTGAAATGTTACTGGTCATTTTATTGCATGGTCCTTATTAATATTTTTAGAATGCATCTTGGGCTGCAAAATATCAACTTGTATAAATATTTGCATTGCAGGTGATTGAATTTGATAATCATGGCATCGGATTCTGGAATGCCCAATCCCGGTTCTCGGATAATGACTTTTTATCCTACGATGGAGGAGTTCAGAAATTTCAGCCGTTATATTGCGTACATAGAGTCACAAGGAGCCCACCGTCCTGGACTTGCAAAGGTAAAAGGGGAATTAGCAGGGTAAATACATGGGGTTATGGGGATAGGGTGGATTGGGTTTGTGCCAAAACAGAGGTCTCCTTCTGCACTCTGAGATTCTATGATTCTAACCTGACAAGTGCACACTTATATTGTGTTTTTTTTTGGATAATGACTTCTACTCGGTTTCCGGTTCCCAAACACTATTATCCCAAGTTATGAGGCTTTTGACACAGGGGGACAGGTTTGAATCTTTGTGATTGCTATGTCCAGATGTGATTCGCTGACTGCAGTGATCTTTCAGCGACAAGATGCAAGAATGAGTTAGAAGAGGGAAAGGACAAAGGGAATGTGGGGGCTAGGGCCTGGGCTGAATTGTTGGATTTGTGGGGATGGCAGTGTAAAACTAATGGTTCAGCCGTCATATTGGATTGAGGCTCCACTCCATCTCACTTCAAATGCTTTAATTTATTCAGGAAACAAAATAGAGGAATGGGGAGTTCTGAATTTGAAATAATCTTGATCAACATATAAACCTCACTACTGTTTCTTACTATGAAATATGCAGTCAAATATGTTCCATTAACATCTGACCTGATACAGTGAAGTCTGAGTGTCCATAGTTCGGTAGCAACCCTGAGAACCCAATAATAAACTTATCAATTGTTAGGTTATCTAGTTAAAAGCTTGTTCAATTCTTCATCGTCCCTCCTTTTCCATCATGTGCAATTATTCTTTGTCACTTCTTTTGTTCAGTGCCATTTACTTTAATGTCTTGTATTTTGTTTTGTAAGCTATTTTTATATTACCTGTTGCATTTATTTTCACGATTATACGTAGCTTCTATTAAGCATCAGATGTAAATAATAGTATTTAGTTGTTGCATAAAATGTAGGCATCTGAAAACAAATCTTTGTTCTCTGCAAGGTTAAACCTAAAGTACTACCTGCAGTGTTTGCTTTCTAATTTAAGGAAGAAAATACTTGAATTAGAGGCAACTCTGCGTAGTTTCACAAGGTTGATACTTTAAAGTTTATTTATTAGTGTTGCAAGTAGACTTGCATTAACCCTGCAGCGAAGTTACAGTGAAAATCCCCTAGTCGCCACACACTGTTCGGTTACACTGAGGGAGAATTTAGCAAGGCCAGTGCACCTAACCAGCACCTCATTTGGACTGTGGGAGGAAACTTACATAGACATGGGGAGAACGAGTAAACTTTGTACAGACAGTGACCCATGTGGGAATCAAACCTGGGTCTGTTGCGCTGTGTGGCTAACCACTACGTCACCGTGTTGTCTCCATTCCTTGGGATGAAGGTTAGTCTTATGAGAAAAGGTTTAACAGGTCAGGCTTGTACTTACTGGAATTTACAGGAATGAGAAACGATCTTACTGAAACATGTAAAGTTTTGATGGGGCTTCCCATCTACCATGGCTACGTCCATGGCCAGGTATCCCTGGAGAGGGAGCATCTGGCGTCCGTGGGCACATTTGATGCCTTTCGTGCCCATGGGGCACCACAGGGCTGAGGTGCGTTATAGATCCTGACAATCACATTTTGATTAGATGTGTCTTAAGTTTCCTTTGTACGTTTATTTTTGTTTGGGCAATTCCTCTTCCTTTTGGGGAGCTGCCTCTTTTACTTTGCCCTAATTTAATTTATTTATTTGGTTTGACCTTAAAAGAGGACAAGGTTGATGTTGAGATGCTGTTATGGTGAGCCTTGAATTTGGGGGCATAGTTTCAAAATAAGGGACTTCCCATTTAGGGTGGAAATGAGGAGGAATTTCTTTGAGAGGAATTAGTATGTAGAATCCTCTGACCCAACCTCCACTGCTGGGGTAATGAATATATTCATGGTTGAGTTGGACAAATTTTTGATTGACAAGGAAGTTGAGGGTTATGGGGTGGTATAGAGGAAAATGGAGTTGAAGCCACAGTCAGACCAGCCATAATCTGTTGAATGACTGAGCAGGCTCAAGGGGCCAAATGGCCCATTCCTGCTTCTAGTTCTCAGTACAGCTGCCTGTGACCTGTTAATACACAATACAGTTGCATCTTGGAGGTTTTACACCATGGTTAACTGCCACTCACCAACCCCGAGAATAGATCTTTGTAATATAATTTTATAATGCATGCCGCCCAAACAAATCAGCATTATTTAGCAACACCAACAAAGATGACATGCAAAACTATTTTAAATGAAATATGAGAACTTGCCATTTTTCAATTTTGATACATCTCCAGTTTGATCAACTATTGTGTAAAAACTTTTTCAAAATGTGCTATTATTATTAATACTGCAATAGTTTTGTTACTGTTTAATATTTTGAAACTAAGCAAATTGGGAATTAAGCATTTAGTTGATTTATGAAATTAAACTCAAACATCCTGAATCTCATCAGTTAGAATCACAGAATCACATAGTGCAGAAGAAGCCCTTTGAACTATTGAGTTTGCACCAATATGTGACAAACATCCAACTTCCCACCTAATCCATTTACCAGCACTTGTGCTCATCCATATACTTAGAAGCAAATTATCCCATATTCTTTATCATGCTCCCAGGCAGAGCATTCCACGTTGTCACCACATACCCACTAAACCACCTATCCTTCACCTTGAATATATGTCCCCTTGTGACTGACCCTTCAACTAAGGGGGACAGTTGCTTGTTATCAGCTCTGTGCAAGCCTCATAATCTTGTGTACCTCGATCAGATTGCCACTCTAACAAAAACAACCCAAGCTTATCCAACTTCTCTTGATAACTTAAATGTTCCATCCCAGACAGCACTCTAATGAAGCTCCCCTGCATCCCCTCCAGTATGTTCATACTCTTTCTGTAATATGGTGAATGGTACTGTACACAATTTAGTGTAGCCTCGCTAAAGTTCTGTACAACTCCAGCATGACTTCCCTGCTTTTATAATCAATGCCTCGATTGATAAAGGCAAGTGTCCCATATGCTTTTTTTCATCACTCTGCTTAGATGCCCTTCTGCCTTCAGAGATCTATGGACAAACACACTAAGGTCCCATTGTACCAAAGAACTTCTTAGTATCATGCTATTCATTGAATACTTCCTTGACAAATTACTGCTTCCAAAATGAATCACCTCACGTTTTGAGGGTTAAAGTCCTTCTGCCACTTATCTTCCCATTTGATCTTTCTGTCTATATCTTCTTGTAGTCCAGGACACTCAACCTAACTGTTAACCAGCCAGCCAATCTTTTCGTCATCCATAAACTTACTAATCATACCCCACATAGAAATCACCTGTGTCATTCCTATAAATGATATAAAAAAGACCCAGCACCAATCTGTGGTATGCCACTGGGCACTGGCTTCCAGTCACTAAAGCAGCCTTCTGTCATCACTCTGTGTCTCCTAGAACTGAGTTAATTTTGAATCCACTCCATCAAAATATTCTCTATCCCATTGCATTTGCCTTTTTTTTTAAGTGGGACCTTGTCAAAGGCTTGGCTGAAAACCATTTAAGCTACATCAGCTGATTATCTTCATCTTTACACCTGATCACCACCTTTAAAAATTCAATCAAATTTATTAGGCATGACCTCCCTCTGACAAAGCTATGCTGACTGTCTCTGATCAAGCTTTGCCTCTCCAAGTGGAGATGGATGCTCTCCTTCAGACATTTCTCCAATAGTTTCTCTACCACTGATGTGAGACTCACTAATCTATAGTTCCCTGGCTTAGCTCTACGATCCACCTTAAAAAGCAGAATCACATTAGTTGTTCTCTGGTCATCTGACCTTCCCCATGGCCAGAGAGGAATTAAAAATTTGGTCAGAGCCCCTGCAGTCTCTTCCTTTGCCTTTAACAGCACCCTGGGACACAATTCATCCAGGCCTGGAGATTTATCCACTTTTGAACCTGCCATCACTCCAATAACTTGTCCTTCCTTCTGTCAATTTGCTCAAGAATATTGCAGTTTCTCTCCCTAAATTCCATATCTTCGTCCTTGTTCTCTTTGGTGAAAATAGATTTGAAGCATTTATTGAACACTACCAATGTCCCCTAGCTCCACCCACAGATTGGCAACTTGGTCCTTAATAGGACTTACTCTTTCCCAGGTTATCCTCTTCCCAGTGATATACTTGTAGAATATCTTGGGATTTTCTCTACTTTTATCCACCAGGGCTTTCTCATATCCTCTCTTTGCTTTCCTTATTGTTTGCTTAAGCTGCATTTTCTGTACTGTGCTGATCACTTTGGATGAAAGCCTTTTTTAAAATTTGTTCACAGGATTTGGGCATCGCTGGCTGGGCCAGCATTTATTGCACATCCCTGAGAGATATAAGAGGCAGCCATGCTGCTGTGGATCTGGGGTCATGTTTCAGACCAGGGAAGGATGACAGATCATCTTTTCCTAAAAGACATCAGTGAACCAGATGGGTTTTATTGAATTTAAATTTCACCACCTTTTGCGGTGAGATTTGAACGCAGGTTCCCAGAGCATTGCTCTGAGTCTCTGGATTACTAATCTAGCAAGGATACCGATATGCATCTGCCATCCCATTTCAACTATTATGGTAATATGTACAGAGGGTCAAAACAGCAAATGTTACCATTTAAGCACTTTGTGATGAACTCTTGGTACTCATATTATTTTTGAATGTTTTGTCTTTTGTTTCTCTAGTTTGTTCTTCTTAAGTCTTTTTATAAGTTGATGACTCGTGCTGACTGTTGATCAGAAACTTGACTGGACCAGCCACACACACATTGTGATTACAAGAGTTGTCCAGAAGTTGCATATTAAGTGGCGAGTTATTAGCCATTTGGGTTCTCCTGAGCCTGAACACCTGCGAAGTAAAAGTCACGAGTGTGATGGAAGTGTCCCCATTTGTCTAGAAGAGTGCAGGCGCAACAAGAAATTTTAACACCTTCCAGTGCAAAGTAGCACCCATCCATCAGCTTAAACATCCACTTTCTCTATCACTGCTGCAGTCCAGCTGCAGTGTTTACTATCTACAAGATGCACTGCAGCAATTCACCAAAAGTCCTTCATAATTACCTCCCAAATCCTCCTCCTCTTATACAATGGCAACAGGTGCATGGGAACACCATGCAACTTCCCCTCTAATTTGTACACATTCCGATATTGCGACATATTGCTTTTTCTTCACCGTTGCTGGGTCAAGGTTCTGCAACACCCTACTTAACAGTGCTGTGTGAGTGTTTTCACCACATTGACTGCTCTGCTTTAAGAAGGCAGTTCACTGTGATCTCAGGACGATTAGGGATGAACACTAAGCCCACATCCTGTGAATGAATAAGTGGCCATTATTTATTAGTTCATTCAAATGAATGGGCTATTTTACTGAAAAAGTATTATATAGGAGACGCAAGTTTATGCAATGCATTTAAACCAAGGATTGCTCTATTCTGATCAAGATCCATAGCTGTTAATCTTCATTTCCCAGCCACTACCTCCTCCTACCTTGAGTTGCTGAGCCACCTGAAGTATCGCTGTAGTAACATTGACAAACTTAAGAGATCTCAGGCAATGTACCAAATTTGAATGACTTGCTACCGTGACACATGGTGCGTTGAATTTGAATTGTATATACCAGCAATTAACTTATCTAAAAATTATTTTCTCACCAAATTTTTTTTATTCATTGGGAGGTGGACATCATTGGCAAGGCCAGCATTTATTGCCCATCGCTGGAACACAATTCAACATTTGTTGTCCATCCCTAATTACCCTTGAACTGAGTGGTTCATTGGCGCAATTAAGAGGAAAAGTAGTTTTCTCAGTAGCTGTTGCTCAGTTTCCAAACAGCTGGGGAATGTGAAGAGAACTCAATATACGGATTTCCTCCCAGAAACGAAAAGTCTGCTCATTCTTTTTAAAAATTGTTTCCTATCTGAAAAGCTTTTTTTTAACCCTGCTTTTCAAGCCTCAAGGCTCTATTTAACGAGTTTTATTGTATTCAAATCTCATGTGTCAATTAAACTGATTTTGTGAAGGAGTAGTTCACAATATTGAATTCCAAGATTCTAAATAGATGCATGTAGCATTAAGTATTCCATGCTCTATTAGGAATAGCTCATTAATGTACCTTCAGTGGAATAATTTAGAAAGGAGACTGGCATAAATAACTGATGGTATTCCAAAGATTTGATGATAAGGATCTTTATGTCCAGATCACATATTGCTGTTGGAATGAAAATCTCAGACACCTATTACACTGTACTTGATGTCCATGTGGGAGTATAGGCATTTTAAAAGCATATAATGCAGCTGGCATTAAGTCCCACCTGTGCTCTAGATTGGCATTTCCAGGTACATATAGCTCTTTTGTACTGTCAAGATCAGTTATGACCTTAAAGACGAGGCTAAAATTAACAGCTGCATATCATAATATCCTTGTCAGGAGCACAATGAGCAAAGCTACAGGACATCTAGTATATTGCAATCCTGTTGACTCTTGGTGACTTACTTCTTAAAAAGTTGTGTTGCACAAAACACTACATTTTTGTTTGAAACATACATTTTGAAGAGTTTCGTAACTTTACCTGGCTGATTTTCCTTGTCTCCAACAGGTTGTCCCTCCAAAGGAATGGAAGCCTTGTAAGAGCTATGATGTCATTGATGACCTGGTGATTCCAGCTCCTATTCAGCAGGTAGTAACAGGCCAATCAGGTCTCTTCACACAGTACAACATCCAGAAGAAGCCAATCACTGTACGCGAATTCCGAAAAATTGCCAACAGTGATAAGTAAGGAAACCCTTTTCAGTTACTGCTTATCACAGTAGATTTAATAAAATCAGTGTATTGGTTCTAGTTTCATGTTATACAGTTTGGCTAATAACTTCTTAGTAGAATCCAGAATGAGTTTCTGAGGTTTCTCAAGTATCTAGTTTCAGGCACTTCATTTGGGTCGTAATTGAGTTTCCGACTTAAAACTGCAGTTGTGAGTGGTACATCAGATCATAGTATTTGCTTATTATTGAGTGCTTTAGCATGTCAGTAATGAATAGGAAAGCAGCCAATAGTTGGGGTGACTTCCATAGGTGGCGAGGTAGCAAACACAGAAAATGATTGAATAGTATTTGCACCGTAGAAACTGGCCATTGTTCACCTGGTCTGGTATTTATGCTCTGCACAATCTTCGCCCCACTGTCTTTCATTTAATTCTATCAAAAATCCTTCTTTCTTTCCCCCAAGTATGCAACCTAACTTCCCTTAAAGGTATCTGTTGTAGTTTCTTCAATTACTTGGTGATAGCAAGTTCTACATTTTAACAACAATTTTTCTCCTGTCATCTTTATTGTATTTGTAAGTGACCATTTTGTACTTGTGGTCCACAATTTTTGATTTTCCTACAAGTACGGCTTTTGTCTGTCTACTCTGCCAACCCATTGATGGCGTAAAGTCCCAGCCTCTTCCCTTCTTAAAAAAAAAGCCATAACCTATTCAGCCGTTGGATCATTGTAACTTCTTGAGTATCATCTTTGTGAATCTGTTTGTCCTTTCATCTGTGTTTCTACCTCCCTTTTGTAATGTGGAGATCAGCACCATACACACAGCATTCTTCAGTGTGGTCAGTTTACTGTAATTCCCATTTTTAAATTCTGCTCCTTTAGAAACAAACTTCAGTGCTTTATTTGCATTGTTACTTTTAACCTGTGAATACGTACCCTTATGTTCCTTGGCTCCTCTACCCCATTCTTCTGAAAAGTACTGGCCACCTTGTTCCTCCTCCTAAAATTGCACCACCTCACACTTCATTTATGTCAATATTGATTTGCCATTTGCAGTTGAGTTGTCTTTCTTAAATTTGCAATATTCCTCTATATTAATCATATCTAACTAATATTGTTGTCTGCACATTTTGAAATTATATTTCCAATTTCTGAGCTCAGATCATTTGTGCACATAGTAAACAGCAGTGGTCCTAGTACCGATCCTGACCACCACTTTCCGATTTTTGTAACCAAGTTCTTTTAACCTCAAGGCATTCTTCCCTGATTTGGAGCCAGCAGGTTTTCCATTCTGCTAATTGTCTCCTCAGTTAGTGCACTCTCATTATAAAGTGAACTGGGGAGATGAAGTTATGTAACGTTACTGAACTAGTAATCCAGAGATCCAGGTTGATGTTCTGGGGGCATAGGTTCAAATTCCATCATGGGAGCTAATGAAATTGAAATGTAATTAATTAATAAATCTGGAATTAAAAGCTAATTTTGGAACTGGTAACCATGCAACCATTGTCAATTGCCATACAAGCCCATCTAGCCATAATATCCTTGTAAGGAAGGAGATCTGTTGTCTTACCCAGTCAAACCTTACCCAGCAAAGTGATTGACTCTGAATTTACTAAGCAAGCTACTCAGTTGTGGCAAATAAGGATAGGCAACAAAGGCTGGCTTTGCCAGTGATTCCCACGTCCATGAAATAGTAACAAGAAATGGCATACATTGGAGAGCAGGTCCATACATAGATTCTTCCCAATAGTATTATTCTTCTGCATTAGCATTAACGTTCCATTAACATACATTGTATAATAAACAAATAGCATCTAAAGATCCTTCTAAGCATAACACTTAGAGTAAAATGAATTCCCTGAGGCAGTATTATGAGATAGGATCATGTAAAAATGCATGTGGTTTCTTGACTAACAAAGGATGGAGATAATCTCTGTAGTCAGATCTCTTTAGCTGAAATAGGAGATTTTGCTGTCTTCTCTTCGTAAAATTCAAAAGCTTGAAAATGGAATGTCAAAACATTTGTGGAAAAATTCAGACTAGAATAAGGAATTTTTTTCAAAGATCTCAAATTCACAAAGTGCTCGAATTTGCTGCACCTCTAAACTTGGAGAGTTGAAGCAATGCCAATTGAGTCTAGCCTTCGTGGTAAAAGTCCTGGAGTTAAGCTGATTGCACAGTATGCAGTGGCTTTGTGGTTTGATGGTCATGTTAATGTAGTTTTGTCCTGGCCTTGAACTTTAATTGCCTCATTGTGCAATCTGGAGAATGTTTTTAGACAATCTGGTTTATTAAATTGTTGGTCCCATCTCTAACATGGATAGTGGCAGCAGAGGCGAAGGGAGAGCATTTAACTTAGGTAAATACAAGGTGATGCACTTTGATAGATTAAACCAGGGCAGGACTTAATTAATGGTAAGGCATTGCAGAGAACTGCAGGAAAAAAAAATCTCAGAATACAGATCCATAGCTCCTTGAAAGTGAAGTCACAGATGGACAGAGTGGTGAAGAAGGCATTCAGCATGCTTGGTTTCATTGGTCAGAGCATTGAATACAGAGTTGGGATGTCTTGTTGAAGTTGTACAAGACGTTGGTAAGGCCACACTTGGAATACTGTGTACGGTTCTGGTCACCCTATAACAGAAAGGATATAGAAATATAAACTAGAGAGAGTGCAGAAGAGCTTTACTAGGTTGTTACCAGGACTTGATGGTTTGAGTTATAATGGGACTTTTTTTTATCTGGAGCTTAGGAAGCTAGGGGGTGATCTTATACAGGTCTATAAAATAATGAGGGGAACAGATCAGCTAGATAGTCAATACCTTTTCCCAAAGGTAGGGGAATCTAAAACTAGAGAGCATAGATTTGAGGTGAGAGGGGAGCAATGCATTAGGGTCCAGAGGGGCAATTTTTTTCACACACAGAAGATGGTAAGTGTCTGGAACAAGCTGCCAGAGGTAATAGTAGAAGCATGTACAATTTTGTCTTTTAAAAAACGTTTCGAAAGTTAAGATCAAGATGGGTATAAAGGGATATAGGTCAAACGTGGGCAATTGGGACTAGCTTACGGGTTTTAAAACAAAAGGGCAGCATGGACAAGTTGAGCCAAAGGGCTTGTTTCCATGCTGTAAAGCTCTATGACTCTGAGTAAGAAATTTGAAGAGTTTTGGGGAAGAGGTTAAAGTGTGTAGTACACTTCTAATTAATGTAGAATTAGTACTCTGTTTCTTTGATTTTAAGAATGAAAACACCATTAATTATATTAATTTTTAAGTAGATTTATTGGGTAAATACTGTTAAACCTATTGCTGAATTTCCTATGATTTTATTACTCCTAATGTTACTTTTTTAATGGGGTACAAGCTTAACCTGGGAAGAGAGAATAATTTATCTCGACTCACCAGCACAGTAAGAATTCAGAATAAATATTTGAAATTCCTGCTCTACAGCTGAGTTGACAAACTGTAGAAATGAAGCTTAACTCACTTCTGAACCAAATTCAATTATTCAATTTTTTTTGACTAATTATGTTTCTCTTTAAGATACTGCACCCCTCGCTATTCAGACTTCGATGATCTGGAACGCAAGTATTGGAAAAATCTCACCTTTAATCCACCAATCTATGGCGCAGATGTCAATGGTACTTTGTATGATGAGGTAAGGCATAAATAAATCTTGTGTTTTCATTATTCCTGGATGTAGTGGACTTGCATCATTTTGTGCCAGTTTCTTCTCCTCCTTGCTCCTGGAAAAACTGAGTGGATTCCAAGCATCACATAGCCTGCTGAGTATTTTGTAACATAACTAGAATTGATGAGAAGTGTCACTTCCTAAATCAGACTTGGTGTTTGAGAATGAGTGGCATTAAATTTTAGTTTAATGGTTCAGCAGGATCATACAGAGTAGAAGGATGCCATTTGGTCTATTGTCCTGTGTCAGTTCTTTCTAAAAGAGCTATCAATTAATTCTTCTCCCCTGTCCTTTCTCTATAGTACTGCAAATATTTCCTTTTTAAAAGCATTTCTGCTTTTCTTTTTGAAAGTGGCTGTGGTGGCAGGTTGCTGTCACCACCCTTTCAGACAGTGTATTCAAGGTCATAACAGTAACAACAAGTTCTCTTCAACTCCATCCAGACTGTTTTGCTAATTATTTTAAATGGGTGCTGTCTGTTTACTGACCCACCTATCATTGGAAATGGTGCTCATAATTTTGAGACCAGTTCCAGCTTCTCCAATCAAAAGAGAAAATGCTGGAAAATCTCAGCAGCGTTAGCAGCATCTGTGTGGAGAGACGGAAGCTGGCATTTTGAGTCCAGATGACCCTTCTTCAAAGTTTATTTTGACAGAGGGTCATCTGGACTAAAAATATCAGGTTTTTTCTTCTCCTTCCAGATGCTGCCAGCCCTGCTGAGATTTTCCAGCATTTTCCTTTTGATTTCAGATTCCAGCATCCACAGTAATTTGCTTTTATCCAGCTTCTCCAATCTTCAGGTAACTGAAATCCCTCAATGGTGCCATTCTAGTAAATCTAATGGGAGATGATTTCACTCATGTCCTCTCATTGTGGTATGTTTTTTCATAACTCCAATGAGATCAGCATAAAACTTCAATGATTGTGGTTTTTGAATATTCCCATTCTTTAATTCTTCAAATTATTTTTTAAGTTCTCGTTGTTCTCCCAGCTTTCTCTGCTCCAATTCCTTAATTCTCCTTTGTTTCCCTGTTAGTTGAATTTTGGTACTTCTGATGCATAAGATGTTGCTGCTGCTTAGTTTAACCTTTCTCCTTGCTTCATTATTTTTGTTTGAATTGATTTGTCAGATAGAATCTCTACAGTATAGGAGGAGGTCATTTGGCCTATTGAGCCTACACCAACAACAATCCCATCCAATCCCCATAACCCCACATACTTACGTGTTAATTTCCCTCAAACTAGGGTCAATTTAGCACTACCAATCAACCTTACCCGCACATTTTTGGACTGTAGGAGAAAACAGGAGCACCTGGAGCAAACCCATGCAGACACTGGGAGAATGTGGAAACTCCACACATATGGTGAGACAAGCTGGGAATCGAACTGGAGTCCCTGGTGCTATGAGGCAGTAGTACTAACCATTGTGCCACCCCAGCTGCTTCTGTAATTCTTCCACAGTGCACTGAAGTGACTGATGGCACCTTCACTAAATTTAGAAATGCCTAGACCTCCATTTTGTAACCTCAAGTTGAAATCAGATACATGCTGATTAAAGAGTAGCAGACATAGGATTGTATCTCTTTATTCAATGGTTCATTTGTATAGTTACTGAGAATGAATACATTGCTTGTATCTCAAGTCTTTTGACAAAAGGTTACTGTGTCATGATAGCTCCGTTCTTTTTTCCTACTGATGGGTGAACCTAATTTTCCAAGACACTTTGCTTGCAGGAGGTATGGGAGACAATTGGGGTGTAATGGCTGCTTTGTGATATAAGGAAAAAAGATGGGATTATTTTTGGACTCTCATTTCCACAAGAGTAAATTAATGTACTTATTTAACTTCTTTGTGAGTAACCTTACATTTTGCACATTTGCCAGATGCTGTGTTTTTTCCTGTAAAAAATCATTTTGCTTACAGAAACAATTTTCTGTTCGTTTAGGGTGTGTCTGAATGGAACATTGGGCACTTGAACACTATCCTGGATGTGGTCGAAAAAGAGAGTGGTATCACAATTGAAGGTGTCAATACACCATACCTGTATTTTGGGATGTGGAAAACCACCTTTGCTTGGCACACTGAGGACATGGATCTCTACAGCATTAACTACCTGCACTTTGGCGAACCCAAGTCCTGGTAACAGGCTCAGAATTTTTTTCACTCTTCATGTATCTAAATGCAATGGCCAGAATTCTCCGACCTTGCCCAAGGCTAGGATTCTCTGTTCCCACTGCAGTCAATGGAGTTTTGGTTGAGCATTTAATTCCCAGTAGTGGGAAGAATGAGATCAAAGAATCCTGACCTCTATCTTGGGTTTAAAATGTGCTATAGTAGAATAGCTTAAGCAGTTTAGTACTTATTTTCGCATACTAAAATAATTAGTTAACAGCTCCTTTATTGCCATAGTATGCAACTACCATGATGACTGATGTCTCACTAGAGGGATCTTTGTCTTTTTATTGTCAGGTGACCCCAATGTTACTGTGGTGCTCCAAGTAGAAATGAACTGCACTATTTTGGGAAGAAAGGAGGAGTTGACTTTGATATTTAGTCACTGAACAAAGAACAAAGAAAAGTACAGCACAAGAACAGGCCCTTCAGCCCTCCAAGCCAAAACCAATCTTGATGCTTGCTTAAACTAAAACATTATATACTTGCGTGTCCTTCCATTCCTAGTCTATTTGTGTATTTGTCTCATTGGTCCTTAAATGATGCTATCATACCTGCTCCCACCACCTCCCAAGCAGCGCATTCCAGACATTCACCACTCACTGCAAAAAAAACTTGCCTTTCCCATCTCCTCTAAACTTTTTCGCATGCATCTTAAAGCTCTGTCTCCTAGTACTTGAATTTTCTAGCCCACCCTTTTCACTGCTTGATTTATATTTCCTGCTGATTCATATTCATACATATGCAAAATAAATAGAAAATAATTAAGACATGCAGCTGAATGAAAAAAAAAGTCTTGTTTTTCTAACACCTTTCCAATCACATTGTCTCTTGGCCAGTTAACAACTGCAGCCACTGTTGTGTAGAAAGTACAACAGTCAATTAACGCACAGCAACAAGCTAAACAACTAGTTAATATGCTTTTGGTAAATGTTGCTCAAGACATTGAGACCATTTGTATTTAAAAAAAACAGCCCCTTATCTAGATGTTGTCTGCAGTGTGCCTTGTGAAGTAGAGTAGTAAAATCATGTTTCCTCTAACCTGTTGAACTACAGGTGTAAGGACCATGAGTCTTGAAATGTGGATAGACTATTTTGCATTTGACTTCTCTTGAATTGATCTTCAGCTTAGCTGGAAATGGATGTAGAATGATGAATGGGAAAGGATGTCCATACAGTCCACTTCTAGAGCTCCGATTATGTGCCCACAGCAACAAAGATTATTGAAAAATATTTATAAAAAAGTGAAATGTATGAATGGCAATTTTCACAGTGAAAAATATCTAGCAAGATTTACTGCAAAATGTGATGATGGGAAGCATTTTTGCGGATGTTTAAGTTTAAAGTTCAATATTTACTAAGATTTTAAGAAGCTCGCTTCTGCAGGACAGGCCCCACGATTGTCAAATGTCCATATTTCAACTGGGTGAGCTGCATTATGGCATCTGCTTCCTGATTGTTGAAGTTGAGTGAAGGATCTAATTTAAATGTAGTTATTGCAAGCTCTGTGTGTAATAACAACATGGACTCTTTTTCAGCACCAAAATCATCTATCAGGAAATTTGGTGATTGTAACCTGCTTTCTTGAGGTCTGTCTGCAAAGTTCTACATCCTGTCTAGACCATGGATGGTTTACTTCAGTGTTCCTGAAGTTCATGTTGAATCTGCATTCAGAAGTGCACAACATTCACAATGGAGTGGCCAGAGTGGAAATGAAATTCAGGGAGCTCAGGATCACCCTTTTATACAGAATATAGATTGTTGACCAACTATTCACCGATTGTGTGTTTGTTCTGGTCAGCGTAGATGACAGAGTGCCAAGATGGCAGAGGGATAACACAAGTGAGGTTTTTACTTGATGTTGGCTGTGTTATTTCTTGCTGTCAACTACTTGATATTGATGGGATAGTCGGTGTGAAAACTTTGCTTTGACATCATGTGCTGTGCTGACTAATTTTCATGTGGAGATTTGACAGATGCTCAAAATCAGAAAGGATCTAGGCAGACAAGATAGAAACTTCCTATTGGCAGAAGGATTGAGAACCAGAGAATGAAAATTTAATATGATTAACAAAAGAGTCAAAGGAAACATGAGAATTCTTTTTTAATGCAGCAAGTGGCTGGGCTCTAGAGTGCACTGCCTGAAAGTATCATGGAGACAGATTCTGTCAGGAATTTCAAGGGAATTGGATGTGCATCTGAGGAGAGGAAAGGGCAATGCGGTGGAACGAGCTAAATTATTCTTGTAGAAAAACAACATGGACCCAGCAGGCTGAATGGCCTCCATTGTTAGGACCATTTCAGGATCCTGGGCAAAATAGTGAAAGCCAATCATTTATTCAAAAAAAAATCTGGTTAACTAATTTAAAATACATTTTTATTAATTATTTTATTAATTATTGCCCCTATGTTTGAAACAAGAGCATAATTTGATGGTATAAGAAAACTTGGACCATGGCTTGTTCCATGGAAAGTCAGGATAGACAATTTCATATTGTCATTTCTGTCAGTGGTGGAATTGTGCTGCTGCAGATGTCATTGTGTCTTTCAGAATGGTAGCACCCAAATAAAGGCATTTCTGACATATATGTAACTGTTCTTTCAGGTATACTGTTCCTCCAGAGCATGGAAAACGACTGGAACGCTTGGCTAAAGGTAAAGAATTGCATTACAATCTATTTGATATTTGTTTTAATTTCTGCCTTGAAATAACTTGATAGGTTAAGGTCAAGAGAGAATTTTCTGTTGAATGTACTCCCTAGTTTTATAATTGGTAGGGTGATTGCTGCAGAGAAGAAATATTGCACAGGTTTTGTTTGATCTCCATTTAAGCTATTATGAAATTTCTGACTAATATGAACATGGAAACAAGATTACATTTTATTCTGTGCTGGTAACTTTGTGAGATCTCTTTGGTGTGTCCTTGAACATTTCTGGAATTGAAAGCAGCCATGACATGAACAATTCTGAGATCCAATTGAGCGTCTTGATCTTTTGGCTCCAGACTTAAGTTGTCTTTCTCGTTATTTACAACACCAGAATCACCTGCATCCCTCTGCCCCACCATTTTTCCTCCAATATAGTCACTTCAGAATCTGTCCAGTTATGAAGTGAAATAAGATTTTCTCTCCAACATAGAATCCTCTATTAATTTATATGATTTCTTAAAAGAAACTTTCTTTACTTTACTTTAGCCCTTTCTTTACTCCTCTGGCCTCCATCCTTCTCGACGGAAGAACCTTCTTGAACCTAGCCAAACAACTTTTTTAGATGTGTAGAATCCTGACATTTGGAACTCTTGTATTCCTGGATGACTTTCTCTGATGACAATTGTAGGAACATATTCTGGAATGGTTCTAGTTTGAGTTGGGTGTTTTCTGCTGGCCTGGAGTCAGATGCACAGCTGCCCACTCCACAGAGACTCTAGTCTCACCACCTAATTTGGGCTCTTGACATAAAAGAGTTTGAGTAACCTGTTTACTGTAACATTCTTCATTGCCACCTTTGATTTAGTTCTATTTATTTGTGTGTTCTCAAATTTGGTTATTTAGGATTAGTTGATTCCTCAAGTCTTTGGAAGACTCTGATGAGTATTTTAATTCAACCATTCCTTATTCTTTAGTTCTACTTTGCTTTAAGTTGGACAAGGGTCCAACTGGTCTGGGTTCACAACAAAAAGTGGCAGGAAATGTTACACAGTGGGGAATGCAAACAAACAAGTCAAACCTTTACTGTGTGAGGAATCTATTTAATTTCAATACTCTTTCCAGATACTTTCAACTCTTGTTCACAGAAGTGTGGTGAAAGTACAATGTGAAAATAATGTGGCTACAAACATTAGTAGGCATTATTTATCTTTCTGCAATTTTATTATTGAGCAATATCACTGGTGATCAAATTCAAATTGACAACACAGTCCCCAAATCACATTTTTGCTTCTTAATACCATTGTGGGAATGTTATCACCAGAGAGTAGGAGCAACTCTTGAAGAAAGCCTAACAATAACACCTTGTGTTATGTAGGACATGTAATAAACATGACATAGTCAACATCTCCCGTATCACAAACAAAATACATCAATTTTCACTCCTTCATCACTTGAAAACGATAGAGAACCGTCAGTATCTCGACTGAACCCACAAACGCTTCATCAGCCATCAAGTAGCAAGCTACTAAAGAAAAAGAATCAACGAAAAATGAGTTGACCTTTTAGTTCATTTTTTTCCACATTTTTAAATATCCAACACTTAAAATATCAAATTGTATTCCACATAAACTTGTATATGAAATTTGCTTTGTGTGTCATTATAGTCATCATTATTTGGAGGTCCAAAGTCTCAAAGACCTGAGTCTTTACATTTTCCTTTATGCTGGAGTTTGAATTCCTTTCCTGGTCTCTCTTTCATCAGCGCATTGGACCTTAAATGTCAGAGTAAATGTATTAAACAGTTTTGTTTTAAATGTGGCCACATGCAGGGGCACAGTATCTGATTTTCTAATAATGTTTAAACACAATTATTTCTTTGCATAAGGAGAAAACAATTATTAGAAGACCCATGTTAAACAATAACATTTTTCTTGCGTGGCAATTTTCCTCAACACGATCTATAGGAGTAGTAGAATTTAAAATGAGTGAAAATCAATTTTCAACCTGTTATTAGAAAATGTTTATTGAAAGTATGTTACTTGTTGGAATGATTTAACATGAACTATTAGAATTGAGTAATAGGGAGTTCAAGATGCATTTGGATGCTAGGTTGGGAAAAACTGGAGTGATAAGTGAGAAATTCAATGAAGCAAATAGCCTTTCCTTTCCTTCTCCTTGATTATTTGTCTTGTTTGATAGATGATTTGTGAGATGAACAGTCTTAAGTCTTACTGAGTTTTTTTTCATAGGCTTTTTCCCAGGAAGTGCTCAAAACTGTGAAGCTTTTCTGCGGCATAAGATGACCTTAATATCCCCCTCTATTCTCAAGAAATATGGAATCCCATTTGATAGGGTATGTACCTAATGCTATTGAGGCATGCACAATCATTGTCCAAGCAATTCTTTGGCTGGCAAGTTTATTTTCATTGATATTATACAGATGGGGGCTAATGTCTGTGCTGCACTCTGTTTCATGCCAGACTTCATTTCAACCAATTTGCTGTTGAATTTCCTGAACAAAAACAACCAGTGAAATAAGATTACAAGTAGTTGCTAATTGTCAACACTGACTATGATAGCCAAAAACCTATCATGCAATAACTCTTCTTGATTTCTTAAGGTGTTTGACATGTTGAATGTGTAGAACAGACAACTGTATTCAAGTGCAACAAAATCTTCAAAAAAATCACATGATTCTATGCAAGGTTTAATAATTTTAGACTAGCTCAAATAAAAGTAAATTATTTTATTTTTATTTTCCTAAATATTGTCGTCTACTCCAGTTATTTGACTGTGAAAGCTAATTGTAAAATAACTTGGTTCCAGAAGTCTTCATCTGAAAGCTCTTTCTCAGCCAATAGCAATTTCTGTATTATTTGAAGAAGGAAATACTTGTTCTTAAAATAATTTAGTTATCTGCTTTTGAACAATGGGCTAATATTGAGGCAGATATATTTATCATATATACTTAGTGCTCTTGTTATCTAGATACTACATTTAAATACCTTGTTTCTTCTAAAAAAAATCTCCATAAGGAACTATTGAGAGAGTTTTCACATTTTAATTCCTTTTAAAGCATTTGTTTTATCGGTGTTTATAGATTACTTACTTTTTTGTCCTTTTGTCACCAATACAGCGGTAAAATATTTGTTGATCTCAGCCCAGAAGTAGAATATATCCAAATACTTCATCTTGCTACTCATACTGACTTCAGTTGCACTTGCACTGTGTTATTGGTCTGAGGATGTTGCTGAAAAATTGACCCATATTTTGGCAATATCTAACTTTTGCTACCCACTCTTATTCAAGATAGGAAGTAACTTGTGCCAGATATTGCTTCTCTCAATGCAAAGTATTTTGAGAGTGGGAGTGTCTGTTTTATCCAAATGATTTGCAAAACATATTAGCCAGACTGCTGCAGCACTGTGGTTGTATTTACACGCAGACGACAGCAGTTCAAGAAGACAGTTCACTCCCACCTTCTCGAGGGCAAGCAGAGATGACCAATAAATGCTGATCTGGCCAGCGACATCCACGTCCTGTAAATGCATTAAAAAAGTAGTATTATTAAATTGCCTATTGATCATCAGCTTTAATTCATTTTGTACTCTGCTTGTCCTGGTTACTCTTCTTATCACAAATTAAGTGTACCTCTTGTCAATGTTAAATCACTCTAAATGTCTATGCTTCAATAATAGGGAAAAAAGATGGGCTAAGATTTTGCTCAGCTGTTAATCCTTGAGCTTACTTTTTTTTTTGTCCTGTTGGTTACTTAATAGTTTAATTTCATTTTTGCTGTCATGTTTGTTGCAGTTTGTCTTTTTATCTGTAATGTATTCATTGTAAGGAGACATTCAGGTTTTAACCATTCTTTTCATTAATTTGTAGGTAACTCAGGAGGCAGGGGAGTTTATGATCACATTCCCCTATGGTTATCATGCTGGTTTTAACCATGGCTTTAACTGTGCAGAATCGACAAACTTTGCCACACTTCGATGGATAGAGTATGGAAAGAATGCCGTTCTGGTATGTATTGTTTTTTGATGGAGGAAGGAACCTGTGGCCAAACCATGGCCTTCATGCAAAATTAAAGATGGTATTTGATTCAAAGAAGTATACAAATTGGCAAGGAAAAACAATAAGCCCCAGGATTGGAAGCAGTTTAAAATTCAGCAAAAGTGGACTAAGGGATTGATTAGGAAGGGAAAAATAGAATGTGAAGCTAGTGGAGAACATAACTGACTGTAAACGTTTCTATAGCTATGTAAAGAGAAAAAGACAAAAAACATTAGCACTACTGCCTCACAGCACCTGGAACCTGGGTTCGATTCCTGACTTGGGTCATTGTGCAGATTCTGCACGTGTGGGTTTACTTCTGATGCTCTAGTTTTCTCCCACAGTCCGAAAGACTTGCATTGGCCATGCTAAATTCGCCCTTTGTATACACAAACAGGTACTGGAGTGTAGCAACTCGGGGATTTTCACAGCAACTTCATTGCTGTGAAGATCTCAATGTGAGCCTACTTGTGACACTAAATTTCAGAAGAACAAATTTAAGTCCCTTACAGACAGAAACAAGGTAATTCATAACAGGGAACAAAGAAATTACTGAGGAACTAAATTCATACTTTGCTCTGTCTTCACAAAAGAAGTAAGGAGTCCTACAACATCAGATTAAAGTCCAACAGGTTTATTCAGTAGCACAAGCCACTACTTTTGGGAGTCTTCATCACTTACCTGATGAAGGAGCAGTGGTCCAAAAGCTAGTGTCTTGTGCTACCGAATTTGGAGTTTAACCTGATATTGTGAGATTTCTTACTGTGTTTATCCCAGTCCATGCTGGCATCTCCACATCATTCTCAGAAGAAGACATGAATAGTGTACCAGAAGCTCTGAGAAACACAAGTTTTAGTGAGGAGCTAAAGGAAATCTGTATTGGAAATGGTTTTGGAGAAATTGATGGAATTGAAATAGATAAATCTCCATGAATTGGTAATCTTCATCCCCATAGTTGTTATGAAAGTGGCCTGGAGATAGTAGATCCATTGGTGATTATTTTTCAAAACTCTTCGGACTCTGGAGTGGCTCCTACTGATTGAAGAGTAGCTAATGTAAGCCTGATATTCAAAAAAAGGAGGTGGAGAGAAAACAGGGAATGATAGACCAGTGAGCCTCACGTCGGTACTGGTGAAGTTGCTCGAATCCATAATGAAGGATTTCATAGCACAGAATTTAGAAACACTGGTATAATCAGACAAAGTCAGCACAGATTTACAAAGTGGAAATCATGTTTGACAAATCTACTGTAATTCTTTGAGAATGTAACTAGGAGAGTTGACCAGAGTGGACCCAATTGATGTGCTTTATTTAGACTTCCCATTGGCAGGCTGTGACTGGTGGGCTACCACAGTGATCTGTGCTAGGACCCTAGCTCTTTATATTATCTATTAATGATTTGGAAGAGGCAACTAAATGTATTCCATCCAAATTTACAAATGATACAAAGTTTAATGGAGGAGTGAGTTGTGCTTCAGCATGATTTGGAAAGGCTGAGTGTGGGAGCATAGCAGACACAGTATAATGTGGAAAAATGAGAGATTATCTGTTTTGGTAACAAAAATAAGGCAGATTATTATTTGAATGAATGTAAATTGAGGGAAGGATATTCGGCAAGACCTTGGTATCCTTGTGCATCCGTTGCTGAAAGTAAGTGTGTGGGCATGGCAAGCAATGAAGAAGGCAAATGGTATATCTGGCCTTCATAATGAGAGGATTTGAATACAGGGATGGTGATGGTTTACTTCAATTGTATAAGATGTTGGTGAGGTCACACCTGGAGTATTGTGTGCAATTTTTGTGTTGTTGTCTGAGGAAGGATGCCCTTGCTAGAGAGGGATTGCAGCGCAGGCTTACTAGACCGATTCCTGAGATGGCAAGACTATCGTAAGAGGAGAGACTAAATCAGATTGGATTATAGTCATTGGAGTCTAGAAGAAGGAGAAGGAACTTGGTAGAAACTTTCAAAATTCTAACAGTGTTAGACATGGTGGCTTCAGGAAGAACATTCCCAATGGTGGGAGGGTCCAGAAGTAGGGTCGTAGTTTGAGGATAAGTGGGTAAACTTTTAGACCTGAATAGAAGGCTAAATGTTGTCAGTTTTCAGTGTATTATGGTAATGATTACAACTTTGTTATACACGGTGTGTATGTGTGCAGGGGTGGGCATTGAATTTGATCATATTGGTGGCAAAGGCTTGAAGGGCCAAATGGCCTACTTGTGCTTCTATTTTCTATGTCTGTTCCTATTTATGATAGTATTTTATTGATCTCTGGAGGTGCCACAGGTTTTATAAATATGTTGATTGATTTGTGAACAGTGCAGAGGTTTTCATGTTGTATTTGATGAGAACAGTTTGACATATTACTAATCCAGTTGTTCATAATGTAGTCATTATATATCTTGCTATTTGTCAGAAATTTTATTTTTCTATACTTTACTTGGCTTTGTTCCCAGTTTGTGTGCATTGCTGCACCATGAATAGAAGGCTAAATGTTGTCAGTTTTCAGTGTATTATGGTAATGATTACAACTTTGTTATTTTTTAATCCAGTGTTCATGCAGGAAGGATATGGTAAAAATTTCGATGGATGTTTTTGTGCGCAAGTTTCAGCCTGAACGTTACAAGTTGTGGAAAGTAGGAAAAGACAACATTTTCATTGATCACACACGAGCCACTCCAGAAGCAACTGAATTTCTTGGCGAAGAGTCTGTAACTGCAAAGAGTTTGAAGGACGAGGAAACTGCTGAAGCTGAAATGGAATCCAATGACAAAGTTGAAAAAGAAGAACACTCCCAGCAGGAAGATGTTGATGAAATTAAAAGGTAGAATTTCTTCTTCTGCTTGTACGTCTTGGGTGCTAAGTTGGTTAAGTCCAGTATTTTGCAGGGAAATACCACTTTGTTAGTGATTGCTCCAATGTGTTTAATATGATGTCTGTTTTCAAAGAGAAACAGTTGCTTGAGACTTTCTTTGCACAGATACAAGTATCTTTTTCAACTAACAATAATCAGTAGTTTGCAATTTTATGCCTGTGGTGCTCAAGTTCAAACCTCTGTTTCCATTTCTTTCATCTGATAAAATTGATTTTTTTTCTTAAATTGTGAAGCTGTAGCAGTGGAATTTGGCTGTAGTAATGTTCTGTTACAACAAAAATTGTAATTTCATAAACTATTTTTCTAATGTTTTATACTACATCTTTAACAAGGGAGTAACTTGGTCAACTTGATTCTGGCAAGCAGTTCCTTAGACCCATGGTTTGAACGTCCATCTTTAATACTCTTTCTGAGCAAGCTGTTTATTTAACTTATAGCAGCGGTCATGGTCATGTGGTACCTTGAGAACAATCTTCTAACAATTGGATATTTTACAGAAATATATGATTAATTTACGAGCCAAGAGGAATTAGTTATTTCCTATAGACATTTGTTGATTCATTTTGCAAACAGACATTAAGCTTACATTCTGTATGCATCAAGAGCAACCTGGTGACGGGATGGACATGTTGAGTCCTCTGCAGAAATAAAGCCTGCTGCAAACTTTGAAATACTTTTGTCACTAAGTCAAAGGGCATTGTAAAAAATGTGCAAGTGTGTACAAAGTAAGAAATTAGACCTTCATTTAGATCTGAGTGCTTGAAGTGTGTCAACATCTTGTGTTTGAAAACTTAATTTCGAGTAACCTCATGTTGCTGTTGGATAGCTGCTAAGCGATACCTCCCCAAGGTTATATATGTTACCTGTCAAAGCAATGCGAGCTCGAACTATGTTTAAATATTATATTGAATTGAACTGACTTCAATAAACCACAATGGGGAAAATCTCAAATTATCTGTCCACTGTATTGATGGAGATGAGGAAATATATATGGCAATAACCATAAATGATTTGTACAGCACTAAGCCATATAGACAACAAGTCTCTGGTGCAGTGCTGTACAGTGGAAGCATCTGTTAATGCGCAAAGACAGTCATCATACTTCAAAAATAGAAACCAGCTGTGGAAAGTAGAGGAGAAAATTGGTGAATGCAACAAATTATTGTTTAGCGAGGAATAGATTTTTGTGTTTGTAGATGTGCTTTAAGGAAGGCAATCTTCTGTTCCTTAGCTGATTTGATCTGCATGTGATTCCAGAGCCACAAAAATGACTTGCAACTGCCCTGTCGTAACTGGGAATGGGCAATAAATGCTGGCCAACAAGCGATGCCCATGTCCCATGAATGAATTTTTTTAAAAAAAAGATAGTAGGAGATCTTTTGGTTCTGTTTGTTCTTTATAATTTGCTAATGATTATCTTTTATTATCCAGCCCAGTAAAGCATCGAATAGGAACAAAAAGACACAAGGTTTGCCTGGAGCTGCCTCAGGAAGTAAGTGATAATACTGCTATCTTGAAGGAAAGTGAAGAGTGTAATCCTGTTCCATTGATTGAGTCTGAAGACCTCAAGGAAGAACTGAAGGAGGATCAGAAGGGCTGCTGTAAAGTGGAAGTTGACAGTGCTCCAGGTAGGATTTGGTAGACACTATTCGAGTTACTGTAATCAACAGTCATAATTTTGTTTTTTATGTTCTGTCCTGAATGCTGTGACTTTTTCTATGGCATGGTTGCAGCCTATTCAATATCTTGCCAGGATGTGAACTGAGAGAGTTAGCTGCAGTTTGTCTACAGGATAAATTGGGTTGAATTTCCTGGACTACTTGCAACCAGGAAGATAGGTAGTTGGGGCTATAAATTAGGATGCCATGCTGTTGGTGAGTAGCCCACCCACCCCTGTCATCATTGCAGGAATGGCTGTCCCCACTTCTGTTAGGCAAGGAAAAGGGAGTCTGTGTCTGTGTTCTCAGGATTTTAAGAAAGGCTCTCCAGATTATTCAGCAAATTAGCAGCAAGTTTTAACGTGAAAGGTTGGTCCTCAACAAGGAGTCTGGTGGTGTTAACCAATGGGCTGCTGGCTGGGATGGGAGAGGGAAGTATTGCCTTTTGTCAGGGATCTGGTCCCAATCAGAGATCTCTCCTCCTTCCCTGTCCAACATAACCCCATTACCACACTCTCACAGAGACCTGTCAGCCTATCCACAGTGAGGCCGCATACATCTACATCTCCACATCCATTACTGAAGACCACCTCCTTGGCTTACGTGCAACACCATGTTGACGTGCAGAGCTGCTGGCCTTCAATGAGCTGGCAGCTCTGTGAGGCAAGGTATCTTAGGGGCAGACAGCAGTTCTGACTCCTACAAGTTGGGGCTATCACAGGCTACGAAAGCCAAGCAAGGGCAGGTTTGCCCCCGGTATTTATATTAGGCTGTGTGGAACTGGGGGGGGGGGTGTGTTCATTTGAAGAGCTGATGCAGATACAATCGATCAAATAGCGGCCTCTTGTGCCATACAGATTCCGTGATATCTCTATAGCGTCAATAATTTCAATAAGAAGTCTCGGAACACCAGGTTAAAGCCCAGGGCGCAGCATTCCAAAAGCTCATGCTACCAAATAAACCTGTTAGACTTTAACCTGGTGTTGCGAAACTTCTTAGTGTGTCTACTCCAGTCCAATGCCAGCAACTCCACGTAAATAATAATTTCTGAAGACCTATTACTGTTGTGATGAGTGTTTCGCATCTGAATGTCACACTGCATGGGAGTAGGACATGTCAATTAACTTACTCAAACTGAATTCCCAGAGTGCCATTTAGCTTTTGCAGTTGCTACGTGGATTTTGCGCCAGGTTGGGAAACTCAACTGAAAGGGAGTGCACTCCTTGCAGGCAAGAGCCCTCCCCCAGCTAGTCGAGTAGGTCTTCAGCTCTATATCTTCCCACAAGTTTTGATTGCACCAAGCCTTAGTGGCTCTTCATAAAAGCAAGTTACTGCAAATGCTGGAAAATCTCAGCTGAAACCAAAAGAGAAAATGCTGGAAAATCTCAGCAGGTCTGGCAGCATCTATAAGAAGGGAAAAGAGCTGATGTTTCGAGTCCAGATGACCTTTATCAAAGAAATTTTAGAAAAGTGGAAGCAAAGGGAAAAGTTAAGGGAAGAAGGAAAGAGTGGTGTGGGTGGGTGGGTGTAGGGGGGTGAGCGGGGATGAATAGGTTAGTTTGGGGGGGGAGAAAAATGAAGAAAGACAATAAAAAAAAAGGGTAGAGAACAGTAAAAAATTATATAAGAACGTAAGAAATAGGAGCAGGAGTAGGCCATCTAGTCCTTCGAGCCTGCCCCGCCATTCAACAAGATCTGGCTGATCTGAAAATGGATCAGTTCCACTTTCTCCCCATAACCCTTAATTCCCTTGTCAATCAGAAACCTATTTACCCATGATTTAAATATATTCAGCGAGGTAGCCTCCACCACTTCAACGGGCAGAGAATTCCAGAGACTCACCACCCTTTGAGTGAAGAAGTTCCTCCTCAACTCTGATCTAAACTGCTCCCCCCTTATTTTGAGGCTGCACCCTCTAGTTCTGCTATCCTTTGTAAGCGGGAAGAATCTCTCTACCTCTACCCTATCCATCCCCTTTGTTATTTTATATGTCTCTGTAAGATCCCCTCTAGGCCTTCTAAACTCCAATGAGTACAGACCTAATCTATTCAATCCCTCCTCATAGGCTAACCCCCTCATTCCAAGCCTAGTGAATCTTCTCTGCACTCCCTCCAAGGCCAATATATCCTTCCGCAAATGCGACAACCAAAACTGCACACAGTACTCCAGTTGCAGCCTCACCAACAACCTATATAGTTGCAGCAAGGCCTCCCTGCTTTTATATTCTATCCCCCTTGCTATAAAGGCCAGTGTTCCATTCGCCTTCTTAATCACCTGCTGCACTTGCAGACTGGGTTTTTGCGATTCATGCACAAGGACCCTCAGGTCCCTCTGCACCGTAGCATGCTGCAGCTTCTCGCCTTTTAAATAATAATCCCTCCTACTATTATTTCTACCAAAGTGGGTAACCTCACATTTGTTAACATTATACTCTATCTGCTAGGTCCTTGCCCACTCACTTAGCCTATCCAGATCTCTCTGCAGACTTTCTACACGTTTCACGCAATTTGCTTTTCCACTCATCTTCGTGTCATCAGCAAATTTCGTTACTTTACATTTAACCCCCTTCTCCAGATCATCAATGTGAATGGTAAATAGTTGAGGTCTTGGCACTAATCCTGCGGCACTCCACTAGTCACCAACTGCGAACCAAAATAGCACCCATTGATTCCAGCTCTCTGCTTCCTATCAATAAAATATAAAATAGAAAAATAAAAATATCTATAAAATAGAATAAAAACAAAGAAGGCCGAGGTGGGGTAAGCAAATCATTTATCCCTCTTCGCTTCCCCTTTCCTAAATTTTACATTTGTCCCATTCCCCCCACATCCCAACATCTTCATCTGTCTCAGCTTTTCTGCCATTAGGCCATTCACACCTTTTATTCTCTCTGTGGACAGCCATTACCAGTCTTTTCCCCTAGTTTCTGTGGTTATGAGTCTTTTGTTCCCTTACCCTGCAGCATAAATATCTCCCACTTCCTATGCCTATTAGCTTTAACAAAAGATCATCTGGGCTCTTTCCTCTTACAGATGCTGCCAGACCTGCTGAGATTTTCCAGCAATTTCCCTTTTGGCCTCAATGACTCTTCCGTGCCAGAGCAAAATTCCCTTTCCTATTCCCAGCTCCAATTAATAAAGATCTGGCTTTCTTGCCTTGTCAATTTGGTCCAATTTGTGAAATGGAAAAAAAATGCAATTGGACCTGTGCATCCTCTGTCTTTCTGGACTGCTTGTATCTTCTCATAAATTTGGGAGCTTTTGTTTCAGTCCCACAACCTGGTAGACATAATGACAGATGGTGTGAAGCCCGTGCATATTTTTCAAATAACAATCTAATACAATTAAGAGTGTGAGAGATTCTGCTGAACGTTTGCTATTGTTGTTGAAATTGAGTGCACAGAGATTCTATTTGAGTATATTTGTTATGAACCACAAGATTGTCTAGTGAAATAGCAATTTGTTTTCTGCTTATAATACATTTTTTTCTTCTTGCAGAACCTGGTCCAGCACAAGTGGAACCAAACGGTGAAAATAGTCCATCAGAGGAGAAGCTTACCTTGAAGCGAACTATGTCTAGTGCAGTGGACACTCCTGTAACTGTGTTAAACTTCTCTGTGGCCAGTCCTTCCCAAAATACTCGCACCCCATTTGTGAAATCGTATGAATCCAGCTCATCTGATTCAGAGACTACAAGTACTCAAAGTTCAAGTCAAGAGAGTGCTGCAGAGGACTCTGATTATAGTCCAGATTGGAATGAAACAGTTAAAACAAATGTTGGAACTAGTCTCAATGAACAAGATCTTGCAGAGGTATTTATACATTGCTTGGAGATGTTTCTCTTTATCTCTCCTTGAACAGTCTCTTTACCTTATAAAGCAAGATACATTAGTCAAATTGATGTAACATTGAGTATGGTAGAGAAAATAGTCTCAAAATTGCATTAAGTAAACAGGGTAAAATAACTCAAATCCTATAAACTACTGATCCACGGGTTGAAGAAGTCTTCTGAAAATCAAGTTTGTATGATCACTTTGCTTCCCTTTTGTGAATACTTGCTTCAGCTGTCACAAATGCATTATTCACAGCATTTTCATTAGAGGATGTTTGGATGAAGGATTTTTGCACATTGTATACTCCTGTGCCCAAGAGAATGCCTAGAATCACCTTGAATTTTACAGGGGGCATTTCAACCAAAAATTACTGTGGCGGTCTCTTCAAAAAGCTATATACAATCCCTTGATAAGAGCTGCATCCTCGATTCGAGGGTGACATAGCAGAAACCTGTGACCTGGATTCTATGGGTGATTTTGTGACTGAACAGGTTGATTCCTGACCCACAGCCCTTTGGCTACATGGGGCAGGACATCCCATGAGGTGGTGTGTTCCAAATGCAGGATTTGCTTCCTTTCCGTGCCTTCTCTGCTGCCTGTCTACCTCCTCATAGGATAGTTGGACTTCAAGCATGGTGCAGTTTGATAGACGAGTTGGTGCTATGTTGACTGATTTATCGAAAGCTCTACCCCATCATAGATGCCTACGCTGACAAGTTCAAGAGGAGCTTCAGAGTGTTTTTGTAGCATTTTCTTTGCCTTCCCCTGGAACACTGGCCGTTTGGGACCTAGTGCGGGAGTTGCTTTTTGGCCACATGGACATGGGCTGGAATTCTTCCAGAAAATTCTAAGTGTTGAATTTGTGTGAAAACTGGAGTAATTCTTGCTATTTTTTTCATTGGGATTCAGAGCAGAATCTTCCACGTTGTGCACTGTAGAGGCCATCATTAAAACCTAACAAAGAGGGCCTATTCCTGCTGGAGAGGTTGAAATCAGTGTGCTGAGCAGGCCATGCACATCTCCCAGTCTATCAGCGCAGAGGCCTCACACTGACAGCCTTGCTGGCCAGCTCAATTGCTGGAGCCCCGACCCCCAATAGTTCCCTCCTTCCCCCATCGATTCTTATGCAGAATGGCAGCGGGATCCCCATGCCCCCTGGGCATTCACACCTAACCGCTTGGGTGCTATTCTCCAGAGGCCACCCCACACCCTTGACTCTCTCAGAACCCTAATTTCCCCTGCTTTACTCCAGCAGGATTGGGCCTCTAGCTCCCTGAAAGTGAGGAGCTATTCTAAACTGTGCTGAAGTGAAACACTAGGACAGCGCCAGTAATCTTGTGCTGGGAGAGGCACTCAGGGCCGGATGCCTATCGTGGATTGCACTAATCTGGCTGCACTGATACCTCCCACTGTGCTAGCAAGTTAGTGTAGCAAAATGGAAGAATCACCCATATGGTGTCTGATCCATCAGAATTAATAGTTATCTTGAAGGTAGTGAGAATTATCACGTTCCTGAAGAGAATGAGTGTAAGACCTCTGGAATTGGCTCAAGTTGTAGAAAAGCTAGCAAGCTGATTGCAACACCAGAAATGGCGAGCAGAGATTAAAAGTAGCTGCTGTATCTGATAAAAGTTAGAAATAATGTTCCAGAAGAAATGTGATTGGCAAATTAACTTCTAATATAGTTGGGGTGTGAGGTAATACATTGTGTAGCAAGAATAAAAAGGCTGCGTGCTCCTTCAGAAAATGTGCCCTAATGGGGCAAGAGGATCTCTGGGTTCAAATAAATCTCAAAACATACCGATATGGGTTAATGAAGCTGTTTAAAGATAAAAGCAACCAAAGTTGGGTTTATTTTATGTTAATGTAAAATTTAAAAGCAGAGAAGTTATCCTAACCATGTATAGAGCCTTGGTTAGACCACACAAACTCCATGAACATTTCTCATAGTGCTATAACATTTAATGGAAAGCTAAATAAACATACAAGAAAAATAGGATATCTAGAGGAAATGGGTATAAGGAGACTTGACAGGGACATGAGCATGACCCTGAGCTTCCACTCACTTATTACTTCAATTCTCTGTCCCTCTTCCACTCTAATCTTCCTGCCCTTAGCCATTTGCACTGTTCCAGTGCAGCTCAACTTAAGCTCAAAGAACAATACATTCTGATTTAGTTCAACAAGTTCAGATCATAACCACCGTCTCCATTGTTTTTCTTGATGTTGGACGGTTGATGAACCTGTTTGCTTGTTTGCACCTCCAGATGTGTTTTTTATCTTTGTGTCCCAATCATCTTTTGCCTTAAACTATCAATACCTTCATCAGTGGCATCCTCTCACAGATATTCCCTTTTGTTTTGCACCCTTTACTCTCGTTTGCTTAAAACCTCTTGCATTTCCATTTCTGATAAAAGATCATTGATGTGAAACTTGACAACCATAACTCTGCTTTACACTCTGTTTTCAGCATTTACAACATAAATTATAACCAGTTTCCCTCCACCCTCATGTCTGTCTCTATTGAAGCGTATTTTGTATGTGAAATATTACACTTGATCAATTGGGCTCATCAGTAACTTTTAGCTGCAGAGTTTAAAGTATTTCTGCTAACAGAAGATTTGCAAAAAGGACAGCTGTCATCCATGCTTAAATGCAGCTTGTGTCCCTCCAGAGGGAGTCCAGATTTATTGTTTTATTCTTCCACAGATGGCTGAGCAATATATGAAAGAGATGAAATCTAAGAAGAAAGCCAAGAGTCGGCGCCAGCCTCTGAGTAAACCGCCACGACACCATCCACTCTCTGTGGTAAAGGACTGCATTAGTGATGAAGGTGTGTAGCTACACTCAGATTTAACTTGCAACCATATTTGAGAGGCTTTACTATTGAAATCTTTGTTAGGGACTGAATTTTATTACATTAGACTAATTCATGTCTGAGGTCAATGACGTAGCAAAGCTTGTCTTTAATCTCGTGTAGGTAACAAATGTGTTCTCTTATAATAGTTGTCCTCGATATCATGGGTAAAATGTATGCTGTAGAAAAACCAAATTTGTGGAAAAGCATGCCTTGTTTTGCTAGCTTTGTCACATCCATTGATTTTTATTCTGCAATTGAAACCTTTTCTCTTCATGGCTAGCTCTTGGTTAAAGACTTGAGTCACTTCATGTTGCCAAATTAGCATGTGCAATAGAATCAGAAAATGTGATGAGGAAAAGCCTGAGGCTGAAAGGAGACAATAGGAATATCAAATTTAATTGCAATTTAAGATATTTTTAATGATCTGGGCAAATGCTGATAATCTGTGGTTGCCCTGAGTTTGAGTGAGGGCCACAAGATATTTGTTGACCATCGTCCACCTGTAGGGTTATCACACTCTACTGATTTCTATCTGTGTATTTTTTTCCTACCGGCATGACTGAAGTGATATTTCTGTGAAGCAAGGGCAAGTGAAGTGATTGTACACAACATTGAGAGGCTGTATGCAAAGTGTAAATATTTGTTTTGTTTTTGCCATTTGAGTTTTATAGTTCTACAAATATATAAATGATTAAGCACTTTCTATAATTTGATACAAAATATTTGGTGTTTGTTAAATATACTTAATTATATTCATGAGTCCTGATTAGTGAATAAGCCCTGATTTCAATCTTGCATGTGGCCCACTCACTGGATGCAATGGCCCAGTTCTATCAGCAAACTCTGCAATATAATAATGTGAAGGGTTGTGAAGAAAATTATGTTGCATTTGGAGAGGTGGTGGTATAGTGGTATTGTCACTGGACTAATAATCCAGAGACCCATGGTAATGCTTTGGGGTCACGGGTTCAAATCCTGCTGTGGCAAATGGTGAAATTTAAATTTAATAAAAATCTGGAATTAAAAGTCTTAACAAAATCATTGTTGTCGTAAAAACCCATCTGGTTCACTAATGTCCTTGAGGGAAGAAAATCTGCTATCCTTACCTGATCTGGCCTACATGTGACTCCAGATACATAACAATATGGTTTACTCTTAAATGCTTTCAGGGATGGGCAATAAACGCTGGCCCAGCCAGCGAAGCCCAGGTCCTGTTAATTCCAAAAAAACATTAAAAAGGGAAATCGGGATTGCTAAAAGTAGCAAGTACATTCTGAAGACATGATATTAAGACCATCAGAAGTCACTAGAAAGGATAGCTGATCATACGATGTACGTTCATTTGATGTTTCATATGTAATGGACTTGATTCTTATTAAAACTGATATTTTTATAACAGAAATGCCAGACTTGTTGACAGTAGAAGATGACCCAATGGAATCGGAACCATGGGCAAAACCACTTGCTCATCTGTGGCAAAATAGGCCCCAGAACTTCCTTGCAGAACGGGAATACAACTGCATAATGGCACAGCAGATGCCTTACTGCTCAATTTGTGCACTCTTCCAGTCGTACCAGGTTGGGATTACTTTTATTTTTGTTTTCTTCCAGTTTTTAAACTTGGACAAAAGTTTTCTTTTACAAGTTACTTTGCTACTCAATACTTAGGATGCTGGAAGATCTTAAATTGTGTCGCTTAGAAAAATCAAAACATTTGTGTCAGATTTGCAGTGATTATCATTGTTGCCTCACAAGGCCGGGGACCCGAGTTCAACTCCAGTGCACTCCCCATGTCTGCATGGGTTTCCTCCAGGTGCTCCAGGATCCCCCCTCAGTCCAAAGATGCATAAACCAGGTGACTTGGCCATTGTAAAACAGCGCCTTAGTGCCCCAAAATGTGTCAGTTATATGGATTAGCCATGGTAAATGTGTGAGGTTACGAGGAAAGGGTTTAGGTAATATACTCTTGACAGAGAGTCACTGCATACTGTATGGGCCCAAATGGCTGCCTTCTGTACTGTAATGATTATATTATTTACACATTCTTGTGAACTGATTATGGATTGCAAAAAATGAAGCATCATTTTTACTCTGAATTAATTTAAGATATTTGAATGCTGTCATTGCAATACACTTCGTAAACTGAGATCACTGTACCTCTACATAATTCCTGAATTATAGAATACGATTGATTTTCACTTGTCACTGTTGAAATTCCAAGTACAGTAATACTGCATACTGTGGGATGTTATGAATACCAAATACTCTGAAGTGAGTTTTTTTTAGAAGGTGTTTCTTATTGTATCACCCATGCACGATTGATTTGGTAGTTTTTAGGACGTTTGTGGAATTATTTTCCCCCTAATGGCAGTATATCAAGTGCTTCAGGCTACTAGTTAATATTTCCATAAATGGTAGAGAAGTTTCCTTTTTATGCTTCATTATTTATCACTTGCAGATGAAGTTAAATTTTCATAGTTTTTGGAAGCCCGTTTTTTAAGTTTCTGCTTTTTTTGCCAGCATCGTCTTAAACTGTGACAAAACTCAATAGCACCAACAAACGCTACCTTCCTGGGTGCAAATATGAAGGGGTTGATATGTTACAAGGGGTTTTTTTGGGTTAGATTACAAATTTATCTGTCCCCTTGGGTTAATTTCAAGAAATCTGTAGGACTTCTCAGTGAAAAGCAGAGATTTCTCCCAATACATTACCTTTCATACAACATCCTTCAGAAATATTATTAATTGTTCAAGCATTATAAAGATCATAAGGGATCTTTGCATGTCCTTTCCCTTACGGGGAAGAGTGTTGGTGACTGGGAGATTTTCACTTTAAACTTAAAAAGTTGATTTGAGTAAATCTTTAAATACAAATTTTATCTACTTGCTCTCTCGTGACCATTCCAATCATTCTGCAGCTTCAGATATTTCACACTCTGAACTCTCATCCTCCTTTCTCTGGATGTAGATCAAAGGGATCTAGTATTCTGGTGGGATGGGTCCTATGAACAATTGTTCTCATCGTTAAAACATACCAAAGGGCACATTTCCATTTTAAGGAGTCTTTCATGGAGGATACCCCAAGTAGATAAACTTCGAACTGTATATTGAGAGACAGGCACTCTGTTTAAGCTTTGTTAAAGCTGTACTATGCACATACCCAGGAAGTGACTTTCTAAAATGTTTCAATTGAGACTCAGTGACTCTTGAGATACATACGCTTATTTTGATCATTTATGGAACAGCGGGAGAAGAAAACCAAATCTGAAGTCCACACAGTCATTACTTTCTGATGAACTTGGCTGTTCCACCCTGTGGTTGCAATTAGATAGCCTTTCCTATAGCTGTTGAAAAGATTGTGTTACTGCTAATGTTTATTTGCTCCTTTTATTTGTAAAAGGCAGTGTTGCCACCAGTTTCATAACAAGAGCTCTAACCTAAGCTTCTATGAATGCATAATTTTCTTAATAGAGCATTCCTAGTTTAACTGAAAATTAGAAACTTGGTACGGAAAGGTTCTCGTCAGTGGCTGTATCCTGTCAACATTTGACTCAGCTTAATATTATCAATTACGTCAGATCATTTATATGTTTCTCCCCTTACTGACATCTTCCCACTTTTATTTTGATAGGTAGATTGTCAGGAGACTCAGGGTGCCGGAGTCAAAAGCCAACCGTTGGACGCAGGCAAACCCAGAAATCAAATGAAAACCAAACCATTGGTCCCAGAGATGTGCTTCACGTCTGGAAGTGACCACGTAGACCTAACTCTCCCCACCTCTTATGTTGACGATGATGGAACAAGCATCCTTGTGACATGTGCAAAGTGCTGTGTATGTGTTCACGCAAGTAAGTGTAATGGGATCTTGTGGTAGAAGGAGGAAGGAGCTTGGAGGGAGGAATTGAGGAGCAGGTGGGCCCTCCCTAGTTTACCAGCCAATATTTATACCCCAATCAACATCACTGAAAAACATGTCAGATTTTCTCATTGTCTGTAATATAGGAGGCAGTGCAACCAATTTACACAACCAGGTTCCAAATGCAGAAATGAACTTTTCAAAGTATAGCACTGTTAACCTGTTAAGCATTCTAAGGAGCTGTAACACCACCAGAGACTGAGCTGGCAACTACAGATCATCTGCAGTCATGCCACATCTAGCTATGAATGGTGGGGAGTAGTTAAGCAACTCACTGGAGGAGGAGGAGGAGCTGCCACAAATATCCCCCTTCTCAATCATGGAGGAGTGCAGCACATCAATATAAAAGACAAAGCTCAAGTACTCACATCAGCAGCCAGAAATGCCAAGTGGATGATACATTTTGAACAGATCCCCAGCAGCACAGATATCTGTCTTCAACCAATTCAATTCACTCCTCATGATGTCAAGAAATGACAGTTCTTCGGGGTAGTGTCCTCGGCCCTTCAGCTTCAGTTGCTTCATCAATAACCTTCCTTCCATCATCAGAGCGGAAGTCGGGATGTGCATTGTAGTTGCTGCTGGTAATGCTGTTGAGTCCCTCGGGGACTATAGGCTTGATCCCCTGGGGCAACTCGCTCTGTATTTCCAAGGGACTGTCTACCAGTACACCTGTGTCTGGGAGCATCAAGTTTGTGCAGAAGTCTTACAATCATAAGCTCCATCCTGTAGACCTTTTGCAACTTGAAACAACTGTAGAAAGCACCAAATGTGTAAAATCAAAGAAACAGCTGCTGATCTTTAGAAGTTGACCCTTTTTTAAATAGCTTTGGTGGGGTGTCCTTCCTATTGAATGTTGACAGGTTTACAAAATTACGAAAAGACTTTCATTGGAGAATTGAACTGCAAATTGGCACTGCTGGCATCAGATCAGCATTACATACTAAACATTATTGCCCTCACCAATACAACAACTGGCATATGCACTTCAAAAGGGTATGCTCAGAAAAGTATGCGTTTTGTAGTTCTTAAGGGCACTTGCATCCAAAAATGAGGAAATTACCCTGATTTTTTTTTTGCCCATGGTTTATCCCATTTCTACTTAATATTCCCCTCGAGACAATCTGGGGAGGTGATAAACACAGGCAGTAAGTGGTTAACTTTAGCAGCAGAAGTCATTTCCTGAATTTGCATGTTAGAATAAATAGAAAGGTGACCTCCCTTAAAGCGAGCAATTGGCATATCTGAAAGAGAGAATGGATTTTAAAAGAAATGTATGCACTGTGGATTGGTCAAGATTGTGGTATGCTTAAGTGAAATAAGTTGCATTTATGTAACGTTGTTCATGATCTCAAGCCATCTCCAAGTCCTTCACAATCAAACATTTTTCTGTTGTGAAGCATTGTCCCTGTTGTAATGTTAACCCATTTGTGCACAGAAAGCTCCAGTGTGGTTAATGTAATATGAGCAATGAATCTATATAAGGTGTTGATTGAGGTTTATCTTGGCCATATCACTAGGAAAACTCTCCTGTTTTTCAGATTGTGTTATGGGATATTTGGCATCCTGAGGGGGCTGACAGGCTTTAACTTAATATTTCAATGGAATATTAAGTTCTGACAGTGCAATTATACCTTTGCCGTCAGCCTATGTAAGTCTCGGGCAATAGTGCTACCTCTGAACTCGGCTCCTCCTGAAATGTTTGTTAACAAGGACAAATCATAAAATAAATCCATTGAAAAGTAAATTGCCATGACATGTTTAGTGCCAAGTTAAAATGTTAATGTTGAACATTCCTCCCATTCCTGTTTCTTTTTGGGATGGCTTTTAAAAATGTGCAATTAAACAGTTACTTTTTTAAAAAAAAGACTATTACTTTAAAAAGCTGCATGACTTAAAATGTGATAGACTAAAATTCAAAATTTGATATGCACTTTCAATAGGTTGTTATGGAGTGGCTCCTGAGAAAGCAACTGATGATTGGATCTGTGCAAGGTGTGCAGCTAATGCTTTAGCAGAAGTAAGTATTTTCGTCTTTGGCCTAATAGTTGTAATGCAAGATATCATTTTATCCTGTTGATCTGACGTTTATCATGAAATGATCTGCATTTCACTTTTTTTAAAAAAAAGCTTGCACAGCACTCAAATCTGATCCATATTCTTGCATAGGAAGTAAAGGGAAATACTTAGCCATTATTTTAAGTTATGAATTCTGAACTGTAAAATCTTTTCGCAGTCAATTCATTGGATTCTGGGACGTGGTATCTGTAAATCAACTCCAAGCTACATCTAATTGTTTTGGTGGCTGAATCATAGATCCAGTTTTGTTTGGGTCTCTGATCCTGTTATCAGGATAAGGAGCCTTGATTTAAGAGTGAAAATGGCAGACACATGTTGGTACACATACATGTTCAGACATTAGACCTGGATTGAGTAAGCACTGGTAGTTAATGGTTGAATTTTTGATTGCGAGTTCAAATTCTGTTCCTGGCATTTGACATTATACACCCAATCTGGCCTCGTTCTTTGAAAAAGCACTTCGTAAAGTGCTACATAATAGGTTGTTCCTTAAAACTTAAGAGTTGAGGTAATAAAGATATATGGATTGAGGATTGGTTAATGGACAGAAATCAGAAGGGATAAATGGGTTGTTTTTGGGTTATATACTGTGAGATATAAACCAAGAATCTGTGATTGGAATGTTATTACATTCCATATATCAATGTCTGAGAGATGAGGGAGCTTTGTATTTGTATCCAAGTATGCTTGTGATGCAAAGCTTATTGGGAAACATAAGATTTGAGATTGTCACAGAACCTGCAAAAAGGTATAGATTAACCAAATGGAATGTAATATGGAGGAATTCAAAGTTATTGGCTCAGATAGAAAAAAATTAAAAATCAGAATATTTATTAAAAGGAGAAACTAGTACTGGGTGCCTTTTTATGAGTTGCATGCAGGTATAGTAAGCATTCATGTTTTAAACTGCAATCACTTTGCAATTGAGTGAACAAGTGTTATCATAATTATGTAGGACCTTCTGTCCATTAACCAATCCTCAATCCACTTAACTTTATTACCCCCGACCCTTTAAATTTTGAGGATAACATACCAAGAATCCTGTGTATAATTTGTGCTTCCTTTTGGCTTCTTTTTACTTTGTGTGTAACAGAAGTTCGGTAGACTGATTTCTATTAAGAGATTCTCCATGAGTGATTGAGTAGATATACCTAGGGTTAAGAAGAATGAGGGGAAATCTCTTTTGAAGTAACAATATTTTTAAGAGGCATGATGGCAAAGATTTTCCATGGCTGAGGTGTCTTAAACTTTGAATTAGAATAGGGGTTAACCACTCAGATCTGACATGAAGCGTTTCTTTGCCCAGAGGGCTGTGAAGCTTTGAAATTCTAGTGGTCTGTCAAAGCTAAGTCATATTCAGGATAGAGATTTAGATACTAAGGAATTGTGGTAGGTGGGAATGGAGCAGGAAAGTGGTGTTTTTTTTAAATTTTTATTGAATGACAGAGTGCACTTGAAGAGTTGAATAGCCTACTTCTTGTTTCTTATGTTAAAACAAAATTAGAAGTAGCACTGGACAATTATGGAGTTTTTTTTTTGAAAACTTTTAAACATACTTGTATGGGTTTACATTTCCATCATTCTTACAGTACATGAATTTGAAATTTGATCTTCAATCTATTTGATTGTGATCTAATCCAAATGTTTTAAAAATTGCCTGACAAGTTGCGGTATCAGCCTGATTATATTTTTTATTTTTAAAGTTTTTATTTTATTGCTATCACAAAGAATCTTACATTAACATTACAATTAAGTTACTGTGAAAATCCCCTAGTCGCCACATTCAGGCACCAGTTCAGATACACTGAGGAAGAATTTAGAATGGCCAATGCACCTAACCCGCACATCTTCCGGACTGTAGGGGGAAACCAGAGCATCCTGAGGAAAACCATGCTGACATGGGGAAAACGCACAGACTCCATGCAGATTGGACCTAAGATGGGAATTAAACCCGGGTCCCTGGCGCTGAGGCAGCAGTACTAACCACCTGTTCCCATGCCACGGTGCCTGCTTGACTTTCGTATGCTGTGATTTACATGCAGTACACAAAACTGTTGTCTATGGAACTTAAAACAAAATATTGCAGATGCTGGAAATCTAAAATTAAAATGCTAGGAATAAAAACTTGGGCAGCATCAATGAAGAGAGGAAATCAAGCATTATATTTCAAATTGATGACAGAATTGTTCTTGTCTAATTTTGACTTGTATCTGTACAGGATTGTTGTCTATGTACCCTTCGGGGAGGAGCACTTCAGAAAACCACCGACAACAGGTCAGACTAACCAATAGACCATACACTTTTTTTATGCTAGATCGTAATGTTATGGCTGCAATTAATTGTTGTTGAGCAATTTCAGTTGGAGAAAAAGTTTCACTTGTTTTTATTAAGTTAGCAAAGTAACACTTAATTTTAAATGGAAGGGCTAATGATGTTGGGTGATCTGCTAGAGGCAACCTTTCACTCTCAACTTCGTTTTTTCTTCGCTGCTTTGACTTCAAGTTTACTGGATCTGCCCAGCATTTTGAAGTAGTTTCTTTGTCAGCTGTGCAATAGGTGCCATCATGTAGGAGTGATGCCAGTTCCCTTATTTCTTGGGAACTGACTCCACAATCCATGGGGAACTTGCTGCTGTGCTGTTCTAGTTTGTAGGGCTTGTACCACCTGCCCCCCCTCATTGCTGTTTTGACAATAGCATATTGTTGTGAACTATTGAGTGTGCTATGAAACTTTTTATTTAGGGTATAGTACATAATTGCATGCTAACTATGTGCCCTCAGCAATTTTGACTTGATATGTTTTATTAATTCGGATATAGAAATGTTTTTATATTAAAGTACCTTCCTTGCTCAATATTTTGCAATCATCTAGTTCAGAAGAAACCTTTTTGGGCCATCATACCTAGGCTGGCTCTTGAAATGTAATCAAACTAGTCCCACGTTCCCTGTTTCTTCCCCATAGCTGTGCATTTTTACCCCTTTAAAGCATATATTCAGTTCCCATTAGAAAACTTCTGTTGAAGAATACGTAGTAACAAAGTTGAGTCCTTCTGGTCATTTTGCCAATATCCTTAAATCTTTGTTCTGTGGTTTTTGACCCTCCTACTGGCGGAAGCAAAGAACAAAACAGCACGGGAAACAGGCCCTTCGGTCCAACGGGCCCGTGCCGCCACCCCAATGTTCCCACCTCTACCCGCGATCCCTGTCCATGTCCATAGATCTATGGATTAAAAACCAAATTTGAGACAATTTAGGGAGAAATTGTTTTGCCAATTAGCCTAAGAGCACATCTTTGGAATGTGGGAGGAAACCGGAGCGCCCGGAGGAAACCCACGCAAGCATGGGGAGAATGCGCAAACTCCCACAGACACAGGCCCAAATCCATGTATTTGCACAGCACAGCGATAGTCACTGAGCTGTCGTGTTGCCCATCAAATGGTCCAGGTCAAGCGTACACTAATGACGTGAAGCACTAGGATACTCTCGAAAAAGATCCAACAGCAGCCCTCTCACGACCCATCACGTGTATGCCCCTCGTTAAACAACAAGGTGGACCAAAGCACCTGTAGGATAAAAACAAGTACATCAATATCATCATCTATTTACACACTTCCCAGGGACTCCCGAGGCTCATGATCCCTATTTTAAATCAGTTTTCTATACCCCTCCATTCCCATTCTGTTCATGTGCCCATCTAAGTATCTCTTAAATAACTCCAGAGTACCTGCCTCCACCACTTTACTTGGCAGCGCATTCCATACCCCACCACCCTCTGTGTGAAAAAACTCCCTCCAGCATCCAAATTATACCTTACCCCCCTCACCCTAAGCCCGTGACCCCTCGTGCTATTTGAGTCCATCCTAGGAAAAAGGTTAACCCTTTTTTACTCTATCTATCCCCTTCATAATCTTGTACACCTCTATTAGATCTCCTCTAAGTCTACATCTTTCTAAGGAAAACAGTCCCAATTTGCCTATTCTCTCCTTGTAACTCAGACCTTCCATACCAGGCAGCATCCTGGTAAACCTCCTCTGCGCTCTCTCCAGAGTCTTCCGGTAGTAAGGCGACCAGAACTGGACGCAGTATTTCAAATGAGGTCTAACCAACATTTTATACAACTGCAACATTAAAGGCCAGCTCTTGTACTCTATACCCCTTCCTGTAAAGGCTAGCATACATACTATATGCTTTCTTCACAACCTTCTCCACTTGCTCTGCCACCTTCAGAGACTTGTTCACCTGCACCCTCAGGTCCCACTGCAGTTTCTTACTTTCATTAAAGCTCATTATAATATTGAATATCTCCATTTAATTTCCCCTGAACCTGTTTGTATGTGTGGGGGTTCTGGTTTCAATTCCAGTGGTGCCAGTATTGTGCTTAAAAATGGGTTACGACATGAATAGTAAATAAGTTTGCAGAACTCTGTTGACTCTGCCTTCCAAATGAACTTGGAGTAGAAGGACTTTTTGAATTTAGCTTTAGCTGAATTTGTTGGCAGTTGATTTGAAAGGCTAGCGAGGAAATATTCTCTTTCGGCTTTGATAGAAGAAAATGGAGTATTGGTTAAGAAAGCAAGTGTAGAGAAATAAAGTCCAGCTAGTTAAGAAAACTAAAGAAATGAAGTTTCTAACAAGCCTGAGTGTAACAGTACTAGGACAGAAAACTGTGCTGTAAAGATGGACAGCTGAGTAGAAGGCCAAGTTAAAGAAACAACTGCAGTAATCAGAGTTAAAGTGGGAAAGCAGACTTCAGAGGTAAATCAGAAGTTAAAGTTGCACACTTTTGAGCTGGGGTTCTGTTCTGGGATCTTTATAACATTAATTATGATCATAACATAACAAGAACAATTGCAGTTTCTCTAGGCACTTCCTCATCCCTAGTTTCATTCAAGTAAATTTCCTTTACACTCTATCCAAGGCCTTGACGTTCTCCTTGAAACATGGTAATTGAGTTGTATGTAATACTCTAGCTGAAGCCTAACCAGTGTTTTTATTTTTAGAGAATAGCCTAATTTCTTTGCCATATTCAATTTCTGTGCCATGTTTAATTTCTGGTCAAATCATCACACTGATTTGGGTGATTAGTAGCCACTTGTATATTAATGGTCATGCCAATCTCTTCACTACAATCATGAGCTGTGTGGTTCATTGATCTTGTAATTTCAGCTGTGTGTGTTCATTTCACTTCCTCTGTCTGGTTCAGTAATTTCTCCAAACTTGTGAAACCGTAGTAGGGAAAGTAAACTTATCTTGTAGAAATGGTGGGGATGCCTTTTGCAAATAGGTATTTGGAAAGTATTGTTGGAAGTGAGCAATCTTTGAGAAGCCTGTTCCCAGAATGGGAAGTGGAATGAGATTAGTGTTTATGTTACAATGTTGTAAATCACATTTAAGACTAAGTTGGCTGTTTGGTCTCTCAGGGAATTAAAAGATATGGGAGCAGGTGGGAAACTAGAGTTAAAACACAAGATCATCTGTAATCGTATTGAATTACAGAGCAGGCCATATTGTCTACTCCTATTTCTTATGTTGCATTTCTTACAGAATTCAGAAAAAAGATTAAAATTAAAATGTGTGTTATGGAGTTTGTTTGATGGTAAATATCCTCCATTCATTAAATCACTGGATCTAACCCAATTTGCTACTGTTCTTTAAATATTCCACAGGTGGGTTCATCTACTGTGTGCTGTTGCAGTGCAGGAAGTACGGTTTGTCAATGTTGCAGAACGCAGCCCTGTGGATGTCAGCCCAATACCACCATTACGCTGGAAACTGGTATGCAATCATGATGTTGAAGTAACTTCATAAAATTTAAATAACAATGTTCAAACTGACATTGGGAATTAAAATGCTTGTTGCCAAGTTACTATACTAAATATTTTGTCATCTAATTTGCACCAACTTAAAGGACATTGCCAACAAGCGAACCCCAAACTCTCCTGTTTAAATGCGTTCTCAACATTTTGGAGAACTAGATGGTGGTGCTAGTTAGATCTGTTTCTCCATAGGTTGCAGCCCAGACAAATTGGGTAAAAAGCATATCCTTTTCATTTGGGTAAACAATATCAGTTGTCAAATATTGCCCTCAGAAGAGCATCCCTATGTTATGGCAAAAGGACAAAACCTGATTGAGACGGTAGACTGAATTCTCAAATCTTTTATTCCATTATTTTGCCCCTTTTTTAATTGATAACTTTGGAATTTATTTTGGCATGTATATATTTTGTTTGTCTATCACTAAACGATTTATTGACTAGTCATGTGCATTTTGAAATTTGTTGCATTGGGGAGAGAATATCCTCACCCAATTAAAAGCTATGCTATCTGACAAAAATAAACCTTCAATTGAAATTGAAGGAAAGGCACCAGATTATTTAAAAAGAACAATGACAAGGGTCATTGATGTCTTTAATTCCAATATTTACCACATTTGCCTGAAAAGACAATTGCTGAAGCAATTTATGATTGTGCTGATTCAGCCTTGATAACGGCCTAATGTAGTTATTTTTAACTTTTTAATTATTTTTTATTGATGTGTTGGCTGGATTCAGTGATGGCATTTTCTGAGTCAGAAGGCCAAGATGTTCAAGCTCCTGTGTTACAAATTCTAGGCTGTCACTCATTTCAGTGCATTACTGATGAATGTTAAATTGAAGCATTGTTTGCCTTTTCAGGTGGGTGTTATTTTTCAAAAATACTTGCAGTGCTCAAAGCATTTCTTCCTGTGATCTTCACAAACTGAGTTCAAATGGAAACCATTGTTCTAAGTATTCCCAACATAGGCCTCAGCAACATTGCATAAACAGCAACAAAATAAATAATCCACTAATTAACTTTGGTAATGGTGCTCTGTGCCATTTTGATGATTTTACACAGAGTGAAGACAATTCGCAGGTGTGTGTGGAATAAAGAATAAGTTGTCTATTTTTTTGGGGTACTTTAATTCATTAAATGGCATCTTTATTATCTAAATATCTCAATTATGCAGTTGATCCATTTACTCTTTCCAGAAAACGGGCATTTTTAATTCTCCATCATAGAACATGCCTTCTTGTTAAATAACATCTTTTAGATTGCATTTTGTTTTCCTTTTCTTATCACTACTTTTTCCTTATTTATATTTGAATTTGGGGTATATTCACCGTCACAAATATGAAACCAAGAAACTGAAAAACAAGAACAATTTCTCATTCTCTCCTCTATACCGAAAGAGAAATTAACATCAACAGAATGGACTTGAGGACAAAAAGTAATATGGATGATGCATATGTAGAAGTTTTTTTTGTTGACAACTGATAGCAACTCAAAATAATTTATTAATCAATATGTTGACATGCTTAGTATAATGCAGATATAAATTTGATCCTTAAGCCAAGATAGACATTGCAGATTTGTAAACTTCAAATGTATTAGAATTCCTCTTGCATGCATTAAAGCAAATTGACAATTGTGATCCTATTATTACAACTATAAAACTTTGTGTACTTTGTCAATGATATAATCTTGACCATTGCAGAAATGCTTCTACTGTAAGAAACGGATGAAGAAGACTGGTGGTTGCTGTGTACAATGCTCCCACGGCCGTTGTCCCACTTCCTTTCATGCGACCTGTGCCCAAGCTGCTGGAGTGATCATGCAGCCTGATGACTGGCCATTTGTGGTCTTCATTACTTGCTGCAGGCACAAGACACCTAACCAAGCAGAGGTAGGCCATGTTTAAGAATAGCAACAAGTAATTGCTGCCAGATGAATTGATCGTTCCATACATCCACTTTTAGTCTTAACTGCAGTTTAAAAACAATAGAGTTGAGTGAAGTGTCTTGTTGATGTTTATTGAAACCTATATGTCCTGAGAGGACTTGACACAGTGAACGTGAAAAGGATGTTTCCTCTTGCGGGAGAATCTAGAACTAAGGATAATTGTTTTAAAACAATTCACATTCTCTCTCTGTCTCAAATTGAGACATGAGGGGAGAGAAGTTTTTAATAAGCAAGAGGGTGAAAGGATATTAGAGACGGGCAGAATTATGAAGTTGAGGTTAAATTAGATTAGCCACGATGATATTAAATGTAAAGCAGGCTTGAAGGGCTAAATGGCCCAGTCCTGCTGCTAACTTGTATGCACATACGGAAGTCTGGGTGTACCACAAATGTCATTTTAGGTTTTGAAGATATTCTAAGTTTTAATTGTGATTACTAATTAGAAACATGTTTTTGGTTTAAATCTGTAACCCTTAATTTTTGTCAATTTATCATGGATTAAGGATCACAGGAAATCATTGTTTTCAGAAGCTGTAACATGTTCATCTTTTAATCAAGTGCAGATATCATCCTGTTTCATCTGGGATGCTTTGTTCTCTTTCTCCAAATCTGTGGGCAATATTCATTATGTAGAGATGCTGGCGTTGGATTGGGGTAAACACGGCAAGACGTCTGACAAGATTTAACCTGTTGTTGTCAGACTTCTTACTGGCAATATTCATTACCAGAGTAAAATCTGGTAATGGGACTGTGCAGTGTGCCTTTAAAGCCAGGAAACTGGCAGTAGCCTGGAATGTTGTAAACTTCACTAACTATTAAAATCATAGTCATTTTAACACACAAGGAAGCCATTTGGCCCATCACTTCCATGTCGGCTCTCTGTATAGCAATCCAGTCAGTTATTTCCATTGATACTGGTATTCCCTTGATACTGTAAGTTTATTACTCAAGTGTTCAGCTAATTTCTTTTGAGATGTATTCATTAAATTATCTTCCATCACCTTTGAACAGTGCAGGTCACTATCAAGCAGAGAAATTGTAGGATGATATGCCACAGAAGGAGGCTAATCATACAGAAGAGCTCTTTGATGGAGCTGTCCAATTAACCCCACTTCCCTGTTCTTTTATAACCTTAAAAATAATTTTCCCTTCTTCAGTGTTACTGTTGAATCTGTTTCTACCACTCATTTGAGCAAAGCATTCCAGATCTCTCAAATCCTGTTTTTAAAAAACGTTTTTCTCATACTGTCTTTTCTCTTGAATCTCTAACCTCCTGTTATTGACTCTTCTGCATTGGAAACCATTTCCCCTTATTTACTCCATCAGAATTATTAACGATGACTACTATTCAAATTTTCCCTTTACTTATTCGACTCTAAGGGAAATCCCAACATCTCTGCAAACTGAAGTCGCTAAAAAGTGTCCAAACTCATTAGTCAATTGGACCACATTTGCTAAATAATCCTCAGTGTACTAAGAATTATGCTGATAACCAATTTAAGCGTCAATTGAGCATAGTGTGCTGGAAGTTATGTATATTAATCAACAGGACATTTTTTTGCAGACATGCATTGCGCCTGTTTCAGCTAAACAAAATAAGTGACAATCAGTCAAGCTAATTTCAAACAATGCTTAGCAGTTAACTGTCAGTCACCAACAACTGCACTTTTTATGGTAATGCCTTGCCAACCAGTTAGCACCCTCCTCATACAATATAGATCTGTTTACCCTTACATAGACATCCTTGTGAATTGTCCTGATGAGTGCAAGGCAAAAACTTCAACAAAGTATCTTTTTTTCCAGCAGTACATAACTAAAGTCCCTCATCCCTTGTAATAACCATGCCAACTGTTACTGCACCCTGTCAAAGGCTTTGTCATCCTTTCTAAAAAATAGTGCTCTGAATGTAAGTATGCAAATGAGGCCTAACCAGTGTTTTATTAAGCTTTTAGCATACTTCCATGCTTTTGTGTTTTTGTTTCTCTATTGATGAAATCAAGGATCTCATTTCACATACACTTCTCATACTGTTGTGACACTTTGAAACGTTTGTACTGCATACTCCTCGGTCGGCTCCTGCATCCCCCTTGAAAAATTGTACTGTTTAGTTCATGTTGCCTCTCTTCATTTTTCCTACTAAATATGTCACTTGACAGCCTGAATGTTGTCCAAGTCTTGCTATACATGGACTGCTTCAGTATCTGAGGAGCTGTGAATGGTACTGAACATATTGCATCCAGTCAGTTGCACCAATTATTCATTCACCAGCAATTGAGGAAGAGGTGTAATTTCTATTATAATTAAGCAATCATTTTTAAAAGCAATTGCAATGCCCATTCTAATTTAGTAGGGCAAATAGCTTCCACAGTAAAATATTACAGCAGAATCTTCTGTCAAAATAATAGCAAAGTTAATGTGTTTGCCATTATTTATAGATAAGCTATACTGCAAGTTTAACCGCAAAATAGATGTGTAGTTAAATGTCAATATTTAAGTATGATGCTCCCAAGTTCTGCTCCACTGTTAGTTTTGCAAGAGCACCATCTTTCCAAGTAACATAATGCCATTTAAGGCAATATGAAAAGAAATTACCTCTCACTCAAGATTAGAACCTTTTGTGATTTTCTACCTCAGAGAGTAGTCATCACTGAATACATCAGGCTTGGAAAGATTTTTTGGCACATCAGAATCAGTAGATATGGCAGGCATGTCAAAAGGTGGAGTAGATGAATTAGATTAGTCACTGTTGTCCAGTAAGTCCTCACTTGTGGTTGTATTCTGGGAAATTGTGACTTGAAATAAATTTCGGTCCTTTGGAGGATGCGAAGGGGATATAATTACTGGAAATGAGGAAATAGCTGAGGCATTCAACAGGTATTTTATGTCGGTCTTCACGGTAGAAGATACAAATAATATGCCAAAAATTGATGACAGGAAGGCTATGGCAGGTGAGAACCTAGAAACTATCATAATCAGAAAAGTTTTGGGCAAGCCGATGGGGCTAATGGTAGACGAGTCTCCTGGCCCTGATGGAATGTATCCAGGGTACTAAAAGAATTGGTGGGGAAAATGGCAAATGCACTCTTGATAATTTACCAAAATTAGCAGGATTCTGGGGTGGAGTTCCCACAGATTGGGGAAACAGCAAATATCACGTCACTGTTTGAGAAAAGAGGTAGACAAAAGGCAGGCAACTGTAGGCCAGTTAGCTTAACTTCTGTAGTAAGGTGCTTGAATCTATCATCAAGGAAGAAATAGCGAGCCATCTGGATATAAATTATCCCAGTGGTAAGTTGCAGCATGGGGTTCATGAAGGACAGGTCGTATTTGATTTGCTGGAATTCTTTGAGAACACAATGGACAATGGAGAACCTGTGGATGTGATGTATCTGGATTTTCAGAAGGCATTTGACAAGGTGCCGCACCAAAGACTGCTGTATAAGATAAAGATACATGGTGTTACAAGTAATGTATTAGCATGCTTAGAGGATTGGTTAATTAACAGAAGGCAGAGATCGGAGTAAATGGGTGTTTTTCTGGTTGGCGATCAATAACTAGTGGTGTGCTTCAGAGATCAGTGTTGGGACTGCAAATTGTTCACGATTTACATAGATGATTTGGAGTTGAGGACCAAGTGTGTGTGTTAAACTTCACAGATGATACTAAGATGAGTGACAGAGCAAAGTGTGCGGGGAATGCAAAACGATATAAATAGTCTAAATGAGTTTGTAAAGTCTGACAGATGGATTACAATGTTGGTAATGTGAGGTCATCCATTTGGTAAGAATGACAGCAAAATAGACTATGATTTAAATGGTAAAAAATTGCAGCATGCTACTGTGCAAAAAGACCTGGGTGTCCTTGTGTAAGAATCACAAGGAGTTGGTTAGCAGGTGCAGCGGGTAAGAAGGCAAATGGAATTTTATCCTTTATTGCTAGAGAGATGGAGTTTAAAAACAGTGAGGTTTTGTTGCAGCTGTATAAGGTGCTGGTGAGCCACACTTGGGAGTACTGTGTAGAGGTCTCCTTACTTGAGAGAGGATATACTGGCATTGGAGGGGGTGCAGAGGAGATTCACTAGGTTGATTCCAGAGTTGAGGAGATTGGCTTATGAGGAGAGACTGAGTAGACTGTGGCTATATTCATTGGAATTCAGAAGAATAAGCATGAATCCCTTCAAGATTATGAAGGGAATAGATAGCAGGAAAGTTGTTTCCACTGGTGGGTAAAATTAGAACTAGGGGGGCAAGGCCTCAAAATAAGGAGGAGCAGATTTAGGACCAAGTAGAGGAGAAACTTCTTCAAACAAAGGGTTGTGAATCTGTGGAATTCCCTGTCCAGTGAAGCAGTTGAGGCTACCTCTGACTGTTTTTAATTTTTGAACAGGAAAGGAATTAAAGGTTATGGTGAGCAGCCTGATAAGTGCAGCTGAGTCCACAAAAAAATCAGCCATGATTTTGAGTGGTGGAGCAGGTTTGAGGGGCCAGATGGCCTACTCCTGTTCCTAGTCATTATTTTCTCTTGGAGTGAATCATGGGTTCCTGTCAGAATTAATGTTAAAGACGGAGTTTGGTTTATCCAGGCAATCAATGTTCATTGGAGCCTACGTACAAGTATACATAAGAACACAAGAAATAGGAGCAGGAGTTGGCCATCCAGCCCCTCGAGCCTGATCTGCCATTCAGTAAGATCGCGGCTGATCTGCCGTGGTTCAGTTTCATTTTCCAACTTTCTGCCCGTAACCCTTAATTCCCTTGTCAATCAAAAACCTATCCACCCTTGACTTAAATATATTCGGCGAGGAAGCCTCCACTACTTAGGGCAGAGAATTCCAAAGATTCACCACCCTTTGAGTGGAGAAATTCCTCCTCAACTTTGATCTGAACTGCACCCCCCCCCCCCCCCCCCACTTATTTCAGGCTGTGCCCTCTAGTCCTGCTACTTTTACTATGCGGGAAGAGTCTCTCAACCTCTACTCTATCCATCCCCTTCATTATCTTATACGTCTCTATAAGGTCCCCTCTCAGCCTTCTAAACTCCGAATACAAACCTAGCCTGTTCAGTCTCTCCTCATAATCCAACACCCTCATCTCCGGTATCAGCCTAGTGAACCTTCTCTGCACCCCCTCAAAGGCCAATATATCCTTCCTCAAATGCGGTGACCAAAACTGCACTCAGTACTCCAACTGCGGCTTTACCAGTACTCCCTATATTCTATCCCCCTAGCTATAAAGGCCAACGTTTGTATTCACCGCCTTGATCACCTGCTGCACTTGCATACTGTGTTTTTGCAATTCATGCACAAGGACGCCCAGGTCCTTCTGCACCGTTGCATACTGCAGCTTTTTGCCATTTAAATAATAATCCTTCCTACTGTTATTCCTACCAAAGTGGATAACCTCACACTTGCTAACATTATACTCCATCTGCCAGGTCCTCGCCCACCCACTCAACCTATCCAGATTCCTCTGCAGGCTTTCCACACCCTCCGCGCAATTTGCTTTTCCACTCATCTTCATGTCCTGATTAAGGATAGTATCAGGGCAGTAGTAAGAGAGGATATAAGGCTCAAAGAGCAAAATGTGGAATCGATGTGGGTGGAGATAAAGAATAGTAAGGGGAGAAAGACGCTGGTGGGTGTGGTCTGTCGGCCCCCAAATAACAACTTTGAGGTGGAGCAGGCTATAGACAAACAAATAAGAGATGCGTGCAAGAACGGAACAGTGTTAGTATACTGTGATGTGGAGATGCTGGCGTTTGACTGGGTTAACACATTGAGAAGTCTCAACACCACGTTAAAGTTTCTTTCCAAGCAGAAAAGACCGGGCTCTCTCAGCCTTTCCTCATAAGGCATGCCACCCAATCCACGCAACATGCTTGTAAATCTCCTCTACCTCCTTTCAATGGCTTCCACATCCTTCCTGTAATGAGGCAACCATAGATAGCATGAGATAGTGTGACATGAGCCCAAGGTCCCGGTTGAGGTTGCCCTGTTTGTGAACAGAACTCCTACTTATCTGATGAAGAAGCAGTGTTCTGAAAGCTAGTGGCTTGTGCTAATAAATAAACCTATTGGAATTTAACCAGGTGTTGAGACTGCTTGCCGATATACTGTACCATACATGATTTGTTATTGTCACGTATCAGCATACACTGAAAGGTATTGCTTCTTGGTGCTATACAGACAGAGCATACTGTACATAGAGAAGGAAAGGAGTGAATGTAGAATCTAGTGTTACAGTTATAGCTAGGGTGTAAAGAAGATCAGTTTAATGTGAGGTAGGTCCATTCAACAGTCTGATGACAGTAGGGAAGAAGCTGCTTTTAAGTCCATTAGTATGTGTGGTACGTGATTTCAGACTTTTGTATCTTTTACCCAACGGGCGAAGGTGGAAGAAAGAATGTCCAGGGTGCGTGGGGTCCTTGTACAACACCTGCACGTACCTAACTGGAATAATTTGCACAGTAAAATAAACCAGAAGCACAGCTGTGTTTCACTGCCAGCACTGCTGAAAACTCAGGTCAACTTTCTTGTCTTGTTTGCTTTTCTCACCTTCTGCTGCCTCCTGTGGTAGCAGTGCTGCCGTTGGGGAGTGAGAACTGCTGGGGAAGGGGGTGGTCCTATGCTCCAGCATTGGAGTAGGGATAGAGGATTTTTGAAAACAAACTATGTTCAAATGAAACAACTTACTGTATTGAATGGTTAAACAGACTCAGTGGCGCAGATATTGGTCCACTGCTGCTATTTCTTGCTTTTAGCTGGAGAATCTGGAACAATGCTGTCTAAATACTCTAGCAAACTGTTGCCTTATTTAATATGGCAGATATAGTAGCTTTATCTGATATTGGATGTTTCCTTTTTATGAATAATTGGTATCAGTGGAGTTCTTGTAAAAGATTCTGATCATTTACTTTTCATAGCGTGCCAAATCATCTTTGAATGATATTGAAGTTGGGCAGAAGGTCATCTCGAAGCACAAGAATGGACGCTTTTACCAGTGTGAGGTGGTGGGATTGAGTAAAGAAACATTCTATGAAGTGAATTTTGATGATGGTTCCTTCAGTGATAACTTGTATCCAGAGGACATTGTGGTAGGTGGAGATTTTGTTTCCTTACAAAAAACTGTCGTGTCTGCAAATAATAATGCTGTCAAGATGAAAAGTTTTTAAACAGTCATAGCGCAGTTCTCAAACCTTCATTGCAGAAAATCTGACTGGCCTGATATCACAGAATAAATATTGGGAGATTTGAGTTTGGTCCTAATTGATCTGTGGTTCCTCCAACCAGTTTCATTCTATCCAAATTACTGCACTAAAAAGCATACTAAAGTAGATGTCCAATGCACCCTTTGCATAGATATGAGGATGATCTTTTTCAATTCTTCTACTACCATAACGGATGTGGTGTTTGTGAATTAAATACACTCACCTGTTTTTCAAATCTGACCATGCCTTTTTGTGATAATGCTATTAAAATAGTATTTTGATCTATTTCCTACTGAAGAACACCTTACACTAAATATCACATTGTGACATCTTTTCACCTGTTGTTAATAAATTTACATTATTCTAAAGGTAAACTGTTCAGAACACAGGTAGAAATTTCTGATTCTTGGATTTTTTTGCTTATTTTTAGAGCCGTGACTGCCTCCATTTGGGACCCCCTGAAAGGGGAGCAGTGGTACAAGTCAGATGGACTGATGGGCTAGTGTATGGAGCCCAGTTTGTAGCATCACATGTTATACAGCTCTACCAAGTAAGAAACCATTCACAATTGATTACGCATACAGTGATAAGCTTGAAGTGTGTGTGACTTGCAAAATAGAACATCACTGCATAAAACAAAAATGTGACTTTAGATGCACCACATTACCTAGACAAGCCCTGAGTGGCAGCACAACTTCTGTGTCTCGTCCATAGCACCAAATCTTTGCTTGCTTTCTCACTTGCCCTCGATTCCACTCTGTTCTCTGCCTTTCTATCTCCAGAGCCTGGACCTCTTCCGAACAGAGTTTGTACGGTCTGGGTTCCTCTCCATGGGATGCTACAGAACAGGCCAGTTGGGGTAATAATTGGAGATGGCTGGGCACTGCAAGGAACTGGTGGAGAAAAAGACTTGGGGCTGGTGTGGGATGTGCGCTGTCTTTTTACCCCAACTTTCTTGTTCATCACCTAATCTGTGGCTTGCAGCTGCCGTGCCCTCTGCTCCTGAATCTGAGGCCTCAACCTCACTGTGCAGCCTGGGCCTCTGGTGACTGTAGCAGCAGCTCCAGCATCAGAACGTGCTGGCGTGGGTGCTTGGGGCCAGGGCCACAGTGCAGACATCGTAAGATCAAAAGTTATGACATAAAACAGACAAAAGTCCTAAAGTATAAGTGACTTTTAAATGTTGCAACTTACTGTGAGGGCTTGCTATACTTGATGTGCAACCAGGATTTATCTGCATGTGTTTCTATTGCTGACGGTCATTGAAGCTAATTTCTTTCTCCCGTGGCTGCTCATTGCTCTGAAATAATTATCAATTTAGTAGGTCAGAGATTGCTCCTACAAATCTCCAGGCAATTGGTTCAATAATACCCAATCCATTTAATGTTGACATTTGGTGCTGACCTCGGAGTAATTGACTGGTTTACTTGAAATCTTGACCAAATGGAATGTGGTCTCTTGTTCATACTTTTCCCTCCCTCTTCAAAACGAAACTGCACATAAGTTGCATCCTATAAAGCAAGCGTTGAAAAATCAGTGTGTTCAGTGCATGTGAGCTTTTATATCTAATTATCGAATTAGTTTTTGCTCTGGGTTTTATGCGTGAATTACTGAAAGTTAATATACAGATATAGCAAATATCTATGAACTTTTTATTACAAAGGATAAGATTATAGAGATTTTACTGCAATTACACAGCTTTGCTGAGACCACACCAGGAGTACTATGTAAAGAATTTTGGTCTTTAGGACATTGTACCTTTGGACTGAGTTCCCTGAAAGTTCATGAGATAGATTCCTCAGTTAACAGATGAAGTAAATTATGCCTTTTGTTCTCTAGAATTCAGTAGAATGGTTATCTAATTGAAACATATAAAATTAGCTGGGAGGATGTACCCGCTGGCTGTGCTTCTTGAGCAAGAGGTTAGACTCGATGCAAAGTCGATGGACTCGCCTACTTTGGGGGCATTCAAATGTTCGGTGGATAGGCATATGGATGATATTGGAATAGTTAGGTTAGAGGGTCCACTGGCCGGCGCAACATCGAGGGCCGAAGGGCCTGTACTGCGCTGTAATGTTCTATGTTCTATAAGTTGATCATTTAGAATTGTGTTGAGAAAAAGTATCTTTATTGCTGGTTTTCCACCCCAGAAAATTAAATAATCAGTGATGGAATAGTAGGTTTGTGGGTGCAGAATAAGAGATATGGGAATAGTGCAAGAAGATGGAGTAAGTATCTGCAGGATCTCGAATAACAGCACAAATCTGAAGGACTGAATGGCCTACTCCAATTTAATTGTTCTATTCTGTCATTCCTGAGACTGAAGTTTTAACTAATTGAGCCAATCTTCAGTTCCCAGTGCACACCTAACCATGCTTTGCTTATCCATTCAGGTGGAGTTTGAAGACGCATCCCAGCTGATGGTGAAGAGAGAGGATGTGTACACGCTTAATGAGGAACTCCCCAAAAAAGTCAAGTCCAGGCTGGTTAGTATGTTGCCATTCAGTTACTGCTGCAACTTAAACCCAGCAAAGGTTGATCAGAGCTTGGTTTCTTTTGACAACTATTTCTTCTTAACAACTTCTTAAATACATTGCTGTGTTACTTTTCTTAGAATTGATTCTGTAATTCTGGATTATTTTGGTGATATGGTATCGGGTTATAACATAGTGCTTGTGGAAAATCAGTTCCAACTTCCAATGCTTCAACTTGCAGTTGGTTCCAGAAAACCGCATCTTGTCATAAGTCTGAACACTATCTGTCTTTCATTAATGTCCAAAGTTCCAGGTGGAATTTTAACAATCTGAGTCGGTCTAGCCAGTTGGCTGGATGTTTGGTTAGTGATGCAGAGCGCTGGCAACATCGGGTGCTGAACTGCTGTAGCAGCTGCAGTTATTCATAGAGATCCGCCTTCTTAACACACCTTGAGGGTTGGGGGAGCATTTAGGACTCTATCCATTAATATAAAATGTGTGTATTCTATAACCTCAAGTTAACTTTAATTTTTGTTGTCTTTATTAAGCTTATCAGATGTGTAATGATGCAGAAGATACTAAATATTCAATACTTTGGAGAGTAATTTGTATATCTAGTTTTGCTTGAGGCTAGCTTTTACTGTGCACTCATGGATTTCTCAATCTTCAGGATTAAAAAGCTTATCTTCTGTTTGTTTTGCAGTCTGTCGCATCAGACATGCGCTTCACTGGAATTTTTGCAGAAGAGGAGGTCGCACCTGTGTCAAAGCGACAGCGAGTTTTGAACTCCAGGTATCGTGGGGACTATGTTGAGCCATCTCTGTACCGTGCAATTATGGAGTAAAGTGACTATCATTACGGAAACTGTTCAGAACTTCACCAGTGGAAACCCTTGGGACGGATTGGTTTTCATACACGGTTCTATTGTAGATATGTGAAAGCAGTTGAGATGCAGCTGAGTTCTAATCCCTACAGCAACAAAACTACTCTTCATCACCAAGGGTACCTCATTAACAACACTCCCATGGAACTCAAAATATCGAACATCTTGGGATTTCAGCAAAAGCTGCTTTCAAGCATTCTTTGGTCTTGCTTCGAACTCCTGCTGCACTGCAAAGTGCAGACTAATCTGGATCAAGGAATGTCTTTACAGGAGTCTTCAGTGGTCTAGAAATAGGATTGCAAAAAAAAAGTCTTTGGGTTAGATTTCGACACTAACATCCATGTTCAGAATGAGAAATGCATTTACATTTTAACATTACCAGTCTCTCTTTCATTAACATCTGCATTAGACCATCAAATGAAGCCTATTGCATACCTGGTCTGTTGAACACAGATGTACTAACTTATTGTACAGCAAGATTGATTGACGCATGGCTGTTTTACCATAGACATAGAAGCATTCCCTCTGTATTCAGGCTGTGAAATTCTGGAAGATGTGAATAGGTTTTCACAATATCCAGTCATTAGCCCAAAACCAGGGCCAACACCGGTGCTTGGAGTTAAAATTCTTATCTGTATTTATAGGGAAGTCTTAAGACTATAGGTTGGCTCATACTAGACACAAGGTTTTTAAAAAGTTTTTGTTCCCCTAATAATAGCAGTTTACTCAGTGTTCACACTGAAAGTAAGTAGAATATTAAGTTCCTTGAATGGCTAAGTATTAGTAATGAACTAGCACACGATTTATTGAAGGCCAAATATATTCGAAAAAGCGAAAGAAAATAAAACTCCCCATTCTCTCCGTTCCCACCTTCACCCTTCCAAAGGTGTGCTGATCTTATGTGAACCTTGTACCAGATGGACTTCTGTGCTGTTTTTATCTGTGCCACAAATTATATTTGTTTATTCAATCAATTATTAAATTTTATTCCAATATTCTTGAATTTAATTACAATGTAAAATGTTCCTTTCAATTGCTTTATTGGTTTGGTGTAGACTGTAGCAGCAGATGTTGGATAGAACCCCCACATACACAAGATTCCTGATCAAAATTGGTAGGCTTTTCATCTGGGCCCAATTATTTTGATAATGTAAAGTTGTATGCAAAAGTTTTTTCACCAGCTTCAAAGACTATTAATGCAATAGACCATTTGGGAGTTGAGTAATTCTATATATTGAGTTTAGTCAGGGCCATCTGTTGCTGTTGAGGAAAATGATAGAACTGAACAGCTTGATGCTATTTAAAGAAAAGTAGGTGGCAAAATTTAGCAGCAAGACGAAAGGAACTACAATTGCTAATTGTATGAGTTCTGAAAGTCTTGTTGCCCCTCTAACTGCAAGGAGAGTGCACCAGTAAGAACCTTTGATTGCTTCCTTTCTTTATTATAAGTACTTTTGAGTCTGTGAACAAAGGGGAAATTTGCATTTAAATTTACTTGACTGAGGGGGGATGGGGGGAGAATGTAATAATGATTCTAGCTATATAACGTACTTAGCCAGTATAACTCCAATACTTCCTTTTCCTTATCCAGAGATCAGCAAGTTTAAACTTTTATTTATTTTGGTTTTTTTAATTTTCTAGTAGCATCCAGTTTGTGTTTCTGCCTTTCAGCTTAATTTCTTCATGTTAAAAACAAATCTTCCTCTCGAATTGTCTTCAGTCTAACAAGTTGGATCTAAATTGCAATGTATAGTTTGGGAATCTTGTATTAACTTTTAACAGTGGAGTTAGAGCTGGGGAAATGTTTTAATGTTTTCCATTTTGTTGTGGGCTGTTGCTGTAAAGCGTTTTGTTGGTTTCTGGAAAATCCAGAACGTTTTGTGTATGTTCAGTCATTTGGATCAAAACCATTCAACACTTTAGTTTTTAAATTTGTTGCTCCCCAATTTCAATTCCTTCTGATGGCATTAACACTGAGCCATGAATCATCATTAGTCTGGATTGATGAAACTTCACATCTCTAATGCAGATGGATCTTAAATGGCAACGATTAGTAATCGTTTTCAATATTTAAGCAAATTTATTTGCAATATTCTCCTGGTGAATTGAACTTTCTTCGCACCTTGTGTTCAGGTAATTATAAAAGCCCCTCTGGTTCATTCAAGACCTGAATATCCAAAGGCCTCATGTGATTTATTCCATTGTGGATTTTCCTGTGGAATTCCTGTCACACCACCCTATTTTTGAGATATTGATTTCCTTCCTTTTACATCTTGGGATGGGGGTATAGGGAAGCAAAGTGATATTTCTAATATAAAATCCTTCTTATTAACATTGATCAGGCCTTTTTTAAAAAAAAGTCGTAATTAAACCTGGGTCGTCTCCACTATCTTGAGCAGAAAAATGTAATTTCCAACATTGCTTGATTCCTGTCAGATTTTTGAATGTAAATTATACCATTCAGCCCAAAACTCAAATAATAATTGGTTTGTTTATTTCAATCTCCTCTACCTCTTTAATCATATTTTTAATGAAGTATCTCAAAGCATCTCTTCCCAGTGAGATTACTCAACGTTGAGATTCCCTTCATAGTTCAGATTAAATGAGAGTTGACACTGAGACATGGTCTATCCAAAATATTGTATTTACTGTTCCAATTTCTAAATTGCCCGTGAGTCAGATTGATGCCAAATCATGTTTTCATACATTAATTTGGATACAAGAAGGAAAATTACATTTTGGCTTGTTTATATTTTCACTTTATTCTTCAACCCCTGCTTGATAAATAATCACCATCCACTTAATGATTCTTCCGTCAGAGATGGTGAAGGAGTGGTATATCTCTGTAATTTGTTGGTGCTGCAACTATGTGGTGGTGATCCAGAGCATTAACTGTAAAAGCTGTTTGGCAGTGGGTGCGGAATAAGTAATTTTTCAAAACCAGTTTTAACAGCTCTTTGTTTCTTGGATGTGTACACTGTTGGGTTTTTAAAAAAATTAAAAATGGTATTCCACAAGTCTGGTTGCACATCACATCTCCACTAGAACATCCATCTAAAAACCCATATGGAACTGTTTCTCATTCCCCATCCCTAATCCAATAAATGAACAGTTCCTGAAAGCATTGTGTCTAATCTGAGAGACCTACAGTCTACACTACAACCACCTCAGGAGTCTGTACATTAATTGATTGTATTGATCTATAAAAAATGACTGTATTAGTTCAAGCAAACATGAAGTTTAAATGGCTTGCTGTGATTGTTTAGGAAAATAAGACGCGTTGAAATGATTTGCAGTCAATAAATGTCTTTTTTTGTCTTTGATTCTGTCTTGTTCCAATCACCATGAATCTTGGTCTTAAGGTGAAATGCCAGCAGGTTTCCACTTGCACTAAAATCAGAGTTTTGCATTCGTGTTTTAATTTCCTTTCACTAATTGCAACAGTATCAAGATTAAGTAAATTGTGTAATTTTCCTCCTACAGTTAGGAAAGAGGGCAAGAGGTACAGAGCAATACTCCATTAAATTTTACAATAAGCACTGCATTTTCTGAAATGAGACTGGCACCCTGACTTTCGAATAGTTCGTGCCTGCGGAAATGCAAGACTAGAAGCAAAGATTGAATTTGTGACAATAATCTCTCCCTCAAAGTCAACAAAACGAAGGAGGTAGTCATTGACTTCGCCAAATGTAGTGGAGAACATGCTCCTGTCTACATCAATGGGAATGAAGTTGAAGTGATCAAGAGCTTCAAGTTTTTAGGTGTCTAGATAACCAATAACCTGTCCTGGTCCCTGCCCATACCGAAACCATTAGAAGGCCCACCAAAGCCTCTACTTTCTCAGAAGACCAAGGAAATTTGGTATGTCCACTGTGATTCACCAATCTTTGCAGATGCACCATAAGAAGCATTCTTTCTAATTGTATCACATCTTGGTATGGCTCCTGCACTGCCCAAGACTGCAAGAAAATACGAAAAGGTCAGAAATGAAGCCTGGTCCATCATGCAAACCAGCCTCTCATTCATCGACTCCCACTACACTTTCCACTGCTTCAGAAAACTAGCTAGCGTAATTAAGAACTGCAGACATACACTCTTCCACCTTCCGTTGGGAAAAATATACAATAGTTTGAGATTATGCGTAAACCGACTGAAAAACAGCTTCTTCCTTGCTACCATCAGACTTTTGAATGGACCTACCTCACATTAAATTGATTTTGCTCAATACCTTAACTATGACTACCACATTCTGCATCCTCTTCTTTTCTATGAACAGTATGTGTTGTCTGTATAGCATACAAAATACAATACTTTCCACTATAATAATATACGTAGTAATAATAAATCAAACAGCATATCTTGTGAAACAGCATTCTCATTACCAGCAAGGATATAAAATGTTCCCTTGCTTCTCTGACAGTATATAGATCCAGGAGAATGTTTTCTTGCTTTTTGTTTCTCTTGACTGACATAAATCTAAGCAAAGACAAGCTTTATCTAATTTATTACTTTGAAAATGAAATGTGTTGTCGCTATAACACCTTTATAACCAAGCAATATCCATCCCACAAGCAGAATGAGATAACTGGTATGGAACAAGGGAGAAATTTTTGTCAGGTTATCTTCTATTTGTGGCAAAAATAAGTTTTAAGTGCCCCAAATCCTCCAGATCTAGTGCAAAAGCTGGTCATGTAGCACAGGCCAATTCTAATTCCAGTGTCTTCTGTGGAGAAAATATTCTTTGAAAGCTATAACTGATTGTCTTCAATAGATATCCCTTGACTTCTCACTTCACTGACAATAACTGGGAAAGACTGTAAAAAGTTAACATTCTTGATGCCTAGCTCATGTATTGATGTGTGCTTTGTGAAGTACTGTTTGGTGATGGGTTAATTTCCTATTATTTAACAATGGGGTAAGTCTGACTGACAGCAGAAACTTTTTGTTTAAATTTTTAGTTGGCATTTTGCAATAGAGTTTTCTACCATGAACCGTAACAGAATGCTTTAGATCTTTGTTTGGCAGTGATACTTAGATTTGGTTTTGAACGATGCTGTTCTGTTTCTGCCATACACCTACATCTTCCATACAAGTATGTTTCTAAACCTAAGCATAATTTTTATCTTGTGGCTCAGTTTGACACTAAAATCCTTAATGTGGAATCTTAATTGTTGGTGATGCTTGGCAGAACTAGAAGTGACTTCCTCTTTATGCTGGTGCTGAAACCAAATTTGCATCCTGGAGATCATAATCATTTTCAAAATAGCACTTACAACATGAAGAGTGATTGGATAACCATTCCATAGAAACATGAGAACAGGAGTTTATTATTTAAGGGAAGTGATGACATAGTGGTATTATCGCTAGAGTATTAATCTAGAAAGTCAGCTGATGTTCTGGAGGTCTAGGTTCAAATCCCACACTGCGGATGGTGGAATTTAATTTCAATAAAAAATATCTAGAATTAAGAATCTACTGCTGACCAGGAAAGCATTGTCAATTGTCAGAAAAACCCATGTGGTTCACTAATGCCCTTTAGGGAAGGAAATCTATCATTCTCACCTGGTCTGGCCTACAAGAGTTACCACAGTGTAATTGACTCTCAACAGCCCTCAGGCAACCAGGGATGGGCAATAAATGCTGACCAGCTAGCGATGCTCTGTACCTCGGGCATGTCAATTAGATCATGGCTGATCAATGAGCTAACTCCAGATTCCTTTGCCGATCAAAGGGATTATCAGTTGTCACTTGGTAGCACTCTTGCCATGCTTTCGGTCTTGAGTACAGAGAATCAAGAATGATGTTCTATTGTTGTACTGTTGGAAGTTCTGTCTTACTGATGAGATTTTAAGCCAAGGGTCCCCTCTTAGGTGGAAGTAAAAAGATCCTGTTGTAGTATTTAAATATAGAGGGAGGCTATATTGATGAGAACTTTCATTCAGATTTAATATTAATTAACCTAATGTAATTTGGAATGAAGTTCACTACCCTTCGTCTGTCCAAGTTTTGCCTAATTTCATTTGTGAAGGGTCATATTCAGACTTTTATCCCCAGACTGAGACTCCGTTGGAGACAAGCCATGCCAGTAATAGAAAGCTTTAAACATTTTGATTTTAAATGTAAGCGCAAGGATGGTATGCATTTCTGTTTAAATCTTATTGTTGAATGTGATTTTTCTTTAAAACAAGAACTCTACACTATGTTCATTTTAGTGACATGCTGGAAATGCAAAGAGAAAAAGGAATATTAATTTATTATTGTTACATATATTGGCATACTGTAAAAAGTATTATTTCTTGCACATTATGCAGATGAAGCATATCGTTAATAGAGAAGGAAAGGAGAGAGTGCAGAATGTAGTGTTACAGTCATAGGGTGTAGAGAAAGATCAACATAGTGTGAGGTAGGTTCATTCAAAAGTCTGGTAGCAGGAAAGAAGCTGTTCTTGAGTCGGGTTGGTACATCAGAATTATGTATTTTTTCCCGATAGAAGAAGGTGGAGGAAAGAATCTCTAGGCTACGTGGGGTCTTTAATTATGCTGGCTACTTTGTTAAGGCAAAAGGAACTGTAGATACTCAATGGATTGGTGGCTGGTTTGTTTGATGGAATTGGCTACATTCATGACCTTTAGAGTTCCTTGCAGTCTTGGGCAGTTCAGGAGCCATACCACCAAACTGAGATACAACTGAAAAGAATGCTTTCTATGATGCATCTCTAAAAGTTGGTGAGAGTTGTACCTGACATGCCAAATTTTCTGAGTCTTTGAAAGTAGAGGCGTTGGTGGGCTTTCTTAACTATAGTGTCAACATGGGAGGACCGGGACAGCTTGTTGGTGATCTGGACACCTAAAAACTTCAAGCTCTCGGCCCTTTCTCCTTCATTCCCATTTTTGTAAACGGGCATTTTCTCCACTACACTTCCTGAAGTCGATGACTATCTCTTTCATTTTGTTGACATTGAGGGATTTTGTCATCGTACCACTTCACCAGATTCTCTGTCTCCTATCTCATCATTGTTTGAGATCTGACCCACTAAGATGGTGCCATCAGCAAATTTGAAAATCAAATTGGAGGGGAATTTGGCCACACAGTTACAAGTGTATAAGGAGTATAGCAGGGGGCTGAGAACACAGCCTTGTGGGGCACCAGTGTTGAGGATGAACGTGGAAGAGATGTTGTTGCCTATCCTTACTGATTGTGGTCTGAGTGTTAGAAAGTTCAGGATTCAGTCACAGAAGGAGGAGCTGAGGCCAGGCTACTGGGAAATGGGTTTTGTGGAAATAATGGTGTTGAAGGCTCAACTGTACTCAATAAACAGGAGTCTGACGTAGGTGTCTTTGCTATCCAGGTGTTCCAGGGTTGAGTGCAGGGCCAGGGAGATCGTGTCTGCAGTGGACCTGTTGCGGTGGTAAGCAAACTGTAATGGATCCAGGTAATCCGGAAAACTGGAATTGATTTGTGCCATACTAGTCTTTCAAAGCACTTCATAATGATGGATGTCAGAGCTATCGGCCTATAGTCATTAAGGCACGCTATTTGGCTTTTCTTAGGTACTGGGACGATGGTTGCCGCCTTTAAGCAGATAGGGAACCTCAAGATTGAAAATGATGGATATTTTTGATCTGTTAATGGATAATGAACATTCGACTTTCAATTTTTCCTTCAAGATTGACTGGCCTATCCCTGTTTCTACAATTATCCTGTTTCATTTTCCTGCCCATGCAATTTTTAGCCCAAAATTCTGATCATTGCTTAGAGTCTCATGAAGGGCAAGACATATTGGAATATTTGCACAAAGTATCTTTGCAGTGATACTTCTCCATGTAGGTTTATATCTATCCCTCAAGAGCAGGGGTCTCCAAACCAAGGTCTGCGGGCCTTCCAGATCAGAGTTTGGAGACCATTGTTCTAGAGGGTGACTGTTTGAATACCTTCAAAATATGTTTTAATTGGCCTTATTGATTACTAGCTGCTGGCAGTTAAATATCTGTCATAATTGAGAAGCAGCCAAGAACATGCTAGCTGTACAAACTGCCAGTACATACACCTCACAGGATGAAAATCCAACTCTTTATGCCCTCAAATTACTTTTCCTTCTAATTTTGTATTATCAAGCATTTTTTATTAATTTGTGGGGAATTTGTATCATTGAATGGCCAGCATTTATTGCCCATCCTTAGTTGCCTAAGGGCAGTTGAGAGTCAATCATATTGTTGTGGCGCTGGAGTCACATGTAGGCCAGCCCAGGTAAGGATGGCAGATTTCCTTCCCTCAATGACGTTTATGAACTGGATGAGTTTTTCTGACAATGATTTCATGGTCATCAGCAGATTCTTAATTCCAGATTTTTTTATATTCAAATTCCATCATCTGCCATGGTGGGATTTAAACCTGGGTCCCCAGAACTTGCAAACATTATACTTGGTTCCTTCATCTAAGTCAATAAATATAGATTGCAAATAGCTAAGCCCCAGCACTGATCCTTGGGGGCACTCAGCAAGTAACAGATCCATTTGTTCTTAATCTATTTTCTTCCTTGACTTTTACAGGTGCACCATAGAAAGCATCCTTTCTATGGTTTATCACAACTTGGTGTGGCTTCTGCTCTGTCCAAGACCACAAGGAACTACAAAGGGTCATGAACGAAACCTAGAATGTCACTCAAATTAGCCTCCCGTCCATTTACTCTGCTAACACTTCCTGCTGCCTCGGTAAAACAGCCAACTTAATCAAAGACTCTGTATGCCTTGCACATACTCTTTTCCACCGCCTTACATCAGGGGAAAGATACAAAAGTCTGAGGCCACATATCAACTGACTTGAAAACAGCTCCTTCCCTGATGCCATTGGACTTCTGAATGGACCTACCTTATATTAAGTTGATCTTTCTCTACACTGTAGCTATGACTCAACACTACGTTTTGCACCCTCTCTTTTCCTCCTCTGTACAGTATGCTTTGTATAGCATGCAGGGAACAATGTTTCACTGCAATAAATCAGATCAAAACCAATTCCCTATCCAAGCTATATTTCATCCTTTTGAGTCCTTTTTGCAGCAAGCTTTTGTGTGATGCCTTATTGAATTCAGTTTTCAAAAGGCAATGTACCACATTCAATCATTCCCCACTTACACTGCTAGTTGCATGCTTAAAATTCACAACAGATTTTCCCACACAATTTTCCCTTTTATAAAACAATATTGATTCTGTCTCATCATATTTCTAGCCCCAGCACTAATCCATTTCTAAATGTTTTGTTACAATTGCCTTCATAGATTACAACATTTTCCTTTTGACTGATGTCAGACTAACTGGCGTGTTAGAACATAGAACATAGAACATTACAGCACAGAACAGGCCCTTCGGCCTTCGATGTTGCGCCGACCAATATAAAAAGCAATGCCCCTCCAAACTAAACCATTCCCTTCTCTTCCATATACCTATCAACTAACCTCTTAAACACCACCAAACTTGGCGCATCTACAACTGCTGCAGGCAGGGCATTCCACTCCTGAACCACCCTTTGGGTAAAGAAAATGGTTAGTACCATTTTATTTCTTTCCTTCCTTTCTTGAGTAGGGGTGTTGTGTTTTCTATCTTCCAAACCACTAGGACTCCAGAATCAAGTGAATTTTGGAGATCACAATCATTACATTCACTATCTCTACAGTCACATCTTTTACAACCATAGAATTTAGCCTGTGAATTGGGAGATCAGTTTTCTCCAGTATTTTCTCTTTACTAATAAATTCCTCACTCTCATTGGACTCTTGGTTCCTCATAATTTCTGGTATGTTTTGTTTTCTGTCTTCCAATGTGAAGATAGGAGCAATAAAGGCTTCATGTTCGCTATTTCTCTTGTCTCCATCTCCTTTAAGGGCTTTCACAGTTCTGCTGCTCTTGCACATTTGCAGAAGTTCTTATATCTTTTGCTATTTCTAGCTAGTTTACAATTTTTCAGTTATCCTTTGATGCTATCGAAAACCTCCTCAGTCTTCAGTCCTACTACGTCTGGCAATGTTGTAAGCCTTTTATTTTAATTTAATCCTATCCTTAGAATGTAGTGGTGGTGATCTCTTTAGTTAGCTGCGGGTGGATCTCTTTCCTCTGGTGAAAATATATCAATGAAATAATCATAGGTTGAGAATTACAAAATTTTTTGTAATGTTAATAACTGGTATTTTGCCTTCATACATTTTAATGCAACTCCCCAGTCGTTAACCAACTCTTGCCTTGTACCTATGTAATCTGCTTTATTTAAGTTCAATACTGTGGTTTGGATTAGTATAGAGTTTCATATTGAGTTGATTGACCATTATATTATGACCACATTTTCCTAGGGGCTCCCTTACCACGAGAATACTAATTAACCCTGTCTCATTACACAGAACAAGATATAAAATAGCCTCTTCCCTAACTTGTTCCACAATATATTGTTCAAGGAAATTTTCTTGAACACATTCAGTTAACTTGTCCTCCAAACCACTTTGCCAATTTGATTTGTCTAGTGTTTATTAAGAATAAAGACTCCTGTAGTTATTGCTTTGTCTTTGTTGCAAACCCATTTGATTTCTTGATTAATTCTCTGTCCAATATTCTAGTTACTGGAGAATCATAATATTGTTATGATTCAAGTCAGAAACGCCAATGTGTTTTATGGAGCCAACCTGGATCTTGAATTTTGCATTTTGAATTTGACAAGGATAAGCATGAAATGTCTCGCTTTGGGTATGATTCAAATAACACACTAGGGAGCTTTTCTCAAACAGTTTATTCAAGAATGTAGTTAACATGTATGGAAAAAAATTCCAATAACTTTTATCAATTATAAGCAAAATGATCACAATAATGTATAACCCTTAAATACATCTAAAATGTTCCAATCAAACAAAACCTTTGCCATAGACAAAACCGTTTAAACAAGTTCAACACAGAAAAGACTAATACTCATGTGATATTGGAATTAAGTCCTTTGGTTGAAGTCTACAGTTCTCTGGGTACATTCAGAACAGTTTGAAGTCAGAACAACTTCCCAGAACCCCAGGTCAGGTCATTAACAGCAGATTTTCTACCCAAGGAAGGCTTTTAGCTAACCCGCAGAATTTCCAAAACCTGGGGGGAAAGACTTCTTTTCAGCTTGCTGTTCCTTTGAAAACTCCACTCTAATTGCAGCCAACAGAAAATGAAACCTTAAACTCACTGGAAAGGAAAAAAAATCTGTACAAGAACACATGACCATCCTCCTAACAATGCAGGAGCATAAAACAACCCAGAGTTAAAATAAACAGACCCCATTTAAGCTATTGAAGTATCAATAAAAAGACCCCTTGGGGACAACTTGGCAGCAATGAAACTAAACGGAAAAAGATTTGCTAACAATTGCAAAGAACAAGATTTTTTAAAAAAACCTTAAAGGTACACTAACATCATAATATACTCCTTAACACTTTCTATTTCTTGTCTCCACCTCTATTCATTTTACTTTTTGATCTTCTGAACTAAGGTCCTTCCTCACTGTGTTATCTTTTATCACTAATCACTTGGGCTATCCCTGCCACCTCTCCCTTTACAAAACATGGTATTCCCTGGGATATATGTAGTTCCCAGCCTTGGTCAATATGCAGCCATGGTTCTATAATGGCAGTTAGATAAAGCCCATTTATGCTTGTGTTATTCATTTAACTACCTTATTATGAATGCTTTGGCCATTCAGACAAAACTGCTTTAATTTTACCTTGTTCAACTATCTTCCCCTTGGGCAGTAATGTGTTATATTATCATTAAACATTTTTGTCCCTTTCTAATCTATACTCAAATCTGTACACTCCTCTGTGGCCTTAATTTTTCTTATTGGATTTATACATTTTCCCTTCCTTGAACTCACTCACCCCAACTTTCTTTCGTGTCCACCTTCTCTGAACCACTTTTTTAATTGAAAACTCTACCTATTAGCCCCAGTTATACAATTCACCAGGACGTTGGTTTAATTGGAGTCAATCCTAGCAGAAACTGCTTCTTCTTTCCCAAGTATAGATGCCAATACCCCATAAATCAAAATCCTTGTGTTCCAGACCAGTCTGTGTGGCATGCATTCAATTCTGATTTCCTTGACCTTATGTCATTTATTTATTCACAGGATTTGGGCGCTGGTGGCTAGGCCAACGTTTATTGCCCATCTCTAATTGTCCTTGAGAAGGTGATGGTGAGATGCCTTATTAAACTGCAGCAGTCCATATGGTGTAGATACATCCATCATGCTGTTAGTAAGGGAGTTGCAGGATTTTGATCCTGTGGCAGTGAAGGAACAGTGATATAGTTCCAAGTTAAGATAATGTACGGCTTGGAGGAGAACTTTTAAATGGCTCAGGTTGTAATCCAGAGATTTCTTTACCTTGAGGGCCTGCTTTTCTAATTTGGACTCTAGCTCCTCAAAGTCTTCTGCAAAACCTCATTTATCTTCTTTATGTTGTTGGTTCTGACACAATAACTTAAATTTCCCAGAAAAACAAAGAACTTGAGATATCTTTAGCCTTGTCATCAGGCAGGGAACACAATCTTCGGAGTTCTTGGTCATGTTGGAGAGAATGTTGATCTGACTGCCCCCTACTGGCCCTTACAAAAATATAACAATGGATTGTAAAGGCTTTTACAATGACATAAAACGAGCAGATGAAGTAAATTGTGTCTTAGAGCAGGAAATGGCAGAGATGTTGAATAAATATCTGTCTTCACAGTGGAAGACACATTATGTCCTGGAAATAGAGGGAAGCCAAGGGACAAATAAGAGTAAGGAAATTAGTGTAGTTACTATCAGCAGAGGAAGTATTGGAGAATCTTTAAGGGGCTATACGCTGAGAAATCCTCAAGACCAGGTAGTCTACATCATCTGCTTCTAAAAGAGATAGGCACAGAGATAGTGGATATCCTGGTTATGACTTTCCAAAATTTCCTAGATTCTGGAATGATCCCAGCAGATTGGAAGTTAGTGAATGTAAGACTGCTTGTACAGATAAGATCAGGAGGGAACAGAATTTCTGGTATTCTTTCTCTTACTGTCTATAATTAGTGTATTTTTTAAAATGGGAAGTTATACATGTCTACCTTTGCTCCCCTGAGGAGGAAACAAAGAAGCTACTAAGAGAATTGGTTGAGTGAGTGGGTAACAGTATCAGATGTGGGGAACTATGAAGCAGTAACAACAAAGCAGAATATTTTTATTAAAAAGTGTGAAACCTGTAATGTTCAAAGAGACTGGGATGTGCTCATACTAGAAATGCAAAATTAATATACAGGTCGAGCAAGCCTTTATTGCAAAGTGATTGAAAAACATGAACAAAAATGTATTGCTATAATTGCATAGGCCTTTGGTAAGACCACACCTGGAGTGCTGTGTGCAGTTTTTGTCTCCATAATTAAGGAAGGATATATTTGTCTTGGAGACAGTGCAGCAAAGGTTCACTTATAAAACTCCTGGGATGAGACGGTTGTCATGAGAAGAGGCTGAGTAAAACAGGCCAACAATCTTTGGGGATTAGAAGAATGAGAGGTGATCTTCTTGAATCATGTAAGATTCTGAACAAATTGATGGAATGCCAAAGGAATGTAGGTTAGGTTGAAATGCCATGCTCAATTGCCGCTGAGAATCAGGAGGATTAGTGGGGTAAATATGTGAGGTTATGAGGATAGAGCCTGGATAGGATTATTGTTGGTGGCAGCTTGATGGGCCGATTGGACAGTACCGAATTCTTCTGTACTGTAAGGATTCTATGAACCGATAATGAGATGTTGTTTCCCTGGCTGGGAATTCTAAATTATGGGAGCAGTCTCAAGATCAAGGGTCAATCAATTGGGACTGAAATGAGAAATTTCTTCATTCAAAGCACTGAATCTTTGGAATTCCCTATATTAAAGGTTTTGGTAATCCATTATTGAGTATGTTCAAAACTGAGAACAAATTGTGGTTGTCTCAGGGAATTGAGGGTGATGGGTAAGAAGATGAATTTGAGGTGGAGGAGCACCATACAATCTACTCCTGCTCCAGTTATGTTCTTAAATTCTCTTCTACTACCCACTCCCCTGACCTCCTGTACTATGCAGTTAATAGTGAGTATGCTCATTCATCTTGCAGACTTTACTGTCATCTACACAGTACATACCTCATACCTATTGGGTGGCATAATGGCACAGTAGTTAGCATTGCTACCTCACAGTGCCAGGGACTCGAGTTTGATTCCCAGCTTGGGTCACTGTCTGTGTGGAGTTTGCATGTTCTCCCTGTGTCTGAGTGGGTTTCTTCCAAGTGCTCCAGTTTCCTCCCACAATTCAAAGATGTATGGGTTAGGTGAATTGGTCACACTAAATTGCCTCTTAGTGTCAGGGGGACTAGTTAGGGTAAACTGGATGGAGTTATGGGGATAGGGCCTGGATGGGATTGTGTCCGGTGCAGATTCAATGGGCCAAATGACCTCCTACTGCACTGTAGGATTCATAAAGAGCAAAAACAATGCACTTCACTTGGAGTCCTCTTACTTATTCAACTCATAGTCCCTGACTACAAACCAGATCGAATTTGCTCCCTAATCTAAAGGGAGCTAACTGCCTCCTGGATCAACATGTTCAAATATTTCTCCCACTCCCTGCGATATCTGTATTATGGGCTCCAGATTCACAACACTGAATTGAAAATCCTAGAAATGCAGGCATGTAATACAATGGTCTTCCCAGGTGCATCAGGTGTAATGTAACCATCCCCATATAAACTGTTTAATTAATTGATCTATGTTTATCCATGCAACTTATAGATTTTTGTCTTTTGACAAATTAAGTTTAAGTTCTCAGTAGATTAAATTCAATATTTATGCATATTGTACATGATCCATTATGTAAGTATCAGAGGCAAAAAGCAACGTTTCCTTGTATTTTTAAAATTTATTTAATGGAACAGTACATGCTTGTGTGCCTGTCTGAATGTTCTGTTTTTTGACTTCCTGGGAAGGGATAGTTGTGCTGGTACTCAGAGGATCCAAAAAACACATTTCAACACCAGAGGGAGCCAAGTAACAGCAGGAACACAGATCAGCTGATCTAAAGTGAATGTACAATCGTAGAATCATCAAATCCCTACAATGTAGCAGAGGCAATTTGACCCACTGAATCTGCACCAACACTCAGACAGACTATTTTAGTCAGGCTGCTGTTTCCCCATAACCGTACACAATTACCAAGACCAATCCATGTAACCCTACATATTTTTGGACATTAAGGGGCAACTTGGCATGGCCAATTTGCTTAACCTGCACATCTTTAGAAACCAGAATACCCAGAAAAAAACCCATGCAGACACGGGGAGGATGTGCAAACTCCACAGACAGACACCCAAGGCCAGAATTGAATCCGGGTCCCAGGCACTATGAGGCAGCAATGCTAACCACTGTGTCCTTGCACTAACCAAACTAAATCTAGTTACTTTTAAAATGCTGGTGCCTTAGATTTTGCAGACTCAATGCTAATGATATTCAGATAATTACATGCATATTTAGAGTACGTTATGGCAAAGAATTTGCACCAAATGCTTAATGTGCAGTGCTGTGAGTGGCATATCAGGATTTGATTAAATTTGTTCTGGATTCTTTGTACAGTAATGGTATCTTTAGTCCTGGTGAACAGTCCTGCAGATTCCCACAGCTAAAGAAAAGCATTTGTAATTACATGGCACTTCATGTCCTTATATCAGTCTTCCAGTAGGTTTCAATCAACATTTAAGTCACATTCAAAGAGATGGGACAGGTGCTGGAAGATGGGATTAGTGTAAGTTTAGTGGTAGTTATTGTCAGTGCAGACTCGATGGGCTGAAAGGCCTATTGCACGCTGTATGACTCTGTGACCACGACTTGTGACCTGGGCAAACACAGCAGCCAGTTGCTCGCAGCAATATTTCAGAAACACAGTGAATGTTTTGAATAAGTAGACAATCTGTTTTTTTGGCGGTCATGGTTGAGAGGAATGTTGGCCCAGCTAGCAGGAAAAATCCCCATTTCTGAATAAGACCAAGTGATTTTTCATAATCCTACTTAATTCATTATATTGTATTTTTCTTGGTTTTATTTTCTTCTTCCTTTCTGTGGTTTTCCCACACAGGGGACACGAGTCCCCTCTGCCAATATAACCATGTCTGATCATCCAACTGAAATGCCTTTTACACCACCCCCACTATTCCCATATTCCTTTGCATCACGTAACTAGAAATCTGTCAAACTACTGTAAACATGCTCAATGACTGAGATTCCGCACCTCCTTTTCTAGGTGAGAAGCTGAGTTGCACGTGTGCAAGCAGTTTTTCCACCGTTTCTGCTCTTTTTGTTTGTTTCTCTGGCTCTGGAGCGGGGTGCGTGGGGAGGCTGTGATCCAAACATTGCCAAAAGCAACCTTGGAACTTCCAGTGTGGGAAATGAATGTGATCCAGTGCTGCAGTGAGTCTCAGTTCCTGTGAGCTGCGCTGTCTTCAGCTTTTTATTTTATCCTGACATAAATTACCCACATTGATGGAATTTGGGCAGATCCTCCATCCTCAGTATGGCCCATGTGAGAATGAATACCCAATAATGTATTTACACATGACAGACTAGCTTATGCAGGGAGAATCAGCTGCTGAATAATGGCATCATTGATATTACTATATGGCATGCAGATCTGTCACTATTGCGGTTAATCCTTTCATGCCAATTACTTGATAAGTATTTAATAATAGGAATTACCACTAAAAAATGATCACCTACTGATGCTAGTTTAAGTAAGCCTGACAATCAGCCCATGTTACTGGTAGTGGATTTAAGGCAGCAGAAGAAACAAAATAGTAACCCCAATAATCTGACCCTGCGTTTGATTTGCTGTTTTTCCTTCAGCTTCTTGAGCTGCTATGTTCCATTCGACACCTGAGAACTCCCAGTGGTGCAGTGTAGCAGAGATCACTTTCATATAATATGCCTAACGAGAAAATCCTCCTGCTCTTTAATATTGCGTGCCTACTTTGCTTAGAATTTCTGGAGAAGATCTCTCCAGCGGAGTAATAAATAGTGGCACTGTACAATTTAATACTTTGCTGAGGATATCACAGGTTTAATTGGTGGTGCTTGATCTCTGTAAAGTTAGCAGTACAGGGTTGGAATTCGTCCCAGTCACACCCAGTTAGTGGAAACAGTATTGAGTAAGGTGTCCATTCTAATTACTATTTAGTGCCTTCTGCTAAAAAATAGATAAGAAAATATTGAAGCTTTCCTGTGGTTGACTGTCCGGGCTCATTACACATGAAGAAATGACATTCTGTTGAGTGCCGGTGTATGGTTGCTGTAGAACATCACCCAAGTAAAGGTGAATGCACTGAGAAGGGGATAGCGGGGGAATAGAGGAAGGAGAAATGCTAGTATTAATTAGTTACTGTTACACAGCAATAATGTGGTAGGCAGTAATTGAACATAGAACACTACAGCACAAACAGGCCCTTCGGCCCACAAGTTGTGCCGAACACATCAAAACCTACCCAGCCATAGACCTATCTATAACCCCCAATCCCATTGGATCCCCTATACTCATCCAGAAGTCTTTTAAAAGACCCCAGCGAGTTCGCCTCGACCACCACCGACGGCAGCCGATTCCATTCACTCACCACCCTCTGAGTGAAAAACTTTCCCCTAGCATCCCCTCTGTACTTGCTTCCCTGCACCTTACATCTGTGCCCTCTCGTCGCGACCATTTCAGCCCTGGGAAATAGTCTCTGAGAGTCCACCCTATCTATTCCTCTCAACATCTTGTAACCTCTATCAGGTCGCCTCTCAACCTTCGTCTCTCCAGGGAGAACAGTCCCAGCTCCCTCAACCTGTCTTCATAAGGCATGCCTCCCAATCCAGGCAACATCCTTGTAAATCTCCTCTGCACCTTTCAATAGCTTCCACGTCCTTCCTATAGTGAGGCGACCAGAACTGCGCACAGTACTCCAAGTGTGGTCTGACAAGGGTCCTATAAAGCTGCAGCATTACCTCCTGACTCCTGAACTCAATCCCCCGATGAATGAAGGCCAGTACACCGTAAGCTTTCTTAACCACATCCTCCACCTGGGAGGCCGATTTGAGAGTCTTATGGACCCGGACCCCAAGATCCCTCTGCTCTTCCACACAGCTAAGACTCCTACCTTTGATAGTGTACTCATTCATCCCGTTGGATCTGCCAAACTGGACCACAACACATTTATCCGCGTTGAAGTCCATCTGCCACTTCTCCGCCCAGTCTTGCATCCTGTTGATGTCATGCTGCAACTTCTGACATCCCTCCAGACCATCCACAACACCACCGACCTTCGTGTCATTGGCGAACTTACTCACCCATCTCTCCACTTCCTCATCCAGGTCATTTATGAAAATGACAAACAGCAAGGGTCCTAGAACAGATCCCTGGGGTACTCCACTGGTGACCGACCTCCATGCAGAAAAGGAGCCATCCACAACCACCCTCTGCCTTCTGCAGGCAAGCCAGTTCTGGATCCACAAGGCCAAAGCCCCTTGGATCCCATGGCCTCTCACCTTCAAATTGAGTGGTGGTTTTAACTTTTGCTTTGGATTGAGCAAGTAAGGAATTAATGGCATATATAGCAGACAGCTGAAAGATAGCCCAAAACAATGACAGAGCTGTTGACTAATCATAGTAACTGTAGGAGAGAAATGAAATGAGTTGAGCCTTGGAGACCATGTCGAACTTCAAGAAAAGTTTTTATTCCATATGCACGAGGAAGAGATGGACTCTGGCTGAAACCTCAGGTTGCCTGCGAGTCCTCTCTGTCCCTGGTAGATTTGTACAGGTTATTATACTTTTTTGAGTCACAAAGTTACAATGGCATATTAATTCCTCATTGGATACAAGATGGTTCTTCTAATTTCATTATGCAGACTGCATTGTTCAGTATAATTTTGTTAATCAGTTCTCTGGACAGTTCCGTTTACCCCATTATAATGTCAAAGCATTGTATTTGCCTAACCAATTTACAACGACCTGTTAATCATTCTCCCCTCTGCTAAATCATCTAGCAGAGGGGGGGACAATGTTTTACCAAAGACTATGCCCTCCCTAGACTATGTGGAGCTGGCTGAATCAGTGCCAGTTCTTCCATTGTCATGATAATTTGGAATGATCTCCTGCACATCAGAAGTTGATGACATGCGTTAATTGTTATGTCAGCAGAGCAGGCCTCTAGCTGTCTGCATTAACCCTTTCCTTCCCTTTGGTGAGGACTGGCTCTCTGGGCTTGCTCAATATAGCTCTGCATGTATTACACTGAAATTAAATAGGATATGTAAACTACAATATAAAAGACATGATCCTTGATCTCTCTCAAATAATAATGTTTCACTTCAGCTATGGTTCAAATGACCCACTAGTGAACTTTCATCAAAGAAAATTTACTTAAGAATATAGTTAAATATAGCAATAACTTTTACCAATTGCAAACAGAAAAAAACCCTATGATCTTGTATAAACCTTTAGAACTCTATGAAATGTTCCAGCCAAACAAACTTCCCTATAAACACACACCTGCTATAGGTTTAACACAAAAAATATGAATGCTCATGTGATGTTGGAGAACTTAGTCCTTTGGTTGGAGAATTCAAACTGATTCCCCACCCTTATAACTTCCAGCAGCCCTTGAGGCAGAGAAAGTGCTACTACTGGCCCCTAGCTTTCAGCCAGTTAACTGCTGCAAAAGACAGAATTCTCACTCCAGGGAGTCAAGAAGACCTACATCCAGCTAGCCAGCAGAATTTACAATACTAGGGAGAGACAGAGAAAAAAGCACTGCTTTTCAGTCTGATTTCCAAACAGTTTCTAAACTAAACAGCAAGCAGCAGCCTAAAACTGAAAGAGCTTCTGTCACCTGAACTATCAACCATTCTTTCCCTTAACAATGCAAAAATTCATAAAATCCTGGACACTGCATGGAACCCAAAGCAAAAATAAACAAAACTCCATTTAAACCATTGAAGCAGCAAGGAAAGGACTTCTAAGCAGACAGCTCAGCAACAATGAAAAGAAACTTGCTTACAACCTGCAGAGAACATAATTTTAAAAAAATCCTTAAAGGCACACTGGCATCCCAGTGACAACTAGACGATTTTCAAAGTAACTTCATTGTAGTGTTGACAATAATAAACTGAACTAAACATCCCTTGAGGATGACATCTATCTCAATACTTCTGGAGTCTAAAAATCTATAAATTACGAATCCATTATAAAATATATACACTAATCCTATTACAAATGAGAAAGGCCATCCTGAGACATTTTAGCACGTCCTCATAACAAGGTAGAAAGATATTTTCTGAATTTATGTTGGTGGCTGCCAGTATAGACTCAGAACATTTACTGGAAGCAGTAGAAAGAAAAACAAACTTGAACTGGAAAAGAGAACAGGATAGATTGATCAGCTGGGGATTTTCTATGAGAATGTACTTTATTTATTTAGTAGGCTTACATCTACAGTGCAATGAAATTACTGTGAAAATCACCTAGTCACCACACACCAGCTCCGGTTTGGGTACACAGAGGAGGAATTTAGCATGGCCAATGCACCTAACCAGCACGTCTTTCGGAGTGTGGGAGGGAACTGGAGCACCCAGAGGAAACTCATTCAGACACAGGGAGAACATGTGGACTTTGCACAGTGACTCAAACCTGGAATCTAACCTGTGTCCCTGACACTGTGAGGCAGCAGTGCTAACCACTGTGCCACCCAAAAAAATACATTTAGGAGAACCTTTTTCAAAGAACAAAGAGCAAAACAGTACGGGAAACAGGCCCTTCGGTCCAACGAGCCTGCGCTGCCTCCCCAATGTTCCCACCTCTACCCATGATCCCTGTCCATGTTTATAGATCTATGGATTAAAAACCAAATTTGAGACAATTTAGGGAGAATTTGTTTTGCCAATTAGCCTAAGAGCACATCTCTGGGATGTGGGAGGAAACCGGAGCACCCGGAGAAAACCTACGCCAGCACAGGGAGAATGTGCAAACTCCCACAGACACAGGCCCAAATCCATGTATCTGCACAGCACAGCAATAGTCACTGAGCTGTCATGTTGCCCATCAAATGGTCCAGGTCAAGCATACACTTGACCTGGACACAGCTTTAAATTAAGGGGTGATAGTTATAGAATGGATATCAGAGGTAGGTTCTTTACCCAAAGGGTGGTTCAGGAGTGGAATGCCCTGCCTGCGGCAGTTGTAGATGCGCCAAGTTTGGTGGTGTTTAAGAGGTTAGTTGATAAGTATATGGAAGAGAAGGGAATGGTTTAGTTTGGAGGATCATTGCTTTTTATATTGGTTGGTGCAACATCGAAGGCCGAAGGGCCTGTTCTGTGCTGTAATGTTCTATGTTCTATGTTCTATGTACACTAACGACGTGAAGCACTAGGATACTCTCAAAAAAAAAATCCAAGAGCAGCCCTCTCACGACCCATCGCGTGTATGCCCCTCGTTAGACAACAAGGTGGACCAATTGTTTTTATTGATGTAAAAACAAGTACATCAATATTGTCCTCTATTTACACACTTCCCAGGAACTCCCAAGGCTCATGATCCCTATTTTAAATCAGTTTTCTATACCCCTCCATTCCCATTCTGTTCATGTGCCCATCTAAGTATTTCTTAAAATTTTCATTTTCATATGTTTGTGATTTTTAATGCTCCCTTCTGAGATTGTTTGAGATGGAAAGAATATGTGATAATCTGTTGAAAATGTGTTGAAATAACCGTTTTCTCATTTCATTCTTGCTTGGATGTTCTTAAAGGTGGTTGAGTGGCCATGCCTGAGACCTATAAAATATTGTGTTATTTTATTTCTTTGCTTGGACAAACAGAATCAAATGTCATTTTATTCTTGGCCTATGTTATATCATTGTTAAATAGCAGCACTCAGGGTTGTTGATTTTGTGAAGGTGCTTTCTTAGCCATTTTTGACAAAGTAGCATGCTTTGACTTGGCTGACTATCTCTGATCAAACCTTGCCTCTCCAAATGGAGATAAGTTCTTTCCTTCAGGATCTTCACCAGTAATTTCCCAAGCACAGACATGAGACTCACTGGTCTGTAGTTTCCTGGCTCGTCTATAACCTTTTTTAAATAGTGAGACCACAAAAGAACGTTAATTAGTGAACTAGATTTCTGACAATATTTTCAAGGACATTAATAGATTCTGAGTTCCAGATTTATTTTTACTGAATGCAATAGGCCATCTGCCATGGCAGGATTTGGATGTAGATCCTCCAGAACAGTAGCTGATCTTCTGAATTAGCGGATTAACAATTATACCACTAGGCCATTGCCTCACTCAACTAAGTTCAAATACTTTAATTGTAAAATAAATAGAATAGAGTCTGTCTCTAGCTGAAGCAGAGGGATATTTCAGCCCAGCTTCAAATCCAGTTCAGTGCAAAAAGCTGGGACACTCTGTACCTGGACTGGTACGTCTGTTGTAAAATAATACACCTGCAAAGACTTATTTTTAAAATTGAGGAGCCAGAAATCTCCGCAGCAACAAGACTCAAAAGAGACAGAAGGAAGCAACATCATCCTGGCAACAAAAGCCCATGTGAAAAAGGCCACTTCATTGTTAGTCTTAAAGGGGCATTTAAAACTGTAACTACAAGAAAACGGTGGACAGAAAATTAGAAGAGCCAGATGTATTTTAGAAAAGGAAATACTAACTGGGACTGATTAGACTAAATCAGACCAAAGAATGGGATCTTGGAGAAGACAATTTTTAGTTTACAGGAGGCTTACGGCATTAAATAGGGAACCAGAAGTGCAAGTTGATAAGCTTTCATTCATTTTTGTGTATTTGTTGGTGAATACTCCACAACCAACATCTAAGTCAATACTCAACAACATTTGGTGTGCTGTGGTGAAAGATTGAATCCATTTCAATCTGTAGATTGGAGTAGCAGAGACTTTTATTCACAAACATATTTGCAAGACACAATCCACTCCTACCAGGTGCCTGCATGATATAAATGCTGCATAATATATTTACATATTTTGGTTATTATCTTTACACTAGTCATAGAAGGGGCAAGAACTAAAAGCATTAAATGAAGAAACTAGGAAAAAGAACTAAAGTCAATTTCTTATAAAAGTGGGAGTGGGAGTGTGTGAGAATATCCAAAGATTTAAAACAAAACCCAACCAGTTAGAAACACTAATAATTATGTAGAAATGTGACATTGCACTTGTAATAGGGTCATAGCTCTAGTTTATATAGGATTAGCAATTTAATATATTGTATTTTCTGGAGAGATAGGAAGAGAGAAATGAGTGGAATTTTAGTGAAAGATTTTAAAAAGTGTAGAATAAAATATTCTAGGAGATGGTACTGACATAATTAAACTTGAAGAATTGGAAGGGAATTTTTAAAAATTCATTGATTGGACATGGGTGTTACTGGCTGGCGGCATTTGTTGCCTATCCCTAGTTGCTGTTGGACTAAGTGACTTGTTAGGCCATTTCAGAGGCAATTGAGACTCAGCCACATTGCTGTGGCTCTGCAGTAACATGTTAACCAGCCAGATCAGATAAGATTTCCTTCCCTAAAGGACATTAGTGAACCAGGCATTTCTAACAATTGGCAATGGCTTCATGGTCATCAGTAAATATAAATTCCAAATATAATTTTATTGAATTCAAATTCCACCACATGCCAGGATAGAATTTGAACCCGAGTCCCTAGAACATTAGCTGAGTTTCTGGATTAATTATCTCATGGTAATACTGTTAGGCCTTCTCTCTTAACAAGACACCCAACATTGACAATGTTACAGAGGTTAAGATCTGCACATATTTCAGGAAGCTAGGGAAGCTAATAACATTAAGTCTCCTAACTATTGAAATAATGCTAATGTGGAAAGTGCTTTTTTTTAGAATGTACCTAGCATTGCGCCCTGCCTAATTCAGAATATGTTTAGTTTGTATAAAAATAACAGTGGTCGGGAAAATGAATTAGGGCAAAAAGCTGATGTGAAAATAAGACCACAATTGGGAAATAATTATCACATTAGACAGGAAAAATTTAGAGGAAATAGCCTGGATTTTGGAGTCAGCAGCATTCGAACTTGCATTTGGGTTTACTGACAGCAATGTTTTTGTGGCCTTTCAAATTGAGACACTTGCATTAATCTTGCATCTGATCCAATGGGGTGTCTTCTATAGGTCATTTATGGCCAAGAAATAGGGAGAATGATGAATCCTCGCTGAGACGCACCGAATTTTCCCATCCCACTCACCACAGGAATTGTAGTGGGCAGGACACAGGCCATGCAAAGGTCCGTTGACATCAGGTGGGATTTTCCGGGCTTGGGGCGAGCATGGCCAGAAAATCCCACTTGCAGTCTGCAAAATTTGTTTCCGTTGCTCCATTGGTGGAAACGTTATAGAAGCCCTGAACTCGGAAAATGTCAGCCAGTCCCTTCTGATGCTCTGACTGGCTGTGCATTCACGTGGGCATGTTTTGCATCACAAGCGCACAGAGTAAATGAATCATGGCACCAAACAGCCTCTAACACTGATTTAGGGCATGGTCTGCCATTTGAATTACACAGGACAAATTAATCACTCCCAGCTGGCCAGGACACAAGAGACCATCCCATCCATTAATGCTATTTAAAATGCAACTTTCAGTTGAGGTGACCTATTTTTGCAAGTGCATAGTAAGTGAAAGTTCTCCACTTTGTGATGAGGGAGAAGCGTTGCAAACTGTTTGGATTTTCAATGGAGTGGTGCTGGATTTTGGCAGTGTTACCCTGTTAGGAGAAAGTCTATAAGAAAGGATATAGTTCATAGAATCTCTACGGTGCAGAAGGAGGCTATATGGCTCATCAAGTCTGCATCTGACTCCTTTAACAAGGCCTGTAATCTCCATGTATTTACTCTGCTAATCCCCATAACCTATACATCTTGTGTCACTAAGGTTGGGGTGGCACGGTGGCACAGTGATTAGCACTGCTGCCTCACAGTACCAGGGTCCTGAGTTCAATTCCAGCCTCAGGTTATTGTCTGTGTGGAATTTGCACTTTCTCCCCTTGTCTGCATGGGTTTCCTCCAGATGCTCCAGTTTCCTCCCACAATCCAAAGGTATGCAAGGTAGGTTGATTGGCCATGCTAAATTGACCCTAGTACTAGAGGAATTAGCAGGGTAAATATGTGAGGTTACGGGAATAGGACCTGGGTGGGATTGTGGTTGGTACAGACTCGATGGCCAAATGGCCTCCTTCTGCACTAGGTTTTCTATGACTGGCTATGTTAAATGGCTCATTGGTACAATGGGACTTATTGGTGCAATGGCGTTACAGGGATAGGACCTGGGTTGTCAGTGAGGGCCGAATGGCCTTCTTCTGCATTCTAGGGATTCTATGATTCTGTGATAAATATTTCCTCTTCTCTTTCTTCCTTTAATGAGTTCCTCAAAATATACCTATGTGATGAAGCTTTTGGACTAATATCATCTTACACGGTCTTCCGTCAATATTTTCTTTGTGAGGCTCTTGTGAAGCATCTTGAGATATTTTATTGCATCAAAGACACTATCTAAATGCACTTTGTTGCTATCAAGTGTAGCCTGTATTATCATGTTGATAATATTGCTAATAAAAGGATCACATGAAGGGAGTGCAGGAATTCTCCTCTGAGTACAGGTAGAATACAAACATGGAGTAACTGTTCAGCTAGTAAACAAAGTGTTGAATTTTACAAGTCTTTGCTTGGCAACCTGTGGGAACCCTGCACCTCAACATCAAGTAAGAATTTTAACACAAAAACTGTTTAAGCTTTAATTATGGAAAGTTTTGTGTGATTATTATTATTAAATTAAATATAATTTATTATTATTAAGGACAATTTAACACAGCCAATGCACCTAATGCGCACATCTTGGACTGTGGAAGGAAACTGGAGCACCCAGAGGAAACCCACACCAATACATAGAGAATGTGCAGACTCCACACAGACAGTGAATCAAGGCCAGAATTGAACCTGGATCCCTGGTGCATATCACTGTGCTGTCTTGTGCCATGCCACCTTGCAGTATGTATCTTAGTTTCTGATATTTTACATATTGGTGAAGTAGCACTACTTTGAAAACTCTCACAGATCTTGAATATGTAATGTTATCATATAGAAATCTGCAGATGATTTTTGAAATCCAGATGGAATATTAAGTAGGCAATATCCTATAAACTGATTTGTCAGTAATAATGGGGCAACCTTGGAAGAATCATTGTTTCACTTCCTTTAAAGTTGTCTGGTTACATATCTGGTTTAAATATATCACCGCAGCAATTCTAAAGAAATTCCATTGTGCCTCCAAGTTAACCTGTTGTACGTCTTGTCGGGAAACTTGGAGATGATGACATTCCCGTGACATTGCTGTTCTTGTTCTGCTTGGTTAAGAGATCATAGGGTGGAAAGGGCTGTTGAATAACCTTGCTGTGTTAGCAAAATTTGCATACTTTATCCTCCCAAAACACATGATTTTCAGCAAGTTCAGGTTGCTTGAAAATTATGTTGAAATTACCATGGATGCCAAAAAGAAGCTTTTTACACAATTTTATTTTATTTAAACAAATGTGTATCTAAAAGGTTATAATTCATGATAAGGCATTGTTAAAAAATGCATCTGGACAGTCATGTCCAAATTCTTTTCAGTTCTTCATTTCTTTCCGCAATGGAGATCTATAATATGGAGAGTAACGACTGTACCTACACTTCAGCCTGAAATAAATGAAAATTTAAGTGTGCAAGTGCTAAACTGAAATGAAATGTGCTTGATGGAGGTGGCAGTGTGGAAGTTCTCGTTTCGGTCAAAGACAGCTGTCTGGATTTCTCATGTGTCACCAGAATTTAAGCTTAGAATAATACGCCTGTATGACTTCTGGAAGGAAGTTGCTCAAACAGCCAATTGAGCTGTTATTTAAGGGAGGGTGAGAGAGTGGTAATGATGATGTTCCATTTGAACACAGCACCATTTATATGTGCTGAAAATCTCTCAATAAACCTATTTAGTCTCTTTCACTCCAGTAAAGCAAACAAAAGTTGACCACGGATTTATAAAAAATGTTGCAAGCTTTCTAATCTAAAAGTGTAGAATCAGTCTTCTTTAAGTCATATTTTGAACGTTTTACTTACATTCAGGTTGTTATGAATAATTATAGATTGGAAAGGCATCCCTCTTGTTTGAACTTTACAAAATATTATTTTATTAGAAAATAACATCTAACTAATAGTGAATTGGGAATCCAAACAGAAAATGCTGGAAAACTCAGCAGCATCTGTGGAGAGAGAAACAGGGTTAACGGCTGGAATTCTCCAACCTCGTCTGCGGCTGGGACTCTCCAGTCTCGTTGCGGTGAATGGAGTTTTGGCTGAGTGCCAAATCCTCTGGTTTCACTGGTACCTGTGGTGGGGCAAGCGAGATCGGAGATCAGAGTGACCATATGGACTCGAAATGCCTGTTTCCAAATCTGCTGAGGTTTTCCAGCACTTTCTGTTTTTATTTCTGATTTTTAGCATCTGCAGCATTTTACTTTTATAAATTGGACCCAATTTAACAGGAGATGCCAATACAATACTCAAGAATCCATTACTGACATTAAATTGGCCAATATTTAAGAAAAAAAGCAGGAATACCTGGCTGCCAGCACCATTTGGGTAAATTATATGAAATATTTACATTCACTTCCTTATAATAATCACAATTAATAAGTTAACTAGTGATATTCAAGATACAGGAATATCAGTGTTTATAGGATACAAAGGATAACAATAAGGAAATACTTATGTGGTTAGTGCCAGTTTCCTGTGTGTTTCTACAAGTAAATGGGCCATCTATGACAGAAGTATTACATAAGTGCACAAGGGAAAATACAATATGTGGTGCTCAATAGCTTATTTCAAATTGTAAGTGGCACAAAGAAACTGCAAAGAGACAAAGAACATATCAACATAAGAAATCATATCAGGAGTAGGCCTTTGAGCCTGTTCTGCCATTCTGTAAGATCATGGCTGATTTTCGACCTCAACCCTCCTACATTATTTCCATATCAATTGAATCCCTTAGTATCCAGTTATCCATTTCTCCCTTGGATGAACTCACTAGCTGAGAATCCACAGCTCTCTGGGGAAGCAAATTCAGAAGATTCACAACACTTTGAGTGAAGAAATTTCTCCTCGTTCCAGCCCTGAATGATCGACTCATTATTCTGAGGTTCTGACCACTCGTTCTAGATATTGCAGGCAATGAAAATGGTCTTACACTATTTACCCCATCTAGCCCTTCCCTTAAAGAATTTATATATTTCAATGAGATTTAAAATTTCAAAATCTGAAGTATACACAAACCCTCATGAAATTTCTGGTATTAATGAAGAAAGGTTGGGACACAGATCGATGAAGATGCTTACTTTAAATTTTACTAGACTTTTTGATTTATTAACTTTGAGCTGTGTTTCTTAAGGCTCAGAAAACCTGACAGCTGGAAGGATGCAAGAACCATTGTATCCAGCAAATGTGTTTTCCTGACATGGCTTATGGGCCAGGAGCAGCAGGATACTTCTTCACACTGGCTCCTTGTGCAGATCTATTCCTTCTTGTGATCAGCGTCCTTCTACATGACTAACCAATGTCCCTTACTTATGAAAGGAGGCTCACTCAATAAAAGTCTCCACCATTTCCAAACCGTGATAGCTTCACATTCTTTTCAAATCATCACCCTTCCCTCATCTACAATCTCCCTTTGACCTGAAACCCTTACCCAAGCCTCCCTGCCCCCTCACTATCTCCTTTCCAGCCCTCAATCGTTTTCAATGCTTTCAAAAATCCTTCCCTCCCACCCCTCTCTCTGTCTTGTCCCTTCCTTGTGTGCGGCCTTCCAGAATAGGTTTTCTTCACTGCTAGCCAGTCACTCGTTCATTCTGGCTGCCAGCCAGGCAATGGAGAAAAAGAAATTCAAAACATTTCCTGCAATTAAATTTGGCAAGTCCTGCACATTGCCTGTATATATAAGTTTCCTGTTCAGTGCAAGTTTTCCTGATTCCATCCTGAAACACCCTGACAATCATACGAATCCCTACAGTGTAGAAAAAAATCATTTGACTAGACACCAAGCAGTAATTTAGCATGGCCATTCTGCCTAACCTTCACATCTTTGGACTGTGGGAGGAAACCCACACAAGACATGGGGAGAATGTACAAACTCCACACAAACAGTGACCCAAGGCCGGAATTGAAACCAGGTCCTTGATTAGCTGCGAGGCAGCACTGTTAACTACTGTGCCACCATGCCACCACCAGTTCTAGCTATAATTATTGAGCTTGGGGCATTAATATTTTTGCTCTCTAATGTGATTTTGTATTTTTTTAAAATTTGTTTTCATTTCTTTCCTCATACTCCATACACAAAATATTTTTTCTGCAATTATAACAATGGTTTCACTGAGCCTCCAATATTTTCTGTTAGATGTTTGGAGAGGGGCTTCTGCTTTTTTAAAATTCAGTTTTGGGATGTGGGCATTGTGGCTAGGCCAATATTTATTGCACATCCTTAATTGTCCTTGAGAGGTTGGGGGTGAACTGCCTTCTTGAATCACTGCAATCCATGGGGTATTGGTTCACCCACGGTGGTGTTAGAGAGGAAGTTCAGGATTTGAATCTGGTGACAGTGAAGGAACAGTGATATATTTCCAAGTCAAGATGGTGGGTGGCTTGGAGGGAAAATTCCGGGTGGTGGTGGAGTGCGTGGGAGTATGGCCATGCAAAAGATTTTGAGAATTGCTATAATATCAATTCAATGGTGAAGATGCATTCTGAGAATGCAGGCATTTCCAACTTTGCACAGGCTTCTAATACAGTCTGCTAGGAGATCTAAAAAGGAAATGGGGCCCAAATGAAGGGAGACGAGGCCACTGTGAGCCCATCGTCTTCTTATAGGGCCCGTGGGACCATTACTGTTGTTTTATGGAGGTTATAACTAGCTTCCACTTGAACATCCTGGGAAGTGGTGGTAGGTGGTGCAGACACCAAAAAAATCCCCTGGGTCTCTGACTTTCCAGCCATCATCATTATCAGAAGAAAATATGATTGTGTACAAAGCTGTGCTTACTACCATCCCTCCCTTCCCTTACTGAAATGCATTAAATTGAATAGAGTCTTTCTTACTAGATATAGCTCTGATCCAAGCACTCACTTTTCCATTTGGATAACTCTAGCACAGATTCCAGTTCCGTAGTTATACATCTGAATGATTGAACAATAAAGTAATTGGAAAACTTCCGTATTGTGGTAAGACTCAAAAGAAATCAGCAGATTTTTTGGGACACAGTGAGTTTGCTGACTCCTTTAACAGGTTATTCCATAATTTGACTATTTGATAATTATGCCAGCTTAACATAATTAGAAGCATGCAGAGTTCATCTGGAATAGAGACATTTTCTTGAGTATTTTTTGCCACTCTGCAGGAAGATCTTGTACAAAATTACCCAAAAATTGAATTTAGCACAAAAATAAACAACATATTGAAACAGAAAATAGAATATGCACATCTCAAGGCAAAATGTAACATAATCATATAATTTTTCATCCATTCTATTCCAGCACAATTCTTCCTAGTCTGAAAAGCACTATACTACCTCTCAGAACCATTGGTAAGTTTGCAACAATTGGCAATGGGTATCTTCTGTTGACTTATCAGATCCTTAAGCATAGATAGCTACCTCATAGCTACCTCATCCCGTGAGGAAAAATAACCTGAAAAACAGTTGTACTATGTATTTAGTATAATGCAATTGCGCATTACTTTCCATTCACTGTGCAGCTGAGGAAACTCATTCTTTTGAAGCTCTTTAATTCTATATTTCTCTTATTGCCAGAAGCCCAGTTCTATTATTGCTGTTATGATTTAGGTTTTCACCTAATACCATTGATTTGTGCTCACTGCAAAAGCTTCCATAAGTAGACCCCATATTTTAACTAAAACTTGCAACATTGGCCCAGGTCATCTGGATAACGGAAGACTATATGTGTTGCTCAAGATTTGCTTTGATTTGATTTGATTTACTATTGTCATATGTATTAATATACAGTGAAAAGTATAGCTTTTTGTGTGCTATGCAGACAAAGCATACCATACATAGAGAAGGAGAGAGTGCAGAATACAGTGTTACAATCATGGGTAGGGCAAAGCGAAAGATCAGCTTAATAATGTAAGATACGTCCATTCAAAAATCTGATGGCAGCAGGGAAGAAGCTGTTTTTGAATGGGTTGGTATGTGTCCTCAGACTTTTGTATCTTTTTCTTGATGGAAGAAGGTGGAAGAGAGGATGCCCAAGTTACATAGGGTTCTTGATTATGCTGGCTGTTTTCCAAAGCAGTGGGAAGTGTAGACAGAGTCAATGGATAGGAAGCTGGTTTGCATGATGAATTGGGCTTTGTTCATCATCCTTTTTAATTTCTTGTGGTCTCGGGCAGAGCAGGAGCCATACCAAGCTGTGATACAACCATCTTCAAGGTTGGTGAGACTCATAGCGGACATGCCAAATTTCCCTAGCCTCCTGAGAAAGTAGTGCGCTTTCTTAACTATAGTGTTGACATAGACGGACTAGGACATGTTGTTGGTGATCTGAACACCTTGAAATTTGAAGCCCTCGACCATTTCCACTTCATCCCCATTGATGTTGACAGGGGCATGTTCTCCACTATGCTTCCTGAAGTCGATGATTATCTCCTTTGTTTTGTTTACATTGAGGGAGAGATTATTGTTGTCATACCAGTTCACCACATTGCAATGGGATCTTTTGGAAATCCCAGTGCACTGACTCCAATATCCAATTCCCCTATTTTCCAAGACCATTTGACCCTGGTTTAATGTTGGAAACTTTGGACAGTTCCAAGTATTCACCTGATTAGTTACCCAGGAAATGTTAGACAGAAAAATTCTAGTCTAACACCTGGCTAACTATAGAACTGACTCCTTCTCTAATCATTCATACTGACCACCCTCCCCTCCCCTCCCCATTGGACTCCAACAATTCCTACACCCGCTCAACCTGAGCTAAATATCCCCCATGATCCAACTCTCCATCCGACCTGACCTGATCCTCAACTCTTTTGCTATTCCCTGCCCTAATTTTTTGACTGCCCCCCCCTCCCCTTACTCAGCTTAATTTCTGGCCACTTACCTTGCATATCTTATTTCATTCCTCACTTACCTTACTCATCCTGTCCCCTTACCTTACCTACCCTGCCTCCCCTTATCCCTTCATCTTACCCATCCTAGTCCCTTACCCATTCTACTCCCTTACACAATTGCCTTCTCTTTTTGTCTTTTCAAAGAAACATTAGGGAATTTAAACTCTTTACTTATCCAAATGCAGCATCTAGAACTGTGAAAAGGATGCATAGCTTCTGCACAAATTCTCTTTGCTAAAGTCTATAAGGGTTTCAATGCTGTGTCAGTTTGGAAGTTCTCCATTAATAGATTGCACAGGATATTCAGAAGAAGGTAATTGGGTATGTTTTATCTGATCAGGATCAAAAATAGGCATTCCGATCACGACTGGAAGATATGGGCCCTTATATCTGCGAGTGAGATAGCATGCCATTAACTAGAATTACCTTTTCATTCTGGCACAACACACTGAAAGATATATGAGATGCATTCTTTCTATTCTGAATGATCCAGAATGCTATTGTCAAACTAACAGTTTTTATTTATCAGTCGTGTACAATACAGAAGCATAAAGAAGATCACAATATAACGTTCAACTTGCACAATATGTGAATTGCTACAACATAAGAGTCTAAAACCTTAACAGAAGATTTACAAGATGCTACCAGAATTGAAAAATTATAGCTTTCAGGAAAGAATCAACACCATTGGACTTTTTCTCTAGAAAAGGGGAGACATGATGGAACATAGAACATAGAACATAGAACATTACATAGAACATTACAGCGCAGAACAGGCCCTTCGGCCTTCAATGTTGCGCCGACCATTATGAAAAAAGCAATGACCCTCCAAACTAAACCATTCCCTTCTCTTCCATAAACTTATCAACTAACCTCTTAAATGCCACCAAACTTGGCGCATCTACAACTGCCGCAGGCAGGGCATTCCACTCCCTAACCACCCTCTGGGTAAAGAACCTACCTCTGATATCCGTCCTATAACTATCACCCCTTAATTTAAAGCTGTGTCCCCTCGTGCTAGCTTTCTCCATCCTAGGAAAAAGGCTATCACTGTCCACCCTATCTAAACCTCTAATCATCTTATATGTTTCAATAAGGTCTCCTCTTAGCCGCCTCTTTCTAACGAAAACAAGCTCAAATCCCTCAGCCTCTCCTCATAAGACCTGCCCTCCATACCAGGCAACATCCTGGTAAACCTCCTCTGTACCCTCTCCAATGCCTCCACATCTTTCTTATAATGTGGGGACCAGAACTGCACACAATACTCCAAGTGCGGCCGCACTAGAGTTTTGTACAGTTGCAACATGACGTTGCGGCTCCGAAATTCAATCCCCCTACCAATAAAAGCTAAGACTCCGTATGCCTTCTTAACAACCTTATCGACTTGACTGCCTACTTTCAGGGATCTATGCACAAATACACCAAGATCCCTCTGTTCATCAACACTATTAAGAATCCTACCATTAGCCCTATACTCTACACATTTATTATTCCTACCAAAGTGCATTACCTCACACTTTTCCACATTAAACTCCATTTTCCACCTCTCAGCCCAGCTCTGCAACTTGTCCAAGTCTCTCTGCAAAAGGCTTGAAAAATTATGAAAGGGTTGGAGAGGGTAAATGGGGAGAGAATATTTCCCCCTATGGCAAATTCAGAGGGGGACATACAGGATAGTTATTAATATATCTCATAGAGGAATAAAGAGAAACTTCTTTACTGAGGTGTTTGTTACTCACTACACCAGGAAGTGGATGAGACAAATGGCGTGTGCACTTTCAAAAGAAAATTAGCCAAGTAAATGAGAGAAAAGAAAATTGAAAGATAAACTAGGAGGCTAAGATAAGGTAGGTGGAATGGATGAAGATTCATGGGATATAAAAACAGGTTGGACTAGTGAGTTAATAGGTCGGTTTCTGTGCATATATTCTATGTAATTGAAGATAGAACTAACAATACAAGTAGGAAAGTAGGAATTACTAAATGAGAAATAAGCAAGTTTATCTTTTATCTGTTGGTAGTCACCTTCTACAATGGGAAGAGCTATCAAGCGTGCTGTACTTAACAAGTCATGTCTCAAGTTACTATATACTCTATTTAAAAGTGTTATTTTGAGGCCTTTATTGCCTCTGATTGTCAAAGAATCATACTGAACAGAAGAAACCCTTTGGCCCATCGGATCTGCACTAACACACGAGAAAGACCTAATCAGCCATCTAATCCCAATTACCAGTACCAGGCCCATAACCTTGAATGTTATGATATGCCAAGTGTTCATCCAGACACTTTGTAAAGGATATGAGGCAATCCGCCTCTATCACTCTCCCAGGCAGGGCATTCTGGACTATCACCACTCTCTGGGTAAAAGAATTTTCCTCACATAGCCCCTGTCCCTCACCTTAAACCAATGTCCCCTCATGATTGACTCTTCAACTCATTGCCCTTATGAAAGCAGTGGTGAGCAACCTTCTTGAACCACTATAGTTGATGTGGTTTGGGTACAACCACAGTGCTATGAGGGAAGTTCCAGGATTTTTACCAGCAATGGTTAAGGAATGTTGATGTAGCTCGACCCCTCCTGTCATAGCTTCCCCCATTATAATCGACCCATCATAGCCCTGCTCAGGCCCCAACCCCTCAACACCATCCCTGATACACTGGCAGTGTTCAACTAGCACTTCCAGGATGTTAGATGGGCACTGCCAGGATATCAGGTGGGCACCAGTTGATGCAGTACCTGGCCAAGTCCCCAATCACACGGAGGCTTCAATGGCTGTCGGCGTGGCAATGGCGCCTGGTCTCCACTAGAAGTGTGTTTGAGCTAGCGAAGAACAGTAGTTATTCTCACCAGGTTTGTGCCACGCCTGAGGGTCAGAAGATCCTGGGAGAGTTGAAGAATCTGGCATTGGACAGGCTGCTAATCAGCCTTGCGCCTCAAAACCAGATGAGATCTGGTTTTCAGTAGTAGAAAGAGAGAGGAACAATTGCAATCTGTTTGGCAGTGGACATGGAGCCCATTTGTAGACCTGTACGCTATTTTCCAGGATCGGCGCAATCTGCGCCAGATGCGGCAAAGCAGGAAAATCGCCCCCTAATTCCAAAATTTGTAATTGATAAAAAACTTGGAAGCATTGTGAACTGTGAGGAGCCTACTGGTAGATTTCAAGAGGACACAGGAAGACTGGTTTGGAATAGGTGGGCTCAGAGCAGATGAAATATGAAACACAGACATGTAAAGTGATGCATTTTGGTGGGAAGAGACAATGTGGAAAAAAGATACAGTTCTAAAGGAGTGCAGAAGCAGAAGGCGTATGAGAGCATGTGCACACATATTTGAATGTGGAAAGGCAGTTTGGCAAAGTGATTAATAAGGCATATGGTATCCAGGGCGTTATAAACAGAAACACAGAGTACATGAGCAATGAAGTTTTGGTGAACCTTTATAAGATGCTGGTTCAGTCTCAATTACAGAACTGTGTCTAATTCTAGGGAGAGATTTCATGTAATTGGCAAAAGAAGCAATAGCAGGAAAGTCATCTTTACCCAGCAAATAGCTAAGAATTGGAATGCAGTATCTGAGAGTCCAGTGGAGGCAGATTTAACTGGGGTTTTCAACAGGGGAACTTGATAATTAAAGTAGTGGAAAAATATTGCAGGGCTATAGGTGAAAGGTGAGGGAACGTGACAAGCTGAATTTGTCTTGCAAAGAGCTAAGTTGGCGAGCAAAGAGCTGACATGAATTAAATGGCCTCCTTCTGCACTGTAAAAGTTTTATAATTCTACTGATTGCAGCATTTTTTTTTGTGTCAATTTTGTCTCACTATTTCAGCTCATTTAATAATTCCCAACATCTGGTTTGCTGTATTGTCACGGAGTACTGTTACAGTGACTTCAATTTATTGTCAATCAGAACTGTCTGTTCTCTTTTATTTCCCAGGAACATTATTTTCTTTCCATTTAAGTCCTTTCCTGGATTTCCTGTCCCTGTGTGACATTTTCTATTAAAATTCATCTGCCAATTCCCAAATATATTTTGTTTGTTTTTGAGTTGAAGCAAGTTTATTCAAAAATCAAACTGTCTTCTCAGCAGTCTGCCATTAAAATATTTTCCCTTTCTAATGCTTAGATAATGTGTGAACAATTGTTTCTAAGTCACTTGGCACCCAAAGCATTCTTAATATTTGGGTATCTTATTTGTAATTATGCTTCAAAGCCCGCATAATTTGAATCTACACAACAAAATTCTGTCTCAGTTTTTTGCATATTTGCATATTTGCATTGCAGTAAGTATGACACTGGAATAAAAACAGAAAAGGCTGGAATATTCAATACATGATGAACATTTTTTTCCCCAGTTTTCTCCTCATATTTTTCTTGATGGAATATGTTCCATGCTTGTCAGGAGCCAGATGTCTGACACTCTGCCAAGTAGACCCATATTCATGTGGGACAGAAATTGAATCCATCTTTAGTCGTGCCCTAAAACAGGCATTTTGTGTTAGTAATTTGAAATGTTATTTCATTTTGAATCAGTGCCAGTACAGGAATAATGGACTGAATGGCCTAATTTTGTGCTGTACGATTCAGTGAAAATATGGGAATTGTGGCATTAGCCGAACCTCCTAGAACGGAATTCTCTGTTGGCCTCAGGCTGGATTTTACGAGCCTCGTCCGAGCGAGGTAGTAAAATTCCACACTGTGTAATCATCAGGAGTGTATCATACCATATATTCAGTGAAGGCCAATCTGCCCATTGAGCCTGTACTGACAACAATCCCACTTAAGCCCTATCCCCATGACCCCACGTATTTACCCTGCTATTCTCCCTGACAGTAAGGGACAATTTAGCCTGGCCAATCAACCACATCTTTGGACTGAGGGAGGAAACTGGACCACCGGGAGGAAACCCATGCAGACACAAGGAGAATGTGCAAACTCCATGCAGACCAAGGCTGGAATTGAATCAGGTCTATGCCACTGAGAGGCAGCAATTAACCAACCACTGTGCCATCACATAAAATCTGGAATGATCTATACACAATCTTCACTGCTTTACAGCTCGATCGCTCGAATGGTTAAGTCACTCTGGAAATAAGAGGCTATTATTAACAGCGTAGCGTCAGCTCTGCAGCACTCAGCACAGTTTGCCTTGATGTCTCAATCTCCCCCCTTCCCCATTCCATCTGGTCCTTTGGGGATAGTTGGGGAGTTTTAAGTTCTTAAAAGAATTTTCGAATAGTGTTTGATTATCACATGGTTGTCACACGTACACATGACTGGGGGGGGGGGGGGGGGGGGGTGGAAGTGCGTCTGGAGCCTGTGCAGGGAGGTATCACTGACTGCGGCTGATTCAGCAGCCGAGTCCTGGCTGACACCGATACTCCAGCTCTGCAACTAGCCCTCCACATAATTACCGCTGTGACCGCCAAAGGATAACATGTTACTGCAGGAGACTGTGCACATCGCCTTTTAGAGAGTGAACTCCCGAGAAAGGACGGCAATGCAGTTACGGTGAAAGATCGGCGCTGGATAACTAGTGCGTGGTACGTGGGGCGATTTAATCCACTGATGTAAGGTGTAGAAAGCTAGTGGAGGATAAGTAAGGAAAAACCACTTCGAACAGTATGTTGTCTGCGGGAGTTGTGAGCACTCAGCGTTGTCTCCAGTAAATGCCAGTCATTTAAAATAAAGGCAGAAATAGGAAATGATGGTGTGTTTACACTTAGCGAGAGGGAGCAGCCAGTACTGTTATATATTGTGATACTCATCTTCCACCATCTATACGGCACAGGAGGAAATTCGCTCCTTTGCTGCACGTAGCAGTTTACACGTGAAGTGTTTATTTTTATGCTGTGGTTTGCTGTGTTAATATCTGTCCCAGGGTATCCACGCATTTTTTTTGTGTGTCTGCTGTTGTCTTTTACAGATCCTCTCCGTGCACAGTTACACAAGAGCATACTTTTAAAAAATATTGCAGATTTAGTGCCAACTCCTGTAATCGCACAGCGGCGGTGTGTGCTAGAATTGCAAGCTGTTTTTATTTATATACCTGTTCTAGTGAGGGATGGGGCAAGTTCAGTGTCTCAATGCACGTGTACTCCCCGCAATGATGGAAAGAATACCGACTGGTTACAAGCCCTGCTCCCTCCCCCACCATGGAAAATAGCCTTGCCTTTTCCACTGGGATATTTCGATTGCACATACCTGCAGATGAGGCTCTTGAATTTCACTTGAAGTGAGGCTTGCACAGGATATGATATAAGCCAGCCAGTCTTTGAGAGAAATAAAGACAAGTCAGCATTTTAGGTTGGCTGCTTCAACACCAATTCTTGGCGACTCTTCTGCTTTTAGATACTACGATGCGGATTGATTTGTATTTTGAAAAACAGTAGCCGTTGTGATTCAGATTTTCACCATTCCATAGAATAGAACATTAGAATCCCTACAATGTAGAAAGATACCATTCGGCCCGTCAAGTCTGCACCGGTCTCCGAAAGAGCATCTTACCCAGGCCCAGCCCTCTGCCCTATCCCCATAGCCCCTTGCATTTATCATGGCCAATCCACTTGGTGGCACAGTGGCACAATGATTAGCCCTGCTGCCTCACGGTGCTAGGGACCCGGGTTCGATTTCTGACTTGGGTCACTGTCTGTGTGGGGTTTGCACGTTCTCCCCGTGTCTGCGTGAGTTTCCTCTGGGTGCTCCGATTTCCACCCACAGTCCAAAGATGTGCTGGTGGAATGGATTGGCCATGTTAAATTTTCCCTCTGTGTAACTAAACTGGTGCCAGAGTGTGGCAATTAGGGAATTTTTGATTTTATTTATTATTGTCACATGTATTAACATATTGTGAAAAGTATTGTTTCTTGTGCACTATACAGACAAAATATACCATTCATAGAAAGGAAATGAGAGAGTGCAGAATGTAATGTTACAGTCATAACTAGGGTTTAGAAAAAAATCAATCTAATTTGAAGTAAAATCCCTTCAAAAGTCTGACAGCAGCAGGGAAGAAGCTGTTCTTGATTTTTCACAGTAATTTCAATGCAAGCCTACTTGTGATTAATAACTTTTTTTAACCTAATGTAATCCAATATCTTATTTACCTGTGTCATTTAACTCAGAAACCATAATTCCAGCAGCGTATATGAGGAAGATTGTTAAAGGAAGTTTCTTTACTCATTTTCATCCTTCTTTTCTTCCTACCTTTGTCTCATGTCCCGATGATAAATCCACTTTTTTTTGGGTGAGAGTTTTCATTCTGTACCATGCTGTTTGATCATGGAGAGTTTTGCAATTACCCTGTCATGTATGCTTCAATGCATATTTTCCACCATAGCTTCTGTACAACATCCAAGGTTGGTATTCCTTAGTAATTTTAATATCTGGTCAATAAGGCCAGTTGCCGCTGTGCCCATTAGGAATTAGCTGAAGAAGCACTTACTAGGCATTGAATCTGCAACCTTTCTTATTATTATTACTTGAAATCACCAAAGGACTGAACTTTCCGTCGATATTTTTAGTGAAAGGTTTGGCACCACTTTTGTTTATTTCCTGGAGGAATTTCAAACCACGTGTAAATTATTGATCCTCTGAAACATCAGGAGAGTGAGCTGTTTTTTTTTTGGCTTCCAATTGGGTCATCCTACACCTGGACTCCTACATGCCTGCTCCAGCTTTAATTGGAGTTATTACTGCCACAGAAGTTAGTGTCGGAAATTGAAGCAGTTGGTGATTACTGATTCTCAAAATGTTTTGAAGAACTGTTATAATTGATTTGCTAGGATTATTGAGTGGAATCTCATTTCATGTAAGCTGAACAAAAAGAGCAAGAAATCAGGCTTGTTTTTGCCAGTTGTTGAGCGCTGCAAGCGCACTCAGATTTCCAAAATAATATTGCAGTTTGAAGCAAATTGCGCAAGATGACAAGTTGATGGGGACAATGAACAGCTACGGGAACTATGCAGAGCAGGCAGATCATGTTGCGGAACACAGATTTAATGCCAGCGGCGCCATTTTGGAATGCAATGCTTCAGTTAATGGTCTTTATTAGCCTCACAAAGCTGAACACTCAATAGTAGCTAGAATGGCCCACCTTAGCATCGCTATTTAAAGGCATTTTCAACTGCTCCACAGGTTAATTAATGGTTGATTTCTTCCAGCTGTTGCTTTGATTCTTGGAGTTTTGTCAGGTGCTGAATGACTTCAAAACTTCAGCACAAACCAGTTACTCCCATTAGGGGCACCACAGTGGCACAGTGGTTAGCACTACTGCCTCACAATGTCAGGGACCGGGATTCAATTCCAACCCCGGGTCACTGTCTATGTGGAGTTTGCACGTTCTTCCCGTACCTGCATGGGTTTCCTCCGGATGCTCTGGTTTCCTCCCACAATCCAAAGATGTGCAGATAAGATTGATTGGCCATAGTAAATTGCCCCGTAGTGTCGGGGGCCCAGCAGAGTAAATAAGTGGAGCTATGGGAATAGGACCTGGGTGAGATTGTGGTCGATACAGATTCAAAAGACCAAATGGGCTCCTTCTGCACTGTAGGGATTCTATGATTCACTCTACCATTTATCAGAACTGAAAGGGATTCAACTCCTTCGATATCCGGCTGATGTGGATCCTAAGCAACAAATCATACAGATTAATGCCTGGTATCCTGACTTTATCCTGATATTTTTCATTCTGTGGCTGTATCAGTTGCATTTGACCCACTACAGCAAACCAAAGGATAGTTAGTGTATAACAAGGACTATTTGCTGATGACGTGGCTGATTACTTGCTTTCCTACTTTGACTCTTTAGCTATAACACAATCAGTCCCTTAATTCAAATTATTAATATAGATCCCTGTGGTACTCCACTAGTTAGAGTTTGTCAATCTGAAATGACCCATTTATCCTGACTATTGGTAAGCTAACCCTCCATCCATGCTACTATATCACCCTATACCAGAAGTATTTTTTATCTTCTGCAGTAAACTTTTATGTGGCATCTTATCAAATGCTTTTCACTATATCTATTGGTACCCCTTTATCTGCCCTGTTTGTTGCATTTTCAAAAAAAATCTAATAAAAAGTGAAACATCATTTCACTTTCATGAAACTCTGAATATCTAGTTAATTTTATCTGATTATATTATAATTTTCCAAAGATCCTGCTACTACTTCCTTAAGAATGGATTCTAGCATTTTCCCAATGACAGGTGTTGCCTATAATTTCCCTTTGTCTCTTGAATAGAAGTAGTACATTTGGGGTTTTTCCAGAATTTAGGAAGGTTCCAACCATTGCATCCACCGTCTCTGCAGTCGCTTCTTTTAAGTCCGTGGGATGCAGACCGTCAGATCAAAAAATTGGCTTGTCATCAGGATATCAGACAGATTGGTTGTTAATAAGCAGACTCCAGCATCAGTCAAATCTTCAGGAAAGGTGGGAGGAAAAGAAACATGAGACTGGATGAAGAAATGTCAATCCCATTTCTAACAATCTGTGTTGGATGTGCTCTCTTAGTCTTGTACATTGCTGAAATTACAGTTTTAGAGTTAAATACCACAAATAAATAAATAAGATATTGAAAACCAAAGATGTTTAGGTTTTGTGGATTAGCCGAGGTAAATGCAAGGGGCTATGGGGATAGGGTGGAGGAGTGGGCTTGGATAAGATGCTCTTTTGGAAATTTGATGCATACTTGATGGGCCGAATGACCTCAATAATTAATCTTGGTTTATTATACGTAACCAGGTCTAAAGTAACCTGTACAGAATATATCAAATGAAACTTGCTTAAAAATACTCTTCGAACTCATTCTCCAGGTTATTTTTCCCAATTTTATTCTTCCAATCCACTTGTGAAGATTAACTTTATTGCAGTGTTAATGTAAGCCTAGTCTTGATGCTAATAAATAAACATAAAATATTGCACTATTTTCAGTATCTTCCTTGCACAGCTCAATCATTTTTTTTGACTTATTCTCTGTCCTACAACAAAGTTATTGTCAGGGGCCCAATAACAACTCCCACCTACCCCAAAACAATTTTTCATCTTGATCATCTGAACCAAGATCTTTTCTCACTACTGTACTGATCACATTCTTTATTAATAGATTTATCCCACCTCCTCTCCTTTCTTCCTGTCCTACTGAAGTGGAACTTGAAGATGCATTTATTGGCCTTGACCACTTGTCTGAGATTAATTTCTTTTGTGCCTTTGCTTCCAGATTCTTGGGTTTTGACCCCTGGCATTGGCCTCCACAGCTATCTTCTGACAAAGCTGACAGTTTTAAATAAACAAAAATCCCAGAAATTCACCAATAGGTTAGTTGTATTCACCAGTACAGTTTTCATTGATATGAAGTTTTCATTTAATAGTTTTCACCTCACCTCACTTACCTATGGTTCTGCAGAGGGTAGAGGAGCTGAAAAAACTATTGTCCACTGACAACAGTTGACTAAGTCAGATTCTCAAAGAATCTTCTGAGAATGCCAGCACCCCTGTTTCCAATCACATGACCTTCAATTGAGAGACTCTCTGACTCACCCAATACACCGGTTACTGATGACTCTTCTCATCATGATCCTGTAAATAATCATCTCTAATTTGTAATCTCTAATCATGTCTACCAGGGTACTAATGCTCCTGTTTCTACTCTTTGCCTGAATTCCTAGCTGTGGTTGAAATAACGGGTTAAAACGCGTGAAAGTAGCTGAGCGGGCAATGTGTAGAGGCATTGATGAAGATTAAGGGAACAAAGCAAAAATAAAAATAGAAACTTAGAAGATAGGAGGAGGCCATTTGGCCCTTTGAACCTGCTCTGCTATTTATTACAATCATGACTCATCATTCAACTCAATAGCCTAATTCTGCTTTTTCTCCATGACCTTTGCTCCCATTTACCCCAGGTGCTACATCGAGCAGCTTCTTAAATATATTCAGTGTTTTAGCAGCAATTACCTCCTGTGGTATGATTGCATAGGCTCACCATTCTTTGGATGAAGAAATGTCTCCTCAGCTCTTTCCTAAATGGTCCACCCTGAATCCTCAGATGTGACCCATGGTCCTAGACTGCCCATCATCAGGAATACCCTCTCCGCATCTACTCTGTCTAGTCCTGTTTGAATTTTGTAAGTGTCTATGAGAACCCCTTCATTTGTCTGAACTTCAGCAAAAACAATCCTAACCTAATCAATCTCTCCTCATACATCAGTCCAGCCATCCCCAGAATCAACCTGGTAAATCTTCACTGCATTCCCTCGTGAGTAAGAACATCCTTCCTCAGAAAAGGAGACCAAAACTGCACACAATACTCTAGGTGTGGCCTCACCAAGGCCCTGTATAATTGCAACAACACATATCTGCTCCTGTGCTCAAAACCTCACGCAATGAAGGCTAACATGCCATATGCCTCTTTATTGCCTGCTGCACCTGCATGCTTACCTTCAGTGACTAGGTACACAAGAACATCCAGATCCCGCTGCACACTCCCCTCTCCCAATTTAGCCATTCGGGTAGCAATCTGCCTACTTGTTTTTGCTTCCTAAGGGTTAACCTCACATTTATCCAAATTATACTGCATTTGCCAGTATTTGCCCACTCATTCAACCTTTCCAGATCATTCTGAAGGATCTCTGCACCCTTGTCACAGTTCACCCTCCCACCTAGTTTGGTATCTCTGCAAACTTTGAAATGTTACATTTTTTTTTCCTCATTCCAATCGTTAATATATATTGTGAATAGCTAGGATCCAGCACCGATCCCTGTGGCATTCCACTAGTTACCGTCTGCCAATTTGAAAAGCACCCATTAATTCTTACTCCTTGTTTCCTCTCTGCCAACCAGTTTTCTATCCATCTCAATATGCTTCCCCCAGTCTCATGTGCTTTAAACTTGCATGATAATCTCTTATGCTGGATTTTGTCAAACACTTTCTGAAAGTCCAAATATACCACATCGACTGCTTCCCCTTGTCAACTCTATTAGTTATATCTTCAAAGAATTCTAATAGATTTGTCAAGCATGATTTCCCCTTCAGAAATCCATGTCAACTCTGGTCCTCTCATTGTTTTCTAAATGCTAGGAATGAATTCAGAGAAAAGGATACAGAAGAAAGAGGAGTGACTGAAGTGAAGGATGCAAGAGCAATTTCTCTTGCCTTTATGAACATGTTTAGTATCTGGGAAAAGCAATTTCTGTCTCGTATTTATGCAGAAATAATAGCAGAATGCATTTTTAGTCGTGGCTCATCAATGACTTGCTTGACAAATATCTGGTCTATTGCTCCAAAAGGTTTCATTCCCCTTTGCAAGACTATGATTTATCTCAATAATTTGCTTTGTTGCCAACATAATTCATTCTGTAAAGTGCTTCTGAGACATTTTGACATTGTGTGTAAAATCACCAAATAAATTACTATAACTACAGTGTCTTATTTCATTGGATGGATTAGGTTGAATGCTCAGTCGAAAGCTAACCCGGTACACGTGAATTTTCTGCTTGTGTTGTCTCAGCGTAGCACCATGTGCACTTGGAATGCATGTTAGAAGATTATATATGATTAGCCCCAAATTTTTCATTCATTAACATTAATAGACAAAAAAATGTGAATTGGTAGCAGGTAATATCCCAATTATATGCTGTCTGCAAGAATGCTGTCTGTCAAAAATTCCACAATGGAAACATTACTTTGTGATGTAAGACTCATAACACTTGAAGATACTGGTTAAAGAGAAACTGTTCATGCAGGTTTTATGTTATATGAATGATGTTTAATTTTCATCAAACTCTTATCACAAACAAAACTACATTCTGGATCCAGGCTGGCAACAAAATATCTCATTTATTGCCAATGCATAATTAAGGACAAGCATAATTTTTTAATTTTAATTTTGCCATGCACCCCCAGCCATACTGTCTTCCACCTTCTTCCTTCAGAAAAAAAGATACAAAGTCTGAGGTCGTGTACCAACCGACTGAAGAACAGCTTCTTTGCTGCCATCAGACCTACCTTGCATTAAGTTGATCTTTCTCTGCACCCTAGCTTTGACTATAGTCTCTGCATCTCTCACTTCCTTCTCTATGATTGGTATGCTTGTCTGTATAGCGTGCAAGAAACAATACTTTTCACTCTATATTAATACTTGTGACAATAATAAATCAAATCAAACATACCGAAAAAAATCAATAGAATTTAACGTTTTTAAAATTTATTTTTTAGTGTCACAAGTAGGCTTACAATAACGCTGCAATGAAGTTACTGTGAAAATCCCCTGGTCGCCAATGATCAGAAGATTATGGGCAAAATGCCTCAATCATTCAAATTTTTTCTCACACTTGTCTCTCCTCAACATAGGCAGCAGCCCAATGGATCTGAATTACATCTTTTTAAAGCCTCAGTATTCTAATGTGGAGCTCAATACTGTAAATGAGATCTTATCAGGGCTTGTCATTACCTCTTAGCTATTCTATTCTGTGCCATTGATAAAACTTAGAATTCTGTTTTTACACAGCCCTGGCAATCTGACAGTGTTTCCTTTAATGTTCTTTAAACTTGTACCTTAAATTCCTCTGCTTTTTCACTGCACAATCCAACTCCTATCATTGCTGCTTTTTTTTCACTCAAATGTATTACTTAAAAATGTAGCTGTGTTGAATCCCATCTATAATTTTTCTGTCCATTTCCCTTATGGTTGTGCATCACATTCTTGCTTGAAGAACCAATTCAACATGTGCTACTCTGAATTTTATTTGTGTGCATTTGTAGGTTCCTACACGATACACTTGGAATAATTCCACCCCTTGGGTGAAGAATGCTGTGATCATTCTGTAAGGATACGTTCTTCTGGTGCTTACTAGTCCGGTGTTTGAGGATGGTACACAACTTCCTGATGTGGATCCACTAGATTATTGTGGCTTGTGTGGGAAAAGTTATTGTGGCTTCATGCAGGAGATTATTTTCTATACAGCGGATTATAATGATCTGGAATGTATTGCCTGAAAGGATGCTGGAGACAGATTTAATATTAACTTTCTAAAGGAAATTGGATATGAGATGGCTCAGTGGTTAGCACTGCTGCCTCACAGTGCCAGGGACATGGGTTCAATTTCTGTCTGTTTGGAGCTTGCACAATGTCGCTGTATGTGCATGGGTTTCCTTTGGGTGCTCCAGTGTCTTCCCACAGTCCAAAGATGTGCAAGTTAGGTGGATTTAGCTATGCTAAATTCTTCTTCAGTGTACCTGAACAGCACCAGAATATGGCAGCTAGGGGATTTTCTTAGTAACTTCATTGCAATGTTAATGTAAGCCTACTTCTTTATATATTTTTGAAACAGGAACGAACAAGGGAGTTTTTGAGATTTTAACCTAAGGCCCTGACTGCCCCTCTCAGGTGGATGTGAAAGATCCTATGGCATACTTTAAAGAAGAGTAGGTGAGGTTTCCCATTGTCCTCGTCAATCGACACCACAATAAAACAGGTTATCTTGGTTATTGTCACATTGCTGTTTGTGGGAACTTGCTGTATGCAAATTACCTTTCCAACATCACAATGCTGACTTTGCTTCTTAAAAAAAATACTTAATTGGCTGTTAAGTACTTTGGGTCATAATTGTGTGCAAGTGCTTCTTTTTCCTAGTTGGGAGAGCTTTTTCAAAGAGCCAGCAGTTTCTCAGTGAGTTGGATGATTTCTTTCTGTGCAATAAGACCACACTTTAGCTTCGGTATTGCTATGTCAGCTGGTGTTACATTTCGCACATGTTTTGCGAATCGATACTTGTTGACCTGGCAGGTTCAGAACTAATTAAAGTTAGCAGTTTATATGAACATACAAAGTAGGAGCAGAAGCAAGCCGTTCAGCTCCTCGAGCCTCTCGCCATTCAATAAGGCGTTTCAAGATCCACATGCCACTTATTCTAATTTTGATCCTTTTGATTCTGGTACCTATTGATCGATGTATCTCTACCTTAATATTCAACAACCTCCATTATCACCTGAGCTCCAATGTTGCTCAATCTTCTGAAGGAAAAAAAGTTCTCCTCATCTTTTAAAAGTTTATTTATTTGTGTCTCAAGTAGGCTTACATTTACGCTGCAATGAAGTTACAGTGAAAATCCCCTCGTCACATTCTGGCACCTGTTCAGGTGTACTGAGGAAGAATTTGGATGGCCAGTGCACCTAACCTGAACATCTTTCAGACTATGGGAGAAAACTAGAGCACCAGGAGGAAACGCACGCAGACATGGGGAGAATGTGCAAATTTCACACAGACAGTGACCCAAACCAGGAATTGAATCCAGGTCCCTGGTGCTGTGAGGCAGCAGTGCTAACCACTATGTCACTGTGCCGCCACCTCTGTCCTAAAAGGGCAATTCCTAATTTAACCCAATGTCCCTGGTTCCCACTCACTCACAAGAGGGAACATCCTTTCCATGTCCACCCGGTCAGGACAGTTGAGGAACTTATGCACTTTAGCCAAGTCACCCCCTTGCTCTTCTGATTCTGGAAGGAAGAGGCATATAATTCAAAGTTTAGAACATGATAATCAACAGTATAAATTGGGATTTTGAATTATAAGCTAAATTTGAATTTCAGGGGAATCATCGCATCTCGCGGCCGATTGCACTGTTAATGATAGTTGCTAACATTTGGAAATGCTTGATCTGTACTGACAGGTGCACTTGAGTCCTGGTGGTGTGTGCACCTTCTGGTGGCTGTATTTATTTTGTGGGTCTTTTTTAAAATAAAACATTTACGTACTGTTAAGTTTAAGTATTTCGTAATTTTCATATTTTACTGAAATTTTGACTTGAGGACAACAACAGCAGAAATCAGGAAGCAGAGAGAATTTGAAGTAACCGCAATTGGGTTTTAAGTCTTAAATTGTCAGCAGAGTTTCTTGAAATTTCATCTTTTTTTAAAGTTGGAGCTTGCAAAGATCATGCTAAAAGAAATATGATACACTAATAAAAGTACAAATATTTGGAGTAGCATTGTTGTAATAATCATATCAGCAAGAGTAGATAGTTAACCATTTAAATTAAAAAAAGCTTTATTTCCTTAGTACACAGAAAGAGGTCTCTTGCTTTAGTTTTATGCTATTTCTCTAATTTGTGTTCCTTTATTTTTATTACATCTGATTGACTTTGCTTTTCTTTTTTCTAATCTCTTATATGTGTACTTACTTTTTATCCTGTGAATACCAGTATCTGTTTTGGAGCTGGCCACAAATCCAGAAAACAAGCTTATGTTTAATTGGAATGTCAGATTTGTTGTATGTGGCTCATTGCCTGAGAGAAACAGATGATGATCTGCCACCATGAATCACTGTTTGTGCATGTTGTGAAGATACTCCCATAGTGCTATCAGGTACTTTACTTCATGATTTTTATTTCACGATTTTTAACCAGCTGTGGTGAAGTAATGGTAATGTGCTTCCAAGCTAGGACAGTGCATGACTTTGAGGGGAACTTGCAGATAGTCATGTTCCCAAACATCTACCATGCTTGTTTTTCTAGATATGTGAGTCACAAGCTTTTTAGCCCCTTGAACTTGTTCTGCCATTCAGTGAGATCATAGCTGTTCTCTTTTATAGTTCTAGCTAGAAATGCAGGTTTAGATGTTGTAGTTGAAGAGACTGTGGTCAGTTGCAGATTGTACAGACTGTAATTCAATTTGTGTTGGTGGTAGAGGGAATAAGTATTTAAGATGATAGATGGAGAGCCAATCAAATGAGCTACTTTGTTCTGGATGTTGTTGAGTTTGCTAAGTGTTATTGGAGCTGCACTCATGCAGGCAAGTGGGCAGTATGCCAAATCACTCCTCAGCAATGGCCTGGAGCTGCAATAATTGATCTCCACGTGACCTTTCTTTCTGCTAGATGTAACTCTATCCGATGGAGAGTTTTCTTCTGATTCTAACTGACTTCAATTTTACTAGGGTTCTTTGGTGTCTGGGGCAGTAAAAATTCTCACACCATTTTTTTGAAGAACAAGAAAGCTACCCTGTGTATCATGTCTAATATTCATCCCTTGATCAACATTACCAAAAAGATTTTCTGGTCAATATCCTAGTGAGGACGAGAATTGTCATTGAATTCCCACACTGTATTTGATGGGACTGAGGTGTCTTGTTATATTCTATTAACTAATAACAGAAATAAAACTTGAGACTTGAGGCAATATGGTGGCACAGTGATTAGCGCTGCTACCCCACGGTGCCAGAGGCTTGAGTTTGATTCCAAACCTGGGTGATCGTCTGTGGGGAGTTTGCACATTCTCTCCATATCTGTGTGTGTTTCCTGTGGCTTCCTCCCACAGTCCAAAGATGTGCAAGTTAGGTGGATTAGCCGTGTTAAATTGCCCCTTAGTGTCAAGGGATTAGCAGGGTTACAGGAATAGAATGAGATTGTTGTCAGTCAGGTTTGATGGGTGGAATGGTCTCCTTTTATACTGTGGGATTCTATGATTCTGCGAATTCCCACGTTGCGTTTGATGGGACTGATTTGCCTTGCTATACCTCTATTTATTAGGCTAACAACTAAACTTGAGACTTTAAAAGAACTGCTTGTACTGTATTGCTATCAGTCAACTCCCGCTCCTTCCTGTCTGCGCCCTATCTTGCTCTACTCTCATTTAGTTCCTGTTCCTTCAGATACCTGAATAGTCAGATTGTCTGCAGAATCTTACAATCTGTTTAAAAGATTATTGTCATAGGCACGTTTATTTCATTTGAAAGCAGATGATTCTTTTGTAGATGCTGAGAGGATTAGTATAACAGTTGGTAGCTACTCCTTGCCAAATCTGTTTGTGATGTCTAAAAGCTTATCTGCGACTGCAGCACATCTGTTGATATTCAACACTCGTGAATAGCCACTTGAAAAGTACAAGGACAGATGATTCTGAAATGCTAATGCTACCATGAGCTTATAGTACAGTTTTTGCACCTTATCTTTTCTCTAAACTGTTTTTAGCATTTATGATTACAGTAAGTAGTGTCCCAGTTAGAATTGTGTGATTGATATCTACCAAAATATGGCCATTCTGCCCTATGTTCCAACCAAATTAATTGTAAACAGTGAATAAAAAGAAATTGGGCGGAATTTATCAAATAGAAAATGGCAGTGTCAGGATCTGACTGAAAACTGGCATATTTCTCCCCAGAAACGGCCATATTATCACTTGAGATCTTCTGACATTGGTCAAAAAGAAGTAGGGAGAGTGTTTCGTGCCATCCTGACAGAGCCTGATAGAGTAAGAAGTCTGACAACACTAGGTTTTAAATCCAGCCGATTTATTTGATAGTAAACTCGCAAGCTTTCGACTCTATGGTCTTCACCTGACGAAGACCATAGAGTTGAAAGCTTGCGAGTTTACTATCAAATAAATTGGCTGGATTTAAACCTGGTGTTGTCAGACTTCTTACTGTGTTTACCCAGTCCAACGCCGGCATCTCAACATCAGAGCCTGATAGAACCAGCAAAGACAACTCCACAGATCTCAAAGTAAAAACCTGCACCCCATCGGTTTCTTTCTAGGTATGAACCTGATTGCATTATTGGGAAGAGCCTGGGAGCATTAAGCTTAGAAATCTTGCTGGCGCAAATCCCGTTATGGCCTCTTGCGAAATTTAGTGTCAAAACAGGATTTGCATGTGCAGCGAACAGGCCCGCAGAATTATGCCCATTATGTTTGCAAGTTATATAGCGTCTAGATATTAAGTTTTACATACTTGCATATGAAGTCCATTCAGAGCATGTTTAGAGTGCACAGAATGCCTGTTGGCACATCATCCCCCATTCAGCATGTTGATACTCCAGCAGCTCTGTCAGAGAATTATAAATGTTGCAGCGCAGGATGTCCCATTTTAGTCTGAGATAAGGAAAATTCCTTTCTCTTAGGAATTTTCTTCCCCAAAGAGCAGTGGAGGATGGGTTATCAAATATATTCAACTTTGGAATTCGATAAATTTTTGATTTGCAAGGGAGTTGAGGATTACAGAGGGTTAGGGGTGAGGGGGCGGTGTGGGGGTGGTGGGCAAGAAGGAAATTGGAATTGAGACGCAACCAGTTCAGCCGTGAATTTATTAAAGAGCAGAGCATGCTCAAGGGGCCATAGGTCCTGCTCCTGTTCCTAATTCTTGTATTTTTGTGGTTTAAGATTGTACACAACTTAAACAAGATCATCTTGAATTTGTGCATTGGTCCTATCGCTCTCCTGTGAAAACAGATTCATTAGTTACTACTAACCTTAATACCATTCTCATCGTCTCGAGTGACTTTGTCCTATCAGTTGGAGATGAGGAATGGCAGAAGGATCTGTGGCAATCCGCAATCAATGGAATATCTGGTATTTGAATAGCTTGTACAGTTGTGTGGAGAGGATTAAGGTGAAGTAGGGGTACACAAGCGCTATCTGGAAACATGTGTCAAGTCTCTCTAAAGGATGATAAACTTTCGGCCTGAATTTAGAACACTGGTTATTATAAGTTCCTGCTTTCAGCACAGACACGATGGGCTGAACGGCCTCTTGCCATGCCCTTAGTTTTCTTTGGTTCTATGGATAGTGAGTGCATCCCTAAGTTCGGGGAACTACTTCTTTCTGGTTGCAACTTTTCTCTAGACTGTCCAGCCTTTATCATAAGATTAATTTGATTATTCAGCCCATGTGAAATGGTGACCATTTAAACCTCTGTCTCCTATGTTTCTTAGTCTCTGTTTACAAATGTTTCTTTTGCAACCACCATGTTCCTTCTCTGAATTACAGCATAGTCAATCCAACAACTTATGTAACAAAATATGGCAGCATGGTAGCACAGTGGTTAGCGCTGCTGCTTCACAGCTCCGGGACCTGGATTTGATTCCCAGTTTGGGTCACTGTCTGTGTAGCGTTTGTTTGCGTGGGTTTCCTCCCACAGTCCAAAGATGTGTCGTTTAGGTTGATTGGCCATGCTAAAATTGCCCCTTAGTGTCCTGAGATGCGTAGGTTAGAGGGATTAGTGGGTAAATATATAGCAATATTGGGGTGAGGCATGGACAGGATTGTGGTCGATGCAAACTCGAGGGGCCAAATGGCCTCTTTCTGCACTATAGAGTTCTATGATTCTGTGAAAAGTTCTTGCTAGATTTATTGCTTTTTCACACTATTGAATTACCTCAAGGTATTTTGTGCAGTGACTTACTAGGTAAGGAAAACACAATGAAATGAATAATCTATGATGTTAGTTGAGTGAGATTTCTAAGAACACAAACTACCTGCTCTTCTTTTACTAGTTACTATAAAATAATGAACATCCTTATCAATAAGCAAATTAAATGTTGATTTAATATCTTATCAATCATAGCAAATGTAAGAAAGAAAATTCAGTTTGAGAACGCTGATTTGAGCTCAGGAACTCTAAAATTAGTTAAAACATGTATGAACAAATGTATAGCTTAGTTAGACTATGTACATTCAAACATATTTCATCCCTAAAAAAAAAATCAAGAGATTCAATTTAACATAAAGAGTTTCAGGATGAAGATTTTGTCACGTACATGATGAATAAAGTGAATATTTCACCATCCTCCTTCTAATTATATCTTAGAATAGAAGCATCAAATTATAGGAGGGTAATTGGTAGTGTAAATATAGCCCATTCAGCTTGTGGCCATGAGTAGTTAAAGCTCTCAGCAAAACTGTGGTTACCAGTTAAAGGTACATGAATGCAATTAGTTTCATTGGATGGGAGTAGATCTTATTTTGTATATTAATTTTGAACAACTCACCAATTCATTCATGTGATTAATAAAAAAAAAACTTCACTGACTCCTAAACTAAGAGTTCAGCTTCAAGTCAAGACCAGAAGGAATGGAGATGGAAGGCTGTGGTTGCTTTGATAGAAATTCAAAGGGCCAGTACAGTAGTTTGAGATTAATTTGATTTGATTTATTATCACATGTATTATCATACAGTGAAAAGTATTGTTTCCTGCACGCTATACAGACAAAACATACCATTCATAGAAAAGGAAACAAGAGAGTGCAGAATATAGTGTTACAATTATAGCTAGGATGTAGATAAAGATCAACTTAATGTAAGGTAAGTCCATTCAAAAGTCTATTAGCAACAAGGAAAAAACTTCTTGAGTTGTTTGGTACTATGACCTCAAACTTTTGTATCTTTTTCCTAAAGGAAGAAGGTGGAAGAAAAAAATCCAGGGTGCGTGGGATCCTTAATTGTGCTGGCTGCTTTGCCAAGACAGCAGGAATTGTAGACAGAGTCAATGGATGGGAGTTAGTTTGTGTGATGGATAGGGCTACATTCATGACCTTTTATAGGTCTTTTTGAAGAGAAGGATTTATTTTAAGAACATTAGGTGAAAGAACAATCAGTTTTAGTGAGTAGCAGAGGACCCCAGCAGCATCCACAATCACAACTGTTGCAGTTTGTACAGAAATTAACATTTTTTGTCATAGCTAATTAATTTCATCTCTTTTTCTTGTTGAAAGTGCGCAAAGATGTGCTCTAAAGATGTGCTGGTTAAGTAGATTGGCTATGCAAAATTGCCCCTTGGTGTCAGGAAGATTAGCATGGAAAATATGTGGGGTTGAAGAGATAGGGCTTGGGTGAAATTTTTGTCAGTCTATACTTGATGGGCCAAATGGCCTTTTTCTACACTGTGGAGATTCTATGATTTTAAGAGTAAGATCAATTATTGTTCATTACTTCTGCAAGTTTGTTTGGAATATACATCACAGACTGGATAATTTTCACACCTTATAAAAGTTAGAATTCCGCTAGCCTTTTACACTATCCTGTTAACCCCAGCTACTCCCTTTAAATATTTTGTAAACCCATGCTCCAAATCCCTCTGCTCTTCCACCTATTTCCATTCAAAACATAAATTACTGCCGCTTTTTTTTACATATTATCTCATAATTAGCCATCACTTTCAGTTAATTCCCTCCCTTTGCAAATTTATGGCATGGTATCACAGTGGTTAGCCCTGCTGCCTCGCGACACAGTAAGAAGTCTTACAACACCAGGTTAAAGTCCGACAGGTTTATTTGGAAGCACAATCTTTCGAAGTTTCGCTCCTTCAGGTGAGTAAGGTATTGTGCTCACAAACAGGGCATATACAGACACAAACTCAGTTTATTAGGTAATGGTTAGAATGTGAGTTTTTACAGGTAATCAAGTCTTAAAGGTCCAGACAACGTGAGTGGAGAGAGGGCTAAGTGCAAGTTAAAGAGGTGTGTATTGTCTACTCAACAAGAAGTCTCACATTAGGTTAAAGCCCAACAGGTTTATTTGGCAGCACAAGTTTTTGGAGCATTGCTTCTTCATCAGGTGAGTTGGAATTGTGTTCACAAACAGGGCATATATAGACACACAAACTCAATTTGCAAGATAATGGTTTGGAATGCGAGTTTTTACAGGTAATCAAATCTTAAATGTACAGACAATGTGAGTGAAGAGAGAGCCAAGCACAAGTTAAAGAGATGTGTATTGTCTCCAGCTGGGACAGTTAGTGAGATTTTGCAAGCCCAGGCAAGTCGTGGAGTTATAGGTAGTGTGACATGAGCCCAAGATCCTGGTTGAGGCCGTCCTTGTGTGTGGAACTTGACCCTCAGTTTCTGCTCAGTGATTCTGCGTTGTCATATGTCATGAAGACCACCTTAGAGAATGCTTACCCAAAAATCAGAGGATGGGTGCCCGTGACTGCTGAAGTGTTCCCCAACTGGAAGAGAACACAATTGCCTAGTGATTGTTGAGCGGTGTTGTAGCGCCTGCACGGTCTCACCAATGTATCATGCCTCGGGATATCTTTTCCTGTAGCATATCAGATAACTTTGGCCAAGCCACAAAGTACCGTGTACCTGGTGGATGGTATTCTCACGTGAGATAATGGCATCCATATCAATGATCTAGCACATTTTACAGAGTATGTTGTGGCAGGGCTGTGTGGTGTCGTGGTCACTGTTCTCCTGAAGGCTGGTAGTTTGTTGCAGACAATGATCTGTTTGAAGTTGTGCGTTTTTTTTAAAGGCAAGAAATGGGGGTGTGGGGATGGCCTTGGCATAGATGGCCTTCACAGCACCAGGTTTGATTCCTGGCTGAGGTCATCATCTATGTGGAGTCTGCACGCTCTTCCTGTGTCTGCGTAGGCTTCCTTGGGTGCTCCTGTTCTCTCCCACAGTACAACAGACATGCTGCTTAGGTGCATTGTCCATGCTAAATCCTCTCTGTGTACCCAAACAGGTGCTGGAGTGTGGCGAGTAGGGGATTTAATTTAATTGTAATTTATTTGCAATGTTAATGTCAGTCTACTTGTGACATTAATATATAAGCTTAAAAACTTATTTGCTCATCTAATGTATTAACTATACTTTTTTTTGTATTGGTAACGTGCCCTCCAGCATCTTTCACAGGATGTAGATGTCACTGGCTGGGTCATTTTTTTGTTGCCCAGCCTAATTACCCTTGAGTAAGTGGTGGTGTGCTGCCTTCTTCAACCCCTGCAGCTGAGGTAATGGCCTAGTGGTATTATCGCTAGACTATTAATCCAGAAACTCAGCTAATGTTCTGGGGATCTGAGTTCAAATCCCACCATGGCAGATGGAATTTGAATTCAGTAAATAAATATTGGGAATTAAGAATCTGCTGATGACTATGAAACCATTGTCAATTGTCAGAAAAACTCACCTGGTTCATTAGTATCCCTTAAGGAAGAAAATCTGCCGTCCTTACTTGGTCTGGCCTACATGTGACTCCAGAGTCACGGCAATGTGGTTGACTCTCAACTGCCTCTGAACAAGGGCAACTAGGGGTGGGCAATAAATGGTGGCCAGCCAGTGAACCCATGTCCCACAAATGAATAAAACTCAGTGCAATTTATTTTTAGAATTTTGACCCAGGGACAGTGAATGAATGACAGGTCAGGATGGTGTGTGGATGGTGGGGAATTTACAAGTGGTGCTATTTCATGCATTTGCTGCTCTTGTCCTTCTAGATAGTAGAGGTCATGGGTTTGTAAGGTGCTGTCAAAGAAGCCTTGGTGACTTGCTGAAGTGCATCTTACAGATGGTACATACTGCTACCACTGTGTGTTGGTGATGGAAGGGGTAGATGTTGAAGGTGGTGGATATCAAGTGGGCTGCTTTGTTCTGGATGATTTCGAACTCCTTGAGTGTTGTAGGAGCTTCACTCATCCAGGCAAGTGGAGGACATTCCATTACACTCCTGACTTGTGCCCTTTAGAGGGTAGACAGGCTTAGGTAGTCAGGAGGTGAGTTACTCACAGTAGAATTCTTAGCTCCGGCCCTTTGAAGACATAGTATTTATAGGTATAGTTTCAGTTTCTGGTCAATGGTAACTCCCAAGATATTGGAATTGGGGAAGTTAATGAAGGTAAAGTTATTTCATGCCAAAGAGAGTTGGATTCTCTCTCCTCTTGGAGATGGTCATTGCTGAGAACTTTGTCCATGATTGCTACTTTTTAAAAATTCATTTTACATTTTAAAGGATATGGGCATCTCTTTTAAGGGCCAGTATTTATTACCCATCCCTACTTGCCCTTCAGAAGGTGGTGAGCTGCCTACTTGAACTGCTGCAGATCTGAGGTACACCCACTTTGCTGTTAGGGAAGGAAAAGGTTTGACATAAAATTCTGATTATGTCAAAGTCATCGACAATTCCCACTGGCAGAATAACAAATCCTACAGAATGATACCTATGATAAGTGCACTGATGATTCCAGATTAGCTGAACTTATCTGAATGAGCTTGGCTTACAACTGCATGTGCTAGTCTGAACAGAGTTTAGACCACACAAGAGCAGAAGATCATGGAGCACTGGACAAAAGTCATAATTTAACATTGAAATTGCTTTGTGAAAGAATGTGCAAAACCTGCAGCATGGTTTAACCTATGTAAAAGTTGAAAGTGTTGGCAATTGGAGAGAAGGTGAAGTTGATGCAAATGTGAAACCCTGTTACAATGCGGAGAGCTGGCAACACAATTCTGGGAGATTTTGCCAACAAGTTTGTCCATTGTTATGAAACGCAGCAAAAATCTTGGAACAGTTTGACAAACAGGCATTTTCTCTTGCAAGGAAGAGGATGAGAACAGCTACCTATACCAACATTGAAGGAGCTCATTGTTCAAGGTTGAGCAGTGAAGGTTCCCATCTCTTGTTTAATCCTGGAGGAAAGGGGAGTCATTCTGGCAAAGAAGCCGTCGAGTTTGCCTGCAGTGATGGATGGCTGGATTGATTCAAGACAAGGCATTGCATTGTTTTCCACGCAAAAAGCGGTGAGAGTGCAGTGGTTATTGGCAGGAATGACAGATTTTTGACTCCAAATGGTCTCACCCACATTGTGAGGGGAAATTGTCACTATTACAAAGAGCTGCCCCATGCACCCTGACCACTCTGGCCTGAAAAGTGTGAAACTATTCTTGCCTCGCAACACAACAGGCAAATTTAAACCAATAGATTAGGAATCTGAAAGCCTACCAGCGATGACAGCTGATTGAGACCATCAATGAGAAGCAGGTGCTCAATCCAGTTGTATTAAAGGATGAAAAAGAATTGGATGATGGTGAGAGAAGCCACAATTGCCAACTGCTTTCGTCAAACTGCACAGGACGTCGAGCATGGTGAGTCACCAATCCGATGATAAGGCACTTTTCACTTGGCTGTGAGGGGCCAACATGGGAATTCCAGCAGAGGCAACTAGAGAAATTTATGCGGAGGTGGATGATGCTGTTTGATGCGTGACTGAACTGACAGTTAATGCCAACTTAGAGGTGCAATACTTTCCTCAACAGAAGAACCCAGGAAGGCCAATGACTCTGAAGAGTCTGATCAAGGATTATCTTGACTCTCTAGCCAGTGAAGGATTTCACACTGCAGCACAGAAAGAATGAAAACTGTTTGCATTCAAGAAATGGCGGAAGGTATCACATGCGTCTGAAAATGTCACACTAAGCAGAAAAAGATTTTCAAGAGCTTACGCCTGACCTTTTTCAATGCAAATCCCTGACCTTTTGTAAAGCGTGAACAAATTCAATGGAATTTTGCACCACATTTACTTCTGCACAATATTTTCAGCTGTCATTTAAATCTGTTGGTTTTGAAATAGACCATGTTTGTAGGCATATTGTGTTATGTAGAGATGCGTTCATTTGGAACAGACCTCCTCAACCATTGCAAAGCTTTGCTTAACATGAATTTGAAAGTGGGTCCCCTAAGATTCAACTTTGTTTGTGCTGTACATAGTTCGCTTCTCACAAAGTTTGAGAGTGACTCTTATTTTTTTTGGTTTGCATTTCCCCAGACCTGCACATTACTGATGCTGGTCTGGAGTAGTCACGGATTTTGGTCCATCTTTGTGTACAAAGCTTTCGCACCTGGTAGATACTCAGGTCTGTATCTTAGATGCATTATTGGATAATCACCTAAACAGTACTTATGTGTGGGGATGCGGTTAGCTTAGCTGGCTGGGTAGCTGGTTCGTGATGGAGAGCAACGCCAACACTGTGGTTCAATTCCTGTAGCAGCTGAGGTTATCCATGAAGGGCTCACCTTCTCAACCTTGCCCCTTGCCTGTAGTGTGGTGATCCTCAGGTTAAATCACCACTAGTCAGCTCTCACACCCCCCTCACCCCTTAAAGGACAGAGAGCAACTTATGGTCACCTGGGACTATGGTTGCCTTTTAAATGTGTGTGTGGCTAGAATGAGGTCAGGTGGAGAGACATTCTTTATTACTAAGTTAATCAAATAATTTAATGTTTTAACACAAGGGGTGATGTTTTGAAAATCAACACATTTTATACACTCACTTCTGATTTCTATATACAGGAGCCTTCACCTCTAAAACTTTATATACTGGAAGTCAGAAATTCAAAGGAATGATTTTGGTGGAGCTGTAAATTTTAAATATGTTATATCTCTGAAATGCAAGAAATATTGTGTATCTCTCATTGAACTTGACCTGGCTTGTTTTCTGGGATTTAAGTAGCACGCAATACCAACTTGCTTGTGGTGTTATAGTGTGCTTTTACCTTCCCTCTATGCAATGTTGAGATTACATATTATTAAATTGTATCTTAAAGCACAGAAACCGGCCATATGGCTCAGAAGATTGCTGCTGATATCTTTGCTGTTCTTTTGACTCTTTTTTAATGTATTGCACATTGAATAGTGACCTCTATTCCTCAAATTCCTTCAAAGCATCTATGCTAGACACCCTAACTGGCAAGTTAATGTACTACTAATCATAATGTGGCAATCACCATGTGAAAAGAATAGCCAGTAAAATCTGTAACATTGATTGTGTTATAATTAGAAACAACAGCAATACTTTGAGGATTTGAGCTCCTTGTAGGCCTGCGGTTCTGAAGTAGAGGCTTACAATAAAATAGCTTGGATTTAAAGACCAATGTGAAGTGATTCTTCAACTGTTTATTGTGAGTAACGTGGCAGTGAGTTCTGCATTCAAACTACTCACTGGATAAAGAAGTTTTTTCCAAATTACCTATTGGATTTATTAATGATTCTCTTGTATTTATAGCTGCAAGTGGAAACATCATAAATCTTAAAACTTCTGTCAAGTCATACCTCAGTCTTCTTTATAGAAAGGAGAAGAACTCCAGCTATTTGATTTTTCCTGATAGGTTGAGCCTTTCAGTTCTGGCATGATTCTAGTAAATCATTTATATGTGTCCTCCAGTGCTTCACAACACACCACAGTGTAGTCTCATCAATGTTCTACACACGTGTAACATAACTTCTCTGCCTTACAGTCCTAGGTTGGGAATACTTGTGCAAATACTTGCCATTCAGGTTTCTTAGTCTGGGTTTGTTGGTCTGCTGGTACATTAAGTATTTTCAATTTTCTTTGCTTAGATTAATAAAAATGGTTCCCCAGGCAAGCACTCCCTAATATTTATATCAATATTTTCCAAGCATCCCTTAGTATTTATATCAATATTTTCCTAATATTACAGTGCATTACTGTATATAGAAGAGTACTTATTCAGAGGCTTATTCTGTTCTAAGATACACCCCCATGTTAAGTTAAAGGTATTTTTAGTATTCCTATGCCATTTTAAGTAGGGGTTAACACCAGTAAATCCTTATTGCTGGTAAAAATGCAAATTGTGTGCAAATTATCTATAAGTCATCTTAATAATTTAAACTTGTTTTCACCTTTTTAAGCCATCACTACTATAAATATCCCAACTGACAGAGGTTTTGTTTTTGGCACTGGCCCGCATATTAGCACTAATCTTTTCTTGTGACAACATGAGGACAATGTCTTTTTCTTAAAAGAGACAGGACTTATTTGAATTTGGGGGAAATTGGAGAACAGCAGCCCCTAATGGGTTAAATTCAGCAGGTTTGTAAAAGGCTATTTAAACAGAGGAAACCATTGACTGCTAAGCTTGGACAGAGACACTTTTCACCAGTGTGGGAAAGATTAATTAAATGATGAGAGACATGAGCTAAAATGAGAAATGCAAGCAACTATGTGATGGCTAGCTTCTGTAATAAGTGACTTGCTAAGGCCAAAAGATTGTGGGAGCATAAATTCTGTGTCTCTCTGGAACAGGTTGGCTATTTACTTGCCGCATAAAGGATTACTTGTATCCAGCTGCTTCTGTCAGTCAGCCAATTTCTTGGTTGAGGGAGAGCCTATTCCATGTCCTTGGCAGATGTAGTGATTCTGTGTGGACAAGCACCAAATCTGCTTGGTTAACTTTTTGTACATCCAGTCCTCCAATTGCTGCAGAATTATTTAAGCCTAAAAATATATTTGCTGTAAAGAATTTCTGATTGTGAGATTTTAATAGTTTTGCATTCTTTTAAGTATCAGTTCTTGGCTATTTAGGATGTGTTTCAGAAGTAGGGCAGTAAAACTATTAAGAATTCTTTCTAATCAGGTTTGGCATAGAGTGCAAGCAGGGTAAGTCTTCCAAAAGCACTGGCATCTTCAGTTTGTGGCAGTTACACATTGCTGCAATCAATATAGCTTCATTTTGTTTTCCACAGAGGCATGCCAGGAGCTTTTTGCCTGAATCAGGTGCAATTTAGCATCACATTGGGGTATGGATTTATAAATGCCAAGAATTATTCCAAATTTATTATATGGAACCAGGGCTGGCAAAAATAAATGTCTATCTCATTAATCAGGAACTGATTTTCTTATTCATTTGTGGGATATGGGCATCTCTGGCTGGTCAGCATTTATTTTCATCCCTAGTTGACCAAGGGCAGTTGAGAGTCAACCACATTATTATCACTCTGGAGTCAGAGACCAGGTAAGGATACTGGATTTCCTTCCCGAAAGGACATTAGTGAACCAGCTGGGTTTTTCTGACAATCAACAATGGTTTCATGGTCATCAGCAGATTCTTAACTCCAGATATTTTTTATTGATTTCAGATTTCACCAACTGCCATGATGGGATTTGAACCTGGGTCTTTAGAACATTAGTTAAATTTCTGGATTAATAATCTAGTGATAACACGACAAGGTTCATACTCTCCCTGAATTGAGACGGCACCATCAAGTCCCATCTTGAAATGCTTTAACTGTTTTAGAAGGAATGACTGATAGTTTCCAAATTCTGCATGAGAGTTTTTTTATACCTGCTTCTAGTCTCCAGATTGATTGAATTAGATCAGTGTCAAGTAGGCTAATCTGAAATAGAAAACTCAATGCAATGATAAATGAGAAAAGCTGTGTTTGCTGTCCCCACTCACACACTTATGTAATAAATTACATTCTACAATTTTAAGATAATAATAACAAAGCCCAATTGGCTCACTTTTCAGTTCCATGATCCTGAATTTTGCTAAAGGTATTTCTAAAATAATTTCAGGGTTTTCACTTCCATTACTTCTGTCCAGATATTCTCCTGTACATATTGTAAAGAACACTATACAGAGGGTGGTGAGTGTCTGAAATGAGCTGCTCAAGGTAGTAGTAGAATCGGGTAAAATTTCAGCTTTTAAAAAGCATTTAGGTAGTTACATGGTATGATGGGCATAGAGGGATATGGGCCAAATGCAGGCGATTGGGATTAGCTTGGGGGTTGTAAAAAACAAAAGGGTGGCATAGACAAGTTGGGCTGAAGGGCCTGTTTTCATGCTGTAAACTTCTATGACTCTATAACTTCTTAGGCCAGATTTATGTCTTGGAGCTGGGAATTTCCTGATCTGTAATCGTGCCTCCTGACCGGCAGTAACCACTCATGCTGTTTGGGCCTGCTGTTTCTGACAACAGTCCTGACATGGAGAGGGAGGTGGGCTGACGCTGAGGTGGTTAGGTTAAAAGGCCTGCCTCTGTTCTCAACATGAGTGTGAACTAACTCTCGTCCCCCATATCTTCCTACATCCACTATGTACAGAACTCGTAACTTCCATCGAAACATTTTGAAATCATCGAGAATTTTACAAATCTATCGCAGTGATCTGGCAGGATACTAGAACATGGGCTTAAAACATTATCTTCTTCAGAAACTTAAGCAGTATTAAGATATCCATTTGAATTATTCTTTTAAAAAACTCATGAAACTGTCAAAATAACCAAGTTGACATTCCCTTTGTCAGCTATGTGAACAACCGCTGCTGAGTGCAATTCATTACTGGGATTGGAAATCACTCAAGAATTGAAACTGAGATTTCAGTGAACAACTTTGCCAACAGAACCTCCTAGCTGAATATATTAAAGATAGGCCTGATGAAATATTCACAGAATGTTGCTGTAAAGTCGTTTCCAGTTTGTAGGAGTTTGCAAGGTTTTATAGGGATGGTGATAAGAAATAAAAGCAAGAACAAGTCACATCAAATGGCTGCTCCACCATTCAGAAAGGCACAGCTGGTCTTAGACCATGAATACATTTTCCATTGAATTCCCTTATCCCTTAATCCCCTTAGATTAAAAGTATCAACGAACTGATGACTTGATTATAAAAACAGAAAATGCTGACTATACCTGGCTCAATAATGATCATTTGAGAGAGAAAATCCAATTTATATTACCAAATGTATGAGGAAAGATTGGACAAAGGTGGCTATTTGTAGTTGGGTCACCAGTCAGCCTTGATCTCACTGAATGGTGAAAGAAACTCAAGGATCAAAAGGGCTTATTCCTGTTCCAATGGATTTTATTTCTGAGTTGATTATTTATTGGCCCTTCAGGAAAGAATAGAGTTTCAAAAAATAGGGAAACCTGACAAACTATATGACTGTAATTAATCTACTATAAGACACTGCCTTATTAAATGATGACTCTAAGAAATAATAGTGCTAGAAAAGCAGAATGACAGTGAATGTCATTGCAATTAGGAAGGAGAGATTGAATAAAATATACATTAGACACTGGTACTAAAGTTTAAATATTTGAACTAATGAAATCCTGGAGAATGATGCCAATAACTAGCCATTTAAATGAGTTTACAAAATATTTTAAAGATACATTTATTGATCTATTGCAATTTAATTAATTGTACTGCTTGGTGCACCATCTTCACAAATTGTAATAACATTGTGGTTAGGAATCTTGTGAACAGGGCATCAGGTAGTCATCTCCAGTTTATTCCTGGAGACATGTTTTGGTGAGCATAGGATTAAGGAAGATAGAAGAGATGAATGTGTGGCTGGAGAGATACAAGAGGGAGGACTACAGATTCTTGGGTCATGGAGATTAGTTCTGAGGGTTGGTGGGACCTCCACAAACTCTCAACAGGGCCAGGATAAATGTTCTTCTGGGGTGATTTGGAAGTGCTATTGGCTGGGTTTAAACAAAGCTGGCAGGGGCTTGGGAACCAGGATGTAACATTAAAAAAGTGAAACAAGATGTATAAGGGATTGGGAGAGACAGTACTCAATTAAAGTATTAATATGGGGTCAGAGTAAGAGAGAATAGCATAAGATTTAAATGAGGTTTATAGTGCTTGTAATATGATAAATACTGTAACGTTGGGGCACTACAAAGGGTGGAGAAGTGGGACGAGATGATTTGCTCTTGCAGGCAGCTGGCACGGACATGACTGGCTCAATCGTCTCTTACTGTAACCTTTCCAAGTATCTTTGGGCAGGATTTTCTGACACTGCACAATGGGAAATTCTGGTCTTGCTGAATTCGATCCCTAGCCTTGGGTTCCCCAGTAGTGGATTGGGCAAGCCATAAAAGGACTGTAAAAAGAAAATGGCCAATTAAGGAGAGAAACATATGATACAATTATGAAATAATAAAGGTATAGTAATAAAGAAGTCATTAACTGAATGGTTTCACAGTTGACAGAGAGATCAGAGTACAAGTTGGAGAAAGGAACCTAAGATAAATCAATGGGTGGAATTTATTGGACTTTCATATAGTTGAATAAATGCTAATGGAAAAAATAGTGGGATTTGAGATAAATACAGTTTCGGACTTGATGCCTTCCATCCTACAGAATTAAAAGAAACTGCTGGAGAAATTGGCAATGCTTTAGCCATAATTTTTAAAGCTATTTAGAGTTGTGTGCTTAAAATAGAAAATGATAAAATCACTTCATTATTCCAGGAGTAGAGAAACCAGAAAAGTATCTCCATGAGTATGTGGAGATATTACTGTACTATTAGTAAGGACAGAGCTACCAGGAACTAGGATAAGCATGTGTTCATCAAAGAAAGTTGCATATCCAACTAATCTAGTTAAACATTTTGAGAAGATGTTACAATTTTAGGGGGGATTTTTTGACCCTTTCTTGCCATTGGTAAACTCGAAAGTCCCATTGGCAGCCAATGGAGAGCTTTCTGCAGTACTGGAAAATAATGAATTCAACTGGAAGTAATTTGACAAGTGCAATTTATTCTGTTGTATTAATTTGATTGCAGCCACTCAAATTGCAAGTGACTTAATAAATCTCTTTTTGTTTGGACAAGACTTAACCAATTAAGGTAAAACAACTTCGAATAGTAAATTTTAGAAGGTCTGTCAAAGAAAACATGTACCCACACAGACACAAGGACAATATGCAAACTCCACACAAACAGTGACCCAAGCTGGGAATCAAACCCAGGTCCCTGGAGATGTGAAGCAGCAGTGTTAACCACTGTGCTACCCATCTTTTTCAATAAATCCATTGGGTATTACTTTCAATCTACGTGTGTATACCACATTCTTTTTATTTAAACTCACAACTCGTAACATAGTTAAGACATTAGACCCACCCGGAGTTCATTCTACACCCTTGTTACCCTATGCTTCCACCAAGCAGTGTTCAACAGGAAGGATATCACTTGGAGAAGTACTGATTCCTCAGTTGAGGAGTGGCGCACGATAATCAGTAGGAGGTTTCTTTGATCTGGTGCCATGAGATTTCTGGAGTTGAACAGCCAAAGGCTAGTAAAGGCTTTTTATGTTTTACCAAAGCAAAATGTGGCAATCTTTTCTTATTTCATCAGATGTTGGTCCTTTTTTTCATGAATATAGCATTATGCTGAAGCAGAATCAGAATCTGTAGGCGTACATTTGAAATTGAATGAATTGACAACCACAGTAATTTTAATTTTATTGAATTCAATGTTGGAATACGATTTTCATTAAGTTGCTACACCTTTTTACCAACAGAAAAAGTATAAAAATTTGAATTTTGGTACTTTTTGCTACAAAATATGATCTGTTTAAATTTATTTTCATTTAGCAATCATGTATTTCCTTTGAGCAAGGCCTATTAAAATTTCAATTTCCTCTTTTTGCATTCATGTCAGTGGATGATTGCAGTGAGAATATTTCTTGTGCTATGAATACAACGTTTTCTGCTGACAGAGTCATGTGTCTAGGTACCGAGCATAGAGCTGTGAGGCATTTTGAAATACAGCAGAGAAAGATTTGGAGGTAATCATTGATGCAGTCATTATGTTAAACAATAAAATTGATCCCTTACTGGAATGCAAAATTATTTAATTATGAATTAAAATGTTATTAATATGAATTGGTGGATAGGCCCAATTGAAATAACAGTGGCAAATCTCTCATCTCTCATTCCCATCATACTAGTAGCACATCAAGAACCTATATGCTAGATGCTACAGCCCATGATTTTCCATCCATTAAAAATAGTAGATGGAAGATCATGATTTCAGGTGCACTATTTCCAGATATGTTCATATCATAGAATCCCTACAGTGCAGAAGGAGATATTTGGCCCATCAAATCTATACCAACTCACTGCAGAGTATCTTACCCAAGCCCTCCATCCTATTCCTGCAACTCTGCACATTTCCCTTTTACTTATACATCTTGGGATACTAAGGAGCAATTTAGCATGGCCAATCCACCTAATTTACTCATCTTTGGACTGTGGGAGGAAACATAAGCATCCAGAGGAAACCCATACAGACATGGGGAGAAGGTGCAAAATCCACACAGACAGTCACCCAAGGCCAGAATTAAACCAAGGCCCCTAGTGCTGTGAGGCAATAATGCTGTACCACCATGCTGGCTCCAATTTGTGTTAGTTTTCTGATTCTTACTCCCTGTAAGAATACGAGTGCAGGATTATTAAATTGCATTATAGTGTATTGAAAGAACAAACTGAAATGAGCTGGTTGTATTTTCTTGTCCAATCAATGCTTTTATGTATTAATTTGCCTTGGCAGTGTTGACAATTCTGACATTCTGCTCATCACTTATTGTTCCCAATCTTTGTCAAGTTAGCACCCTCTGCTTTGGACTTCATTTTATAGCTTTGAGGGGAGTGTGCTGGTAGGTGGGATGAAGGGGCGCAGAGGGACAATACAATTTGGTGCCATTCCGTGGGTGCTATTCCTGGCATCTATCCACCTTCCTCCACTGTAATTTTATACATAGCTGGGAGGCAAAGGATGTCTGTTTACAAGCCCGTTGAGGCCCTTAAAATTAATGGCCACTTGATGGCCTATGTAATAAAATGGACCAATCCCCTGCACATAAATATCCTTGACTTAAAGAATGCATTCGACAGCGTACGTGTATCACCCACAAACTGTCTCTAAGAACTTACGGAATCCCACAGATGATGGAGATCAGCAAATTCTGTCAACACTTTGAGTGCAGTGTCATCATGAATAACTCATTATCTGAATGGTTTCCTGTAAAGTCGAGTTTGGCAAGACTGAGTAATGTCATCAATCTTTTTTCTTACCATCATTGTCTGGATCAGGAGAAACACCACATCAGACAGACCTAGAGATATCCAGTGGATCTTGTTCTCCCACCTAGTAGATCTGATCTTTGACCTAGGTCTGTCATCCAGGCATGCCCATCTACAGAAAAGGACTACCAGAGTATTGAGCTTTACGAGTAGGGCTGGTCTGGAACTAAATGCCACCAAGACCCAAGTAATAATCATCAATGCCAAGCCCACTACACTTAATACTGTGAATTGAGTTCCTTTGGAGACAGTTGAAGATTTTACTTGCCTAGGAGGTTTCATCAGCAAAAATAATGGGGCCCAGAGGGGACGTGAAGGCCAGACCCTGCAAAGCTAGTGTTGCATTTGCTCGACTTATTTTTCAAGCTAGAGATCTGTGAGCAGCGGTGTGCCTCAGGGATCAGTACAGCATCCATTGTTATTTATCATTTATATTAATGATTTGGATGAGAATTTGTGGGGCATGGTTCGTAAGTTGCTGACAGCAAGATTGGTGGCATGGTGGACAGTGAAGAAAGTTATCTAGGATTGCAACAGGATCTTGATCAACTGGGCCAGTGGGCTGATGAGTGACAAATGGAGTTTAATTTAGATAAATACAAGGTGATGCATTTTGGTAAATCGCATCAGGACAGGACTTACTCAATTAATGGTAGGGCATTGGAGAGAGTTATAGAACAAAGGAGTACGTGTTCATCGCTCCTTGAAAGTGGAGTCACAGGTGGACAGGATGGTGAAGCAGGCACTCGGCATGCTTGGTTTCATTGATCAAAACATTTAATACAAGAGTTGGGATGTCTTGTTGAAGTTGTACGAGACATTAATGAGGCCACACTTGGAATGCTGTGTACAGTTCTGGTTTACCCTATTATAAAAAGTGTATTATTAAACTGGAAAGAGTGCAGAAAAGATTCAGTAGGATGCTATCAGGACTTGATGGTTTGAGTTATAAGGAGTGGCTGGATAGACTGGGACTTTTTTTCCTGGAGCATAGCAGGCTTAGTGATCTTTTAGAGATCTATAAAATAATGAGGGACACAGATCAGGTAGATAATCAACATCTTTTTCGAAGGTAGGGGAGTCTGACACTAGAGGCCATAGGTTTAAGATGAAAGTGGAGGGATACAAAAGGCTCCAGAGAGGTAATCTTTTCACTCAAGAGCATGGTGAGTGTCTGGGGTGAGCTGCCAGAGGTAGGCCACACTGCCAGTGTGGGGTACAATTTTGTCTTTTAAAAAGCCTTTAGACAGTTACATGGGTAAGAAGGGTATTGAGGGATATGGGCCAAATGTAGGCAGTTGAGACTAATTTAATGGTAAAGCATGGACAAGTTGGATCGAAGGGCCTGTTTCTATGCTGTAAATCTCTATGATTCTCTGACTTCAGCAAAACAGCATGAAGACAAAGATTAGGCTACGTAACAGCAATGACAAACTCATTCTGCTATATGGATCAGAGTGCTGATGAGTCATAAAGTCACATATGAGCAAAGTAGAGGCTTTCTACAATGTGCGTCAAAGCAAAATCTGCTGCATCTCCTGGTCAGACAAAATCTCTGACTTAGACTTGCATAAAAAAAACACAGCATTATAAATGATATTGAGTACCAATGGCTTGGCTACATATTCAGAATGCCGTTGAAGAGAAGCACCAAAGTGGCCCTTAAATGGACTCCACTAGGTAAGAAGCCTTTTGCCTTTGGCTTGCCTGGCTTTCTGTCTACCAAAATGGTCCTGGCTTAACTGGGGAATTTATCTGTGAAGATGGAATGTTTTAGATGGGAAAGCTGGATCCGCTATGAATTTGCACCTTGGGTACCACAGGTGTCACGGACATGGAAGGCTGGAAGTCACTGATATATCAGCGGGAAAACAGCAATACTGTCATCTAATGACAGCTAGAATGTTCAGTCATGAACCAGAAGAGGGAGAGTTGGAAACTAGCTGAGGCTAGAAGTTCTTTATCCAGGAACTGTGATCAGTGCTTGAGTTAGTATGACTGTTGATTGATGTATTAGAGACTGCCCCATGAATTTCACGTGGTGAGCCTAATTTGATATTCTGGCAGATAATCTGCAACATGCAACAAAAAATATTTAAATAGATAAAAAATACGCATGCACATTAAAAAATGGAGCACTCATAGGCGATCTAGCCTGCTCTGCCATTCACTAAAATTATGGCTGACCTGTTTGTTTGAAATTCCAAATTCCCAACATCTCCTGATATCTTTTAATTCCTTTGCCTAACAAGAATCAATCTACCTCTACCTTAAAAATATTGTACAACCCTGCCTCTCCTGCCTTCTGAGGCAGAGAGATCCAAAGGCTGTACAACCCTGAGAGAAAACGTTTCTCTTTGTCTCTGTCTTAAAAAGACAACCTCTAATTTTAGAATAGTGCCCCCTAGTTCTGTACTTACTGACAAGAGGAAACATCCCTTCGATATCTGCCTTTGTCGAGACTCTTCAGGATCTTACGTACATCAATAAATCACCCCTCATTCTTCTAAACTCCTGTGGAAACAAACCCAGTCTGGCCAAACTTTCCTCATGAGACAACCCAGTCATTCCAGATATCAATCTAGTTGACCTCCTGTGAACCATGTCCAATGCATTTACGTATAAATAAGCCACAAAAGAAAGTGATAAATTGCTCAGAAATTACCAGCAAATCAGGCATTATCTGTGAAGAGAAAAACAGTTGCTATTTCAGGTTGTTGACTTCTAGTAGAATAAAGGTCAACTTTGAATCAGCAAAATACCTAATTAAAATATCTTTACCTGCTGGGCACTTCAGTGAAAGAGTGGACGCAGACTATGAGTCATGGCTCTCCTGCTTTGGACATCTGCGAAATGCAAATGAGAACAGATAGAAACTACTTGAGCTTTCTTGCTGTCACATAACACTTCCATTCCAATTTTCAAAACAAACAAAATTGAAAAAAATTTAAGGCACACTTGGCTGGCTGCATGCAGCCTATTCAGCATTTGGGGAAAAGGCAGGAGAATGGGGTTGAGAAAAATATCAGCCATAATTGAATGTTAGAGCAGACTCGATGGGCCAAATGGCCTAATTCTGCTCCTATGTCTTATGGTCTTATAGTAGTGAGGAGAACCCAAATCGCTGGTGATTACACATTATGGGAGCTGGGAAGTTTAAACTCAGTGGATTTCTAATGGCTGACCCAGATACATCAATCAATTGGCACTTCCAGTTCCAATTCTCTCAATGAACAAAGATATCCAGTAGGTTCAAAGTGGATTAAGCAGAAGTGTTTTACAGGCCACACATTTGACACTTCTGGTGTAGCACTGCCAATCCTCTGGGATTGGCTTGGAGTCTTCAGAAATGAAGATCATTCTCCAGGAAAGTGTGCCATCCTAAAAGGGCGACCTGAAAAAGTCACCCCTTTAGGACAGAGGCAAGGAGAAATTTTTATCTGAGGGTTGCGTGATTTTGGACTTCTCTGCCTCAAGGTGGTGATGGTGGAATTATTGAACATTTTTAAGGCAGAGGCAGGCATACGCTTGCTAATAAGAATCTCAACGGTTATTGGGGTAAATGGGATATGGATCATCGGCGCATAAAATGAATTTCTCTTTACCAGCTATAAAAATATCGCAATGGGAAATAAATTACATTTGGCTTACAGTCAAGAATCATCAAATTGGTTAATGAATCATTTTGCTTTTCAGTTGATGTGGGAAGACATGAGGATGGATATGTTGGCCAACCAGTGGGAGAAAAGTGGGGGCTAGTACTATAATATAATTCCTAGAATATATTTATCACTGTTGGCAACGCTAACCTAATGTAGTAAAGAATGCAGTGATAGACAGAACAACTTAAAGAACTGGGTAATATAAGTTCACCAACAGGTTCAAGGCTTGACTGTTGAAAGTTATCTTTCACAGTATTAATCCATTTGGAAGAAGGGTGATTTCAGTGAATACTTGAAGAAGTGGACTTGTTCTGTGGAACCCACAAACCCTGAGCATTGGCACTGAAGATAGGTGATGGTGAAAAGTAAGCTACTTGGAATCAGAAAAAGGTGCCCGAAGAATGAGTATCATCTGACTGAGAGATAACCATTTATATTTTTCAAGAGGGAATATTATTAACAATTATAAATATAGGGCTGTGCTGAGTAGGAAAGGTACCATTGAATAATCAGGTCTGGCATATCAGTTTCACTAGAATAATGTTTGTCTGAAGGAGCTGGCTGCTTTTTACAAGTGAGCATTAGTTCAGTTTGCCTGAGATTTAAATTAGGACTTGCATGATAATGAAGTTCTAGACTTGATTGAATTAATTTTTTATTACTAAATTATAGAAAGTATTTGTCATGAAATGAACATTCCTAAATTTCCTGTATTTGCATATTGATGATGGTAGATTAATCAGCACTAATGCATTTGACGTCTTGTTTCCTTCATGTATATTTTAGACCTGGAATGCATGACATTTATTTGAAATCAGTCCAGAGATTGTGTTTAATCAGTGAAGAAATAGAAGTATCAAGGAAGTCATGGTATTTGTACAGAATATATGCCATCACTTGATTTGAAACACTTAAATGTACCAAAAGTCTCAGTGGTATTCTGCAGAGAGTAAAGGAGTGAAACACAAATATATTGTTTGGCCCAATGTTGGTGTTTACCCTCCATTTATACACAAGAATGACATTGATCAGTGACATTTTAAAAGCACATCATTAGTTCTAAAGTGCTTTGAGATGCCTGGCGATTGTAAGAAGTGTTATAAAAATTGAAGTTTATTTTTAATTCTCCACACACATTGGACTCCCCATGTTGGATTTGGGGCGATACCCCAGAGATGTGCTGAGGAATTGCAGTGGGAAGGTTCCAGATAAGGATTTATGCACAATTGTCAAGAAGCAATAGTTTCACCTAGACAATTGTGTTGCACTGGAAACCACCTGACAAAGCAATTTTAATTACTAACTTTGGATGGTTCTGCAAGTGTTACATTAATAGTTACACTGAAAGAGTTAGAAACAAAAATATGTCGAGCTTCAGCATAACTATTTCAAAAAAACCCAGACCACACAGGACACTCCTCAGACTGTTGAATGCCCAGGTGATTCCCCCATGGTATTCCTCACCACATGCAGAGGTTTCCCCACTACTGACCCCCTCACTCATATGGGATTCTTCACTCTATCCCTTGACCCAGAGTCATAGAAGTTTAAGCATGGAAACAGGTCCTTTTGCCCGACTTATCCATTTCGCCCAGTTTTTACCATTAAGCTAGTTCCAATTGCCCATGTTTGGCCTATATCCCTCTGTACTAATTTTATCCACGTAACTATCTAAATGCATTTTAAATGCAAAATTATACCTGGCTCTACTATTATCTCTGGCAGCTCCAGACACTCACTGCCCTCTTGAGTGAAAGAGTTGCCCCTCTGGACCCTTTTGTATCTCTCCCCTGTCACCTTAAAGCTATACCTTCTAGTTTTAGACTCCCCTAACTATGGGAAAAGATATTGACTATTTTATAGGCCTCTATAAGATCACCCCTAAGCCTCCTATGCTCCAGAGAAAAAAGTCGCAGTCTATCCAATCTCTCCTTATAACTCAAACCATTAAGTTCCGGTAGTATCCTACTAAATCTTTTCTACGCTTTTTCTAGTTTAATAATATCCTTTCTATGATAGGATGAGCAATAGTATTCCAAACGTGGCCTCACGAATGTCTTGTACAACTTCAATCCTGTATTCAGTGTTCTGACCAATGAAACCAAGCATGCTGAATGCCTTCTTCATCACCCTGTCCACTTGTAACTCCACCTTCAAGGAGATATGAGCCTGTACTCTTAGGTCTCTTTATTCTATAACTCTCCCCAATGTCCTACCACTAATTAAATAAGTCCTGCCCTGGTTCAATCTACCAAAATGCATCATGTCACATTTAGCTGAATTAAACTCCATCTGCCATTCATCAGCTCACTAGCCCAATTCATCAAGATCTTGTTGCAATCCAAGGTAATCGTCTTCATTATCCACTATGCCACCAATATTGGTGTAATCTGCATCCTCATAAATTCTCATCCAAATTATCAATATAAATGACAAAACAGTGGACTCAACACCAATACCTGAGGCAAACCATTGGTCTCAGGCCTCCAGTTTGAAAAACAACACACTACAACTAGCTTCTGTCATCAAACCAATTTTGTATCCAATTGGCTATCTCACCTTGGATCCCATGAGATTTAATCTTATGCAAACAACCTACCATGCGGTACCTTGTCAGAGGTCTTGCTAAAGTCCATGTGGGAACATCGACAACGTAGCCCTCATCTACCTTCTGGTTACCCCTTCAAAAAACTCAGTCAAATTCATGAAACATGATTTTCCTTCCACTCGCAAAACCATGCTAACTGTCCCCCATCAGTCCTTGCCTCTCTAAATGCCTGTACACTTTGTCTCTCAGAATACCTTCTAACAACTTACCTACTACTGAAGTTAGGCTCATCAGCTTGTAGATCCAAGGCTTTTCCCTGCAGCCCTTCTTAAATAAAAGCACAATATTTGCCATTCTCAATTTTCAGTCACCTCACCTGTGGCTATCAATAATTCAAATATCTGCTAGCGGACCTGCAATTTCCTCCCTAGCCTCCCACTTCATTGGGTCCCAAGGAATTATCTACCTTGATATGCTTTTAGACTTTCAGCACCTCCTTCTCTGAAATAGGTACACTCCTCAAGATATCATTCTTTATTTCTGAGTTCACTAATATGCATGCTTTTCTCAACAGTAAATACTGATGAGAAATATTCGTTTATACTCTCGTCCACCCCTTGTCGTTCCGCACATAGATGACCTTGTTGATTCTTAAAAGGCCATATTCTCTCCCTAATTACCCTTTTGCCCTTTATGTATTTGTAGAAGCTCTTTGCATTCTCCTTTGACTTCTCTGCCAAAGCAATCATGTGTATACTTTTTGACCTCCTCATTTCTCTCTTAATTCTACTCTGACACCCTCTATATTCTTCAAAGGATCCACTTGATCCCAGCTGCCTGTGCTGCCTATGCCATATGAATCCTCCTCCTTCTTAACCAAGGCCTCAATATCCCAAGTCATCCAGAGTTTCCTACTTTACTATGTGCCCTTAACTTTGAGAGAAATGTGCTTATCCTGAATCCTGGTTAGCACACTTCTGAAAGTCTCCCATTTACCAGGCATCCTTTTGCCTGCAAACAGACTCCCTCAATCAACTTTTGAATGTTTCTGTGTAACACCATCAAAATTGGCCTTGCTCCAATTTAGAATTTTAACTTTTGAGCCAGACCTATATCATTCTCCATAACTATCTTAAAACAAATGGAATTATCATCACTGGTCCCAAACTAATCCCTCATTAACACCTCTGTTACTTGCCCTTCCTTATTTCCCAAGAGGTCAAGTTTTTCCTCTTCTAGTCGGGCCATCCACATACTGAATGAGAAATTCCTCTGAATACACTCAACAAATTTCTCTCCATTCAACCTCTTAATACTATGGCTGTCCCAGTCGATGTTTGGAAAGTTAAAGTCCCCTACTATTACCACTCTATTTTTCTCAGAACTATTTGTAATCACCTTACATAGTTGCACATCAATTTTCTGCTGACTACTTGGAAGTCTCAAGTACAACCCTATGAAAGTGATCTCCCCCTTATTTTTCAGTTTTACCTACATAGACTCAGCGGGCGAACCTTCAGAAATATCCCCTCTCAGTACTGCCATGATGTTCTCCCTAATCAAAAATGTAACTCCCCTTCCTCTCTAGCTTCCTGTTCTATCTTCCCTATAGCATCTGTACCCTGGAACATTGAGCTGCCAGTCCTATCTCTGCCATAGCCATGTTTCAATAATAGCTATAATATCCCAGTCCCATTCATCCATCCATGTCCCGAGTTCATCTGCCTTGTCTGTCAGGCCTCTTGCATTGAAATAAATGCAGTTTAATTTAGAGTTCCCTTGTTCTCTGCCCTGCTCTTGCCTAACCTATCAAGTATTAGGAATACTGAAAATGCCTTTACTATTTAATATCCTCTCTTCAACTTCTATCCTCAACCTTCCCTTTTGTCTCCCTGCTGCTTTGGGTCCCACTCCTTTGCTAAACAAATTTAAACCCTCCTGAGTGGAGCTAACAAATCTCTCCGCCAGGATATTAGTCCCCCTCCAGTTTGGGTATAACCCGTCCGTCTTGAACAGGTCACCCTGCCTTAGAAGAGATCCTAGTGATCCGAAAATCTAAATCCTTGCCCTCTGCACCAGCTCTCAAGGCATGCAATCATCTGCCTAATCTTCCTATTCCTACCCTTGTTATCACGTGGCAGTTGCAATAGTCCAGAAATTACTACCCTTGAGGTCCTCTGACCTCAAGGGTGGTACTTGAGCCTTCTGCTTAACTCTCTATATTCACACTTCAGGATCTCATCCCTTTTCCTACCTCTGTTGTTGATACCAATGTGTATAATGATCTCTGGCTGCTCACCCTCCTCCTTAAGAATGTCCTGCAGCTTCTAGGTGATCTTCAACTAGCTAGCCCCCTATTACTACTATTTGCTAGCTTTTTGCCCAATCTGCTCTGCAGCTGAACCAGGAGTGGATATCCTGGTCCACTATCCCAAGCACTTTTACTTTAGCATTATCTATTTTAACAGTAGGGCAGGATTTTCCAGCCATCCTTATAGCAAGGCCGTAAACTCTCACCCAAGGTCAAGGGACCTTTGCATGGTCTGCCCCCATCTGCTACAATTCCTGTGGTGAGTGGGACGGAAAAATTCCACCGACAGACCAAGCTCTGTATGGAACACCCCGCACCAACCTGATATCTAGCCACATGGCATTCCCTCCATATTGTGGGCCCAAATCTCCTTCCCTGACTCAATCCCCCAACTTGACCGGACCCAACGTGACTTGAATCTCCTCCCCCCACCACCCAGATTGGACAAGACCTGACACCCAACCCACCTTGTAGATGACAGATAGGCTTTAGGTAATAAGGAGGGGATTCCTGGTCTCTGACTTGCTATTATAGACACAGTTTATGGCTAGTCTAGTTGAGTTTCTGTTCAGTGGTAGCATCCAGGATATTGATAGAAGTGTAGTGATGGTAATGCCGTTGAATATCAAGGAGTGATGATTAGATTCTCTCTTGTGTTATGATCTCAGTTGGTGTTATGACTAGGTAGCAAGATCCAAGAATGGAACCCTGGCTCAAAGACCATCAGTGAAATTCTACCACCCCACCCGCACAGAAATCTAAGTGGGCAAGGAGTTGACAATAGCTTAACAAATACACAGAGGTTTTAAGATTAACACAGATGACAAAGTACACTTGAAACTGCAATGGTCTCATTGGCACAAAGCTTTATGGATTCTTTCCCAGAATTTTGCCAGATAATTTTCCTGAGCGACAATAGGAACTCCTTTGATCGAGTTCAGTGAGGCCATAAAATCCCAACCCATAACATTAATTTTTAAAATCTAATGTGGAGGAAATGGAGTCACAAGACTGTTAATTAGTTTTTACCAAAAAAATTACTAAACATGAAAGAAGTGCATTGTAATACTCTCCTTTACTCTCTTCTTAGCTTAACAAATACACACAGGTTTTAAGATGAATACATAGAACATAGAACATTACAGCGCAGAACAGGCCCTTCGGCCTTCGATGTTGCGCCAACCAATTATGAAAAAAGCAATGACCCTCCAAACTAAACCATTCCCTTCTCTTCCATAAACTTATCAACTAACCTCTTAAACGCCACCAAACTTGGCGCATCTACAACTGCTGCAGGCAGGGCATTCCACTCCCGAACCACCCTTTGGGTAAAGAACCTGCCTCTGATATCCGTCCTATAACTATCACCCCTTAATTTAAAGCTGTGTCCCCTCGTGCTAGCTTTTTCCATCCTAGGAAAAACGCTATCACTGTCCACCCTATCTAAACCTCTAATCATCTTATATGTTTCGATTAGGTCCCCTCTTAGCCGCCTCCTTTCTAACGAAAACAACCTAAAATCCCTCAGCCTCTCTTCATAAGACCTGCCCTCCATACCAGGCAACATCCTGGTAAACCTCCTCTGTACCCTCTCCAATGCCTCCACCTCTTTCTTATAATGTGGGGGCCAGAACTGCACACAATACTCCAAGTGCGGCCGCACTAGAGTTTTGTACAGTTGCAACATGACGTTGCGGCTCCGAAATTCAATCCCCCTACCAATAAAAGCTAAGACTCCTTATGCCTTCTTAACAACCTTATCGACTTGATTGCCAACTTTCAGGGATCTATGCACATATACACAAGATCCCTCTGTTCTTCAACACTATTAAGAGTCCTACCATTAGCCCTATACTCTACACATTTGTTATTCCTGCCAAAGTGAATTATCTCACACTTTTCCGCATTAAACTCTATTTGCCACCTCTCGGCCCAGCTCTGCAACTTGTCCAAGTCTCTCTGCAAACTATAACATCCCTCTTCACTATCTACCACTCCACCGACTTTAGTGTCATCTGCAAATTTACTAATCCATCCTTCAATACCCTCATCCAGATCATTTATAAAAATTACAACAGCAGGGGCCCCAAAACAGACCCCTGAGGCACACCACTTGTCACCGAACTCCACGATGAATATCTCCCATCAACCACCACCCTCTGTCTTCTATCTGCCAGCCAATTCCTAATCAATTAGCTAAATCACCCTCTATCCCATACATCTGCATTTTCTGCAGAAGCCTTCCATGGGCCACCTTATCGAACGCCTTACTAAAGTCCATATATACCACATCAACGCCTTACCCCCATCCACCTCCTTAGTCACTTTTTCAAAAAACTCAATGAGGTTAGTAAGGCACGACCTACCCTTCACAAAACCATGCTGACTATCTCCAATCAATTCATTCCTCTCTAAATAACTATAAATCCTATCCCTAATTATTCTCTCCAATACTTTGCCCACAACAGAAGTAAGACTCACTGGCCTATAATTCCCTGGAAATTCTCTCTTCCCCTTCTTGAACAATGGGACCACATTCGCTATCCTCCAGTCTTCCGGAACTATACCCGTAACCAACGACGACCTGAAGATCAGAGCCAGAGGCTCTGCAATCGCCTCTCTTGCCTCCCAGAGAATCATAGGGTAAATCCCGTCTGGCCCAGGGGACTTATCTAACTTCAAACCCTCAAGAATATCTAGCACATCCTCCTTATCTACATCAATACTTTCCAGTTTGCAACCCTGTATCCCAGTGTTCTCCACAACTACATTTACATCTCCCTGCGTGAATAACGAAGAGAAATATTTGTTCAGTGCCTCTCCAATCTCTTCAGGCTCCATGCACAACTTCCCACTGCTGTCTCTGACTGGCCCTAATCTTGCCCTAACCAATCTTCTATTCTTAACATATCTAAAGAAAGCTTTAGGATTCTCCTTGATCCTATCAGCCAAAGTCTTCTCGTGTCCCCTTTTAGCTCTCCTCAACTCACTTTTTAGCTCCCTCCTGGCTAATCTATAGCTATCCAGTGCACTAACTGAGCCTTCAAGCCTCATCCTGACATAAGCCTCCTTTTTCCTTTTAACCAGCGAATTAACTTTTTTAGTACACCATGGTTTCCTTACTCGACCATTTCCTCCTTGCCTGACAGGGACATACTTATCAAGGACTCGCAGCAGCTGCTCCTTGAATAAGCTCCACATTTCAGATGTGCCCAGTCCCTGTAGTTTCCTAGTCCAATCTATGCACCCTAATTCTCTCCTGATGGCATCATAATTACCCTTCCCCCAGCTATAACTACTGCCCCCAGCTTCATGCCTATCCCTATCCATCACTAAGGTGAACGTAACCGAGTTGTGGTCACGATCACCAAAATGTTCACCAACCTCCAAGCCTAACACCTGGTCTGGCTCATTGCCCAGCACCAAATCCAATGTAGCCTCACCTCTAGTTGGCCTATCTACATACTGAGTCAAAAAACCTTCCTGCACACTTTGTACAAAAACTGACCCTCTAACGAGCTAGAGCTATAGCTATTCCAATCAATATTAGTAAAGTTAAAGTCCCCCATAACAATTACCCTATTACTTTCACTCCTGTCCAAGATCGACTTTGCAATCCTTTCCTCTCCCTCTCTAGAACTTTTAGGAGGTCTATAAAAGACTCCCAACAGGGTGACCTCTCCTCTCTGTTTCTAATCTCAGCCCATACTACCTCAACAGACAAGTCCTCATCAAACTTCTTTTCTGTCACTGTGATACAGTCTTTGACTAATAATGCCACTCCTCCCCCCTTTCTACCTCCTTCTCTACTCCGACTAAAGCATTTGAACCCCGGAACCTGCAACATCCATTCCTGTCCCTGCTCTACCCAAGTATCTGAAATGGCCACAACATCGAAGTTCCAGGTACTGGTCCAAGCTGCAAGTTCCTCCACTTTATTGCGAATAATTCTTGCATTAAAGTATACGCATTTCAAACCATGCCCTACTCCACCCGTACCCTGCTGTGTTTTGCAGTTCTCCTCTATGACCCCCCTATTCTCATCCCTCTTAGCACCCCAACTACTCAGGTTCCCACCCCCCTTCTGAATCATTTTAAAGCCCCCTGCATAGCCTTTGCAAATTTTCGTACCAAGATGTTAGTTCCCCTCTGGTTCAGGTGTGGACCATCTCTCTTGTAGAGGTCCCACCTATCCCAGAATGAGTCCCAATTGTTCAGGAACCTGAACCACTCCCTCCTGCACCATCCCCGCAGTCACGAGTTCAAACATTCCCTCTCTCTGTTCTTCTCTAAACTATCCCTTGGCACAGGCTAGAGTCCAGAGATAACCACTCTGCCAGTTTTGGCCCTAAGCTTCCACCCCAACTCCATAAATTTCTGTTTAATATCCCCTCCCCTTGTCCTACCTATATCATGTGCCCCTACATGAACTATGACTTGGGGCTGACTCCCCTCTCCCTTAAGAATCTTAAAAACCCGCTCTGCGACATCCTGGACCCCAGCCCCTGGGAGGCAACACACCAGCCCTGAGTCCCTTTTATTACTACTTACTCTCCTATCTGTCCCTCTAACTATGGAGTCTCCAATTACTAGGCCCAATCTCTTATTCCCCCTACCCACCTGAGCATTCTCAGCAGGCTCACCCCCAGAGACCTGCTCCCTTTGGCCATATCCAGTTGATTCCTCCTCAACTGTAGCCTCCAGGACAGAAAATTTTTTTTTGGAGGGGAACAGCCCCAGGGGATTGTCTACCTGATTGCTTCTTACAGATAACAAAATACACTTGAAGTTACAATGGTCTCATTAGCATAAAGGTTTATGGATTCTTTCTCAGAATTTTCCCAGATAATTTTCCTGGGCGAGTTTTCATTTCATTTTTAACAATAATTCCTGTCAGGATTTCAAATCAATCTTTTTAGGTTTCCTTTGCCTTGACTGGCTGTTTAACTTTTAAGAACCAGCTTCTTGATAGAATTACTTCAGAACTTGCCTCTGAAATCTTCCCTCAACTATAAATCTAGTTAAATAGAATGGCTTCTTTAACTTTGTTTTGTTCTTGTTTGATTTTTTTTTGGATTATACTTTATTCTCTTCACTCTTCCCTTCAATTTTATTCCCTCTTTTCTTTCCTTTCCTCCCCCTTTGCTTCCCCTTTTTCTTCATTTTATCTCTCTCCCACCCACTCTCCCCTTTCCCCCATCTCCACATCTTCATCTGTCACAGCTTGTCCTCTGATTTCAGTTTCTCTGCCATTCAGCCATTCACACCCTTTATTCTCTCTTTGGACTGCCATTAACAGTCTTTCCCCTTGTTTTTGTGGCTACGATTCATCTTTCATTCTCTCAGCCAACAATATAAATATCTCCCATTTTCTATGTCTTTTAGCTTTGACAAAGGGTCATCTGGACTCGAAATGTCAGATCTTTTCTCTCCTTACAGATGCTGCCAGACTTGCTGAGATTTTCCAGCATTTTCTCTTTTAGATTCCCTCATTTGCAATAATATGCTTTTAGATTTTATTCTCTATTCAGCTAGCTTTAGCTCTAGTATTCTGAAGCCTATTTTCTATCATCGCTGTCTGGGTGTGTTGAGCTGGCTTACATTTAACCCATTGTTTACAGTCTTTCTCAACCTTGAACAGAACTGAGAGACTCCTTATTTTGAGTTTTCACACCATCCTCAAAACAAAAGACTTACCATACTTCTGCTATACTGAAGAACAGAACTAGATTTCTCTAATTTCTAAACTTGTGGCTGGTGAAGATCGCTTTGGATTTCAGCAGGAACTGAGGTTAGCCCCTGAATACCAAAAAAAAATTTCGATATGAAATCTATCCACAGCACTCTTTGGGAACAGAAATTAAACCTATCAACTATAACTTAATTATAACGCTTTACCCATCCAAATATTAATATTTTAAATTTCTCTTTGGGTTTTTTAATGCTTTTGGAGATGGTATTTGCCTGCCACTTTGTGCAGCATGCATGTTGCTTTGCACTTCTCAGCCCAGCCTGGATATTGTGCAGGGTCTTGCTGCATTTGGACATGGACTGCTTCAATATCTGAGGAGTCTTGAATGACGCAGCCATCAGTAAGCAACCCCACCTCTGACTTTATGATGCAAGGAAGGTTATTGCTAAAACAATTGAAGATGTTTGGACCTAGGACACTATCCTGAATTCCTGCAGTGATGCTTTGGAACTGAGAAAGTTGATCTCCAACATCCATAACCATTTTTGTAGATATGACTCAAACCACCAGAGAGATCCCCCCCTCCGATTCCCATTGATTGCAGTTTTGCGAGAGTTCCTTGATGCCATATTCAGTCAAGTGTTAGCTTGATGTCAAGGACAGTCATTCTCACTTCACCTTGACAGCTCGTTCTCTCATGTGAACCCAGGGTGTAATGAGGTCAGGAACTAACTGGCCCTATTGCAGCCCAAACTAAATGTCAGCAAGCAGGTTATTGCTAAACCAATGCCTCTTTATAGGACTGTTGATGACCTCTTCCATCACTTTACTGATGATCAAGGATAAATTAATGGTAATTGGCCAGGTTGGATTTGTCCTGCTTTTTGTGTACAGAACATATCTGGATAATTTTCCACATTGCTGGGTAGATGCAAATGTTGTAGTCCTACTGGAACAACTTGACTAGGGGTGTGGCAAGTTTGGGAGTACAGGTCTTTAGGATTCTTGTCAGGGCTCATAGTCTTTGCAGTATGTAGCACTCTCAGCCATTTCTTGATAACACGTAGAGTAAATCAAATTGGCATCTGTACTGATGAGAACCTCTGGAGGAAGCAAAAATGGATCATCCACTCAACACATCTGGCAGAAGTTTGTTGCAAATGATTCAGCTGTATCTTTTGCACTGACATGCTAGGTTCCCCAATCATTATTAAGGATGGGATATTTGTAGAACTTCCTCCTCCAAAGAGCTGTTAATCGTACGCTGTCATTCATAACTGGATGTGGCAGGATTGCAGAACTTAGAACTGATTCATTAGTTGTAGAATTGCTTAGCTCTGTGGACATGTGTCCTTGTAGTGGAGGTCTGGGCATCCAACTATTTGTTGTACAAAAGCTTTTTGGGTGTGTAGCTGATACCTGTCTGATGAATGTGGCTGGGCCACTACTGATATTGTTGGCTTGCTCCAGGACCACTGAACCGATCCACCATCTGTCAGAAATGTAATGGAATACGCTCCACTTGACTTGATGAATACAGCTCCAATGACATGCAAGGAGCTCAACAAAAAAGTTCGATTGCCAGCACTTTGGCATCACCTTAAATATTCACTCTATTCCCCATGAATGCAGTAGTAGCAGTGTGTACCATATGCAAGATAGAGAATAAGAGCAGGAGGAGACCACTCAGTCTTTTGAGCCCTTTCAGCCATTTATTATGAACATGGCAGATCATCCCCATATCTTTTGATCCCTTTAGTCCCAACACACATAATTAACTCCTTCTTCAACTGCTTTCTGTGGTACAGAATTTCAGAGACTTACCACTCTTTGGGTTGAAGACATTTTTCCTCACCTCAGTCCTAAATGGTTTATCCCATATTTTTAGACCATGATTCTTCGCTCTGGACTCCCCTGAATTGGGAGCATTCCTCCTGCATCTAGCCTGTCTAGTTCTGTTAGAATTTTATCAGTTTCTATGAGATCCCTCCTCATTCTTCTAAACTCCAGGGAATATAATCGTAATCAACTTAATCTCGCCTCATATGTCAATCCTGTCACCCCAACAATCGGTCTGGTAAACTTTTACTGCACTCCTTCCACCACAAGAACATCCATAAGCAGTCCAAAACTGTGCATAATATTCCTGGTGTGGTTTCACCATGGCCCTGTATAAGTGCAGAAAGGCATCCCTGTCCCTGTACTCAAATCCTGTCATTATGAAGACCAAATGCATTGCAGCAGCTCACCAAGGCTACTTTCTTAGCACCTTCCAAACTTATAACCTCTACCAAGGACAAGGCAGCAGACATATATGAACATCACAACTCACAAGTTCTTCTCCACACCATCCTCACTGTTCCTTTACTGTCACTGGGTCTTCGTGTTGGAATTCTCTTCATAATAGTCGTGTATATGTTCACCACCATTTTCTCCAGGGCGATTAAGGATGAGGAATAAATGCTCGCCTTTAATGTCCCCCAAGAAATGTGGGAATGAACAGAATACAATTAAGATGAAAATTATTCAGCATTTTCTTCTTCTTAGCCTATGCTGTCCAGTTTGAGAGCAAATCAATATCTCGAATGTGGGGAGGTTTTCAAGTGTAAGTTGATAGGGATTCAGGACTGGCACATTCCTGTAAGGATGAAGGATAAGAATGGCAAGTTTTGGGAACCTTGGATAAAAAGATATTATGAGCCTAGTCAAAGAGGAAAAAGGAAGTTTAGAAAACATAAAGCAAGTGTGGAATACAGGGAAAGTAGAAAGAAGCTTAAGTAAGGAGTAAAGAGGGCTAGAAAGGGCCATGAAAAGTTATTGACCAGCAGGATTAAGGAAAATCTCAAGGCTTTTCATACATATATAAAGAGCAAGATGTAGCCAGAGAGAGGATTGGCCCACTCAACGTCAGGGGAGGGAATCTATGCCTGAAGCAAGAGGAAATGGGCAAGGTATTAAATGAGTACTATGCTTCAGTATTTACCAAAGAAAAGGATTTATGTAAGAATATAAGAACATAAAGCAGGAGTAGGCCCCTCGAGCCTGTTCCGCCATTCAATAAGATCATGCTTGATCTTTTCATGGACTCAGCTTCACTTACCCGCCCACTCACTGTCATCCTTAATTCGTTTCCTGTTCAAAAATTTGTCTATCTTTACCTTAAAAACATTCAATAAGACATCCTCAACTGCTTCACTGGGCAGGAAATTCCACAGATTCACAATGCTTTGCATGAAGAAGTTCCTCCTCACCACAGTCCTCAATCTGCTCCCCCTTATTTTGAGGCCATGCCCCCTAATTCTAGTTTAACCTGCCAGTGGAAAGAATTTCCCTGCTTCTATCTTACCTATTTCCTTCATAATCTTGTGTGTTTCTATAAGATCTCCTCTCATTCTTCTGAATTCTAGTGAGTATAGACCCAATCTCCTCAGTCTGTCCTCATAAGCCAGCACTCTCAACTCCAGAATCAACCTAGTGAATCTCCTTTTCACCCTCTCCAGTGCCAGTATATTCTTTCTCAAGTAAGGAGACCAAAACTGTACACAGTACTCCAGGTGTGGCCTTACCAGCACCTATACAGCTGCAATATAACCTCGCTGTTTTTAAACTCCATCCCTCCAGCAATGAGGCACAAAATTTAATTTGCCTTCTTAATTACCTGCTGCACCTGAAAACCAACACCTTGTGATTTTTGGACAAGGATAGCGAAGTCCTTTTGCACAGCAGTATGCTGCAATTTTGTACAATTTAATTAATAGTCTATTTTGCTGTTATTTCTACAAAAATGGATGATGTCACATTTACCAACATTGTATTCCATCTGCCAGACCCTTGTCTACTAACTTAGACAATCTATATGTCTTTGCAGACTTTCAGTGTTCTCTGCACACTTTGCTCTGCCATCATTTTAGTGTCATCTGTGAATTTTGATATATCATACCTGGTCACCACTTGGTGAATGATGAGCCTGGAAAAGGATGTGTAAATCTATGTTTATGATATAATAATATGATATAAAAAATGATAGTTTGAGTCATGCTGAGATCAAAAAGGAGGTGATATTGGGGTCCTTGAGAAACTTCCAACAAGTCCCAGGCCCTCATGGGATATACCCCAGAATACTGAGAGAAGTAAGGGAGGAAATTGCTGGGGCCTTGAGAGAAATCTTTGCATTCTCACTGGCTACAGGGGAAGTCCCAGAGGATTTGAAAATAGCCAATGTTTTTCTTTTGTTGAATAAGGATAGCAAGGATAATCCTGGTTATTATAGATTGGTGAGCCTAACTTCAATGTTAGGGATATTATTGGAGAAGATTCTTCGAGGCAGGATATACGCCCACTTCGAAATAAATGAATATATTAGCGAGAGACAACAGGTTTTTGTGAAGGGAAGGTCATGTCTCACTAAGTTTTTGAGTTTTTCAAGGAAATGATGAAGATGGTTGGTGAAGGTAGGGCGGTGTATGTTGTTTACATGGACTTCAGTAAGGCCTTTGACAAGGTCATTCATGGCAGACTCGTGCAGAAGGTGTATGGGATCAGAGATGAGCTGACAAGGTGAATACAGAACTGGCTTGGTCATAGAGGACAGAGGGTAGCAGTGAAAGGGTGTGTTTCTGAATGGAAGGCTATGACAAGTGGCATTCCTCAGGGGTCAGTGCTGTGACCTTTGCTGTTTGTAATATATATAAATGATTTGGAGGAAAATGTAACTGGTTTGATCAGTACGTTTGCGAAAGACACAAAAGTTGGTGGATTTGCAGATAGTGATGAGGACCATCAGAGGGTACAGCAGGATATAGGTGGGTTGCAGAATTGAGCGAAGAGATGTCAGCTGGAGTTTAATCTTGACAAATGTGAGGTAATGCATTTTGGAACATCCAATACAGATAGGAAATATTTAGTAAATGGCAGAACCCTTAAAATTATTGATAAGCAAAGGGATCTGAGTGTACAGGTACTCTGATCACTGAAAGTGGAATGCAGGTGGAGAAGGTAGTCAAGAAGGCCTACTGCATACTTGCCTTCATCGGCTGGGGCGTTGAGTTTAAAAATTGGCAAGTCATATTGCAGCTTTATTGAACCTTAGGCTGTACTTGGAATATAGTGTTCAATTCTGGCCGTCACACTACTAGAAGGCTGTGGAGGCTTTGAAGAAGGTACAGAAATGTTTTACAGGATGTTACCTGATATAGAGGGCATCAGCTATGAGGAGAGTTTGGACAAACTTGGTTTGTTCTCACTGGAACGACGGAGGTTGAGGGACAGCCTGATGGAAGTTTACAAGATTATGAGCGGCATTGTCAGAGTGGATAGTCAGAACCATTTTCCCAGGTGGAAGAGTCAATTACTAGGGGACGCAGGTTTAAGGTGCAAAAGGCAAGGTTTAAAGGAGATGTACAAGGCAATTATTTTTACACAGAAGCGTTCGATGCCTGAACTCATTGCCGGGGGAGGTAGTGGAAGCAGATGCAATAGTGACTTTTAAGGAATGTCTTGACAAATATATGAATAGGATGGGAATGGAGGGATGTGGTCCCCGGAAAGGTAGGGGGTTTTAATTCAGTCGGGCAGAATGGTCAGTGCAGGCTTGGAGGGCCGAAGGGCCTGTTCCTGTGCTGTAATTTTCTTTGTTCTTTGTTCTCATAATAGTAGACGAACGTACTGTGGACACAGATGGATAGACATGGAGTTTGGTAATCTTAATCAAATTCAGCATGTAGTGACAGCTTCTCATGCTTCAGCAGCACAATCACCAGCCGTCTGTCAACAACCTCCTGCATCATATTATCATTCCTAAGGCAAAATGTTATAAATGTTATCAGTAATGATGAAACTACCAGACTGTCATTAAAAATCCATCTGGGTCACCAGTATCTTTCAGAGAAAGAAACCTACTGTCTGTATCCAGTTTCATATATGTGACTCCAGATTCAAAACAATGTGGTTATCTCTTAACTGCTCTGCCAACTGCCCTACCAATGACCCAACAAGTCACCTAGTTGTATCAAACAACTGCAGAGAAACTGCACTGGAAACAACAAAAGTGCAACCTGCCCAGTTAACCCTAAATAGCATTCGTTACAGAAATCTATGTACTTGTCAAAATTGTGAGAGCCATCTCATAGACTAGTCAAGCAATAGCCTGACATAGTCACCAAATCATACCTTGTGGTGAATGCCCAAGACTCTTCCATCACCACCTCTATGCATGTGCCCTATACCATCAGCAAGATGAGATTGTGTTATCTTGGAATTTATATTCTGGAAGATGTGGCCCTTGGAGCCAAGGAAAAGGATATTGCTTATTCGATTTAAAAACACCATCTGCTGAATGGAGAATGTGTATTTTGGAGCTAATTGTTTTCTTAGTAGCTTCTAATGTAATGCATTTATATAATTTTCATATTTACTGCCAATAAATAAAACATACAAATTAGGAGCAGAAGTAGGCCACTTGGTCCTTTGAGCCTGCTCTGCTATTCAATAAGGTATTGGCTGATCTGATTTTAATCTCAATACACATTCCTGCCTATAACTTTTCACTCCCTTGTTTATCAAGAATCTATCCAGTTCTGCCTTTCTGGATATTCATCTAGTAAACCTTCTTTGAATTCTTTCCAATGCACTTACACCCTCCTTTAAATAAGGAGATCAGAACTTACAATACTGTCAATGTTGTCTCACCAATGCCCTGCATAACTGAAGTCTATTTTTGTTTAATAACATTCTATTAGCTTCCTTAATTAATTGCTGTATATGCATATTAAAGCTTTTATGATTCATGTAGGAAGACACCCAGATCTCTTTGCATCTGGACTCTGCAGTCTCTCATCATTAGATAATATGCTTTTTTATTCTGCCTACTTAAATGGACAATTTCACAATTTTCCATATTATGTTCCATTTGTCAGATCATTATCCATATTTATATCCCCTTATAACTTCCTTATGTCCTCCCCACAACTTACTTTCCTATACTTTTGATTTGATTTATTATTGTCACATTTATTAGTATACAGTGTAAAGTATTGTTCATTGTGTACTATATAGAAAAAGCATACTGTTCATAGAGAAGAAAGGAGAGTGTAGAATGTAGTATTAGAGTCATAGCTAAGGTGCAGAGAAAAATCAACTTAGTGCGAGGTTCAAAAGTCATATGGCAGCAGGGAAGAAACTGTTTTTGAGTTGATTGATACACAACCTCAAACTTTTGTATCTTTTTCCTGATGGAAAAAAATGGAAGATCAGATGTCCAGAGTGCATGGGGTCCTTGATTATGCTGGCTGCTTTTCCAACGCTGTGGGAAGTGTTGACAGAGTCAATGGATGGGAGGCTGGTTTGCGTGATGGACTAGGCTTCATTCACATTTGTAGTTTCTTGTGGTCTTGGGAAGGGCAGAAGCCATACCAAGCTGTGATACAACAGAAAGAATACTTTATATTATGTATCTGTAAAGTTAGTGAGAGTCAGAGCTGACATGCCGAATTTCCTTAGTAAAGGTGTTGTACCTATCTTGTATCATCAGATTTAGCAACCATGCTTTTTTTGTCCCTTCAGTTTGTCTTATTCATATAAATTGTAAAGAGTTGAGGCCCCAGCACTTGTCCCTTTGGCACACCACTTGCCAACCAGAAAATGACCCATTTATATCTACTCTGTTCCCTGCTAGAACTCCAATCATCAGTCCATGTCAATATGTTACTCCCTACACTGAGCTTTTATTTTCCATAATAACCTTTGATGTGGCAGTTTATCAAATGCCTTCTGGAAATCTAGGTACAGTACATCCACTGACTCCCCGTTATACACAGCACCTGTGACTTCTTCAGTGAGCTCCAATAAATTGGTCAAACGTAACTTCCCTTCCATGAAAACCATGTTGGATTACCTTGAATTAATCTAAGTGCTCTGCTATAACATCCATAAAAAAAAACATTTTCTGTCTCACAGATGTAAAGCTACCTGGTCTTAAAGTTACCAATAAATTGTACCAGTTCTTAAAGGATAAACAAGCCAGTACTTACCTGATTCTCTCTGTCATCATGTTTTGACTTTCTCCAAACGTGGGTCGGTCCACAGACTGAACCTCATTATCAGCTGGCCCTTTGAAGCCTCTGGGTCAGCTCCAAGTTACTTGGAATCTAAATGCAAAGCCAACACTGCTGCAGAGTTAGAATTTGGAATGTTTACACTTGGCTATGGGAATTTGACACATGGTGCAAGTTTTCTTGTCTTTTTTTGTGCTAACATTGATAATCAGCAATGCCATTGTGAACAGATGTTCCTGACTGCATTCCTGTTTCTCTCTTCACTTTTATCTTCCAAAAGAGAAATTTATATCCATTATGCCTATACCAGCTCTTTGACAGAACTACTGATTTAGTATTTTTCTCTGTACTCTTTTATATTTTGATTTTTAGAATATTCATCCATTTCCTTCAATAACATTTTTTTGATTTTATAACAGGAATTATCTGGCTCATTAATTCTCAGTTTCAATAATGAGCTGCATGGTTAAAATGAATATGATTTTGCTGTCCACTCTGGGGAATTGAAGTGTCAAGTTTAATTTTTTTACTGGAGATGAGAAACAGAGAACCTTTTTGTTTTGTACTGAATTTATTTCTGTTGTTTTTTTTTCAGTAGTTTGCATAGTGTGTGCCATTCTGGAACATCTGTGAGATCAATAAGTGACAGAAAACCATGTTAGAAAGCCACATTGTGTTAGAGCACCTTCCTGGCGACTTGCTGAATAGACAGAGGAACTTTACCCTGGATACATCTAAACATACTGTGGTGTCTCCTGCATATTTTTCTGTTGTTTAACATTGGGCTTAAGGCAATGAAATTAATACCATTTTAAACGGTTTGTTAGAGTAGTGCTGAGTAGCACAAATAATTCAATTTTATGGATCAAAAAGATTATTTCAGTTGTTTTGAAACCATTTGGGGGCACTTTTCTTAATTTACAAAAACTTTTTCTACCAATTGTTCTAATTCCTCTTTGAAGCACAATACTGCTAATAGTGGCATTTTCCCATAGAAATCCTTATATTTGAGGTCGAGGGAAAATGATGATTGATGTGATGGATACAGGTCAGGACGCCTTTCAGTGCTCTCTGTCAGCATATCAGTCTGCAAATACATACAGCAGCAGATAGAAGTGGCCAGAATTCACTTTGACATGAATAATGCATGTGGACTGTCTGATCTGAAAAATAGATTGTGATGCCAGGTCTGATGAAGTTGACTAAACATTATTATTAGACTGGTCCTCAGAAGCACCCCTATCTCAACATGCAGGTATTATTTGGCTGCATTTATCAGATGCCATTAATCATAACTGCTAGTATTATTGTAGATGTCTGCCAATGGTTATGAGACAGTGATGGGGATTGTACTGGGCTTGCCTTGCCCATCTATGCACCTATGGTAGAAAGTTTAATATAGATCTAACAGTATGAAGTACTTCCACCTTCATAATTTTTATCAACCGAAACAATTTCTCTAACTTTGTAGAAAATGACATCATTTGTCTCAGCCGTTGGCATCTGAGTTGACAAGAATGATATGCTGTGCCGGTTTTTGTACTTTTTCACAAACTTTTTTTGATTTTGCACAATTCTAGATTAGCATCGAGTTCACCAGTTTCCGGTTAAATTTAGATATGTCCCAGAGTTGTGTCGCTAGAAGATCCTCCAGACTTTGAGATTGGAAGCTGGTCATGGAAGCAAAATGGTAAACAAAATCTTTCCCTTTTCTCCTGTGGTCTAAATTGTTGTGATTATTTGAAAATTGGTATCCTTGCATTTGACCTGATGGGTGCAAGCCAAAACACTTTGACAAAACATTCTCTCTTTCTGAAATATTCCAGTCTTGTACAGTAGTACCAAGCAACTATTTTAATAGTTACCAAACCCCATTTGCATTGTTCCTTGATGTACCTGATCTGTAACTGCAGTTACTTACTTTGAATATAGTCACCCATTAATTCAAAATTCATATTTTCCAGTTGAATTAAACAACTTAACTATGATTTTGCGTATTTTCACTTCAAAGAACATGTATTTGAATTTGAGAATAAGGAGTTCTTGGGATCACAATTGCACTTGCAACCTTGGTTGTTCTGTTGAATTTCCTTCCTTCCATCCCCTACCCTGCAGCCCCCATCCCCCCCACCCCATGTGATAGCTCTTCAAGTGGACTGAGTTTGCTTGGAAACATTGACTACGATAGCCACTAACCATTTGAGAGCAGCAATCCTTCAATACAAAACCATGTTTCATAATCATAAGGCTTACTGGAGACCAATTAAAACTTATTTAATTTCAAGCTTCAGATGATCCATTATTGTTGAATTTGTTTCTACAAGTTCATCGTTCAAGTGGTTCAATGTCCTCTGTCAAGTGTTTTACATCTTGTGAGTCACATTCCAGTGTTCACATTAATTCTCATTTTTCCTTATTAAATGCATCTTTCATGATTGAAACTTGATTCTCTACACTTTTGCTAATTGTTTTTCAGACTTATCACATTGATTCCTAAGAACTTCTACTTTCTTTTGTCATTCTAGGTTCTTGATTTTCATCCCTTTGGAAATGTAATATTTAACCGAGTTTTCTTCGAAACATCCACTCATTTTATTTAGCTCTGTATCTCCTTCCTGCACCTCCTGATTTTTTTCTTCAAATCTTGAACAGTTTAGTTCATTGGCAACTTTAGTATCTTGGGTGCTTTCAGTGATATATACTTGGCTTGAATTGTGAGTTTCAAATTTTCCAATTCAACTCTGAGAAAATATTTTCCAACCTTATTTCATTTTCCTTCTGCTGGATTCATTTATTTTCTGTTTCATCTGACAGGTTTCCCTCATTCACATCAGCTGTTTAGTCCTCACTGTCACCTACTGTTGCAGTTCAGGATTTTCAAAAAAAAGAGTGAAGTTTTATCGAAAAATGGCAGTGTTTTTTCTGGCCTGAAACCAGCATGTTTCTCTCCAGAGAAATTGGTCGGTCTTTTTTCCAGATTTGATCAAACTCTTCCAGAAAAAAAAAATGAAGGGAGCGAAATTCACGCCATCATAGAGGCTTGGGTGGGGAAACAGGGCGTGACATCACTTGGGGGGGGCTGGGTGCGACATCATGGGATGGGGATGTTCCCAAAACTAAAGGTGAGCACATGGCCCCCAAAGTGTAAGTCCACCACTGCCCTAAGGTCTTGGTCCTGGGCTAGACCTGCTGATGACCACTTAAATACCGAACTGACCCTTAATATGGTGGATCTTGACCAAAAGATGCAATGCAGTGCTCTCACTGGGTCTCTAGTTAGCAAGTATCACTTGGATTACATTCCACAATAATGGTGCTTTGAACCACTTTACAAGAGTAAACTATCCTCTTTATTCTATCTCTCCTCAAGACTCAGGTGCTTTTAAGTAAGGTGTCTTTTTTTTTCTCTGATAGTGATTCTTTGACTAAAACAACAACAACAACTTGAATTTGGTGTTCTGAAGAAAGGTCATGTGACCTGAAATATTAATTCTGTTTCTCTACATAGGGATAGTTTAGAGAAGAACAGAGAGAGGGAATGGTTGAACTCATGGCTGCGGGGATGGTGCAGGAGGGAGGGGTTCAGGTTCTTGAACAATTGGGGCTCATTCTGGGGTAGGTGGGACCTCTACAAGAGAGATGATCTACACCTGAACCAGAGGGAACCAATATCTTGGGGGGAAAATTTGCAAAGGCAATGCATGGGGGGTTTAAACTGATTCAGAGGGGCGGTGGGATCCTGAGTAGCTTGGATGGTAAGAGGGACGAGAATAGGGGGGTCATAGACGAGAACTGTAAAGCACAGCAGTGTACAGGTGGAGTAGGGCATGGTTTGAAATGCGTATACTTTAATGCGAGAAGTATTCACAATAAGGTGGAGGAACTTGCAGCTTGGATCAGTACCTGGAACTTGGATGTTGTGGCCATTTTAGAGACATGGATAGAGCAGGGACAGGAATGGTTGTTGCAAGTTCCGGGGTTCAAATGCTTCAGTCAGAGTAGAGAAGGAGGTAGAAGGCGGAGAGGAGTGGCATTATTAGTCAAAGACTGTATCACAGTGACAGAAAGGAAGTTTGATGAGGACTTGTCTGTTGAGATAGTATGGGCTGAGATTAGAAACAGGAGAGGAGAGGTCACCCTGTTGGGAGTCTTTTATAGACCTCCTAAAAGTTCTAGAGAGGTAGAGGAAAGGATTGCAAAGTTGATCCTGGACAGGAATGAAAGTAATAGGGTAATTGTTATGGGGGATTTTAACTTTACTAATATTGATTGGAATAGTGATAGCTCTAGCTCATTAGAGGGGTCAGTTTTTGTATAAAGTGTGCAGGAAGGTTTTTTGACTCAGTATGTAGATAGGCCAACTAGAGGTGAGGCTGCATTGGATTTGGTGCTGAGCAATGAGCCAGACCAGGTGTTAGAACAAAGAGAACAAAGAACAACACAGCACGGGAAACAGGCCCTTCGGCCCAACGAGCCCGCGCCGCCATCGTTAGACTTGGACATTGGTGAACATTTTGGTGATAGTGACCACAATTCGGTTACGTTCACCTTAGTGATGGATAAGGATAGGCATGAACCTGGGGGCAGTAGTTATAGCTGGGGAATGGTAATTATGAGGCTATTAGGAGAAAATTTAGGTGCATAGGTTGGACTAGGAAACTACAGGGACTGGGAACATCTGAAATATGGAGCTTATTCAAGGAGCAGCTACTGCGAGTCCTTGATAAGTATGTCCCTGTCAGGCAAGGAGGAAATGGTCGAGTAAGGGAACCATGGTGTACAAAAAAAGTTAATTTGCTGGTTAAAAGGAAAAAGGAGGCTTATGTCGGGATGAGGCTTGAAGGCTCAGTTAGTGCATTGGATAGCTATAGATTAGCCAGGAGGGAGCTAAAGAGCGAGTTGAGAAGAGCTAAAAGAGGACACGAGAAGACTTTGGTTGATAGGATCAAGGAAGATCCTAAAGCTTTCTTTAGATATGTTAAAAATAGAAGATTGGTTAGGGCAAGATTAGGGCCAGTCAGAGACAGCAGTGGGAAGTTATGCGTGGAGCCTGAAGAGATTGGAGAGGCACTGAACAAATATTTCTCTTCGGTATTCACGCAGGGAGATGTAAATGTAGTTGTGGAGAACACTGGGATACAGGGTTGTAAACTGGAAAGTATTGAAGTAGATAAGGAGGATGTGCTAGATATTCTTGAGGGTTTGAAGTTAGATAAGTCCCCTGGGCCAGATGGGATTTACCCTAGGATTCTCTGCAAGGCGAGAGAGGCGATTGCAGAGCCTCTGGCTCTGATCTTCAGGTCGTCGTTGGTTATGGGTATAGTGCCGGAAGACTGGAGGATAGCTAATGTGGTCTCATTGTTCAAGAAGGGGAATAGAGAGTTTCCTGGGAATTATAGACCGGTGATCTTACTTCTGTTGTGGGCAAAGTATTGGAAAGAATTATTAGGGATAGGATTTATAGTTATTTAGAGAGAAACGAATTGATTGGGGATAGTCAGCATGGTTTTCTGAAGGGTAGGTCGTGCCTTACTAACCTTATTGAGTTTTTTGAAAAAGTGACCAAAGAGGTGGATGGGGGTAAGGCAGTTGATGTGGTATATATGGACTTTAGTAAGGCGTTTGATAAGGTGGCCCATGGAAGACTTCTGCAGAAAATGCAGATGTATGGGATAGAGGGTGATTTAGCTAATTGGATTAGGAATTGGCTAGCAGATAGAAGACAGAGGGTGGTGGTTGATGGGAGATATTCATCATGGAGTTTGGTGACAAGTGGTGTACCTCAGGGGTCTGTTTTGGGGCCCCTGCTGTTTGTAATTTTTATAAATGATCTGGATGAGGGTATTGAAGGATGGATTAGTAAATTTGTGGATGACACCAAAGTCGGAGGAGTGGTAGATAGTGAAGAGGGGTGTTATAGTTTGCAGAGAGACTTGGACAAGTTGCAGAGCTGGGCCGAGAGGTGGCAAATGGAGTTTAATGTGGAAAAGTGTGAGGTAATTCACTTTGGCAGGAATAACAAATGTGTAGAGTATAGGGCTAATGGTAGGACTCTTAATAGTGTTGATGAACAGAGGGATCTTGGTGTATATGTGCATAGATCCCTGAAAGTTGGCAATCAAGTCGATAAGGTTGTTAAGAAGGCATACGGAGTCTTAGCTTTTATTGGTAGGGGGATTGAATTTCGGAGCCGCAACGTCATGTTGCAACTGTACAAAACTAGAGTTTTGTACTAAGACTCACCGGTCTATAATTCCCCGGAAAGTCTCTATTCCCCTTCTTGAACAATGGGACCACATTAGCTATCCTCCAGTCTTCCGGCACTATACCCGTAACCAACGACGACCTGAAGATCAGAGCCAGAGGCTCTGCAATCGCCTCTCTTGCCTCCCAGAGAATCCTAGGGTAAATCCCATCCAGCCCAGGGGACTTATCTAACTTCAAACTCTCAAGAATATCTAGCACATCCTCCTTATCTACTTCAATACTTACCAGTTTACAACCCTGTATCCCAGTGTTCTCCACAATTACATTTACATCTGGAGTATTGTGTACAGTTCTGGTCCCCGCATTATAAGAAAGATGTGGAGGCATTGGAGAGGGTACAGAGGAGGTTTACCAGGATGTTGCCTGGTATGGAAGGCAGGTCTTATGAAGAGAGGCTGAGGGATTTGAGGTTGTTTTCGTTAGAAAGAAGGCGGCTAAGAGGAGACCTTATTGAAACATATAAGATGATTAGAGGTTTAGATAGGGTGGACAGTGATAGCCTTTTTCCTAGGATGGAGAAAGCTAGCACGAGGGGACATAGCTTTAAATTAAGGGGTGGTAGTTATAGGACGGATGTCAGAGGTAGGTTCTTTACCCAGAGGGTGGTAAGGGTATGGAATGCCCTGCCTGCTGCAGTTGTAGATGCGCCAAGTTTGGTGGCGTTTAAGAGGTTATTAGATAAGTTTATGGATGAAAAGGGAATGGTTTAGGTTAGAGGGTCATTGCTTTTTCTGAATTGGTTGGCGCAACATCGAAGGCTGAAGGGCTTGTTCTGCGCTGTAATGTTCTATGTTCTATGTACGTAAACGCTGCCTTACCGGCTGAATTTTTCCAGCATTTTTTGACTTTATTTCCGATTTTCATCACTGGCAAAATTTTGCTTTCAAATTATGTTGCATCTTTAATGTAGGAAAATGACAAAACATTTGGTCCAATAGGTTAGCGTTATGGCTGGCCTTGAGGGATTAGATCTTGCGTTGATGGCAGAAGTTTTTTTCTAAACTTGGAGGCTGTCTGCCTCTTTAAAGAGTTTCAGATATCCATCACTTTTATCACATGTACTCTTCTCATGTACATTCAGAAACATCGACAGAAATAACACCAGGCTGAGGTTCAGTGCAGAGTCATTCTGACTGGTATTGCAGAGAAAATTCCTGCATCTCATCCACAGAGTTTAGTTTCAACAAGATCTTTAACTTCATCACAAAGTTACAATAAATTAGCTGGCTGAGGATTGTATTCCACAAATCTCTGTGCTCCTCGTATGTTCAGGTATTTCAATTGTCTCTTTTTTTTTAAAGACACCTCAGGGGTGATTCTCCCAGCCCACTAAGCTTGAGCAGTCATGTAGTGGGCTTCCCGCTGGGCACCATGGCCTCGTGAGTCTCTGCCTGCTGGATTTCCAGCGCCATTGCCTCTGTGCCAATTTTCTGGCATAGAGCTTTATAAGTTATGTAAATTAACATGCAATTAGCAGGCCCGAGACTGAAATCTCCAGGCTGCTAGCCCAACCTTCTCCCCCACCCCATTCACCCTCCTTGCCCCTGATTTGTTTCATGCCAGTGGGGTTTACAATAACTCCCCACTTGCGGGGAGCTGGTGACCAGATCCTGCTGGAGTGAAGGGGATCTTAGAGACACCCCCCCATCCCAGGAGTCAGGGATAAGGGGGGGTGCCCCTTGGGCATTGCCAGATTGCCAGTGCTGGCCTGGTACCATGGTACTGCCCAACGAGCAAAGTGGCAATGAGCTGGGGCACCTTGGCACTGCTCATTGGACATCGGGGAATGCCAAGGGGGTAGGGCCAGAGGGTTGAGCCTTGATGGGGGCAAGGCCTTGGGAATGGGAGATCAATTGAGGTGAGGGATCCCAGTACCATTCTGCATTTTGAGCTTGGTGATGGAGGGAGGGAGGGAGGCCAGAGATCAGGGCTGGCCATCAGGATGGGGTTGCACGTCACCTGCCGGGTGGTAGTTGGGACTGCAAAAGGGTCAATCAGGAGTGCCAAGATGAGAGGAAGGCGAGGAGGAGGAGGAGAAGAGATCAAGGAGGGTGGAGTGAGGGGGGGTAGTGGTTGAGGCTGGCCCAGACACATTGAGTGTGGAGGGGGGGGGTGAGGATTGCACAGTCAGCATTGCGGGGTCATGGGGCTGGCCAGTGATCATGCTGATCAGTGATTGAGAGGCCAGCAGTGACAGATTGGCACATGCGCAGTGTCTTGGTCAGTACACTGCTGTCAGCCTCTCCAGCAGGAATAGGCTCCACCCACAGCTTTTTGCGTGATTCATGCTAGTGTAGTCAGAGTGTGGGAGAGTAATTTTGAAAATCCTGCTGAATCAAACAGCAGCGTTTATTCCCGTTTTTACCTCATTTTGACGCTTCGAATTTTTTTAGGGAGAATTCCACCCTTCATCTTTACCCATAACACGGTACAGCATATAGTTCCTGTGATGAGCTTATTGTTATTGTTTAAAAGGCTGTAGAACGTAGAACGTAGAAAAACTACGGCACAAACAGATCATTAGACCACAAGTTGTGCCAATCATATTACTACCTCCTAGGCTTACCTATAACGCTCAATCCTATTAAGTCCCATGTACAAGGGTTCCCTTATACCCCTCTAGGGTCCCCTTGTCCCATGTAGTTAGATAATCCCTGGCCACTTGATATCCCCTGGCTTTTTCATCAATAAACAGTCTCCTTCTTCACCTGCTTGCTGTAAATATATTTATGGAAATATTTGACATTTGACTGCTATCCTAAGCCCTTCTTGCTTTAGCTCTCCTGGGCAATTTTTAAAAAGATTTTTGCATTATGCTTTCATTATTATTTTTGATCACTTTGCTTTATGCACTTTATAACACAGCACTAAAATCTTTTTTCACCTCACTTTCAATTTTGCATACTGTCTCTTAGTTATAATTCCTTTCTCATTAAAATTTATAAATTTCCCATTAGAACAGTGTAATTAACTCTTAACACAGCCAGAGAAATATCAGGTTACGCTCAAGGTGGAATAACTAGATATGATACAGATTTTGTTGAAATATAATTAGCAGAATGGAGCCAAAGTTAAATATTGTAGATTGTATATTTATTATCCTAGACTATGGTTGGATTGAGGAGGGGTAGTAGGTGTGGGATAGTGGAGAGATGTTTGACAGACCTCTACCTTCTTGGTTGTGTGATTCACTTCCATCTTGAGATTAAATGAATTGTTAGAGGACTAAGATGATTAAATTAAACACACATCATTCTAGTGGATAAAAACAAGCTGTTTGCTCACTGATCTTCTCTCGCTCTTGTATTGTTTTACATTCTCTTTGGAATTTTTTTTGGTGCTATTTATTTCACCACTATCAGCCTTAGGCTGGCTGCAACTTTGTAGACGTTCCGAGTTGGTAATACCAAAATCATAAATGGATATAATTGTCCCAGTTACTTCAGCTTCTGTTCTCAGGAAGAAAACTTGAAGGTTACGTTTTATGCTTGCTGTCTTTGTTTCAATTTCATCTTGAAAGTGGCTGGAATGTATTTCCTTCAATAAGAAAATGAATGCTGTGAATGCCTTAGCCTATTGAGTCACATTTAAGACAGCATAAAGTGAGATAAAAATGGTAAACTTTATAGAACCTGCAGAGAGAAAGGTTACAGAAACCACAGGGAAAAGTACAGGAAATACCAGAAAATGTACATACTTTTAAAGATGGTCAGGGAGACAAGTGGAAGTGCAGAAATCAAAGGTAAGACCGTCTTGTAGAACTATGAAGAAAGCAAGGGTCTAGCAAGAAGGAGATACTAAAGAATATATTAATAAAAAATAGCGCTGGAGAAATTAATAAGATTGAAAGCCAATAAATCCCCATTGACCCAAATTCTAGGGTACTGAAGGAGGTGGCCATGGAGATAGTAGTAGATGCATTAGTTGTCATCTTCCAAAATTATATAAATTCTGGAACAATCCTGGCAGATTGAATAGTAGCAAACGTAATCCCACTATTTAAAATGGGGGGCGAAAACAAGGAATTACAAACTGGTTAGTCCAACATCAATAGTAGGGAAAATGCTAGAGTCTAAGGATGTGATAACAAGATACTTACAAAATATCAATGCGATTAGATAAAGTCAGCAAGCATCTATGAAAGGGAGATTATGTTTGACAAACCTACCGGACTATTTTTGAGAATGTAACTAGTAGAATAGATAAGGAAAACATGAATGTACTTAAATTTTCAGAAAGCTTTTGATGAAGACTCAGTAAGAGGTTAGTGTGCAAAATTAAAGTGCATGGGATCAGGGATAACTGGGCTTCAATTTAACTTTGGGATCAGGGTGCCATTTTGAAGCCAGTCTTGCCATTGTCTTTCAGTCCTTCACGATTCTTCGCTGATCGTAGTTTTGTGTGGGAATCTCCCAAGCTCCAGAAAAATTACTGTTGGAGATGAATTCAGTCTGGCTCATGCTAACACACTCAGCAGAATGCTCACCACTTCTCCCGCTGGAGGTGACGCTTTGGGGAGAATTTGGCCCCATGTGACCAAATAATATTGTGCCCTTCCACATTTTAGAAGAAAAATACAATTTGTAAAGATATGATTTTTCCAACGTTATCAAAGCCCAACCAAACTTCATAGGCATTCAATAAGTCATCTTCCCTATAAATTCTGTCCATGAATTTGAAAGCCCACGGGCAGTTAGCCTCTGATCTTTGGGTAAGCGTTCTCCAAGGTGGCCTTCGCAACAGTGCAGAGGCGTTGAGCAGAGCCTGATAGCCAAGTTCCACACACATGAAGAAGGCATCAACCGGGATCTTGGGTTCATGTCACACTATCTGTAACCCCCATGATTTTCCTGGGCTTGCAAAACCTTACTAACTGTCCTGTCTGGAGGCAATGCACATCTCTTTAACTGTCCTTAATGCTCTCACCTCTCACATTGCCTGTATCTTTAAAACTTGATCACCTGTGAAGACTGGTTTTCCAATCATTATTTTGTAAATTGAGTTTGTGTTTTTTATATGCCCTGTTTGTGAACAGAACTCCCACTTACCTGATGAAGAAGCAGAGCTCCAAAAGCTCGTGGCTTTTGCTACCAATAAACCTGTTGGACTTTAACCTGGTGTTATGAGACTTCTTACTGAGGAAGCAAAGCGCCAGAAAAATCCCTTGCTTTCTTCTTGGTAGAGCTGTAACCTGTTACTGTTGACTTTATTTTTCCATTGATAATAAGGTTCAGTTTCACAAATCATTGATGGAAAATCATATTTTGTCACCCTACAATTGGTTTTAGTCATTTTCTTCAAAAATCTCGAATATTAGTCTTCTGACTGTCAGAAAGTCGTAGTCTGCAGTGTTCACTCTCAGGCAACCATCCTCTTACCAAATGGCAGAAAAAGTCCAAAGCCTCTCCATGACAAGTGAAACTCGGATGCTTTGGTGGAGCCTGTGTATTGCTTGCCATAGAGCTTATTTCCCCACTCCAGCAATCCCTTCGCCTAGTCTTGCTGGATCTTTATATACACATCTGAATATAACCTAACTATAAGCAACCCCTCTGCACCTTATTACTTTTAATTACTAGGTAGTTAATATCTATTTACAGAACTTGTTAAAACATCAGGCCATCAGAAATGAATTTTAAGCCTAGGGAAATGGCATATTACAAAAGAGAAGGGTAAAAAAAGTGGACCCAGGAAAAATTGATGGCAAATTGACAATCTTGCAACATGGTAACCAAGCCATTAAGAGTATGTAACGTGCAGTTTACTGGCACTGATTACACATTGATGGAACCAGAATACATGTTAGAAACTGAAGATACTTTGTGCACCCATATGCCAGGATTTCATGAACAAGATTGTGGCAGATAATGGGATTGAAAATCAGGATAGGGACATTTATCACAAAAATCAATCAATGAAAACTTGGAACTAGTGTGGCATAAATGCCAGAAGAAGCCAGTGAGGCGAGGAAAGCCCACTATGGGAGCAAGGGCAGGTAAAGCTTAGGAAAATATAAAAAAATTGGCTGAATGTACAAGACACACAATCAGACGTATGGATTGGCAGAAGGAAATAAAAATGTGAAGAGCGAAGAAATGTAGTATAATTTGAGATAGTAGGTCTAATAGTGATTGTGAACTAAGGAAAAGATCAAGAACTTGTGAAAAGAAGCCTAGTCTCAGGAGGAACAAATTGAGTTGGAAGAGTTCAGATCGGGACTTGAGATCTAGTAGGGATGTAGTTTAACCAGAACAAGGACCAAAGAACAGGCGATGAATGACACAAGATTTGTAATCTCTATGGTAAATAAACTCTATTGGCTACTAATAAGTTAGATGATAAATTGGTAAAGGAGGCAAAACAAAAAGAATTTGACAATTGGAGAGAATTTGGCATTTATATAGAAGCATCAGACAAAGGACAGCCAGACTGATATGTACAGAAAAAGTGCTCTCCAGTAGTATGTACAAAACTAAGGCCAGAAATGTAATTTGGGGATTTGAGGAACAACCTGATGACCAGCAAATTAGAGTAGACTTCCCAACATGGGAGAAGTAAGTTTGAGGACTTTCCTAGTGCTTCCAGCAACATGCTCATGGAAATATAAATCCATTGATGTCAAGAAGCTGTATTTTTGCAAGAGGAACAATTTCAAGAAGAAATATTCTTAAAGCCTCCAAAAGAAACTGGAGATATGGAAGGAAAAGTATAGAGTCTAAACAAGCCTGTTTACAGGCTAAATGTTGCATCCAGGGTGTGGTATTTTTCCAGTTAAGTCGTCCCTACTAAAAGCTGGTTGCATTCAGCTAAAAGCAGATTCAGCAATGTTTTATTGATGCTCTGAAGGAAAACTAGCAGACATTTTCTTAATGCATATTGATGATTTCCAATGAAGGGGGTGTGGGGGGTGGGATGAGGAATCTATGACATTTAATAAAGTTGTGATAGATAAAATTATGAAGAAATTCAAGATTGGAAATTGAGCTTCTAGTGCTGTACATAATGTTGGACAATAGGCAGACTGAGCAGGGAATAACTCTGAATCAACAATCTTACTAGACAGTCAGATCCTCAAAAAGATGAAGCAGATCAGCTAAGAAACTCAATTGAGTAATGCACACTAAGCAGACCGGATGTGTGCTGTGATGTCTTAGATTTGGGCACCATACTGAAATATGCTAATGTTGTGGACGCGCTAAAAGAAATTAGGTTTAGGAGACCTAAGTGACCCAGAAGGGTTGAAATTAGTCATTTTTCATGATGCCTCCATGGCTAACTTCCTAATGAGTATTTCACTACAGCAGAATTCATTATATTTTTAGTGGGAAGGAACAATAAATATTGCCCATTAGGCTGGGAATCAAAAGAAAATAGAGTAGTTCAAAGCATCTGAGTTGGAAATATAATTGTGCTGATGGAAAAGACAGATGGCTGTGTATTTAAAAAATGTATGAGGGCAGTTGGTTAAAACTTTGGGACAGTGGGCCCTATTTTACTATTTTGATTCTAGGAACTGGGCAGACTTGAAACTGGGAGTGTTTTAGATCTGACTTTTAGAATCATTCTGAGGTACCCCCCATATGCACTCTGCCTGAAAAAGTATCAGCGATTCTGAATCATGCTGCTCAAGCCTGTGGAGCACAATTCAGGGAAAACATGCCCAAAATCTTGCAGCTCCAGTCAGCACTTCCAATTACACATGCACAGCAAAAAAATGAGAGAGTGCTGCTCCCCTGCCACATCCCTCCCAGGCTGGATAATGCTTCCCCCTGGTCCCCACAGACATTGGCCCGCCCCCATGACATTACTGACCCCCGTATCCCCCTTGCACGCCCACCACCTAGACCGATCCACTTTACCAAGTTTTCACACCCGAAAATGAGCACAACGTGATGACGAAATTGGGCCTTGTGTGTCACGAGCATTAAAGAGATATTGGAAAGAAAGGAGATCTCAAAAACAAAATGGGCCAACATAAGTCACTAGTTGCCAGATTGTTTCACAAAAAGAACTGGCTTGACAACCATCCTGTTCCATCACTTGAAGACATGTAGTAGAAAATTACAACCTTTCAGTTGCAGGGACAATGAATAGTCTGTGGTCACTAAGCTGAATTCTGGGTTGTTACATATAGCTCACTTGATGTGTGAAATGTACATCTGAGACTACAACGTATTCAAAAGTAGATAACTGGCTTCTGTTTTGATATTTGGTGAAATGAATGTTTAATTTGCTCAGATTTGCTTTCCAATTTATGAGGGAAAAGATTTAACACAAGTATTCCCAAGATAGATTGTCTTTGTATTGGGGCAATTCAGGCTTGTTCATTGGATTTTGTGACGTTATTCTGACAATAGGTCATAGAATCATAGAATTTCTACAGTGCAAAAGGAGGCCATTTGGCCCATCAAACCTGCACCAACAACAATCACACTCAGGCCTTATCCCATAACCTCTCATATTTGTCCTGTTAGTTCCCCTGACATTAAGGTCAAATTAGCATGGCCAATCAACATAAGCTGCAGGTCTTTGGATCAGCTGCCTGAAATTACAATTGTTTCTCTCTTCACAAATGCTGCCCAACCCACTGCTTAGTTACAGCATTTCTTCTGTTGTTTATTTCAGATTTCCAGACTCGGCAATACTTTGCTTTTATTTGTCTGTTGTCAACTTAGTGTGAATGGTAGTTTGCCACTGACAGTAGCAATTAATAGTCATTTAGAGCATTAGAGGGTGTTTACAGTTTCATCTTTTGGAGAACATCAATGGAGCAAATTGATAACGTGCCTATATATGATTCTTCAGTTTTGGAAAACAAAAACTTTTCTCACTTCAGAAGGTCTCTACACACTTTCCTGTTGTAATGAAAGAAGTCTAATATCCCACTTACAATCTGGTTCCCTACCTACTAAAGGAGCCCTGTAGATAATGTAAATAGCAACAAACAAAATAAATATTCAGTGGTGATTTGAATAATTGAAACATCTCAAATGCTGCATTTTTTATTGACCACAATTGCAGCTATGATGTGGTTTGAATTCCCCTCCCCAGGTATAGGATAAATATAATGCATGTTAAAATACATTCCTAACTTTTATATGCGGCATCTTCATTGTGACTTTATTACTTAAGAAAGGTGAGCGTGAAAAACCAGGAAATTACAGAACTATTACCCTTAAAAATGTTGTGATGACATTATTGGAATCTATAATTAAGGACAATGCACTTAGTGAAACCTGAGATGTTGCCAACATGTTTTTGTAAAAGATAAATTATATCCAACAAAGACTAACTTTGAGTGAGTAACTAAAGTAATGAAGTAAATGCCTTTGAATGTAGCCTGCACGGCTTTCAAGAATCCTTTACTAAGAGGATTGTGAGTCTTTGGAATTATCTATCCCTGGGACTATGGATGCTCCTCATTGAATATATTTAGAACATAGAACATAGAACATTACAGCACAGAACAGGCCCTTCGTCCTTCGATGTTGCGCCGACCAATATAAAAAGCAATGCCCCTCCAAACTAAACCATTCCCTTCTCTTCCATATACTTATCAACTAACCTCTTAAACGCCACCAAACTTGGCGCATCTACAACAGCTGCAGGCAGGGCATTCCACTCCAGAACCACCCTTTGGGTAAAGAACCTGCCTCTGATATCCGTCCTATAACTATCACCCCTTAATTTAAAGCTGTGTCCCCTCGTGCTAGCTTTCTCCATCCTAGGAAAAAGTCTATCACTGTCCACCCTATCTAAACCTCTAATCATCTTATATGTTTCGATCAGGTCCCCTCTTAGCCTTCTCCTTTCTAACGAAAACAACCTCAAATCCCTCAGCCTCTCCTCATAAGACCTGCCCTCCATACCAGGCAACATCCTGGTAAACCTCCTCTGTACCCTCTCCAATGCCTCCACATCTGTCTTATAATGCGGGACCAGAACTGCACACAATACTCCAAGTGCGGCCGCACTAGAGTTTTGTACAGTTGCAACATGACGTTGCTGCTCCGAAATTCAATCCCCCTACCAATAAAAGCTAAGACTCCATATGCCTTCTTAACAACCTTCTCGACTTGACTGCCTACTTTCAGGGATCTATGCACATACACACCAAGATCCCTCTGTTCATCAAGACAACTAAGAATCCTACCATTAGCCCTATACTCTACACATTTATTATTTCTGCCATAGTGCATTACCTCACACTTTTCCACATTAAACTCCATTTGCCACCTCTCGGCCCAGCTCTGTAACTTGTCCAAGTCCCTCTGCAAACTATCACACCCCTCTTCACTATCTACCACTCCACCGACTTTAGTGTCATCTGCAAATTTACTAATCCATCTTCAATACCCTCATCCAGATCATTTATAAAAATTACAAACAGCAGGGGCCCCAAAACAGACCCCTGGGGTACACCACTTGTCACCGAACTCCACGATGAATATCTCCCATCAACCACCACCCTCTGTCTTCTATCTGCTAGCCAATTCCTAATCCAATTAGCTAAATCACCCTCTATCCCATACATCTGCATTTTCTGCAGACGTCTTCCATGGGCCACCTTATCAAACGCCTTACTAAAGTCCATAAATACCACATCAACCGCCTTACCCCCATCCACCTCTTTGGTCACTTTTTCAAAAAACTCAATAAGATTAGTAAGGCACGACCTACCCTTCACAAAACATGCTGACTATCCCCAATCAATTCATTTCTCTCTAAATAACTATAAATCCTATCCCTAATAATTCTCTCCAATACTTTGCCCACAACAGAAGTAAGACTCACTGGCCTATACTTCCCTGGAAGGTCTCTCTTCCCCTTCTTGAACAACGGGACCACATTCGCTATCCTCCAGTCCTCCGGAACCACACCCGTAACCAACGACGACCTGAAGATCAGAGCCAGAGGCTCTGTAATCTCCTCTCTTGCCTCCCAGAGAATCCTATGGTAAATCCCGTCCGGCCCAGGGGACTTATCCAACTTCAAACCCTCGAGAATATCTAGCACATCTTCCCTATATACTTTGATACCTTCCAGTTTGCTACCCTGCACCTCAGTGTTCTCCATAACTACATTTGCATCACCCTGCGTGAATACCAAAGAGAAATATTTATTCAGTACCTCTCCAATCTCTTCAGGCTCCACGCACAACTTCCCACTGCTGTCTATGACTGGCCCGAATCTTGCCCTAACCAATCTTCTATTCTTAACATATCGAAAGAAAGCTTTAGGATTCTCCTTAATCCTATCAGCCAACATCTTCTCGTGTCCCCTCTTAGCTCTCCTCAATTCACTTTTTACCTCCTTCCTGGCTAATCTATAGCTATCCAATGCACTATCTAAGCCTTCAAGCCTCATCCTGACATAAGCCTCCTTTTTCTTCTTAACCAGCAAATCAACTTTTTTCGTACACCAAGGCTCTCTCACTCGTCCATTTCCTCCCTGCCTGACAGGGACATACTTATCAAGGACTCGCAGCAGCTGCGCCTTGAATAAGCACCCCATTCCAGATGTTCCCAGTCCCTGTAGTTTCCTAGTCCAATCTATGCACCCTAATTCTCTCCTGATGGCCTCATAATTACCCTTCCCCCAGCTATAACTACTGCCCCCAGCTTCATGCCTATCCCTATCCATCACTACGGTGAACGTAACCGAATTGTGGTCACTATCACCAAAATGTTCACTAACTTCCAAGCCTAACACCTGGTCTGGCTCATTGCCAGCACCAAATCCAGTGTAGCCTCACCTCTAGTTGGCCTATCCACATACTGAGTCAAAAAACCTTCCTGCACACTTTGTACGAAAACTGACCCCTCTAACGAGCTAGAGCTATAGCTATTCCAATCAATTAGTAAAGTTAAAGTCCCCAATAACAATTACCCTATTACTTTCACTCCTGACCAGAATTGACTTTGCAATCCTTTCCTCAACCTCTCTAGAACTTTTAGGAGGTCTATAAAAGACTCCCAACTCCCTGTTTCTAATCTCAGCCCATACTACCTCAAATGTTGACTACTTCAACATTTAAGTTGGAGAGGTCTTTCCACTTAGAGGTTGTTAGCTTCCATGGTATTGAAGGCAGATTAGGAAGAAGAAGGGCATATAGTGGTTATGTTACTGGACAAGTAAAACAGGGGCCTGGACAGATACATGGAGACATGACTTTGAATCCCACCACAGCATCAGAGAGACCAAAAATTGATCTACCTCAGACTAAAATGTACTCAACAAGGGATCATCCATGATCCTCTGGAGTAAGCAATTTATAAAATTCACAACACTTTGAGTGAAGACACTCTTCTCATTTTAGTCTGTGTCCATGTGCTCTGGATTGGTGGCAAAGGGAATAACCTATCCATGTCTACCTTATCTATGCCTTTCACAATATTCATATGTTTGAATGAAATCACCTTGCATTCTAAACTTCAGTGAGTAAAGGCACAATATACTCACACTCTCAACCTAGGGCAACTCCCTCATCTCAGTAACCAATCTAGTGAAGATTGTACTGCATTCAAGTTACCTATATCCCTCCTTAAATATGGAGACCAAAATTATACATAGTAGTTCAGCTATAGTCTCAACAAAGTCCTTTACAAGTGTGGCAATGCTTCCTCTTTCAAATTCATTGCAATAAAAGCCAACATGCTATTCGTCTCCCTGATTTCTTGCTAGCTTTGCAAGCTTTGTGTTTCATGTCTGACGAAGTCCATCTAAACATCAACATTTAAAATTTTACATTTTTTAAAAAAAATCTGCTTTTCTATTCTTCCTATATATATGCTCCGTCACCTTGTTGCCCACCAAATAATCTGACAACGTTTCTTTGCAGCCTGCGTCCTTCTCCAAGCTAACTTTCCCATCTAACTTTATATTGTCACCAAACCAAACATTATTCTTGTCTCTTCGTCAATGTTACTAAATTATCAAACATAACAAAAACACAATACCCCTTCTTTAACATTTAGGAACTTGTGCTCAATTTAAAAGGATTGTCCCACAGATTATTCAATTTCCAGCAGTGATGCTGACAGAATTATGGCCCCTAACTTCCATCCCAAATCCAAGCATATGCCGAATTGCACACAGCACATGTATATTGGGACTATATGGCAGTCCTGATGCATGGACATGTGTGCTAAAAGCACGTCACGTTCAAACCTCCAATTCAGATTTTTACAGCTTTCGGGATTGAAGCACTGCCCTGAAGACTCTCAATTTGAAAAGTGATTGGATAACGCTAACTTTACTTACTTGATAGGGCAGTATTTACACCTTTTTTTTGCACCTTTCTTTTAAATCTCTAGCTGCAGTGAGGAGAAGCAACAGATACATCAGACATATGCTTTAGATGGGTTAATTTTTTTGTAAATGTGTTTAAAAAAATGTCTAAAATATATGTAATGCAGTTGGGGACCAATTCAGAAATTCCAAGATATATTATGAAATTAGATTAGATCCCAACTATTCCTGATTTTGGCATTAGCGTGAGCACAAGATGTTTCAGTCCAGTTGTGATTTTATTGAACCACTAGGAAGTTTTTATTAAACAAGCTTTATTAACAATACAGTTTAACTACAACAAAAAAAAGTAACAAAATGAATGAGCATAATATTTACCAATTGAAATACTTAAACATGACAAGATATAATTCTTAACTGCTGGATTATTTTTTAGTTCCAATATAAGCAATATCCCTCATTTTCTTATACTTTTGCAGCCACCTCTCAAAGACTACATTGACTAGGAGATCCAATATTGGATCATCTGTGCCAGTTTAGTCCTCTATAAACAATGGCAGCAAGCATTTGACAAAAAGACTTCCAGTCCTAGTGTACAGAGCAGTTGTTATTGCCACATTGGAGTGAGACCAGGATTGTGCATCAGTGATGCATAAGAGCCCAGAGAAAGTCCATCAGCAACGTCTCTGTCATATCCTCCAGATTTAATGGGAAGACCATTGAACAAATGCTCATGTCCTTCTTGAAGATTGGACCATACACATTTAGGTAAAACTTCTGAAAAATCAATTTCAATGGATTGGATACCGTGTCCAGATAGTTGGAAAGCACCTCCCCGACGAGGTTCTGTTTTCTCAACTCTGGATTGATTGATATTTCAGGGGACGACAAAGAAAATATTTCAAGGACAACCTAAAGCTCATAAAGCACAGTAGCAGTGACATTAATAATTGGGAGGAGCTCAGTGCCAATCATTCAGTGTGGTGATAGTTTGTCTAACAAGTTGCATCATGCTTTGAGTCTCATGTCTGAATGATGAGGCAGAGCAGCAGCAGAGAAGGGAGAAAAAGAAAGTATATCCTGCACTCTGGACCACGTTACCTCATGGAACAGCTTATCAGCTTGTGCCCAAAGATCTGTGGGTCAGGAATCATCTTGTTCAGTCACATGAAGACACATGGCAGAAAATCATAATCTTGAGTAGAAACCCTTTTGGAGCAAGGGACAATGACTCTGCAGCCGCTTTAATTTGATTTCTGGATTGTTGTATATAGCATCATGCATGACTTGCTTCTGTTTTGATGTTTGCTCTGGAAGCTTGTTTTTCTCATTTGTATTCCAAGCTATGAAGAAAATGTTTTAACACAGGAGTATTCCCAAGACAGGTTGTCTTTGTACAAGGACAATTTAGGCTTGTTCATTAGATTTTGTGACGTTATTCTGACGAAAATTATCTGCCTGAAATTATAACTGTTTCTCTTTTCACAAATGCTGCCCGAACTACTGATTATTTACAACACTTTTTCTCTTGTGTACTTCAGGTTTCCAGCTTCAACAATACTTTGTTTTTATTTATCTGTAGTCCGTTTGATTCAACTTCGAGTGAATGGTAGCTTGCCACTGACAATAACAATTAGTAGTCATTTAGTGCATTAACGGGTGTTTACAGTTTCATCTTGTGGAGAACATTAGTGGAGCAGTTGATAATGTGTGTGATTGTTCCACTTTGGAAAATAGAAAATACTCTCACTTCAGAAGGTCTCTATGCACTTTCCTGTTATGATCAAAAGGACTAATGCCCCATTTATAATCTGGTTTCTGCTGTTCCAAAGAGGCTTTCTAGGTACTGTAACTAGCAACAACAAAACAAATACTCTGTGGTGAAAGTCCTGATTTGAAAAACTGAAACCTCTCAGATGTTGCACTTTGGTGATAGCAATTGGCCACATTTGCAATTTTTGTTGATGTGGTTCGAACTGCCCTCCCCACGTATAGGATAAATCTAACACCTGTTAAAATACATTCCTGACTTGTTTGTGACACCTTCATTGTGACTTTATTATTTAAGAAAGGTAAGAATGAGAAACCAAGAAATTACAGAACTATTAGCTTTAGGTATGTTGTGGCAACGTCATTGGAATCTATAATTAAGGACAATGCATTTAGTGAAACCTGAGATGTTGCCAACATGTTTTTGTAAAAAGGTAAATTATATCCAACGAAGTCTAACTTTGAGTAAGTTACTAATCCAGTAAAGTGAATGCCTTTGAATGTAGCCTGCACAGCTTTCAAGAATCCTTTACTAAGAGGGCTGTGAATCTTTGGAATCATCTATCCCTGGGACTGTGGATGCTCCATCATTGAATATATTTAAATCTGAGAGGCCTTCCCACTGAGAGATTGTTAGTTTTCATGATATTGAAAGCACATTATTGACCTCATTAGAAGAAGTGTATAGACGAAGGGTAGTATAGCGATTATTGGACGATTAAAATAAAGACCTGGACTGATGCATGGACACATGACTTTAAAACCCACAACAGCATCAGAGACACCAAAAATTTATCTACCTCAGACTAAAATGTACCAAACAATGGATCATTTAGAACCCTCTGAGGTAAGCAATTTAAAAGATTCACAACCCTTTGAGGGAAGACATTCTCCACATTTTAGTCTGTATCCATGTGTTCTGGATTGGTGGCGGAAAAAACAACCTATCCGTATCTACCCTATCTAGCCCTTCACAACATTCATATGTTTGAATGAGATCACCTTGCATTCTAAACTTCAGTGAGTACAGGGACAACTTACTCACCATCCCAACATAGCACAACTCCCTCATCTCAGTAAAATCTAGTGAAATCCCTCAATCTAGTGAAAGCTGTACTGCATTCAAGGCACCTATATCCTTCCTTTAAATATAATACCAAAATTATACATAGTATTCCAGCTGTAGTCTCAACAACTCTTTTACAAGTCTACCAATGCTTCCTCTTTCAAGTCCCTTGCAATAAAAGCCAACAAGTTATTTGCCTTCCTGATTGCTTACTAGCTTTGCAAACATAGTTCCTTGTATGACCAAGTCTATCTAAACATCAACATTTAAAATCTTACATTTTAAAAAAAAATTTTTTTCTTACTACCAAAATGAATAATCTCACACATCCCCACATTATGCTCCATCGGTCACCTTGTTGCCTTCTGACAATATTTCTTTGCAGCTCGTTTCCTCTTCCCAGTTTACATTTCTATCTAACTTAATGTTGTCATCAAACTCTGCATTACAGACTATTCTCCAGGGAGATTCGAGCAGCATCTGATTCACCCCGAGCATATCTCCTAGCACTAAATATCTGGCGGCATTAGCTCTGTGCCAGAAATAGGCATGGAGCCGAATAACTTTAAATCACATTTAAATTAAAATTAGAATTTAATGCTATTAATGGTTCTGGGATTGAAATCTCTGGGTTTGCTTGCATCCACCACCCCACCCCACTAGAAGCGTTTCACTCCAGTGGGGTTTACAGTAGCTCCCCACTTTTGGGGAACTGGCAGCTGATCCTGTTGGAATGGAGGGGGGGACAATCTGGGCCCCCACCCCAGAGGATCAGGTGCTGGGGAATGCATCTTGGGCAATGTCACCTTGGCTTGGGCCTCTTGCACTGCCCAGGGTGCACCTCACTAGTGCCCTTTGGGCATGGAGCAGTGACAAAGGAGGGGATCTAACGAGGGCAATCTGTAGCTGGTCCTGCTGCCATTCTGGAGTTGGGATCGCTAGGGGAGGGAGAGAGGCCATAGATTGGGACTGGCTATCCGGATCTGGAGGGGACAGCCTGCTCGGGGAGTCGGTGTTTTCTGGGGGTGTGCTGAAGATCGGGTCAGGTTTGGGGGGGTAAGGGGAAAGAGGCTGGCCTAAGAATGTTTTGCGGGGTGGCGGTGCAAGAGCCAGTATTGTGAGGATCATGGAGCTGGCCAGCAATTGGGAGGATGGTAGACAGGGGACACTGTGCATGTGCTGACCTCGGTTTGTCAGATTGGCACATGCACAGTGGTCTGCTCAGTATTATGCTGCCAGCCTCTCAAATGGGGATAGGCCTTGCTCACTAACTTCTGGAATGAATCACACTGTGCACTGCAGAGTGCCTGAGTGTGGAAGATTATTCTCTGAAGTCCCACTGAAAAAAAAAAGTGTGATTTATTCTAGTTTTCTTTTCACATGAATTTGACACAACTTTTTTTTGGGAGAATTCTGTCCATTATTCTTGTTTCTTTGTCTGTGTCATTAAATATGACAAAAGCACACCACTCCAGCTGATCCTTAAGTACCTCTTCATTAACATTTAGGAACTTGTGCTGAATTTGGGAGGGCTGTCCCACACACTAGACAAGCACCAGCAATGATGCTGACAGAATCAAAGCCCTCAATCTCTGTCCCAAATCTGGCAAATGTAGATTGCACGCTGCAATGCATGTTGGGACTGTTTGGAGGTCTTGACACATGGACATATATGCTAAAAGCATGCTATGTTCAAATCTCTGGTTTAGCTTTTTATAGCAATTGGGAATGAAGCACTGACCTGAAGTGCCTTGGTTTGAAAAGTGACTGGATAATGCTAACTTTGCTTATTTGATAGGGTAGTATTTATACCCATTTGTTTGCGCATTTTTTTATGCTCTAGCTGCATTGAGCAGAGGCAGCAGACATTGCAGAGATATTCTTTAGAAGGGTTTTTGTTTGTAAATGTGTTTAATAGATGTCTAAAATATATGTATAATGCACAAATTGAAAACATTTTTTCTGCTATTAATACCATTAAAAAAGTATTCCAGAATGCAGTGCAGATTGAAAAATTGATCTTGAGATTACCTGGCTGCTACTACTAATGGATATTGAGTTTTTAAAATTTACAATATGTCCCTCTCTCCATCCCTTTCCTTCTATCCTTCCTTTTCTTTCCCTCCATCCTTCCTTTCCTCTCCCTTCATCCCTCCTTTCCTTTCTCACCATACCTCCTTACCTTTCCTTCCAATGCTTTGCCCTTTCCCTCCATCCCTCCTTTCTTTCCTTCTCTCACTCCCTTCCCCTCATTCTCCTTCCTTATCTCTCTGTTTACAAAAAGGCAACAGAATCATTTTCCTCAATTAAGATAATGTTTTATTGAATGTTGTGTTAAAGTAAAACAAAGAATTTGGAAAAGATGAGATAGTAATTAGATGAAATGTCATACTGCAACTGCCGAAGTTAACCATCAAGTTAAATGTCAACACGGTATCAAAGATTTGTATTTATAACATCTAATTTTTTTAGTTATGTCCTCAGTCCTAAATTGGTTATTTTAAACTACTTCTCAGTTACCCTTCATATATTTGGAACTTCAAATCAAATCAAGTTTGATCTTCTAAATTCCAGGGAATGTTGCCCTAGTTGATGCAATCTTCCTTCATAACTTAATCTTTTTAGCCCTTCCATAGCAAGTATATCCTTATTATTATGTGCACTGGAACTTACTATCTTACCCGCCACAGACTCAGAATCGTTGAGGGGCCGCCAACGGCAATGTCCGTTGATCTTGAATGGAAATTTCCAGTCTTGCTCAAGCAAGGCTGTAAAATCCCACCTGTGGTGCCCAAAACAGGACGCAGTGTCAACGATATGGTTTAACCAGGACTTTGTATAACTATAGTGTGACATCTAACCTCTGTATTAGATATATGCCAGACTTCCATTAGCCATTTTGATTATTTTCATACCTATTCATATTTTATATCAATTGATTATTAATTGAAAAAGTTAAAAGAGGGCTGTGTGATTGGAGGCAAACAGTATGTAATGTGTATATATGCAAATAAAAGTTAATATGTGACTGAAGATTTCAGTGTTCCATTCTTTATTGTCTGGCTATCTGAGTTTTAATGACTTATATCAAACCTCATCAAACCTCCATTGCATCTAGCATTTCACTATAGAGAAAGTATTTCTAGGTCCAAAGAAGATGATATCACAACTGCTGACAATAAAATCAATTTCCAAGTTTTGCCTATTCACTCATTCATTTTTTTGTAGTTGGAAGTATTAAATTACAATATAGAACTGCTTAGCAATGTCATTAGAGTCATTAATAAATACAGTGAATAGTTGAGGTCCAAACACACAGATCTGTGAGATGCCAGTAGTCATATTCCTGATGAATAAAGTACCCATCCATCATCCGTATGCTGTCAATTGCCAGTCAGCCGATTTTCTAACCAGGCTAATAATTCACCCTCATTCCATGATTCCACAAGCCTCAATTTTGGCTAACAGTCTCTTCTGAAGATCTTTATCAAATGCCTTCTGTCCATTAATTAACATCTATAGACATTCTCCTGACCTTTAGTTTAATCATTCCTTCAAGTAAATTCCATCAAGTGGATCATAACTTTCCCTTTAAAAATCCATATTAACTACCTCATTGGCTGAACATTGTCAAGGTGCACAGATATCTAGCCTTAACTATAAATTTAAATATTTTCCCAACAACAGACTTTAGGCTAACTGGTCCATAATTCTCTAGTTTTTCTCTGTCACCTTTCATAAATAGCAATGTCAGCTGTTTACAATTTTTGGAAAAATGATTAAAAATTGTCCTGGGAGGTTAGAAAAATAAATTATCTTGCTGGTTGATCTTTCTCTGAATTATACTCTGTTACTGACACTATATTCTGCACTCTCTCCTTTCCTTCTACTCTTTGTACTCAATGAATAATATGCTTTATCTGTATAGAACGTATGTCGGAATAATAAATCAAATCGAATAAGGGAACCTAATGGGTGGGATTTTCTGATCTCCTGCTCTTCGTACCAGCAGAAATCTTCTGGTCCCATTGCTGCTAATGGGTTTACTGTTATTTATACCCTCTGCTGCCAGGGCATGTGCAATGAGGGGGATTGCCAGTGGCAGGACTAGAAGATCCCGCAGGTGAGAACAGCCAGAAAATTTTGCCCAATCTTGAAATTAGAGCCAGGTTATTCAGGAGATAAGTGAGGAAACATCTCTTTGTGCTAAGGGTGGTAGATTTTTTTTAAACTCTTCCACAGAAAACAACAAATGCCAGCTCAGCTAATAATTTTAAAACTGAGATGGGCAGATTTTATTCGACCCAATTTAAAAAAAACTAAGGCAACTAGATGGAACTAAGATATGAATTGGTTGCGAGAAGATAACAGATCATTTAACAAGAGCGCATTCAGAGAAAAATTGTCGTAGAGCCAAAGATGAGTGACTAGAATTGGAGCTTGAAAATATTGTTAGCACTTGTGCAGTCTTTATCAATTTGACTTAGTTGCTGACCATTCCATTCCATGCCATATACCAGGTGGTGTTGTATACCTTCTTCTAAGTGGTAGCAGTTTCATGTTTGGAACATTCTGTTGAAGGAGTCTTGGCGAGTTGCTGCAGCTCATCTTGTGCATATCACACACTACTGCTTCTGTGTTTCAGTGGTGGAGGGTATAATTATTTAATGTGGTGGATGGGGTACTGATCAAGCAGCCTGCTTTGTCCTGGATAACATTGAGTTTCTTGTGTTGTGTGAGCTGCATTTATCTAGGCAAATGGGGAAGAGTTTTCTGTCATACTCCTGATGTGCCTTATAAGCTTTTGAAGATTGGAGATGTGCCACTTGTCACAGAGTTCCCAGCATGTGATCTGCACTTTAGTTACCCAGGGAAATGATAGTCAGGAAATCCCAGTCTAACTGCTGGGTAACCATAAAACTGATTGATTGATTCCTCTCCAAAGCCCATTCCAACCTGACTATAACCCAAACTGAGACCTCCTTGACTTGATTACTCTAGCCCTCTGTCTCACCCTGACCTTCCCAAACTGATTGGATCACCCAACCTCCTGTTATCCTACTCCCTTAACCACTTAACATACCTACATGAACCCTCATTCATGAAAACACTGAAAACTTCTTTAAATGTCTGAAAGCTTTACATTGTGCTGGTGAACACTTACCAGAATACAGCAGGTAGGGCTATAAAAATGGGATATGGCTTCTATACAGATTCCCTTCACTGGTGTCCGCAAGATTTTGTGCTCTTAGGGAACTGCGTTTTGCAGAATATCCCATTGAAAGATTGATCAGAAAAACTGGAGGATGGTAAGTGGATTTTTTTTTTGTCTGATTAGAGTCTGAAACAGGGGTTCCGACCCTACTTGGAAGTTTTGGCCATGTACGTATAAATATATTGAGAGTGCCACATCATTCTCGGCTATCAGAATACCAAGAACAGTGTGTTATTCAACAGCTCGTGAGAAATCTCTGAAAAATGCATTTCATTAAGTTCTAGCAGTTGAATCTAAAAGTGTGATTGTTTCAAATTTATGGGAATTAAAAGACATATCCTCTTAACAAAAACATTGAAATATTTCTAACTTCACATGAGATTTATAAATTATACTGCCAAAGTACATACCTGACATGATATTCATAATTTGGGACAAATGTTTCATTGTGTCTGAAATGTTATTTTTTTTAAAGTATTGTGGAAAAGCTTGATTGGCCCACGCCAAAATGATGTGATTAGAAGTGGTATTGCCTATGTGAAATAATCCCAAAAGGTCTTTGCAGTGTTCCTTGAAAGGAACTAAAATACCCACAGAAAATGACTGTGCTTGTCCTGATTATTTTTAAACTCAATATCTCAGAAAAGAGTTTAAATAATTTATCCTGTTATAAGCCTAATATTTTACATGGCAACTTCTACCACTGTAATTCAATGACAGCTTATTGTCAAATGTACAGGACATCTGGGATCTGAGTGAACACAGTAAGTAACTGTGAACTGACATAACCAATCAGATTGAGGGTTCTAAAGTTAACAGCGATGACTGTGAAGGGAGACAAATTTAGAATAGTGAATTCAATGTTGAGTCAGGTATAGCAAGATAAATAAAAAGAGGGAAGGGTTGAATTATCATCTAAATGGCTGAAGATTGGGAAAGGGAAATGTGCAGTGAGACGTAGGTGTCATGTACAAAGCAGGCATGAAGGTGCAGCAAGAGAGAAGAAGGCAAATGATTTGTTGGCTTTCATATGAGACAATTTGAATGCAGGAGCAGGGATTTCTTGCTGCAGTTATACAGGGCCTGAGACATTGATGAGACCATACCTGGAATATTGTGTGCAGTTTTGGTCTCCTTATCTGAGGAAGAATGTTTTTGCTATGAGAAGTGCAACTAAGGTTTATCAGATTGATTCTTGACATAGTGGGACTGACATATGAGGAGAGATTGAGTCCGTCAGGATTATATTCACTAGAGTTTAGAAGGATGAGGAGGGATCTCAAAAGCTATAAAAGTTTAACAGGACTAGACAGGGTAGATGCAGGAAGGCTGTTCCCGATGATGGAAGAGTCTAGAACCAGGGGTGACAGTCTAAGGATACAGGGTAAACTATTCAGGATTGAGGTGAGGAGAAATTTCTTCATCAGAGTGTGGTAAGCTTTTGGAATTCTCTACAGAGAAAGCATCTTAGGGCAAAACATTGTAGGTTTTCAAGAAGAAGTTAGATATAGCTCTTGGGTCTAAAGGGGTCAAAGGATACGTGGGGAAGGTAGGAATAGGTTACTGAGTTGGGTGATCAACCATGAGCATAATGATTGGCAGAGCAGGGTTGAAGGCCTGAGTGGTCTACACCTGCCCTTATTTCTATATGATAACAAATGTATTACATTCCATTATATTGACTGCATATGTACTGTAATAATAGTTTTGAATAATATTTAATTAATACTGAACTATGGAAGAGCTTCATAGTTAAGTAGTGAAATAAAGTTTGTGATATAGACTCTTAAGCCTGTTAAAGTTGATTAGATACATACGTGCTAACTTACTAATCATTAAAATTATAATAACTGACTTTTGATGAAGAATTTCCCTTAATATCCATTTCAGAATGAGATTCAGCAATAAAATGAGCGAGCCATGTTTCAGAAAGAAAACTGGAACGTTTTCATTAAATAAATGACCAATAAAGTATCAAAAGTTGAACGTTGATTCATCTAAATACTGAAATAACTTGTCTGAACTAGCCGAAAAGTAAATAAGGTATCCTGTATTGCTATGAATGTGCTGGAATGTAAAATAACAGTTCATAACATGTAAAGTTGAACATGTACGGCCAAATAAACTGATAGAGAAAATAGGCTTAGAGAGAATTGTGCATTTTAAAATGAGGGGCTCCTTGTTCAGACATTTTGGTATAAGAAATGATTCAATCAGCTGGCTCTCCCTTTGGTAAATTGATTAATAATTAATCCATATTGTATCACTTCATTGTACACATACATCAAATGCATTCCATGTTGGTAGCAATGTAGCTGGTAATTTCAATTTATCTAACACTTTCTTGATAAAAGTGATAACATACGGTATTCTACATCAATTTATTTGAATAGAAAATTTTCTAATCAAAGCTATTATCTAGAAGTATGGTCTATGGATCACGTTAAAAGAAACTCGCACCCTCCAGATAATTTAGGAAAAACCTTTTGAGATCTGAGTTCACTATGAGAAGTAAAACACATTTAAAAAAGTTTTAATAAAGATTTTATGTAATACACTGTATAAAAACAGTAGAATACCTTGGGATACCTTTGAACTTGTATAATATTTGAAGTGAAACTTGAAACTTGTACAGGTGATGTGCTACATGTAATTTTACAAAGAAGTAAATATTAAATTTAAACAATGCCTAATGTATATTTAAAAGGCAGAAGACTACAAGATGAAGTAAGAGTGTTTGTCCTTAACATCAATGCAGCAATCTAAGTGTGGCATCAGGGAGCCCTAGGAAAATTATAGTCAATGGGAATTAGGGAAGAACTCTCCAGTGGTTGGAGTCATACCTAGCATAAAGAAAACATGATTCCAGCTGTTGGAAGCCAATCATCTCAGGCCCAGGACATTGCTGTAAGACTTCCTCGAGGTAGTGTCCAAGGCTGAATCATCTTCAGCTGCTTCATAAATGACCTTACCTCCACGACGTCAGAAGCAGGAATGTTCACTGATAATTGTACTGTTTTCAGTACTATTGTGACTCCTCAGATGCTGAAGCATTCCATGTCCATATGGAACTGGGATTAGACAGCAATCATACTTGGGTTGATGAGTGGTAAATATTACTTGTGCTATACAAGTACCAGACAATGACCATCACCAGCAAGAGAGAATCCAATCATCCATCCATGACATTCGGTGGAATTGCCAATGCTAAATTCCCCACCGTCAACATTCTGTAGGATACTACTGACTAAAAATTTTATTTTATTTATGTTAAGTTTTAACAACAATCAATGAATAACAGTACAGAAAATAGCTTACTTTATTTAATGAACTTAACCTGGACAAGAAAGAGAAAAGGGAAAAAGAGAGATAGGAGGAAGGTGAAAAATCTTGGAATCCTGGCCAAAGTCTCCTCCAATAAGTAAATTGTATTTGTCTGAATCAGGTATGGAAAATAAGTTTGAAATGAAAAGGTGGCCATCATAGTTGGGTGCATATACATTTGGCTAAATAAATGAATCGTTAAAAACTTTGCTTTGTGCTATAACATAGTGATCATTAGAGTCAGTTATAACCTGAGAATGAACAAAGGGAATGCTTTTATGGATTAGAATTGCCACACCTCTCACTTTACTCTGAAAATTACAATGAAACATCTGCCCAACTCAACTTGAATATCCTGCAGAAAGACAATGCTTATTTTTAAGGGATGTAAATGAGAGGGAACTTTATTTCTTTTGACTTCTCACATTTCCAATGATAACATCGATTGGACAATCATTGTGAGGCCTTAATGTTAGTGGACATCACGATAGTATTAAAGCATATAGTCCCCACAGGTTAACCATTACAAATAAAGGATTAAATATTTTTGAACAGGGGCTCATCCACCTGAAGATGTTAAAAACTGACCAAAAGGGTATAGACGTAAATGTGGAAAAAAATTTAAAAAAAGAAAAGGAAGTAAAAATAGATAGGGGAAGAAGACAGAAGAACCCACCCCAGTAAGAAAGAATCTGACTATTTCCCCTTGATGTTCAGTGATGTTACTATTCCTGAATTTCTGTACCATCAGTAGTCTGTGGCTTACTACTGACTAAAAACTCTAACCGGACTAGCCAAATAAATGATATTGTTGCAAGAGGAGCTCTTGTGGGGAGATGACAGCATAGTGATAATGTCAGTGAACTAGTAATCCAGAGGTCCAGATCAATGCTCAGGGACTTGGGTTAAAATCCCAACATGACAGCTGGTGCAATTTAAGTTAATTAAGAAACCTGGAATAAATCTCAGTAATGGTGACCCTAGCAACTGTCATTGATTGTTGATTTGACTTATTGTCACATGTATTAGTATGCAGTGAAAACTGTTGTTTCTTGCATGCTACGCAGATAAAGCATACAGTACATTAGAGAAGGAAAGGACAGATTGCAAAATGTAGTGTTACAGTCATAGCGAGGGTGTAGAGAAAGCTCAACTTAATGTGAGGTATGTTTGTTCAAAAGTCTGAAGGCAGCAGGGAAGAAACTGTTCTTGAGTCAGATGGTACGTGTCCTCAGACTTTTGTATCTTTTCCCTGACAGAAGAAGACAGAAAAGAATGTGTCCATGGTGCATGAGGTCCTTAGTTATGCTGGTTGCTTTTCCGAGGCAGCAGAAAGTATAGACAGTGCCAATCTGTGGGAAGCTGATTTGAGTGTTGGACTGGTCTTTGTTCATGACCCTTTGTAGTTTCTTATAGTCTTAGACAAAGCAGGAGCCATACAAACTGTGATGGAACCAGAAAGAATGTTTTCTATGGTGTAAAGGTTGGCAAGAGTCGTAGCTGACATGCCAAATTTTCTTAGTCTTCTGAGAAAGTAGAGGCATTGATGGGTTGTTAACTACAGCTTCAGCATGGAGGAACCAGGACCTGGACACCTGAAAACTTGAAGCTCTCAATCATGCCTACTTCATCCCCATTAATGTAGATAGGGGCATATTCGCCACTATGCTTTCTGAAGTCAATGACTATCTCTTTTGTTCTGTTGACGTTGAGAGAGGAATTATTGTCATCGCACCAGTTCACCAGATTCCCTATCTCTTTCTTGTACTTCACTCTTCATTTTTGAGATCTGATCCACTAAGGCGATGTTATCAGCAAATTTGAAAATTGAGTTGGAAAGGAATTTGGCCACCCAGCTGTAGGTGCATAAGGAGTATAGTAAGGGGCTAAGGACATGGTCTTGTGGGCACCCATGTTGAGAATGATGGTGGAAGGGATGGGCTGTTGCCTCTTATTACTGCTTGCAACATGTACAGAGTGAGGAACTGAGCCCCAGGCCTTCAGGAATCTGGGATCTGGAGTGACAGGAATCTGCCACTCAGTCATGTGATTCTAGAACCACAGCAATATGGTTGACTTTTAACTGCTCTTTGAACTGACCTAGCAAGCCACTCATTTCAAAGGCAACTAAGGATGGGCAACATGTGCTAGCTGTGTCCACATCCACGAAAGAATAAAGAAACAAAATTTCAGAGATTGGCAAGTCTGAGGCAAGTGATGCACCTCCTGATTCCCATCTACCTATAAGACCCAAGTCAATAGTGCAATGGACTTCTTGTCTGAATGAATATGGTTCCAACAACAAGAAGCTCAGTATCAGCTGGGACAAAGTGGCCTGCTTGATTGGCACCTCATCCAGCAAGTTAAACATGTACTTCCTTCACCACTAATTCAGTGGCAGCGATGTGTACAAGTTATGCAAAGTGCTGTGTCAATACCTTCCAAACTTGTTTTCTTCATCACTTAGGCCTGCAAGTTCCCTTCACACTTCATCTTGACCTTGAACTATTTCACTTTTCCCGCTCTTGCTGGATCAAAATTCAGGTATTCCCTTTTGACTGGTATGTATCCCACATGGGCTAAAACTATTCAGAAGATGGCTCACCGCCACCTTCTCAAGGACATTTAGGGATTAGCAACAAATGCTGACCTAGCCAATGACACCACATCACATGAATGAAAAGTAGAAAAACATCAGTCACAGTGTCCAGGATATGATCTTCAGTCCAACCACTGGCCAATAAAATTGAAAAAGAGCTGGCGTTTTCATGATACTGAGTTACAAATTTTGCACAGTGTGTTTCCAAGAGCAGCACAATAACATGATTTGCTCTTTCCACATACCAATATTAGTTTAGCAGATATTGGATGACAGACTTGACACCCCTTCCTGTTCCAAGATTCTGGTCTAAATGTTAGGTTATTTGATCAAATCCATTACTTTATACTGTCTGAGCTTTTGTCATTATCCTTTGCTCAATATACATTGAAATTATATATACAGTAATTAGACCATTGATAGCAAGTGTAATATCCTTGGTATAATGTTGACTTTTTTCATAAGTTCAGCACAAACATTTTTGATCATGAATTAAGTATATTTTTGTGTCCTTGTGTCTCTACACCTTTTTTTGTACAGCTATGTCCTTGGGGTCATTGTAATAGCAACAGAGGCTGTCTCAGCAGCACAAAGAATCAGGTCAGTAAGTGAGATTAGATTTGGAACTTTATACTCATACAAGTGAAGCATGTCAAGACTCAAATCTATTTGTTATGGGAGACTTCAGTTCACTAGGAATAAATAAGATTTATTATGGGAGTGGGAATATTTCTGGATAAAATGCTGTGCTGATATCTGATTCAGAAGGCACCTCCACAGAGGGGCTTTGATATTAGATCCTGATCATTTTGTAACAATCAAAGTTAGTAGACACATAGCATATCTGAGTTTTAACTTGGCTTTGTATAAAAAGGGCTGAGTGCACAAAGAGACCTTCAGCTTTATGCAGGGGATTTTGAGCAGTAAATGAATGTACTTTATGTTGTTAGAGCATGTCATTTGAACAGAGCAATGAAAGGAAAGATGCTAAAGCTTTCAGAATATATCACAGGAAAAACAATTACCCACAATGAAAATGTAGCAGTGCAGAAAGAAAATCAGTGCAGGCAGATATGTAATATGAATGATGAGGATATAAAGAAATGTTTCCGAAGTATAATGATACAGATAGAATTAAAGGTAGAGATGAGAGGAGGACAGGAAAGAAACAATTTGAATTGATTTAACACCTTTCCCAAAATTAGGGTAACCCTCAAATGTCTTAGAACCAATAATATTATTTTATAGGCAACATAAAATTAAACAGAAAGGATGAGATGTAGAAAATATGAAAGAAAACATGAAAATCATATTCAAGGTAAATGTGTTTCAACCATTTAAATGTGTTTCAACCTAAACCATTCAAGGGAATGGTTTAAGTTAGAGGGTCATTGCTTTTTCCTAATTGGTCGGCGCAACATCAAAGGCCAAAGGGCCTGTTCTGCGCTGTTATGTTCTATATGTGTTTGAACTATGTTAGGACCCATCAAGGATGGCTGATATACGGAACGAGTACTTTTTTTGTATTCATTAATAGTACCTTAACCTGCGTTTGCAATAGAACGGTATGATTTCAGTGGCAAAACAAGGAGTTATTAATTAAAAATATGAATTAGAAATAAATGAGGCACTATATGAGAATAAAGCAGTCAGCCCAGATGAACTGCACATGAAATTACTTCAGGGGGTAGCTCATAAAATTAGTCAGGCTACATTATCCAACTTAAATCCGTGGAAACAGGATTAGTAGCCAAACATTGTAGAATGATGAACGTGTTGGCAAATTATTTTTTATAAGTTGAATTAAAATGATTCTGGCAACTGCAAACTGGAGAACATGACATTTATATTAACAAAACATGTGCAAACTTTTAAAAAAATCATTTATAAGATTGTAGCTCGTTAGATCAACATTTATTGTCCATCCTCAGTTGTTCTCAAGAAGGTGATGTTGAGCCAGCTTCATGCATTGCTGCAGTCTATATGTTGTATATGATGAAGTTAAAGGTTCCAGGATTTTGATCCAGTGACAATGAAAAAAACCTGATATATTTTCAAATAAGAATCGTGTGTTGTTTGAAGAGGAACCTACAGATGATAGTGTTCCCAGGCTGACTTTGTCTGCCTAGATGGTAGAGAACATGGGTTTGGGAGATGCTGTCAAAGAAATCTTGGTGAATTGATGCAGGACATCTTGTAGATTGTACACACTGCTGCCACTGTACATCACTATGAAGGGAGTGAATTGTGAAGGTGATGGATGCAGTGCCAATCAAGCAGGCTGCTTCATCCTGAATGGTGTTGAGCTTCGTGAGCTGCACTCATCTGGATAGGTGTTGAGTATTCTCCTGGCTTGTGCCCTGTAGATTATGGACAGGTTTTAGGGAGTCAGGAGATGAGTTACTCCCTGCAGAATTCTCAGCCTCTGATCTGCTCTTGTAATCACTGTATGTACATGTCCTCTCTAGCTCAGTCCATGGACAATGGTAATTCACAGGATGTTGATATTGGGGATTCAGCAGTAGTAAGATGGTTGGGTCCAGGACACTACCCTAAAAAACACGTACAGCGATATCTCAGGGCTGAGATGATTGACCTCCAACAAACACAATCATCTTTGTTTGTGCTCACTGTGACTCCAAACCATTACAAATTTTTCCTTGATTCCTAATTACTTCACTTTTTCTAGGGCTTGTTAATATTACACTTTGTCAAATGTGGCCTTGATGTCAGAGAGAGTCATTCTCACCTCACGTCTTGAGTTTAGCTCTTTTGTCCATGTTTGAACTGAGGCTAGTATGGGCTCAGAACCTGAGTAGCCGTAGTGAAACCAAAATATTATTTTATTTTAAAATAATAAAAGATTGGTCAGGGCAAGATTAAGGCCAGTCAGAGATAGCAGTGGGAAGTTGTGCGTGGAGCCTGAGGAGATAGGAGAGACACTGAATGAGTATTTTTCGTCAGTATTCACGCAGGAGAAAGACAATGCTGTTGGGGAGAATACTGCGATACCAGGTTGTAGACTGGACAGGATTGAGGTTCATAAGGAGGAGGTGTTAGCGAATCTTGAGGGTATGAAAATTGATAAGTCCCCTGGGCCAGATGGGATTTACCCTAGGATTCTCTGGGAGGCTAGAGAGGAGATTGCAGAGCCTTTGGCTTTGATCTTCATGTCGTCGTTGGCTACAGGTATAGTGCCGGAAGACTGGAGAATGGCAAATGTCCCTTTGTTCAAAAACGGGAGTAGGGACCATCCTGGAAATTATAGACCAGTGAGCCTGACTTCTGTTGTGGGCAAAGTCTTGGAAAGGATTATAAGGGATAGGATTTATAAGCATCTAGAGAGAAATAAATTGATTAGGGGTAGTCAGCATGGTTTTGTGAAGGGTAGGTCGTGCCTCACAAACCTTATTGAGTTTTTTGAGGAGGTGACCAAAGAGGTAGATAAGGGTAAGGCAGTTGATGTAGTGTATATGGATTTTAGCAAAGCGTTTGATAAGGTTCCCCCATGGTAGGCTACTGCAGAAAGTGCAGATGCATGGGATTGAAGGTGATTTAGCAGTTTGGATTAGGAATTGGCTAGCTGATAGAAGACAGAGGGTGGTGGTTGATGGGAAATATTCAACCTGGAGTGCAGTTACAAGTGGTGTACCTCAAGGATCTGTTTTGGGGCCACTGCTGTTTGTCCTTTTTATAAATGACCTAGATGAGGGTGTAGAGGGTTGGATTAGTAAATTTGCTGATGATACCAAAGTGGGGGGAGTTGTAGACACGGAGGATGGATATTACAGTTTGCAGAGGGACATAGAAAGGTTGCAGAGCTGGGCCGTGAGGTGGCAAATGGAATTCAATACGGATAAGTGTGAGGTGATTCACTTTGGTAGGATAACAGGCATATGAAATATAGGGCTAATGGAAGGACCCTTAATAGTGTTGTCGAGCAGAGGGATCTTGGGGTACAAGTACATAGCTCTTTGAAAGTTGGCACCCAGGTTGATAAAGTTGTTAAGAAGGTGTACAGTATGTTAGCTTTTATTGGTAGAGGGATTGAATTTAGGAGCCGTGAGGTTATGTTACAACTGTACAAAACTCTGGTGCGGCCGCACTTGGAGTATTGCGTGCAGTTCTGGTCGCCGCATTATAAGAAAGATGTGGAAGCATTGGAAAGGGTGCAGAAGAGGTTTACCAGGATGTTGCCTGGTATGGTGGGAAGGCCTTATGAGGAAAGGCTGAGGGACCTGAGGTTATTTTCATTAGAGAGAAGGTTACGCGGTGACCTAATTGAGGCATATAAGATGATCAAAGGACTGGATAGGGTGGATAGTGAGAGCCTTTTTCCTCGGATGGTGATGACCCACACGAGGGGACATAACTTTAAATTAAGAGGTGGTAGTTATAGGACGGATGTCAAAAGCAGGTTCTTCACACAGAGGGTGGTAAGGGTGTGGAATGCCCTGCCTGCAGCAGTTGTGGACTCGCCTACTTTGGGGCATTCAAATGTTCGGTGGATAGGCATATGGATGATATTGGAATAGTTTAGGTTAGAGGGTCCACTGGCCGGCGCAACATCGAGGGCCGAAGGGCCAGTCCTGCGCTGTAATGTTCTATGTTCAAAGCTGAGCATCAGTGAGCAGATTATTGCTGTGTAAGTGCTGTTTAATTGGCACTGTTGATGACACCTTCCATCATTTTGCTAATGATTGAGAGTACACTGATGAGGCAGCTAAATTTCTCTTACGTATGTAAGGGAAATATATGGACAATTTTTCACATAACTGATAGATGCCAGCATAATAGCTATACTTAAAGTTTATTTATCAGTGTGACAAGTAAGATTACATTAACAATGCAATGAAGTTACTGTAAAAATACCCCAGTGACCACACTCCAATGCCTGTTCAGGTACACAGAGAGAATTTAGCATAACCAATCCACCTAACCAGCACGTCTTTCAGATCAATTATTTTGGTTCCTAATTGTTTGCCTGTTATTAGGCTCTGTGAACAAAATTAGCAGTTTTGTTTTGTCCAGAAATTACGCTAATTGTCTGAGTTAGGATTTTGAGAGGTAAGTTTTGTATTTACTAATTGTGAAGCTACCATTATTTTAAAACTTATTTTTTATTAGCTTGAATGTTTAAGGAAAAGAGATGTTAAAAAAAGGAGCAGTATATTGATCCCTATAACCATTCAGTACAATCAGAGCTGATCATTTCCTCAACTTCTCATTCCCTACACCCTTCAATTCCTGATCAAAATCTATCTATTCTAGCCTTGAGTACACTGAATTATGCATGATCTACAACTCTTGGATGTAGAGAACTACAATGATCGCAACTCTCTAAGTAAAGACATTTCTCTTAGTCCTAAATGATCAATTCTTTATCCTGAGATTGTGCTTTGGTGTCTTAGATTTCCCAAAAAGGAGAAACAACTGCTTAGTTTCTATATTGCCAAGACCGTCCAGAATCTTGTATCTTTCAATGAAATCACCTCTCATAAAAGTACAGGACTAATTTCCTGAGCCTTTCATTATAGAACAACCGTCTCATCCCTAACATATATTTAATTAATGCTTTTGACAATGAAATGTCCTAAGGCACTTCACAGGAGCCTTATTAAAGATACTTCAGATTGTAGCTGATAAAATTAGTTTGGCTCCAATTTAAATCCATGGAAACTGGATTGTTAGTCAAGCACTGGAGAGGGATGAACAGATTGTTGAATTATATTTTTATAAAATGGCAAGAAAATAATTCTGGGAACGACAAACTGAAGAACATGACATTTGTATTTAAAAAAAACATTCACATGCGTTCTAAGTTAGTACGTAAGTGCCTAGTTAAAAATAATAATACGAAGCCAAGTCTGATACCAAGTCCAAAAGGAAATATTAGGTTAGAGTATCAAAACCATTGTCAAAGAGGTAAGGTTTAAAGAATGTCTTAGAGGAGCAAAGTGAGGTAGAAAGGCAGGGAGGTTCCTAGAGGGTTTGGCAGAGCTTGGGACCTAAGCAGCTTAAGCGTTGTCACCAATGATGAAACAATTAAAATTAGAGACACACTAGAGGCCAGGTTTTGAGGAGCTTCAATATCTCCTGAGCATGTTGGGGCTGGAATAGATTGCCAAGGTAAGGAGGAATGGAGTCATAGAGGGATTTGAAAACTATGATGAGAATTTTACAATCAGGGAATAGGGGTGGAGATAGGGGTAAGGATGGATTTTATGCCCTGTTTGTCATGACACAAATACGACATGGAACAAAATCTCTCAAGAGCTGGAAAATGAGAATCCCGCCAGCGAGATTTTGTTTTCCAATTAACTTCATCAGTGACATAATGAGGTTGCTGCTTAGGAAGATCTGGCCCTCTTCAATACATTTAATTGTAATTAACGGGATTCCCTTCTGTATAGCTTCACCCCATATTAAGAATTATCCCCTTGCTGACTAGATATCATGTCAGCAAGATGTACAACCAGTTTTTAAAAATGTGAACAACACATGAGAATGGGCTTGGAAGCTCATCTCAGAACTAAGATTAAGAACAGACAAGCTTAATCTTGGACTGTTGCCAGGGAGAGGGATGGAGTTGGTAGCTAGGGAACAAAATTTGAAGCAGGAACTGAAAACCAAGGCTTCAGTCTTCCTAATATTTAATTGGAGGAAATTTCTGCTCATCTTGTATTGGATCTCAGATAAGCCATCTGATAATTTAGCAACAGTGAAGTTGAGAGAGATGATGATGAGATAGAGCTGGATATTGTCAGCATTCATGTGAAAAATAATGCTGTGCTTCCAATGACCTTGCCAAGTTACCATAGTAAATCTATTGAACTGTCACTGTAAGTATATTCATTGGATATGGATATAAAAATTGTGCATAGCCCTTAATAAATTGATCAAACATGATTTGCCTTTCATACAACCACATTGATTCTGATTGTGTTATGCTTTTCAAAGTGCATTTTTAAGACTTTCTTAATAATAGATTCCAGCATTTTCTTGATAACTGATGTAGGTCTAACTGGCCAACAATTCTCTGTTCTTTCTCTCCCCTCTTTTTTGAATAACAGTTTTACATTTTGCTGGATTCCTATCGTAGAATCTGTAAGACTGCAGTGCAGAAGTTGGCCATTTGACCCATTGAGTCTGCACTGGCTCTCTGCTAGAACATCCCATCTAGTCCTATCTCTGTAATCCCCAAAAATTTACCCTGCTAACCTATACATCTTGAAGCGCTAAGTAACAATTTAGCATGGCTAATGAACTTAGCTGCGCTTTTTTGGATTGTGGGAGGAAACCGGAGCACCCAGAGAAAACCCACAGAGACACAGGAAAATGTGCAAACTCCACTTAGACAGTCACCTAGGTGGGAATTGAACCCAGGTCCCTGGCGTTGTGAGCTAGCAGTGGATGGATTAGCTATGGGAAATGTGTGGGATTGTGGAGATAGGGTGGGGAGTGGGCATGGGTATGATACACTGTTGGGGAGTCAGTGCAGACTTGATGTGCCAAATAGCCTTTTCTGCACTGTAGGGGTTCTATGATTCTATGTGATGTCTGCAGTCAGCATATTGTGAATCTTTGGAATTCTCTCCTCCCGAGAGTAGTAGATACTCCATCATTGAGTATTTTTAAGGCTGAGATAGACAAATGCTTCTCTTCTTGGGAAATCAAGGGATATGGTGAGTGAGCAGGAAAGTGCAGTGAAGACAAAAGATCATATAAAATTTGGGCTCAAAGAGCTACAAGGTCTACTCTTACTGCCATTTTGTAAGTTCTTATGAAATCCTCTGTTGTTTTATAATAAAATATTCATTTCACTGATGTTTCCTGTACTAGATAGGGTTTTTCTTTGGCATTGGCATCCATTTACATTGTGTAGAAACATACATGATCCCTGTTTCAAAAGTTCATAGAATGCCTCATGGTTGATTGAGCTTTTAAATGAGAGTAATATGGTTAATGTTGTTTACATGGAATTCCAAAAGGTGTTTGATAACATGCCACATAATAGATTTGCCCATAAAAGGAAAAGTAGTACAGGGATACAAGGTTGGCTGAGTGATAGGAAACAGAGTAATTTTGAATAGCTATTTTCTGACTGGAAAATGATATACAGTAGTGTTTCCCAACAGTCTATACTTGGATTACAGCTTTCTTTGATATGTATCCTGATATCTTAGACTTGATGTACAGGACATAATTTCAAAATTTGCAAATAACAAAAAAATTGGAAGTAAGAATGCTACGGAGGGCAGCAGGAGAGGCATCACATGGAGGATGTGGGTCCAGAGTCACAAGAGGTTCAATGACCTGTTAAGATCTGGGAACTTGAGTAGCAAGTGACACCCAGGTGTCAGGCCTCTATATGTAGCAACATTAACACCAGCTGAGCAGATTTGAGTGTTTTTACTTCTTCCTAACATTGTCAAAGCAGGTGATCATTGGCATCATTGAGATACCTCAAATATGGGCCATGACTGAGAAGGATATCTCAGAGGAACACAACAGATCATATCAATAAAGGGTGAAAGAGGTCAATCTACTCCTATATCTTTATCTCATCATTAGGTCACCTTTATGACCTAATGCCAATGGAGGCAATGCTTGATATTGCATGGATGCCACTGTGGCTGTCCATTGATGATAGCAAAAAGGAAGGTATGAAGTGTAGAGCCATTTGATAGCTCCGTCATCAAAAGAGTGGAATGGAGGAAATTTCTATCAATGCGTGTTGTGATTCTTTGAGTGCTGTCATCCATTGGATTGGTGGTGCTGATGTAGCAGCTGAATAGTCAGAATTTTTACCACTGCTTTCTTGTGTTTCCCACAGTGCATGGTATGGGGGGGGGGAAGAAGGCGGGAGGGGGAAGCAGAGTGCTCCTGTGACAGAGGCTATCCCTGATGTAGATGCAGCATCCCAATGGGGTGCTTTCTCCGATGAAGATGGAATGTATGGGCATCGCAGCCCGAGATAACAGTGGAACAGTGTTACTTCACCTCTACCTCAGCCATTGAGGAAGTACCATGTATGAGTGGATATTAGTGCAAGGTGCCACACTGTGAGCTATACTTAATAGATCACCACAGTGAACATTTTTGTTTTGTTATTGATTTATCTTGTTATAATAATTTAGTATATCATTGATCAGACTTGTATTTTTAAAGCTTGTTTAGGAAAGTGAAATGGGTTTGATGTCTGGACTTGGTGTGGTTGTATGTCCTGTGATGTCAGGCAATGGTGGCAGTGGAAACCCCACTCTCAATGTTTTTGGGTGGCTATGGAATTATTCATGTGTACTTGTTGGATGATTTCTCTTTCTGATGGAAGGTGAGTTGCGGAGACATCTGTCATAGGGCTCAGGGATATTCACGTGAAATGTCTTAACCAATGGCTATGCCAACCTGCCATTTGCTGCGAGGCCTGGAATTGGGTACCTTGATAGCTTCTCCTCACTCTGAGGAAGAATGATGTACTAAGTCCCTCTCTTCATCTAGATCTCGTCCTCTTTGTACAGTCATGTTGCGTGGCATGCAGCAAATGAACACAATGTAAGACATCCTGGCTAGCTTGTACTGGAAGGTATCACCCAATTGGACATGGCAACAAAAGTGCATTTTCCAAGATGCCAATGGTTTCTTCGATACAGGTATATGTTAGTAGGTGGCTCTGATTGTAGTGCCTCTGTGCACCTGTGTCTGGATATCAGGAGAAGTCATCCCAGGTGGTAATTAATCTTAACCCCCAGAATCTTCCTATGATGCTTAGATGTTGACGGAAGAGCTGCAGGATGAAGGAATCATGACAACTGACTAGGAAGATGTGCTTCAGACCAGATAGATATTTAGTAAGTGGAGGCCTTTACTGTTGTGGAAGCTGGCTGGTTTACCACACTGTGTAATCAGTGTTCCCTAGACCTGAGGCAATTCATCAGTGGTGGCAAAGCCCAATGCTGTCTGTACCTGTACTGTCCCATTTTGCCAAAATGGATATATCCCTGATCTCCAGAAAAGGCCATCCATGACTTGTCTAATGATGTATTGACCTGCCAGCTGTGCGATGCCACCCAGATCCGAAGCTGATCCCTAGAACGACCTGGATATATAAGAATTCAAGTATATGGTGAACTTGTTGGCTGCTTTGGATTTCATGAAAAATCGGTTTGTTATGGTCCAGGCCATAAATTTCTGAAATCTACTGCATGGATAGGTGGATTCTGTCATTCGCAGGTACCTGATTCTTGGACATTACACCTGATGTTTTGGATATTGCCTTCTTCCTGTTGCAGCCCCTGTTTGTGCTCCTCTGATCCTCTCCTGATCAGGATAGCTTGTTGATGCTGTTCCTCATTACTCTGCCTGACAGTGTAAGATGCTCTCATTTCTGCTGGAACATGGATATTCAACAGGACTTTCTCTGCCAACCTCTCCTGTTGTTATGCCAGCAGTCTAGCTCTACTCTCAGGACTTCTACCTCTCACTGTTGACAAATAGAAGCTTCTGAAGCACAAGTGATGGCAACTCTGTGCTATTGGTTGTGCACCTGAGCATTTTTCTCTGTCTAAATGAGTTGATTGGTGTATCCATTAGTCCTTATGACTGTCCAATTTATATTTGATTTTGATTTGACTTATTATTGTCATATATCAGTACAGTGAAAAGTCTTGCTTCTTGCGCTTGCCACGGGTTACCACTGATTGATTTGCGTGATGGATTGGGATGCATTCACAACCTTTTGTAGTTTCTTGCAGTCTTGCACAGAGCAGGAGCCATACCAATCTGTGATACAACCAGAAAGAATGTTTTCTGTGGTGCAACTGTAGAAGTTAATAAGAATCGTAGCTGACGTGCCAAATTTCCTTAGTCATCATAATCATCTGAGAAAGTAGAGTGTTGGTGAGCTTTCTTAACTATAATGTCAGCACGGGGAGACTAGGACAGTTGTTGGTGATCTATATACCTAAAAACATGAAGCTCACGACCATTTCTATTTCTTCCCAATTGATGTAGACAGGGGTATGTTCTTTACCACGCTTCCTGAAGTCGATGACAATCTGTCCTGAACACGCATATTCCTATGCATGCCAATTGAAACTTTAAAACTGCGTCTCTGAGGTTTGTTAATGAACTCATCAGTGCACTCAAGAAGTATTTAGTTGGAAACATTGAGGTTCCCAAATTCTTCCCTGCTGCCTCCCCTTTGAAAATCACACTAAATTCTGGAGGCAGCAGGATTCGGTGACACTCTGTTGGGATGTGATTTTCACCTCACACCTTGCCCTTTCTTATCCCCACCTTCAGTTAACAATAATTCTAAACCATATCTAAAACATTTTGGTAGATCTGGCTCCTGTGGAATTTGCTTCAGTGTAAATAAGATAGATTGCATAGAACTGGAATCCAGAGCAGAGCTGTGGAACCGCTTTTTGGAGCAGACATGTAATCAACATACAGATAAAGCTGGAAATTAAAAGTATGTTGGGTAAGAAATCCATAACTCCAAGCACATACACTGACTCAGTGGAAAAGCTTTCTGTTACTCATTTCTGCATAAACTATCCCATTTTTGCCAGTGCAAATTCCACAAGAGCCAGACCAATAGTTGCAGGTATGTCTTAAGAGTCATGGGGCTAGAGTTTTAATGCTAACGGGTGCAAGAATAGGTGAGGGCATAATAATATAGCTGAGAACTAGGTTGAATTATACAAGTTCAGAGAGGAATTGAAAAAAGAGAAGCAAAAAGAGACTATGAAAAGAGATTGTTAGTGAACATGAAAGGGAATCCAAAGTCTTTAAGTATGTTAATACTAAAATTGTGGTAAGAAGAGGAATGGGACCAATTGAGCACCATAAAGGGAATTTGTACATAAAGACAGGGGGCATGGCTGAGGTATTAAGTGAATATTTCTGCATCTGTTGTTAGTAAGAAGGAACATGCATTATAATTCATGGTGAAAGGAGAAGTAATTTATAGACACTTGAAGGGTATAAAGTTGATGTGGAAGAGGTGTTGGATAGGCTATCTAACTTAGTGGATAAGGACTGGATGAGATGGATCAAAGGATACTGAGGGAAATGAGAATGGAAATGTCATAAATTTCCAATCTTCCTTCGACTTGGAAATGGTGCCAGAGAACTCGACAATTGCAAATGTTACATTCTTATTCAAAAAAGGGTGTAAAGATGAACCCAATAACAATAGACTACTCAGTTTAACCTCTGATTGGGAAATTAATAGAAATGATAATTTGAGACAGTATTAATTTCATATAAATCATTGGGTGATGATCCAACTTCTACAATGCCAATAATATGCTTTTGCATACAAGTGGAACCAACCCCCATCCAGGTACAAAATGCTGCACTTTCGTTAGCGGTTGACAATTTTTCATCCTAGAAATACATATTTTACTTAGCTTTATCCTATTCGTCAGTGCATGGTAACAAGCAGATAGTACAGGCGATGTTGCGAAGATGATGTATTGGAGTTTTAAACATGCCTGCAGAGCTGACTGTGCATGGCTATGGCAAACAGAATGTGTGCTCTAACAAAATGAATGAATCATGAAGCTGAAAGTTGTGATATTTGCTAGCTTGTCAAAATATCATGCTGCAGTGAGGGAATTTGGTGTTAGTGAAAATCTGGTTTGCGAAGGAAGTAACAAGAATCCAGTCTAGACAAGATGGCTAGGACCAATCTGTGCCATGAGAACAGGAACCAGACACTAGCCTAATCTTGAGAAGCATACGAGAAGATGTGTCCTTGAAAATCATTGGAATGATCACATCGTCGCCAGAAATACCATTTGTGTATACACACACTTAAGTGGGCCAAATCAAATCCCAAGTCTGGCAAAGATTTCAGGCCAACTGCTAGTTGATGTAGCTGCTTTATGGAATGGAACAATCCAGTGTTGTGACAGAGACCAGGATTGCAACAAAACTAACAAAATACCCTGATGCCAAAATTACCAGTTTTCAGTGATTTATTATCAGACAGCATCGAAAACACAGGTGCTTATTAAATCACATTAGCAACATGGATAAAACACCTATGAATTTCAATATGCCCAGCACGTAAACTGTTAAGTGTCAAGGTTCAAAAATATTTCTAATGGAAACAACAGGACATAAGACAGGACTCATGATGGTATTAATGTCTGATAGAACAAAATTAAAGCCTAGGGTAACTTTCAAACATAAAACCAAGCTGAACATCAAGTATCTTGCAGGACATTTTGTGCATGTCCGTGACAATGAATGATGGATGACAATAGAATGAAGTTATGAATTGATATTGCGTGGAATAGGCATAGTGACAAATGCAAACTTATTAGTGTGGAACACGTCCAAATGCTATATAACTGAGAACATCAAGAAATAGCTGCAGGTAAATATTTGCATTGCAGATATACCAGGGTGTCTAACCGGTTCAACGTTTGGATATAAATCTTTTGGATATAAATCTCAACAACCATTCAAAAATTATGTTCATGCTAAATGGAACAGATACATAGTTGATAGATCCTTCAGAAAAGATTGGAAATATGCATGCAATCCAATTTGATATCTTGTGTTTTAAAGTATTTATTATGAGTGTCACAAATAGGCTTACATCAACATTGCAATGAAGTTACTGTGAAAATCCCCTAATTGCCGCACTCCGCTCCTGTACATGTACACTGAGGAAGAGTTTAGCACAGCAAATGCACCTAACCGGCACATTTTTTGAACTTTGGGAGGAAACCCATGCAGACTCCATGCAGACTATTGACCAAGCCAGGAATCAAACCTGGATCTTTGATGATGTAAGGAAGCAATGCCAAACACTGTGCCACCCAGATGTTTTACTATCAAATCATGTGGGATGCTATTCATATACCAAGTGTCATCAGCTTGTTCAGAATATTCAATTCAATTGATGCCAGGGAGAATGATTTGATGTGGAGGGATGATTCTAAAACAGAAAGTGGTACATCTGATCCAGAGTGAAGCTTTACAATGATGCCTACCAAAATTACTCAATATAGTTCAGGTGAAGCATGCTGGAGGGAAATGAACCATTTTTAAAAAGGAAAAATATGCAAGACTATGGGGATAGAGCAGGAAACATGCACTTTCAGCAAGCCAATACAATGGGCCATGTTCTTTTCATTGTATCATGGTGGCACAGTAATTAGCATTGCTGCCTCTCAGCTCCAGAGACTGGGTTCAATTCAGGCCTTGGATAATTGTCTGGGTGGAGTTTGCACGTTCTCTTCTCGCGTTTGCGGGAGTTTCCTCTGGATGCTCCAATTTCCTCCTACAGTTCAAAAGATGTGCAGATAGGTGGATTGACCATGCTATAAACTGCCCCTCAGATCATATCCCAAGATGTATAGGTTAGATGGTAAATGTGTGGAGTTACAGGGACAGGGTGGGACGGCACAGGGACAGGGTGGGACGGGACAGGGTGGGGAGGTGGGAAGAGACTCTAAACTCCTAAACTCTGAAAGTCAATGCAGACTGAATGAGCCAAATGGCTTCTTCTGTAGAGTAGATATTAGTACATCCAAGAGTCTCAATAGTGTTGATGACAGCCATTTGACCCATCAAGCCTGCATTGACAATAGAATCCCTACAGTGCAGAAGCAGGCCATTCAGCACATTAAGTCTGCATCCACAAATCACCCACCCAGTCCCCGTAACCCAACATATTTACCCTGATGTTCCATCCTGAAACTAGAGTCAATTTAGCTTGGCTAATCAACCAAACCCGCAAATCTTTGGAGTGTGGGAAGAAACTGGAACAAAACCAGAGCACCTGGAATACACCGATGCCGACATCGTGAGAACGTGCAAACTCCGCACAGATAGTGACCCAAGGCCAGAATTGAACTTGGGTCCCTGGCGCTGTGAGAGAGCAGTACCAGCCACTGTGCCACCGTGGTTAATTCAGGCGGTTGACATCCTTTACCAAGATGGTGGCTGCGCCTCAGCCTCCTCCAGCTGTCAGACGTTGCCAGACTCTGCGGGGCGCGGTTACTATCCTTTACCAAGATGGTGGCTGCGTTTCGGCCTCCGCGGCAGGGGGGTGAAAAAACGTTGGCCGCACGAGGTTCAGCACAGGAGTGCGCAGGCGCTGCCACCATCCTCACCGCACGAGTCACTTTTGAGGGTCGTCGTGGTGGGGAGGAACAATTGCATGTCCACAAAAACGACAGCCAGCGGGACCGCGGACGAGGTTGGAATCCAAGGGAAACTCGCAAATCCTGCTCTGACCGCTGAGCAGAGCGGGAGGTTTCGAGGACACCCTGAGAAAGGGGGCAGGGCAAAGAGGGGTGGTGCGCAGGCGCTTTGGAACGGAGGCGCATGCGCTGTGGCGGCTGCCTGACTCGTACGGAGAGGTTTGGATTGCAGTGTAACGGACAAATGTACTGCGGGGGGGTGGGGGCAGTGGGAAGGAGCAGATGGCCCCCGTCTTCAACGAAGGTATTTAACGCAGGAGGATCAGGCAGCAATGCAAAGAGCAAGAGGTAGGAAACTTTACGAGTTTTTTTTTGGTGCGATCGGAAACGGCGATGCCCCCCACCCCCTCTGTCCCCATCCCCCAACCCCTGAATGGTCATCAGTAAGCGGTTGCTATGTGAGCTCCAGTCCTTGAGTGAGGTGATGATGAGTGGCCGCCGATTGATCTGTCAAGTCTTTTAGAAGTACTGAAAAGCCACGGCCGTGGCATTAATGCGCTGCTGGTCGGTACTCCGACTGTGTATCTTGGCTGCGAGTGCTGTCGATTTTAGCGATGCTGGCGCTTGGCTGTCAGGCTTGGGTACAGAAGGCATTTTGATTAAATTCCAAAGTGTGGTAGGTACAAGTGCCAATTACAACTCACCCCAGCGCTATTTTTTCCCCCGTGAAAATAGGACCAATTGTACACAGGCTAACGGCTTGAGTACAAGCCTGAAAATCAGTGTGGCAGTGTGTGCAGTATTACAGATTTGCCTGTTCTTCGATTCTCTTATTTTGAGAACAGGGTTTTTACATCTGGATGATGTAACCCAAGGATCAGTTTATTCATCACGGTGAAGTTAATTGTAGGCCCTTTTAAGCTTTAGAAGATGGTGATATAATTGGGTGCTGACCAAGTTACTGTTGTGATAATGAGATATGAATACTGTTCGAATATCTACTGAAGTGTTCTCCCATTCACTCCTGACTTAATGATTGGGCAGTCCTCCCCAGAGTATTTTAGTCCCTATCGGATGTAAGGAATTTGGAATGTTTCCTTTTTCTGATTCGAATTTGTGACCGTCTTCATTAAACAATACTTGTAACTGATGTAGGGGATGGCATCTTGGAATTTGCCTCTGGCGAGAAACAATGTATTTTTTTTGTAACCCGAGTATGCAATTCATTTGAAATGAAAAATGGAGTAATAACATTCAAAAATGTTATTTTGGATAACTGTAGAAGTCATTTAAAAACTGCTTTTGTTTTAAAAAAAAACTGCAATAACATTACAGAATGGATTGTAACGTTCTTGGCTTGTGTGTTATAATTGAGCTGTGTCCCTCTTTGTCAATCAGGTCTCCTCCTCTCCCATCCTTCTGTCCCCCTCACTCCTGTCATTTTGGAGGATGTCAATGTTTCTGAAACCTCTTCTTCTTGATTACTTGTTTCATTATCCACCATTATTCACAGTTGGATGTGATTGGGTTGCAAAGATTTGATTTGATGTATTATTTATGAGATAGATATGTTGTAGTAAGAAGTCTCTCAATACCAGGTTAAAGTCCAACCAGTCTATTTGATAGTAAACCCACAAGCTTTTGGAAGTGCTGTTCCTTCGTCAGGTGTATGGAAGGTTCTGATCATTGAAGGGCATATATGCCTGACGAACACACCTGACGAAGGAGCAGCGTTTCCGAAAGCTTGTGGGTTTACTATCAAATAAACTGGTTGGACTTTAACCTGGTGTTGTGAGACTTCTTACTGTGTTTACCCCAGTCCAATACTGGCATCATAGATATGTTGCCCCAGCTTTTTGTTCTGTGTGCATCAGAACAAATGCAAGAATGCCAAATTTCAAATGTTTGAAACAATTTATACTACAGGAGAGAAAAGGTTGTGATTGGTTAAGGTGCTGTCATGGACAAAGTAATGGGAATCTGTGGGCTTCCCAAAATTCCTGGATAATTTAAAAAAGCTTGAACGTATTCCTGTTACACTCATCTGTTGTCTAAAAATATGTCACTCTTTTCAGAAAACAGATGTGAATTTATGCCATTTTCAAATGTAGAAGAGCCATCTTATAAGCACAACCAATTATTTTACATTGGTTGTTGATAACTATTAGCCCATTAGCAATGCTGTGTATAAATTCCAGTGCTGCTGTCATGTCAGGTGCATAGATTATGTAGATCAAATCAAATAGCATATTTCGTAGGTGGTTTGAAACAGATCTGTCCACTACCTTGCTCTCTTTGACCCCTCCTCCCTCACCATCCTTCCCTTGGCTACCATCCCCCCTCTTTCTCCATGCATTGGCCATACCTTCTAGCCTGCACCCACCTCCCTCCCCACCCCACCATAGGAGCCTTTTTCCCTTCTCCCCGTCCCCCTCTTCCCACCCCCCAGTTGGCCTCCTTGCCCCCTCATCCTAGTTCCCCCTTTCTCGGCCTCTTCAATTCCAGCATCCTGGACTGCCTGAAACCAATACAGTTTGCTTACCAGTGCAACAGTCCACAGTAAACACTATCCCCTGACCCTGCATTCAACCCTGGAACACCTGGATAACAAAGACACCTATGTCAGACTGCTATGTTTTGACTATAGCTCAGCTTTCAACACCAATATTCCTATGAAACTCATCTCCAAACTCCATGTCTGGGCATTAGTTCCTCCCTCTGCGACTGGATCCTGAACTTCCTAACCCACGGACCACAATCAATAAGGATAGGCAACAACACCTCCTCCATGATCATCCTCAACACTGTTGCCCCACAAGGCTGTGTCCTCAATCCCTACTATACTCCTTAAACACCTATGAATATGTGGCAAATTCCCCTGCAACTCAATTTTTGAGTTTGCTGCAGATACCATCGTAGTGATTCTGAAACAATGATGGGACAGAGTACAGGAATGAGATCGAGAATCTGGTGAATTGGTGTGGTGACAATAATCAATCCCTCAATGTCAACAAAATGAAGGGGATTGTCATCAACTTCAGGAAGCATAAAGGAGAACATGTTCTGTTTTTATCAATGGGAGCAAAGTGGAAGTGGTTGAAAGTGTCAAGTTTTTAGATGTTCAGATCACCAGCAACCTGACCTGGTCCCCCATGCCGACACTATAGTTACAAAAGCCCATTAACGCCTCACCTTTCTCAGGAGACTAAGGAGATTTGACATGGCAGCTACGACTCTCACCAACGTTTACAGATGCACCATAAAAAGCACTCTTTCTAGTTGTATCACAGCTTGGTATGGCTGCTGCTCTGTCCAAGACCGCAAAAAATTACAAAGGGGCATGAACAAATCTCAATCCATCATGCAAACCAGCCTCCTATTTATTGACTCTGTTTATGCTTCCCGCTGCCTTGGAAAAGCAACCACCCTAATCAAAGACCCCACACATCCCAGACATACACTGTTCCACCTTCTTCCAAGGGGAAAAAAGATACAAAAGTCTGAGGACATGTACCAGCAGATTTGAAAACAGCTTCTTCCCTGCTGCCCTCAAACATTTGAATGGATGTATCTTACATTAAGTTGATCTTTCTCTATGCTCTAGCCATGACTATAACACTGTGCTCTCTCCTTTCCTCCTATGGATAGTATGCACTGTATAATGTGCAGGAAGCAATACTTTTTGCTGTATGCTAATACATGTGATAAATCAAATCAATAAATAGTCGTAGCATTGGTTGCTCAGCAACTGGTGACATTGTATGCTAGGAAAGCTTTTAGGTTTTAATTTTAGCTGGATATATTGCAGTTGGAGACAGGACTCTGGAAAGTGAACATCTCTCAGCTCTGACAGAAAAATGACTGGACGAGACATGAGCTTTAAAGAGGTGGGCTTCCAAATGAACCAGTTAGCGTCCAGGTAACCAAGGAGTTTGGACAGAAAGAATGTGTTAAGATGACTAAAGCCAAGAGAACAGAGACTGAGGTGAAGAATTCAGGGATGAGTTAAAGATACAAGTCTTCCCATCTGGTTATACTATCAACTGGGATTGTAACAGCTGAAATTTGTCAGGAAATAAAAATATAAGGCACAACCTTACCGATCATTCACATCATGCTTCCACTGCAGCGAGATTGAAGAATTTGATGCCCAGTCAAATCTCTGTTCACTGTGACGGGATGGGATTTTCAAGTTTGCTGATGACATTACCGTAGAGGGTTGGATCTCGAACAATGATGAGATGGAGGAAAGAGGTAGAGAACCTGGGGAATTGGTGCATTGACAGTAATCTCTTCCTCAATGTCAAAACAACGAAGGAGACTTCAAGAAGCGTACTGGAAGACAGCCCCTGGCCAGTCAATTGCGATGAAATAAAAATGGTCAAGAGCTTCAAGTTTTTAGGTGCTCAAATCACCAGCAATCTGTCCTGGTCTCTCCATGCTAATGCTATAGTTAAAAAAGCCCACCAATGTCTCTACTTCCTCAGAAGACTAAGGAAATTTGGCACAACTCTCTTCAACTTTATAGATGCACCATAGAAAGCATTCTTTCTGGTTGTATCACAGCTTGGTATGGCTGCTGCTCTGTCCAAGTCCGTAAGAAACTACAGTGTCAAGGACGAAGCCCAATCCATCGTGCAAACCAGCCTCCCACCCATTGATTCCATTTACACTTTCCACTACCTCACAAAAGCAGCCAGCATAATTAAGGACCCCGTGCATCTCGGACATTCTCTCTCTTCCACCTTCTTCCGTCAAGAAAAAGGCACAAAAGTCTGAGCACATCTACCAACCAACTCAAGAACAGCTTCTTCTCTGCTGCCATTTGATTTTTGATTGAACCTACCTTACATTAAGTTGATTGTTCTCTACCAACAATGACTGCAACACTACATGCTGCACCTTCTCTTTTCCTTCCCTATGTATGGTATGCTTTGCCTATATAGCATGCAAGAAACAATACTTTTCAGTGTACATTAATATATGTGACAAATCAAATTCTTCTAGATGAGAGAGGTTTTAGGTTTGGCAAGTGCTGTCGAAGAAGGCTTGGAGAGTTGCTGCAGTGCATCTTGAATATGGTGCATATTGCTGCCCCTGTGCCTTGGTAGTGAAAGGAGTGAATGTTTAAGGTGATTGATGGGGTGCTAATCAAGTGGGCTGCTTTGTCCTGGATGGTATTAAGCTTCTTGGGTGTTGGAGCTGCACTCATCCATGTAAGTGGCAAATATTCCATCACATTCTTGACTTGTGCCTTGTAGGTAGCGGCCAGGCTTTGGGGAGTCAGGAGGTAGCTCACTACAGAATTCCCAGTCTCTGAGCTGGTCTTCTGGCTGTTATATTTATATGCCTGGCTGAGTTCAGTTTCTGGTCAATGGTGACCCCTAATGTGTTGATGGTAATGTTAAGGGGAGATAGTTGGATTTTCTCTTATTGGAGATGGCCATTGCCTATCATTTGTGTGGTACAGATGATACTTGCCACTTATCAGCTCAAGTCTGGATGTTATCCAGCTCTTGCTGCACGTGGACAGGGGCTGCTTCAGTATCTAAGGAATTATGAATGGTATTGAATATTGTGCAATCATCAACTTGTGACCTTATGATGGAGGAAAAGTCATTGATGAAGCAGCTGAAGCTGGTTGGGTTGTGGTGTTGTCCAGAGACACAGATGATTGACCTCCAACGAACACAACCATTTTTCTTTGTGTTAGGTGTGTGTCCAACCAGTGGAGCGTTTTGCTAGGGCTACTTGATGCTATGCTGAATCACATGTTGCCTTGATGTCAAGGGCAGTCATTCTCGACTCAGTATGGAGTTCAGCTCTTTTGTAAAAGTTTGAATCAAGGCTGTAACGAAGTCAGGAGCTGAGTGGCCATGGCAGAACCCAAGTTGAGAATTGCTGAGCAGGTTGTGGCCAAGTAAGTGCAGTTTGATAGCACTTTCAGTGACTCCTGCCAATAATTCGCTGATGATTGTGAATAGACTGATGGAACAGTAATTGGCCTGGTTAGATTTGTCCTGCTTGTTGTGGACAGGACATTTCTCGGTAATTTTCCACATTGCTGGTTACCTGAAAAAGCGCTAGAGTGTGGCAACTAGGCTATTTTCACAATAACTTTATTGCAGTGTAAACATAAGCCTACTTGTGATGCTAATGAATAAACTTAAAACTGATTAATACTTAAGGCGGAAGATTGAGAAGTTTTGAAACTAGCAAAGGATCATTTAAATTAGAATAAGAGTAAACTAGCACCATATATAAAATTGATTATAAATAAGATTGAGTGTGTGGACATTAAGAAGGAGAATGTGTTGGAACTGTTAAATTCCATTAAGGTAGATAAGTCACCGGGACCGGATGGGATATACCCCAGGATACTGTGGGAGGTGAGAGAAGTGATTGCAGAGCCCCTGGCGATGATCATTGATCTTTGCATCGTCGATGGAGACAGGAGAGGTTCTAGAAGATTGGAGGGTTATGGATGTGGTGCCTATTTTCAAGAAAGGGAACAGAAATAGCCTGGGGAATTACTGACCGGTGAGTCTGACCTCAGTGGTTGGTAAGTTGATGGAGAGGATCCTGAGGGACAGGATTTATGAGCATTTAGAGAAGTTCAATATGATTAGAAGTAGTCAACACAGCTTTGTTAAGGGCAGGTCGTGCCCTATGAGCCTAGTTGAGTTCTTTGAAAATGTGACTGAACACATTGACGAAGGAAGAGCGGATGTGGTTTATATGGATTTCAGCAAGGCGTTTGATAAGGGCCCCCATGCAAAACTTCTTGAGAAGGCGAGGGAGCAAGGGATCCAAGGGGCTTTGGTCTTGTGGATCCAGAACTGGCTTGCCTGCAGAAGGCAGAGTGGTTGTGAATGGGTCTTTTTTTGCATGGAGGTCAGTCACCAGTGGAGTGCCCCCAGGGATCTGTTCTAGGACCCTTGCTGTTTGTTATTTTCATAAATGATCTGGATGAGGAAGTGGAGGGTTGGGTTAGTAAGTTCGCTGACGATACGAAGGTTGGTGGTGTTGTGGATAGTCTGGAGGGATGTCAGAAGTTGCAGCGAGACATAGATAGGATACAAGACTGGGCGGAGAAGTGGCAGAGAGACTTCAACGTGGATAAATGTGTGGTGGTTCATTTTGGCAGGACCAATAGAACATAGAACATTACAGCGCAGTACAGGCCCTTTGGCCCTTGATGTTGCGCCGACCAATGGAACCAATTTTATGACCCTCTATCCGAAACTATTCCAATGCTATCCATATGCCTATCCACTGCCCATTTGAACGCCCTTAAACTTGAGTCCACAACTGCTGCAGGCAGGGCATTCCACATCCTTACTACCTCTGAATAAAGAACCCACCATCTATAGCATCTGTCCTATAACTACCACCCCTTAATTTAAAGCTATGTCCCCTCGTGTTATCCATCTCCATCCGAAGAAAAAGGCTCTCACTATCCACCTATCTAACCCTCTGATTATCTTATATGTCTCAATTAAGTCACCTCTTAGCCGCCTTCTCTCTAATGAAAATAACTTCACGTCCCTTAGCCTTTCTCATAAGACCTACCCATCATACCAGGCAACATCCTGGTAAACCTCCTCTGCACCCTTTTTAACACCTCCACATCTTTCTTATAATGTGGCAACCAAAACTGTACACAATACTCCAAGTGCGGCCACACCAGAGTTTTGTACATTTGCAACATGACATCTTGGCTCCGAAATTCAATCCCTCTACCAATAAATGCTAACACACTATACGCCTTCTGAACAACCTTATCAACTTGAGTACCAACTTTCAGAGATCTATGCACCTGTACACTGAGACCTCTCTGCTCATCTACACTACTAAGACTCCTACCATTAGCCCTATATTCTGCACACATATTACTCTTACCAAAGTGAATCACCTCACGCTTTTCCACATTAAACTCCATTTGCCACTTCTCGGCCCAGCTCTGCAACTTATCTATTATCCCTCTGCAAACTGTAACATCCATCCTCACTGTCCACAACTCCTCTGACTTTGATGTCATCAGCAAATTTACTAACCCATCCCTCTGTACCCTCATCCAGGTCATTTATAAAAACAACAAATAACAGTGGCCCCAAAATAAATTCCTGAGGTACACCACTAGTAACTAAACTCCAGGTTGAATATATCCCATCAACTGCCACCCTCTGTCTTCTATCAGCTAGCCAATTTCTAATCCAAATTGCTAAATCTCCCTCAATTCCATGCATCTGCATTTTCTGCAGTAGTCTTCCATGGGGAACCTTATCAAACGCCTTGCTAAAATCCATGTACACCATATCAACTGCCTTACCCTTATCCACCTCTTTAGTCACCTTTTCAAAAAACTCAATAAGGTTTGTGAGGCAAGACCTTCCCTTCACAAATCCATGCTGACTATCCCTAATGAATTCATTTCTTTCCAAATGACTATAAATTTTATTCCTTATAATTCTTTCCAGAACTTTCCCCACTACAGATGTAAGGCTCACTAATTTGCGGAATGGTCCTGCTCCCCTTCTTAAACAAGGGGACAACATTTGCCATCCTCCAGTCTTCTGGCACTACACCTGTAGCCAACGACAACATGAAGATCAAAGCCAAAGGCTCTGCAATCTGCTCTGTAGCCTCCCAGAGTAACCTGGGATAAATCCCATCTGGTCCAGGGGATTTATCTATTTTCATACTCTCAAGAATAGCTAACACCTCCTCCTTATGTACCTCTATCCTGTTTAGTCTACAACCCTGTATCCCAGAATTCTCCCCAACTCCGTTGACATTTTCCCGTGTGAAGACCGTCGAAAAACATTCATTCAGTGCCTCATCAATCTCTACAGGCTCCACGCACAACTTCCCACTACTATCTTTGACTGGCCCTAATCTTGACCTCACCAATCTTTTATTCTTAACATATCTATACAAAGCTTTAGGGTTCTCCTTTCTCCTATCCGCCAAAGTCTTCTCATGTCCTCTTCTAGCTCTTCTTATCTCCTTCCTTAGCTCCCTCCTGGCTAATTTATAACCGTCCAGTGCCCTAACCGAGCCTTCATGTTTCATCTTTAAATAAGCCTCCTTTTTCCTCTTTACTAGTGAACTAACTTCCTTAGTACACCACGGTTCCCTGGCTCTACCACTTCCTTCCTGCCTGACAGGTACATATTTATCATGGACTCGCAGTAGCTGTTCCTTGAATAAGTTCCACATTTCAGGTGTTCCCAGCCCCTGGCAGTTTCCTACTCCACCCTATGTATCCTAACTCTCGCCTAATAGCCTCATAATTATCCTTCCCCCAGCTGTAACTTCTTCCCTTTGGTATATGTCTGTCCCTTTCCATCACGAAGGTAAACGTAACCGAATTGTGGTCACTATCACCAAAGTGCTCACCTACCTCCAAGTCTTAACACCTGGTCTGGTTCATTACCCAGAACCGAATCCAATTTAGCCTCTCCTCTTGTTGGCTTATGTACATACTGAGTCATAAAACTCTCCTGCACACATTGTACAAAAACTGACCCTTCTAACGTGCTTGAGCTGTAACTTTTCCAATCAATATTTGCAAAGTTAAACTCCCCCATAACAACTACCCTGTTACTTTCACTTCTGTCCAGAATCATCCTTGCAATCTTTTTCTCCACATCCCTGGAACTTTTTGGAGGCCTATAAAAAAAACTCTCAACAGGGTGACCTCTCCTCCCCTGTTTCTAATCTCAGTCCAAACTACCTCAATAGAGAGATCCACATCAAATATCCTTTCTGCCACTGTAATACAGTCTTTGACTAACAATGCCACATCTCCCCCTCTTCTACTGCCTACTCTGCTCCGAATGAAACATCTGAACCCCGGAACCTGCAACATCCATTCTTGTCCCTGCTCTATTCATGTCTCTGAAATGGCCACAACATCGAAGTCCCAGGTACCTATCCAGGCTGCAGGTTCGCCCACCTTATTGCGTATGTTCCTTGCATCGAAGTATACACACTTCAAACCACCCTCCCACATACTAGTACCCTGCTGAGACCCAGAAACCTTATCTATGACCTTGATATTCCCATTCTCCTGTACATTTGAGCTACTCAGAGCCCTTCAATGGGATGAATACTTCAATACTCCTTCAATGGGATGAAGGAGTATAATATCAAGAATAAGAGTCTTGGCAGTGTTGAGGAGCAGAAGGATTTTGGGGTCCGGGTCCATAGGACTCTTAAATCGGCCTCGCAAGTGGAGGATGTGGTCAAGAAGGCATATGGTGTACTGGCTTTCATTAATCGGGGGATTGAGTTTAGGAGTCGGGAGGTAATGCTGCAACTTTATAAGACCCTTGTCAGACCCCACTTGGAGTTCTGTGTGCAGTTCTGGTCACCTCACTACAAGAAGGATGTGGAAGCTATTGAGAGGGTGCAGAGGAGATTTACAAGGGTGTTACCTGGATTGGGAGGCATGCCTTATGAAAATAGGTTGAGGAAGCTAGGTCTCTTCTCCCTGGAGAGACAAAGGTTGAGAGGCGACCTGATAGAGGTTTATAAGATGTTGAGAGGAATAGATAGGGTGGATTGTCGGAGGCTATTTCCCAGGACTGAAATGGTCGCTACGAGAGAACACAGGCTTAAGGTGCTGGGGGGCAAGTACAGAGGAGATGTTAGGGGTACGTTTTTCACCCAGAAGGTGACGAATGAATGGAATTGGCTGCCATCAGTGGTGGTAGAGGCGAACTCACTGGGGTCTTTTAAGAGACTTCTGGATGAGTACTTGGGAGTTACAGATAGTTCTATGGCCTGGTAGGTACTGATACGAACAGCATAACTTGTGGGCCGAAGGGCCTGTTTGTGCTGCAGTGTTCTCTGTTCTAATAAAAGAGATTAAGAGCTTCTATAAGTATATTGAAAATAATAAGCATAGCTAAAATTAATATTGGTATCTTTTAGCCTGTAGGGTATGTCTGGGGAATTAATAATGGGAAACAACAGAGATTTTGACCTGTCTTCAAAGTGGAAGACAAAATATTCCAATTGTAGCAAATCCAGCAGCTAAACAGAAGATTAACTTAAAACAATCACCGTCAAGAATAAGTATGAAGAATAAGTACCTCATCATAGAGTGCATAGGGAAGAAGATGCATAATGTAGTGTTACAGTCATAACTAGGCTGTAGAGAAAGATTAACCAGTCAGTCTGTTCAAAAATCTGATGGCAGCAGGGAAGACGGTGTTCTTCAGTCAGTTGATATATGATTTCAGACTTCTGTATCTTTTTTCCTTTTATGCAAGGAGAATGACGTATAAAAGTGAGAAAATGTACAGATGTACAAGTATTGGTCAGACAACATCTAGAGTACCTCATAGTTTTGGGTTCTTGATTTAAGGAATTGGAGGCAATTCAAGGGAAGGTTGACCAGATTAATTCCTGGAATGAAGGATTGCCATATCAACTTCTTTTAAGATACTAGGATTCAGATCATCAGGCCCAGGCAACTTGAAAGACTCATTTGTTTTCTTCATTCTAGGGTGGCACAGTAGTTAGCACTGCTGTCTCAATGTGCCAGGGACCTGTGTTCAGTTCTCTGCTTGGGTCACTGTGTGCAGTCTGCACATTCTCCCTGTGTCTGCATGGGTTTCCTCCGAGTGCTCCGGTTTCCTCCCTCGTTTTGAAAGATGTGCTGGTTAGGTGCATTGGCCATGCTAAATTCTCTTCAGTGTACTCAAACACGTGTTGGAGTGTGGTGACTAGGGGATTTTCACAGTAACTTCACTGCAATATTAACGTAAGCCTAATAAATAAACTGTAACTAAGTGTGTGGACAAAGGTAGAACAGTTGATGTCGCATACGTGGATTTTATAAGGCGTTTGATAAGGTTCCCTATGGTAAGCTGATGAAGAAGATAAGGATGTGTGGGATAGAAGGAAATTTAGCTGATTGGGTAAGTAACTGTCTGTCTCATATAAGACAGAGGGTGGTGGCAGAAGGAAAATTTTCAGCTGGAGGCCAGTTACCAGTTGGTGTACCACAGGGGTTCTCTGCTTTTTGTGATACTTATCAATGACTTGGAAGAAGGAGCTGAAGAGGGGGTTCGTAAATTTGCTGACGACACCAAGATTGGTGGAGTAGTAGATGAGGTGGAGGGCTCTTGCAGGCTGCAAAGAGACATTGATAGGATGCAGAGTTGGTCAGAAAAGTGGCAGATGGAGTTTAACCCTGATAAGTGTGAGGTGATTCATTTTGGTAGTACAAATTTGAATGTGATCAGGGTCAACGGCAGAGTTCTAAGGAATGTGGAGGAACAGAGAGATCTTGGGGTTCATATCCACAGATCTCTGAAGGTTGCCACTCAAGTGGATAGAGCTGTGATGAAGGCTTATAGTATGTAGGCGCTTATTAACAGGGGGTTTGAGCTTAAGAACTGTGGGGTTATTATGCTCCAGCTGTACCAGATGTTGGTGAGACTGTATTTGAAATATTGTGTTCAGTTCTGGTTACCTTACTATAACAAGGATGTGGAAGCATTGGAGAGAGTGCAGAGGAGATTTATCAGGATGCTGCCTAGTTTGGAGGATAGGTCTTATGAGGAAAGGTTGAGGGAACTGGGGCTTTTCTCTTTAGAGTGGAGGAGGATGAGAGGCGACTTAATAGAGGTTTATGAGATGATGAGGGGGATAGATAGAGTGGACGTGCAGAGACTATTTCCTCGGGTGGATGTAGCTGTTACTCGGGAGCATAACTATAAAGTTCATGGTGGGAGATATACGAGGGATGTCGGAATAGATTCAATCAGAGTGGTTGGAGTGTGGAATAGACTGCCTGCTGTGATATTGGAATCCGACACTTTAGGAACTTTCAAGCGGTTACAAGCACATGGAGCACTCCAGAATTATAGGGAGGGGATAGCTTAATCTTGGGATTGGACAGAGTTTGGCACAACATTGAGGGCTGTACTGTGCTGTTATATCCTGTCTTCTTACTTTAAAACTTATTCTTTATGGTGATTGGTTGGATCTGTGGTCATTGGAGTTTAGAAGAATGAGAAGTGATCTTGCTAAAACATAAGAATCTGAGGAGTCTTCACAAAGTTGGTGGTGAGAGGATGATTCCTCATATGGAGAAATCTAGAATTGGGGCACAATTTCAAAATAAGGGGCCTTCTAATTGTACTAGGGATAAAGAGAAATTTCTTGTGAGGGTCATTATTTTTTGGAATTCACTATCCTGGACAGCATTAGAGGCTAGCTCATTGATTATAATCAAAGCTTTATACTATGACTATGAAGATGTTGATTGGTGAGCAAACCAAATTACAGAGTGATAATTAGCTTACTGACTGTACCCTGTTTTTGTATTCTGAAAACGAGAAGAAATGTATTGATCTCTGCAGTAAAAAAAGCCAGTAGCACTTTTGGGATTTTAAAATTAGAAATAAAACATTTATTAATAAGAGCAAAAGAAACTTTGAGCAGTTACACAGTTAAAAATACTGTTACAAAAATTCCTCTGAAAGATTCTCTACTTGATCATTTCCGGAAGTAAACACCTTCTATACAACACTCCCTTTATGGATGTTTAACTGTACAAATCCAATAATATTACCTAAGGCAAAACTGCTGTTGCTTTCGTAAGGATATATCACACAACCTTTCAAGCTCATCCCCACTCTGCAGTGGAAATCCAAGAATTTCAGAACAAGATTCCTTTTTGCAGCACCAACCTGACCAGATGACTAATTCAAACTTCACCTTCTCCCAACCCAGAGCTGTTTCCACGATCCCCCACTACCAACCTCAAATGAACTTCACATCTCTCCTTGCATATCCCTTTTTCCTTTTCATTTTTGATTCCATTCTTCTCAGCACTCATATGTTCTCTGATTTTTATATTTTGAAGAAGTTCTTAAGTCTTTTTTATTGCCCCCACTTTGGGATCAAAAAAGTATAATAACTTTCCCTTGCTTACTTATGAAACCCTTTGCAAGCTGCAGACTTTTACTCAGCTTTGAAATTTAACACCTGAATAAAAAGACTAAGCCTCTTTCTGTCTCCTGATGTAAATTTATTTACTTTGGCAGTTGCTAGCACTGCTGTTTCACAGCTCCAGGATCCAAGTTTCATTCCAATCTTGGATGACTGTCTCTGTGGAGTTTGCATGTTCTCCTTGTGTCTGTGTGGGTTTTCTTTGGATGCTCTGGTTTACTCCTATTGTTCAAAGATGTGTACATTTGGTGGCTTGGCTATGGTAAATCTTATAATCCAGTTTTTTCATGTTTAATATTTTTTTCTTATTAAAACTAATTAGTAGTCCTTTGGTTCTTATTTTATGGAAAAAAAGTAAGGTTACAGTCTTTTGAATCAGTGTTCCATTCTAAGATCTTCCTATTTAGTTATACCATCAATGGGGATTGTAAAAGCTAAAATTTGTCAGGAAATAAAAGTATAAGGGTGCGATCTTACCAACCATTCACATCACACTCCCACTGCAGCAAGTGTTACTGGGATGGTGTGGAGGGGAGAGCTTAGGTTGGATGCTCTTCTGGAGAATCAGTACAGACTTGATGGCTGAATGGTTGCCTCCTTTTGCACTGTAGGAATTCTGTGGTTCTACTTATAAAGCCACTTGATGGTAGTATTAAGTACAAATGCACCTCCCTTCCTTTCATCCTTGAAGTCATCCAGACGATTGGTCTCTATTAACTTTTTCCCACCAGAATTTAAATCTCTTTCTGTCATACACATATACCAGACACGCACATCGACAAGTGAAACAGATTTTTGATTTGCAGGGGAATCAGTTTTTGAGAGACAGGCAGGAAAACAGAGCTAAAGCCGCAATCGGATCAGTCATGACCTTGTTGTTTTAGAGAACAGGCTTGAGAGGCTAAATTCCCTACTCCTGCACACATTTCTAAGCAGTTTATCTATCTTTCTCCAACTTACTATTCCATCATAATCAGTTCCACACTATTTGCTGTTCTTTTGATAAAGAAGTTTATTCTGACTTCGCATTTCTTTTTTGCTTATTGTTTCATGGTATGTGAACATTACTGGCTACACCAGCATTTATTGCCCTTGGGAAAAACAGTGGTGAGCCACCTTTTTGAAAAGCGATTGTCCATGTGGTGTCGGTATGCTGGTTGGTTAGGAAAGCAATTCCGTGATTTCAACCCGGCAGCAGTGAAGGAACTGCTGTATGTGAGTCGAAGGCAGGTGTCTTTCTGTATCTGTTCAGAGGAGTTAAAAGGCTGGAAATCTTGCATCCGTGTGAGTGTACGTGTATTTGATGCTAATTGATTCTGAAGTAGGATTTATGTCTATAGGGATATTGCTTAAATTGGAACCATACAGATAAATAACCATTAAGAGTTATACTTTGTCATGTTTAATTATTTTAATTGGTAAAAATTATGTTAATTTTTGTATCATAACTGTGTTCTTAGAATTGTTTTAATAAAATTATCTAGTCGTTAATAGAATCACATCTGGAGTGAAACACCATATGCTCATGCTAATGGCAAAATCAAATAAAGTCGGCTAACTTCATAACACACCTTAGAATTTCTGATCAGGGCCTTAACAATTTGTAATTCTTTAATAGTCAACATAGGGGGAGACGTTACTGGAGTGGTAATGTAACTTGACTAGTAATCCAGAGACCTAGGCTATTGGTCTGAAGAGAAAGGTTCAAATACCACCATGGCAGTTATGGAATTTAAATTAATACATTTAGAATTGAAAGCTAATTTCAGTAATGATGACAATGAAGGTATAATCAATTGTTGTAATAATGCAACAGGTTCACTAATGTCCTTTGAGGGAAATCTACTGTCTTTGTCTGGTTTGGCCTACATATGACCTACAACAATATGGTTCACTCTTATCTCATTGAAATTATCTAGCAAAAGAACGATTAGGGATGGGCATTGCACTAGGGATGGCCTTGCCAGTGAGAAATCCCATGAAAGAATATAAAAAATCAAAATTCTGCATTATGTTCTTAGCTTGGATTATAACTAAGAAAGCTTGAGTTGAGCATAGATCCTGCTCTAAATCACTGAATCTTCACCATCTGGGAGGACAAGGGAGCAGGCATTTAGGAATACCACCTCCTGAAAGTTCCCCTTCAAACCACATAACATTCTTGTATGGAACCAAAATGCTGTTATGTAACTATCGCTAGATCCCAGAACTGCATGCCCAGCAGCATTCTGAATTACCTTCATCATGCAGTGAGTGCCCTGCTTTGGAAAGATGGTCCACCACCACTTTATTAAGACGATTAGAAATTGGCAATATTCACATCCCGTGAATGAATTAAAAATGATAGGGTTAATTGTTATGCCTCTGTTTTCCAACTGATAATGAAACGGTATATGTTCATAGAAATCATAGAAACCCTACAGTGCAAAAGGAGGCCATTCGGCCTATGGAGTCTGCACCAACCACAATCCCACCCAGGCCCAATACCACCCCCCCTCCCCCCGTATCCCTACATATTTACCCACTAATCCCTCCAACCTATGCATCTCGCGACTCTATAAGAGGCAATTTTTAGCATGGCCAGTCAACCTAATTTGCACATTTTTCGACTGTGGAAGGAAACCAGAGCACTGGAGGAAACCCGTGCAGCCACGAGGAGAATATGTAAACTCCACAAAGACAATGACCCAAGCTGGGAATTGAAGCCAGGTCCCTGCAGCTGTGAAGCAATAGTGCTAACTACTTTGCTACTGTGCTGCCCTTCAGATTTTCAGTTAATTTTATAAGGTATTGGCTGTTGTCTGCCTCAAATAATTCCATATCCGTGGAAACATATCAGATTCCGTGGCTGGGAATGTGTCGTTCGCTGCGTTTTTTTTTTGCAATAGAAATAGCATGAGTGAATGAAGTGTGACGGATGCTTTTGCGTTCCCAGTATTTTTATGCCAGTTCGATTTTTCTGCAGGAAGTGATGAGCAATGTTGACAATGTGTATATTCATTAATGTGTGGGCCTCTTGTGATATTTTCTAAGTAATGCATACCATTCACCCAAGGTATTTTTCAGTTCGTCCAGAGCAGCAGTGGATGCCAGGAATAGCTTTTATTCTCTAACATTCAGAATTGTAATGGGAGCTTTTAAAATTAATTAATTACACACACCATACCATTTCAAAATGAAAAAAAATACTTAAATGTAGCAGATCCTGAAGGTTTTAACAGCAAATTCCTGCATTTCTGCACATATTCCTGATGAATTTCTGGGGGAGATCACAGAAGCCCCTCTAAAGATATTTGTATGACTTCAGAAGATCGTGTTGGTTCAGGAGCCAATCTTTTACGCTGTCTGGAGATTTATCCCAGTTCTTCGAAATCTCTACATGTAAACCAATACATACAGTACATGATGAGCTCTGTTCGTTTAGTTCACATTCAACTCTAAACTGTCGCATGCCCCTATTTTTCAGATACCTGCTACCTACCAAATTCTGAGCTAATCATCTGGTGTAGTTTCTGTTATGAAATCACCTCAAGAATCTATACTTCATTTTCTGTCTGGAAACTATTTCAGTTACACATAACTGTGTTAGGGAGTATCTTTTAAGCAGCCTGATGTGGACTCTAAAGGAGAAGTGCATTTTTCTCTCAATCTTATCAGAGCTAATTAATTTTCTTCCTTTTTAAACTAGGTGCTGTAGAATTCTGGGAATAATGTGAAGATGAGTTTGCTGGGATCTGTCCGCAATTTGTTGCTGGCTCTGTGTTTGATGTTGGTCTTGGGATTTCTTTACTATTCTGCTGGGAAGTTACACATGCATGGATGGGGACAGGAAGCACGTGAGTCTTAAATGTACTATTTTAAAATGCTTTTAAATGTTATTTTGATCTCCAGGGTCAAGATACAATGTACTGAACTCTCTCAAGTCCAGATTTGAGATGTCTTCATTGAAGAAATGTATCTTATGAGCTATTTTTTCCCAAAATTCAAGTTGAATGAAAGGGTTCTGTTTTTCAAAATTTTGATCTATGTCTCATTGGAAATATGGAAGCATATTTAATTCAAATGTATCTATTAAACATTTTTGTTGTTAAAGTGGAAGTGATCCTGTTTAGTTTAGTTATTTCATTTTAATAACTGTATTGCTGTAGGTTAGAGGAGTTAAAATGAATGCCCTCATATATGGGTGCACGGAGACAGGGCAGAAGCCAAGAAATGGAGAAGACATTTGATTCTTCAACCATACATAAACTGATCAATTTAAATCCAGGTTTTTGTCTCTAAAAATATGTTATGCTGCTATCTCTATAGATAAAAATGTTTTGAACATCCAAATATTCCAAATCATAGTGTTTTGCCCATTCTAAAACTTTCTATTCTTGTGAGCATGTGAGATGTGCCTTCATACCTTAATTCTTCCATTTTTTTTTGTTCCACACCTGCATCATGGAATCGTAAAATCATAGAATGATTACAGCACAAGAAGGAGCCATTCAACTTGTTGAATCTGTGCTGGCTCTCTGCAGGAACAATTAAGCAAATCCCTCTCTCTGGCTTTTTTGCTTATACTTATGAAAGTACAAGGGAAAGAGAAAAAAAAAAGCCAAGTAAAATCTTCCTTTAGAGATTTATTCAGTTCCATTTTGAAAGCTGTGATTGAATCTGCCTGCACTACTCTTTTATGAATTGTGCATTTTAGATTGTAATCTCTGCTGTGTTATAAAATTTATCTTCATATCACTTCTAGTTCTTTTGCCAATCACTTTAAATTTGTGTTCTCTGGTTCTTGACCTGCAGTTTCTCTCTTACTCTTCCTCATGATTTGGAATTTCCAGCAAAATATTGCAATGCTGGAAATCTGAAATACAACCAAAGTGCTGGAGAAACTCAGTTAGTCTGGCAGCATCAATGAAGAGAAACCAAATTAATGTTTTGAGTTCAATATGACTTCTTTAGAACAGTTCCAAAGCTTCTCCAGGATCTCAGCATAACTCAGCATAACCTTAATCCCAGCATCCATTTTTGAAAATCTTTTCTGCATCCTCACCGTACCCTTCCTAAAGTATGATGTCTCAAGTTGGACTCAATATTCCAGTTGACGGTATACCAGTGTTTATTAAAGTTCATCATAATTTCATCACTTTTTTACTTGCTGTCACTATTCATAAAGCTTGGACCCCATTTGCCTTTGCAGCCATTTCTCAGCCTGCACCGTCATCTTCAATGATTTGTGCACATAATCTACCATCTTATATTTTTTTGAAGCTGATCATTGTTCTCCTCAATGTTCACTATACTTATAAATTTTGTGTCATCTTTAAAGTTTGAAATAATGCCACGTAGACCTAATCTAAATCATGAAAGTTCAAGAAAAACTATGATTTTAATACTGATATCTGGGGAACCAGACTGTCTGCCTCCTTCCAGTCAGAAAAACAAATATGAACCACTAGTTCACCCATTCTGTAGAAGAGTCATATTTGACTTGAAATGTTAACTGTGTTCCTCTCTACAGGTGCTGTCAGCCCTCCTGAATATTTCCAACACTTAATTTTTATTCACATCTACTCCTTGTTTCCTGTTAACTTCAAATCCATGCTGCCACTATCTCTTTAATTGATAGGCTTCAATTTTTCCTATGTGGCTTTTATCAAAGATCTTTTGTAAGTCTGGAAACACCACATCAAATGCAATTCTCCCATCAACTCTCTGTTCTCTCATCACCAAGTTAAACACTATTTTCCTTTTAACAAATTTATCCGGCTTTCGATAATTAATTTACATTTATTCAAATGATTATTAATTTCGACTGAGATTGTTGTTTCTAAAAGCTTTCCTACTATTGAGGTTAAACTAACTGCCTGTAGTTGATGATTTTATTCTTAGTTCCCTACCTCAGTTCATTTCTTGAAATACTCATTAATACCTTATTACCTCTAGACTTGACTATTGCAGTACACCTCTAGCCAGCCTCCTACGTTCTACCCCTTATAACCTAAAGCAAAACCCGGTACCATTCAAGCATCATTCACTGTCCTATGTTGGTTCGCCATCAAACTACAAGCCTTCTACTTCAATACGATCATCCTTGTTTTTAAATTCCTCCTCTCTTGTCTCTCCCTATCCCTATATTTTATAGCCCCACAGCCCTCAAGATATGGCCACTTGAGCAATCCTCAATTTTAATTGCTCAATTATTGGTCACCAAGTCTTCTGTCTAAGCCCTAAGCTCCTGAATTCCATTTCTACACCTTCTGATTTCTCCACACCTCTCCTACATCCCTAACACTCTCTGCTCCTCTGGAGTGCACATTAAAATCTACCTATTTGAACAAACCTTTGGTCATCTGCTCTCATTGCTGTCTTATGTGGCTTGGTGTCAAATTTTGCTTTATATTGCTCCTTTGAAATACTTTAGAATGTTTCATTAATCCCACAGCACCTTTTTAATGCTCACCATTCTATGTAAATATAAGTTGTTGTTTTTGTTGTTGCAAAAGTAGCTTCAGATCTGGGATGTCTGTCAGATGTATCTCATTTCACTCCGCAGGTTTATGTGTACCCAATGTTAACTCTCTCAGAATCATTTTGATTTAAAAAACTCTGGAAATACATGGCAGATCAGATAACATCAGTGGCCAAAAAATAATTATCACTTCAGGCAATGACTTTTTCATCAGAACAGTGCTAAAGAATTGAGGCAGTTGTTCCAACAATTGGAATGAAAGCAGTCTAGTTATTTGGGTGTGCTGATGGTTACTTGTCATCGTCTGAAAATTTTTTAAATGGAGCAAAATGTAATTGTTCAAGTATTGGTTGAAGATAGAGTTTTTGCTTCTCTGGTAGACTGAGGTTCAGAAAATTTGTATTTTTATGCATGTCGCAAAGTTGACAGGTCATAGGCCTTGTAGTGGTCAGCTCCAGTAGTTAGAATTGGCAGTAATTTGAGTGGTTCATTTTGTAAACAAATAATTCTAACTCTGTTCCTGCTGGATACCAGCTGTCATTGCTGAAAGATAATGAAGTGGTTCGGAGCCTAGCTTTGGCCATGGCCTAAACAGTAAATATCACCTTTTAGATTTGAAAGTTGAGCCTTACTTGTTGGTTTATTGTTTCATCTATGAAATTTAGTCGATTTCAGGAATGTGTAAGCAGCTGGATTTGTTAATACTGACCACTTTTCTGATTTGAGCAATAGCTTTAAAGGAGCATATTTTTAAAAAGTTAGTTTACACGTGGTTGTGAATATTACAGCAGTTTCACTAGGTAAAGAGAGAAATGTGACAATTGAGGTCATAACTGAAATGTGAATGAGAAATCTGACTTTTTTGAAGCCAGTTGTCCTAATCTTTTACAAACATGAATGTTTTTCATACAGTGGTTGTACTTGAGTTTGAACATTCCTGAGGAAATTAATAGGTTCTCCAGATTGGTGGTCTACTTCATCAGCTGGATTTCAGATTGAAATTCAGCAGATCATTGTAGAATAGAATCCCTACAGTACAGTATAGTACAGTCTGTATTGGCCGAAATCCCACCCAGGCCCTATTCCTGTAACTCCACTCGTTCACCTTGTTAATCCCCCTGACAATAGGGTCAATTTAGCACGGCGAATCTACCTAACCTACATATCTTTGGACTGTGGAAGAAAACTGGAGCACCCAATGGAAACCCATGCAGACATAGGGAAAATGTGCAAACTCCACACAAACAGTAACTGAAGCTGCAGTTGAACCTGAGTCCCTGGTGCAGAGAGGCACCAGTGCTGACCATTGTGCCATTCTCAAACGTTTAGATGTAACTGATTGTTTTGAATGCAGTTAGTCTGTCCCAAAATAACATAGCCACTTGCATTTATATATTTAATGAGGTGAAGTGAGATGAGTAAAATTCTCAAGCGTTTGGATTCTCTCATAGTCTTTGGTTCTGCTTGTCCAGACTAATTACAACAAGTGTTGCTCAATTTCAGAGTATGCTGTTGTCAGTAGTGGAGACCTGCCTGCTCTGCTGCTGAAGAAGAGTACACTCCTATTAACATGTTCTGTCAACATTCTGGACACAGGTTTGTCTCTTGGCAGGACAGACCCTTGGAATGTTCTATGTTCTAGACCCTTGGAAATTGATGCCTTCTAGCTATTGACAGAGATTTTGATTTGATTTATTATTCTTACCTGTATTAGTATACAGTGAAAAGTATTGTTTCTTGCACACTATATAAACAAAGCATACCATTCATAGAGAAGAAAGGAGAGGGTGCAAAATGTAGTGTTATGATGACTGCTAGAGTGTAGGGAAGATCAAATTAAGATAGATCCATTCAAAAATCTCCTGGCAGTAGAAGATGTTAATTCTACCTAAAGTCCCTGGGGAAATGTTTCAATATGCAGAAAATAGTTACCTGGTTATGTTCAAAATGACAGTATGGTAGAAATTGCAGTGTGATAGATAGAGCTTTTTTTCCTGCGTGTTCCTGTTAGATGTCCATTAGTTGTTCACAGCTGACTTGCAGCCTACATTGCTGGAGGTTTTGTCAGTTTATACAATAGCTTACTTCAAAACTTACACCACTTCCTGTAACCCAGAAAAGGATATATAGGTGATATAATTGTCTGAATATCACCTTTTTTAAAGAAAATATTTTTAGGAGATGAAGGCATTTTGACAAGGCCAGCATTTGTTGTCCTCCTAGATTACCTTAAGTGGCTTCTTTAGGCTATTTCAAAAGGTGGTTAAGAATCAACCACATTGCTGGAGTCACACGTAGACCACGCTGGTAAGGAAGACATGTCCAGAAGACATTGGGAATTGAATGTCCAGGGCTATCAGGTGTTTAGGAAAGATAGGCAGGAAGAAAAAGGGGATGTGGGGTGGCTCTGTTGATTGAGGACAGTATCAGGGCAGTAGTAAGAGAGGATATAGGCCCCAAGGAGCAAAATGTGGAATTGATGTGGGTGGAGATAAAGAATAGTAAGGGGAGGAAGATGCTGGTGGGTGTGGTCTATAGGCCCCCCAAATAACAACTTTGAGGTGGGGCGGACTATAAACAAACAAATAAGGGATGCGTGCAAAAATGGAACGGCGTTGGTAATGGGAGATTTCAATCTGCGTATTGACTGGGCGACGCAAGTTGGACACGGTGGGCTGGAGGAAGAGTTCTTGGAATGCTTTCAGGATGGGTTCCTTGAACAGTATGTTACAGAACCGATGAGAGAGCGAGCTATCATGGATCTAGTACTATATAACGAGGCAGGTAGAATTAGGGATATTCGTGTGAGGGATCCTTTAGGGATGAGTGATCATAGTACAGCAGAATTTATGATGCAGATGAAGGATGAAGTAGTAGCGTCCCGGACCTGTATACTATGTTTGAACAGGGGGGACTATGATAGAATGAGAGAGGAATTGACGACTGTGGATTGGAGGAGCACATTGGTTGATAGGACGGCTGAGGAACAGTGGAAGATTTTTAAAGAGATCGTTTTCAGTACTCAGCAGAAATATATTCCGCTGGTGAAAAAGGACTGTAGAAGCGAAAATCAGCCCTGGTTCTCAAGGGAAATTAAAGAGAGTATTAAATCAGAAGCTGAGGCGTTCAGAGTAGCTAAAAACAGTGGGCGATCAGAAGATTGGGAAAGTTTTAAACAACAGCAAAGAATGACTAAGAAGGTGATTAAAAAAGGAAAGATAGAATATGAGGCTAAACTAGCTTGAAATATCAAAAAGGACAGTAAAAGTTTTTATAAATATTTAAAGAATAGGAGGATGGCCAGAGTTAATGTTGGACCCTTGGAGGATGAGAGGGGGGAATTTAGTGGTGGACGATAAGGCTATTGTGGAGACCTTGAATAAGTTTTTTGTGTTGGTCTTTACGGAGGAGGACGTAAATAGCTTGCCCGAAATTAAGGATAGAAGGGTGGTAGGAGATGAGGTCTTTGATGAGATTACAGTCACTAGAGAGGTGGTGCTTGATAGGCTAACAGGGGTGAAGGTAGATAAGTCCCCGGGACTGGATGGAATGCATCCCAGGGTTCTCAAGGAAATGGCAGAGGTGATAGCGGATGCCCTAGTAATTACCTTTCAGAATTTGCTGGACTCCTGGAAAGTGCCGGAAGATTGGAAAACAGCTAATGTTACGCCGCTGTTTAAAAAAGGTAGCAGACAGAAGGCAGGGAATTATAGGCCGGTTAGTTTAATGTTGTAGTTGCAAAAATGCTTGAATCTGTCGTCAAAGCAGAAATAACGAGGCACCTGGATACGAACTGTTTGATCAGGCAGACGCAGCATGGATTCATTAAGGGGAAGTCGTGCTTGACGAATTTATTGGAGTTCTATGAGAAGTGACTAGTGCAGTAGATAGAGGGGAACCGGTGGATGTGGTGTTTTTGGTTTTCCAAAAAGCATTTGATAAGGTGCCTCACAAAAGATTGCTGCAGAAGGTTAGGGTGCAGGGAATCGGGGAGAGGGTGTTAGACTGGATAGAGGATCAGTTGTCTAATAGGAAGCAGAGGGTAGGTATTAATGGGTGCTATTCTGATTGGCAGCTGGTGACTAGTGGAGTGCCCCGAGGTTCGGTGCTGGAGCCTCAACTATTTACTATTTACATAAATGATCTGGAGGAATGGACAGAGTGCAGGGTGATGAAATTTGCTGATGACACGAAGATGAGTGAAAAAGCAAATTGCGTGGAAGGTGTGGAAAGCCTGCAGAGGGATCTGGATAGGTTGAGTGAGTGGGCGAGGACCTAGCAGATGGAGTATAATGTTAACAAGTGTGAGGTTATCCATTTTGGTAAGAATAATGGTAGGAAGGATTACTGTTTAAATGGAGAAAAGCTGCAGCATGCGACAGTGCAGAGAGATCTGGGGGTCCTTGTACACGAATCGCAAAAACACAGTCTACAGGTGCAGCAGGTGATTAAGAAGGCGAATGCAATGTTGGCCTTTATAGCTAGGGGGATAGAATGTAAAAGTAGGGAGATTCTGTTGCAGCTGTATAGGGTGCTGGTGAGACCGCAGTTGGAGTACTGTGTGCAGTTTTGGTCGCTGCATTTGAGGAAGGATATATTGGCCTTGGAGGGGGTGCGGAGAAGGTTTACTAGGCTAATACCGGAGATGAGGGTGTTGGATTATGAGGAGAGATTGATTATGCTAGGTTTGTACTCTTTGGAGTTTAGAAGGCTAAAAGGGGATCTTGTAGAGACATATAAGGTAATGAAGGGGATGGATAAGGTAGAGGTTGAGAGACTGTTCCCGCTTAGCAAAGATAGCAGGACGAGAGAGCACAGCCTCAAGATTGGGGGGGGAAGGGCGGTTCAGATTGGAGTTGCGGAGGGGTTTCTTCATGCAAAGGGTGGTGAATCTTTGGAATTCTCTGCCTGTTGAAGTGGTGGAGGCTTCCTCGCTGAATATGTTCAAGTCAAGAGTGGGTAGGTTTTTAATTGACAAGGGAATTAAGGATTACAGGGAAAAAGTAGGAAAGTGGTACTGAACCACTGAAGATCAACTATGATCTCATTGAATGGCGGGGCAGGCTTGAGGGGCTGGATGGCCTACTCCTGCTCCTATTTCTTATGTTCTTATGACATATTTCCTTCCTTAAAGCACATTAGTGAACCAGTTGGGCTTTTACGACTATTGATGATAATTTCATGATCACCTGTCATGAGGCTAGCTTTCAATTCCAGATTTTTATTAACGGAATTTAAGTTCCATCAGGTGCTGTGGTGTAATTTGAAATCATAGAAACCCTACAGTTCAGAAAGAGGTCACTTGGCCCATCAAATCTGCACTGACCACAATTCCACCCAGGCCCTACCCTGATATTCCTACATATCTTACCCACCTACACATCTAACCTACACATCTTTAGACATTAAGGGCAATTTTTAACATAGCCAATCAACCTAACCTGCACATCTTTGGACTGTGGGAGGAAACTGGAGCACCTGGAGGAAACCCATGCAGACACAGGGAGAATGTGTAATGGTAGCTCAATTACTGCTTTTTTTTACTATATTGAAGACCGTGTATAAATATTAACTGCTTCTGATTGGACATTCCCGCTTTGGATTGAGAACATCATTATTATGTTGAGTGTCTGGTGGATTTTGGACAGAGACATAACTTTTTTAAGGAAATTTTATTTATATGATTTTATCACTGGTTTATTTTGGCTGTGAGATATTCATACGTGTTGCACGAACTAACTTTTTAAAAATTCTAAGCAGGTACATGTTGTTCATCCTTGAGAAGACGGTAGTGAGTGGCCACCTTGAACTTCTGCAGTCCATATGGTTTAGGTACACCCAGCCTCTGGACTTGTTCTAGTAACCGCCATAGTAATATGGCTGGTCAAGTTCAGTTTCTGGTCAGCAGTAACTCCCAAGATATTTGTTGTGGGGAATTCAGCGATTATGAATGTCAAGAGAAGGTGATTGGTTTTTCTTGTTGAAAATGATCATCGTCTGGCTCTTGTATGGCACAAATGTTACTTGCCACTTATCAACCAAAGCTTGAATGTTGTCCAGGTCTTGCTGCATTTGGACATGGACTGCTTCAATATTTGAGGAGCTACGAATGGTGCAGAACATTGTGCAAACATCCCCTCTTTTGATAGATGGAGGGTCATTACTGAGGATGGTTGAGCCTAGGACACTATTCTGCAGTGATGTTTTGGGACTGAGATGACTGACTTCCAACAAGCATAATCATGTTTGTTTTTGATTGGTATGATTCTAACCAATGGAGGATTTTCCCTCTAATTCCAATTGATTCTAATTGAGTTCAGCTCTTTTATCTGTGTTTGGACAAGGGCTGAGTGGCCCTGGTGGAACCTGAGCAGAGTGCCAGTGAGCAGGTTGTTTCTGAGTAAGTGGCAATTCATAGCTACAACACTGGCATCGATACAGTGATTTGGAATATTGTCCAGATAGGTCCTGTGCACAAAAAACAGGGCAAATTTAACCCAGTCAGTTTCCACCCCATCAGCCTACTCTCTATCATCATTGGTTAATAGAACATAGAACAATACAGCACAGAACAGGCCCTTCGGCCTTCGATGTTGTGCCGACCAAAATAAAAAGCAATGCCCCTCCAAACTAAACCATTCCCTTCTCTTCCATATACTTATCAATTAACCTCTTAAACGCCACCAAACTTGGCGCATCTACAACAGCTGCAGGCAGGGCATTCCACTCCCTAATCACTCTTTGAGTAAAGAACCTACCTCTGATATCCGTCCTATAACTCATACCCCTTAATTTAAAGCTGTGTCCCCTCGTGCTAGCTTTCTCCATCCTAGGAAAAAGGCTATCACTGTCCACCCTATCTAAACCTCTAATCATCTTATATGCTTCAATAAGATCCCCTCTTAGCCGCCTCCTTTCTAACGAAAACAACCTCAAATCCTTCAACCTCTCTTCATAGGACCTGCCCTCCATACCAGGCAACATCCTGGTAAACCTCCTCTGTACCCTCTCCAATGCCTCCACATCTTTCTTATAATGTGGCGACCAGAACTGCACACAATACTCCAAGTGCGGCCGCACTAGAGTTTTGTACAGCTGCAACATGATGCTGCGGCTCCTAAATTCAATCCCCCTACCAATAAAAGCTAAGACTCCATAAGCCTTCTTAACAACTTTATCCACTTGACTGCCTACTTTCAGGGATCTATTGACACATACACCAAGATCCTTCTGTTCCTCAACACGATTAAGAGCCCTACCATTAGCCCTATACTCTACACATTTATTGTTCCTGCCAAAGTGCATTACCTCACACTTTTCCACATTAAACTCCATTTGCCACCTCTCGGCCCAGCTCTGCAACTTGTCCAAGTCACTCTGTAAACTAAAACACCCCTCTTCACTATCTACCACACCACCAACTTTAGTATCATCTGCAAATTTACTGATCCATCCCTCAATACCCTCATCCAGATCATTTATAAAAATTACAAACAGCAGGGCCCCAAAACAGACCCCTGAGGCACACCACTCGTCACCGAACTCCACGATGAATATCTCCCATCAACCACCACCCTCTGTCTTCTATCTGCCAGCCAATTCCTAATCCAATTAGCTAAATCACCCTCTATTCCACACATCTGCATTTTCTGTAGAAGTCTTCCATGGGCCACCTTATCAAACGCCTTACTAAAGTCCATATATACTACATCAACCGCCTTACCCCCATCCACCTCTTTGGTCACTTTCTCAAAAAACTCAATGAGGTTAGTAAGGCATGACCTACCCTTCACAAAACCATGCTGACTATCCCCAATCAATTCATTTCTCTCTAAATAACTATAAATCCTATCCCTAATAATTCTCTCCAATACCTTGCCCACAACAGAAGTAAGACTCACTGGCCTATAATTCCCTGGAAGGTCTCTCTTCCCCTTCTTAAACAATGGGACCACATTCGCTATCCTCCAGTCCTCCGGAACCACACCCGTAACCAACGAGGACCTGAAGATCAGAGCCAGAGGCTCTGCAATCTCCTCTCTTGCCTCCCAGAGAATCCTAGGGTAAATCCCGTCCGGCCCAGGGGACTTATCCAACTTCAAACCCTCGAGAATTTCTAGCACATCCTCCCTATCTACTACAATACTTCCCAATTTGCAACCCTGTACCTCAGTGTTCTCCATAGCTACATTTCCAGCACTCTGCGTGAATACCGAAGAGAAATATTTATTCAGTGCCTCACCAATCTCTTCAGGCTCCACGCACAACTTCCCACTGCTGTCTATGACTGGCCCTAATCTTGCCCTAACCAATCTTCTATTCTTAACATATCGAAAGAAAGCTTTAGGATTCTCCTTAATCCTATCAGCCAACATCTTCTCGTGAAGTTGAAAGAAACTTAAAAAATTGAGGCACAGAAAATGTAGATATTGCTGGCAATGCTAGCATTTGTTATCGATCCATAGTTGCCCTTGAACTGAGTGGCTTGCTAGGCTTTTCAGAGGGCAGTCCAGAGTCAATCACATTGCTCTGGAGTCACAGCCAGATTGTGTAAAAGATGTAATATATCATAGAGTCCCTACACTGCAGAAGGAGACCAATCGGCCTATCAAGTCTACACTGACAGCAATCCCACGTAGGTCCTATCTGCTTAATCCCACCTATTTAACCCATTAGTTCCTCTGACAGTAAGGTGTAAATTAGCATGGCCAATCCATCTAGCTTGCACACTTTTGGATTTCCTTTCCTAAAGGACATTAATGAACTAGATGGGTTTTTACGAAAATTGACAATATTTTCTTGAGACCAGTCCAGCCTTTTAATTCCAAATGTATTAATTGAATTTAAATTCCACCAGTTGCTGTGATGGGATTTGAATCCATGTGTCCACAGCATTAGTTAGCACTTTGGATTGCAAATCCAGTGACATTACCACTATTCCATCTTTTACCCATGCAGATATCTTGTGTAATAGCTTCACCAGTTTGATACCTCATTTTCAGTATGCCTGGTGCTGTTTCTGGCCTGCACTCCTCATTGAACCAGGTTTGATCCCTCAGTTTGATGGTCATGGTAGAGTGGGGTTGGGGGGGGGGCATATGCTGGGCCATGAGGTTGTGGTTTTATATAACTTTACTGCTGCCAATAGTCCACAGCACCTCATAGATGCTGATCTTTTGCATTGCTTGATCTCTCTGAAATGTATCCTAGTTGGTACAGCAAGGGAAATCTGTAACAAGTGGATTGGTGGGTAAGAGGTCGAGTAGATTTTTCCCTGTTATTTTCCTCACCAGCTGTCACAGACCTAGTTTAGCAGCTATGTCATTTAAAGCTCAGTTATCTGCTGTTTGCCTATAACGTGATAATGCCATCATCCAAATAAACCTCTTGTATTCTCTCAAGAAATGAAATTACATTCTTTTTGCTTGGCCTTGAGTAAAATTTATCAAAGCTGTTTTTCACAAGCTGTATTTCTGTTCTGCCCATTCTCACTTCCCATATATCATAATCAGTTGACAAAAACCTTTTATAGCCTTCTAGGTTTCTGAACAAATGGCTTCTAATGTACCACTTGTCATGAATCAAATCTGTGCACTGCTCAATGATCAATGTTTTTTGTATCTCAATTTTTAAAATTTATTTCAACCAGTAATGAAGTGATGTTACTTGACACACAGTAGGACCAACCCAACATCAGAATCATCAGTGAGTAATGCCTGCATGTTTCATCACTGTTAGTGGAAAAATGTCATCAGGTTAAGTTTCACATTACGGATTGCATATTAGGAAAGAGCTTGAAATAGCTCATCATCACGTTGAGATTTCACGTTCAGTAAGATTTCAAGTGAGGAGAAACGTCAGTAACAATCCTGGACTTTCTTTTAATAACATTAATCAGGAAGTACTGATTCAAGATAATGAATGTTGGGGATATGCCAGGACACAAGGTTACAAATTGTGGTTATATACAATTCCCTATGTTAACAAGTTCTTTTCTTGCTTTCTGTGAAGATATTGTTTTTGTCTTATTGTATTTTGAATTATGGGTAATTCTGATTGGTGAATCCTAATGTTCAAGAGCAAAGATCAGTGGTGCAAACACACAAAAATACATTGCTAAAATTGGCCACCTTTGTTAGGTCTCTCATCATATTGATGAGTGGCATTGGAAAGAATGTTTTTCAAAAGGTCAAGTTCCAAGTTAACAGTCCAGGGATAAAAGACTCCTATTCTGAAATCACTTGGACATTGGAACACAAAATAATTGCTGGCGACAAGCCACAATGAAATCTGTTCAGAGTGGAAAAACCATTCATTAAAACAAATCTCACTTTTTTACTTTTTTTTTTCTCTCTTGATACCTTGTGTTGTTAACTTAGTAATAATTGGTGTCACTCTCACTTCCAGTTCAGAAAGACATGCATTCTAGCTGTCACATCGGGACTTGATCACACTAATGCAGTTCTGACAAATTGCAGCATTTGGGGTTGTCTTTTAGAGGAAAAATTAAAATAAAGCCTTATCTATTTATTTATTTAAACGTAAAAGATCCTGTGGCATTATTAAAGGACTAGGAGCAAGTACTCTGGGATCCTAAGTCGCAGTCCCTTTAATTTCTTAGCATTTTGGCCATCTACATAAATGTTTTAGAACTGGAGCCATAATCAGATTTATTTTTAATGCATCACCAGTTCAGAATGTAAGGCCGCTATCTGCAAAATCTTCATCACCATTTTTTATCCTGCACTCTACATGCTAAGGCTTTTAATTATGATGTAAAAACAAAACTTGTAGGTTCACCAAGCACCCATTGACAACTGAAAACATCAGTTAATGGCTCAGTAAGTGAGCCTGTGTAAGCTTCAGCAAGTCTGTGCCTGAAAAAAGATGAGGACCTTAGTGTGTATTGACTGTTTAAATGTCCAGCATTTTGAAGTTCTTTGTTTGAATTGTTCCATCTTCCTAATTATGTAATTTATTGAATAATTGTTTTGGACATTGCAGTACACAAAGGAATGGTTTACTAACATCAAGTTGTTTACTTACAAAAAATGCACTTTATTCAAGTGATCCAAGTAAAAATTGCCCTAAATATATGAACAGATGTACTTTGAATGCATGTTGGATATAGGCATATAAATATAAAAGGGTACTAAAAAGAGTAGGCTGATTTAGCCTGAAAGGTATTTACACATGGAGGCTGGGGGTATAGCTTAGGTTTGAAATGAATACTTTGCATCTGTCTTTACTAAGAAAGTAGATGCCACCCAGGCCTTGGTTCTGAGAAGAGTTCTGGAAAGAAGTGTTGAATAGACTGTTGGTACTTAAAGTTTGACAAGGCACAAAGACTAGATGGGATGCACCCAAGGATATTGAAGGAAATGAGAATGAAAATTGCAGGGGTGCTGGCCATAATCTTTTAATCTTCTTTAAACTGAAGGGAAGTGCCAGAAGACTGGAAAATTGTACTTTAAAAAAGATCATTAATGGAATATTGGCATCGCTGGCTGGGCCAGCATTTATTGCCTATCCTTAATTGCCCTTCATCTCAGAGGGCTCTTAAGTATAAACCACATTGCTGTGACCATGTTTTGCCCTGTTCAAAATAGGTTGTAAAGATATCCCCAGCAATTACAGACTAGTCAGTTTAATATCATTGGTGGGCAAGCTTTGTGAGAAAATTTTTCAGGATAGAATTAGTAGTCATGGAAAAACGTCAATTGATTTAGAAATCCACACTCTCTCTTCTGAAAGGAGCTTTAATTAAATTGTTGGAGTGTTTTGAGGAGGTAACAGAGTTTTTGACAATAATGCTGTTAATGTTGAATACATGGGTGTTCGAAAGGCATTTGATATAGTGCCACATAACAAACTTGAGAAAATTTTATAGCTATTGAATAAATGGGAGAGTAGTAATGTGGATACAAAATCGGCCGAATAAAAGGAAGCAGAAATGGATGTTTTTTGGGCTGGAGGAAAGTTTGTAACGATGTTGTCCAGGGGTCGCTGTTGGGACCTTTTGCTTTTCCTGATATATATTAATGATCCAGATCATGATGTGTTGAAGACAATTTTGAAGTTTGTGGATGATATAAATTTTGGAAGTATTGTAAACTGAAGAGGACAGTTTGGAACTTCAAAAGGACATAGATGGAGTAGGCAGATAGGTGGAAAATGCCAAGAAGTGAGAGGTAGGCAAAGCATGGAGAGGCAATATGAAATAAGGGGTAAAATTCTTAAAGGAATGCAGGAACAGAGGGACCTGGGCATATATGTGCATAGATCAATGAAGGTAGTGGGACGGGTGAAAAGAGCAGTTAATAAAGCGTATGGTATTCTAGGTTTATTAATAAGGGCATAGAGTACAGGAGTTGAACTTATACAAGATATTAGTTAGATCTCGGCTGAAATATTGCGTACAGTTCTTGGTGCCATGCTAAAGGAAGGATATGAATACATTGGAGAGAGTGCAGAAGGAGTTTATGAGAATGATATCAGGGATGAAAAACTTCAGTAATGAGGCTAGATTGGAGAGGTTGAGACTACTGTTCTTGGATAAAAGTAGGTTCTAAGGAGATTTGATAGAAATGTTCAAATTCATGAGGGGACTGGACAGAACTCGTGAACATATGAATTAGAAGTAAGTCATCTTGCCCTTTGTCTACCCCACCATTCAATAAAGTCATGGCTGCTCTGATTGTAACTTCAAATCCACATTTCTTTTACCTCGATAACCTTTCACCTCTTTGTTAATCAAGAATCTATCTAATTCTGCCACAAAAAAATTAAAGATCCTACTACCACTGTCTTTTGAGGAAGAAAATTCCTGAAAGAAATAAGTTTTCATCTGCATGATATGAGTGACCCCTTATTTGTGAACAGTGAAATGACCTCTATTTCTAGATTCTCTGACAAGAGGAAACATCTCCATATCCACCCTGTCAATACCCTTCAGGATCTTAAAGTTTTTGATCAAGTCACCTCTTTTAAAGTCTAGTGGATATAAACCTAATCTTTCCTAAGACAGCCCATTAATTCCTAGTATTAGTCTAGTAAATCTTCTCTGAATTGCTTCTCACACATTTATAACTTTCCTTAGATAAGAAGACCAGTACTATAAACAACTCCAGATGTGGTCTCACCAATGCCCTGTACAACTGTTCCTACTTGTATCATTAATTCCCTTCACAATGGACAATAACATTTTATTAGTTTCCTTAATTACATGCTCATGTTGTTCCTATATGCTAGCATCTTGTGATTCATTGGCACACAGATTCTTCTGCAATTTCTCACCATTTAGATAATATACCCATTTTATTCAGTTCCACATTTGCCCACATCATTCTCCATTTGTCAGATTTCTGCCCACTCACTTAACATTCTTTTTTACCCTCCTTATTGCCTCCTTCACCATTTACTTTCCTACCTATCTTTGTGTTATCAGCAAGGTCATCCTAAAAAAAAGTGTTAAAGTTAAAGAAAAAGGAAATACTTGCACAAAGACATGTGGCAGGTCAGAAGATTAGAAAGAATATAAAGAACTTAAAAGAATAACAAAAAGATTGATAAGGAAAAACTTGTGTACAAATGAAAACTAGCCAGTAACAAAGACAGATAATAAGAATTTCTATCGATATTAAAGAATTAAGGGAGTGAATGTTGGTCTTGTAAAGAAGGTATGTCTAGGGAATTGATAATAGAAAGCAGAGCTATAACAATAAATTAAAAATTATATAAATTTTAAAAACTTGGGGCCCATGCACTGATCCCTGTGGCATCCCACTTATCACATGTTGCCAACCAGAAAGAGACTCGTGCCAACTCTGTTTTTTGTTAATTAGTCAATCTTCAGTCCATGTCAACATCTTACCCCTATACCATAACTTTTGATGTGGAATCTTACCACATGCCTTCTGGAAATCTAAGTACAGTAAATCCACCATTTTTCCCTTTATTCACAGACACAAGACTCCATTAAAAAACTCAAATAAATTGGTGAAACATAATTTCCGTTTCACAAAATCACTTTGACTTTGCATTACTCTGAAATTTCCCAAGTAACCTGCTATAATACATTTAAGAATGGCTTCTAACATTTTCCGAATGACCAGTGTTAGACAAATTGACCAGTGGTTTCCTGTTTTCTGTTTCCCTTTTTGAATAAAAGAGTTACATTTTCTGTCTTCCAATCTAATGAAACCTTGCCCAACCCTAGGGAATTTTGGAAAATTAAAACAATGCATCAGCTTCTCATTGGCCATATCTTTGAAGACCTGAGAGTGAACTTCTTAGAATCTGGGAATTTGTCAACCTTGGACTCAACAATTTGCTCAATATTGCTTTCCTATTTCCTCACTTATTTTATCATTTATAGCTATTTCTGAGATGTAATATATGATGATCAAAGCAAAATACCTGTTTAATTAATTTGTTATAGCTCTGCTTTCTATTATCAATTCCCTAGATATACCTTCTTTATAAGACCAACATTCACTCCCTTAATTCTTTAATATTGATAGAAATTCTTATTATCTGTCTTTGTTACTGGCTAGTTTTATTTGTACACAAGTTTTTCCTTATCAATCTTTTTGTTATTCATTTAAGTTCTTTATATTCTTTCTAATCTTCTGACCTGCCACATGTCTTTGTGCAAATATTTCCTTTCTCTTTAACTTTACTTTTTTTTAGTTAACCATGGATGATGGACTCTCCCTTTGGAATTTTTCTTTTCCATTTGAAATTTCTCATTTGGAATGTGTTCTTGTGTATTCTGAAGTATCCCTTTAAACGTCAGCCGAATATCAATCTATCCCTTGAGAATATTTGCAGTTTGTTCTAGCTAGCCCTACTTTCATGCCCTCATAATTGTTGTCAATTAAGTTTAAAATGTTAATCTTGGACACGCTCTTCTCTCCCTCAAACTACATGTAAAATTCAATCCATGTTATATCGTTGCTATATGAGGATGTCTTCACTATGAGGTTGTCAATTAATCCTGTTTCCTTGCACAATACCAGTCTAGCATAACCTGCCCTCAGGTTGAATTCAGAATATATTGTTCCCCAAAATATTTTATTAACTTTTTCATCTATGTTATCTTAGCACATCTGATTTTTCCAATCTATATGTAGATTAATATGCCCCGTGACTGTCATTGTACCTGTTTGACAAAATCCTGTTGTCTCTTCTCTTATACTGTGCCCTATTTGTCCAACTGTGTAGAAATAGAAATAGTTGGGGTGATTTTCCCTGATCATGACCCGCAACTTTTCTAGTGGGTCGGGGTGGCTGGGCGACGTATGTTGTTGATCTTTTTCCGGGATTTGCGCATGCACCAGGAACGTATGCACATCTCCCAGAGCTGGAGAACAGTTGGAATCCAAACTACGCTGGAACCTGGCGGAAGAGAGGTAAGTCATTTGAACCTTTTTTTTAACGTAGTTTAAATGTTTTCAATGTCATTATCGGGAACTTGCTGGTCCTGATAGAAACTCCCATCATGCCAGGAGTACTTCATTCGGGTAGGGTTTAGAATAGCTCCCCACATTCGGGGAGCTAGCAGGAAAGTTCACCAGAATGAGGCTGGGGCAGTTGGGCCTCTCCAGGGGAGTGGTGGTGCCCCCTGGGCATGGGCACCCTAGCAATCCAGCCTGGCACTCCCCAAGGGGCAAAGTGTCCATGCCCAAGGGGCACCTTGGCACTTCCCACTATGCATTGGGCAGTGCCATGGGGGTAGGGAATATTGTGTGTGGGGCCTAGGAGTGCGGGAGGTGGAGAGTCTGGCTGCCATTCTGCACGGGAATTGGTCTGGCTGGAGGCAGCCCAGCAATTGTGGTGGGGGGGGGGGGGGGGGGGGGGGGAGGTCAGCAGGGGGAGGTGTCTGCCAGGGTGAGAAGAGTCACACGGTTGCCACTGCTGGGGTCAGGGCTAGCCTGAGGATTGTCGTGGGGGCCATCATCGGGCAGTGGTGCTGGGGGTGGGGTTCCTGCACTGAGTAAAGTTTTACAACACCAATTTTAAATCCAACCAATTGATTTGATAGTAAATCCGCGAGCTTTCGACTTTACAGCCTTTGTCAGGCAAATGCACTGTTCTGATCTGCAGAGGCACTCATATCCACACAGACAGTTATAGATTGCTGATTAGGATGCAGGTCTTTACATCTAACCTGCTATTCAAGTGTTAAAGTGGCTAACAATGTGTGTGAAGGGAATCCTGAGCATTGGTTAGAGAATTGTGTATTTTCCCCAGACAGCACAGTAAGTGAGGTTTTTTGCTAACCCAGGCAAGTTACGGGGTTACAGATAGTGTGTCATGAAGCCAAGATCCCTATTAAGACCGTCCTCATGTGTGCGGAACTTGGCTATCAGTCTCTGCTCAGCGACTCTGCGCTGTCGTGTGTCACGAAGGCCCCCGTGAAGAACATTTACCCGCAGGTCGGAGGCCGAATGCCCATGACTGCTGAAGTGTTCGCCCACAGGAAGGGAACTGTTTTGCCTGGTGATTGTTGAGCGATGCTCATTCATACGCTGTCGTAGTGTCTGCATGGTCTCCCCAATGTACCATGCTTCGGGACATCCTTTCTTGCAACGTATTAGGTAGACAACGTTGGCCGAGTTGCAAGAGTACGTACCGTGTACCTGGTGAATGGTGTCCTCACGTTTGATGATGTCGTCCATGTCTAAGATCAGGCATGCCTTGCAGAGGTTGCTGTGGCAGGGTTGTGTGGTATTGTGGTCGCTGTTCTCCTGAAGGTTGGGTAGTTTGGTGCGAACAATGATCTGTTTAAGGTTGTGCAGTTGTCTGAAAGCAAGAAGTAGGGGGGTGGGGATGGCCCTAGCGAGATGTTCATTGTCATCAATGACATGTTGAAGACTCCGGAGAAGATGTCGTAGCTTCTCCGCTCCAGGGAAGTACTGGACAACAAAGGGTACTCTGTCCACCTTGTCCCGTGTTCGTCTTCTGAGGAGGTCAGTGCGGTTTATCGCTGTGGCACGTTGGAACTGTCGATTGATGAGTCGAGCGCCATATCCTGTTCTCAGTGTTTTCCTGCACTGGCCAGCGATTGAGCTGGCCAGCAAACTGGGTGACTGATGCATGCAGGGTGACCATACAAATAGGCACCCTCCGCTCCCCCTCTACAGTATATAGTGTGTGGAGATTCAAGTGTGAAGTTGCACTGACAAAACTGTCGTGATCTAGAATCGTTTTCCCACCAATTCAGCACTTTGGGAGAATTGCTCCCAGTATTTAACAGTGGCACTAAGTCATGATGCATGTTTGGAGAGTTGGTACAGACACAATGCGCTAAATGGCCTCTGTTAGCACTAACAATTCTATGATCCTGAAGAAAGCAGAATTCTTCGAACTTGAATAACTTTGAACGGAAAGCTATAGACATGCTTTTTTAAATGGCGTTCTAACATTTAGTTGTGTGCTACTGTGATGTCTTCACAATACCACTGGAGGGAGACATTGTCTTACAATAAAAGACTTTATTGGCTAGATATTTGTATATTGCTCAAGCTGTGCTGACTAAACAATGATCCTGTGCAGTGCTGACTCATTTTAACTTATTCATGAGTCTAGCCAATCAGGATACCTTAAGCTAACGAGGAAGGAACAGTTAATTGTATTGATCAATGCCCAAAATCTGCCACCCTTAGGACTGAGACTGTGTTGGATTTGGATTTCTCCATATAGAATAGAATTATAGAATCTTTATGGTGCAGAAGGAGGCCATTCGGCCCACCGAGTCTGCAAGAACCCCAATGTTATCCAAGCCCTATTCCCATACCCCCGCATATTTAACCTGTTAATCCCCTGACACTTGGGTCAATTTATCATGGCCAATCAAATTTGGAGTGTGGGAGAAAACTGGAGCACTTGGAGGAAACCCACAATGACACAGGGAGAATGGAAATTCCACACAGACTGTGACTCAATGCCAGAATTGAACCAGGGTCCCTGGTGCTGTGAAGCAGCAGTAATAACCACTGTACCAGCATTACTGGACAATAATTAAGTGTCAATAGTATGAAGGTAGCCAATCTTAGTCCAACTTCTACGAATAAATGATACACAAACTAGATAAGAAAAATAGTAGTGTATGCATAATGTTTGAAAAAATGATTTAGTTGATTTAGATTGTAGCATCATTAGATTGTGGTAGATAGTGAAGAAGGATGTTATAGTTTGCAGAGAGACTTGGACAAGTTGCAGAGTTGGGCTGAGAGGTGGCAAATGGAGTTTAATGTGGAAAAGTGTGAGGTAATGCATTTTGGCAGGAATAATAAATGTGTAGAGTATAGGGCTATTGGTAGGATTCTTAATAGTGTTGATGAACAGAGGGATCTTGGTGTATTTGTGCATAGATCCCTGAAAGTAGGCAGTCAAGTCGATAAGGTTGTAAGAAGGCATATGGAGTCTTAGCTTTTATTGGTAGGGGGATTGAATTTCGGAGCCGCAACGTCATGTTGCAACTGTACAAAACTCTAGTGCGGCCGCACTTGGAGTATTGTGTGCAGTTCTGGTTCCCACATTATAAGAAAGATGTGGAGGCATTGGAGAGGGTACAGAGGAGGTTTACAGGATGTTGCCTGGTATGGAGGGCAGGTCTTATGAAGAGAGGCTGAGGGATTTGAGGTTGTTTTCGTTAGAAAGAAGGCGGCTAAGAGGAGACCTTATCGAAACATATAAGATGATTAGAGTTTAGATAGGGTGGACAGTGATAGCCTTTTTCCTAGGATGGAGAAAGCTAGCACGAGGGGACACAGCTTTAAATTAAGGGGTGATAGTTATAGGACGGATATCAGAGGTAGGTTCTTTAACCAGAGGGTGGTTAGGGAGTGGAATGCCCTGCCTGCGGCAGTTGTAGATGCGCCAAGTTTGGTGGCGTTTAAGAGGTTAGTTGATAAGTTTATGGAAGAGAAGGGAATGGTTTAGTTTGGAGGGTCATTTCTTTTTTCATAATTGGTCGGCGCAACATCGAAGGCCGAAGGGCCTGTTCTGCGCTGTAATGTTCTATGTTCTATCATTCTTTACATTCCTTCAAGCCTTGCAATTTGAACAGTATTCCATTAACCAATGTCAGAATTACATCTTCCTTTTTCCTAAGCATGTTTCATGACAAGGGCTGAACAGTATGATCATATCTTATGGATGAGTAAGCATGCCCAACCCCAGAACATCTAGGTAACAAAGACACCAATGCCAGGCTCCTATTTATTGACTACAGCTCGGCCTTCAATACCATTATACCAACAAAACTTACCTCCAAACTCGATGGCCTAGGGCTCAGCTCCTCCCTCTGCGACTGGATCCTAACCTGTAGGCTGCAATCAATAAGGATAGGCAATGACACTTACCCCACAATTATCCTTAGCACTGGTGCCCTCAGCCCCTTACTATACTCCTTAGATACTTCGGACTGTGTGGCCAAATTCTGCACTCCATTTTCAGGTTTGCTGATGACATCATCATAGTGGGTTAGATCACAAACAATGATGAGATGGAGTACAGAAATGCAGTAGAGAATCTGATGAACTGATGTGGTGACGATAATCTTTCCCTCAACGCCAATAAAATGAAGCAGGTGGTCACCAACTTCAGGAAGCATAGTGAAAGATTTGCCCTTATCTACATTAATAGCGATGAAATGGAAATGGTTGAAAGCTTCAAGTTTCTTGGTGTCCAGATCATCACCAAGCTGTCCTGGTCCCTCTGTGCTGATGCAATAGCAACCAATGCCTCTGTTTTCTCAGGAGGCTAAGGACATTCGGCATGACTCTCATTTTTACAGATGTACCATAGAAACAACGTGTCACAGTTTGGTTATAGCTCCTGCTCTGACCAAGCTGCAAGAAACTACAAAGGGTTGTGAACATAGTCCAGTCTATTATGCAAACCAGTCTCTCATCTACTGACTCCATCTACTGACTCCTAAGGCTACTTTTCACTGCCTTAGGAAAAGTAGCAGCAAAGTCAACCTTCCTATGCACTCTGGACATACTTGCTCCACCTCCTTCCATGAGGGAAAGATACAAAAGTCTGAGATTACATATCAACTAACTCAAAAACAGTTTCTTCCCTGTTGCCATTAGACTTTTGAATGGATCTAACTTATATTAATTTGATTTTTCTTTACACCCTAGACTGTAACACTATATTCTGCACCTTTCCCTCTCCCCATGTACTCTATGAACAGTATGTGTTGTCTTTATAGTGCTCAAGAAACAATATTTTTCACTGTGACAGTGACAATAATACGTGACAATAATAAATCAAATCAAGAAATGGCGGGCGTCTGCTAGCTTCTTGCAACAGCAGAGAACTCAGCATTGGGAATACCTCCTTCAGATACAAGGACATCCACAAAAAGGCATGGAGTTTTTCAGGTAGTAATGCCCTGAACGCGATTGACTATATATGCTGTAGATGGAGAGCATCCCATGAGATATCTAGATGTATTGATGTAGGATCTGACCATCATCCTGTATTAAGCAAGAGTGACCTAATGTTGGAACAATCTGCTAGAGGTATTAATAGAGATGGGTACAATTTTGTTTATTAAAAAGCATTTAGACAGTTACATGGGTAAGATGGGAATAGAGGGATATGGGTCAAATATGAGCAATTGGGACTAGCTTAGAGGTTTAAAAAAAGGGAGAGGCATGGACAAGTTAGGCCAAAGGGCCTGTTTCCATGCTGTAAACCTCTATGATTTTATGACCTGCAGTTGAAGAAAGACTATGGAGTCACATTGGCTTTTTGCAACAGAGAAACTGAAGAACAAGGCCATGTCAGACAGCTTTCAACTGGTTTTCTACAACAAGCTCAGATATTAATGAAGCTGAGCAACACTGAGAAACAATGGAAAATCTTCAAAGGAGGGATTCAAGAGAGTGCAGTAGTTACCATCAAGCAGAGGAGAACACCCAACAAAAGAATGATGGATCACTAGCCCAACACCAAAATTAATCAAAAGAAGCTGACGAACAGCAAGAGGGATCCAGGAAAAAGCATTGAACAAAGTCAAGAAGATGATGAGAGGTAGAGAAGATTGAATAAAACTGAGGAAGAGCTGTAGGAGAGTCAAATAATGATGGATAATGTTAAAAAGCATGGAGGTACAAGAAGTAGCAAATCAGAATAACTCCAAGGCACTGCACAGGATTGTATGGAAAGTTTTACAAGAAGCAACATCACTCTTCCAATCAGGAGTAAGGTCTGTGGGAAGCTATTGACTGATGAGGAACAAGATATAAGGTGCATGGAACACTTTTGGGAGATCCTGAAACAACAGAGTTCCAAGTCCCTGTTCCAGTTTGTCGATAGATCACACTTCAATAACTAAATGTCAACTTGAGAGAAATTGCCAGATCAAAGTTCCAAAGAGCTATCAGAGCCTGAAGAATAAGAAGGTACCTGGGACCAGTGACTTATTCTATATGAAAGCTATTGAAATACGCTAAGAGTGTCATCACAGCAGAGCTCATAGACCTTTTCAAGAAAATCTGGATTGCAGTGGATGTCATGGATGACTGGAGCCTAGGAGTAATTGTCAAATCACTGCAGAAAGCAAATCTCAGTGATTAACAACTGGAGGGCCTAATAGGTGTTATCAGTACCTGTCTGGAACTTCAGCTCGGTGCTATTCAACAGATTAAAAGCAGAAGTAGAGATAGCACCCTTTGCAATGAACATGCAGGTGTTTGGGGTGGCTGATCATTGCTCAGAAACACCATAGAGCAGAGCCCAGAATATCAGAATCCATATTTATCAACTGCTTTGATTTCAACAAGGCTTTTGATAGCATTCATCAGCCGTCATTCTGGTACATTGCAAGACAATTTGGCATTTTGTAGCAGTATGTTAACATCTTCAAAACCTTGTAGCACATTCAAGTGATTCCATCACAGACGTATAGCAAGGCTGCATACTATCCCATTCTTTTTTTCCTCTGATTGATTACAATATGAAGGAGGTAATGGTGTGGTATTCTTTGGCATCTTGTGGCATCGCCATAGTTGACACACTTGGTTTTCATAGAAGGTGTCATTTTGCTGGCCAGAAGATCTCTCATGCTCCAGGACATTCCCATCAGGCTTCAAAGTATCGGTGCTAGATGACCAAAACGGTGACAACTGAATGTCAACAAAGCCATTACCATTGGGCAGTAGAACCTGGAGGATATCGACCACTTCCTCCACCTTGGAAACAACGTGAACGATGTAGAGATTGATGTCCATCCAAGAATCACAAACAAGTTGCACATCCAACACCATCAATACGGCTAGATCTGGTGCTCTTGTCCAGATATTGCTATGAATTTCCGTATTTCAATAGAGCACTTAATAATGTTATAATGGACTTTTGAGTATCAGGAAAAATTTAATGTCTTATATTTGGATCAGGACTGAATACTAACCTGAGAAGAGAGTATGGTATTAACTCCCTTGGAAAATGGGATTGGGAATAGATACAGTATGTTGAGTGGCCATTTTGGAATGTGAGAGTGTAGGATATTGGAAGATCACTATGAATATTTTGCCAATTTGCTAGTGATCTTGATTGGAGACTGATTTGTGTTGGGAAAGAAATGTTACTCTAAGAATGCAAATTTTAGTATATGTATCTAAAACTATAGTAAATAAATTAGCAAACTTGTCTGCCTTTCTGAAATTAGTAAAGAACAGCAAATGATAAATAAATGAAGGATTAAAAAAATAGTTTTTGTGATGTTGGTTGACAAGCAAATCCTGGTCTGGACACTAGACAATTCTGTTTATTTTCATTTAATGTCATTTGTTGTACCCACATAATCAAGGAGTGGGAAGCCTCACTTCAATATCTCAACAAAATATGGTAAATTTTGCAGTAGTAGTAACCTTGATACTGTTCCAATCCTTTTTGTAGAGATTGTAAAGCAGTTTCTGACTTGAGCAACAGTGCATCTGAGACAGTCTGGGGAGTGGAGATGGGAAGAGGTTTATGTTTATCTAGTTTCAAGTTATTCACCAGAAGTAAAAAAAATGCAATGAACTGAAAGAAAAATGTTATTTTAATGGTTGTTTTTGCATCGAGGCTGCATTCTAAAATGCATCCATGAGCAATTAATTTATTTATGAACTGTGACTACTATTATGCAAAGAAGACAAGAAGCGAGTTAAATAGCTAATAAATTTGTTTTGATTACATGTATTGAGGGATATACTTGACGAGGGAAGGCTCTGCTTCTCTTTGTCGTAAGTGGAATGTGATCTTCTACATCTACTTGACTGGGAGATTGAGGTCTCTGTTTAACATCTCAATTAACAATACTGCATTCCCTCAGATCTACACTGACATGTCAAAACCTAGATGATGTTATTAAAGCACAAGAGTGGACTATAAATTCTTAAACTCAGAGTCTAGAAGAGAGAAACTTACCAGTGAGCCAAGTTCACAAAGTGAAATGCCTTGATTAGAGAGATGGTGTTTCAACATTTTGTGCCATGCAATACTTGGAACATTTTCTGCAACATTGATTTGTACTCATGGGAAAACAGTTGCCAGAATCAGCTGTCTACTCTGAGCCAAAAACCTGAATTTATGTATTCTAAGGCATTCCAGGGGGCTAAGAATTACTCTCTTACACAGCAACAGTGAAGCAATAGTAATTTAGTTGCAAATCAGGCTGATATGTTGTGCAGAGGGGAATTTGGAAGTGGTGAAATGCCCATGCATCAGCTATCCTTGTCCTTCTAGGTGGGTACGTAGACAGGGCACCCAGAAGAACAGCCCCAAAGTTTCCTGAGGGAGAGCTGGGCTGTCTGCTATAATGTGGAGATGCCGGTGTTGGACTGGGGTAAACTCAGTAAGAAGTCTTACAACACCAGGTTAAAGTCCGACAGATTTATTTTGTAGCAAAAGCCACTAGCTTTTGGGCCTCTGACCCTTCATCAGGTGAGTGGAGAGTTCTGATCACAAACAGGGGATTAAAGACACACATTCAGTTTACAGAATACTGATTAGAATGCGAGTTTTTACAGATAATCGAGTCTTAAAGGTGCAGACAGTGTGAGTGGAGATAGCATTAAGCATAGGTTAAAGAGATGTATGTTATCTCCAGATAGGGTAGTTAATGAGATGTTGCAAGCCCAAGCAAGTCATGCGGGTTACAAGTAGTGTGACATGAACCCAAGATCCTGGTTGAGGTGTCCACATGTGTGCAGAACTTGGCTATCAGTTTCTGCTCAGCAACTCTGTGCTGTTGTGTGTTGTGAAGGCTGCCTTGGAGGAGATCAGAGGCCGAATGCCCGATATGTTGGGGAGACCATACAGATGCTACGACAATTAACATCACTCGACAATCAGCAGGCAAGACTGTTCTCTTCCTGTTGGTGAACACTTCAGCGACCACAGGCATTGGGCCCCTGATCTTTGCGTAAGTCTTCATAACACATGACGGAGACAGATTCGTTTTGCACATAGCAGCATCACAGTGTACAGCAAGGCGTCATCTTCCTCCTGCCTGGACCAGTAGCTCAGTAACACGGCCCAGACCCATCAGCCTGGTATTATCATGGCATGGGAGAGTGGAAAAAACTTTTGTTTTTGGTGGCGGTGTGTGAGGTTTGCTGCTATAACACTGCATTCCCCCTAGGCCAAGAACTTTGTGGCAACGAGGGCTGCCCTTCCTGCAAACCTTTGCAGTCACCTGTCCTTCAGCCCTGCTTTCTCCTCCCCAGGGGCATCTGGTCACTTTCCTTTACATCCAAGAAGCCTCCTTGCTGCTGTGCCAAGTTGTGGTACTCCTAGCAGACCATGACGATGTGGGAGACTGTCAGACAGCTGTATTGCACAGCCCTGCCAGGGTAGTCCAGGCAGCAGAACTACATTTTTAGGACCCCCAATGCAACACTCCACGATGGCAGCAAGGGTTATTGCATTTAATTTATCAGTAAAATGCAATTATCCTGCAGCTGGACAAAATCTTGGTTAAACCTCGCCTGGATTACTGTGAGCAGACCTGGGCACCTTAGGAACGATATATTGGCCTCGGAGGGAGTGTGACATAAGTTTATAAGAATGATACCTGGATTTCAGGGGTTTAATTATGAGGAGAAATTATACAAATTAGATCTGTTTTCTGTAGAATTTAGGAGGTTAAAAGGTGACCTGATTGAAGTCTTCGAGACAGAGTAGATAAAGACAAACTATTTCCACTGGTTGGAGATTCTTGAAGTAGGGGACATTGTCTAAAAATTAGGGCGAAACTGTTCAGGAAAGACATTAGAAAGCACTTCTAGACACAAGTGGTGGCAGTAGTTTGCAGCATTCTTCCACAAACAGCAGTTGATCAGCTGCTATCTTTAAATTTGAGACAGATAAATTTTTAGTAAATAAAGGTATCAGGGGAAATAGGCCAAAGGCAGGTATGTGGAGTTAGGCTACAAATCTCATTAAATGGTGGAAAAGCCTCGATAGCTTGAGTGGCCTACTCCTGTTCTAAGAGAATCCCTACCCTGCAACGGCCCACACTAGAAAATGAACATTTGGGAAGGCACCTTGCACATCAGTGAATGGCAAAGCCAAGTCTAGACAGTGAAAGGAATACACACCCCCCCACAAGCAACTCTTCTACATGATTTTTCAAACACTTCCTGCTCCATATATGATGGAGCCTGTGGATTGCACGTCAACTTGCCTGCTTTGGATGCATTGGATCAGAGTGGAAGCAAGCTGTCCTTGCTATCATAGGAATGTCCCAGAGGGAATGAAGCACTACCAAAACAACCTGTGAAAAATTACTGCATAAAAGTATTGCATGCTTTCAAACAGTTTGTTTCAATCCACATTATGCATGAAAAATTATGTTGGTTCCTTGAATACATCCAGCCTCATGGCTAAGTATACCACCAAGTATAATACTGGATCATTAGACCAGGAAAAACATTTCCCCTCTTAGAGGGAGTAATATTTGCTATATAAATGTATTGCCCTAGAGTGTCTCCTTTCCATGCTAAGCCTATATAAATGATACAGTTTCCTAACTGGACACCCATTCTATCTCCCACTTCCCACCCTTTGGAAACAAATAATGGGTTTTTATTTTCTCTTGTCATTCTGCTTTTTCTGTCTCCAGGTTCTTTATTTCTCTATGTATGATCTTTCAGAATATATCTGGTGTGTCTCCATTTCTGTCCCCAATATGCTTATTGCTCCTTTCTAGTTTTTGCTTCCTTTAACTCGAGTGCTTGATGCTTAACTCTTGCCCCAGGAATAAATAAAACTCCATACACTTAACTAATCTTCTCTTAAACTTGATTATGTGCACTACTTTTTAATAATTAGTTGAACTTGAGTAGATTCTAAACAAAAGGCATAACTGTTCCAAGAATAACACTTTGCTCCATTGGTGGAACAGTGTATGTGCTTCATTGTGCATTTCATGATGTGTTGCTTTAAAGTTACAATGAGGAATCTTTTGAAGTTAACCTTGTTTTAAGTGACCAATTGGCCCAATCATAATTTTTCATTGCTAATGAGGACTTTGTTTGGTAATTATCCAAACTTGCACATCCCTAGTTATGCATGTTCTGATTTAAGCTATCGTAGATAAATGCAAGACATATCATTCACAGAAATTGATTTTACAGACTCAAAAGGTGATTTCTTGGCACTTGCTTAAAATCATGTGAAATTTCAAGATGAATAATTTTTTGTAGTCATGTATTACATGCTAATTTAAATCACTTGGCACCAAAACTGCCCATTTTAGAAACTTTTGCAAACCTTGGAGTAACTTGAAAGAGTAATATACTTCATCAACAGCTGGCATCTTGCTTTATTCTCAGCTTTCAGTTACAGTCCCACAGCTTTTACAGAGCCCTTGGATAAATGCCAAGTTCCCAGGACCCAAAGTAAAAAGCACATATCTAGTTTGTTTGAATTTATTGCTTGTTTCAAGTGTAGGGTTGCCTGCGTACTCCTGCAATTAAAGTCATAAGACCATAAGAAATAGGATCAGGAGTAATTTAAAAGAAAAATATTGTGAATGCAGGAATCTGAAATAAAAACCGAAAATGCTGGAAAATCTCAGCAAATCTGACAGCATTGAGGGAGAGAGAATAGAACTAATATTTCGAGTTTGGATTACTTTCCAGACCCTTAAGCCTGCTCCGCTATTTAATAAGATCATGGCTGATCCAATATTCCTCATTCTTTCTTTTCACTTTTCTCTCTAACCCTTGATTCCTTGACTGATCAAAAATCCATCTCAAGCTTAAATAAAACTCTCTGTGGAAGGAATTTGAAAGAGACTCAACCCTCTGAGAGAAGAAATTTCACCTCCTCTGTCTTAAATTGGCACCCCGTTACTATAGGACCATGCTCTCTGATCCTAAACTCTCCCATGAGGGGAAACATCCTCACACAATCTCTTTAAAAATCCTCTTAAGTTTCATTGAGATCACCTCTTGTTCTTCTAAATTCCAATGAATGAAGTCCCAACCAATTTAACCTTTCCTCATTAGACAGTTCCTTCAGAGTGGGGATCATTCTAGTGAAGCTTCTCTGAACTGCCTCCAATGAAATAATATCTTTCCTTGAATAAGGGATCCAAAACAGCTCACAGTATTTCAGATGTGGTCTCACTAGTCAGTACCTTGTACAATTGCAGAAGAGCTTCCCTACTCACTGCAACCGCTCTGATGTGGAGTTGCCGGCATTGGACTGGGGTAGGCACAGCATTCAGCTGATGAAGGGACTGCGCTCTGAAAGCTCATGCTACCAAATAAACCTATTGGACTTTAACCTGGTGTTATGAGACTACTTACATTAGCCTTCCTGATTACCTGTGTGCAACCTTTTTATGTTTTGTGGACAAGTAGCTCCAAGTTTCTCTGTGCTGAGCTTTCTTCAGTTTATTTCCATTTAAATAAGATTCTGTTCTCTTTTGTTCTCTCTCAAAATGAAAAAATTCTCACTTTACCACAATATACTCCATTTGCCATCATTTTGCCCACTTACTTATCAATGTCTTTTTGTAAATTGTTTGTATTCCTCACATAACTTGCCTTTCCACCTATTTTATTTTGGCTATAGTACATTCACTTCCTTCCTCTAAATCATTAATATATGTTGTGAACAATTATTATCCCAGCATTGATGCCCGTGGAACCCACTGGATGCAGGTTGCCAACCTTAAAAAATAACCTTATCCCCAGTTGCCCTCGATCTCCTTCCGGTGACTATTAAAAGCAGTGGGAGATTTTCAACTGAAAATCAATCTCATTTAACTGGATGGCTGCACTACAACATAATCGCAGCCAGTGTGATGACGCTTATGTCGCAGCCATACAAGTCTACTGCACAATGCATTAGTGAACATTGCTGCTTATTTGGACTGTTTTACCTCGTGGTGGCTTGCACTGCAAGTGAGTGGAATAAGCGGAACTTGAGTTGGGTCCAAGAGTGACTTAAAATTCAAAGGGAGAAGAACAAGAAAGGGCCAGCCTATTCAGCAAGCTGTAAGTTTACTGCATGTTTGGCAATGGTCCTGTGCACTGATGTGAATATACTGTATGTGGCATGAATAATCTGGAATGGTTTTACTTCTGTTTCAATCTTATATGAAATAATTTGCAACTGTTGCACAGACCCTGAGAAATGAACCTGTTGACTCTGTCTACAACAAATCTTGATGAAATAAAGTCACAAATTATTGATCTAATTGATTAATTAAATAACATAAATTAAAGAAAAGCATCCTGAAGGAATGCCATTGAAAATCATGTGCACATGTTTGAAACTCTAGGAATGAAGCAAGTTGATTTTTAGTTCTTCAATCAAAAGCATAAGTCATTTATTAACAATAGAAAAGCACCTGTGGATATGGAAGGAGAGAACTTTAAGCTTGGAAGCTTTAATCATCCCTTACCCACACTAAAATAGTAAAAAAATGGCTTTGTTGTGGTGTGATTTGGAAATGCTGGTTCAAAGGTCAATCAATGACATCACTCTTTTGTGGAGAAAAGATCTCCTGGAACAGTTTTGGCAACCCTATTCCAGCAATCAACAATATTTTGGCAATTTTAATAATTTAGAATAAAATTAAACAATATGCTGAAGTTGATAAAGCTTTGCACTGGTGTTCTCTCAGAAAATTCATGATTTACACCCTGTGCTATATCAGATGCCAAGTGGCAAAAGGCAGTATTGTGTTGAGACCAAGGACTAAGTTTCCAAGTTCCTCCCTGAAGTTAAAAATGGAGGTGGACCACAAGATTCTACAATATCAGTCCTGACCAATGTGTCAGTTTCAAAATCCACCAATGTTCACCAGGGTAGGGTGAATTTTGTCTTCTAATTGAGGTCAGTTAAAGTATTTGAGAAACTTGTTAAGGGCTAGTTAGAGATGGCTGCAATTTTGAAGAGGGTGCGTTGATTTCCAAAGTTTTTTGTTGGCTAGTTGAAGGGATGGTGAGCCTGCCCCGGGGCATTACCATGGACCCATAAGAGGGGCAAATGGGGTCTTAGTATTTGGAAAGTCTACAGTTAATGAGAGGAGTTGGTATTCTGTACACAAGCATTGAGTGGTCTCATCAACCCTGGAATTGCAGAGGAAGAGGATTAGAGCACAAAGCTGCTAATCACAATAGCATGACCATTTGCCCAAATGGAAAGCTGGAGCAGAATGAGAACACTCAGCTGTCGGATTTTAACCCAGTAGCAATGAGCAGTGTGAAGCAACAGGAGAGCACAGGAGATGAAAGATGAGCAGGACATCATATCCTGAACATAGGATTTACTGCCGAAGGTGGAGCTACCAGGTGTTAACTGAGATCAGGCAGAGGTTTACAGACATCTGTGGCTTCATGATTGAACGCTCTCAGCACTTGTTACTATGTTCTGTTGGTCGCTGCCATTGTTACTGTGGCCTCTTTGCATTTGATTTCTTCTAGGATCAACTGTGGCCCTTAATGGATCTCTCAAAAGGCAACACACCAACTCCATTTTGCTGGCCACTGATGCCCTTTTGGCAAAACTGGACTATACGTTTATTTTACATTAGGCACGGTCACAAAGGGACACAGGGCAATGGGTTTTTCCTCCACTGCTGGACTCCCAAACTGCAGGATATTGATTGTGGCCTTCAAGGCAACAAGTGACAAGCCAGTGAGCTCTAGCAGTGGGTAGGGCCAGTGCAAGTGTTTGCTTCATGTGTGTGTTTATTTCCTTAGCAACAGTTATTACTTCATTGTCTGCAGCCTCAGATCTTCATGTCAACCCCCAAAGTCTGAGTAGATTTTAGAGTTCAAGGGCTATCCCTTGAAGCCATGTAAGCCCTAAACAGAAGTATTACAACTGATGCGGCATCTTTTTAAAGCTACAGTTAGGCAGATCATCTGGCTTATGAAGATGTGTTTCTGGTGTTTGAACTGGTCGGTAGGCATCCTGCAATATATTTCTGTGAGAGTTTCTGTTGTTGTGGTGGTGTGTTGCATCCTCCACTTCATGGCCTTTCAGAGAGGTGTGGACTTTGGGGAAAGTGAGATCCTGAAAGGAGACAGGTCATCTGAGGAAATGCAGGGGGAGAAAGAATGCTGAAAAGAGAGGTGACTGGGCTTCATTCAGATTGTGACAGGGCTTCTGAGTGTTGGTTTGGAATCTCCAAATCCAAAGATGTCCAGGAGGCCCTCTGACTAGGTTAAAGAGCATCAAATGGGAAGGGAGTCTGAGGTATCAGTGTTAAGATATGTGTGAAAGATGCAGCTTGGAATCACATCTAACCAGAGGCTTTGTCCTCGAAGATGCCAGGAGACAGTATTGGACCAAGCTAAAGTTTCAGGCTAGCCACACGGACAAGGTCTGATTTTGGCAAGGTCTGCAAGACATAACAGACTACAAAATGAAGGCAAGTAGAATCACCAGTCATTATGTGCCCTTCCCGATGAGTTCAATGCATTCCATGCCTATTTTGAGCAAAGGTCACCAAGAGGATATCTTTATGTCCGGAAGCTTCAGACAAACTGGTATCTGAGCTCACCATCACAGACATCAGATCAGCTTCTTGAAAGTCAACTCACGGAAAGCGACTGGCTTAGATGGGGTACCTGGACAAGCATTTAGATCCTGTGCTGACCAGCTTGGGCTGGTATTCGTAAATATCTTTGACCACCCCTTACATCGAAATGAGATCCCCACCTGCTTCAAGAAGACGACCATCACTCCTGTATTAAAAAAAAAGCCAGACAGTGTGCCTCATGACTATTGCCCAGTGGCTCTGACATCCATCATTTTGAAGTACTTTGAAATGTTAGTCATGACACAGATCAAACCTGGTGTCCCAGATTGCCTGGATTCACTACAGTTTGCCTATCTCTGCAAGAAGTCCACAGTAGATGCTATCTCTCTGAGCCTACACTCAACCCTCGAACACCTGGATAACAAAGAGACCTACATTAGACTCCTATTTATTGACTAGAGTTCAGCCCTCCAATACCATTATTCCAACAAAACTCATTGCCAAACTCCATGGCATAGGACTCTGCTGTTCGCTCTGCGCCTGGATCCTAGACTTCCTAACCCACAGATCACAATCAGTAAGGATAGGCCACGACATCTCTTTCAAGGTTATTCTCAATTCCGGTGCTCCTCAGAACTGTATCTTCAATCCCTTACTATATTCCTTATATACTTAATGATTGTGTGGCCAGATTTGGCTCCAGCTTGATTTTCAAGTTAGCTGATGACACCACCATAGAGGGTTGGAACTCAACCAGAGATAAGATGAAATACAGGAAAGAGGTAGAGAATCTAGTGAATTGGTGCAGTGACAAAAATCTCTTCTTCAATGTCAGTAAAATGAAGGAGATAGTCATTGACTTCAGGAATGTAATAAAGGACGTCCTTGTCTGAGACCGACTCAAGAACAGCTTCTTCCTTGCTGCCATCAGACTTTTGAATGGACTTACTTTATATTAAGTTGATTTTTCTCTACACCCTAGCTATGCTGAACAGTATATTCTGCACCCTCTGCTTTCTTTCTCCTCAAGTACTCTCTGAATAGTATGCAAAATACTTCTTACTGTATACCAATGCATGTGACAGTAATAAGTCAAATCAAACTACCGTGGAGAATTGGCAATTTTTTTTACCATATATGACCTTTCCAGTCACAGCAGCAATAAAAAGAGTCCCAGATGTGTGGCTTAAGCCTTAAAGTGTCATCATTTATAGTTTAAATAGAGGAAAACAGTAGCTAGAAGTAGTAAAAACAAGCACCAGTGACTCATTTAGTATTCTACTCTATGCACTGACTTTCTTCTGCCATCCTCTTAGAAAAGATGCCTTCTCTGCTTCATGACCACCAATTTACTTTATTTACTTTATCTGGAAGAATATTACAAACATTTCAAAGTAACGCGCATTGCGATAATTAAGTTTTCTACATGCGTCATATTGAACTCTGAGGCGATTCAGTACATCCAGAGAAACATTATGGACATTTCAGAATGGTCATTAAAGATGACACAATGGTATTTACATTAGATCCAGGTTGCCATTAATGAAACAAGGTGCAAGTCTGGGCCTTGGGCTCCTTTGTATCATCTTACTTTCTTCTGATGCTGTTGAAAGCTTTGACATAATAAGCAGATTTCTCTCTTTGGAGCATATGCAACCTCAGTGCTGATTCCCATATGGAGTCCAAATTAGTCTCATGCTTCATCTGATCTGTCTTTGTTTCCATCCTCACTAACTCCAATGGGATAAGGGATCCATCACCACGTCAACTAAGGGTTCATTCCTTTGAAAATGTTAACTTGAATCAGTCTCACAGAGATGAGTTCTTGATCTGAAAACAAATTGGACTGCTGTTTCCTACCTTCATGGTGAGATTTCAGCCCAAGCATTTACCCCACATAAGATGGAAATGGCAGTTCTTGATTAATATATTATCACCTAAAAAGAAAGACGATTTGATGACCGTCAAAGAGATGGTCATTTTAGCCAAGGATAGTATTTTTCTTGGAAAATACAATTTCATGAGAAATAGAAAAAAATTAATTGAAGGGAAGATTTATACTTGCAATTCTCCAAATCTGGAAGATCTTCCTGGTTGCAGGCATGTGATTGATTTCACAGAATCAGAGAATGGTTGTAACACAGGGGGCATTCGGTCAATTATGTCTGTTGGTTCTCTAAAGAAGAAATTGATCTGAGGCCATTTCTTGGCTTTTTACTCATAGCTTCTCTTGCACTCTGCTGCTATTAATAAAATCTAGGATATTGTCTGTTTTATTGATCACTCTATTTTGTTCTGCCTGCAGCAGTGAGGTATGCATATATATAGCCAGGTCTCTCTGATCTTGGATCCTAATTGTATGCTTTATGTTATACTGGCTGGAATTCTCTGATCTTACAGCTGAAGTTACCCGATACCACTGCTATGAACAGAGATTTGGCTGCACGCCAAATTATCTTTTCTCACTGGCAGCAGGACAGAAAAGATTGGAAAATTCTGGCCATTGTCTCCACGTTCTTGTCACCAAAATGAATCACTTTGCATTTTCTGCACTAAATTTCATCTGCCACTTATCCATGCATTCTACCAACCTGCTGGTGCCTTTTTAAAGTTCTGCACTTTCTCACTGTTTACAATATTTCCAAGTTGCATATCATACTGAAGTTTTAAAATCGAATCCTTGGGGTTATCTTATGAAAAACATTCGAAGTCCAGAATGAGCATGAAAGCATGAATTTTGGATTTTTTTTTTGGTTAAGTCCAACATTCAGTGCATGAAAAATCCTGAAATCCATTTCTCGCCTGAAGAGGGTGGGGAAAGGGATGAGGCTTAAATTGCCAGAAAACCAGCTGACAACAGCAGGGGGCACCATTGTGTATGTGCAGGTGTCTGATCTGAGAGCAACAGAGATCTTCTGCGGTTTTGCTGTTCATTATCTCAAGTCAAATGGATTCTGTCCCTGATCTGTTTGGGACATCCCTCTTTCATACTGCAATGTTCTTAATGAATGCTGTTTCCTGTGCTCCTTTGTTTCTGATTTTTCTGAACACCTTGTATCCAGGAATGTTTAATACATGCCCCTCTTTGAGATATTTGTTATAACCACATGGTTATCTGTGCCTGTAACTCACCAGAGGACATTAGGCTTCATTAATAGATCTCCACATGAGCTTCATGGAATATGAGTTCCCCTGTTGAGCAAGTGGATGCTCATCCAATAAGAGATGAGCAGTGGGAATTAAAATCGGTACACACAGTTTGGACCGGCGTAATGTAGGCCCAGAGCACAAGCTTTGATTTGTTGTAAGCCACCATTTCTTTGTTTTAGTAAAGCAGTCTTACATTGAAGGACTAGCCTTAGCAAGATTATTACATTAGCGACAAAGGTGAACTTCCTTTATCACTGAGTAGAAAACAGCATTTTTCTTCCTGATAAGAAAAGAAACAAAAATGTCTTTCTTTAGTTTACCCAAACAGAGAAAACTAGGCCCAATGAATAGAGTAAATGTGCTGCTTCCTCTGGACAAATAATATTGAGGGAGATGAAAAACTGCAAGTAATCTTAGTTGCAGCATGCGGGGCCCCTGCATTCAGAATAATTAAAAACCTGACTTACCCAGATACCCCGATTCAAAAACATTCAATGAACTTGCAGATTTGATTAAATAACACTGCAATCCAAAGCCACTGTTATGCTCCAGAGATAACGGCTAGAATTTTACCAATTTAGTCAGATTTTCCAGCTCATGTTGCCAGGCAATCGAGATAACCCAATGACGTCCTCAACTTTATCAAAATTGAAGCACACAATCTTGAACGGTAACTTCTGAGGACATTCCTTAGAAGAGATGAAGTTTTACTTTACTGAAATGGATGAGCTCAGTGTGGAGAGTGGTGAATTCTCTGGAGGTCCTGAGTGGTTGCTCCTCATCCAGAATGGCATTTGGTGGCCACCTGGAATATTGAAAATGCTGGCCAGGAGCTATATCTGGTGACTTAGCCTCGACTATTGCCGACTTACTGTGATCTGTGTATGCCAGGAAAATCAAAGGCTTCCTTTTACAGCCTTTCTGCACCTAAGGGAGTGGCAGCAGGCCAGGGTGAGAATGCATATGGACTTTGCAGGGCCTTTTGTGGACTCCATGTTTTTGATCCTGGTAGATGTACACACAATGATTAGAGGTACACTGCTTGAGCTCCATTATAAAGTATGTTACAATAGAGAAATTAAGATAGAACTTCTGTACAAAAGGCATACTAAAAGTCTTGATGATCCATACTGGAACAGCCTTCATAAAACTTCATGCATTGTAATGACGTCAACCATATTAAAACGGCAACATACCACTTATCCTGTAATGGGCTGGTGGGATAGACTTTTAAACTGAAACAGAAAATGCTGGAAAATCTCAACAGGTCTGACAGCATCTGTGGGGAGAGAATAGAGCAAGTATTTCAAGTCTAGGTGACTGTTCATCAGAGCTTTTTACTTTTAAAATTGGCATGAAGAAACTGCCTATGGCACCTTTGGAGACCAAATTGGCATGATTCTCAATGGATTATAGAATCACACTACACAGACTACAACATTAATTCCTCCAGCAGAACAGTTAATGAGACATTAGATTTATGCAAAAGTAAGCGAAACCTGGTCGGGAGAGTGGAGTCTAAGCAAGAGATCCAGAAAAGAAATTATAACTCTGTAAGAGCAAAGAGAATGTTTGACATAAGCGAACAAGTCTACATGAAGCGTTTCGGGTTGGTCCTGTTTGGGCTCCAGGATAAGATCATGAAAAGTCCCCCAGACCAACTTAAGAGCAGGGAATCTGCCCTAGAACAGACTTTGCTTCTGGCCCCCACTAATACAGGACAACAGTTCATACCTAACCTGGAGCCTGTTAAGGGAAAGTTGTGCTTGACAAATTTATTGGAGTTCTATGAGGAAGTGACTAGTGCGATAGATAGAGGCGAACCGGTGGATGTGGTGTTTTTGGATTTCCAAAAAGGCGTTTGATAAGGTGCCTCACAAAAGATTGCTGCAAAAGGTTAGGGTGCAGGGAGTTGGGGGTAGGGTATTAGACTGGATAGAGGATTGGTTGTCTAATAGGAAACAGAGGGTAGGTATTAATGGGTGCTATTCTGATTGGCAGCTGGTGACTAGCGGAGTGCTCTAGGGATCGATACTGGGGCCTTAACTATTTATCATTTACATAGACGATCTGGAGGAAAGGGCTGAGTGCAGGGTGACGAAATTTGCTGATGACACGAAGATGAGTGGAAAAGCAAATTGCGTGGAGGGTGTGGAAAGCCTGCAGAGAGTTCTGGATAGGTTGAGTGAGTGGGCGAGGACCTGGCAGATGGAGTATAATGTTAGCAAATGTGAGGTTATCTACTTTGGTAGGAACAATGATAGGAAGGATTACTATTTAAATGGCAAAAAGCTGCAGCATGCGACAGTGCAGAGGGACCTGGGGGTCCTTGTGCACGTATCGCAAAAACACAATATGCAGATGCAGCAGGTGATTAAGAAGGCGAATGCAATGTTGGCCTTTATAGCTAGAGGGTTAGTACATAAAAGTAGGGAGGTACTTTTGAAGCTGTATAGGGTACTGGCGAGACTGCAGCTGGAGTATTGTGTGCAGTTTTGGTCGCCGCATTTGAGGAAAGATATATTGGCCTTGGAGGGGGGTGCAGAGAAGGTTTACTAGGCTGATACCGGAGATGAGGGTGTTGGATTATGAGGAGAGACTGAATAGGCTAAGTTTGTACTCTTTGGAGTTTAGAAGGCTGAGAGGGGATCTTGTAGAGACGTATAAGATAATGAAGGGGATGGATAGGGTAGAGGTTGAGAGACTGTTCCCGCTTAGCAAAGATAGCAGGACTAGAGAGCACAGCCTCAAGATTGGGGGGAGGGGGGAGGGGGGGCGGGGGGGCGCAGTTCAGACCAGAGTTGCAGACGAGTTTCTTCACGCAAAGGGTGGTGAATCTTTGGAATTCTCTGCCTGAAGAGATGGTGGAGGCTTCCTCGCTAAATATGTTCAAGTCAAGAGTGGGTAGGTTTTTGATTGACAGAGAAATTAAGGGTTACTGTGAGAAAGCGGGAAAGTGGTACTGAACCACTACAGATCAGCCATGATCTTATTGAATGGCGGGGCAGGCTCGAGGGGCTGAATGGCCTACTCCTGCTCCAATTTCTTATGTTTTATGTTCTTATGTTATTCCAGATGATGAAGAAACAGACTCAGCTATGGAAGCTGAGGAATTAGGCTGCCTGAGCAAAACGAACCCTGAAGAGGAACCTGTATCTGTGACACTTTGGCATTCCCTCTGAAAACGAAAATCCTTGTTTAGGTTTATGCCTCCAGATCCAGTGGCACCTCTGGCTGTTTTTAACCTGGTCCCCAAACACTGAAAAGAACTCTTTCTCAGGGGTACTGAGGGGAGCTGTGGACATTCAGGTGAGGGGGGAATGATGTAGTGGCCACGAAGGACACGAGGCACAACTCTCTGTGCTGCGTAGATTATGAGTTTCCCTCTTGAGAAAGTAGAAGATAGAACATAACAGTGCAGTACAGGCCCTTTGGCCCTCGATGTTGCGCCGACCAATGGAACCAATTTTATGACCCTCTAACCTAAACTATTCCAATGCTATCCATATGCCTATCCACTGACCATTTGAATGCCCTTAAATTTGATGAGTCCACAACTGCTGCAGGCAGGACATTCCATGCCCTTACTATCCTCTGAGTAAAGAACCCAACTCTAACATCCGTCCTATAACTACCACCCCTTAATTTAAAGCTATGTCCCTCGTGTTATCCATCTCCATCTGAGGAAAAAGGCTCTCACTATCCACCCTATCTACCCCTCTGATCATCTTATATGTCTCAATTAAGTCACTTCTTAGCCTTCTTCTCTCTAATGAAAATAACTTCAAGTCCCTTAGCCTTTCCTCATAAGACCTACCCATCATACCAGGCAACATCCTGGTAAACCTCCTCTGCACCCTTTTTAACACCTCCACATCTTTCTTATAATGTGGCGACCAAAACTGTACACAATACTCCAAGTGCGGCCGCACCAGAGTTTTGTTCAGTTGCAACATGACATCTTGGCTCCGAAATTCAATCCCTCTACTAATAAATGCTAACACACTATACGCCTTCTTAACAACCTTATCAACTTGAGTACCAACTTTCAGGGATCTATGCACCTGTACACTGAGATCTCTCTGCCCGTCTACACTACTAAGAGTCCTACTATTAGCCCTATATTCTGCACACATATTAATCTTATCAAAGTGAATCACCTCTCACTTTTCCACATTAAACTCCATTTGCCACTTCTCGGCCCAGCTCTGCAAATTGTATCTATGTCCCTCTGCAAACTGTAACATCCATCCTCACTGTCTACAACTCCTCCGACTTTGGTGTCATCAGCAAATTTACTAACCCATCCCTTTACACCCTCATCCAGGTCGTTTATAAAAATAACAAACAACAGTGGCCCCAAAAGATCACTGAGGTACACCACTAGTAACTAAACTCCAGGTTGAATATATCCCATCAACCACCACCCTCTGTCTTCTATCAGCTAGCCAATTTCTAATCCAAATTGCTAAATCATCCTCAATCCCATCATCTGCATTTTCTGCAGTAGTCTTCCATGGGGAACCTTATCAAATGCTTTGCTAAAATCCATAAAGTGGAACTTGTTCAATGAGAGACAAGTGGTGGGAGTTATAACCCGTACTCAATGTCTGGACCCGGGTCCAGAGGCAGGCCTTGATTTATTGAAAACCATGCACGTGGCCTTTCTGTACCAGGGAATTGGCTTTTCTCAGATAATTACAGGTCCCATCTCCCCAGAACTGATCCCAATGTCCAGGAATCTAAAGCCCTTCCTCCTGCGCTATCATTTCAGCCACCCATTCCTTTACTTTGTGCTCCTATTTCTGACTCATTTATGCATGCAACTGAAAGTAATCTCAAGATTCTTACTTTTGGGGATTTGCTTGCTAATTTTTTACTTGCTTCTGGAAGTTTGATTGCAGTACTACATCTCTCTCTCTTTCTCTGCCTATATCATTGGTACCAATATGGTCCCTGACTGCTTTTTGGTCACCCTCTTTCCTCAGGATTCTCTGTATTTGCTCAGTGAAATTCTTGTACTTAGTTCCAGGAAGGTATCATACCATTCTGAATGCACATCTGTGGCCACAAGAACATTTGTCCATTCCCCTATTGAAACTATTCCCTTCCAGTCATCTTTGTCCCTATCTATATAGGTGTGTCACCTGTGTTATCGTGGACTTGGCTCTTTTGCATGTGAATCATCTCTTCAATCAGTATTCAAAACTGAACTCTAGTCAGGTAGTGAGATGCAGTTAGGGGACTCCTACATAATTTGTCTGTTTCATGGCCAATTATTTCCTCACTCCTTGCATGGCATTAAGCTTCAGAGTGACCATATGTATAAACATGCTTTCCATAAAGCACTAAAGCTCATGAATGCACCACAGTGAAGCAACTGAACTTGATGCTATCCTACACCACACTATCCATCTAGCTAAGTGAGTTAACTGCCACCCGTGCGTGATAAAAGTCTGGGTTATGATGCTGCAGTGATGAGTTTCTGCCACTAAAGGTCCTCAGTCGACTGCTGTTATGAAATTCCAGCAGCAAATAATAAGAGTAGGAGTTGGATAGGTAACAAAGGCAATGAAGAAAACGGTGTTTAGGATATTTAACATTTCTATCATTCAAATGTACTGCATGAAAAAGTTACACATGCAGAATCTTAACCATCAAACTATCCTGATGAAATGATGCATAAACTTTAAAGTTGCATTATGCCATTCCTTGGGTCAATTTTGTATAGCTACAAATGCATATTTGTATATTCTTGTCTACTTTTTAAGGTAAATGTTTAAGTGTTCTTGTGCATTTTGTATAAGGTTGATAAATTACTGCTGTGCTGTAGTGACATGAGTGGCCATTACTCTGTTACAAGTTCTATCTGTAAATTTATACAATGACCATATCCATCTTCAGCATTTAAAACATCAGTGGTCTACTGGTTAGGATTACCACTGTCTTGTCTGGGTTGAAGCAGTGAAGATCAAATGATTTTTTTTTATGTTTTGATATTCTTGATCACGCTTGTTCAACAAGGGGTGGCGTGATGCCTCACAGCATCAGGGACTTGGATTGAGTTCCAGCATGTGGTGACTGCCTGTGTGGAATTTGCACATTCTCCCTGTGTTTGCGTAGGCTTTCTCCGGTGCTCTTGTTTCCTCCTATAGTCCAAATGTGTATACATTAGTTTGATTGGCAATGATAAATTGCTGCTTAATGTCAGGGGGAATTAGGAGGTAAATATGTGGGGTTATGGGGATAGCACAGAATCTGGATGGGATTGTTGTTGGTGCAGGCTCGATGGGCCAAATGGCTTTCTGCACTGTAGATTCTATTCTATCTGCTGGTCATGTGTGAAAAAGGGAATTGGTTAGAAAGATTAGTCTGGATGGAAGGTTGGTCTGAGTGTTAGATGGGACAGTTGTATTTGCTGCAATGAGACAGGCTACTCAGTAAGCTCTTCAAGAGATCAAGTGAGACACACAAAAAAACTAACTTATGAGGAATCCAAGCCTGGGACAATGGCAGTAAAATAGGAAGGTCAGAATTGCATTTGTGATTTGAGAGGGAAGAGAAGCTGAGAGGAGAGAAATGAATGGATATCTAATGACTCGAGAAAGGGGCTTGGGAGGACTAAATGAAAACAAGAAGTGAAAATAGAAGTGTTGGGCCTTGTGCCTTACCTCCGCCATACTATCTGTTCATGCTCTCCCTCTCTCCATGCTCTGTCCGCCACTACCTGTGCTCTCTCTCACCCCTGTGCTCTCTCTCACCCCTGTGCTCTCTCAGCCCCCACCCCAGTGTTCTCCTGGTCGTCCTGTGCTGTGTCTATGTAGTCCATGCTCTCCTGATCCCCCTTGATCTCTTGGTCCCCCCTTTATTCTCTTGGCCCCACAGTGCTCTCTCTCCCTCTTTCTCTCTCATTCTGTATGTTTTGTCTCTCCCCGCGCGCCATCGCTCGCCCGCCCCCCCCGCGCGCCCTTGCTCGCCCCCTCTCCTGCCCTCCCGCCCGCCCCCGCCCTCGCCGCCCTTCCTCGCCCGCCCCCCCGCCCGCCCTTCCCTCGCCCGCCCCCCCCGCCTGCCCTCCCTCACCCACCCCCACCCCCACCCCCCCGCCCGCCCTCGCCTGCCCCCCTGTCCTCCCGCCCTCACCTGCCCCGTCCTCCCTCGCCTGGCCCCCCGCCCCCCCTCGCTCACCCCCCCGCCCACCCTCGCTGTCCCCCCGCCCACCCTCGCTCGCCCCCCCCGCGCGCCCTCCCTGTCCTGTCTTTGCCTTCATGTTGTCTCCACTTTCCTGCTGGACCGTGTCCACTGACCATCTCTTAGCCAGCCCTGTTCTGGCTAGTATAAATGGGACTTGTTTGCTTTGCATTAAACCTGTAGTGAGGTGCAAAGCTGCGCATACCTGTATGATTCTACAGTAAGTGGCAGAGCCCTTAAGAATATTGATAAGCAAAGAGGTCTGGGTATACAGGTGCACAGGTTACTGAAAATGGCAAAGCAGGTGAAAAGGACATACTGCATGCTTGCCTTCATGGACCGGAGTACTGAGTTTAAAAATTGGCAAATCATGTTGCAGTTTTATAGAATCTTAGTTAGTCCATGCTTGGACTATAGCGTTCAATTCTGGTCTCCACACTATCAAAAGGATGTGAGGCTTTGGAGAGAGTACAGAAAAGATTTACCAGGATGTTGCCTGGAATGGAGGGCATTAGCAATAGGGAGAGGTTGGAGAAACTTGATTTGTTCTCACTGGAGCGATGGAGATTGAGGGAGACCTGAAAGAAGTCAACAAGATTATGAGAAGCATGGACAGAGTGGATAGTCAGAAGCTTTTTCCCAGAGTGGAAGAGTCAATTATTAGGGGGTATGGGTTTAATGTGCGAGGGGCAAGTTTTAAAAGAGATCTATGAGACACATGTTTTACACAAAGTGGTAGGTGCCTTGAACTCGTTGCCAGGGGATGTAGTGGAAGTGGACACAGTAATTACTTTTAAGGGGGTCTTGACAAGTGCATGAATGAGATGGGAATAGATGAATATGGTCCCAGAAACATAAGGGATTTTAGTTAAGTCGGGCAACGTGTTCGGTGCAGGGTTGGAGGGCTGAAGGGCTTGTTCTTGTGCTGTAATTTTCTTTGTTCTTTGTTCTAAGTACCATTCCTGCTTAGTGTTGAAGAAGTTAACAGGAATTGTTCCAGGGCTGAATGGCTTCAGTCACATGGTTAGTTTGGAGAAGCTGGTTTTGATTTCCTTAAAGAGAAGACTGAGAGGAAATTTGATAATGAGGTTTAAAGTAATGAGGGCTAGATTCCATGGATAGACACAATTTCTATTTGGAAGAGGACCAAGAATCAGAGGACACTACTGGAAGATGATTAGTAAAAGAATCGACAATGACGCAATTTGTTTATGTGCTGCTTAAGTTTTGGAATACACTGCCTGAGAGGGTGATGAAGTAGGTTTTATTGTGGTTTTCTAAGGGAAATTGGCTAAGCATCTGAAAAGAAATTGCAGGGCTACCTGAAAGCCAACATTGACATGCTTAATAGCCTCCTTTTGTCCTGTAACCACTCTATAATCTTTATACTTTAGCTGTTCTCATCTGCAATGTAGTTACTTAGTTAGCCTCACTTGGCTGTGGAGAGAGAAAAAACACTGCAGTTCTCACTTGTGTTTGCTACACCATGACCCTTGCTAGAAAATGCAGTTGTACAGTGATCAGGCTTAGTTTTGAAAGCCCCTTGGTCAAATAGCTTGTCAACACTTGCTGGCCAAGCTCAGTCATGAAGATAGTCACTTGGGCAGCAGAGGCCTGTTAATGGCTTGAACTTAATTCAGCATGCAAGCAGGAGAAAAAAAATAAAGAAAAGTGGAAGAGAAAATAAATGAATGAATGCTTGTCTTCAAAAATCTGGTTCACCATTTTGAAATGCCAATAATTTGGAAAACTTATTCAATCTCTTTATTTCATTCATAAAACAAAAACAAAAAATGCATCTAATCTTTCTTTGCATACATGGTGGATTATAAATAATTTGAGGATTTTCTTTCCCTTGTTTCCCTGTCCTAATAAAGAGTTGATTTTCTCATAAATTTTTAGAAATTGAAATAAAGTTTTGATTTGTGATCTCTTAAGGCAGCACTTTTTTTGAAAAGTAATAGTACATTTCTGTGGTGTTATGTAAATGTAATTGTGACCAAGCACAATATTTTTTTGATTCATTCATGGGATATGAGCATCGCTGGCTGGCCAGCATTTGTTGCCCATCCCAAGTTGCCTTAGGACAATTGAGAATCAGCCACATTGCTATGGCTCTGGAGTCACATGTAGGCTAGGCAGATAAGGATGGCAGATTTTCTTCCCTAAATGACATTATGATGGACTTTTCTGATAATTGGCAATAGTTTCATAGTCCTCAGTTAATTCTTAAATCCAGACATTTTTTATTGATTTCAAATTCCACCGTGTGCCATGGTGGGATTCAAACCCGGGTCCACAGAACATTAGCTGACTTTTGGGTTAATAATCTAGTGATAATACCACAAAGCTCGCCTTCAAATCAAATAGAATTATAGACTAATGTGGCTGCCAACTGTATTTTTTGCAGAGTCAAACCACTAGTTTTCAGAGTTAAGAAGTTCAAATTTAAATTTTCGTTTTGGATTTTGATGCTAGCATAGATGTTTAAATTTCAAAAGGTCTTGGTTTGTTACTGACTATTCCTTTAATTTTCTTGGATAGCTATAGCATGTTCTCACTGGATCGCCAGTCTTTTTATTTCCTTCTTTCAATGAACTTCTTTTTGATACGTTACACCTTTCCTTCCACTACTTCAAATATTATTGAGCCCTTGATACAATGCATATCTGGATTCCACTTCTGGTTCTTATTCTACAGAGCAGCCAACTTGGTTTTCTTCCAGCCTCCAATATTTGCTCTGAGATCATATCTCATGTCTGGTCCAAGTGTTGTATTGGTACATTTTCGCCTGGTGACAAAGTTTAGTAACAGCACGTATTTAAACATACAAGTTAATATTTTAAGCAGCTACATAACCTTACATATTGTAGTTTATTCATCACATAACATGGCCTTATACTACCACCTGGGAGCACAATTCCAGCAGTATGTTATGGCCAACCATGCGATTTTAATGTAAATTGAAGAAGTTAAGCATAGGTGTGAACAATGGAACTTTGTTCTAATGAAACAAAGGAGGAAAACTTAAAAGCTTGCTGGGCGGCACAATGATTAGCACTGTTGCATCACAATGTCAGGGACTCGGGTTCGATTCCTGTCTGTATGGAGTCTCCCATGTCTGCATGGATTTCCTATGGTTGCTGCGGTTTCTTCCCATAGTCTGAAAGACATGCTGGTTAGGTGCATTGGCCATACTAAATTCTCCTTCAGTGTTCCCGAACAGGTGCCGGAATGTGGTGCCTTGGGGATTTTCACAGTAACTTCATTGCAGTGTTAATGTAAACCTACTTGCGACCAATAAATAAACTTTAAACAAGTGGGATTTGGAACTGAAACTGTTGCTCATGGAAGTTGATTTTGTCACAAAACTGCCACTATCATCAGTAGGTTTGACCACAATTTATGTGGATTTGATGTTGATGATCTAATGCGGATGCAATGTTTAACTGTTTATAGCTAAAATAGAATCCAAATTTCAAGTATTTCAGCAAAACATTCCTTCTCAATCTTAGCTTCATCCAGGTGGATATATTTAATGTGAATGGGAAGAAAATCTGTTTATTCAGTAACAGACATTTTTCAGTTGGCATATTTCAATATCAAAGGTTTAATTCCATGATGACTAAAAAAAATTCATATTCAGATGCTTTATGACTTTACATGATGACTGTCTAGAACTAACTAAATGATGTAAATGCTGTCTGTTTTGGGAATATTTTCATAGAATCCCTATAGCGCAGAAGTAGGTTATCAAGCCTGCATCAGCAACAATCCAACTCAGGCTGTATCCCTGTAACCCCACATATTTATCTTGTTAGCCCCCCAGACACTAAGGGTCAATTTAACATGGCCAATCAACCTAACTCACACATCTTTGGACTGTGGGAGGAACCAGGAGTACCTGGAGGAAACCACGCAGACTGACTTTAATATTCTATTTATAATTAGACAATATATTTACTTGTTATTCCAAAGTGGATAAAAATCCTGGTCCCTGTTCCATTGTAGGTTAAATTTGAATGAGCTCCTACAATCAGCCTTGTTTCTTGATTAAATAGTTTTACTGAATCACTGAATTAGTAAAAAGTGTAATTTAAGTTAAAATTTTTAATGCTAGGTGTTATGCCATAGAAGTATCAGAAATCAACTTATCTCATTGGTTTGTTCAACTGTAGGGATGTTAATATAGGAATAGGTGGTACTCTGTGCCCACAGTATGACACCAATAAAATTTGTCTGGCACGGTAATATCTATCAATTCACTATTATCTAAAATAAAGTTATTACATGCAGATATTTGACCAACTTCTACCAATTTCTGCTTACCTGTGCAAACAATGGTCTGGAATACTTTTTCTGTTTAACTAAATATTACAGTCTTTTATATCCTGCACTGGCAACAGATGATCTGTCAACAAAACAACATAATTTGTGCACAGAAGAAATAAATCATGTGTATTGTGTGGTGATTTCAGCAATCAGCTTGACTTACTTTTATTTGATGCAATTTGCCTTTCTGTAATGACAGATTAAATTCACTTCAATATCAGTGGCTTGACCTGTTTGATATAATTAAACTCATTTTCCCTGCAATGTCCTAGCTTTCTGGGGCTTTACTTTTTTGTCATCCATCTGGCAACCAATGTTTCTATTCTATTTGTCTCAAAACCTCAAAAAGAGTTAATGCCCTTCCAATACTTTTCAATTGCTGAGACAGGCAAACAAATTGTTGGTTAATGAAAGCTAACTGATTTGCATCTTTACTTGTTGACGTTGTGAGACTTCTTACTGTGCATACCTCAGTCCAACACCGGCATCTCCACGGCATTACTTATTGCTGAAACCTCTTTAAAATTGGCACTGTATTTAAAACACATTGATTTTTCTAATGTTTTACTGTGGGGAAAAATAATGAAAGTATCCCAAATGTGACAATGATTATCCAAAAATTACATGTACCCAAAAGTTTAAAATCCCAAAAATATTTCTAATACTAATGAAAACAATGTTAAGAAAATGTGTGCTGTGATGACCTAGAATTTGTGGTCAGGAATGGTGCGTGTTGCATGTCTAAAATAAGCTGCTCACAAAGACAGGACTCCACAGTATACACTTCTTCAATTGCATCATGCATTTCAATTTTGTATCTTCTATAGCGGATTTGTTCAGAATAGGCTGCCAGATCAACCAATCAGGTTGAAAAATTCTAAGTCAGCAAAACAGGAAATGAAAAGAGAATATAAATCATATTTAAATAATTTCTCAGGAGGTGAATTAAAATTTGGGACATACACCTGGCATTAAGCAAGAAACAAATATCAGAATAAAAGCTTAAATATTTGATTAAAAATCTGATATTTTTAAATAGTCTTCAGAAGGAATGAAGTGCTATATTTTTAAAATAAGCAATACACTGCACATGCTGGAATCTGAAACTAGAACAGAGAACATTGGAAAATGTCAGCAGGTCTGGCAGCATCTATTGGGAGAGAAAACTGTTATGGGGAGGGGAAATCTTACACGTGGCAGCGTGTTGTTTCTGGTGAGTAAACTGGCATGTTCCTCTGCAGAGAAACCAATCAGTTTTCTCTCCAGAGCTAATGAACTCTGCCAAAAATATTAAAGAGGCTGTTTTTCATGCCTTCATATAAAGGGGTGTGGCCTAAACATGCCAGCAAAACACGGTTGCACAGAGATTGGAGCACTATCTTCACAGGGCATCCCAATCAGAATCTGAGTAACTTCCCCTACTCCCACCAATCCACAGAAGTCTCAGAGGCCTCCTTCCCAACCTCAGTTGGAGTCAGCACATTTCCACTAATCCATGCCCCCTGATCATTGGCATCTTCCGACCTCTCTCTTGCACCCCCTCCCCGTCCCCAGTCTGAGCCTGCTGAATATCCAGTGAGGGCGGAAGTCCCAGAGAGCGCGCTCGCTAATGACAAACTAATATATAAAATGAGCTTTCTGTGGTGCTGCAGCGTGTTTCACATCACTCAACTGGTGAGGGGACGGTAAGATCAGAACTTTGAAGTGCGCCAATGTGAATCACACTCCCTGGATTTTGAGTACATGTGGCCATTCCTGCAGGTGAAACATGCAGACGCAAATAGCCCTTGCTGAGTTTTTCCAGCATTCTCTGTTCTTGTGACACACTAGGTTGCTTTGCAGTAATTATAACTCATTTCTCAGTTTAAAAACTCAGTTCTGCCTTATTAAACAAGGCTAAAATATGTTGCTTTTTACAGTAACAATACTATAGAAATAGTGAAAACTCACAACAGGTCAATGATTTCTGAGTTGTTGATCTGCAATATCAGGTTACCACTGACAGCTGCCTCTGGATTTTGTGTTTAATTGCTCATTTGTGGGCATCAGAAATTGCTGTCATTTTCACACAGTCATATTGAGAGTTGAGAGCCTCACCATTATTACTGTGAATTCTGAACCCTTGTATCATATGTGTTCTATAATTTACTATAAATAACAGTAAAGAACATCCACTAGATTTAAATTTTTTTAAAAAATTACAGCAGTAGTATTGGTTAAGGCAGCATGGAGAACTTGTAGAAAATGTTGGACTGAAATCAAAATACCAGCAAAATATTGAGTGGCAAATTAACTGATAAATTCAGTTAGGAAATGTTCTTGAACGTGGGAGCCAAATTTTCAACTGAACCGGAAACTTAGACACTTGATTGAAACAGATGGTTTTAAAAAACACATGCTGAAGTGCAACTTTAATGATGGAAATCTCGGTCCAAAATCTTTGGTGAGTGCTTAATGTTCCAAGTTTCTCCAGAGACAACTGAAAAAGGATGAGTCATACATTGATTTTTGGCTGGATTCAGAAGACTGTCTAAAAGCTGCATAAACTTCAGAGAACTATTTTCTCCATTAAATAGAAACGTTTTCCAAGGGCCTTTTCTCAGTTTTATTAAGTATCACTTGTAGATATATTCTATTTGTATGTCTCCAATGCTCAGTATACACTGATTAACATCTTCAGCTATTAATGATGCATCAGCTCCTAAGATGTTTGGAATTAGAAAAATGAAATGTGCATCGAATTTAACCGTCGTGCCCACCATGGAATCAGAATGGGCAAGGAGTAGACAATGGAAATGTCCATTGACCTCGAGTGGGAATTTCTGGTTTTGCTCGGGTCCATAAAATCCCACCCAGTGGGATACAATTATTACTGCAACTGACTTCTGTGAGGTCACTTCTAGAGTGCAGTGCCCAGTCTTGCTTTCCTTGCCTAAGGAAGGATATTCCTGCGACTTTTATAACAGTGGTTCATTAAACTGGTTCCTGGGATGGGATTTTCTCAGGAGGAGAAATTGAATAGATCACCCCTATATTTCCTAGCATTTAGAGGATTGAGAGATGTTCGCATTAAAAGACACAAAATTCTTCAGGGACTCGACAGGGTAGGTGCTGGGAATAGTGGCTGTTTAGGGTAAAGTTGAGAAATTGCTTCACTCTAAGAGTTGTAGGTTTTTGGAATTGTCTACTGCAGAGAATTGTGGGTGCTCAGTCATTAAATGTAGTCAAGTCAGAAATAAACAAATATTTAGATACTAAGGAAATGCAGAAAGGTACCTGCGGTAGAAGTTCAGTTGTGATATTGGATAGCAGAGCAGACTTGAGGGGCTGAATGATCTACTGATCCAATTTTAAAAAAATGTGGAAGAAGATTGGATAAAAGTTTACAGCAATTGTCTGCAAGAAGTTAAAAGGATTGCTTTGTTATAATTCAGAACAAAATTTAGAAGTTGTTAATTGGTGTATGGATGGCTGTGGCCTGAAACTTGAAATGATTTAAATATTCTTTCATTCTTGATTTGGTTTATGAAATTTATTTTTGAGGGCAAAAGCTGATGATTACATTACTATTTTGATTACCTTGGCCCTTCCAGCCCTCAGCTCATCAGATCATTAAAATGAAGAATGTGTTCAGAAACAAAATATTGTAGCTGCTGGTTTCTTATTCTTATGGCTGAGGAAGTTGTTACAGTTTGATGTTGAGGTTAACAGCCTGAAGCAGTGTGAATGGTTGTTATGCCATGAGGAATGGATCTCTCAGAGCAGAAGTTCAGTAAATGAGTGATGATCTCACTTGGATGGCTATAGTCACAATTTGAGCTGTTCCTCATGTTCCACTTGTGGTGCAAGTGGTCACATCTTCCATGGTCTGCATTTATGCAGTTAAGGATTATCTAGATTTTTTTGTAGTAAGTTGAAATTTGGGACTTCACCACTCAGGTCAGGTTGCAGTTGGTGATGTTTGCAGTCAGCCATGGGCTGCATCATCAAGCAGTGGAACTGTTGTCAGTTTGTAGGGTGTGAACTGTGTTCTGATGGGATTTCAGGCAATAATGTGGATATTTTTCAATTCCTGGGTCAATGGAAGTGCTTTGTCAGATGTCAGCTGGTATGTTCTTTGAGGAATATGTTTTCCTTGTAGACATCAGAAGTTGAATATGAGATAGACAGCAACTTTCACAGGGCCCTCCTGAAAGCTTGTGAACTAATGCTGTCGAAGAAGGCAATTAAACCCTGGTCATTTCTCTCCTGGTCCAAACAGTAAAAATCTACCGGTACTTGAAATAAAAACAAAAAATAGCAGGTCTGGCAGCAGAGAAAGAAAGTTAACATTTCAGATTAGTGACCTTTCATCAGAACGAGTTGTATAGAAATCTTAGTTTACTGCTGTTGGTAAGACTTCCTTAGACTCCCAAAGAAGGTCAGAGTTTTTGTCCTTTTGGTTAAGATCAAGCATCAAATTGGGCCTAAGGAGTATAATCTTATCAGCTTGGATCTTGTTTATTTTTCTTATGGGCACCTTGAATTGGAGTAAACTTTGGCTCTTGGAGCAATCAAGAAATGGATTTGGTCCACCTGGTCCATTCTAAGCATTGGCTTGGAACTTTAGGAATGGAATTTAAAAAAATTAAAAACGTCAGTTATGACTTAATTGGTAGCGTTTTTGTTTGAGGAGAGGAAGGCTGTTGTTGCAAGTCACGTTGTGGCCAGTATCAAATTCAGGCTGACACTGTGATGTAGCGCTGACAGGGTGTTGCGATGTCAAAATGACTACCTTTGAGATGATGCATCTAACTAAAGCTCAGTGTGCTGTCTCAGATGGATATTAAAACTCCCCTTGCAGAGTTTTCTGGCCCCTTTGTGGTGGGACCCGCAGCAGGAGATATGATGGCCCAACCAAAAGTCCACTGACTTATAGCGGGACCAGGAGATGTTCGGGGCTGTAAAATTCCACTCTGTCACTATTTTGAAGATCAGCAAACTGTCCTGGCTGATTTTAACCCCCCAGCACTCACCAAAACAGATTAGCCAGCCATTTTCAGATTGCTATTTGTGGGACCTTGCTGCACCCAAATTTCCTCTAAGTTTCCTCCTTTTCAGCAGTGACTTTAAAAAAAAGTACTTGGCTGTAAAGTAATGAAATAAAAGGCTATTTTCTTTATTTCTTTAATTGAATCAGACTTGAGTAGGTGAACAACTAAAGAATTCATCTAAATTTGTTAATCATTGTCAACCTTTAAATAGTTTGGAAAGATGTACCATGGGATTAGATTAGTGTTTGTCTAGCAGTTTCCTTTAAGCAATTTATACATTTTCTTGTATCACCTAATGATTTAGTACCTTACAAAACTAGGGACTTAAGTTGTGGATATCTTATATTTCCCTTCAATTATGCTTATTTTTCAAACTGATCTCTTGACATCAAAATGTGCAAATGTATATGTTGTGTTTTTATGTTTTAGGAGAATGTTTAAAATCCACCTTTATGCTATAGGTAGTTTGTATGACTGAAAGGAATACAGTTCAGATGCTGTGGAAGCAGGATAATTACCCATTTCAACAGCTCAAGTGGTTATATTAAGTAGATTTAAAAGACTTCTGTTTATTTAAGTTCTCTTGGGATTTCAGGTTAGAGTGACTGACAAGATTAGAAAATAAGTAGTACCGCTCATTTTAATCTTTTCTGAAAGGCTGTGGTGAACGGGCAGGTAAGTGAAGTTGAAGTTGAGATGAGATCAGTCATGATTGTATTAAATATTGGAGCAGGCTTGAAGATCTGAATTGCCGACTCCTAATTGTTATGATGATGTCTGCTGTTTCAAACATCTGTTTTGCACTTTATACTCTTTGACTCTACAACTGCTTCACCTGAAACCTTGGGCCTGAACTTGGTCAGAGTGGCAGCCTAAATCAGATTAACCCTCCACTCTCACTTTCTTATCCAATCCAATTATTTGCAATCTTTAAATGAGGCTGGGCAAGATCAGAACATTGCAGCACTAGCTGCTGTAAACCAGGTAAATTAAAGGTCCTTGAAAGACCAGGGTTTAGCTAAGTAGGTAGAATTTGCAGGGTTGAATGGGAGCATTTGGGAGTGGATGGGTCAGGTCTCAGATGTGACAGAAGGTTTTGAGGTGAAAAATATCAGGCCCTGGAGTTGTGTGGGGGGTTTGGGGGTAGGACTTAGGGGTGGGTCGGACTTGGGGTTGTGAGGGCTGAAGGATTTCAGGGTGGAGGGGTGGTCGGGCCTCTGGCTGGATGCTGGGGTCAGGTCGGGTCTTTGAATGGAGGGAGTTGTACCTTGGGATTGGGATGGGGAGGCAGCCGCCTTGGGTCTTGATAAGAGGCAAGGGACTCCAGAGGAGGGGTTTTGGGCAGGGTGATTCAAAACATATTATTGGTTGGTTCCCAGTGCAGGGAAATTGCCCAGGAGAAGTCTGTACTTCTGTGCAACTGCCATGCAAATCTTACCAGTAAACTTGCAAGGGGGTTTCCCAGTGTTCCCACAATACTACATCCTGGAGCTCAAAGTTATAGCCCCTTGTTTTCTTTTTAATCTCTCCTACACCTACATCATTCAACTAAAGTGTTGCACTAATTATCATATGTCATATAAAGAGCTTTGCAATCAGCTTGTTGTGATTATAAAGAAAACCTCACTCTTCACCCTTGTTCAGTGCCATGGTGAGCTTTTAAATCTAGTGTTCTATTGACCTCAGATTACTGCCAGAAGAGACACAATAAAAACTTTTCATAGAGTCCTGAAAGCAGATCTCTCATATAACCCTCCCCCACACAAGCCGCAGCTAATATATTTCCATTTTTTCTGTGAGTTTATTTTTGTTTCCATGCTCTCAATCTCTGTGTGCCTGAATTTTGTGTTGGCAATTACTCAACCATCGTCTGATGCCTCCCCTTGATAGCACATCTTGAGGTCATGGAGAGAACTGAAGCTACAAATCCATGCCCCAAGCATGTTGATGCTCCCACCCAGGTCTCTAAGGAAGATCCAAAATGGTTTAAAATTTATTTATTATTAGTCACAAGGAAGTCTTACATTAACGTTACAATAAAGTTACTGTGAAATTCCCCTAGTCATCACACTCCGGTGCCTATTTGGGCTAATTCTCCTAACCAGCACGTGGGAGGAAACTGGAGCACCTGGAAGAAACCCACACGGACACGGACAGAACATGCAGACTCTGCACAGACAGTGACCCAAGCTGGGAATCAAACCTGGGTCCCTGACGCTGTGAGGTAGCAGTGCTAATCACTGTATCATTATACTGCTCCAGGCACGCTTATTTCCCCCTCTCCCTATTTGGTAACATTTTATATCTGCCAAAACACTCTCATTTCACAATGTGTCTTGATGGTGTTTTATGTGGGCCATTTGTAAGTGTGCTGTTCGAATGACCTTCCAATTATCAATATACTTTGTGCAAATGAAATGCCCACTGAAAAGTGTGAAATTTATCATTCATGATGTTGGGTGACATAACAAGCAGTATATAGCTGTGTGTGGCTTGGTTTGCTTTTATAATCTGATACTATAGATCACATATCTACCATATGGTCAGGTAATAAAAACTTGTTACATATACTTTAATTAACCACTTGAAAGATCAAGAAGGCGAATGGGATGTCGGCCTTTATAGCGAGGGGGAATAGAATATAAAAGTAGGGAGGTCTTGTTGCAACTGTACAGGGTGCTGGTGAGGCCACTGGTTGCAGTTTTGGTCACCGCATTTGCAGAAGGATATATTGGCCTTGGAGCGAGTGCGGAGAAGGTTCACTAGGCTGATACCGGAGATGAGTGGATTAGACTATGAGGAAAGATTGAGTAGACTATGTTCGTACTCGTTGGAATTTAGAAGGTTGAGGGCGGATCATATAGAGACATATAAGATAATGAAGGGAATGGACAGAGAGATTCTTCCTGCTTAGAAAGGATAACGGTAATAGAGGGCACAGTAATAGAGTAATAAAATAAGGGGAGGGCGGTTTCGATCAGAGTTGAGGAGGAACTTCTTCACTCAAAGAGTGGTGAATCTTTGGAATTCTCTGCCAGTTGAAGTGGTGGAGGCTACCTGACTGAATATATTTAAGTCACGGATAGATAGGTTTCTACTAAGCAAGGAAATTAAGGGTTATGGGGATAAAGTGAGGAAGTGGAACTGATCCACTTCAAATCAGCCATGATCTTATTGAATGGTGGGGCAGGCTCGAGGAGCTAGACAGACTACTCCTGTTCCTATTTCTTATGTTCTTATGAAAATTGAAAAATTCATCCCGTGTAGGTGATGACTTGTCATTTGGCGATCAAGATTGACAAAAAGGCATGAAGCTGTTAGGATTGATCAGAAACATGTTGGGCATGATTTTCCTGGCCTGCTGTTCTATTCAACCAGCGTAGCAAGGTGGGAAATTTAAGCAGGACCCAAAAAATTTGAAAAACCCATCCCTGACCTCGCCAGTGCAACTGAAGGCCATTGAAGCTCCGTGGGTGGTCAGGGATGGAGAGAACAATGCCCCTGGGCAGTGCCAGCCAGGCACTACCAGCCTGAGACCCTGGCAGTGCAAGTCTGGCACTCTTGGAGTGCCCACCAGGCAGTGCCAAGAGGACAGGGCCTCGTGGGAAGTGGGGCCTCACCTGAGCAGAGTCAGATGGGTGGGGGGGGAGGCAACTCTAAACAAAAAAAAGGCCACTGTGAGAAGGTAAAAGTGAAGATAAGAGTTTTATACATTTTTCTCAAATAATTTAATTGGTGCTCAAAATCTCAGTCATTTGGGTTAAATGCTGCACTTGTGAGTTGTGGGACATCTGAGACACTTCCAGGATCTCAGATGACAGTGTCTGCAGGAAATGTACCCAATTGCAGCTCCTTATAGAATGCGTGGATAGGTTGGAGCAGCACTTGGATGCACTTAGGAGCATGAAAGAGGGGGAAAACATCATAGATAGCAGTTTTAGAGACATGGTCACACAAGGTGCAGGCTGATAGATGGATAACTGCCAGAAAGGTCAGGCAGTCAGTGCAAGAGTCCCCTGTGATCATCTCCCTCTCTAACAAGTATGCTATTTTGGATACTGTTGTGGGAGATGGGCTATCAGGGGATACCAGAAGCAGTAGCCAAAGCAGTGGCACCACAGCTGGTCTGTTGTTAAGAGGGAGGAACAAAGAGGACTAGAGCAATAGTTATAGGGGATTCTATAGTTAGGGGTACAGATAGGCATTTCTGTGGACGTGAAAGAGACTTCAGGATGGTATGTTGCTTGCCTGGTGCCTGGTCCAGGATGTCTTTGAACAGACAGAAAGTCAGTGGTGGTCGAGGCGAACTCGCTGGGATCTTTTAAAAGACTTCTGGATGAGTACATGGGATTTAATGGGATTGGGAGTTACAGATTGTTCTATGGCCCGTTAGGTATGGATCTGATCGGCGCAACTTTGGGCCAAAGGGCCTGTTTGTGCTGTAGTGTTCTGTGTTCTATGTTCATTCTGAAGGGAGTGGGTGAACAGCCAGAGGTCATGGGTCCATATTGGCACTAGGTAGGAAGAGTCATGAGGTCCTGCAGCAGCAGTTTAGGGAGTAAGATAAAAAGTTAAAAAGCAGGATCTGTAGAGTTGTAATCTCAGGATTATTCCCTGTGCCATGTACTAGTGAGGCTAGGAATAGGAAGATAGTGCAGCTCAACACAAGACTAAACAGCTGGTGTAGGAGGGAGGGTTTCAGATATCTGGACCATTGGGGTCTCTTCTTGGGCAGATGGGATCTGTATAAGAAGGACGGATTGCATCCAAACTGGAAGGGCACAAATATTCTGGCTGGGAGGATTGTTTGTGCCACATGGGAGGATTTAAACCAATTTAGCCTGGGGTTGGGAACCAAAGCAAAGGTGAATTAGCTGAAGGGGAACTAGAGAGTAGGCCAGTAAGACTCAGAAATAGCAGGCAGGGTGGGTTTGCTAATCCGAGAGGTCAGGTGGATTGAAGTACCTTTGTTTCAATGCGATAAGTGTAATAGGTAAGGCAGATGAATTTAGAGCTTGGGTTAGTACTCGGAATTGTGATGTTGTTGCCATTACAGAGATTTGGTTAAGGAAAGGACAGGATTGGCAGCCTAGCATTCCAGGATACAGATGTTTTAGGTGGGATAGAAGGCTGTGTAAAACGGGTGGGGGAGTTGCACTACTGGTTAAGGCGAATATCACAGCTGTACTACAGGAGAGCATCTCAGAGGGCTCATACAGTGAGGCAATATGGTTAGAGCTCAGGAATGGGAAAGGTGTAGTCATAATCTTGGGGGTGTACACTAGGCCACCCCACTGCCAGCGGGAGATTGAGGAACGTGTATGTAGACAGATTTTGGCAAAATGTAAAAGTAACAAGGTTGTTGTGGTGGGAGATTTTAATTTCCCCTACGTTGACTGGAACTCACAGTGCTGGGGTGTGAATGGGGCAGAGTTTGTAAGGAGCATCCAGGAGGGCTTCTTGAAACAATATGTAGATAGTCCAACTAGGAAAGGGAGCCATACTGGACCTGGTATTGGGAAATGGACCCGGCTAGGTGGTCAATGTTTCAGTAGGGGAGCAGTTCAGGAACAGCGACTGTTAAGCTTTAAGGTACAGATGGATAAAGATAAGATAAGATAGTCCTCAAGTTAAGATGCTAAATTGGGGGCAGGCTAATTATAACAATATTAGGCGGAACTGAAGAATGTAGATTGGGGGCAGATGTTGGAGGGCAAATCAACATCTGGCATATGGGAGGTTTTCAAGTGTAAGTTGAAAGGGATTCAGGCACATTCCTGTAAGGATGAAGGATAAGTATGGCAGGTTTTGGGAATCTTGGATAACAAGAGATATTGTGAGCATAGTCAAAGAGAAAAAGTAAGCATTTGTGAAAGCTAGAAGGCTGGGAACACATGAAGCAAGTGTGGAATACAAGGAAATAGAAACTTAAGCAAGGAGTAAAAAGGGTTAAAAGGGTTCAGGAAAAAGCATTGACTAGCAGAATTAAGGAAAATCCCAAGGCTTTTTATAAATAGCAAGAGGGTAGCCAGGAGAAAGTCGGCTCACTCAAGGACAAGGGAGAGAATCTATGTGTGGAGCCAGAGAAAATGGACGAGGTATTACATGAGTACTTTGTGTCAGTATTTACCAAAAAGAACAACTTGATGGATGATGAGTCGGGGAAAGAATGTTGGATAGTTTGAGTTATGTTGAGATCAGAAAGGAGGAGGTATTGGGATTCTTGAGAAACATTATGATAGACAAGTCTCCAGGACCTGATGGGATATAGTCCAGAATATTGAGAGAGGCAAGGGAGAAAATTGCTGGGGCATTGAGAGAAATCTTTGTATCCTCACTGGCTACAGGGAAGATCCATTGGAATAGCCTATGTTGTTTCTTTGTTTAAGAAAGGTAGCAAAAATAATCCATGTAATTACAGGCTGGTGAGCCTTACATCAGTGGGAGGGACATTATTGAGGAGGATTCTTTGAGACAGGATTTATTCCCATTTGGAAATAAGTAGACGTGTTAGTGAGAGGCAACATGGTTTTGTGAAGGGGAGGTTGTGTCTCATGAATTTAATCAAGTTTTTTGAGTAAGATTCAAAGATGATTGATGAGGATAGGACTGTGGATGTTGTTTATATGGACTTTAGTAAGACCTTTAACATGGTCCCTCATGGCAGACTGGTGTAGGAGGTGAAATTGCATGGGATCAGAGATGAGCTAGCAAGATGGATACAAAACTGACTTGGTCATAGAAGACAGTGGATATAGATCAGTTGGAGACTTGGGCGGAGAGATGGCAAATGGAATTTAATCTGGACAAATGTGAGATAATGCATTTTGGAAGGTATAATACAGATAGGAAATATATTGTAAATGGCAAAATTCTTAACAGTATTGATATGCAAAAGGATCTGGATATACAGGTATACAGGTCATTGAAATTGGCAATACAGGTGGAGAAGATAGTCAAGAAGGCATACTGCATGCTTGCCTTAATTGGCCGGGGCATTGAGTTTAAAAATTGGCAAGTCATGTTGCAGATTTATAGAATTTTAGTTAGGCTGCACTTGGATATAGTGTTCAATTCTGGTCGCCACAGTACCAGAAGGATGTGGAGGCTTTGGAGAAGGTATAGAAAAGATTTACCAGGATGTTGCCTGGTATGCAGAGTATTAGCTATGAGGAGAGATTGGAGAAACTTGGTATGTTCTCACTGGAGCAATGGAGGTTGAGGGGAGATCTGATAGAAGTCTCCCATAGGTTTATAAGATTACAAAATTTATAGGGGGTTTAGGTTTAAGATGCGAGAGGCAAGTTTTAAAGGAGACAGATTTTTTACACAGAGTAGTGGGCGTCTGGAACTCGTTGCTGTGGGAAGTAGTGGGAACGGGTACAATAGTGACTTTTAAGGGGCATCTTGACAAGTACATGAATAGGATGGGAATAAAGGAATATGGTCCCTGGAAGGGTAGGGGGTGTTAGTTAAGTAGGGCACCATAGTCAGTGCAGCCTTGGAGGGTCGAAGGGCTTGTTCCTGTGCTGTAATTTTCTTTGTACTTGAAAAGGCAGACTTTTTGAAGGCTAGTAGTGGGGCTTGAGATGGGGAGGGGTGGTATTTGGACCTGGTGATTTGGAGGCAATCTCTCAATTTCAGCATTTTGCTGCCGGTCTCTCTGGTGAGTCTAGACTCTACCTGTTGTATCTGTTAAATGCCATTTGAGGTTGTGTTATATCTACTGGTTTACCCCAATTACCTAGATCATCAAAGTTATAGCAGCAGTACGTTGACATAGTGGTTAGCACTTCTGCTTCATAACACCAGGAACCTGGGTTTGATTCCCACCTTGGGTCACTGTCTGTGCAAAGTCTGCATGTTTTCCTTGTGTCTGTGTGGGTTTCCTTCAGGTGTTCCTGTTTCCTCCCATCATTTGAGAGTCATGCTAGTTTGGTGCATTGGCCATGCTAAATTCTCCCTCAGTGTACCCAAATAGGTGCTGGAGTGTAGCGACTAGGGGATTTTCACAGCGTCTTCATTGTAGTGTGACACTAATAATAAACTGGTTATAGTTGCCTTGATTGGGTGGCAAATTTATCATCATCATTGAGATTAAAGATGTATTAGTCACATTATTGTAACAGAAGTAATCTATAGATTTTGTAATCTTATGATGAACCTGTTTTGCTTTAACTGAAATATTAAACACTGCACTGTAAAAGGAATGTGTTAGTTTCAGAGAGGGTGCATAAAAATTTAGGAAAATGGTTCCTGAGATGAAAGTCTTCAGTTAGATGGATGAATGCATTGCTGGGGTTGTTTCCCATTGAAAAGAAAAGTTTGAGAGATTTGATACAGGCGTTCAAAATCAAAAAAGGTGTCTCAAGTAAGTAGTTAGGGAGAAACTGTTTCCATTGAAAAAACATGGAGAACCAGAAGGAATTAATTTAAAGTAATTGGCAACAGATTCAAAGGTGACATGAGGAAGGACTTTTTTATGCAGTGACTGGTTAAGATCTGGAATTAATTGTTTGAAAGAATGACTGTCAAAAGAGAACTTAAGGGCAGGCAATGGTGTAGTGACATTGCCACTGGCCTAGTCATCCAGGGTAATTCTTTGGGGACCTGGGTTTGAATCCCACCAAAACAGATAGTGAAGTTTGAATCCAATAAAATCTCTGGAATTAAAAGTCTAATGATGACTATAAAACCATTGTAGATTGTCATAAAGACCCATCTGGTTCACTGATATACTTTAAGGGAAGGAAATCTGCTGTCATTACCTCGTCTTGTCAATGCACGAGTCCAAACTCAAAGTGGTTGACTCTTAATCGCCCACTGAAATGACTTAGCAAACCACTCAGTTTCAGGGCAATAAATGTTGTCCCATCATGAATGAATAAAAAAATCTGAAGAGGAAAGATTTGTAGGGCTGTGGAGAATGGGACTGATTAAATTGCTCTTGCAGAGAGGTGGTGTGAACATGATGGGACAAATGACTTTCAATGAATCTATGCACAATGCAACACTGCATTTTTTTCAAATGCCCAGTTGGAAGCTGCTTTTGGTGTTTCCTTAACTTGTGCATGGAAATTAATTATTTTTGTTGCCAGTGATGATGACAAATGCCACTGCGTTAGAGGATTTGAGATAATTTTTTAAAAGCCACTTCTCAAAACATTATAAGCTTTTTTTCCCGGCAATGGATGTATAAAATGTTATAATAAATGCGGCTATGATGTTATTCATATATAGATTAGGAATAATAGGATAAAACAGTAAAATATGAAGTATATTCAATTTTGCATTTACAATTCTAAAATAGTAGACAACTGTCAATCCTACGGTTTACTCTAAAAATATAAGCAATTTGTACCGTTGAAAAAGTATTATTTCTAAACACTATGCATATATCAGAATGTGTGGATTGCAGTTGTCTTTTAGTTTCTTCTGACGTACAACAGGCTATATAGGATAAGTCTTTCTTCTGTTCCCATATTCTAATTAGGCAGTGATTGTGTATATAAAGTATGATCAGGTGTTGAGTAAGTACTGTCATCACTGTCAGTGATGTGAATGACCACTTTCAAAGAGATTGATAGGAATATGTCAAGACATGTACTGTGCGCAATAGGAAGGAGGGCTTAGATGCAGGTGATGACAGCTCTCGGTGTAAACACTTCTGGCTTAGTTCATTTAGCACAAGAATTGCTGGAGTTAAAAAATGTGGGGTTAATTCTGTCACTCAACTCCTTTTTTGTTTTTCATTCAGTGTGTGTGGTCTTATGATGAGTTTAAGGTTGTTTGACAAAAGCAATCTGCGAACTAATTTCTATTTCTACTAATTTCAATCTTGTACCAAAATATTTCTGCGAAATTGTGCTTTGCTCATTGTTCAGACTAATTGTATTCTGTGATGATGCCAATAACAATATTTTCCATTAACTACATTACAAAACATCCCTTGGGAAGTCAATATGAATTTATTTTGAAGAAAGAAGTAAAACAGCAGCCAGCAGATAATTTGGGAAACATTATGGAGTTTCTCAAATAGATAGAGTAAAACATAAAACATATAAATCTAAACTGATAATAGAGCAGCAAATTGTAATCACTTGATAGTATAGAACTTGAATGTTGCTGATAAAGAAACTGAAGCTTTTTGTCTTACACTTCTCAGGTCAGATGCAAGAATGCCAGATTTCAAAAGGAGTAACAATTTATACTGTATGAGAAAAGGATGCTAATCAGCATAAATTGTTGCGCCGTTTAAAATATGGTATTCTTGCATCTGTTATGATGAGTGCAGGATGGAAAACTTTGATAGCATGTCTTTTTTTCTTGCAAGGGAGAAGTAATTCTAAACTGAATTCAGAAAGGAGGTGGGTTGGCAATCTAAAGAAAATTTATAATTCCATTTTGGGGCAAGCATAAACAAAAGCCAAGCAAAGCGCTTTTAAGATTAGCTAAGTGCTGCTGTGCTAAAACCAAGCTATCAGGCGTAAATCTTATCGGATTAAAGTAAAATTTGCGCTTGTGACATAGTGAGTTCCTGAAATATTCTCTCAAAAGCAGCAAAATAGTTGGAAATCAAAATAATGGATACCTCAATATGAGGTATCCAGTACTAATTCTTTACAGTGAATAAAATAGGTGCCAATCCAATGTACAGTGGAGATTCTGCTGTTGATATCTACTGACTGCTACTATGGCAGGCTGATGATCTGATATATTTGCTGAATAAAATAAGATAAATAGGAGCAGACTTCATGTCGAGCTTGCTCTTCTGTTCAGTACAATTACAGAATGGTTATAGCACAGAAGAAGGCTTTTTGGCCCAACATATATATGTACTAACCCTCTGAAGGACCAAATATTCTAATGTCACTCCTTTCTGAGCTCTTCTTATGGGTGGTTAAGTGCGAGACTACTGACTTATTATCACTTAATGCTAAATGATCTGTAGTTTTGTACTGTTGATCTCTGATTGATGAGAGTCCTATAAATCCATTCATTTCAAACTCCTATAAAGAGGATTCAATTCTCTGAGTCTCTTCTAGATTTGCATGCTGGTTTTGTGAATGAAGGACAGTGTGCTGATAAAGATCACATGTTTGCACCCAGAGGATTCTTCAGCACAGTGACCTTTCTTGATGGCAGTGTGATAATCATGAACTTATTTTGTGAAGAGCGGGGCTTTTGAACCACAACTACTAATCTTCTGATTTAAAAAACTGGGAGTTTGAATTTTGAACTTGACATTCTTCTTTTATTGCATCCTCATTTCTTTGTATATCCCAGTGAGCCCCCCTCCCCCCCAACCAATGTCACCCATGGTCCTCCCTGCAGTCCAGGTCATATGTTCTGTTTTTAAATTTAAATATTGGTTCGCTATCTGTTGTTGGTTTGTTTAACCTTCACACTATGTTGTGATACAGGTTTTAATTTATACCAAACCCAAATGTGTTGTATATATTTGCTTAATCCTCTCACCATGTGCTGTGTCATCATATATTTGGGAAATGCCAAACTCATTTTTTGAAGATCATTCTGCACGTGCATTATCTCTAAAATTTGTGGAATTCTGAGAAATACATAAAGCAGCACGGTCTTGATTTGCATGCTGAAAAATTAGCAACAGCATACCAAGATTCATAAGCTTATCTATTCAGGAGAATAATGATATGGTGTTGCGCCATAGGAGTGGTGAGTTCTGATATGCAACTTAGATGGGTTTCTTTAAATATAACTTGATGAGTTCATTTTCACTTGCAGTATAGTCACAAACTGTGTGTGCAATCTAAGTAATCACTTGGTGTTCAGCTCCAGAAACAGCCTGAGGTTGTATGCAAAAGAATATACCAATTAGATCAAGATTTGTGGATTGAAACATATTAGAAGCTATTTGTTTTCAAAACCTGAAAATATGTTGGGAAAAAATTCTTTGAAGTTTACAAATTTAAAAATCTTGTGAAATACTGAAACTAGGACCGCGATTCTCCTAAAATTGCTGAATTGATGGGAACACTGTTCTAGGTCCCGATTGTTTTCTCGGTTCAGTTTCTCACCTGAAACTCTGCACATGCATAGTGACTCCGATCTGCCAGGCTCCCTGGCAGATCGGAGAGGCAAGATTTACAGGCATTTACAGAAGCAAGGACTGATTAAGGACAGTCAGATGGCTTTGAGGATAGATTTAACAAATATGATTGAATTTTTTGAAGGGGTAACCAAGAAGGTATATGTGGGCAGCGCAGTTGATGTTACCTACATGGACTTTAGCAAGGCCTTTGACAAAGTACCACATGGTAGATTGTTGCATAAGGCTAAATCTACGGGATCCAGAGTGAAGTATCTAAATGGATACAAAGTTGGCTTCTTGACAAAAGCCAGAGGGTGGTTGTACATGGTTGTTTTTCAAACTGGAGGCCTATGACCAGCGATGTACCTCAGCAATCAGTGCTGAGTCCACAGTTATTTGCCATTTATATTAATAATTTGGATGAGAATATAGGGGCATGGTTAGTAAGTTTGCAGGTGATACCAAGATTGGTCGCATAGTGGACAGTGAAGAAAGCTATCTCCAATTGCAACGGGATCTTGATCAGTTGTGTCAGTAGGCTGACAAATGGAGATGGAGTTTAATTTAGACAAATGGGAAGTGATGCATTTTGATAAATTGAACCAAGACAGGACTTATTCAGTTAATGGTAGGGTGTCAGAGAGAGTTATAGAACAAACAGATCTAGAGGTATGTGTTCCTAGCTCCTTGAAAGTGGAGTCACAATTGGACAGAGTGGTGAAGAAGGCATTCGGCATGCTTGATTTCATTGTTCAGAACACTGAATACAGGAGATGGGATGTCTTGTTGAAGTTGTACAAGACATTGGTAAGGCTACACTCGGAATACTCTGTGCAGTTCTCGTCATCCTATTATGGAGAGGATATGATTAAACTGGAAAGAGTGCAGGAAAGATTTACTAGGATGCTACCGGGACTTGATGGTTTGGGTTATAAAAAGAGGCTGAATAGATTGGGACTTTTTTTTGTCTGGAGCATAGGAGGATGACAGGTAATCTTATAGAGGTCTATAAAATAATAAGGGGGCATAGATCAGCTAGATAGTCAATATCTTTTTCCAAAGGTAGGGAAGTCTAAAGCTATAGGATGTAGGTTTACGGTGACAGGGGAGAGATACAAAAGTGTCCAGAGGGGTCATTTTTTCACACAGAGGACGGTCAGCATCTGGAACAAGCTGCCAGAGGTAGTAATAGAGGTGGGTATAATTTTGTCTTTTAAAAAGCATTTGGACAGTTACATGGATAAGATGAGTATAGAGGGATATGGCCCGATTGGGAGCAATTGAGATTGGCTTAGAGGTTTAAAAAAAAGATGATGTGGACAAGTTGGACCGAAGGGCCATGCTGTAAACCTCTATGACTCTATGATTCTCTGACTTAGGTGCCTTCTTGCAAGTTTCCACTGTGGTTTGACCAGAGACTGTTCACCAGCTCTGGGAAATGTGCATGTGTTCCGGTGCATGTGCAAATCCTGGAACAAGACCTACGATGCGCATCTCCCACCCAACCGGCCAGACAAGTTGTGGGTCACTTGGGAAAATCGCAGCCTAGGATTTGGAACTAAATAACATTACTTTTATTAATATTAATATCAAGATGTTTACATATTTAGTCTTCAGGGAAATGTAGTGTCGGTTTATTGAATTATGTGTATTTTCTATTCTTTTTCAGAATATGATAGACTGGGATTTCTGCTGAAGTTAGATTCCAAAATGTAAGTACAAGTTCTCTTTAACTAGTTTTTAATATAAATGAATTGAAGAGTTTTTCTTTAGGTGTGTTGATATACTGCTCATTGCAGAATATCTTATGCATTGACAGAGGTGTCTAGAGAAACTGCAGATAAAGACACAGATTCTGGATGTTTTCTGTATTTTATCAGTTATTAACTATTGACAATTTCTGCATGCATTAAAAGCAAAAGTTTAGAATTTAGATTGATGGATGTTGAATTCAGGTTGACAGTGTTAGGGTAAGAACCAAAAATAAAAAGTGTGCTTTCATTCCTAGTTGTATTACATGATTGATGTCTTAAGGTTTCTTAATAGAGTATGTGGAATTTTGAGGACCACGAAAAGCAGGAAAAATTGATGCTTTATTTTGGATGCTACAAGTGCTTTTAAAACACGAAAAGTCTGTCCATAGCATAAGAACAACTGTGGGACAAATTGCACCAGATGCCACAATGGTGCAGGTATTAGCATGCGCACAATGAATGTCCTGTGAAAGAAGATTGAACATAGAAAACTAGAAGCCTTTTGAGCCTACTCCACCATTCAGTTTGATCATGATTGATCCTCTCTCTGAACACCATACTCTGGCACATTCCTATGTCCCTTTACACCTTTAAAGTCTAGAATTTTATCTATTTTCTTTTTAGTTATAATCAGTCACTTGGCTTTCATTACCTTCTGAGGTAGGGAATTCTAGGGGTTCACCGTCCTCTGAGTAAAGAGGTTTCTCCTCATCACAGTCCTAAATGACCTACCCTGTATCCTGAGGCTGTGACCCGTTGTTCCAGACACTTGTTCTTGATCCCTTGCTCCTGTACTCAAGTCCTTTTGGAGTGGGGTCCAATATACCATTTACTGTCATAACTGCTTGCTTTACATGCTTGTTTGCTTTCAGTGACTGGTGTACTAGGTTGGCCAGGTCCCTTTCTTTGTCTATCTTTCTCAATCTAGTAAGAGTACACAACACCAAGTTAAAGTTTGTTTGTAATCACAAGCTTTTGGAGAGCTGTTCCTTCCCAATCTATTACTATTTTAATAACAATTCCAGAATCTACAATATTTTGAAGATGACAACCAACGCAACCATTATTTCAACAGCCACCTTCTTTAGTATTTTGGGATATAGATTATCAAGCCCTGGGGTTTTATCAGCTTTTAGTCTCATTACTTTCTCTAAGATTTTTTTTTAGCAATAATGCCCTTCAATTCCTCTTTCTGAATAGACTTTTCTTAATATTGTCTTCACTAACCGTTTTTCTTTTTATCTGTTTATATAAGTTTTTACAATCTGCTTTTATGTACTTGCACATTTACTCTCATATTCTATTTTCCTCCCTTAATCAATCTTTATCCAGCTTTGCTAAATACTGAACTCCTCTCAAAAATAGGCAGCCTATTTTTTTCTGGCAACAATATAGGAATCCTCTTTAGAATTAATACCATCTATAATTTCTTTTGTAAGCTATGGTTGGGCTGCTTTTCTTGTTACGTTTTATGACAGAAAGAGATATATAACTGTTGCCATGCATACATTTGTTCCTTAAATATTGGTCATTGCCTATTCATTGTCATGCAATTTAATGAACTTTGCCAGCTATCTTGGCCAACTCACGTCTCATATAGAACATAGAACATTACAGCGTAGAACAGGCCATTCGGCCTTCGATGTTGTGCCGAACAATTAGGAAACAGCAATGACCCTCTAACCTAAACCATTCCCTTTTCGTCCATAAACTTACCTACTAACCTCTTAAACGCCACCAAACTTGGTGCATCTACAACTAATGCAGACAGGACATTCCATACCCTTACCACCCTCTGGGTAAAGAACCTACCTCTGACATCCGTCCTATAACCACCACCCCTTAATTTAAAGCTATGTCCCCTCGTGCTAGCTTTCTCCATCCTAGGAAAAAGGCTATCACTGTCCACCCTATCTAAACCTCTAGTCATCTTATATGTTTCAATAAGGTCTCCTCTTAGCCGCCTTCTTTCTAACGAAAACAAACTCAAATCCCTCAGCCTCTCTTCATAAGACCTGTCCTCCATACCAGGCAACATCCTGGTAAACCTCCTCTGTACCCTCTCCAATGCCTCCACATCTTTCTTATAATGTGGGGACCAGAACTGCACACAATACTCAAAGTGCGGCCGCACTAGAGTTTTGTACAGTTGCAACATGACGTTGCGGCTCCGAAATTCAATCCCCCTACCAAGAAAAGCTAAGACTCCGTATGCCTTCTTAACAACCTTATCGACTTGATTGCCAACTTTCAGGGATCTATGCACACATACACCAAGATCCCTCTGTTCTTCAACACTATTAAGAGTCTACCATTAGCCCTATACTCTACACATTTGTTATTCCTGCCAAAGTGAATTACCTCATACTTTTCCGCATTAAACTCCATTTGCCACCTCTCGGCCCAGCTCTGCAACTTGTCCAAGTCTCTCTGCAAACTATAACACCCCTCTTTACTATCTACCACTCCTCCGACTTTGGTGTCATCCGCAAATTTACTAATCCATCCGTCAATACCCTCATCCAGATCATTTATAAAAATTACAAACAGCAGGGGCCCCAAAACAGATCCCTGAGGTACACCACGTGTAACTGAACTCCATGATGAATAATTTCCATCAACCACCACCCTCTGTCTTCTATCAGCTAGCCAATTCCTGATCCAATTAGCGAAATCACCCTCAATCCCATACATCTGCATTTTCTGCAGAAGCCTTCCATGGGGAACCTTATCGAACGCCTTACTAAAGTCCATATACACCACATCAACCGCCTTACCCCCATCCACCTCTTTGGTCACTTTTTCAAAAACTCAATAAGGTTAGTAAGGCACGACCTACCCTTCACAAAACCATGCTGACTATCCCCAATCAATTCATTTCTCTCTAAATAACTATAAATCCTATCCCTAATAATTCTCTCCAATACCTTGCCCAGAACAGAAGTAAGACTCACTGGCCTATAATTCCCTGGAAGGTCTCTCTTCCCCTTCTTAAACAATGGGACCACATTCGCTATCCTCCAGTCCTCCGGAACCACACCCGTAACCAACGACGACCTGAAGATCAGAGCCAGAGCTCTGCAATCGCCTCTCTTGCCTCCCAGAGAATCCTAGGGTAAATCCCGTCCGGCCCCGGGGACTTATCCAACTTCAAACCCTCCAGAATATCTAGCACATCCTCCCTATCTACTTCAATACTTTCCAGTTTGCAACCCTGTACCTCAGTGTTCTCCACAACTACATTTACATCTCCCTGCGTGAATACCGAAGAGAAATATTTATTCAGTGCCTCTCCAATCTCTTCAGCTCCACGCACAACTTCCCACTGCTGTCTATGACTGGCCCTAATCTTGTCCTAACCAATCTTCTATTCTTAACATATCTAAGGAAAGCTTTAGGATTCTCCTTAATCCTATCAGCCAAAGTCTTCTCGTGTCCCCTCTTAGCTCTCCTCAACTCACTTTTTAGCTCCCTCCTGGCTAATCTATAGCTATCCATTGCACTAACTGAGCCTTCAAGCCTCATCCTGACATAAGCCTCCTTTTTCCTTTTAACCAGCAAATTAACCTTTTTAGTACACCATGTTTCCCTTACTCAACCATTTCCTCCTTGCCTGACAGGGACATACTTATCAAGGACTCGCAGTAGCTGCTCCTTGAATAAGCTCCACATTCCAGATGTTCCCAGTCCCTGTAGTTTCCTAGTCCAACCTATGCACTCTAATTCCCTCCTTATGGCCTCATAATTACCATTCCCCCAGCTATAACTACTGCCCCCAGCTTCATGCCTATCCCTATCCATCACTAAGGTGAACGTAACCGAATTGTGGTCACTATCACAAAATGTTCACTAACTTCCAAGCCTAACACCTGGTCTGGCTCATTGCCCAGCACCAAATCCAATGTAGCCTCACCTCTAGTTGGCCTATCTACATACTGAGTCAAAAAACCTTCCTGCACACTTTGTACAAAAACTGACCCCTCTAACGTGCTAGAGCTATAGGTATTCCAATCAATATTTCGATTGCTTTCTTTGTTTAGATTTAGAACCCCAATTTTGGATAGGACTTATTCACTTTTCACAACGACCCCTGATGCTCAATCAGTGCACAACAGTGATTTGATACCAGTAGTGCCACTTTTGACCTCATCATTCCAGATAGCACTCTCTTAACTTTACACATCTGAATATGGGCTCCATACCAGAAAGGACCTGCACTCACCAACTCCACCAGTACTAGTTTATGGGATCTTGAACTACATAGAGATTAGTTGATGGTTAATCTTTCTGGCTTTCCTCAGATTCCACAAGTGCTTGACGTTAGAGGGTGAAAGAGAGTGGCATGTGCAGAAGGACTTTTCAAGACTCTGCACAGACAAGTAGATCTAGATATCTGCACTAGGACGCATTGCCTTGGAAAACATTATGACTTGGAGAATGAACAGAGGCTACAAAGCAGGAGGATCTCTGGATGAAGGAAGAGGAGAGGGGCATTTTGCCATAATCTTCCATAGAAAATTTTGATTTGAAAACCAAAAATAAGGATATTTTCATTTATTAGCTTGTAAAATGATAGATGGGTTAAGGTGTCTTAACTAAATGTGTGCAGTTGTGCTGACATATTCATCCAATGTGTTCAGCGAGCAATACTCTGACCTGAACCTTGGCAAGGAACAAAGTACAGGATGTTTTAAGGAATATCCATTCTAAAATCTTGCACTTGCTACTGCTAGAACTGCAAACTCTGAGCGTGGCCAGATCTGCATTCCCAATGGATGTAAAGGTGGCCATAGTGATGAACTTATACGCATCTAACACCAGGCTGGATCTGCAGGTATTCACAACGTCTTGCAATTTGCCAGCTATTGTTGTGGAAGGAAGGTCATTTGAGGCTTAGTATTCAAAGAGAGCTAACTATATATCATTCTCTCTCACCAGAGACAAGCAAACAAAGCAAGTGATTTTACAGGCTTTCTCACGATAGTGTGCAGATGATTGCGTGCACATTGCTTTACAGGCAACAGAAGCTCTTTACTGGAAAGAAAAGGGTCCTACTATGTCGACTTTCAGCTGGTTTTTATCATTTGGCAGGGAATCATGCAAGCCATTGTTCTGTGTCCTGGTAGCTGTCATGTGCTTTCATTTTGTGGCAATCTTGTTAAGATCCCAGCCTGCACTATTAGACAAGTCAGATCCCAGGGTGGAAACTGGCTTGATAGGTCCTAACTTTTCTTTTTCGTTTAGGTACTTGGAAGACAGCAACTGAACAGTTACATGAGTCAGATTAACTTCTAACAAAGAAATAAAACATTTATTAAACAAAAAAGATTAACTATTTCACATAGCTCCTTCACCACCAATTATACCTTTTCAGATATGTGCAAATTTTGTAAGGAAAACACAAATTACAAAATCTATTTTACACTCTAATGTTTTCAGTTTGTACACAGTCCATGTGATGGGTGAAATGTGATCAGGCACCCCACACTCTGAAACCACAAAGTTTTCATCAATTCCACCCCCCCTCCCCATTTCCGAGTTTCCTATTTCCTAGTAACCTCCTCTCCAGTGTCTCCATCTCTCTTTCCAATTTTCTTCCCTTTTGCATTCAAACTTACTTTCCACACCATCTCTCAGAAACCCAGTTGTGCCAACAGAACTTTATTGCTTCAGGCTGTATTTAGCTGTCACTTACATTTGGGTATTTTGAGTATCTGGCTTCTCACAAGCTGACAACTCCAGATTTGCATTTTGCAGCCCTGTCTTTAAATCTGTATTCTTCATTCTATATTTTACTGAACAGAACCTTTTTTCCAGATTCCTGTTCTTATTGCTTGATTTCACGGTCTTCCTAGAACTTCCTTCTGTCCCATTCCCTGGTTCCTGGGACTTTTCTGTCCTTTGGTTTTAGATCTGCTCGCTTTATGTCTCTGTTCCAGCATATCTTGTGAAAAGCTCCTTATTTCTGTGTTACATCCTTTCAACTCAAAATGTTTTCTGCTCCCCTTCAATTTTGATAGTAGAGCTAGTGGTAACATGTGTGAACTTCAATGGTAACGTCATATGTCACTGTCTTCACTGTCTCCTTGTTGTCTCCTGCTTGCCCCTGCACAGCCTGACCAGGTTGCACAACTTTGGTAGCTGGAAGAAAAAAGATAAGAATGGATGGCAAGGAAGAGAGTAAGGGGTGCATGCTTTTAAATCAAGGAATGAGGGAGAAAGAAAGAGAATTAGATGTGATGATACTTACTTTCAGCTCCCGCATTGATACAGCTGCAGCAATAATCATCCCCTATTTGCCAGCACTGTCTCCTCCTGGGGGATTAAGAAATGCAGATGTGCCTGTTCCCATTTGTTGAACTCCATCTGCTTCGAGTTGCATCCCACCTTGTCTTGCCGGAGAGGAAGATGTATTCTGCAGTGTGGTTAGTTGATGGGACTATTGTGGTTGAATGTCTGGCACTGTGTGAAAATTATAAATGTAAGGAAGCAACAATGTTAAGTGTATGAGGATGCAGTAAAGCACATGAGTATGAGTCATGATTTATAAAAAAAGTTGGTAGGTGAATAATGTAGATATGATGATTTGGGCAGTTTTTGATTGGTGCAGTTGATGGATGTGACATTTTGAAGTGAATTCACTGATCACACCATGATACAGCATCCAGATTCTAACTTTAATTCCTGGCATTGAACTCCGAGATTATTTGTTTTCGCCGTCTTTTATCTGTGTGTCTGCAGGATTTATTGTGCACCTGTGGATATAGGTTCTCTTCTTTTTCTGTGAAGTTTACTATCTCTCCTTTGTTACCTTTTACCAGGCTAGGTACTCTTCAATCATGCCTCTCAGAACTTTGTCTAACTACAGTGTACCTTCCCTTTAAGAGTGCAAGCTAATTTTAAGTGGTGCTTGCCAATAACAATATTGGCCCCCTGCTAATATATTCAAGCAGTCAACAGCGTGTTTGGCATGGAAAGAGCAGGCAACAAGATGTTGGTATGTTGCCTGCATTGGAATCAAGTAGGTGCGTGTTAAATTTTGTATAGTGGATTGATCCTGTGCCAGTTTTCAGGAGTTATTCTCCAGTTGCTCATTTCTAAAAAATCAACGCATAATGTCATTAAATTCATACATCATTGCTCTGCCAATTAAAGGAAGAGATGATTTTAAAAAACATTGTATTTTAATAATGAAAATTAAAAACTAGATTCTGCTAAATTCTAGCACCACCAGAGCTCAACACACTGAAGTTCAGAGAGGAGATAGAAATCCTGCTGCTTGATATTAGATAAAGAAAATTAACTTGTTGATTTGTAATGTAAGTGTTGATTTAAATCTGTCAGAACAAGAAATTCAAGCTCTGCAAGCAATGCCTTGCATGAATTTATATTCCTTTTTTTTTTGCAACAAGCAGCCTCTTTCCATATACTTTCAAAGTCCAGCTCTAAAGTTCTGGAATTTCCACCATTTAAGGGGAGGTGGTAGGGGAGTAGTAATGTCACTGGACCAGCATCACAGAGGCCCAGCTATGCTGTGGGGGACATGAGTTCAAATCTTAACACAACAGCTGGCAGAATTTAAATTCAATTAATAAATCTAAAATGTAAAGCTTGGCTCAATAATGGCAACTATGACAACTATTATCGATAGTTGTATAAACCCATCTTATTCACTAATCTCCTTTATGGATTGCCCGTACGGCTTATAAGTGACCACAGCATAGTGGTTGACTCTTAACTGCCCTCTGCAATTGCCTAGTGAGTCACTTAGTTCATAGGCAATTTGTGATAGACGACAAATGCTGGCCTTTCCAGCAACACCCACACCCCATAATAGAATAATGAAAAATAAATTAACACCTCCAACTTTCTCGCCTTTTTAAATACCCTGACCAACTTTTGGCCAACTTTTCAGATATGTCTTTGGCTCAGAGCCAAATTTTGCCTGATTATTCTCTTGGCCAACATTTTATGTTTGAGACTTTGAATAACTTTTTCACCTTTTCCCTCATTATCATGAAGATGATTTGGGAACCGTAACAGCAAGATTATTTGCTCTGAGCAGAGAAAACAAATGTGTTTGTTTGACAGTGCCAATACAGAAGAAACTGCAATTCATGAAGCTGAAACTGTGGGTGTTGATAGACAAAAAAAAATTCTTATCTAAGTACATCTGTATTAAATTCTAAAATTAACATATACGTTAAAATGAATGCATTAATCCCAAATTTATTATGAATGTTTGACAACATTACTTCAAAATACAGTTAGGAGTTTAAAACTGCATATTATTTTCATAGTATACTACTGTTCAGCAGAATTTTGAAAAGTTTTCTCTGAAGAAATTTAGGCTGATGGAGTGCAACTAGGAAAGCTTGCCGAATATTGCAATGGCATTTAGGTGAGATAACTTACATGCTGAGCATCGCTTCAAGAAGTCTTGTTGCGTATTGGTCATCACCTAGAGATTTACAGCATGGAAACAGGCCCTTTGGGCCAATGTCCATGCCACCCTTTTTTTAATAAAACCCTTAAGTTAATTCCAGTTGCCCGCATTTGGCCCATATCCCTGTATCCCCATTGAACCCACGTCACTACCTGAATGCTTTTTAAAAGATACAATTGTACCTGCTTCTACTACTATTTCTGGCAGCTTATTTGAAACACTCAACATCCTGTGTGTGAAAAAATTGGCACTCTGGATACTTTTCTATATTTTTCCTCTCACCATAAACCTATGCCCTCTAGTTATAGATTCCCCTATCTTTGGGAAAAGATATTGACTATCTATCTTGTCTATGCCTCTCATTATTTTATAGGCCTGTATAAGGTCACTCCTCAGCCTCTACGCTCCAGACAAAAAAAATGCCTCTCCTTATAACTCAATTCATCAAGTCCCGGTACTATCCTAGTAAATCTTTTCTGCAATCTTTCTAGTTTAATAATAGCCTTCTATAATAGGGTGACCAGAATTGCACGTAGTATTCCAAGTGTGGCCTTACCGATGTTTTATACAACTTTAACAAGACATTCCAATTCCAGTATTCAGTGTTCTGACCAATGAAACCAAGCATGCTGAATGCCTTCTTCATTGCCCTGTCCACCTGTGACTCCATTTTCAAGGAGCTATGAACATATACCTCTGAATCTCTTTGTTCTGTAACTCTCCCCAACGCCCAACCATTAACTTAGTAGATCCTGTTGTGATTCAGTCTATCAAAATACATCACCTTTCATTTGTCTACATTAAATTCCATCTGCATTTGTCAGCCCACTGGCCCAATTGATCAAGATCCTGTTGTAATCGGGGATAACTTTCTTCACTGTCTTGGTGTCTTTAGCAAAGACTATCTTGGTGTCATTAGCAGACTTATCAGCCATGGCCCTTATGTTCTCATCCAAATCATTAATATGAATGACAAATAACAATGGGCTCAGCACTGATCCTGGAGGCACACTGCTTGTCACAGGCTTCTGTTTGAAAAACAACTCTCTATAATCATTATTTGGCTTCTATCAAGAGGCCAATTTTGTATCCATTTAGATACCTCACCCTGCATCCCGTGAGATTTAACTTTATGCAACTACCTACCATGTGGAACCTTGTCAAAGGTCTTGCTAAAGTCCATGTAGACAGCATCAATTGCACTGCCCTCATCTACCTTCTTAGTTACCCCTTCAAAAAATTCAATCAAATTTGTGGGATATGATTTTCCACTTACAAAGCCATGCTGACTGTTCCTAATCATTCCTTGCGTCTTTAAATGCCTGTAGATCCTGTTTCTCAAAATACTTTCTAACAATTTACCCACCATAGATGTGAGGCTCATTGGCCTGCAGTTCCCAGGCTTTTCCCTGCTGCCCTTTTTAAACAATTGTACAATATTTGCCACTCTCCTATCTTTAAGCAGCTCACCCGTGATTATCGATGATTCAAATATCTTGGCTAGTGACCCGCACTTTCTTCCTTAGCCTCCAACAACCTGATTCTATTGAGCCTACTTAACTCACTGCCACATTTTTTTTAATGGGAAGATGAAGAAGAATCAATTCTTTGCTCATCAAAGTGAGGGATATTGATGCTGGGAAATGGAGGATTCAACGATTTCAGGTATTCTTTGGTGTTCATAAGTGCACCCCCCAACAATGGCTGGTAAAGAGGAATTAACCCGAGAATCCCTGCAGTGCAGAAGGAGGCCATTCAGCCCATCAAGTCTGTACCAACAACAATCCTATCCCACAGTCCCACATGTTTACCTCCCTTATACCTCTAACCTTCAGATCTAAAGGACAATTGAGCATGGCTAACCAACCTAACCTGTACATCTTTGGGCTGTGGGAGGAAACCAATTGAAACCCACGCAGACGCAGGGAGAATGTGCAGACTCTACATGATGATCCAATCCGGGACTTGAACCCAGGATGTTGCAGTTGTATAAAACGTTGGTTAGACCTCATTTGGAATACCGCGTCCAGTTCTGGTTGCCTTACGACCGGAAGAACATGGAGACTCTGGAGAGAGTGCAGAGGAGGTTTACCAGGATGCTGCCTGGTATGGAAGGTCTGAGTTACGAGGAGAGATTAGGCAAATTGGGGCTGTTTTCCTTAGAAGGACGTAGACTTAGAGGAGATCTAATAGAGGTGTATAAGATTATGAGGGGTATAGATAGAGTAAACAGGGTTAAGCTTTTTCCTAGGATGGACTCGAATAGCACGAGGGGTCAAGGATGAGGTGGGTAAGGTATAATTTGGATGCTAGAGAGAATTTTTTCACACAGAGGGTAGTGGGGGTATGGAATGCACTGCCAAGTAAAGTGGTGGAGGCAGGCACTGTGGAGTTATTTAAGAAATACTTAGATGGGCACATGAACAGAATGGGAATGGAGGGGTATAGAAAACTGATTTAAAACAGGGATCAGGAGCCTTGGGAGCCCTGGGAAGTGTGTAAATAGATGATGATATTGATGTACTTGTTTTTATCCTACAGATGCTTTGGTCCACTTTGTTGTCTAACAAAGGACATACACGCGATGGGTTGTGAGAGGGCTGCTCTTGGATTTTTTCGAGAGTAGCCTAGTGCTTCACGTCGTTAGTGTATGCTTGACTGGACCATTTGATGGGCAACATGACAGCTCTGTGACTATCGCTGTGCTGTGCAGACACATGGATTTGGGCCTGTGTCTGTGGGAGTTTGCGCATTCTCCCTGTGCTTGCATGGGTTTTCTCCGGGTGCTCCGGTTTCCTCCCACATCCCAAAGATGTGCTTTTAGGCTAATTGGCAAAACAAATTCTCCCTAAATTGTCTCAAATTTGGTTTTTAATCCATAGATCTATAAACGTAGACAGGGATCGCAGATAGAGGTGGGAACATCGGGGTGGCGGCGCGGGCTCGTTGGGCCGAAGGGCCTGTTTCCCGTGCTGTTTTGTTCTTTGTTCTTTGTTCTTTGACTGCTGTGAGGCCTCACTTTTTCTTCTCCCAGCGCATGGTTCTTGAGCCTGCTGCACTCCGCTGCAGTTAAGAACTATTAACTGAGTACAAAACACATAGATTGTGCTTTAATCTTCCTCATCTTCTTAACCTGTCCCACGTAGAATGTGTATTCATGTAATGAACTATTCAAAACTATCTCTGATATTTTCTTGCCTTTAACTACAATCATAGATGTGTATTCAATATGGTTGTGACATCTACTAATTTAGGGCTGATCCAGCAATAAGAAACTCAGAACAGATGTTTACATGAAGTTTATGATTAATACAATTTTCTTTATTACCTTGGTACTGCTTATTTTGTCAGTTTTCTTTCTTACTAATCTGGAAATGTTCCTCCCAGAGCACAGTCACAGCTGTTGAAATGTCAAATTTGTACCACCTGACATCCTACAGCTCCCTGCTTCAGGTTTTGATACCTTCTCAACTTCTGCTCTTTTGCTTCTGATGACTTACTTTCAGTCAATAAATCTGAACAGCCTGTGAGGTTTAGCTCAGTTGGCTGGATTGCTGTTTAGTGATGCAGAGTAAGGCTAATAGCAAGGGTTGAATTCCTATACCGGCTGAGATTATTCACGAAGGCTCACTTTCTCAATCTTGCCCCTCGCCTGAGGCGTGGTGATCCTATGGTCATCTGGTAATAAGGCAACTTAAAAAAAATACAAAAATCAGATACGAATTTTATTCATAGAATCATAGAATCCCTACAATGCAGAAGGAGGCCTTTGGCCCATCAATTTGCACTGTCAAAGCTGTAACCCCAAGTATTTACCCTGCTAATCCCCTGATACGAAGGGGCAATTTAGTATGATCAATCCACTGAACCCCGTTCACACTAATGTCCAAGCTTACCATACTGATTTTAATTACGTATTCTTTTACCATATTATGGGAGGATATTTATACATCTTGAATCTAATCTTTGACAAAATAGTTTCAAAGGAAACACTGAAGATATTGCATATATTTCGATGTAAGTATGCTCAAAGATGTGTAATTTTTTAAAAGATGTTTTTAAAAGGTTAAGATATTTTGCCAGATACCAGGTGTAAGTTTAGTGATGGCAATCTTCTTCTGATTAATGTTGCAGTCCAAGATCCTATTTTGTGGCTGCTTAAGTGGCTGTCATATTGCGTTGGATGACCCTGTTGGTCACTTCTTAGCGCTTTTCCTATAGATCAGCATTACGTTATGATTGGAAGGAAATAAAGACCATTAGCCACTAGTTTTGATAGCCATAAGACACATGTTGGCAGCAGTTGTCCTACTGGCGTACGGTGTGGTTTTTTCGTCTGAATCCTGTAAAGTCAGTAGTTGGGAAAATGCCTTCCAATATGCTCAGTAGCATTTTGGATGTGACCAATCTGTTTTTGCAGGCTGATGACTATTGTGCAAGTCTTCCTTCAAGCAATACTAGTGAAGACATGAAGAAATTTGATTGGGGTATGTTATAAATTCAGATTTGTTGGAGGCATCTGGTGAGTTCCAAAAGAATAAAAAATGAACTGCGTAGTGCCCATAACATCAGGATGTTTCAGTGAAGTACTCTTGATGTGTAGTAACTCTTGCAATGTAGAGAAAATCAAGTAACCAACTTGCATTCAATTTTCCACAGACAATGAGATAAAATTCTTTTTTAAATTATGTTGTTGAGGGAAACACCTGATAAAATTCTCCGCTCCTTTTTGAAATTTTTTTTCTTTTTGATCTTTTATATTTATTTAAGAGAGGAGATGGAGCCTGGGAACTTTGTTTTCTCTGACTGAGGCCTCTTCTGCATTCTCTTCCGCTTCTGGGAACTGTGCCTTCAGCCTATAAGTCCCAAACTCTGGAAGTTTTCTTCTAAACTGTTCTGACTGTTCACTTCCCTCTGATTTTTCCACAGTACTACCTATTGAGCAAGTATTGATCATTCTTTCCAAATGTTGTCCTTTGTCTCAGCCACCAGATTCAGAGTTAAGATTTTACTAATCATTTGGGTCATTTTTCAACATTTAGGTTGCTATATAAATGACAATAGTAGTTGTTCTCCACAACAAATCACACAATGCCTTATGCATATACCCTATTAGGTAAGCCACGTGTGATTTGTTGTGCCAGTGATTTGTTTGCATCCAGATTTGCTCAGAAACAATTTTCAGTGTTCCCAAGATGACTAGTGTAAAATTACAACTTGGCTGACAAATCACATGATATGGCAAATGTAGAAAAATATTGTGGCAGTGCTACTTTTAACAGTTTTATAACAAATAGATTTGCATTTTTCTGTAGAGAGGGTAGTGTAATGAATGGTTGGTTAGTTTATAGCGTGTTCCAAACTAATGATTGCACTCTTAAGATGCTTCTGAATTAGTATTTATGGTACGAGTGCTTATATATCATTCCTGTTAGAAAGTTCTGAAAATGTAATTTGTGGGTAACTCTTAGGGAACTGGAGAATCCAGTGGTGGACAACAGAGGAGATGACTGTGCCTATGCTGATGCCCACAAAGACAGACTTTTTATTCCTTGCCGCCCCACATTGGGCTACATTCGGTAAGTGCAGAAATTCAGGGGACTTATTGTGGGGTCCCACTCAATGCCGGATCATTGGCTGTAAAGATAGGGAACAACCGTAATACTTCTCATCAGTATAGGAGATAGATTCCCATTGATTAATCATCAGGGTATTCATTGAGAATTAATACGGTTAATATGTATAACGTAAATGGGCTTTTTAATAGTTAGTACAGTATCTTTGCAAGGAACAAAATTGTTCTTCATCACCATTCGAATTCCCTATGAATTGAAACTATTGAAAATCTCCACTGATTTGAACAAAGATTCAATCAGAATGTTAGGTTAAGGAAACGACCAGTTAATTTTCTGTCGCATATGTTCAGTTGATGATTTTGAGGACTGAATTGGTCTTAATTATGCTAAAACCTATAGTTGAATCACCTGTTTTTCCTCCTCTGCACCAAGTATGAGTATAAAGTATGTCAGTTTTTATTAAATTCAGACTGCATTGTAAGAAGGTTATTTTACACCTCAAATGATTACTGGTGCCCTCGAAGAGTTTAAAGTAATGTAGATTGTGTTCTATTTAATTCTGTTTTATTCCTATTCTTTTGGAATATTGTGCTATGTTATAGACTTGTTTTATGGCTTTTAAGTATAAAGTCTTGATTGCTTTTTTCTTTCTGTTAAGTTACTGGGAATAACTTCCTTGGCAGGGGTGAGTTATCTGGACAGCTGCTCTAACTTGGGCACTAATCCTGTCTACATGTTAGGTGGGATTTCAGGCTAAAGTGGTTGACTGAGATAACCTGTAAGGGATTTGGTGATTGGATGTTGCTGGGTTATAATTCACAGATAGTAGCATATCTTGAATAATTTGTACAAGTGACTGAGACAGAGTTGAGAAGCTGCACAACTCTGAAGTTTGAGTGGCTCACTGTTACCATGGTAACAGTTATTATTGAAAAATAAGTACTACTATAAAACAATTTCCATTTATATAGCACCATTGATGGTAAGGTGCTTTATAGGAATATAAACCAAACAAAATTTGATGCTTAGGCACGAAATATTAGGATAGGCAACTAAAAGCTCAGTCCAGAGAGTAGCAGTGTAATTAATTGGTTTTTAAATACTACTAAGTAACCCACACAATGGAGAAAAAGGAGCAAAATATCTGAATTTGCTATATCTGTATTAGTAAAAACATTATCTTTCTCAATCACTGAATGCTTTAGTTTGTGAAAAACTGCACCCAGTTACAATCACAGAACTCACAAACACGAAAGATGCCAAATTACAGGACATGAGAAAGATTGCAGGAAGATGCAGACAGGTTAGTAGATACGTGACATGTACAGTTCAACATAAGAAAATGTAAAGCTGTAAACTTAGAGTGGAGAAAATGAAAGCCTGTATATCCTACAAGTTAATATTCTTAACAGAGAGTTCGTTCATTTTTAAAGATGAGAATGCAGGATAAAAAATAGAAATTCAGAAAAGGTCATTAAGATTCTGAATTTGTGGCAAAGTTGTTATTGATTATGATATTGTATTTGTACATTTATTGGTTAGGCTGGAATTTGGGTGGTTTAGGACCTCCTACTTTAGAACAGTGTTGGAGCCAAAGTAAACAGGAAGTCAAGTTTTGTAGAATGTTACCAAAAATGAAGGAAATAACTTTCAGTTGAATAGCACCTTTTGTGATCCCAGGACAATCATAAATGTTTCACAGTAATGAATTATCTTTGAATTGTAACCACTGAGTCCAAGTATTATGAAATGGTTGTAATAGTAAACAGTGAAAGATTGTTGACAAATTTGTAATAAAGATACATCAACTCAAGATTGTTGTTAGAAAGTGGGGGAATTAGATTTTTATCTTAACATGTATATTCTGCCCATTTTGACACATTTGAAGTAAAAACTGTAAAATGTCACAAAACATAACATCACAGATTGGGGTAATGACCAGAATAACATGGGAAAATTCAAAATTTATTGGAAAGAAATAACCTGCATTTATATAGTATCTTTTCATGAACTTTGAAAGTGAGTTTCTTTAAGACATCTAATGCATTACAATAATGTATGATGTTGGGTGGATGTGAAATTGTTATTTGCATCTGACAGGGCTCTTCTGAACGATGCAACTTCATTTTGCGATGTGATGGGATGGACAATAGCGCAGTGGCTAGCATTGCTGTCTCACAGCGCCAGGGTCCGAAGTTTGATTCCTGGCTTGGGTCACTGTCTGTGTGAAACTTGCACATTCTCTCTGCATCTATGTGGGTTTCCTCAGTGTGCTCCGGTTACCTCCCACAATCTGAAAAACATTCTGGTTAAGTGTATCAGTGCCAAACAGGCACTGGAGTGTGGTGACTAGGGGAATTTCATAGTAACTTCAATGCAGTGTTAATGTAAGGCTTGTGACTAATAAATAAAATACTTAAAAAGCTTACAGCTGATTACTTGATTGAAATGTCAATCTTGACTGAAAAATAGTATTCTGACCTTGCTAATCCAGTGTAGTAAGCATTTCTTTTGCTGCTTTAGATAACAGGGAACATTACCACTTCTGAATTAACAGGTTTTAGGTCTATTTAAACTCAGGGACTGAATCACACAACCTTTATTGTCTGAAACTCCTTGCTACTTCCTGTTCAAAAGGTACAAATTTAATTTCAATTTTACTTACAACATTGAGACTACCAAAGTTAAGTGTGCCAACCATCATACATGACTGAATGTGGCTCATTCTTCTGGCCTCTTCTCCTCTGCCATCTTCAGTCTGGGATTTACACATGAGGAGAGATTGAGTCAGATAGAATTGTATTCGCTGGAGTTAAAGGAATGAGAGGGGATTGTATAGAAATCTATAAAATTCTGACAGGACTAGGCAGAGTAGATGCAGGAGGATGTTCCTGATGGTGGGGGGTCCAAAACTAGGAGGTCACAATCTGAGGATACAGGGAAGACCATTTAGTACAACGACTAGGAGAATTTCTTTACCCAGAGAATGGTAAACTTGCAACATTGCTACCACAGGAGGTAGTTGAAGTCAAAGCATTGTATGTTTTCAAGAAGCACTTAGATCTAGTACTTGGGATGAAGGGGATGAAAGGATTTGGGGCAGGTGGCAGGCAGGGAGGATCATGCTATTGAGTTTAAAGTTTATTGATTAGTGTCTCAAGTAGGCTTACATTGCCACTGCAATGAAGTTACTGTGAAAATCCCCTAGTTGCCATACACAGATGCCTATTTGCGCACACTGAGAGAGAGTTTAGCATGGTCAATGCACCTAACCAGCATGTCTTTTAGACCGAGGGAGGAAACTAGAACATCTGGAAGAAACTCCTCTCCTGCACCCCCCATGCCACCCAGTGTCTTCAAAGGCCTCTGAACCCTTCACTCTTGGCTTCTACTAGTGGAGAGCAATAGTGATTCTTGCCTGTGATACTCTGCCAGAAAGGTGAGAGCATTCTGGGAAGGAGAACAGTCACATGCTGAACTCATTAATGAGATTGAGATCCAGTCAGTCTCATGCTAATCAGCTTCAAGACCTTTCTGGCGCTGTCAGTTTGCACCAGTAGAAAGAGGCCAGGAAAATTGTAAATAGTTCAGTGCCTGGCGCAGAACCAATTTTTAGGTCCACGCTACTTTCTGGGATTGGTATAGTCTGCGTCAAGCGCACCCCAGCTGAATAATTGCCCCATTATCTGCAAATTCCTCCCTTGCCTCTGTTTGGCAAAGTTTAATGCTGTCTGTCACTTTCTGGCAACCTGTAGGACCCTTCAGCTCAATATCTGCAAATTTATCATAATTCTCTTCCCACAGCAAAGGGAATCAAGCTTCTGTGGTATAAATATGTAGTAATAATTGTGTTGGCAATGAGTTGCGAATGCTTATTCAATCAAATTGTTTTGATAACATTGTAAACCATGTGAGCAAAACATGTATGGGTTATAAATATCAGGAAATTAAGATTAAATTAAGATAAATTGCTTGATTCTGACACAAAATATTTGACTCGGGTGGACAAAATATAGTTAGTTTGAAGCAAAATCTTTTCATTGGTCTTTTAGATAACAAGACTTTTATGCACATTAGAGGTGCTGTGACATCTATAAGAATATAGAATTAGAAGCAGAAGTAAGCAAATTCAGCCCTTTGAGCCTGCTCCATCATTTAGTCAGATCAGTTCCTAGTCTCAAATCCACTTTCCCACCTATTCCCCATATCACTTATCCTTTTTTAAATTAGAAATATGTCTATCTCTTCTTGAAACCATTCAACAGTTCAGACTCTTATCATGCTATGGGGCAGTGAGTTCCACAAATTCATTATCCTCTGTGAGTAGTTTCTCCTCATCTCACCTTTATATCTATCACCTCTCAACCTATATCTGTGACCTCTTGTTCTAGATTGCCCTGTAAGTTGAAACATTTGGGGCATGTTTACTCTATCAGTCCCTTTTAGTATTTTATGTATCTCAATCAAATTCTCACTTATCCTTCTGAACTCCTCCAGCAAGTATAAGCCCAAATTATTTAATCTCCCCTTCTATGTCAGGCCTTTCATCCCTGGAATCAGTGTGATGAACCTTCCTCTGAACTGCCTCCAATGCCACCACTTCTTTCCTCAAATAAGGAGACCAAAACTGAATACAGTATTCCAGATATGGTTGCATCTTCAGTCCATACAACACTTCTCTACTTTATACTCCAATCCTTTTCCAATAAATGCCAACATACTATTTGTCTTTTTTATTACATGCTGAACCTACATACCAACTTGCTACCCAGTCTACTTGGGCCAACTCTTTCCTCAAGCCTGTATAATTACCTCTGCCCAACACTAAATCTCTGCTTTCACTTACTCAATCTGAATCTGAAATTCTAGCATGCTGTGATCACTCTTTTCTAGAGGATCTTTAATGATGCTCCTTAAAATCTGCCTTACCTACCATAAAATCCCCTCCCTGGCACAGTATTAATTTTTGTCCATCATATGAAGTGCCTTGTGATATTTTGCTATGTTACAGTGCGACAAAAATACAACTTGTTGTGGATGTGTCGGATTCTGGATAATCGGTATAGATCATGGCGAGGATGTAGCAGCAGTTTTAAGATAATCAGAATGAGAGGCAAATTATAGGGAAAGGCTAGAGAATCAGAGGCTTTTTTCATTGGGACATAAAAGGTTAAGAGGAAGCCTGAGTGAGCTATCTAAAATTAAGGGGCTCTGAAAAAGGCAAATTGAAAATGTATTTTCACTGGTTGAGTAGCCAGAAGTAGAGGTACTCATTGAAGATGAAAAGGGTTAAAGAAGAGGACAGGAGACTTTTTTTATTGTTATAACAATGTTTATCAGTGCATGAAATATTTTACCAGAAGCAGTATTAGAAGCAAATCCATCAAGTCTTTTTAGAAGGTAAGTGGATAAATATTGGCGGGAAAAATGGGTTTGGGAAAAGTGCAAGGAAATGGCACAAAGTGAATTGCTGTTTTATAGTTCAAGAATGATGGCCTGAAATGGCATCTGCTTTAAACATTCAAAATTCCTTCTGTTTGTGTCTTGTCGCATTGTGATACTCATCCTATTTATTCTTTTATTTCTCTCTTTCTCCAGCTCAACGGAATTAAATTCTAAAAATGGAAATATCACAGAAGGTGGCTGTAGAAAAGGATTTGCCTCCGCACAGATGACAGCAATCTTCCCAAAGTAAGAAATCATTGCCACCAGAAGTGCTTTCCCACTGTTTTCCCCACCCTGCTTTTAGAGAAAGCTGTGTGGTGGACTGACCATAATACCAAATGAATGGTGAATATAAGATCCCTTTTATCTTTGCAGCTGTATATACATGTTTAACTGTATTTTTTTCAACATGCAGCAGCAAGAGCAGCCTATTTGGTTATTCATTAATTTGCTGTTTGAGAAATTCTATACCCATTTGCTGCTGAATTTGCCCATATAATGTTGACTGTACTGTGAAGAACACTTTGATGTGTTTTCAGGATGTGATAAGGTGCTACATATGGTATCATGTATGACAGCAAAAGGAGTTGAGTCACAATTTAAGTGATAGTGTTGGTATATTTGTGCAGTTGTTTGGAGTCTGTAGCGGAGGTACAGCCCACAGCCTGTAAGCGTGATTAGAAATTACAGTATGGGGAAAATTAAGTCTACAGATGACACTATTGTCAATGGCTATTATGATGCCTGTTGGTCTTGATGTGCTAATACATTTTAATTGCAAAGCTGTTTATGTTATTCTCGCAAAAATTACTTTCTGATACCCTCATCATTGCATTAAATCTAGCTGACATCCTTGTCATCTAATTGGCTGGTGCAAACTTTAATTCACTGTCAGTGACAACTGTTTGTGGAAGCATTGCTTTTGTTTCCTTTGTGCAAGTTCCTTTGGCCACCGATTAGATAAAAAAACTTTTAACACAAATAATCCTATTTGCCCAGCACGAAAGGCCCCTTTGTTGATTCTGAACCGGGGGTGATAATGATTGACCACTATACATCCAGTCAGAGCTGTACTTGAATCCTCCCACCCACCTTGTCAGTTCTTGTTCTATTTTGCCTTGGCTTGCAAAATCTCACTAACTGTCCTGGGTGGAAACAATACATACCACTTTAACTTGGGCTTAACCATCTCTCCACTCACATTGTCTGTACCTTTGAGTTGATTATCTGTAAAACTCGCATTCCAACTATTATCTTGTAAATTGAGTTTGAGTCTATATATGCCCTGTTTGTAACACAACTCCTCACTGACTTAAAGAAGGAATGACACTGCAAAATTTTGTGCTACCAAATAAACCTGTTGGACTTTAACCTAGTGTTGTGAGACTTCTTACTGTGCTTACCCCAGTGCCGGCATCATTTTTACTTTAGATGAAGTAAAATAGTGCTTCATCTATTTTACTGAAGCACATGTGGAGGAAGGAGCAAGAATTAAACCATACAAGCTGCTTCATCATCTGTTGGTTATTGCTTTTAATAAACTATATAATTTATAGCCTGAATTACAATTTGTGAAATGTTAATTCTTCCATTAGGAGATCGCAATGTCTTCTATTAGATCATTAAGCTAAGTACATTGCGAATATTATTCAGGAAAGGACATAGTTTGACTTATAGGGAACAAGTATTTGTTTATATGAACACTTCTTTATGCTGAATAGGGAAAAAGTTTTTCAGTTGTATTTGGAAATGTAACAGATTTATTAATTAGGAACTTTATGGATAGTGGCTGTTCAAGAAAACAGTTTACCACTACCACTCACAGGACAATTAGAGATGGGCAATAAAGATTGGCTTAGCCAGTGACACCCCCATCCTGTGAAAGAATTTTAAAAGCCTTTGAGTTTCCTAAAACAGATAAGAAAAATAGAAAGTGCTGTGAAAAACTTGGGTTTTTATTTGACTGTAAGATTTTTCAAACAGATTTCAACCAAAATCTGAGCTTGGTTGCTACCTTAGAAGCACAAGCTAAATAGTGAAGTTCAAGTATCACTGTAATGTTTTGCGTTTTTGTCCTGAAGATATTTTTTAGTGTAATGCCTTCCTGCACAGAAGGAAGCAGTTCAATCCATCATGTCTGTGCCAACACATTGAAAGAGCTATCCAATTATTCCCACTCCCCCTGCACTTTGCCCACAATACCCCTGCAGTTTTACTTTTTCCAGTACTTATTCAATTCTCTTTTGACTGTTGTTATTGAATTTACTTCCATCATCCTTTTAGACATGGCAAATTATTGTGGATGCTGGCTCCCAAACAAAAACAGAAAATGCTGAAAAATCTCAGCAGGTCTGAAAACATCTGTGAAAAGAGAACAGAACTAACATTTCAAAATGAGAACACTTTTTGTTTTGGATTCCAGAATCATTCTGTTTGTGTTTTGAATTCCAGCATCCACAGTAATTTGCTTCATGTTATTGTTCTCTCTCCATGAATGTTTTCAGAGTTGCTGAGATTTTCCACAACTGTTTTGTTTTATTAGTGGCATAAAGTTTGAATTGACAGGATTTTTTATTTAAGATGGTAACATTAATCGGTGGTGTTACGAATGTGCCTAGTAATAAGCAATACAAAGAATGTAACAAATTAACAGATAGAAGTCACTAGCATTTCAATAGGCATTTCACAAGATGTAAGTCTCCCAGTAACAAGATTAACAGGCTTTAGACAGACCAGAAGAATACATCTTCATACTAATCAGAAACATCTTAATTAGACGGTTGAACCATCAACAGGAAACATACATATGTTAATATTTTAGAGCTACAGAAGCTGAGGGGATAGCAAATTACAGATAGAACAATCAAAAGAGAACATAGTACAATTACCAAAACTTGGGGAAAGAGTCAGGCATTTCCACTTAGCAGCCTGGAAGCCGAGGTGGCAGACAAGAAGCAAGAAAGCAGAAATCTTCGTGGAGGCATTTAAAACCATGGGGAGGGCAATCCTCCCACCGCAATGGGCTGGGACACATCAGTGGAGACCATTTAACATGCTGCCTGCTGGGCTCCTTGGCTTCTGCACATCTCCAGGCCCTGGATTCCTGGTGTTATCAGCTCTATGCCGATTTTAGTCTGATTTAAATATTCTAATCAATATTTTAATTTCATTAGCGGGCTGCGGAATTAAGTCTCTGGAATGAAGTTCCACGAACAGGGAGCAAGTGGCTGACCCTGCTGGAGTGAAGGAAGGCCATAGAGGCCTCCCCTAAGAGGTCAGGTACGAGGGTGGGGTGCCCCTGGGCATTGCTAGCTTGGCAGGCTGGAACCCTGAAATTACCTAAGGGGCAAAGTTGCACTGCCCACCAGGCATCAGGCAGTACCAAAGTGCCAGGGCCAGAGGCAGGGCCTATTGTTGGAAGAGCCTCCAAGGGGAAGATCAGTAGAAGTAAGGAATCCAGTTGCCACTCTGTATAGGGATCAGTGGCAGAAGGAGGGAAGGTGCTGATCGGGGTTGACTACTTGGATGGATGCCAGGGAAGTGGGGAGGGAACATGATATTGGGAGAGGTTCGAGAGGCCAGCGATTGTGGGATTGGAGGGGTAGCAATGCAGTGTTGCAGAGCTGGCCATTATTGGGAGGCCGGCAGTATGCAGCTACTCTACTATGACAGATCGGTGCATGCTCAGTGGCCCATTCAGCATTATGCTGCCAGCCTCTCCAGCAGGAATAGACCCCTCCTCCCCCGATTTTCAGCATGAATCTCCCTGAGGCACTCTGTAGTGCACAAGATTTATTTTGAAAATCCTACTAAAAAACAGAGGATTTACTCCAGTTTTTACACAAATTCAACAGTTTGAATTTTTTGGGAGAATATCTTTATAGATATCCCATATCTTTGCTGAACTGAGAAGAGATGTTTCCCACAATAACTCTTCAGTTGTGCAGTGTGGTAACTGTAAGGTGGCCTTTATTTATAGATTAGTTGTTGTGGATATTGTTTGGGACGGGGTTGGGGGGTGTCTTGAAAGAGTTCAGATGACTTAAATATACTTTCGATCAAAATTTCTACATAAACTATGTGGATGTGTTAGTAGTTCCTATACATAATTGTCTTGGATCATTATAGCCCTGTTTATGTCTTTTCTTTATTGTAATAAGTAATCTTTATTCAATTTTATACCAAGACTGGGCTGGTTACTTTCTTACTGGGCTTCCACATAATTCATCACACCATGCTGTGAACAAAATTATACCCCACTATGAACTATTGCTCCAATTTGGAACATCCTTGCAGATAACATCAGCCAGGTTTGTCACAGTGTTTGATGAAGTCAGAAATCTACTTCACCTTTTGAAAGAAGGCAGCCAACAGCAATTTGCTATTATGAAGCACACCATAATAAACACCTTAAGAAACTTCACAGGAGCATTATAGGACAAGGCAACATAAAAATATTAGAACAGATCAGTGATAAGTTTTAAAGAGCTTCTTAGAGGTGGAGTGAGACCTGGAGATGCTGGTAGGTTTATAGGGAATGAATTCCGGAATTTAGGGCTTGGCCAGTCAGAGCATACTGTTGGAGCAGTGCACAACACAGACTATAAATGGAGGAAACAGAATTCTTAGAGGGATGTTCAGCTGCAGGGGGTTGCAGAGATCAGGGAAGTGAGGCCAGGGAGGAGCTTGAACACAAGGATGAGAATCTTTTAAGTTGAGACTTTGCTGAACTGGGAGACATGTAAATCAGTAAAGCTTGGGTGATCGATGAATGGGACCTGATGCATAATAAGATATGGGCAACACGTTTTTCAATTAATTAAACTTTACAGAGACTGAAAGATGGCAGTATGTTGGCATCTTTAGTGTGGAGGTAATAAAAGGCCGGATGAAGAGTTTGGCTGTAAAAGGGCTGAGAAATTGCCAGGGCAAAGCGATATAGTGGGAATGCAAAAATTAGGTTTTGGTGTTAGAAGACTTAATGGAGGTTAGAACCTCAGCTCAGAGTCATATAGATTGCAGAGATCCTGGAATGGCTAGGAAAGTGTTAGCAGCTAGGGAAAGATGCTGAAGTCAATGGCTTTAGTCTTGCCAGTATTCAATTGGAGGACATTTCTGCTCACTGAGTACTAGCAGCATGACAAATCTGAGGCAGTGGATGGTTTTAAGGAAGAAATAGTGTAAAGTTGGGTGTTGTTAGGATGCATGTGATGTCTGATTTATTTTTGATGTTGTGAAAGGCCATGTGTATCTGAGAAATTGGAAGGAACCAAGAATAAATCTTGGAGGAACTGCAAAGATAATGGTGAGAGAATAGAAAGAGTAGCCATTGCAGAAATTTTCTGTCTATTACTGGATGGATAAGAATGAAACCAAGCAAGGGAAGCTGCTCACAATCAGAATGGAAAGATATTGGCTCATGAACTCAAACTGTGCTAAAGGCTGCAGACAGGTTGAGAAGGATGAGGAGATATTATTCAAAACAAAAATATAGAAAGAAAAGGTGGTGGTGTAGTGAAATTGTTACCAGACGAGTAATCCAGAACACCAGTAGCATATGTATTAATGAAAAGGCAGTTATGAGCAATTTTTACCATTATAAAATAGACTGTGAAAAAGCTGACCAATATAGTGAAAGCGAGAAAACCTATTGAGAATGCATCGAAGATTGTGTTTTGGATCGGTGCGTTTCTTGTCTACTGAGAAAGAAATCCTTACTTCAATTAATTCCTGGAATTAAAATGAGATAAACAATTAATCTGGTTGGGAAAACAATTGGATCACAGTAACCGCATGGTTATATTTAAATTGAAACTATAAAAGGATAAGGAAGAGAAATAATTAAAGACCTGAATTTATGTAGTGCCTTTCCATCTCATTGCTATACAGTTAAGCACTCTGAAATGTGATGGTTGTTGTTACAGAGGAATCTAGTAACCAGATAGTACTATAGCAAAGTAGTTGATTGAGGGATAAATATTGGATAAATATATTCCAATATAAATATTGGAATAACTTTTTTACTTTGCTTCGGGTTTGTGCCATAATATTTTTTACATCCACCAGAGAGTAGCCAAGGTTTTTAGCACTTCTGTGATTGCAGTATGCTTTACTATTGCCTTGGAACGACCTTGGAGCTCGAAACTCTGGAATACAACTTGAACTCATAACCCGTGCTTGGAGATGAGGATAATATCTCCTCTGCCATGTTTGATATAAAAGTCAAAGATGGAAAACTAAAAGGGGAAATAAATAATGTTTAGTAAGATGAGAATGGATCCGGCTCAAGTTAATTGTAGGGAGTCATTGACAAAGGGACGTTAATTTGTCATGATTGAGGAGAGGCAGAGACCACTGCATCTTTTACAAGGAAAATTTATGAATATTTGAAGCGATGGAAGATACAGAACTATGTGAAGAGAAACAGGAAAGGGATTATTTTTGAATTTCTCTATAAAAGTTGGCACTGACAAATGAGCTTAAAAGGTTGTCTTCTCTCGTATAAACTTCTAAAATTCTAAGGACTTGCTCCATAATGAATAGCTTTTTTGGCAGATTTTAAAACTGGTAGTTTTTTTCAGTGATCATAGCATATGGTTGGAGATACAGATTTGGTAGAACATGATTCAAAGACTCATATTTTTGTCTCAACTCAAATTTCTGTTTGTGTAAAGCTAGACAAAAAAATTACCAATAGAAGAATAGAAAATAGGAGCATTTCAACATCCAATATAATCACGGTTAATTGATTATCTCAATATTGTACTCCCACACTTCCCTATCCCTTGACCCCTTTAGTGTCTAGAAATCTATCTATTTCATTCTTAAATATATTCAGTGTCTTGGTCTCCACAGTCTTCTGTGGTAGAGAATTCCACAGGTTCACTACGCTCTGAGTGAAGGTGTTTCTCCTCTTTTCAATAGGACGGCACATGGCACAATGGTTAGCATGCTGGCTCACAGCGCCAGGGACCTGGATTCGATTCCTGGTTCAGGTTATTGTGTGGAGTCTGCACGTTCTCCCCATGTCTGCATAGGTTTCCTCCGGGTACACTGATTTCCTCCTACAGTTTGAAAGACATGCTGGTTAGGTGCATTGGCCATGCTAAATTTTCCCCCAATGTACCTGAACAGGCGCCGGAGTGTGGTGACTAGAGATTTTCACAGTAATTTCTTTGCAGTGTTAATGTAAGCCTACTTGTGATTAAGAAATAAACTTAAAACAAATGATCTATTCCATATCCTGCCCCTTATTCTAGACTCCCCCAGGCAGGGGAAAATCATCTTTGCGCTCAGTCTGTCCAGCCCTGTCAGAATTGTACATGTTTCAATTAGATTTCCCCTTCATTCCTCTACATTTTGGTGAACATAGGCCCAGTCAACCCAATCTCTACTCATACAACAATCCTACCTTCCCAGGGATCATTCTGGTGAACCTTTGCTGCACGCTGTATATGACAAGTATATTTTTTCCTAGGTAAGGAGACCAAAACTGCACACAATTCTCCACATGTGGTCACACCAAGGCCCTGCACAGCCGCAGTAAGACATCTAATGGAGAGGCTTCTGAGGGATAAGATTTATGATCATTTGGAGAAGTTTAGACTGATCAGAAATAGTCAGCATGGTTTTGTCAAGGGCAGATCATGCCTTACGAGCCTAGTTGAGTCCTTCGAAAATGTGACTGAACACATTGACGAAGGAAGAGCAGTGGACGTAGTGTACATGGACTTTAGCAAGGCATTTGATAAGGTCCCCCATGCAAGGCTTCTGGAGAAGGTGAGAGGGCATGGGATCCAAGGGGCTTTGGCCTCGTGGATCCAGAACTGGCTTGCCGGCAGAACTCGGTAAAGTCTGGCAACACCAATTTTAAATCCAACCGATTTATTTGATAGTAAATCTGCGAGCTTTCAGCCTTTGTGACTTTCGTCAGGTGAATGAGGTGTTCTGGTCTCCAAAAGCACACATATCAGCACAGACAGTTTACAGATTGCTGATTAGAATGCGAATCCTTACACCTAACCTGCCGTTCAAGTAGACCTAATACGTTGCAAGAAAGGATGTCCCGAAGCATGGTACATTGGGGAGACCATGCAGACACTATGACAGCGGATGAATGAACATCGCTCAGCAATCACCAGGCAAAACAGTTCCCTTCCTGTGGGCAAACACTTCAGCAGTCACGGGCATTTGGCCTCCGACCTTCGGGTAAATGTTCTTCAAGGGGGCCTTCACGACACACGACAGCGCAGAGTCGCTGAGCAGAGACTGATAGCCAAGTTCCGCACACATGAGGGCGGTCTTAACAGGGATCTTGGCTTCATGTCACACTATTTGTAACCCCCATGACTTACCTGGGTTAGCAAAAAACCTCAGTTACTGTGCTGCCTGGCGACAATACACATCCCTCTAACCTCTGCTGTTAGCCACTTTAAGACTTGAATGGCAGGTTAGGTGTAAGGATTCGCATTCTAATCAGCAATCTGTAAACTGTCTGTGCTGATATGTGTGCTTTTGGAGACCAGAACACCTCATATTCCTGACGAAGGCCACAAAGGCCGAAAGCTCGCAGATTTACTATCAAATAAATCGGTTGGATTTAAAATTGGTGTTGCCAGACTTTACTGAATTTACCCCAGTCCAACGCCAGCATCTCTACATCTTGCCGGCAGAAGGCAGAGAGTGGTTGTGGATGGATCTTGTTCTGCATGGAGGTCAGTAACCAGTGGAGTGCCCCAGGGATCTGTTCTGGGACCCCTGCTGTTTGTCATTTTCATAAATGACCTGGATGAGGAAGTGGAGGGATGGGTTAGTAAGTTCGCCGATGATACAAAAGTCAGTGGTGTTGTGGATGGCCTGGAGGGATGTCAAAAGTTGCAGCGGGACATAGACAGGATGCAAGACTGGGCGGAGAAGTGGCAGATGGACTTCAAGGCGGATAAATGTGTCGTGGTCCATTTTGGTAGGAATAATGGGATGAAGGAGTACAATATAAGGGGTAGGAGTCTTAGCTGTGTTGTAGAGCAGAAGGACCTCGGGGTCCAGGTCCAGGTCCATAGGACTCTTAAATCGGCCTTGCAGGTAGAGGAAGTGGTCAAGAAGGCGTATGGTGTACTGGCCTTCATTAATCGAGGCAAACTCACTGGAGTCTTTTAAAAGACTTCTGGATGAGTATATGGAAACGAATGGGATAAGGGGGTTATAGATAGGTCTGTGGACTGGTAGATATAGATGTGATTGGCGCAACTCGTAGGCCGAAGGGCCTGTTTGTGCTGTATTGTTCTATGTTCTATGCTCTATCCTTGCTCCTAACTTCAAATCCTCCTGCAATCTTGTATCGCATGCTTTCTTTGAGTGACTGATGTACAAGCATACTCAAGTCTCTTTTTATATCAATACTTCACAATCTGTCATCATTTAAATAATACTCTGGCTGACAAATATTTTCATTGTCTTCCTTGATAGATGTTTTGTCAGTGCTGCAGAATCTAAGCAAGTAGTTGGTTTTCAAATACATGTCGTGATTGAATCAGACACTAAAGGGAATAAACTCAAAGAACTTAAAGGCCTCCTTCTGTTTCTTGAAACCCCTCATAGAACCCAAACCAATGAAACAATATAGATTCAGACTCTAAAAATTGAATATTGGAATTTCCTACTTTATAGCCTGTCCTTCCATTTGTTTTAAGTAGCCACTTCTATGAAGGTGATATATAAAATGCAGTTATCTTAATTTTGGCTTTATGTCTCTCCTGTTTAGCATACCACCCTTGTTTGTTTGTGCACTCCACTGTTGCAGATGTTTTGCCTTTCTGTGGTGTGGTATGATGGTTATGGCTGATCTCTACTACCAGTAATATCTTAAATCATTCTTCTTCACATGCATTTTCATTTTTAACCAACTTGTTTCTGCTTATTTTCTTGACATATACTCAGAAAAGTTATTGCTGAAATAATCAGAAGTTCTTTGAATTGACCGTTATAATGGCGAAACAGTAAAATGTTTTGTGTATTATGTTACATCGTCTGAGGGATCGATTAGGGGCACAACTGGGACTTTAGGGTTAGACTAAAGAGACCCACTGCAGTTTAAAATGTTATTAGAATCTGGAAATGGTCTCTTGTTTTATTCATTACCTAGAACAGATGGTGCTATCGAGCAGATTTTGCTGATTAGATCAGTACTTTATGGAAACAAGGTTCTTGTCAGAGCCTCGCATTGACTTGGGACAGACAGCCTTCCTTTTGTTGGCTCACATCAGCTGTATTGAAGCCATGCAGTGTGTTTTTTTTTACATGTCACAGCTGTCGTATAAAATCCAAGGTACACTTTAAAAGAAAATTTGGCTAACATGGTATTTGTCTGCCTCACCTCTGTAACGCTGATGATGAAAAAGGTAATGGGAGAGGTGATTTAATAAACATAGCAAGGCAGATGTCTGTAATACATTTAAAAGCTCGAGCCATATGGTGGACTGAGGCAGTATGTTAAGTTCACTGAGGCTCTTCTCTGTCACAGAATAACTTTTTTTTATCTTGATCTGAGATTAAGCACAATGTTGCCTGCCTCTTATTGCAGCGAAGAGATGTGGATCCCTTAAAACTACCTCTTCGACCTAGATTTTGGTTACCACTCCTAATATCTCTTTCTTTAGCTCAGATTCCTTGTATCTGCTAATGCTGTTTTGAAGTCCTTGGAGATGTTTCATTAAAGATTCAGTGTAATTTCATGTTCTTGCTTGCTGCACCATTTCTTCCTTGCACTTGCACTGATGCCAGTCTGAAGTATGTATGTGCAGTGTCCAATCTTTGCTGCTGTGCTGTTAACTAGGTCTTCTACTTATTATATCCTGCCATCTGTAAAGCTGTACCTGAGAATTTCTGAAAATCTGGAAATGGCAATGTTCAGCAAGCTGATAATTATTTGTCAATTAAGTCAGGAACATTATAGTCCCAATCAGCCTGGTGACAGACAGGACATGAATTTATGTTGGCAGTTAATAGATGGATACCTAATTAGAACTAACTGCCACTTAGCTCATTTTAACTCCTAACGCTCCATGCTTTTTTTGGCAAGGTAGACAAAATTGCTTTATCTGCATGATTAGAGATTGAAGTCTATATAATATTAACATCCCAGGACATTTACCAAGGGTGATTTACATGCACTTTATAGGTGTTTATTTTAAGATTCTGGAATGTTTCTTTTTGATGCACATGATGATCTGGGTTCTATTTGCTGATAATGCATTGTATGAAACACATGATTAACTCATACTTATTTATCAAATGCAGATGGAATGACAATGTGTTATGATTTATAATAGAGGGGAAAAGGCACTGCTCCTGTCAGTACTATGCCAATTTAATTGCAATTATAAACAGAGAGAAGCAACTCATGTTAAGCCAGCATCTGCTGAAGTTCTTCAGCAACATGCAATATTTGGGCATCTCCCTAGGCATTACTTTTCTGATTGGCACAATTTTAATGGCAGCCTTAAACCACTCATTTTAATTGGTGCTAAAAGGCTGTGGAACAGAAATTCTAGGTTAGTCTCAACTGATTAAATGCTTGCTTGATATGTGTTCCACTTCTATTATGTCAGAGATGAATGAGAACAGAGTATGTGGCTAATTTTCTCACAATGTATAAGCAAGAAAAAAAAACCACTATCCAAAATTTATAAAAATGAGAATTCCACACAGAGCTAGAAGGTAGTTAATTCCAAAAAGGAGTACTGAAATGTGGAGGTAAAGAACAGTTAGACTATTATTAGTGGATCTGATAGTTTTTTTTGTGTGTCTCAAGTGATGAATAGATATGGTGAGCAGATGAGAAATGAGAAAATGGAGTTAAAGCATACTGATCAAAGATCAGTATGATTGAACTGAATGGCAGGGTGGGCTACTCCTGTTCCTATTTCTTATGCTCTTTTGTTGCTACTGGAGAAAATGTGCAACAAGCATTTCACGGTACATTTAAAGATCTATTATCACATTGCCATTCATAATAATCTACATGCTTTTGTGATCAAGTTTTTGAAGTTTTAAGAAAAACAGATAAATCTATGCCACTTCAACCTTTTAAAAAGATTGTATGAATATATGGATGGGAAAGAGATTGAACATTGTAATGCAAGCACAGTTTGTGATCAGTACGTTATGTGATTACATCTCTGACATAAGACTTCTGCAGTCCCATTGGGATCCTGAAAATATGACTTGTGGAATGAAACTGATGAGGATTGAAGGTGAAGTTTATTGTAATTTTACATCAGTAGTCTGTAGTTTCCCGTGATGGAAGATGGAAAATTTCAATAGAAATATTACCTACAATTCATCTTTTAGAAAGTTGAAGATGACATGTTGCAAGGGGCAGCTGATAAAAACCGTTTGATAGACTTTTCTCATAATATTTGATTATTGTGTTCCATTTATTTCTACTGGGCTTTCTGTTCATTTAGGAAACTTGTAACTATCATTATGTTTGTTTTATTGCTGTTAACTAGAGTTATGATCAGTCTCCTTTATGTAAGTTATATGAAGAGTTAAAACCAGCATGATGTCTTAACGTAACAGGCGCATCCCAAAACTAATTAAACAATCAGTAGTCTCTGTTCTGCCCTTTCTGGACTAATACATTCTATTTTACAAGTGATATTTGAGTTCATATTTTTCTGTCAGTGTTTTTTTGTCCTTCTATATCATACAATTACAGTGGTGCTGTTTTGTTCTAAGTGCAATTTCTATTGATCCAATTTCCTCACTGTGGGAACAAGAATTAGATGCATGCTGCTACTGTGTAAAAAAAATCAGTTTTTTTTTCATAGGACTGTTGACCTACAAACACTGCAAATTTCCCAAAAATATCAAATTGAATGCATCCCTGTATATATCCTATTCCGTTGCCAGGAGAGACGCACCAAAGGTGACAGCACAGTGGTATATAGTCAGAGTGTCCCTTAAAAGATCTTAACATTGAGCCCTATACTCCATAATGTCTCAAGACATCAGGTTAAACGTGGGTGAGAAAACCTCCTGTTGATCACTGTGATGAACTCCAACAAAAAAGAGAGGAAAATCTTGCCTTTTGGAATTTAGGAACTACGATTCTCAGTGGGCCTTTACGGGCTTGACGTAGGCACTGACTGTAGAATGATTGCAGATGTGTAGTTCTCTCTTTTTTTGGTATTTGAGTTTTCTGCACTTATGCCATCTGGAGAAAGACTGCATATGCACAGTTGGTGAACTTCCTCATTTCCAGACCAGGAAGTTGCCCTGCACACATGCATAGTCTTTTTTTTATCTTCAAATCAGGAAGCCGGAAGTAAAATGTGAAAAAAGTGAAACAACGGTAAAATGGTCAGGTAACAGGATGAGCACGACATGAGAGTACAGGAAGCAGGTCTCAAACCAGAGAGTGGAGCAGAATAAGGTCACATGAAGGTAGTCTAATTAAGGGATAAGAACAGGAGTCTGAAAGGGCTAAATTTTAAAATAAGGAACAGAGAAAACACTCTGAATTATTGACAGGTGCAAAGAGCAGACTTGAAGTAAAGTGGTGGAGCAGTGGTATTCTGCTTGGCACAATCAAACAACTAAAAGTGTGCATAGAAAGTGCAGCTTGAATGCATGTAGAGAGCTAGAGGAAAGGAACATTGGAAGGAGAGACTGAAATCTTAGAGAAGGATCCTTGTTGAAGATGTCAGAGTGAATGTTGTTTGAAAGAGAATCCCAAGGCAAGATATTTGAACATGAAAATTGAAAGTTCTGGTGAGAAAGGCAGAGTTTTAGCAAGATTGGTTAACTCTCAGAATTTGGTGGCAAAACTTGGCTTTGGAGTGTAATGAGTCTGACCACAATTAGTTTATAAGTACCACGTGCTTATCATGAATATTAGAGAATAATATAGAAATTGTAAATGATGTTAACATTTGTAATTTGTAAAGATATAGTTGGGTAAAAGTCTGATTTGATTAATTTACTGGTGTTTATATTGAAAATTTTCCAGTCTTTTTGTCCGGTGTAATATGGTTCAAAGATATGTTTCATATGGGGATCTGTGTTTTCCAGTATTAATATCAGCTGGGATCATAATATTACCATAGACTACTCTCCCTCAAATGACGAATCAGTACCTATTTGTTGAAAACCACTTGGAAGCAGCGCTGAAGGCTACAAGTGCATAATGCATACTCTCATGGGGGAGAGATTTTGATATCATCGCCAAGTGGCTCAATACCACCACTGCTGAAACATCCTTGTTGTAGGTGGTAAAATAACCAACACAAGGGAAAAACCTATTTATCTCCTCATTAATTTACCTACCTGTCAAAGGTGCATCATGTATTCATGACTATCGGCCACTGACCACTGCATTGTCCTTGTTTTGACATAATCCTGTCTTCACACTGAGAATACAATCTATCATGTATCATTACCACCATGCTCAGTGGAATAAACTCAGAACAAATTTAGCAGCACAAAACTAGACATCTGTGCTTCATCAACAGAAGGGGAATTGTAATCCATCACATTGGCATCTCAGAACCCAGTCTCCCATTACTAAGAAACTAGAAGAATTGTCCCTGGTTCAATGAAGAGGATAGGAGTAAACATAGAAAATAGGTGCACAAGTAGACCATTTGGCCTTTTGAGCCTGCATCATCATTCAATGCGCTTTCAATATCCCACCCTTCTTTCTCTGGTGATCCCTTTAGCCACAAGGGTCACGCCCAGCTCCTTCTTGAACATATCTAATGAACTGGCCCCAGCAGCTTTTGGTAGTAGAGAATACCACACGTTCACAACTCTGACTGAAGAAGTTCTTCCTCATCTCAGTCGTGAATGGCTTACCCCTTATTCTTAAACTGTGACCCCTAGTTCTGGACTTGCACAACATTGGAACAGTCTTCCTGCATCTAGCCTGTCAGCACCATCAATGTTTTATATATTTCTATGAGATCTCCTCCCATTCTTCGGTCACCTTACGTGGAGACTCTGGAGAGAGTGCAGAGAAGGTTTACCAGGATGCTGCCTGGTATGGAAGGTCTGAGTTACGAGGAGAGGTTAGGCAAATTGAGGCTGTTTTCCTTAGAAAGACGTAGTCTTAGAGGAAATCTAATACAGGTGTACAAGATTATGAGGGATATAGATAGAGTAAACAGAGTTAAGTTTTTTTTCTAGGATGGACTCAAATAGCACGAGGGGTCACGGGCTTAGGATGAGAGGGGTAAGGTATAATTTGGATGCTAGAGGGACTTTTTTCACACAGAGGGTGGTGGGGGTATGGAACGCGTTGCCAAGTAAAGTGGTGGAGGCAGGCACTGTGGAGTTATTTAAGAGATACTTAGATGGGCACATGAACAGAATGGGAATGGAGGGAGATAGAAAACTGATTTAAAAAAAAGGGATCATGAGCCTTGGGAGTTCCCTGGAAAATGTGTAAATTGTCACAGATATTGATATATTTGTTTTATCCTACAGGTACTTCAGTCCGCCTTGTCTAACAAGGGACATACACGCCATGGGTTGTGAGAGGGCTGCTGTTGGATTTCACGAGAATAGCCTAGTGCTTCACATCGTTAGTGTACGCTTGACCTGGACCATTTGATGGGCAACATGACAGCTCAGTGACATGGATTTGGGCCTGTGTCTGTGGGAGTTTGCGCATCCTCCCCGTGCTTGTGTGGGTTTTCTCCGGGTGCTCTGATTTCCTCCCACATCCCAAAGATGTGTTCTTAGGCTGATTGGCAGAACAAGTTCTCCCTAAATTGTCTCAAATTTGGTTCTAATGCATAGATCTATAAACATAGACAGGGATGACAGGGATCATGGGTAGAAGTGGGAATATTGAGATGGCGGCGCAGGCTCGTTGGGCTGAAGGGCCTGTTTCCCATGCTGTTTTGTTCTTTGTTCTAAATTTCAGTTAGTACAAGCCCAGTCGACCCAGCCTCTCTTCATATGTCAGTCCTTCCATTTCAGGAATCAGTATTGTGAACCTTTGCTGGGCTTCCTCAATATCAAGAATGTTCTTTGTCTGACTAGAGACTAAAACTGCACACAGTGCTTAAGGTATGGCCACATCAAGTCCCTGTTAACTGCAGCAAGACATCTTTACTCCTATACTCAAATCCTCTTGCTTTGAAGGCTTTCCTCACCGTCTGCCATACCTGCATGCCAACCTTCAGCAACTGCATCACCATGATAGCCATGCCATATTGCACTTCCTCTTTTCCTGAACTGCCACCATTCAGATAATAATCTTTCTTCCTGTTTTTGCCACCAAAGTGGATGACCTCATATTTATCCACATTATATTACATTTGTTACATATTTGCCACTCAGCTAGCCTGTTCAAGTCACCCTGTAGCCTCTTAGTATCCTGCTCACAGCACACACTGCCAGCCAGCTTGGTGTCATCTGCAAATTTGCAGATATTGCATTCAGCTCCTTTGTCCAAATCATTAATGTATATTGTAAATAGTTGGGATCCCAGCACTGAACCCTGCAGTAGGCCACTAGTCACTGCCTGTCACTCTGAAAAGGACCCGTTCATCCCCACTCTCTGCTTCCTGTCTGCCAACAGTTCTCTATCCATATCAATACATTACCCCTAATATCTTGAGCTTTAATTTTGATCACTGATCTATTTGTAGGATCTTGTCAAAAGCCTTTTTGAAAGTTCAGATGTACAATATCCACTTGTTCATCCTTGGCCACTCTACTGTTCACATCCTCAAAAAATTCCAGAAGATTTGTCAAGCACAATTTCTCTTTAGTGAATCCATGCTAATTTGGACTGATCCTGTTACAGCTTTCCACTCAGTTGTTGCATCCTTAATAATTGATTCCAATATTTTCTCTCCACTGATAGCCAGTCAGGAATTCCTGGTTTTCTCTTCTTTTTTTAAAATATGTGTTTACATTAGCTACCTTCCAATCCACTGGAACTCTCTCAGAGTCTATAGAATGCTGGAAAATAATCACCAATGCATCCACTATTTCTAGGCCACTTCCTTAAGTACGCTGGGATGCAGAATATCAGGTCCTGGGGTTTTAATTCCAGAAATTTCCCCAATACGATTCCCTGACTCAGGATTTCTTTTAGTTTCTCCTTCATACTAAACCCTCTATCCCCTAGTATTTTGAGAAGGTTATTTGTGTCCTTAGTGAAGACAGGCCCAAAATATTTGTTCAGCTGGTCAGCTTTGTTGCCCATTAAGAATTCACCTGATTCAAACTGTAAGGGACCTACATTTGTCTTCACCAGTCTTTTTCTCTTCACATATCTATAGAAGCTTTTGCAGTCAGTTTTTATTTTTTCTGCAAGCTTACTCTCATATTCTATTTTCCTCTTTTGAATTTTCTCCCAGTCCTTAGGTTTGCTGCTTTTTCTGGTCAAGTTATATGCCTTTTCTTTGGCCTTTAACATTTTCCTTGTTAGCCATTTAAATTTTCCTTTAAATTTAGCCTTTAAATTTTCCTTGTTAGCCATTTTACCCTTATCCCACACAGGGATGTTGAAATTCATCCGTGTGTTCTTTAAATGTCTACAATTCCTGTCATTGTCAACCTCTTAAGTATCCTTGCAGTTTCTTCATAATTCCTTATAGTCTTGGACAGAGCAGAAGTCATATGAGCTGTGATACAACTAGAAAGAATGTGATGAGAGCCATTGCTGACATGCTAAATTTCCTTAGTCTTCTGAGAAAGTAGAGGCATTGGTAGGCTTTCTTAACTATACTGTTGGCACAATCTGTATGATCTATATCACAATCTATGTAATGGATTGGCTATACTAAATTGCCCTTCAGCATCAGGGGATTAGAGGGTAAATATGTGGGGTTGTGGGGATAAGGCCTGGGTGGGAATGTGGTCAGTGCAGATTCGATGGGCCAAGTGTCCTAATTCTGCTCCTATATCTTAAAGTGTTTTAAATGACTTAGATGTGGGGACCAAATGTAATATTTTCAAATTTGCTAATGACATAAAATAAGATAGGAATATAAGTTGTGAGGAGGATGCAAAGTGGCTTTAAGTGGATTTAGACAGGTTGAGTATGCAAGAACATAGCAGATGGAATATCATGTAAATAAGTGTAAAGTTAAAGATGGAGTGTTTCTCAAATTTTGAGGGATTGGAAAGGGTTGATGTAAGGAGAGCAGTGGAGTAGTAGTATTGTCATTAGGAACCTAGGGACCCAGAGTAATGCTCTTGGAACCCCAGTTTGAATCCCACCCATGGCACAAGATGAAATTTTAATTCAATAAAAATCAGGAATTTAATGTCTACTGATGAACATGAAGCCATCATCGATTGTCGTAAAAATCTATCTGGTTCACTAATGTCCTTTAGGGAAGGAAATCTATAATCTATAATTGGCCTGGCCTGTATGTGACTCCAGATGCACAGCAATGTGGTTGACTTTTAACTGCACTCTGAAATGGCACTCAAGAAATGCTGGCCTAGCCAGTGAAGTCTACAGCCCATTAATGAATTTTTAAAAATGGCTAAAGGAACCTGTATCCTTGTTCATAAATCACTAAAGACTAACATGTAGGCGCAACAGACAATTAGGGAAGCAAATGGTATATTAATCTTCATCCCGAGGGGATTTGAAAACAGGAATAAAGATGTTTTGCTGCAATTGTGCACTGAAGCTAGATATGAAGCACTATGTACAGTTTTGGTATCTTTACCTCAGGAATGATATTGCCTTGTTTTTACGTTGCAGGTTGACCAACAGCATAGTTGTAACCTAATTTTATTATGAACACATTTTCAGAACATGAACACACAATTGCAAGGTGTTTTGAAGTCTTGTTAAATCTTCCCTTACATGTACTATTGGACTTTCATCCCCCAGGTCAGATGACCCTGTGAAGCATGGAGTATACTGTATTGTATCTAATACTGGAGACCACTATTACAATCCCCCTATAATTAGGATATTTCCTTTTTTTTTAAGAAATAAAAAACTTCAAACTAGTTTTCTGTTAGAGCAAAATAGGCTGTGAGCTACTCAAATATCCACAGTCTGTTATTTATTTTGTCGCACTTTGTTGTAATCAGTCAATTTTGTCTTTTTTCTCAACTCTTGTGTATCTAGTTTTTTCACAATTCTTCCACTTGACATTTTGAATGGCGACAGATGATTTTGAAGGACAAATGGTAATTTATCTGCTGTCATATATGTGCCTTATTGATATACAACAGTATGCAGTGCTTGTATCATATGCAGCTTATGAGTAATTTTGAAAAATATCCTCTTGAGAAGATTCAGATATGTGCTGTTGCTGCTATTTCAGTCAATTATTCACGGAGCATCATTAAAGCTACATTTTTGACCCAGCTTAGAATTCTCACTGCTTTAACCAAAGGGCCTTTTATGTGCAGCAAATCTATAATAATGACAAGCCAATCGACATCATGAGAAGTAGTTCAGAGATTCTGACATGTAGAATGCACCAATTTAAATAGATTTACACATGCAACAGTAAGTGGTGGCAGTGACATTAAATATGGGTTTAATATGGGTCAAGAATTGAATTTATTATTTAAGATGCAAACTTATGGAGAGGGTTGTTTGCAAACTACAGTAATTACAGTCTGAACATCTTTTATGCACTTACAAAGTTAATATATATATACAAAAAAATTATATTGAATATTGCAATCCTATTATTTGCTCCCAACTGGGTTTGCACTGCACAAGATATTTTGCACTAACAAAAGATTTAGATAGCTGTGCCAATTCTATTTAATGCTCTTCAGCATTTCTATCCAGAAACAGTCATTTCTAAGTCAAGAATGATGATGGTTTTGTTTAACCTTAACAATAAAGTTCATATATTTTCACTCACTCAAATAGAATAAGCTAAAATAATGTGCAACTGAGGCATGAAAAAAGCAGCACAATCATGACATTGATTAGTGCTTATGAATATGCATTATCAAATATAATGACTGGGAATGCTATGGCAAGTAACTCACCTCCTGACTCTCCAAAGTCTCTCCACCATCTACAATGCACATATAGTAAGTGATCAAATACTCTCTACTCACCTGGATGAGGCAGCTCCAACCACACTCAGAAAGCTTGAAGCATCCAGGACAAACCAGGCCACTTGATTGGCACCATATCCGCCATCTTCAATGTTTACTACTCCCACCACCAACACACAGCAGTAACTGTACATCTATAAGGTGTGCTACAACAACTCACTGAGGCTGCTTCGACAGGACCTTCTGAACCTGTGACCTTTACCATCTAGACAGACAAGAACAGCAGATACATGTGAACAATACCACATGCAAGTTTCACTCCAAGTCACGCACCATCTTTACTTGGAACTATATCACCATTTCTTCACTGTCATTGAGTCAAACTCCTGGAAAGCTGAAACAGCACTTTGGGTGTCCCTACGTTACATGGATTGCAACGATTCAAGAAGGCGGCCCACCATCCTCGTCTCTGTCAATTAGGGATGGGCAATAAAGGATGATCTAGCCAGGGATATCCACAATCTGTAAACAAACGTATATTAGAACTTTAAATGGTGCTTGAATTGAATAATTTAATCTTTTCAAATGCTGAAGAACATTATCTTTATTGACATTTAAGGACATTGTCTAATTGAGACAGGGTGCATGTTTGAAAGGAGTAATTTTGAAAGAAGGCTTCCAAAATTGCAGTTGAGATCAAAGTAGAAATCTGGAGTATTTGAGTTTATAAAATGTGGTGATGCCAGCTTATTGTTGGGATTTCATCTTTTTTTTTTTATTTTTTTGTTGTTGAATTTTGCCTGCAAGAGGGGATACTGAAGGTGATCTTCCAACCCACTCAATGTTAAGGGAGTATGTTGAAATTTCCAGGTTACCTTAAGAATTCTATTGTCTATGCATTTGTAGGTTCTCAAGCCAATTTCTTGCTCGTTGGTAGTAAAGTGTAAGAAAACCCCAAAAGGTTCCCATTAGAAATTATAAATCAAAACAAAAATGCTGGAAACTTTCACTGCAGGTCACACAACTGTTTAAGTTTTGAGTTGCTCTGCTTCACACCCAAGCACCCTTACTTCATTGGTTCGCTATTCCATTTGGGATGTGATCTGAATATTCTTGCTCAGGTAGACTTAGGAAGATTGTTTTGTCATCCTTCTCTTGTTAAGAGTGTCCCTAAATGAATTTTATGGCTAAGTCAATTGACAAAGATTTCTTTAGTTCTTTGTTTTGATCTGTCATCTGGACATGCATCTACTATTTACTCTGATAGAAAGCATGGCAAATTTTGTAAGTAGGTATCAAGCATGCACAACCAGATTATAAATTTTATAAATTTCTAATGCACTCGAGATGTTGTTTTTACAAGATTTTGGCCACTGAACTCCCTACACACAGCCCATAACTAGCAGAGACTGTTTATGTTCAACCTTGTCCTCATGTTTATGTTCAACCTTCATTCATGTATGGCTATATGAGTTAGGTCAAATTTAGGGATTGTATATGTATATTGTTGTCAAATTCTTGGCTGAGAAGTTGAGTAAATTATGATACAAAGTTTGTTTTTTAGCTTGGATCAGGGAACATGTTTTTTCTCTCTGAGGTTGGTAATGTAACATTTTTCATGGTGATAAAGTACCTTGTAGTTATATTGATGTTGCAGTGTGTTATCAAAATCTGGATTAATAGGCTGGATGGCTATTGGTTCTGTTGGCATTGAAGCCTGATATTGCTCTTTAACTTGTGTTGTCTTTTGGAACTGGATTAAAAACTAACCTTATTGTATTTAGAATCATTACCAGATCAGAGAAAGGAGATCTGTTCTGTTTGCATTGAATTTTTGCTCTTCATATCCAGAGGTAAAATTTGCTATTAATAGACATTTAATTGGCAAGGAGTGTTTCCTAATTCATTGTGTCGACCTGTAAGTTCTTTTGAACAATTAAGGTTTGAGATTTGTTGATATCCGTAATCAGTGCTGGTATCATTAAATTGAAGGGAGATGTTGCTTCAAAAATTGTTCAGTTTCATTTGGCAAGAGTTACTCAAAACCTGGAACTCTGACAATCTCAGGTTAGTGTTTTTTTTATGTACGGGTTAAGTTTAATTGTTCTGAACACTATAAAGTAGAGCCAGTCGTAAAGAGTGAAGTAGTCCAATTGGACTTAAAATATTCAGAATAACTAAATCTTAACAATACATGAAAAGGACTCATCGTTATGAATGTAAGTTAGATGATTTGCTATTCTTTTAAAGCAGCAGTCCCAAAAAGCTCAAGGTCTGTTACTATTTTGTTACTGAATACAGACTTTTTAATATATAGACTTACAGTTATAATTTTTGGCCATTTCCTAAGTATTACTATCAATAAAAATCTGTACATGTATATTTAATGGTGTTTTTTTAGTACGAATGATCAGATAAAGCAAATGATTACTTGCCACAAAGATGCTTCATTAAGGAGGTTTCAGCTGCATTTCAGAAACAAAAATGTGGAATGTTACTGTTGTAGCTTTTTCTTGGTGATTTAGATGTTTGTTTTTAATGTAGTTCCAACCCTGCCCTCTGAATACTGGACTTCAAAGTGTGATGTGCAGCTTTTACATGTCTGCATACACTCAGATGGATGACTTGGGGGGGAACGGGGGATCTGCTTCAGTAAAATAACCTTTAGGGTATTTGGTTTTATTTGCACATAATGAAGGCATGGAGGTGATTCAAGGAAAAGGTCATAGCCCTGCCAGTGAAAGGCTTTTTTACATCAAAGGAGACAAATTCTTTAATTTTTTTGTAATTTTTCTAAAGCAGGATTCAGTATCTTAAGGGATAGACAAAAGGAGGGGAACAGGCAGAAGATACACGATGCCATCCACAAACACAAATGATATAGTGTTAGACATCAGGACATAATATGAACCTATAGTTGTTCTGCTACTCCCTAGGTGCTTCATGCATTCGCTAACAGCAGATTAGCTGACATTGCACAACAACACAACATATGATCAATTAAACATCTTTCTGTCCTTTGCCGGATGTTGTGCCTGCTGTGATAGAAGGGTTGGGGGCCAAGATTTTGGATACAAGCTGTTCCCTGTTGGGTGAAGCATAGGATGATGGCAATTAGGCTGGTCAAAATGCAGAAGAGACAAGCTGGCTTGGTTCTACTGAAAGGGGCAATATTCTAGTTGGTTTTGAAACTTACCCAATTCTCTGGTTACCATAATCTTTGCCACATTGTATGTTGTTTTTTTCAGTTTTATACTGTCCTTGACTTCCTTGGTTAATTATGATTTATTTATCCTCTTCCTAGAATCCTTTTTCCTAACTGGAATATATCTTTTTTGTGAGTCATAAACATCCGTCATAGGTGGTGAACTGTCTTTGTGCTAAAACACCTTTCCCAATATATTACAAACACTTCTGCTCTCATTCCTTTGAAATTAGCCTCTAAAGTTGAGCACTGTCATTTCTAACTCAGGTTTCTCACTCTTATTTGTTATGGTCACTGTTTCCTAGGTGATCTTTTACTCTGGGATTGTTGGTTAAATTTGTCTCATTACATATTACCAGAGCCAAAGTAGCCTGATTCCCTGGTTGGATCCATAATATATTGTTTTAGGAAACTGTATACTCTCTCTGAATACACTCTCTGAATTCTTTCTCATGGCGTCCACTGTCAATTTGACATTCCCTATCCACATGAAGATTAAAATCACCTGTGATTAATGTACTGCCTTTTTTACATGCCCTTATTATTCCCTGATATATTCTCCATCCTACAGTATAGCTGCTGTTAAGGAGCCTGTAGAAACTTCCATCAGTATCTTCCCTTTGTCATTTCTTTACTCCACCCAAATAGATTCTACATCTTCCAATCCAAGGTTGTTTCTTACTTTTGTACTTATTCCATTTTATTAACAAAGCTACCTTACCGTATGAGAAGTCACATATTCCTGAATATTTAGTTTTCAGCTTTCTTTAGTTTCCTTGTAACCATAGCTCTGCAATGGGTATATCCATTAATTTCAACTTGTGTTAATTTATCTTGTGCTGAATACTATATGCATTTAAGTAAACAGCCATTATTTTTGCTTTTTCTGCCACTTTCCTCCTCCCTCCTTTGACTCTATTTGCTGTTTTTATTTGCATTTGCACACTCTGTTCTTTCCTGTCACACCTTGCTTACCATTATTTGAAGAGTTGCCTTGCAAAACAGACATGTCCTTTTGCTTTATAAGCCGATGTAACCTTTATCAAGAATCATCCCCCTGGCACTTCCCCTTTAGATTAGAGCTCTTTCTACTTCCCTAGTTATGTGGTTTGCAAGAACACTGGTTCAGCACATTCCAGTGTAGGCTACCCCAACAGTACAGCTCCCCACTTTCCCCATTACTGCTGTCAATGTTCCACAAACTAAGACCCACTTCTCCCACACCAGTCTTTGAGAAAAGTCCCATCTCTCTAATTTTAAGCAGTCTATGCCAATTTGCAAATGGCTAGATAATCCATAGATTACAACCTTGAAAGTTTTGTTGTCAAACTTTTTATGCAGGACCTCTTGCCTTGTTCTACCTATGCCATTGGTACTTACATGGATCACAACAATAGGGTCCTGTCCCATCCACTGCAAATTCTTCTCCAGCTTGGAACAGGTGTACTAAAACCTGGCATCAGGCAGGCAACATGGCTGTCCTGACTTTGGCTCTTAGCTACAGAGAGCAGTGTCAATCTACTCCTATACTGTCAAATTGTGTGCAGGGATTGTCAATGATTTGGTATTTTCATGAGATCCTCCATATCCAGTAGCAAGGAAGGCATTCAACAGCAGCATCCTTCCCTTGCTCAATATGGGAGAACTAATCACCCAAATTAGTTCCATGCTATATGGGGCGTGTTGTTTGTATACTTGACACCAGGCTCCCAAAGCAGTTGCTCTACTTGGAACTCAGTCATAATGTGGAGTTGCTGGTGTTGGATTGGCGTAGGCACAGTAAGTAGTTTCACAACACCAGGTTAAAGTCCATCAGGTTTATTTGGTAACATGAGCTGTTGGAGATTGCCCCTTACCTGATGTCTCATGAAGGGACAATGCTCTGAAAGTTTGTGCTACCAAATAAACCTATTGGATTTTAACTGGCGTTGTGAGACTACTTACTGGAACTCAGGCAGGAGATTCCTACAATGATAGCAAAACTATTTAGATATTTTCTCGAAGCATCCTTGAAGAGGTCAAATTTACTAGCTGACTCAAGGGATCTGAGGATGTGCAGCAGCAAAGTTGGGGTATCAAGGGAGTACTCAAACCCCAGAATAACTCATCTGCCCAATTCAAGCACCAGCAGCCCAGCATATGACAGCATCTCTAAATCAAGCATTGGACTTCACAGGCATTTCAGAACCTACAGAATTAGAGTAGAAACAAATAAAAAAAACAAACTGCTGGAAAATTTAAGCAAGTCTGGCAGCACCTGTGAGACAAACAGTTTATAGGAACATATAAGTTAGGAGCAGAAGTCGGCAAATTCAGCCTTTAGAGTCTGCTCCGTGATTCAATCAGATCATGGCTGATTTCTTCCTGGTCTCAAATCCACTGTTCCATGTATCCCCTTATCCCTTTTCTTACTAGAACCACGTCTGTCTCCTTCTTGAAATCATTCAATTTAATGTTTCAAGTCTCTATGACTTCTTCAGAACTGAAGAGAGATAGAACTTTGAGGTGTACACGCAATTTATCCTTGATGCCAAGATATAGCTTAATGGGGAGAAACGTCTTGTTTATATACAGTTATCCTGGAAGGAGGCCATTTGGTCTGTTAAGCCCATGATAACTCTTTGTAAAGCAATTCAGTCACAAGCTAGTATTCCCAATATCCCCCCAATACTTACCCAAAACAGTTTCCTTCATGTGCCTATCCAATTTTGTTGCAACCAACTCAAGAACAGCTTCTTCCTTGCTGCTGTCAGACTTTTGCACGGACCTACCTTGCATTAAATTGATCTTTCTGTATACCCTAGTTATGGCTGTAACACTATGTTCTGCACTCTCTCGCTTCCTTCTCTATGAATGGTATACACTGTCTGCTGGCCCACAAGAAACAATACTTTTTCACTATGAAATATATGTGACAATAATAAATCATGTCAACTCATTTTGAAATTTGTAATCATCACTTTCAACAGCCACATAAGCAGCAAGTTCCTTATCAATATATGAACATACAAATTAGGGGCTGGAGTAGGCCATTCAGCCTCTTGAGCTTGCTCTAACATTCAATAAGATAGTGGCTGGTCTGACTCTGGCTCTTGTGGCCTCAGTTCAACTTTCCTATTTATCCCTGATACTACTTAGCTTCCTTGTTCATCAAAAATGTACCTGTGCCTTAAAAATATTTAATGACCTTTGCGTCAACCATTCTCCAGTAAAGTGAGTTCCACAGATTCACAACTTCCTGAGAAAATATTTCTCATCTGCATCATAAATAGACGACATCTTATTTTAAACTGGATTCCCTAGTTTGAATCTCTCCTGTGTTCCCCACCTCTTCTTGGGCCCCACCCCCAACTTCGATGGACCTTACTTCCCTGGGTCCCATCCTCCCCTTTCCTACACCATGCCCTCTTCCCCTCTCCCTTTCTGTCTCCTTTTTACATTCCTATCCAATTCCCATCTCCCCTTTTTTCTCTCTCTCATGCTCTCTCTTTTACGTACATCATCTCTTTCCTGTTCACTTCCATTATCCTATGCATGTGCTATTTCATTCTCTGTTGCTATGATTGAACAGTTTATGGAATATTATTATACTTAAACTGTGTAGAATAAAAGTGACCAAAATCATATTTTCATATTGTACAGCTAATTTTGAGCTTTGCAATGTATTGAAATATTTCATTATTGAAGTCCTGTAACTAAATATTTCACATTGTGTGTGAAAGTTAATATGCCTTGGACTTGAAATGGCCATAAAAATGTAATACTTTAGAGGTGTTTAAAAAAGCAATTGCTGCACCTGAATTGTAATAACATTTTAATTCTGGAATTTGTCTAGTTTATCCAGAGAATTACCAATTGATGAGAGAGGTGAACTGCATTTCACTACTGCACCTATTGCATCTGTTTCAATACTGAAAAGATTCATTTACCTTAGTCAGCTGTAAACTTTTCAGCCCACATTTGGGAACATTGCCTTATCATGGAAAGAAAACTACCAAGTGACGCCAATGTAATAACGCAGCAATCCCACAGGTATAAGTGAATTATAGCTCAAGTGGAGAAATTTTCTTTCTGGTAAACTCTGAGTTGAGAATATCTTATTTCTGTCACCTATACTTGAGAGCTTTTAATAATGAAGGGTCTGATTAAAACCTTTTAATCAAGTATAGTTTAACACGAAAAATAAATAAGCAATCAAATTAGGGATTTAGTTGGAATACATTTGGTGCTGTGGGAGAGGGCCATTTGCACAGTATTATTATACAATTAGGTTTTTGTGCTGGATCAGTATCCAAAATCAGCATATGACTGAGTGCATATTCATATGGTGCTGGCTCCAACATACTGTACTTGGCTTGGAGACTTATTCTGGTAAATAAGTTGACTATGTTTAAATATGTAAGAGATCTAAACAATACTGAATGTTATCTGCACATATGCAGTGGTGGTATTAGAGGAAACAAGGGTGACAAGATTTTAAACCCCTCTCGGGGCTGGGAGCCAAGATGGTAGATGATAAGAATATTCTGTATTCTCTAGTGGCGTGCTAGTTCCTCAGCTCCATACCACCTCTGGGCAAGTTTTGTGGAGGTGGGATTGGGGATGTGGGGATAGCAGTGGTGTGGGGATGGTTGAGCTTCCTGCTCTCATGTTGTGAGTAACCAACTTGGCTTACACAGGGCCACTGAAGGCCAATTAAAGATTAGGTTAACCAGGATTTTCCAGGTAGCTTCCAGGTTTGCGCAGATAGCGAGTACCAGTTAAGTATTTGGAAGTGGCCTCTCAGAGACAGATAAGATAGTCAGGACACCAGGCAGGCAGAACAGCCTTCCTTGCCTGCTAACCTGGTGTTGTGAAACTTCTTGTGTGCTGAGGTACCAGAGCAGCACACCTGACCTTCTGTAGAAGGTCTTACTTTTCCCTCACAATGTTGGCCTGACTTCAAAAGTCAGATTTTAATTTAAATTTAATGGTTGGAGAGAGTGCTTTCATCAAAGACCCTCTTCATTACTTACTTTCCATTGCAGCCTGCTGCAGCTTTCAATCTGGAATACCTCTGACCTCCAGCTCTGAGAACCCACATGCCATCCTTAATTTGCTGGCGAGTTTGGCTGCTCTGGGAAAATCATGGAGAATGACTGTTTCTCATGGTGCAGACTTCTGACCCGCATTTTGGGATTCAGAAGACTGGAGGAAATATCTTACCAAACTGCTGCTAAAATGCAGCATAGGATGCACAGCTGAGGACAGCATTCTTTAATGCCACTTCATTTGCAGGGTTGCTGTCTGCATTATCACATCAATGTGGAGATACCGGCAGTAAGAAGCCTCACAACGCCAGGTTAAAGTCCAACAGGCTTATTTGGGAGCAAACGCCCTAACTTTCGGAGCGTTGCTCCTTCATCAGATAAGTGGGAGTTCTGTTCACAAACAGGGCATCAAGTCTTAAAGGCTTTAGACTTGATTAGCTTAAAGATTTTCATTCTAATCATTATTCCGTAAATTGAGCTTGTGTCTTTATATGCCCTGTTTGTGAACAGAACTCCCACTTACCTGACGAAGGAGCAGCACTCCGAAAGTTAGTGGCATTTGCTACCAAATAAACTGTTGGACTTTAACCTGGTATCGTGAGACTTCTTAGTGTGTTTATCATATCAACAGCAGAGTAATCCTGTTGCTGAAAGATCAGTGAAGTTGCTGACCAATTCCTGCCACAGGTGTGCTAATAACATGCATATCATCACTTTTGTTAGATTTGCAAGAATTGAGTAAAATATTCTCTCTAAATTCAGAAGTGAGTAAAATACCCTCTGTAAATGCTATAATATGCCACTGTAGGACTACAAATTTAGTAGATTAATATCAACATGTAATTAAGGTGAATAGTAGATTGGAATTTCAGAGCCTTGTAACCATTAACCACTTGAACTGCTGAAACATTGATTTACAGGAATCCATTGCACGAATGCAATATAGACAATAAAGCCTCTCAATTGTGCTGCAGCAGAATTTTCAACATTCAAATGTGTCACATGGCAGTTATATAATGGTTTCAATTAATATTTGCAGGCATGATTTAATTTATTATGCCAGAAAACTATTAATGTTCTTATAACTTACGGCCAGGTGAGGAAGGTAAACTGTCTTAGTTGATAATAACAAGGGTGAATTTGAAAAATAACAAAGTCAGTTTAATATGTATTTGTTTAAAGCTTGGTGTAAAAATTTAGTCAGCCAAATTCTGTGAACTAAGAAATAAAGAGTTAATTTTATTACTCATTAGGTAAAGATATAGAAATTATTAATTAAAAAAAATTAACATGCCCAACCTCCTACCAATATAAAAAGACTTGTGAAAAAAGAAAAACAATTTTACAGAGAATCTGATGTTAAAACTTGTCCAAATAGTAAAGGTGAAGTTTGAAAAATTATTCATGGATTGCTCAAATGCTTGTTCACAGCTGGGGAACCACTTTTCATGTTAGCTGCTGATACGCAGCTACTGCGTATCAGCACCTTACTCACACCTTACTGTAACAATTAACCTGAAAAGATAGCTACTATGAGGAAGGGCTCATACTTTTTGGCAGGTGTGCTGTTGTACTGTGACATGTTTTGCCGCATTGCTTATATTTATGATTTTGTTGCTAGAGAAAGAGAACAAAGCTCATTTTTCTAAAATTGTGTTGCAGATTGAATGGTGCATGTTGGATTGTATTTGTGTAGCATTTTCAAAGGTAAAATGTCTTTCTTTGGCCTAATACCTAAGTTTCATGCTTGTTGTCCGGTTCTTGTTACCACAAATGTAAAGCCTTCCGTTTTGGGTATTTGCAGCTGTGATGCCGTTGCTAATGAAAAGACGTGTTGTGAATTTCACAAGTGCTTTGATACTTTTACTAAAATATGTAAGCTGTATGTTTTTGAATGTTTCTTTTCACAGGTATCAAATGTGATTGGATAGCTTGGTTGAAAGGAACATCTGGTTAACTTGTACTGTAACCTATAGACCTTGGGCAGATTTGCACAATAAAAATAATACAGTACACATGTGCTGCTTATTAATTCCTGTGTTCAGAATTATTGAGCAGTTACAGCAGTCACTACCCTAAAGCTCGGATTTCACTTTTTTTTAAACTGGCAAAAAATATATAGTGGCTCATATTTTCCTTTGTATCAATTGATGGCAGATATGAATCCTTTGAGTATGGAACACCAGATAATTTATATTCATTGGACTGATTTGTTTTTCAATGACATCAGTGCTGATTGCCTTAAGATCAGTAATATAATTTATTTTAGTAGAATTAAGATGGTGAATTTACCACTTAGTATCACTAGAAAGCTATTGAGCTAAATTACTTAAATTTGTTTACTACAAAAGTTAACCTTGTCAAGTGTAAAAATTATGAATTATATTGCTTTAGCAATCCATTTTCTGATGCGTTATATTTTATTATTTTTCAGGGGTGTTTTGATCCAATCTCTCGGACTGAGATGTAAATCTTTTGGCAGGTTTCGTTAGTGCTTGGAAATGTTTGTCTTTACCATTGTTCAAATAAAATTTAAAGGTCGATTTTCCCTTTGGCAATCATCCATTGCTGCCGGATATGAAATGTAAAAAATAGTTACCTCCATGCTGCAGTTATCTTTTCATCATGAAGGCTTTACTGAATAACATCCCTTTCTGACGAAAAACTTTGTCTTTTCTTTGGACACAGGTGAGGTCCCAGAGGACTGAAGAATAGCTAATGTTGTACCATTGTTTAAAAAGGGTAGTAGGGATTACCTGGGAATTATAGGCCGGTGAGTTTGACATCAGTGGTAGGGAAGCTGTTGGAAAGGAATTCTTAGAAATAGGATGTATAGGCACTTAGAGCATTGCGATCTGATTAAGGATATGCAGCATGGCTTTGTTAAAGGGAAGTCGTGCCTTACGAATCTGGTAGAATTTTTTGAGGAGGTGACGAAAACGGTCGACGAAGGACGAGCTGTTGATGTCGTCTATATGGATTTCAAAAGGCATTTGACAAAGTCCCTCATGGAAGGTTAGTTGAAAAGGTCAAGGCTAATGGGATACAAGGACAGGTAGCTAGATGGATAAGTAACTGACTTGGTAATAGGAGACAGAGAGTAATAGTGGAAAGGTGTTTTTCTAGCTGGAGGTGGGTCACTAGTGGTGTGCCACAGGGCTCGGTACTGGGACCTCTTCTATTTGTAATATATATAAATGACTTGAAAGGGGGAATAAGTGGAGTGATCAGCAAGTCTGCAGACGATACAAAGATGGCTGGACTTGCGGATAGTGAAGAGTATTGTCAGGGAATACAGCAAGATAGGCTGGTAGCTTGGGCAGATAGATGGCAGATGGAATTCAATCCTGATAAATGTGAGGTGATGCATTTCGGGAGAAAGAATGTAGAGGGTAGGTATATGATAAAGGGTAGACCTATTAAGAGTATAGAAACGCAGAGGGACCTGGGGGTGCAGGTGCACAAGCCTCTGAAGGTGGCAGAGCAGATGGAGAAGGTTGTATGTTAGCCTTTATAGGAAGGGATATAGAGTACAGGAGCTGGCCTTTAATGTTGCAGTTGTATAAAACGTTGGTTAGACCTCATTTGGAATACTGCCTCCAGTTCTGGTCGCCTTATTACCGGAAGGACGTGGAGACTCTGGAGAGAGTGCAGAGGAGGTTTACCGGGATGCTACCTGGTATGGAAGGTCTGAGTTACGAGGAGAGGTTAGGCAAATTGGGGCTGTTTTCTTTAGAAAGACATAGACTTAGAGGAGATCTAATAGAGGTGTACAAGATTATGAGGGGTATAGATAGAGTAAACAGGGTTAAGCTTTTTCCTAGGATGGACTCAAATAGCATGAGGGATCACGGGCTTAGGGTGAGGGGGGTAAGGTATAATTTGGATGCTAGAGGGAGTTTTTTCACACAGAGGGTGGTGGGGGTATGGAACACGCTGCCAAGTAAAGTGGTGGAGGCAGGCACTCTGGAGTTATTTAAGAGATACTTAGATGGGCACATGAACAGAATGGGAATGGAGAGATATAGAAAACTGATTTAAAATAGGGATCATGAGCCTTGGGAGTTTCCTAGGAAGTGTGTAAATTGTTGATGATATTGATGTATTTTATCCTACAGGTGCTTTGGTCCCCCTTGTTGTCTAACAAGGGGCATACACACGATAGGTTGTGAGAGGACTGCTCTTGGATTTTTCGAGAGTATCCTAGTGCTTCACGTCATTAGTGTATGCTTGATCTGGACCATTTGATGGGCAACACAACAGCTCAGTGACTATCGCTGTGCTGTGCAGATACATGGATTTGAGCCTCTGTCTGTGGGAGTTTGCGCATTCTCCCCGCGCTTGCATGGGTTTCCTCTCACATCCCAAAGATGTGCTCTTAGGCTGATTGGCAGAACAAATTCTCCCTAAATTGTCTCAAATTTGATTTCAATGCATAGATCTATAAACATAGACAGGGATCACAGGTAGAAGTGGGAACATCAGGTGGCGGTGCAGGCTCGTTGGGCGGAAGGGCCTGTTTCCCGTGCTGTTTTGTTCTTTAAATACACGTCCATCTTTGCTCAAATGCATACTGTATGTAAAACTCCACAATTGTAGAGCATGTAAGGCTCAGTTACAAAATACAGATGGAAAGAAGTGTAAATATCGAATTGCAGACGTTTCACATGTTTGTTAAATTAATTGTATTACTAAAAGTAGAAAATGGTGGGATGCAAAATGGTTACGGATAAAAAGAAGCGTCAATGGTACTACCTGTAGGAGTTTGTATTGAGGCTGACTCACCCTTATTGTTTAACTGGAGGAAATTGCAGATAGGACCGCCCAGATCATGATAATTCACTGCATAAAGAGAAAATTATTTTCTTATTGCATCTGATCCTGTTGACAACTTCCTTAAATCATTTTCCTCATACAGGCAATTCCTTTTTTAAAGCTATCAATGCATGATTTATCTCCACGTAATTAGCTTTGGAAATTTTCTTTCTCTACGGTGTTTATTTCAAGTCAGTAAGGTTTATCTGTAAACTTTTTTCACCCTTGCCTTTCATGGTAGCGTGTATGTTATCCCACAATAATTGATTATTTCCATAACATTCAATGGGAATATTGGGGATGATTCTCCCAGCCTGCTTCAGTAGTCTCCATTGGGCACCAGGGCCCCCAGATTTCTGGCATCGTCAGCTCCGCACTGGAAATTGGCGCAAAGCTGACTTAACTAATAAATAAGCTTTTAATTCCTATTAGCGGACCTGGAACTGAAGTCTCCAGCGGAGTTTACAACAGCTGCCCGTGAACAGTGAGTTGGTGGCCCAAACTGCTGGAGTAAAGGGAGGCTGGGAGCAAGGGGGGTGCACCTGTGCAATGCCAGCCTGCCCCCCTGGCACTGCCCAATAGGAGATCGAGGCAGGCTGGGGGGTGAGGGGAGTGCCGTGGCTGGCCTGGCCTGGGAGGCCAGCAATCAGGAAGTGGGGGATTCGGAAGGGCAAGAGTGCAGGTCATGGGGCTGGCTAGCGATCAGATGACCTGCAGAGCAGGACCACTGCGCCTACACTGATCTCTGCTCTCACAGATTAGTGGTTGTGCAGTGACCTGCGCAGCGCTATGCTGCCGGCCTCTTGGTGGGAATAGACCCCACCTCTAGATTCTCAGCATGAATCTCTCTGAGGCACTCTGCAGTGTTCATTGTGTGGGAGATTCATTTTGATAATCCTGTTTAAAAAAAAAAAGATGATGTACTATTTTTATATGAATTCAGCAGTTAGAATTTTTTTGGGAGAATCCTGGCCATTATCTTCAGATAGCTCCTTGATAGAATCTCAGATAAAAACATTTGACAAGTAGAATCCCATATTGCACATCACAATTGAAGTATTTCTAACAATCTTTTAGAGTTTCTTGGGGGTTTCTCAAGTTAAGAAACATTTTCCATTTTCAACCATTAGAAATATGAAATTAGCTGCACTAGAATGTTCATCTTGAAGATTAGAATTTTTACAAAAAAATAATGCATGTGTCTCTTGGAATCACCTGCAGATTTCTCGTGATTTTAAAAAAATGTTTAATTTGGCCTTAAAGCTTTCTCAACTTTGGGTGTTTCATTGCAGTACGTTGCATTGTGCCATTGACGCAGTGGTTAACACTGCTACCTCACAGCACCAGGGACCCAGCTTCAATTCCCGGCCTGGGTCACTATCTGTGTGGTGTTTGCACGTTCTCCCCGTGTCTGCATGAGTTTCCTCTGGGTGTTTTGGTTTCCACCCACATTCTGAAAGATGTGCTGGTTTCACGACAATATCATTGCAGTGTGAATGCAAGCCTTACTTGTGACTAATAAATAAAACAAAACAAAAATAATACTGTCAAAACTAGCATCTCGCCTAGTCTGAAAGGTAGAATGGGATAAGAATTCTGAATTTTTTAGTCAGAGAGTCCTATCAACTGAGCCACAGCTGATATGGTAAATGCATCATGTAGTTGGATACCGAAACTATTCAGACCAAGGATCTTCAGTTTCCAAAAGTAACATGGAATATGTTACAAGTCAGGCTGTATTTGTGAGAGGGGTGGTTCATTGCCCTGAAACTTCAGCCATATCTGTGGTGGGTAAATTGTTGGCAGGTATTTTGAGACAGAGCCTCTACAGGCATTTAGAGATGCAAGGACTGATGAGGGACAGTCAGCATGGCTTTGTGAGTGGAAAATCGTGAATTACAAATTTGATTGAGTGTTTTGAAGGGCTAACCAAGAAGGTAGATGACGGCAGTGCAGTTGATGTTGTCTAAGTGGACTTTGACAAGGTACAGCATGGTAGATTATTGCACAAAGTTAAATCTACGGGATCCAGTGCGACGTATCTAAATGAATACAAAATTGGCTTCTTGACAGAAGCCAGAGGATAGTTGTAGAGAATTGTTTTACACGCTGGAGGTCTGTGACCAGTCGTGTGCCTCAGGGATCAGTGTTGAGTTCACTGTTATTTGTCATCTGTATTAATGATTTGAAAGAAAATATAGGGAACATGGTTAATAAATTTGCAGATGACACCAAGACTGGTGGCATGGTGGACAGTGAGGAAGGTTATCTCCAGTTGTGGTTGGATCTTGATCAATTGGGCCAGTGGGCTAATGAATGCCAGACGGAGTTTGATTTAAACAAATGCGAGGTAATACGTTTTGGTAGATTGAACCAGGACTTAGTCAGTTAATGGTAGGGTATTGAGGACAGTTACAGAACAAAGAGATCTAGGGGTACATGTTCATTGCTCCTTGAAAATGGAGAGGGTGGTGAAGAAGGCATTTGGCATGCTTGGTTTCATTGGTCAGAACATTGAATACTGGAGTTGGGACGTCTTGTTGAAGTTGTACGAGACATTGGTAAGGACACACTCGGAATACTGTGTGCAATTCTGGTCACCCTATTATAGAAAAGATATTATTAAACTAGAAAGAGTACAGAAAAGACGTGATGGATTGAGTTACAAGAAGAGGCTGAATAGGCTGGGACTTCTTTCTTTGGAGTATAGGAGGCTGAGGGGTCTATAAAATAATGAGGGGCATAATAAGGTAAATAGTCAATATCTTTCTCAAAGGTGGGGAGTCTAAATTAGAGTGCATAGGTTTTAAGTGAGAGGGGAGAGGGACAGTTTTTTCACACAGAGGATGGTGAATGTCTGGAACAAGCTGCCAGAGTAGTAGTAGAGGCGAGTATAATTTTATCTTTTAAAACGTATTTAGATAGTTATATGAGTATGATCGGTATAGAGGGATATGGGGCAATTGGGATTAGTTTAAGGGTTTAAAAAAAAAGGGCGGCATGGACAAGTTGGGCCGAAGGGCCTGTTTCCATGCTATAAACCTCTATGACTCTATCTCATTTTACAGATATTACCTGCTTTGTTAAGTATTTTCAATATTTTGTTTCAATGTCGGATTTTCAGCACCTGCAGTTTTAGGTTTTTTTTGTTTTAAGGTTTAATGCTTGGAAAGTGCTGTGTTAGCTGTGAAACAGGTTTGGGACAGGAATAGTTGTTTTGATTGCTAGCTAGTGACCTCTGTTGGACATGTACACATAGGAACAGGATTGAAATTGCGATGGTCCCTATATTTGAACAGCCTGATGACACTTGTTTTTGAATCATAGGAAAAGAACCTCTATTTGTGCTGTTTTTCTGTCAAAGCAAATGATGACCACCTCTGTTTATAGGGACAAGCACACACCTATATAAGTACCACTGACATTCCCTATTGATCTTCTAAATATATCAATATGGAGATTATAACAGAGAATTCTTTTGATAGCAACAATCATGTGAGAGAAAAGTATATCAGAAAATTTGGCAAAGATGGTCATGAGCATCCAGATGTCACACAAAAAATGCAATAACACAAACTGCAGAATCAATTTACTTACTGCTCTTTAATTGTAATGGATTCTCTGGCAACTGTGGATGATCGTTATCCATGACCCATGGTTTATTTTGCACTAAGTTGATCTTTCTCTACACCTTAGCTATGATTGTAACACTACATCCTATATGAATGATATGCCTTGTATGTACAGTGTGCAAGAAACAACACTTCACACTGCACGCTAATATATGTCACAATAATAGATCAAATCAAATACAATGTACACATTGAGTCGAGGTTCCAGTGTTCTGAATTCCAGGCACTTTTACAATACTCTGCTTCATGTCCATTGTTTTATAGATCTGATTGGAGAATCATTTTATCACTTCTTATCTCTTATTGTCCACACAAAGATATCAATGATGATGTTCATAGAATGTCAATTGACGTGACAATATTTCATCTGCCCACTTGACGTGGAAGAATGACAGTAGGCAAATTAAACATTCCATGGGCATCAATTGGAGAACCAGAGTGAACTGCTCCATGAACACTTACATCTCTGCTGTTTGTTCAGTTTCTTTGTTCCAAGAATGATCATTACACATAAATTGAGTATTGAGAATTGCATTTTCTTTTATTAATTATTAGATTGCCTCTCTAGATTGGGTTATTTTCTACCTTCCCAGTTTATCAAATCTTAGATTTCTCTTAGCAAGTACCATAAATGTTTATGAAAAAGAGAAGCATGTTCCGTCTCATCTTATGGAAAAAAGAATTTTATAAAATCTATAGCAGTGCTCAAAGGATTTGAATTCACAAACCATTAAAAATCCCAACTGTATCTGAGACTCGATGCAATTATGATACTGTATGCCGTAACGATAGGTAGTCAATGTAACAATGCTGTGTTGAAGATCTCCAGTCAAAAATGAAATCTATTAATTCATATAGGTCATGAGCTAATCATATCTAAGTCTCATATATGTTTGTGCTTGATTTAAAACAAAAGAGATTGTCTGTGTATCTTAGTTCCCACACTAAAGCAGGACTTCTGGCTTCAATCCCTTACTTTTTCTTATTATCTTTTGTCGAAGTTTGAGATTTGTCCCAGTCTGTGATTCCAGGCACACTTCATTTTTCAAGTTTTTCCTCCTGTGAAGAAACAGATCTAAATTCACTGAAATAGCACAATAATTGGTAGTAAACTGTGAGGTTTTCTTGGGGTGGGGGTGGGGGGTTGACAGAGAAATTATTAGTTATCAAGATTTAATGTTTTATGTTAATTTGACAAATTGCTCCTGCTGAGTAATATCATTCTTAGAAGTGTTTAATATTAATGGAAAATTCAACTTGCCAAGAAGGGAAAAAGCTCACCATCAAAGATTGTTTACTTCTGACCCATTTAAATTTAGTGTGCAGGCGTATTTGTAGTTGGGTTCTGAAGCAAATTTATCTGCCTTCGTTGGAGCTTAAATGTGTTCATAAATCTTTCGCTTTTAGTTTGGTTTTAAGCCCATTGTGCATTTAGGTTATTATATTGTAGCTATGGTTATCTTTACTTCCTAAAACGTTTGCAATTAAAAGGAGGAAATTGAAAATAACTTGGAGGAAGGAAACAAATAAATGTAATAAGTTATGGTATTGAAGAAAATGTTTGATTGAATAAATAAAGGAATCAAGTTGGAAACAGCCCCTATTTTTCAGTTTATATTCAGTTTCAATATGCATATGCTGTGGTATGAAATTGAAACTGTATCTTGGAACGTATTCAACAGCAATATCCATTTGACTTCTGGACTGGAATAGTTGGGTAGTATCATTCCTTTTTTCTGCAACATGAACCTTAGTTGTAATGATACTGTTGGTTAGGATACTTTCCACAGTTCTGGTTCTGTCCTGACAATGAAATATCATCATGATAATTAGGTGGGAAGCAATCTTTCCTCAGCCTGGTTTTTGACTTTCTTCAGCTATTAGCAATTGGTAACACTGTGGCTTCTGAATCAGAAACTTGTAGGTTCATGATCCAGACTAGGGCATAGCACTTTTTGAAAAATGATGTGGTCACCATTCCTTCCTCGACCAACATAACTAAACGAGATTTAATTGGGCATTGGATCTTACTGTGGAAAAAATGATGTACCCACTTAATTATCATTTGCACTTCAGTACAGTGCTGTGAAATGTTTCTTACAAATGCATTATGGTATTCTATAATTGTGAGACTTCTTCCCTGTTGTAATGTCTGCAGTTGAACATATTTTTGTAGGTAGTTCTTTTCATATCAGAACAGTTTCCACAAATTATCTAGACATTTTCAGGTATTTTTGCCTGACAAGGAACTCATTTCATGGATTTCATGCAAGTTTAAAAAAATTGTACAGTTTTAATTCAATGCATATAAGGCTGATAAAGACCCATTTTCTATCTTTGTTTATTAACATTTCCGTGACCTTTTTCTTAAATATATACTATATAGTAGTGATATCCAAGTCTTTTATGTGTACACTAACCTCTCATGTTCTTGTTCATAGTTTGTATCACATTACATGAGTTTAAAGAAAACTTCAAGTGAGAGATTCCATCTGATTGAATTGCAATCAATTATACATCAAAAAACTAATCGGTACATAGCCTCTGAAGTGTGGATACAAACACTGAAGAATAGGTACCAACATGCCTAGCTGTCAGACTTCTCTAGTGTCTGTCCTTAGGCAATGGAAAGAATAGCAGATCTGACCTGTTGTCTATTCAATGATAGAAAAATTGCAGCCTGTTCTTTGCCTGATGTATTCTCCAATTTCTTCGCTAGCATGTTGGACAATGAGGATTCAGACTCTGAAGAAAAGTTTGTTTGGCAAACTGTTGTGTGATTTATTATGCACTGACTGTTTGGATGCCCAAGGCATATGTAGATTTTTATGTAGATTGAAAGGACAATACATAACTTCAAATCAACAGTGGCTTTTATCCTGGTGGAAAAAGGGAGAGAGGTGAATTGACGGACAGGACAATTTTTGCAGTGAAACTGAAATGGCTGCAATAACTTTAATATCTGAGATATTTGGGATGATTCAAGATGTTTCTTTTTATAACTAATGTTCAAGCAAAGGGAAGGAGCAAGAAAGAGAATAGACTCTTTATTAGGTGCATTGACCTGAACAGGCTCCGGACTGTGGCAACTAGGGGTATTTCACAGTGGCTTCATTGCAGTGTTCATGTAAGCCTTACTTGTGACTAATAAATAAGCTTTACTTTATTTGAAAATTGCAGCGCTATGTTGAAACATTGAAAAATTAACAGTTTTTAAAATATTTGTTACAATGCAGAATGAGAAAAAAAAATTGAAAGTGATTGGTAATGCTGATATTGGTATCATTTTGCAGTTTAATGGTCTTGGTTTTATCTTGGAAAGATTTAAAGAGCTGCAGATGTATTGAAAGCTGCTATGCAATGTCAGAAATGTATTGTGGCCTGTGCATAGTTCAGCCATTCAGAGAATATCCAGTTTTGATCTGAGGTTTGTGCTGAATTAACTGACCTTACCTGGCAGGCAGAGTGTGTTTCATTTGCTCTCAGTGCCTATAGATTACAAAGTGAAAACTGACCAAGGTTCCCAAGTTTTGATGACTATTGTGTGATCTCTCTTGGAATATTGTGTTTAGGCATCTAGTGAAGACAGTGTCAGGTTCAGCTGCTGATGTTATCAAAGAAGTATAATTGACAGTTAATGAAGAGCGGAGTTAAGTGCTGTCTTTGGCACCATGTCCTTGTGAAGAAGAGTAGTAGGAAGAAAAGTTGCAGAATCTAGCAGGGCAAAACTGATCAATGTATTTGAATTCTGTAAAATCATTATGAATATATGAACATTGTATTTACAGAAAATACCATGATGTGGAGATGCTGGCATTGGACTGGGGTGGGCATAGTAAGAAGTTTCATAACACCAGGTTAAAATCCAACAAGTTTACTTGGAATCATGAGCTTTCAGAGCGCTGCTGCTTCATCAGGTGAGACTCAACAAGAATACAATGCCAAGAGAAAAAGAAAGAAAAACTACTTACCAGTTACCAGCCAATCACTTGCCTGCTGGCTGTGACGTCACAGTTCAATTTCTTTCTACCTCACTTACTCTCGAGTGTCCATCACAGGTCAACCTCTCCACTCCTCCTGACGATGGGCACTTCTTTCCCCTTAGCACCAAATTCCCGCTCAGCACCAAATTCCCGATACCTTCACTCTGTCTGAAATCTCACTCCGGCTGATTGTCCTGCACAAGTTGACTGGTCATTTCTTAATTCTTCAATTCTTAGTTCAGTAAATGCTTCTCAAATCTTCACTTTCCTCAAATATTGGTGAGAGCTTTGGATTGGTGTACACTAGGGAAGAGAATGTTGAGAAGATAAAGGTAATAATGGATGGAGTGAAAGTTGATTGGCTGGATATACCAGAATGCTGGCTGGATTAGGGAGTGGCAAATGAGATCTCTTGTTCACCCCTCCTTGGAAATGCAGTATTGTAATGGCATTTGTCACTCAATTAGTAATCCAGAGACTCGGGGTAATGCAAAGGAGACCTGGAGGTATTGAGGGCGGGGGGGGAAGAGACCTGAAAGGATGGGGGAGTGGAGCCAATTTAGAACAGAGTTGAGGAGGAACTTCTCCCAGAGAGGGTGAATCTTAGTAATTTCTGCTCATTGAAGCAATGGAGGCTACCTCGTTAAATGTATTTAAGTCACAGATAGATAGATTTTTGACTAATAAGGGAATTAAGGGTTATGGAGAGCAGATGAGTAAGTGGAACTGAACCCCCAGTCCAATTCAGCCATGATCTCATTGAATGGCAGAGTAAGTTCGAGGGGCTAGATGGCCTATTCCTGCTCCTATTTCTTTTATTCTTATATCTGTGATCAAATTACAATACCTGAAATTAAATTTGATGACCATGAAACTATTGTCAATTGTTATAACTCTAGTTAAGTAATGTCCTTTAAGGAAGAAAGTTGCCAACCTTATCTGATCTGGCCATCATGCAATGCCATACCCACAACAATGTAATTAACTCTTAAATTCTCACTGAAATGGTCAACCAAGTTATCAGGATCAAAGTCCTGGAACCCCTTCTCTCACACCATATTGTGACATTAGTGTACCTTTAAAAGATTTTTGAAAAATCATGTTCTCTGTCGTTCTCATAGCCTCAGCTCTTATTGTTGCCAGGTTGTTTGTAGGACTCCTTTTTTCTTCTTGAGTGGTTTAAATGGGATTTGTTTAGTTTTACTCTGGGTTGTGGTTGTTTTTTAGCCTGCATTGTTAGGAGGAAGGTCATAAATTCTGGTCAGTTTTTGTTTTGTTCCTAAGAATTTCAAGATCTCACTTTCTGTTTTTGGCTGGCAGCCGTGTTTAGTTTAGAAGGGGTGGACATCAGACTGAAAGCAGTGTGTCTCTCTCTCTCTCTCCCTCTCTCTTTTCACTTAGATTATCATCCTTGGATTTTGAATGTTCAAGTATAGGAAGGCAAAAGCTAAGAGCAAGGCTTCTTGCCTTTCTGCAGTAGAAAATCTGCTGTTGTGGCTTGACCTCTGTTTCTCTTGGTGTTCTGGGAAGCTGTTCTGAATGAATAAGAGAATGGTGGTAATCATTTCAAGGACTCAGTTCCAGTATCATGTCAGCAATATCATATTGTGTTAAACCTGTGGAAGGGTTTTGTTTGTAGAATTGGTTTGATTGGAACATCTTAGATATATTTGTTAAGGATTATACTTTTTTATGATTGTTTTGTTTGTAATTGATAACACTCATTGCTAATAGTCTAAATATATATGTTAACTGTATTCTTAAATCAACTTTGTTTGATAAAAGCTCCTTAGTGGGTCATTTGAATCAAACCTGAGTTGAAATATATCATGCTTATCCTAGCCAAATTCATGGTGCAAGACTTATGATCCATGCAGTCTCCATAAAACAATTTGGAGTTTCTGACCTGAACCATAACAACATAGACTACAATGGTTCAGGAAAACAGCTCATCATCACCTTCTCAAGGGCAATTAGGGATGGGTAATACATGTTGTCTTAGCCAGTGATGCCCACATCCCATGAATGGATATAAAAAAGGATGTAAGGATATTTTCAGTAATAATAAAATTCATGTAAGGTTTTGGAAACAATAATCAGAGAAAAAAGACATTTATTTAGAGAGATTTGAATTAATTAAAGTGAGTCAGCAAGGATTTGTTAAAGGCAAATCATTCTTGACGAATTTAATTGATTTTTTTGATGAAATAACAGAGAAGATTGAAAGGAATGTAGTGGATCCTCCCTTTATGGATTTAAATAATGAACTTGACAAAATACCACATAAAAAAACTGGTTAACAAGTTGTGGCTCATGGAATAGAGTCAGCTTGGATAAAGAAATTGGCACAGATTAGAAAGCAGTAAGTAATGCTAAATAGTTGTATTTCAGACTGGAGGATGGTTGGCTGTGATGTACATCAAGGATCAATGTTGAGAACCCCTATATAAATAAAGCTCTAGCAATGGCATAACCAGAATATTACATCTGGCTCTGGTCACCACACTTCAGGCAGGATATGAGGGCTCTTGAAAGAGTCGATAGAGGTTTGGATTTTAGCTACCCAGTTAGGTTGGAGAAGCTGGGATTGAAGCAAGGCAAATTGAGGGGAGATCTGATTTTAAAAAAATGTACGAAATTATGTCAGATGTAGATGAGGTGTACATAAGAGAAGCTGTTCTCATTAGTAGATGAGTGCAAGTGCAGGGATGGTGGTTCCCAATTTTTTCAGTAACACGGCACACTTCAATAAGACAAATAATTCCATGGCGCATCCACTTTTTTTTTTTAGCTGAATTGATTATTCGTTAATGTCTCACAATGTAATAGAGAACCGTAAATAGCCAATCACACACAAGGGCTGGAACCACCAGGTCTTCATTCTCTGTGGAAATAGAATGTTGGCACTTAATTGTATTTTTGGCAGGTCCCGCATGAATACCTGCCATTTCTGGCCATTCAAAAAGATTTTCAAAGGCAGTATCTCAACCAGCAATAAATCTCAAATTATGTATTTAGATCTTTTTAAAATTTAAAATAATTGAATTAACAAGACCATGGTTGGGAAGAAAAAGGAACTATTACAAACCATCATTCACAAATTAAATTGAGAGAATGTGTTGCAGTCAATAAAAAAGAAAGAAATAAATTTTATAGGTCTGGAAATTGTTCAATTCATTAAAGCTGATCTTTCTCTTCACCCTACCTGTAACTGCAACACTATATTCTACACCCTATCCTTTTCCTTTTACCATAAGTACTTTGTAAACAGTATCTTTTGCCTGTGTAACACCCAAGAAATAATACTTTTTCACTGTTTCCCCATATAATAAAACAAATCAAATCAAAATTCTTTTTGTTGAAAAACTGCTGTAATCTGCACTCGTCTTAGAGAAGGATGCAAACAGCAAGTGATTTCTAGCAAACATGCTCATCACAAACTAAAAATAATTTGTCATTAGAATTTGGAGAAACATTATGCCTTTCAACTGAAATTTTTAGGATTGTAATTTCATATTATTACTGACAGTGGCCTTTTTAAAATCTAAAAATAAACACAATTGTCTTCAATCCCATGTACTACTTTTTCTCTCTTTCATTTAGAATCAATATTTCAAAAGAGCTGCATGACAAACTTGTAATCAGCATTTACACACCTGGATGCCAGTGACTGCAATTGTATCCTCCTAACATGAATCATTATGAAGGAGTTTTATAATAAAAGCCATCTTATATTTAACTTTAACCAAGAGAAAACATTTAATGCAAATAGATGAAACAATGATGAGTGGATATAAATCATGTGAACCTAAAAAAATGGAATTCACAAGCCAACACCAATAAAAATGAGTTCAAAATGAGTCCAACTAATATAAGTTATGGGCAGGGAGGGTGACGTGAACTGAATGTGGATCTGAAAGTTAGTTTAAAGTTCATTTATTGGTGTCACAAGTAGGCTTACATTAACACTGCAATGCAGTTACTGTGAATATCCCCTAGTCAGCACACTCTGGCGCCTGTTTGGATACACTGAGAGAGAATATAGCATAGCCAGTGCATCTAACCAGCACGTCTTTTGGACTGTGGGAGAAAACTGAAGCACCTAGAGGAAACCCACGCAGACATGGGGAGAACATGCAGGCTGCGCACAGACAGTGACACTGGCTGGGAATCAAAGCCGTGTACCTGGCAACATGAGATAGCAGTGTTAACTACTGTGCCACTGTGCCATTAGGTAGACAATAATCCTGATATGAAATAACTTGCCAAGAAACTAGTGATCTCTTCTCTGAGAGAGGACTCAGAAGTTAACACAATCTAACAGGACGAGTTAGAGCTGAAGCTGACGGTGTCTCTGTAGCTCAGGGTATGTTTGAGTACCAACATAACGAGAAGCAGCACTGGTAACTAGCATGGTAGCATTGAAGTTGCAATGGGAGCTGTGCTGCCAGATGTGACAGCTTTTGGATTGCATCCCTATCAAATTGATATGAATTATCTTATTACGGTATTGGAGGAAGTTGCGATAGATGACGTTCATTGTGTGAAAGCAGATTAACCAATGACTGGTCACATTGCTGTCTGTGGGAGATAGATGGCACGGATGGCCACTGGGATCATTGCAGCAAATGGACTATTTGTGTGGATTTTGTATTTTAATGCTCAACAACATTTAAAAAGGAGATGATGGACGATATCTTGATTTTCTACAAAAACGTAAAACAAGTGATAAACATGGGGATAGTTCTAGATTGATGTCAACGAAAATATAAATTGGAAGAAATATAAAATTGTTTGCTGACTCAGTGCAGCGGTTTTGCACTATTGACAAAATCCAATCTACCCAGTGCTCACCCACATTACTGATATGAAGATTTATCTTTCTATAGCTTCTCAAGCAAGAGTTGTCGTTAAAAGATATTGGACAAATTTGGTTTATTCTGTTGAAGTTGAAGCCCTGATGATTAAATATAATCAATATTATTAATAAGATGGAATTGCCCTTCAGATTACTAATCTGTGCATCAATGCAACCAGCAGTTCATCAGATTTCAATAACAGAGTTCGGCGTATGGGGTGCATGCTCAATACACAGGACAAACTGACAATGTGAATATTTCAGGTACAATGGTAAAATTTAATAATGCTACTGACCACATGTTCAACCAACATGTTAGTGTTAAAAAGTTGCAGCACTGGTGTGAAACTTGGCCATGCCTTTAAATATAATGATGTAGAGATGCCGGCATTGGGCTGGGTTAAACACAGTCTAACTAGGTTAGAGTCCAACCAGTTTATTTGATAGTAATCTCACAAGCTTTTTGGAAACCTGGTGTTGTGAGACTTTTGCTGTGTTTATATATACTACCAGGGAATAGTCAGAGATTATTTCCTCTGATATAGCTGTTACTAGAGGGCATAACTATAAGGTTCATAGTGGGAGACATAGGAGGAATGTCTGAGGTAGATTCTTTACTCGGAAAGTGGTTGGGGTGTGGAATGCACTGCCTGCTGTGATAGTGGAGTCAGATACTTTAGGAACTTTCAAGCGGTTATTAGATAAACACATGGAACACATCAGAATAATAGGGAGTGGGATAGCTTGATCATGGGTTTGGACATAGCTCGGCACAACATCGAGGGCCAAAGAGCTGTAACATGTTGTACTGTTTTTTGTTCTGTGTTCTATGGAATGATCTCTTTTTTTATTGTAAACCTGCATACACTTTAGCAAAGAAATGCACATGGCTTATTTATGAGTGGTTTTGTGAATCGAAAGGTTTGAATGGGATGTGCCACAATTCTGCAATCCACAACAAACAAAAAATGTTTCCTCATTGCCCAGCCATTCATGTGTGCTCAGTTTAAATGAACATTCAGACTGAATTTCAGTTTAATTCAAAACCGCTGTTTTGAATGCAATAATTCTAGCTAAAATGCTAATAGAGTGCATAGAACATAGTCCATTGAAGGTTGGATTGGCCATCTCTTTTTACTTTTGATTGCTCTTGCTTTATTGTAGCATGAATTTATGTGAGTCTATTTTTTGGGAGGGCCGTCATTTTAAGCACCAGATTCTGTGCTGTTGTAATTTTTTAAGAGATGGGATACATAACCATTGAGCTTGTTCTTATCATTCCAGGAGATCATATTTTGTGTTTCCCTGGATTGCAGATTAGGATTAAAGGTTTTTACTTACTTCCCTGACGTGATGGTGTGGAGGTTTTAAGGATAGTTGCTACTGTAGCTGAGATAAGGCAGCTCAATGAAGACCAACTCTCAATTTATTAATACAGAAAATACTATGGAACAGGAAGTCTCAGATCTTCAAAAATTAGCAGTACAGTTTTGTATTAGTTCAATTGAATTTGTTCTTTTATTAACAGGACATACAGTTGCTACAAAAAAAACTTAAGAGGGTGATCTTACCAAACAAATTCTAAGTGCTAAACAAGCGTGAAAGCAGGAGAGAATTGTGCTAATTTTTTGGGCAAGCTGTCAGACACTATCTTATGGCACTTAGAGAAAAAAAGACGGCCAAATGTGATTCTCGCCACTAGGGGAATAGACGGAGTTTATTCACGCTGGGAAGCCTGATGCTGACTGCTGGAGAGCTATTGCGCATGTGCCTGATCTCCCAATGCACTATATACAACAGTACAGAGTACATTGGGAGGTTGGCACTTCCCCAGACATCACCCTCCTGCACAGCCAATCATCACTTCAACACACTCTTGTCCGATTGCTGCTCCTATTCATCCCTCCCTCTTTCATTGATCAACGTCTCAGTGATCCCTAACTGCAGAGTATGCGGTTCTCCACGTGCTGCCTCCCCTCCAGGTCCAGCCCTCTCCCTTGCAGGACTGTGGAGATAGAGTGGAGAAAGAATCTGACTAGAATGTTTTACACAGAGCTGCTATGGGACTAGATGATCTTAATGGTTGCATCCTGAGCCCTATTCACCCTGTAACTTTCTGATAATTTTACTATACTTTCACAATAAGCCTTCTAGCATGAGGAGAATTATATGGGTACTTTATCAAAATTTATGATAAACAGCTGTAAATTATGTTATTTCTAATACAAGTTTCTTGCAGTCACTCATTCTCGTGACTCAATCCCTTGCTTTTTGAGTATTTCTGGAAGGTTATTTTGTAACTTCCCCCATGAAGACAGAGACAACATATTTGTTTTGTTTCTTTCCCATTTTCTTATTGATCATTCTTTGCCTAAAATGGACCCTTATTTGTTTTTGCTAATCTTTCCCTTTTTACATTGTTTTTATGTTCCTCACTTGTTTACTTATCCTGTTTTCCCTTTCTTTGTCAATTTGTTAGTCCTCCTTTGTTGAATTCTAAAATGCTCCCAATCCTCAGGCTTACTTTTTTTGGCAAATTCTTAATCTCCTCCTTGAACTAATACAGACTTATCTTGTTAGCCACAGTTGTGTCATTTTACCTGTTGATTTATGTGCCTCAAAGGAATGTATATTTATTGGAAACTGTGCGCTTATTCTTTAAATGCTAGCCATTGCCTATCTACTATCATACCTTTTAATGCAGTTTCCCAATCTACCATAGTCAACTTGCCCCTCATATCTTGGTAGTTTCCTTGTTTAGATTTAGGATCCATGTTTGGGATTGAATCAGATTGTCTGTACTTTGAAGACATGATTACTTATAAAGGTTCACGTTCCAACTATTATCTTGTAAATTGAGTTTCTATCTGTACATGACCTGTTTGTGAACACAAGTCCTCAATCACCTGATGAAGGAGCTTGAGACTCCGAAAGTTAGTGCTGTTAAATAAACCTGTTGGACTTTAACCTGGTGTTGTGAGACTTATTATTGTGCTTACCCCAGTCCAAAGCAGGCATCTTCACATTATGGCTACATATAACTCCCACTAATGTTTGCTGCCCCTTGCTGTTTCTTAGCTTTACACACTGAGGTCAAAACTCTCCAGTCTTGTATACTTTGCTACTACTGCCCGCGAGAACAGAGAAGTTGACTCTCAGCCAAATCTCCATTTACTACTGCGGGGCTGGAGAATTCCAGCCACAGGCAAAGTTGGAGAATTCCAGCCTGATCTTCATCTTATTTAAAACCCTCTTTTCGCTAATGCACTGATCTTATCCTTCAGTAACAGTGCCACACCACCTCCTTTCCCTTTTACCTTACTAAATATAGAATGGCTTTGAATATTCCGTTCTCAACCTTGTTCTACTACAGCCATGCCTCTGTAATGATAATTAGATTATACCAACTTCTATTTGTGCCACCAAATAATCTACTTGATACAAATGTTGAATGCTTTCAGATAGAGTGTCTTTAATTTATTTTTAACAGTTTTCTGCAGTTTTGATTTTTGATGACCTTTGTTTCTCTTTCCACTGCCTTTCAATTTGGCTTACCACTTTTCTTACTATCAGCTTTGCTTCTCTCCTATCTGAATTCCCTATCAGGTTCTCAGGTTGGAGAGAGAATTTAAGCAGAAATTGAATTTCAGGAAGAGTTTCAAAAACAGTTACAGGCAGCCCTGAAACTTAATGACCCAATTGGTTCCTGAAATCCACGTTCTAAGTTGAAACATCATAACTTAGAATAATTTTCTCATTGGGACAATGGTAACAATGGGGGAATTGTTTCCTGAACCAAGGTCGGAAATCACTCGTGAGGTACCCAGCTGCGTAAAATGCTCTCAACTCTTATCCTATGAAGTCACTGCTGATGGCATCACACCTCAGCATGTTCTGCTGTTTATGTGGGAGATATAATTAAACCGTTCGATCACTGTCACTTGCTGATTAACCTTAAACTTCTGCAAGTCTGAGCACATGTTAAATAAAAGTTTTTGAAGTTTGTTTATTAATGTCACAAGTAGGCTTATATTAATGCTGCAGTGAAGTTACTGTGAAAATCCCCTAGTTGCCACACTCCAGCATCTGTTTGGGTACACTGAGGGAGAATTCAGCATAGCTAATGCACCTGACCAGCCCATCTTTTGGACTATGGGAGGAAATTGGAGTACCTGGAGGAAAACGGCGAGACTGAGGGAGAATATGCACACTCTGCATAGACAGTGACTCAAGCCAGGAATCGATCCCAGAAAGTCACAATGGTTGCACCAAAAACAATTTAACAGAATAAAACACTCATTTCCAACGTAATAAAGATTGTTCAACCTGTCCAGTCATATAAATGGTGACACACAATATTAGTGCACACATATGAATGTGCTGACATAGCGTAAAGTCGAAACCAATGTTGTAAAGTCAAAAGGGGGTGTCAATTTATAAATGCTGTAAGTGCCGTTCGATGTAACTTGAATGTTGTAAAGTCAAGGAGTGCCTGTGATTTAAATTAAAGTCTCATCTCCATCTGTAGTACCTGTTGATATCTTTGTTTTTAAACTATATGTGAGCTGTGATGACAAAAAAAATGAGCATGGGGAATCTAACTTGTAAAAATATGAAATTGTGAATCTGTAGTAAAGTTTCTTTGTTATAGTAGCCTAAACAGTATTGCAGGTAGCACAAGACCATAACTCTCAGGAGCAGCTTTGAACGTACTTGATGACCAGGTTACACAGTCCTCTGCGGTAAATAATTCTGCAGATTTGTTATCTTCAGAGAAGAAATTAATTCCTTCTCATCTTATTTTTTAATACTTACTCTGAGATCATGTCCTCTTGTACTAGTCTGTTTCACAGGGTAAACCACCTCTCCACATCTACCCTGTAAAGCCCCCTGAAAATCCTATATGTCTCAATAAGGTCGCCTTCATTCTATCCTCCAGTGAATACAGGCTTAACTTATTCAACCTTTTCTCATAAGAAAACTCACCCATACCTGAGATCAACCTGGTGAATCTTTCCTGGATTGCCTCCATTACCAGTATATCTATCCTTAGATAAGGAACTAACACTTTGAATATCTTCCGGGTGTGGTCTAACTAGTGTCTTGTACAGTTTTGCAAGACTTCCCTATTTTTGCATTTCTCCTGAAATAAAGGCTGATGTTATATTTGCTTTCCCTATTACCTGTTGAACTGGTATGCAAGCAATTTGCACATGGACCTCCAAATCCCTCTGTGCTGCAGCTTTCCGCAGTCTTTCTCCATTTAAAAAACAGTCAGCTTCTTTATTTTTCCTTCCAAAGTGCATAACTGCACATTTTCCAACATTATATTCCATCTGCTAAACTTGTGCTCACTCACTATATTTCTCTGTAGACTCTGTCATTCTTACCAGTTCCATAGCATCCCTACAGTAAAGAAGGAGGCCGTTTGGCTCATCTGTACTGATTTTCCAAAGAGCACCTTATCCAGGTATCCCCGCCCATAACTCCACACATTTACCATGGCTGATCCACCCATCGTAATAGAATCCTTACAGCGAATAAGGAGGCCATTTGGCCAATTATGTCTGCACTAACTCTCTGACAGAGTTTGTTACCCAGCCCCTCTCCCCTGTCCTATGACATGCTGGGTATGTATCACAATGCGAGTGATATTACCTCTCAAGAAGTTCAAGTGTGCATCAAAATTACCAATGAATATTAACATCACTTGAAACCAGAAGGCCACCAATGAATACTTGAATGTAGCTTTTTTCTGCAGACATACTTAACCATGAACTTATCAATTTTAATGAAAGGGAACTTTTTGGTTGCAAAATATTGTACGTAACAATTTAAAAGTGAAATGGTGGTGAGGATGGGGCACAGCTTAGAATTCTGAAATTTTAAAAAATGGAAATACCTATTAGACCAGGTTGTTGTTAAAGAGAAGATATATTGATGAATTGGAGAACATTATGACACAGAAGCAGCTCAGTGGTTTAGCAAAGCAAATCATTTCATATGTGTACCATCGAATTCTATTCACTTTCTTACATCCCTATGTTGGTTGCTGTCAGAAATAGCTAAATGATGCATTCACACAATGCAGTCCTGTTTACATCTGAAAGAATATTTTGAAACAAGTTTGTTAGTTATCCATTCACAGATCCTCTAATGTACAGTGACAGTGCTACAAGCCCTATTTGCTTGAGTGACCTGGTGTCTGTTAGGGATACACCATAAAATATGCACCATATACAAACAGAAGTGTAACCAGGTAATATAAGTTTTCTTGCTGTTCCCACTTTATGTTCCCATGAATTGGTGCATGTGCAATATGAGGCGAGGGAATATTAGACCCCAGTACTTTAGCAACATTTGAAATAGGATTGGGCCCTGAGGAAGAGTCCTAAGGACTGAAAATGTTAACTTTGTTTCTCTCTCCACAGATGCTGCCAGATTTGCTGAGCCTTTCCAGCATTTTCTGCTTTTATTTCAGACTTCCAACATCCGCAGTGTTTTGCTTTTACATTTCTGAAGTAAAATTAACTGTTCTGCATTGGTGACATGGTGACACATGGTTAGCACTTCTGCCTCACAGCACCAGGGACCTGAGTTCAATTCCAATCTCGGATGACTGTCATTGTGGAATTTGCACATTCTCCCTGTGTCTGTGTGAGTATCTCCGGGTGCTCGTTTCCTCCCACAACCCAAAGATGTGTGGGTTAGGTTGATTGGCAATGCTAAAATTGCCGTTAGTGTAGGGATTAACAGGGTAAATAGACAAGGTCACAGTGATAGGACCTGGATGCGATTGTTGTTGGTGCAGACACAGTGGGCTTAATAGCCTCCTCCTGCACTGTAGTGGGATGGCACAGTGGCACAGTGGTTTGCACTGGTGCCTCACAGCATGCGGGACTTGGGTTTGATTCCTGACTTGGGTCACTATACGTGTGAAGTTTGCACATTCTCCCTGTGTCTGCGTGGGTTTCCTCTGGATGCTCAGTTTCCTCCCACAGTCCAAAGATGTGCTGGTTAGGTCATGCTAACTTCTCCTTCAGTGTATCTGAACAGGCACCAGAGTGTGGCGATGAGGGGAGTTTCACAGAAACTTCATTATAGTGTGAATGTAAGCCTACTTATGTCTAATAAAAAAAAGTGATTCCATGAATATTTTTACTTCTAACATTTTACACTCCAGCGTAGACTTACTTTCATTTCTTAGTAGTCCTAAACCTATCTTGACTATCCTGTTACTGAAATAACAGTATCATTTTATTAATATTCAGTTTGTTACAGATTTTCCCTCATGCTCTCACTTCATCTTTCAAATCTTTCATTTCCTATGTTTTATATTAGATGCTTAATAAGTTCTAAGTAATTGTCCTATTCATTCATGAATTTTCCAGCCTTCAACATATTTTGTTTATCTCATGGGTCTTTTTATCTCCCTTTGGTACATTTCCTGTTGCTAATCAAACGTTTCCTTTGCCAATTTCTAATGTCATTGCTTTTATCTTTTACAAGTTTGAACCTGGGTTTCTGTTGTACGAGTGCAAATTTACTTAGTGATATCCAAGAGTTTGTTTATTTTTCCCTCAATAGGCAATCACTTAATAATTTCTTGTCTGCAGTGCCTCACGTACTTATGTTTCTTTTGTGTGCTGACAGCCAGAATTGGTACGTTCTGAACAAAGCACTTTATAATGAATTGGAATCCACTGCTTTGAAGAATGTTCATAATTTTTTTGCTGTTCTGCATTGGTCAGACGTAAAACATAAAAACTAGAAGGAGAAGTAGGCCGTTCGAACCTTTTGAATCTGCTTTGCATTTTGATCATGACTAATTACCAAATTCAATGTCCTGATTCTTCCTTCTCCCCCACATTCCTTGATCCCTTTAGCCCCAACACTATTTCTAATTTCTTCTTGAAATCAAGCAACATTTCTGTGGTAGTGAATTGACACATTCACCACTCTCTGGATGAAGAAATTTCTCCTCACCTCAGTCTTAGAAGATTTACTCTTTACCCTCAAACTATGACTCTTAGTTCTGGACTCCCTCACAATTGGGAACATTCTTTCTGAATCTACCTGTCAACCCTGTAGAATTTTATAACTTCCTATGAGATCCCCTCTCACTTTTCTAAACGCCAATGAATACAATCCTAACCAACTTAGTCTGTCCTCATATAACAGATCTGCCATCCCAGGAATCAGCTTGGTAAACCTTCACTGATCTCTCAGTGAAGCAACAACATCCTTCCTCAGATAAGGACACTAAAACTGGAGGTGGAGACTTTGGAGAGGATACAGAAAAGATTTACCAAGATGTTGCGTGCTTTGGAGGGCATTTGCTATGAGGAAAGGTTGGAGAAACTTGGTTTGTTCTCACTGATTGAGGGGTGATTTGATAGAAGTCTACAAGATTATGAGGAGCGTGAACAGAGTGGATAGTCAGAAGCTTTTTCCCAGGTTGGAAGCGTTAATTATTAGGGGGCATAGGTTTAAGGTGTGAGGGACAAGGTTTAAAGGAGATGTGCCTGGAACTCACTGCTGGGAGAGGTAGTGGAAGCAGATACAATTGTGGGTTTTAAGGGGCGTCTGGACAAATACGTGAATAGGATGGGAATAAAGGGATATAGTCCAGGAAGGGTAGAGGGTTTTAGTTCAGTCGGGCATCATGATTGGTGCAGGCTTGGAGGGCTGAAGGGCCTATTCCTTTGCTGTAAATTTCTTTGTTCTCTGTCTGCCTTGGGTAGTCCCTTAGGGTTGAATTGTTTCTGTTATTTCTGAGTTGCTCGCTCCAAGGCACATTCTGGCTTGATAGCATCTGCGAAACTGACCACTCAACATTGATTCCCAAGTCTAGATAATTTAGGTAATTATGTAAATACTATTTGTTTGAATACAAAGCCCTGAGGCATGCTACTCAGAGCTTTCCCTTTGTCCCCATGTAGCTCATTTAACAAGTATTCATTTTCTGAGAGTGAGTGGGTATAGGGCCAAGATGGAGGGGCGGGGAGGTGGGTAAGCTCCATAGTGATAAGGAAGACTTTGCATCAGGAATCAGCCAGAGAGCAGACGGTGGTGGTTGGGGTGGGAACGACTGGGGATGATGCAGGTGGGCTGACTTCTGAGGCAACAATTAAGTTGGGGGGGTACAGACCAGTGATTGGGGTGCGATTGGGATGGGAGCAAGCCAATAGCTGGAGAGGCAGTTGGGAGAAGTGGGGAGTGGGCTGATGTTTGGGGTAACCATTGGGATGGGGGAGAGCAGGCTGATGTGTGAGGCTGCAATTGGGTTGGGAGAGTCCAGTTGATATCTGGGATGGCACATGGTTGATATTCAAGGTAGCAGTTGGGGCGGGGGAGTGATGTCCGAGGTATTGTTCAGGTTGGTGGATGGGGGTGAATGCCCAGGGGGACAACTGCCCAAAGGTAACCCCTCCTTGCCCTCGGCCTCCCCAGGGGCCTTAGTGACCCTGGTTCCACTGGTGAAGCCAACATGACTGTTCCCTGTTTGTGGAGAGCAGGTGTTTTTCTTGTTGGAGAAAATTTCTACCAGCGAGGCTGTAATTGCAAGTTAGTCTGATGCGATGATTGAGCACCGGCTTCACTAAACACATGGAAATTCAAATTTAAATATATTTAAATAAATTATTCAGCCTCTCATTCATCTCCTGACCTCGCCGGAAATCTGGCTCTCATAAAATCGCAAGAGATTGACAAATCGGGCATGCTCCTGATTTCACGGTTATCACATGATTTTACCAGCTTGCCCTGCCCATCAATGGGCAAGGTGAGCCAGTAAAATTCTACCCCTTGTGTGTGCTCTCAAGCTTACTTAGTTTTTATTTTTGTTTGCTTTTGTGTGCCAGTGACTGAGGGCAATTATGAAGCATATTATGTTTTCGGATTATGTCTTTAACATTAGAGTAAAATGAGAGGTTCTTGTGACCTATCCTGAAGTCACCCGATTGCATGATTGTATTACAGGGAAGAAAGGTAACATTAGACTCACCAACTAGAGGTGAGGCTACGTTGGATTTGGTGCTGGGCAATGAGCCAGACCAGGTGTTAGGCTTGGAAGTTAGTGAACATTTTGGTGATAGTGACCACAATTCGGTTACGTTCACCTTAGTGATGGATAGGGATAGGCATGAAGCTGGGGGCAGTAGTTATAGCTGGGGGAAGGGTAATTATGAGGCCATCAGGAGAGAATTAGGGTGCATAGATTGGACTAGGAAACTACAGGGACTGGGAACATCTGGAATGTGGAGCTTATTTAAGGAGCAGCTGCTGCGAGTCCTTGATAAGTATGTCCCTGTCAGGCAAGGAGGAAATGGTCGAGTAAGAGAACCTTGGTGTACAAAAAAAGTTGATTTGCTGGTTAAAAGGAAAAAGGAGGCTTATGTCAGGATGAGGCTTGAAGGCTCGGTTAGTGCAATGGATAGCTATAGATTAGCCAGGAGGGAGCTAAAGAGTGAATTGAGGAGAGCTAAGAGGGGACACGAGAAGACTTTGGCTGATAGGATTAAGGAGAATCCTAAAGCTTTCTTTAGATATGTTAAGAATAGAAGATTGGTTAGGACAAGATTAGGGCCAGTCATAGACAGCAGTGGGAAGTTGTGCGTGGAGCCTGAAGAGATTGGAGAGGTACTGAATAAATATTTCTCTTCGATATTCACGCAGGGTGATGTAAATGTAGTTATGGAGAACACTGAGGTACAGGGTAGCAAACTGGAAGGTATCGAAGTAGATAGGGAGGATGTGCTAGATATTCTCGAGGGTTTGAAGTTGGATAAGTCCCCTGGGCCGGACGGGATTTACCCTAGGATTCTCTGGGAGGCAAGAGAGGAGATTGCAGAGCCTCTGGCTCTGATCTTCAGGTCGTCGTTGGTTACGGGTGTGGTTCCGGAGGATTGGAGGATAGCGAATGTGGTCCCATTGTTCAAGAAGGGGAAGAGAGACCTTCCAGGGAATTATAGGCCAGTGAGTCTTACTTCTGTTGTGGGCAAAGTATTGGAGAGAATTATTAGGGATAGGATTTATAGTTATTTAGAGAGAAATGAATTGATTGGGGATAGTCAGCATGGTTTTGTGAAGGGTAGGTCGTGCCTTACTAACCTCATTGAGTTTTTTGAAAAAGTGACCAAAGAGGTGGATGGGGGTAAGGCGGTTGATGTGGTATATATGGACTTTAGTAAGGCGTTTGATAAGGTGGCCCATGGAAGACTTCTGCAGAAAATGCAGATGAATGGGATAGAGGGTGATTGAGCTAATTGGGTTAGGAATTGGCTAGCAGATAGAAGACAGAGGGTGGTGGTTGATGGGAGATATTCATCTTGGAGTTCGGTGACAAGTGGTGTACCTCAGGGGTCTGTTTTGGGGCCCCTGCTGTTTGTAATTTTTATAAATGATCTGGATGAGGGTATTGAAGGATGGATTAGTAAATTTGCAGATGACACTAAAGTCGGTGGAGTGGTAGATAGTGAAGAGGGGTGTTATAGTTTGCAGAGAGACTTGGACAAGTTGCAGAGCTGGGCCGAGAGGTGGCAAATGGAGTTTAATGTGGACAAGTGTGAGGTAATGCACTTTGGCAGGAATAATAAATGTGTAGAGTATAGGGCTAATGGTAGGATTCTTAATAGTGTTGATGAACAGAGGGATCTTGGTGTGTATGTGCATAGATCCCTGAAAGTAGGCAGTCAAGTCGAGAAGGTTGTTAAGAAGGCATATGAGTCTTAGCTTTTATTGGTAGGGGGATTGAATTTCGGAGCCGCAACGTCATGTTGCAACTGTACAAAACTCTAGTGCGGCCGCACTTGGAGTATTGTGTGCAGTTCTGGTCCCCACATTATAAGAAAGATGTGGAGGCATTGGAGAGGGTACAGAGGAGGTTTACCAGGATGTTGCCTGGTATGGAGGGCAGGTCTTATGAAGAGAGGCTGAGGGATTTGAGGTTGTTTTCGTTAGAAAGGAGGCGGCTAAGAGGGGACCTAATCGAAACATATAAGATGATTAGAGGTTTAGATAGGGTGGACAGTGATAGCCTTTTTCCTAGGATGGAGAAAGCTAGCACGAGGGGACACAGCTTTAAATTAAGGGGTGATAGTTATAGGACGGATATCAGAGGCAGGTTCTTTACCCAAAGGGTGGTTCGGGAGTGGAATGCCCTGCCTGCAGCAGTTGTAGATGCGCCAAGTTTGGTGGCGTTTAAGAGGTTAGTTGATAAGTATATGGAAGAGAAGGGAATGGTTTAGTTTGGAGGGGCATTGCTTTTTATATTGGTCAGCGCAACATCGAAGACCGAAGGGCCTGTTCTGTGCTGTAATGTTCTATGTTCTATGTTCTAAAGTGCAGGGTGTTTATACTTGGAGACAATGGCAAAAACTTATATGCTAACACAACATTGTGAGTCTTCAGAGTTTCAGAAAATGGCAGAATTGAATCTAGGTCCCTGGTGCTGTGAGATATCTGTGCTTCATAATGGCAACTACGCCACTGTCATTTGGGTGACTGTCTGTGGAGTTTGCATGTTCTCCCTGTGTCTGTGTGGGTTTCCTCCAGGTGCTCCGATTTCTTCCCACAGCCCAGAGACCTGCTGACTAGGTGGATTGACCATGCTAAATTGCCTTTTAGTGTCAGGGGGATTAGCAGGGTACATACATGGGGTCATGAGGATAGGGCCTGGATGGGACTTTTGTTAGTGCAGGCTCAATGGGCTGAATGGCCTCCTTCTGCACTGTAGGGATTCTATTCTAAGGACATTTGGTATGTTGTATCATTGTTGGTTCTCTGAAGGAACTATTCATCAAGTCCACTTGCGTTCCTTTTTCCCGCGGCCTTGAATTTTTTTCATTTTCAGACAATGATTAAATTCCCTTTTGAAAGATTGCCTTGACCCTAACTCCACTACACTCTTTGGCTGTGTATTCCAAATCCCAACCACTCATAAGTTTTCTCATGTCACCATAGCTTTTTTTGCTAATTACCTTCAATCTCTAAACATTTTTAAAAAAAACTTTGAAATTCTTCTCCACAGTGCAGACCTAGATACAATGACATTGAAGAAGCCAGTGCATTTCTTTCGATATAGTGTGCCAACCACTGACAGCTTGGGACTTGGGAGTTTTGATATTTGTAGTTCTTTCCCCCTTTTGAAACCTTGTTTTGGGATGTGTAGAGAGTCATGTCTTGGGAACTGAGTGGCATGTCTGGATTGTTGGCTGGGATACTTGACCCTTTCATTTATATTTTCATGACATTTGTAACGAGGGTTGCCAGATGAGCCAACAATGTTGAATTCATTCTTAAATTTGCCACCAATCTGAATCCACTAAATTACATTTTTAAATGGGGATGGCGAAATGTGAGATCAGGTCAGTTACCTATTTGTTCAGCTGAGAAATCCTATGCATTGTATAATGCAAATTGGCGTAAAGCAAAGAGGGCAATCAAAAGGATTAAACTTTTATTTTAAGTTTTTCTTGCCATGTATATGAGCTAAAGTGACTTACTTCTGGATTGATGCAAATATTGTTTGGCAAAACTGAATTATCTTTCCACCTGAAATAGTGTTCAGTAAGAGCTTGCACAGAGGGTGAGGGTAACTCTACAATCTGGCCAAGTGTGAAGTTTGAATAAATTGGGAATGTAAACAGAAACCAGAGACTGGATTAAATACTTTAACTTTGTGTATCTATTACTATATAATCAAGATGGTTAGTTTTCTTTTTTCAATTGATTTTCTTGCTATTATTGGAGCATGTCAGCTCATGGTGTTGCAACTTGAAGATGAAAGTATCAGTGATATCCTTTGTCCTAGATCACATTTATTTTACATCTGTTATCCAATCCTTGAGATCAAATTTCTGTTTAAAGTACTCTGGCAGGTATTGAGTATCAGCAACATTTAAGTTATTGGACAGTGAATTTTGGAGTATATAAAATGTATATTTTTATTGATGACAGTTGCTTTCTATAACATGATCGCTTTCTGTTTCCTTCGAATTGCCGTACAATGCAGGATCTCAAAGAGTAACATTTGTTTCGAACTTCGTGTTGTGTGAGAAAATTACAAAAATATTCATGACTACAATACATTCTATTATTTCCGTTGTGAAATGAAAAGCAGTTATAGGAATGAATTAGAACTGATAAACATTCTGCAATGATGTACTGATTACTAAATTATGAAATGCTTTCTACAAAGAAAATTCTAATATCCAAAACTGTCATACATAACGATTCAAACATCCTTCTGACCTGGAGAAACACAAACTGAGAGATCTATTCTGGCTGCCTGGCAAAGACGTATTCACTCCACACTATTAATCATTTAAATATGTTGCAGCGGGTTTAAACAACCCTAATGTTGTAAAATAATTTTACTTCAAGGCTCAATACAGACTTTTCAAATAAAATCTTACTTGTGTTCTGCAAGCCAAACTGGTCAGGATTTTAGTTCCATTGCACTTAAAATAAAATAATAAAACATTCTTTATACAGTTACTATATTGCTGCACAGAGCATGTTTCTTGCCATAACTTGCAATTTCCTTGTCTTAAGTAGGCTCATAAGTTGATCAGTAAGATGCTTCACCCAGAATGTGGGAGGAAAGGAAGAGGATGAACTGGGCAAAGTAATATTGAGAAGGTCCAGAAATCTTTTATGAACACAATCTCTGCACGTTGGCACAGTGATTAGCACTGCTGCCTTACAGCACCAGGGATCTGAGTTCAGTTCCCAGCTTGGATCACTGTCAGTATGGAGTTTGCAGTATGGTGTCTGCATGGGTTTCCTCCAGGTGGTTTCCTCCCACAGCCTGAAAGACAGGCTGGTTAGGTGCATTGACCTGAACAGATACCAGAGTGTGGCAACAAAGGAATTTCACAGTAACTTGATTGCAGTGTTAATGCAAGCCTTTTTTGTGACTAACAAATAAACTTGAATTTCTTTCTTTTCTCCAAGGAGTAAAGGTAGAGTTTAAATAGTATATGTATCTGTTGGTAAATTCTTCACATTGTATTTTTCAAAGACAAAACACAGTTTCTGTAACAATATCTTTATTAAAGCCCTGACCATTCAATTTCATCCACAGAACACAAGGGAGATCATTTTTCAGAACCTGCCCCCAGATTAAGTACCCTTTTTAAAATGATTTCTACCCCTGTCATGATATTCCCTAAGGAACTGCATCTCAATAGGGAAATGTGAAGATATAAGACTCCCTAATAATTAAGTTTAGCTTTGTTTGTGTCTTGAATTCTTGATCCCAGTAGTATAGTTGGTCAGGTCTGGGTCAAATTAGCTCTCAATCTCTTACATAGGAGCAAAGTATTTCTTGTTTAACTAATGGACTCAACAACTATAGTTATTGTGGTTAGTTTAATTCTTGAAAATAAAAAATGAGGATATTGAACAAAAAGAATTCCATTCAGTTTGGTTTAATTAAATCTTTTCAGTCATCCTGTGATATCCTACGAAGGTTGCCATTTTTAAAACTGAGTTGAATTGCTGTAAAAGTTTCTGTGGGAATGAAAAATATTCTCATTACCCAGAGCAAAAATATATACTAATAAATCATCATGGCATAGCAAGCAACTGCATACAGTATTTTAGAATTTAGATAACAAGAATTTAGATTATTCACTCCCATCATGTAAACTGATTTATGGAGATGCATGATATCTGGAGAATTTGAAGGAGTTTTTACATTCATTATTTTTTTCTGACCACCTTTCTTCTCTTATAATTAATTAGAATGCTGTAGATTATATCAATCACTTGCAGATCAAGTGAAAAACAAGGTTACCAGAAAGCACCAGTGACATTACTCCCTCTCATTAAAAGCATAACAGTAATTGACAAGTCAACTATCCTTTACCTCTGTGAGTAGTAAGGAAAGAGAAGAATTGACCTGTATTTACATAATGCTTTTCAGGAATTTCCAGTGCACTTCACAGCCCTTTTGCAATGTAGGAAAGGGTTGCACACAATTTGCACATAGTATAATCTCACAAACAGTGAAGGGATGAATGATTAGTCTGTATTGGTGTTGATTGAAGGATTAATGTTCGCGAGGATGATTCCCCCCTTATTTGAATATTGGCTGAGAGAATTGGCAGCATCTTGGTTTAAGGATTCAGTGAAAAGACAGCACTGCTGCAGTTATCATTGAAGTGAAAGCTTAGATTATGTATTTAAATCTTTAGTGAGGTGTTTCTGTCTCCAGGATGAATGTGCCATCACTAACGAACATTGTCATAAAACATCTTTAAGGTTTGTTTGCCATTCTATTTTTACACATAATTTGAATTTTGTTTCTATTTTTATCTTTGTAACTATAAAATTACAAATGATTGCATCAGGTGCAATCAAAACATATATCTGATGTTTGATGAATATGATAGTTAACCAGTACAAGTCAGTAATTGTGCTATCTGGTTGGATTCACTGATCAGATAATTATTATTTCCTTCACATGAAGCCACTGCTTTGTACTATTCATGATTTCAGAAAGAGTTGGAATCATAGAATAGTTATAGCACAGAAGGAAGTCACTTGGCCTGTCTTCTCCGTGCCATTTCTCTGCAGCTCAGCTAATCCCACTGCCCTGCCATTTCCCTGTAGCTCTGCTCTGCAAATCTTTTTGTTTCAGATTTGGGCAGTATATTACGGATCCTAACAACTACTTTTTCCTGATGTCGCTATTGGTTCTTTGGGCAGGATTTTTCAGATGGCACGGTTTCCCCTTCACCATTCAAAGAGTTTTCAGGGAATGCAATCTGCATGTGGGATCAATAAATTCTGTCCTTCAATCATTGATCCTTGATTTTAAACCCTACTCCCAGTGGGATTAGTTTCCCTCTATCTACTCTGTCTGGACTCCTCGTGATTTTGAACACCTCTATCAAATCTGCTCTCAATGTCTTACTCATGAAGGAAAACAACTCATCCTTTTCATGTTATTTAAGATCCTCACACATGGAACCATCGATGTAAATCTTCTGTGCACCAATTCTAAAGCCTTCATATCCTTTCTAAACTGTGGTTCCCAGCATTGGACACAAATACTTCAGTTGGGGCCAAGCCACTATTTACTGAAGGCTCATCATAATTTTCTTGCCTTTGTACTCAGTGCCTCTATTTATAAAGCCCAAGATTCAATCTGCCCTTTTAACTGCTTTCAGTTGAAATGCTTTTGTGTGTAAGAGGAGGTGATTGAACTTTTTCTTCTTGGAGATGGTTGTTGTATGAAATAACAACAGAAAATGTTGGTAAAACTTAGTAGGTCTGATAGCATCTGTGGAGGGAGAAACTATATGTTTGTGAGTTCTAAGTTCACATGACTTGAGTCATAGGATTCAAAATGTTAATTCTGTTTCTCCTTCCTCAGATGCTGCCAGACCTTTTTGAGCTTTTCCAGCATTTTCTGTTTTTCTTCTATATTTCCAGCATTCACAGTATTTTGCTTTTATTTTTGGTTATTGTGTGACACTCGAGGAGGATTTCCCATCCTGACTGCCACAGGAATTGTAGTAGCGGGGAAAGACCATGCAAAGGCCCATTGACATTGGGAGAAATTTTCTGGTTTTGGGCAGCTGTAAAATCCTGCCCTAAGTGTGAATATTTTCTGCTGCTTATCAGCTGAATGTTGGATATTAGCCAAATACTGTTTCGATGTCAAAGAAGTTATGATTGGAGCAGAGCATTGGAGTGGTCAGCAAACAGCTGTACTCTTGATCTGATGATGGATGATTGATTAAACAGCTGAAGGTAATTGAGTTGAAGATGCTGCATTATAGCAACTTCTTTAGCACAGTTAAAACCATATGCTGATATACTGTAAGCCTAGTGCCTAGGGAAAGAAATATATCACAAATGTAATTAGTACTTTAATTTTTAAGTCAAATGTAAGAATAGATTAGTAGTATAATAAGAAATGTATATAATAGCTGGGTATATATGGCCATTCAAGAGCTAAATAATTTGGATTTCATTTGCACCTGAAAAAAAGATAGAAACCCAGTTTAGTTTCTAGTTTAGACTTACGATGCATTAGTTGAATGTTGATAGTCTAACGTCCTTTATGTCCTGGAAGTCTTACTGTCTACTGTAATCTTATGTATGAGCCTTTCATGAAGTTTAGAATGGGGAAGAGTATATAATATTACATTGTTTTTTCTAGACAGGTGTCTATTTAGACTTGCTATTTTCAGCACTCGAATACTGGTATGTTGTGTGACCTCATTCCAGTTCTGTCTTTATTTGTCTGTGATGAGTCAATTATTGCCTTTCTTTTGGTGAAGAAGATCCCACTTTATGAAGCATGATAAGCAAATGGGCAGTGCAACCATAAAATACTGGAAAAACAGCAGATTTGGGGATGTGGGAAGGCAGAAACAGCATCATCATTTTGAATCCAGTGTGACTTTTTCAGAAATGAAGAAAAGTGGAGATCTGTTTTGTGTGTTGGGAGGGTTGGGGGTTCCTGAAGAACCGATAAAGAGAGAAGTTGTAACTGAAGAGAAAAAAATAGAGTCACTGTTTTAAATTGATAATCTTTCATTAGAACTGGAAAAAAATAGGGATTTTAATCTCTCACTCAATGTCAGCAAAATGAAGGAGATAATCATCAACTTCAGGAAGCGTAGTGGAGGACATGCTCCTGTCTTCATCAACATTGATGAAGTGAAAGTTATCGGGAGCTTCAAGTTTTTAGGTGTCCAGATCACCAACAACCTGTTCTAGTCCCCCCATGCTGACACAATCATTAAGAAAGTCCACCAATGTCTCTGCTTTCTCATTATGTTATGGAAATTCAATCTATCTGCTATGACTTTCAGCCAATTTTTTACTCCTGCACCATAGAAAGCATCCTTTCAGGATGTATCACAGTTTGGTATGGCTCCTGCTTTGACCAAGATTGCAAGAAACTGCAAAAGATTGTGAACGAAACTTAGTCCATCATGCAAACCAGCCTCCCATCCGTTGACTGATGGTCATGAAGAGTGCTATATAATCTGAAAATCTGTTTCTACATTACAATTGTTATATAAATGTAAGTTCTTGTTATATGAAATATGAAAGTTACCAGAAATGAGATGTATTACTGTTTTTTAAGACATAAGGAACTGATTAGTCTTTTGTTAGTGATTGTCTTATCTTTCATTACTGGTATGACATAAAAGCAGATGGAGTGGATAGGAAACCTGGAAATTTGGATGAAACCTGCTTCCTTGGGATTCCATGAAGTCATGGTGATGGGTACGTGTAAGAGTAGACGGGGAGAGAAAGATGTAGCACTACAAATGGATGCCCCTAGTGGACCTGGCTTAAAAAATATAGGACTGCAGCTAATTGGTCTTATTGACAAGAAAGTTGTTTCTTTTTACCTGACATGTATACTGAGCATTTCTAAGTCTTCAGGCATTGATCCTGATCTGGAGACCATGAACGTCCCATTTATTCAGTTGGATAGACTTGGTCCCATCTGGGATCAAATTTCTGTGGGAATAGTAAGGAGAAGGGGAAAAACAGTTAGAAATAACAGAAGGTGGAAGTTTTTGATAAAAGTAAGTCAACTGTGTTCACTTTAAGCAAATATTTCAGATGGGAAATGTAGCAGCAAAAAAAAGTGAAAATTAAAGAACAGCTTCAGGAGGAACAACTTCACAATTTTTGTGAAGTAGATAAATATTACTACAAATATTATGCCTGTCTGTGGGATATTTTTCACTGTTGCTAAGTTATGTTCTATTTTTGCTTTGTGTCAGCAATACAATGAGTTATTTCAGTAATTTGCTGCAGTCATCAAAGTGATGGAAGGCGTACTCTTGATTGCTATCAAGTGGCATTTACTCAGCAATACCTACACTGACTGTCAGTTTGGGTTCTGCCAGGGCTTCTCAGCTCCTAACCTCATTACAACCTTGTCCAAGTGTGAACAAAGAGCTGAACTGAAAAGATGAGATGAGAGTCGCTGCCCTTGAAATCAGTGCAGCCTTTGACCAAATATGATATCGTGGAGCCATAGAGAAACTGGAGTCAATGGGAATAGTGAGAAAGCTCACCGCTGGTTGAGCACAAGAGAGGATGGTTGTCATTTTTGGAGATCAGTCATCTCAATCCCAGGACCTTAATGCATGGGTTGCTCGGGTAGTGTCCTGGACTATCTTAAGTCATCTTGGCTGCTTCATTAATATCCTTCCCTCCATCATACGATCAGAAATGAGAATGTTTGCTGATGATTGCACAATATTCAGCAAATTTCATGACATCTCAGATACTGAAACAGTTTGTGTCTATATGCAGGAAGAGCTGGATAACATCCAAGACTGTTGATAAATGACAAGTAACATTCATACCCCACCATTGTCAGGCAATGAACTTCTCCAGTCAGAGAGAATTCATCATCTCTTCTTGACATTCAGTGGTATTATCATCACTGAATCCCCCACTGTCAATATCCTGAGGGTTACCATTGACCAGAAACTGAATTAGACCAGCCAAATAAATATTGTAGGTACAAGAAGAGGTCAGAGGCTTGAAGTTTTGCAGAGTTTTGCTTTAACTTACCTTTTGACTCCCCAAAGTCAGTCCACTATGTACTAGGCAAAGTCAGAAATATGGTAGCATAATATCCACTTTCTTTGATGATTGCAGCTCCAACAGCATTCAAGAAGTTTGATATCATCCAGGACAACGCAGTCTGCTTGATTGACGCTCCACCAGCATCTTCAACATTCACTATTCCACCACTTATGCACAGTGGCAGCAGTGTGTATCATCTACAAGTTGCATCCAGCAACCTATCAAGACTCTTGAAGACAGCACCTTCCAAATCGGCAGCTGCTCCCATCTTGAAGGACAAAGGCAGCAGCTGCCTAGGAACGCCATCATCTGCAAGATCCCCTCGTAGCCACACACCATTCTTTATTTTACTGTCATTGGGTCAAAATGCAGGAATTCCCTCATAATGGCACTGTGGGGCACCTACATCACATGGACTGCAGTGGTTCAAGAAGACAGCTCATCACCATCTGATCAAGGATAGTTAGCGATAGGCAAAAAACATTGGCCTAGCCAGCAATGCCCATATTCCCTAAAAGGATGAAAATAAATTCTATATTAGTGATAGAAAATTTATGCTGTGTTTAGGTTACAGTACAATTGTGATAAGCACCAGAATTTATACTCTTGTCATAGACTACCCACAAGTAATGACATGGGGATCTATCACTTGAAAAAATATCAGAGCTGTGTTTTTCATGTGAATGTTGGTGGATAAGACTACTGAAGGTTTTAATGTTGACTCAGTTCATTTGTTATGGGAAAGTTTGAGTACGCATGTTACTACACCAGATAATGTTCACTATTTTTCATCTTGACAAATCATAAATTAGGTCAAGGCATGTTTGTGCTTTCTCAAAGCCTGTCATTTACTTTAAAGAACTTGAGAATTACATATTCCACTAACTGATATTAAATTGATACTTTACTGTGGTCTTCTCATTGTAGTACTTGTATGTTTGCATCCTGCTTGAACAGAATTATTCAGTGATTTTTAAATTCTTACTGCATCATATAATTCATTGTCTTGGGAGGGGGTGGTTAGATGGTGAGTGTGGGTTATATATTTTACATTAACGACTTCTACATGTGTTGTAATTTTGTGTTAGAACTGAAGTATATTTTTAACGAAGGTTTGTCCTGCCCACTGTTACCAGAAACCATAAGGTGTAGAAACAGCAGCAGGCAATTCGGCCCATCGAATCTGCTTTTTCATGCAGTGAGATCATGTGTGATATATAATCTTCAATTCCACTTTTCCAATTCCATTTTCCTTCCTTATCCCCGTAACCCTTGATTCCCTTACTGATTAAAAATCTATCAAATAGGCTTTGAACATACTTAATGACCCAGCCTTTTTAGCCCTCTGTGTAAAGAATTTCACAGATTTGTTCCCTTCTGAGAGAAAAAATCCTCCTCATCCCTGTCTTAAATGGGCGACTTCTTACTTTATTATGCCCTAGGTTCTCCTGCAAGGGGAAACAACCTCTCAGCATCTACCCTGTCAGACCCCCTAAGAACCCTATATGTCTCAGTAAGATCACCTATTATTCTTCTAAACTCCAATGAGTACAAACCCAACCTACTCAACTTCTTGTCATAAGAAAATCTCTCCATACCTGGGCTCAATCTAGTGAACTTTGTCTGGACTCCCTCTACTACCAGTATATCTTTCCTTACATAGGGAACTGTTCACGCTGCTATTCCTTGTTTCCTCAGACTATCTGATCAAAAGCAGGGAAACTCATCACACATGAGTATTTCAACTCTGGCTTTGTAATTATTATCATTGTGTCTGCCTTGTAGACTCACGTAACAGCTTTGTAACTCCAACTGATTTAAGCTGTTTGCTAGTTGATAGAGTAGCAGACATCTTTACCGTAACTGTTGAATGTGGCTTTGAGACAAAGCTGTTAGTTCTCTTCTGAGTTTTTATTATGCTACACACTATTTCCTGAATGACAAAATCATTTGGTAATTTATGATGAGCAGTTCACTCATGGAGCTAGCTAGTAGGAAATGTGCAACACTAGTTGATTCACTCCCATTATATGCACTGAATTACACTGTTTAAAAAAAAAACAGAAATATCACGACAGGACACAAAAGATGGAAAACAGTGACTAATTAATGAGAAGCAACAGTGGACAAGGTCAGCAAGTTGAATCATTGATGGAAAAGGCTTCCACCACCTCCAGGAACAACTTGAATTTATAGAGTGTCTTCAACAAAGTAAAACATACCGTAAGGCTTCAGGGTGACCAAGCCAAAAAATGAAAATAGTAGCAAAGATCTTTTGGCATAAATATATATCCTATGCAATTTTAGAAGCTGTGGAAGTTCTTAAATATTTGCATTCATAGTATTTAGAATACATGTATAATATGTAATTGTTGGTAGTGGTTTACATATTATTCCAAGTGATGTCTTCCATTTAGTTGAAACATGCATGCTTTGCACGAGTGATAGTGGCATTTGTTGTTATGCTCAGTTGGTACTAAATTGGAAGTAAACTTAAACATGAGCTTTATCTGATCAATCATTTTCAACTTGCGACATGCAGCAACACGAACATTTAGAGGTCTGAAGTAAAAGGGAACTTTTCTGTAATTGATTAAAACTACAAAGTTACAATATCAATATGTCTCTTTTCAAAACAATTGAACCTGTGGATAAGAACTCCTTATGAAACTCAATAATGATGATCCAAATTATTGTTGTACTATTTTACCAGTCCTTGTTGTTAAGCTAGCAGGTTTACCATTTGTAGTGTTCTACCTCTTTGTAATGCTATTTAAAATTTACCTCCACCTTACGTAATGGGTTGTAAAATCCCACCCAAAGTCATCAGATCCTTCTGTGGCTCGCTCCTCAGCCACCCTGATTCCAGTAGCAGGCAGGCTGGTAAAATTCTGGCCAATGTTTCTGTTTTTAGCTTGGTATCTACTTTTGTCTGATTATGAAGAGCATTGAATTGTTTTACCATATTAAAGATATTGTATAAGTTCAAGTTGTTAATGAGCGTATTTTCCTTCAGAGGCTTAACTTGCTGTATTGGCTCTTAGTTGCTTGTTGGTTTAGCTAATTATTGATCAATCTTTTTATCGCTGCTGCTTTATTATTTTTCTGGCTAATGACACTGTGATGTTGTGTATTTTGCATGCATATCTGGTTCTTTCTAAATATCTTTCATCTGTCATTTAGGATTAGATAATCACTTGCATTGTAATTATCCATTTCCCTTCTCCTATTTATCAGAGTTTTATGAGTCATTTTCAGTAACTTCTCCAGTACTGCTATATCACAAATTAGTGCCTGTTTGACCTTCGAGGGAAAACAGTTTCAGAAGTCATCCTGCTGTGGAGAGAAGTGTCTTGGTTTGTTAACCAAACCATCTTTGAGTAAATGATTTGTGTGTTGTACTAATTTTAAAAATGGGTCGAGTTCCAGAACAAATGCCTATAGTTTTGGTAGAGATATGTTTATGATTTTAACAGCATTTTCCTCCTTGCCAATTAATTAATGCCATTTAACAGTAGAGACCTTGGTGAATTCTTCATTTGATTATATTCGCATTGTTTTGCAAACTGTTGGAATTTCTTCAAGTTAAATGTTAGCTATTTTCTGATGTTAACTACATTTCAACTATTGTGATGTGCACGATGAACTTCTGTTGTAGCTGTGACTTCTTTCTCTTTTTATCAGTCTCTATTTCAAAGAATCAGAATAAATGCCAATGATTTTTCAAAGCAAAAGGAAGAAACAGATTTCACATTTTTGCACAACTTCTTTCCAGTATTTGCTGTTTATTTGCTTGTATACAAAATGCTTGCATATCAAGACATAATTGATATGTATACCTACAAATCCTTCTTTATGACAAGCCAGTAAATTGTTCTTTCAGATCTCCAGAGACAACTTTAGAAGATGATGTAGCTTAATTCACTTCTGAAATTGACTATTATTTCACATGGTGTGGTATAATTACATGATTGCCCTTCAGTTTCAATCCATTCCTATGAGTTCAATTTTGCTCGGCTCCTTAATGCCATATTCAACCTAATGTTGCCTTGATGTCAAGAGCAGTCAGTTTCATCTCACCCGTGGAATGTTGCTGTTTTGTCCAAAGCTGTAATGAGGTCAAAAGCTGAGTCACCCTGGTGGAACCTAAAGTGAGAATTAGTAAGCAGGTTATTGTTAAGCCAGTGCCTCTTGAAAGCATGGTTGATGAACCTTCCATCACTTTATTACTTGAATTAGACTCCAGTTGAAGCTGAACTCGTGCTTTATAAAGGTCCACCACATCTTCCTTCTTGGATTGGATTATAATCCCAATTAATTAGTTTAGCCAGTGTCTGTTGTTGACTTGTTTGTGAAATTGTCTGCGGATGAGCATTGCTAACTTTTGTGTTACATCAACTTCAAGTGCTGTTGGAAAAAAGCTGCACCCAGAAAGTTTTTCTCATGTGTTTGGTGTGTGGAGAATAAGTAGAAAATATTGGCAGATATGTAGCTGTGACACCACAAGAGGGCAATACCATAAAAATAGACTGAGAACGATAGGAGGATCTATAATGCCGAAGGCAACAGAGAAGTAAAGGATGAGAAGTAACAGCTAAGTTTGGTTGCAATCACAGAAGGATGAAGTGTTCCTTCTGACTTTGACTAGAGCAGCTTTGGACAGGATGACAATCAAATTGAGGGGTTTCAAACAAATACATGAAGCTGTAGATACACGATTTGAGATGGGCTGGTAATGGAGAGTGCAGAGATTTAGTTTTATTTGCATAGGAACATGATGACAATTCAATACCTTGAACGATACAAGGACAATTCAGGGAAATAATGTTAGCAAGCAAAGAACCAATAAGGACAGAGTCCTACAACCAGAGGGCTTCTCAATCCATTGAATGGACCCAGGCAAGGTTAGGGGAGATGGGGTCAGCTTCCTAATCAACACCTTGTGATGCCTAGGTGTAGCAATACTGGCAACTTTCTGCTCATGATGTGGAGATACTGGCATTAAACTGGGGTAAACACAGGAGGAAGTCTCACAACACCAGGTTAAAGTCCAACAGGTTTATTTGGTAGTAAACGCCATTAGCTTTCGGAATGCTGTTCTTTCGTCATGTGAGTGGAAAGTTCTGATCCCAAACAGGGCATAAAGCTGTAAAGACTCACATTCTAATCAGAATTCTGTGAACTGTGTGTGCCTTTATATGCCCCGTTTGGGATCAGAACTCTCCACTCAACTGACAAAGGAACAGCATTCTGAAAGCTAGTGGCGTTTATTACCAAATAAATCTGTTGGACTTTAACTTGATGTTGTGAGACTTCTTACCGTATTTACCCCAGTCCAACGCCAGCATCTCCACATCATGACAGCTATCGACACCACAAATTGCTGGCTCCAAGTGGAGAGAATCTCCAGGAAAATTGCGCATATCAACACAGACATTAAGTTTTTTACAAAGATGCAAAAAAGGACTACAGATCACGAACTTACTTAGGTCAACCTGTAACACAGATGACATTGAAAGACTTTGCCATTGCACCTCTCTCACACTCCTCAACCATCTCATACACCAGCTCTACAGCAAACGCTGCATCCTGGAAGCCATGATAGAATTCATATTCTTAACTTGCGCTCAGGATGCAGACCAGCTGCGAAATTCTGCCATGCTGTGAGACAAAGAAACTACATCATCTACATGCACACACGAACAGGAAACTTGAGAAACTCGGCATCACCACTAGCAGCAACCAAGCCTTCCCTGGCACACATTAGAAAATAGTACCACTGCAGGGAAGTCTATTGTCAACTTGTCGGACTACACACTTCAACCAGATGAAGTCGAAGTTCTCAGCTAAGGGCTCAATTTCTGCACTACCACCAAAATGGACCCCATCAGTCTTGCAGCAGACACAGAGGAATTTATCAGGCAAATGAGGCTACGAGAGTTCTTCCACAAATGCCAAGAGGCCAACAGCGAACACAGTGAGACAGCCAATGAACCGGAATAGCTAACAGATCTTCAGTGCAGCAACCGAAGAGGAAAGAGTCCAATTGGACTCCTCCGGAAGGCCGCTGCCCTTGACTTGACATGTATGCGCGAGCTATCAGGAGGTGCATCAACACCAGATTCATGAACTACACTCACAAGACAACCCTGAACATCACCTAAGCACAACGTAACGCCATCCACGCTCTCAAGCAACCGCAACATTGTCATCAAACCAGCAGACAAAGGAGGAGTCATCATCATACTGAACAGAATGGATTATTGCAAAGAAGTGTACTGACAACTGAACAACGAGGAACACCCGCAAATCCGACCAAAGAACACACATGTCAACTCAACACTCTGATCAAGACTTTGATCAGATCTTCAGAGCACCCTCCGTGCTCTCAGTCCACGTACTCTCCGCATTGGAGATCTCTACTGCCTGCCAAAGAATCATAAGGCCAACACACCTGGCCGTCCCATCATATCAGGCAATGGGATCGTGTGCGAGAACATTTCCGGCTACGTTGAGGGCATCCTGAAACCCATTGTGCAAAGAACCCCCAGTTTTTGTTGCAACACTACGGACTTCCTATAGAAACTCAGCACACATGGAGCAGTTGAACCAGGTGCACTCCTCGTCACAATGGATATCTCGGCACTCGACATCAGCATTCCTCACGACGATGGCATTGCTGCAATTGCCTCGGTACTCAACATTGACAATTGCCAGTTTCCAGATGCAATTTTACAACTCATCCACTTCATCCTGGACCATAATGTCTTCACTTTCAACAACCAGTTCTTCATCCAGACACACAGAACAGCTATGGGGACCAAATTCGCACCTCAGTATGTCAACATCTTCATGCAGAGGCTCGAACAAGACTTCTTCAGCACACCTTCAACCGATACTATAACTAAATACATCAATGACATTTTCTTCCTTTGGACTCATGGTGAACAACCACTGAAACAACTATATGATGACATCAACAAGTTCCAACCCACCATCAGACTCACATGGATTATTCTCTGGAATCGGTTGCATTCTTGGAACATGCATCTCCATTAAGGATGGTCACCTCAGCACCTCAATGTATCGCAAGCCCACAAATAACTTCACAATGCTCCACTTCTCCACCTTCCATCCTAAACACATTAAAGAAGCTCTTCATATACACAGGATCTGATCAAATGAGGAGGATTACAACAGACATCTCCAGATGCTGAAAGATGCCCTCATAAGAATAGGATATGGTGCTCGATTGACAGTTCCAATGCGCAATAGCGAAAACTCCTCAGAAGACAATCATGGGACACGGTGGACAGAGTACCCTTTGTTGTCCAGTACTTCCCCGGGACAGAGAAGCTACGACAATTTCTCCGGAGTCTTCAACATGTCATTGATAAAGATGAATATCTCGCCAGGGTCATCGCCACATCCCCACTTCTTGCCTTCAAACAACTGCACAACATCAAGCAGACCATTGTCTGCAGCAAACTACCCAGCCTTCAGGAGAACAGTGATCACAACACCACACAACCCTGCCACAGCAACCTCTGCAAGATGTGCCGGATCATCGACATGGATGCCATCATGTCACATGAGAACACCATCCACCAGGTACACAGCATATACTTTTGCAACTTGGCACATTGGTACATTGAGGAGAACCACGCAGACGCTACCACAACGGATGAATGAACACCGTGCGACAAACATCAGGCAAGACTGTTGTCTTCCTGTTGGTGAAAACTTCAGCGGTCATGGGCATTCGGCCTCTGACCTTCATGTAAATGCTCTCCAAGGCGGCCTTCACAACATACAACAGTGCAGAGTCGCTGAACAGAAACTAATAGCCAAGTTCCGCGTACATGAGGACGGCCTCAACCGGGATCTGGGATTCATGACATACTATCTGTAACCCCCATGATTTGCCTGAACTTGCAATATCTCACTTACTGCCCTGTCTGGAGACAATACAGATCTCTTTAACTATGCTTAATGCTTTCTGCACTCACATTGTCTGCACCTTTAAGACTTGAATAGTAGGTTAGCTGTAAAGATTCACATTCTAATCAGTATTCTGTAAATTTTATGTGCCTTTATATGCTCTGTTTGGGATCAGAACTCTCTACGCACCTGACGAAGGAACAGTGTTCTGAAAGCTAGTGGTGTTTACTATCATATAAACTTGTTGGACTTTAACCTGGTGTTGTGAGATTTCTTACTGAACTTTCTGCTCCCCAGACCTAGAGTACCTAATGCTAAAGTGCTGCCTCTACTATTTTCTGCGGGAATTCACCTGATGGCAGTTTACATCCTACACATGTAGACGTAAATGGACGAAATATACTCCAGTACAAATAGCCTTGAGATGAAACATTCCGAGGCCTTGTTCGTTGTAGCCAGAGACTTCAATCAGGCCAAGCTCAAGAGCGTCCTACCAGGTTACCTATGTGTTTCCTGTTCCACCAGAGACACAAACATCCTAGACCACTGCTACACAAGTATCAAACGTGCCTACTGTTCTATTGCCTGCCTACACTTTGGCAAATCAGATGACAAGACTGTGTTCCTTCTCCTGGCTTACAAGCAAAAACCGAAGTGGCGGAATCCATTAAAAAAAAATGTGCAATGTTGTTCTGAGGAATCGGATGATTGCCTTTGAGGCTACTTGGAGTCAGTGGACTGGCCAGTATTTAAAAACACTGCGGCCAGGCTGAACGAGTATGTCACTACAGTAACTGACTTCATTAATAAGTGTGTAGAAGACTGTGTGCCAAAGAAGTAAATCTGTGCTTGCTGAAGTCAGGTCCGAGGAGATCCATCAAAGATGCCAAAAGACAATACCGGACCAAGCTGGAGTGCCAGGTTAGCCACACCGACCCCTGCCAACTATGCAAGGTCTGCAAGATGTAACAGGCTACAAAATGAAGGCATGTAAAATCACCAGTTCCAATACACTTCTCCCTGATGGGTTCAATGTATTCTACACCTGTTTTGAACAAGAGGTCAACTAAAGCATGCCTCCACCCTGGAAGCCCTGAATGAAGCTTTATTTGCAGTCACCATTGCAGATGTCAGAACAGCTTTCTCGAAGGTCAACCTACGGAAAGTGACTGAGCCAGATGGGGTACCTAGATAAGCACTCGGATTCTGCATGGATCAGCTGGCGGGGATATTCGCAGACATCTTTAACCTCTCTTTCCAACAATCTGAGATCCTTACCTGCTTCAGGAAGATGACCGTCATCTCGGTACCTAAGGGAAAACCAAGCAGCGTGCCTTAATGGCTATCGGCTGGTGGCTCTGACATCCATCATTTTGAAATGTTTTGAAAGGCTTGTCATGGCACAACGCAACTCCAGCCTCCCAGGCTATCTGGATCCACTAAAGTTTGCCTACCGCTGCAACAGGTCCACAGCTCATACCATCTCCCTGGCCCTGCACTCAACCTGGAATACCCAGATAACAAGGACGTCTATATCAAACTCTTATTTATTGACTACAGCTTAGCTTTCAACACTATTATTCCCACAAAACTCATCTCCAAACTCTGTGGCTTGTGCCTTGGCATTTCCCTTTGCAACTGGATCCTGAACTTATAACTCACAGATGACAATCAGTAAGGATAGGCAACAACACCTCCTCCACGATCATCCTCAACACTGATGTCCCACAAGACTGTATTCTCAGCCCACTACTATACTTACACACCAATGACTGTGTGGCCAAATTCCCCTCCAACTCAATTTTCAAGTTTGCTGACAATACCACCATAGCGGGCCGGATCTCAAACAATGATGAGACAGGGTACAGGATTGACAGAGAATCTGGTGAACTGATGAGGGAATATTATTGTTGCTGCAATGTCAACAAAATGAAGAAGATTGTTATCAACTTCAGAGAGTGTAAAGGAAAACATGCCTCTGTCTATGTCAACGTGACAAAGTAGAAAGGGTCGAGAGCTTCAAGTTTTTAGGTCACCAACAACCTGTCCTGGCACCCCCCCCCCCCCCCCCCCCACCCCCCACCCCCATGCCGAGTCTATAGTTCAGAAAGCCCACCAATGTCTCTACTTTCTCAGAAGACTAAGGAAATTTGGCACATCAATTATGATTCTCACCAGCTTTTACAGATGCAAGATAGAAAGCATTCTTTCTGGCTGTATCACAGCTTGGCATGGCTCCTGTTCTGCCCAAGACTGCAGAAAAACTACAAAAAGTTGTGAATGTAGCCCAATCTGTTGTGCAGACTAGCCTCTCATTCATTGACTTTGCCTACACTTGCCGCTGCCTCGGTGAAACAGCCAGCATAATTAAGGACCCCATGCACTCTGGACAATCTCTCTTTCACCTTCTTCCATCAGGAAAAAGATACAAAAGTTTGAGGTCACGTGTCAACGAACTCAAGAACAGCTCCTTCTCTGCTGCTGTCAGACTTTTAAATGGACTTATCTTGCATTAAGTTGATCTTTCTCTACATCCTAGTGATGATTGTGACACTACATTCTGCACTCTCATTTTCATCTCAATGAATGGTATGCTTTGTCTTTATAGTGCAAAAGAAACAATACTTTTCATTATAAATACATGTGACAATAATAAATCAAAATCAAAAAATCCTGGGCTAAGAGGGAAGATATTGAGGAACTGCTGATGGACTTCATGGATAAGCTTGGTGAAGGCTGGGAAAAGATCTGAAATAGTGCGAATAAGAATGATGTGGTTATGGTTTAGAAGAGGGATGAAATAGGTATTAGATCCTAATATGGATGACTTCAATATTCTATGCATTTAGAATGTGAGGAAAAATGAATGAGTGAAAAGTGGTATAAAGCACAATAATAGTTTAAAAATTGCTTAGTTTTCTGAAATAGGCTTGGAGTCATAAAAAGAAAAACATTGTTTTTATTTTCACATTCTCAGTCTTGTTAGTGAATTTAGCTACAGTGGATTTTGGTATATTTATTATTTACAGATTGGATTTAAGATGCTGTCATATCATGTTCTTTCATAAAATTTTTACCATCACCTATGTATTTGATTTCATGCACTAGCATTTTTATCATCATTGTGTCAAGAGTTTAACATATTTATTTTTTTCTAGCACAAAACAGAATTCTTAAGACATCTACTTGGGATTATCAGTTTGAGCCTACCAGAACTAAGCATACTTGCTTCACAAAAGATTAAATTAAAATCAAGTGTCCAGTCAGCCACTCAACTGTAACTGCTGTGCTGTTAACGCAAAAGCATCGACTCTATCAATCATGTGACATGATTATTTAAACTTTCAAAAAGCTTTTAAAGAGTGTAAATATTATTACCATTTTACGTACTCTAATAACTTCTATGTAGCCAGGCCTGTGAAACTTGACTTTTCTTTGTGTCCCATTGGATGCACGCTTTCACTGCCACACTGGATCCGAGCCTATCACCTCTATTTTCATTTTTTGTTTGCTTTTTTTGATCCTTCTAAGCATTTCTCTGTTGTCATCAGGTATCCATTCATTTCTCTTCTTTTAGCTTCTCCCCCCCCTTCCAAATCCCAAATGTGATCCTATTTTCCTGCCATTGTCCTGGGCTTGGCTTCCTCATAAGTTACAGCTTTCTTGTGTGCCTCACTTGATCCCTTGAAGAGCCTGTTGAGTAGCCTGAATCATTATGTGCAGCAAACACAATTGTTCTATGCTACACTCACACCAACCTTCCCATCCAGGACATCTGCTGAAGGCTAATCTCCCTAACCACATCTGATCAGTAGATTACCTGTCGCCATGTCCTCTACACATCTCCCTCCAGAGTATCTGTTCAGATGCTCTGTTTCGTTACTCCTCTGGCATTTTCTCTTCCTTTGAATATCTTACCTTGTTCCATCTCATCTCACATCTCCTTTAAAGTCTTCTCTCTCTACCAGTCACCCAAGTGCTTTAATTTTTTTTTACTGAGCTATCCAAAGATTGGCCATGCTAAAAATTGCCGCCTAGAGTCCTGAGATGAGTAAGTTAGAGGGAATAGCGGGTAAATGAGTAGGAATATAGGGGTAGGGCCTGGTTGGGATTGTGACCAATGCAGACTCGATGGGCCGAATAGCCTTCTTTTGTAGTGTAAGGTTTCTATGATTCTATCCTTCAATGTTGCCTCTCTCAGGCTGTGCACCAACAGACTTCTCATATTTAGTGATTTTAACTTTAATTCTGCAGCTTTCCAAAGTACATAGGATCAAAGAGTAAATTAGACACCAAGGGGTGATGAATATCAATCTTGCATACATCACGTTTTTGCACAACTTGATCTTGTATTAATTATAGTGCTGTAGTACTGCATTTTTATCACTAGAGGTCCCAATAAGCTGTGGAAATTCAAATTTCCAAGATGTCAAACCAGTGTTTTGATTGCTGCATTTTATTTCAGTTTACTCCATAATGATTAATAGATGAAATTGATCTTTCTGCACTTGAGTCAGTGAAATGTAAGCTGAGCGTTATGTAACTTTCCTCTGCTGTACATCATAATGTGCACTGAAAATATTTTCTTTTTGGAATGTCACATCTTTCCATTATAATAAATTGTACATTGTTATCTTTTTTTAATCGGTTCGTTTCTAATATTTCAGCTTCAATCATAAATGTTTGTATACATCAGTCCTTTATTTTGCTGTCTGTAAATTGAAGGCGAATTAATGCCCTTTATCTCCTGGCTTGCCGTCTGCGAGAATATTTCAGTTGGATGTCAGAATGACATCCAGACAACACCGTCCAGCATATTGGCTGCTTCCCCTGCTTGATGGCTTATTGTTAGATACTTGATGACCAAATTGACTTGACACCAGATTCTAACTAATGTCAGATCTCTGTGCCACTGAAATTGAGAGATCTTTGGGGGGTAGCTTTCTTCATAGCCGGCAGCAAGCGTTGCTTCACAATCCAGGCACAAAATCCAGGCCATTAGCATTTTATTGCCATTCTTGATTTTAACAAATTTTGTGTTCCTGTTTCTGGTTGTGTATCAACCAAGCAGGATTATCCTATAAGTATACCTGGTTTTAATCCTAAATATACAATAAAGCAACGCAGAGAAGTAGATAAAATGCAGTATTTTATTGCGAGAAAGCAATATAGGGTGAAATTTAAGCTACGCTCACCTCCAGTGGAGAAGATCAACTGCATTAAGTGCCAGTCAGACATTTGGGTGGCCATGTTCCAGGAGTCAAGAACCTCAGGTGGAAATTCTGCAACAGGTAGGTCTGAAAAAAGGGCAGGCGTGTTGACCAGTGTTTCTCAATGCTCAAACCCTCAATCAGCCACTAAATCATGAAAGGGATATCCCTCCTGAGAAACCTTGGAAGTGATTAACTTTGATATTGCTTGAGAGGAAGAATTAAAGTTTTGGAATGTTAAAAGGGCAGCTTGAGGGTTGACAAGCTAGGTGACAAAATTCCAATTTAGATTAATCATATATGGATTCTCAATCAAGAAAGTAAAATGACCCTTTCCTCCAGACTTTATGCTTACTTGAAAATAATTGGGATCAATGCAGATGTAGAAAATAGATAATAAGGTATTTGACAGAAAATTTATTCCAACCGTGTTAAAGAGTCATAAAGGTTTACAGCATGGAAACAGGTCCTTTGGCCCAATTTGTCCATGCCACCCTTTTTTTTAAACCCCTAAACTAATCCCAATTGCCCGCATTTGGCCCATATCCCTCCGTACCCATCTTACCCATGTAACTATCTAAATGCTTTTTAGGAGGAAACATTGCACCCGCCGCTACTACTATCTTTGGCAGCTTGTTCCAGACACTCAGCACCCGCAGTATGAAAAAATTGCCCCTCTGGACACTTTTGTACCTCTCCCCTCTCACCTTACACTTATGCCCTCTAGCTTTAGATTCCTAATTTTGGGAAAAGATATTAACTATCTAGTTGATCTGTAGTGCTCATTATTTTATAGACCTCTAAAAGATCACCCCTCAGCTTCCTATGCTCCAGAGAAAGAAATCCCAGTCTCCTTATAACCCAAACTATCAAGTCCCTGTAGCATCTTAGTAAATCTTTTCTGCATTTTATTTTTAGTTTAATAATATCCTTTCTATTTGTAATATATATAAATGACTTGGAAGAGGGAGTAAGTGGAGTGATCAGCAAGTTTGCAGACGATACAAAGATGGCTGGACTTGCAGATAGTGAGGAGCATTGTCAGGCGATGCAGCAGGACATAGATAGGCTGGTAGCTTGGGCAGACAGATGGCAGATGGAATTCAATCCTGATAAATGTGAGATGATGCATTTCGGGAGAAAGAATGTAGGGGGGAGGTATATGATAAAGGGTAGACCTATTAAGAGTATAGAAACGCAGAGGGACCTGGGGGTGCAGGTGAACAAGTCTCTGAAAGTGGCAGAGCAAGTGGAGAAGGTTGTGAAGAAAGCATATAGTATGCTAGCCTTTATAGGAAGGGGTATAGAGTACAAGAGCTGGCCTTTAATGTTGCAGTTGTATAAAACGCTGGTTAGACCTCATTTGGAATACTGCGTCCAGTTCTGGTCGCCTTACTACCGGAAGGACGTGGAGACTCTGGAGAGAGTGTGGAGGAGGTTTACCAGGATGCTGCCTGGTATGGAAGGTCTGAGTTACGAAGAGAGATTAGGCAAATTGGGACTGTTTTCCTTAGAAAGACGTAGACTTAGAGGAGATCTAATAGAGGTGTACAAGATTATGAAGGGTATAGATAGAGTAAACAGGGTTAAACTTTTTCCTAGGATGGACTCAAATAGCACGAGGGGTCACGGGCTTAGGGTGAGGCAGGTAAGGTATAATTTGGATGCTAGAGGGAGTTTTTTCACACAGAGGGTGGTGGGGGTATGGAATGCGCTGCCAAGTAAAGTGGTGAAGGCAGGTACTCTGGAGTTATTTAAGAAATACTTAGATGGGCACATGAACAGAATGGGAATGGAGGGGTATAGAAAACTGATTTAAAATAGGGATCATGAGCCTTGGGAGTCCCTGGGAAGTGTGTAAATAGATGATGATATTGATGTACTTGTTTTTATCCTACAGGTGCTTTGGTCCACCTTGTTGTCTAACGAGGAGCATGTGAGCATTATTTTCCTGCATGCTGCCAGTAGTCTGATAATAATTTGCAAAGTGTGAAAGTATAACATTCAAAGGTAGATCATTAAGTGAAACAAGTGAGACCTTGTTTATCCAGAATTAGGTGCCATTGATACATTCTGCAATAACTCAAATCCTAGGCAAGCAGGTTAGAACGAAGTGGGGTCATACTTGACATTGTATTCCGTAAGAAGGCTGAGTGGAAACGTGGGAAGTGTTTGGAGAAGCAGAGGGGAGCTTAATGCATACAAATTGAAAAGAATTAATTCAGAAATTGAGCCGACTTTATTACCCAATTGATTGGCTTCCTGTATTTCCATCTGTTTGCTAATTCCCCTCTTATTCTTTTCATTGACCTTGCTTTTTATATAATAAAAAATGGAAGTCAACAAAAATAAAATGCATGCATATGTAAAAATGACCCATTGCCATGGTAACAAACTGGTTTGGTTATATGTATATAGCTGTGCCTCATCTATTAAAAAGAAGACCAGCTGCTACAGATAAAATTCCTGAAAATGCAAACATGCCGATGTAATGAAATTCATAGAATGGTTTTTAAAAAATGGACAAACGTGGTGCCATAATAGATGTTATCTAGGATAGTATTCCCAATGAAACCTAATGACATTAGTATACTTAATGCCTATAACAAGCTTTGTGCCATCAGATTGACCACCTTGAATTGCTATTGAGTTGATCATTTTCCATGAAATTTATTGTATTTTTCAGGCTAATTTAAATTAGCATTGTAGGTGTATATAAATATATGTAAAAAAAATTATATATTCTCTGTCATTAGACCAGTCACAATGTCTTTATGCTAATTTCATATCAGCATTTGGTATGTCATCAGATTTCAAAGGATAATTTCTTTGGCTACGTTTGTATGGGGGAGAAAAGAACTGTGGTAAATACCCTGTAACTGTAATTATGTTGCTTCAGCTGTGCTCAATCTTGGCTCAGTGGTAATACGCTTGCTTGTAAGACAGTATTTTGTGAATTCAACCTCACTCCAGAGACTTGAGCAAATCATTTAAGCTGTCTTTTAGACAACATGACATCAGGCCCCATTTGCCTCCTAAAGTGGACGTAAAAGATACCAGTACATTATTTAAACAAGAGCGGAGAAGTTCTTCTCTGGATCAACAACAAACCAGATTACTTGGTTATTTATTTCAATGTGTTTGTGAGATGTTACTGTGCAAAAATTGGCTGCCACTTTTCCCCATATTACTAGGGGAATGATTAAATTTCATTGCATGCTCTGAGGTTGCAAAAAAAGAGCTTTATAAAGCAAGTTCTTTGCTTCCTTTTTTTGCAACATTGCATCTAGATTATAACTCTCAAATAATGGATAGATTTTTAAAATTGGTTTGCAAAGCTCTTTGTAAGCAGCATGACCAGAGGATATATATTTGGCCTCAGTGATGCCATTCTATGAAGTGCCACCAGATTTGATGAAGAGAAAATATGGTATCTTGTTATTATGGGAATAATTTGTTATGATAAGCTGATGTTTTTCTGCAACACAGCAGAACACTGCTCATAGTTAAGGGTGGGAGTTGATTTCATTTTTTCAAATTGCGAATTTAAAATCTTTTAATCTTCGACTGTGGATTGTTTTTCTTTGGGCATGAACAGGGCACTGACAGCTGAGATGAAATTATCTATCCTGCTTTCCTGGTTTGACATCAAAGATTAACCTGACTGTATCTACAATTATCCCAGTTATCTGAGGAAAGGTTTAGCCTCCAGCTTTTGCAGCGAAAATGGCGTTGGTAACGCAAATGAATGAAGAAAGTTGTTGTCGGCTTATTTTTTAATTGAGACTTTCTGTAAACTGGCAGCCTGAAGTCGCCAGCAATGTGCTTTTGTCATTCCTGACTGCTAGAACCTTTTCTTATATTTGAGGAACATCTGCAGTCGTACCAATTCTGTATGTGTGTGGATGCTTTACAGTCACTTTGGGATTTTGTGCATGTGCGGTTGTTCCGGTGTTGCTGTATCTGCCTCACAATATAAATGGGACAAATTCAGCAGGAATGGCTCAAGCTCAGATTACAGAATGGTTATATTCAATGTTTATTGCTGAATTTTTTTGAATTCTAGTTGTAGCACTAAAGCTTGGGAGATAATCCGGACCATAGGAAACCCCCCAAAACCTGGGAAAATTTCAATAAATTCAATTTGTAATTTGAATATCACTAACGAGAAAAATCAAGGAATTAACAAAAGGTGTGGCTGAGTCGATGACATTTGATAATTATTCACAGCTTCACAAACTGCTGGGAAAATATTTGCTGAAAGCTGTCCTTGTACATGCATGTTATTTATAGACCATTGTATTTTAGTGAGACGATTATCAAAATAATAGATTAAGTAGACTTGTGGATCAGTTGGTGCAGGTTTTAGGCTTCTGTAATTATAAGTATCTGGTGGCTTAGAAAGTTTATTTTTTGGGTACTTGAATACCAGGTGAAGAAAGTTCTCGTCATGTTGAAAATGGACCATTTGGAGAAGCTATGTGTGTACTACAATGCTCAGTGATACTATTTATGTCATGTTATATTTTGGGGTTTTTTTCCCCTTCATTTCTCTCCTGCAGTGCAGCAACTACAACTGAGAAGGTAATCTATTCCACTACATTGCCAGTGTTCCTTTGAGTGGAAAATATTTTAATGTGTGAATGCTGAGATCAATTGGAATACATCCAATGCATTAACAGAGATAACCATCAATTCAGAAGTGATCAAAGCTATAATCTTCTTGATCTGCCATGCAGTTAATTTGGCTGCTCAAGTATTGGAATTCCATGAAGAGACGCTTATGGAATATTATTTTTGGGAAGGAGTGTGGGGGGATATTACCTTTGCCTAATTAAGACAGTGAATGCATAATTTACTCCAGGTGTATACTGTGACAGTGTTTGGACCTGAGGAGGCTAATTGGTTTCTGAAGTTGAGGATACTTTTTGGGCACTTAAAAGGAGAAGAGCAATCAATCACTCTTCCTAGAAATAATTGCAGAACAGTTTAGGCAATCTCCATGCCGTGCCTGGGTCAAGGAGAAAAAAACCACCAAAATATTTAACTATACCCAGTAACACTTCTGACAACTAATTTGAGGGATTTTCCAGTTCACTGTTCCATTTATTATGTTGAAGTGGAGACTAGTGGAATTTCTTTACTGAATGCTCTTATAAAAGATGCAATATTTGAGACCAGAGGCAAAGAGTAAATGCCATCAGGATTCAGATATTGTTTTAATAACCAGTTGTACCAACAACATTATTATTTGAATGAGTGTAAATTAAGAGAGGTAAATATTCAGCGAGTCCTAGTGTCCTCGTGTTATCAGTCACTGAAAGTAAGTTTGCAGGTACAGCAGGAAGTAAAGAAGGCAAATGGTTTGTTGGCCTTCATAGCAGAGTATTTGAGTATCGGAATAAGGATGTTTTACTATAATTGGAGAGGTATTAGTGAGGCCATAGCAGAAATATTATGTGCAGTTTTCGTCTCCTTATTTGAGAAAGGATGTTCTTGTTATGGAGGGGGTGCTGTAAAAGTTTATCAGGGTGATTCCTGGGATATCAGATCTGTCGTATGAGTAGGGATTAAGAGTTAGGATTATATTTATTGGAGTTTAGAGAAGTGAGGGGATCTCTTAGAAACTTATAAAATTCTAACAGGATAAAAAAACATGATAGATTCAAAAAGAATATTCTGATGGTGAGGAGTTCAGAACTTAGGGCTCAGTACTTCTATGTCGCTTGGATTGCCTAGGTGGTTAGGTGCTAGACTGCAGCCTGGCCAATTCAGTCTGATAACTCATTTTAGGTAGAAGAAGCCGGAGGATTTCCAGGCTGAGTTGGAGCAACTGTTCAGGCAAATCGAGGCTATTCCCATAAAAGATAATAGCTGAAGTCCCTCACAAGGAAGACTGAGTTTACGGGATTTTTATGACTCATGGTAATCGTTGATGTCTGGGTGAATTGTTGAGCAAATTTGTGGAATCTGTCTTGGTTGTTACTCAGTAAAGTTTGATAACACCAATTTTAAATCCAACCGATTTATTTGATAGTAAATCTGCGAGCTTTCGGTCTTTGTGGCCTTCGTCAGGCAAATGAGGTGTTCTGGTCTCCGAAAGCACACATATCAGCACAGACAGCTTACAGATTGCTGATTAGAATGCGAATCCTTACACCTAACCTGCCATTCAAGTCTTAAAGTGGCTAACAGCAGAGGTTAGAGGGATGTGTATTGTCTCCAGACAGCACAGTAAGTGAGGTTTTTTGCTAAACCAGGCAAGTCATGGGGGTTACAGATAGTGTGACATGAAGCCAAGATCCCTGTTAAGACTGTCCTCATGTGTGCAGAACTTGATCAGTCTCTGCTCAGCGACTCTGCGCTGTTGTGTGTTGTGAAGGTCCCCTTGAAGAACATTTACCCGAAGGTCGGAGGCCGAATGCCCATGACTGCTGAAGTGTTTGCCCACAGGAAGGGAACTGTTTTGCCTGGTGATTGTACATTGGGGAGACCATGCAGACACTATGACAGCGGATGAATGAACATTGCTCAACAATCACCAACATGTGTCTTGAATATGGTGGACAGCCTTTGGGGTGTCAGGAAATGAAGTACTTGGTGCAGATCTCCTAGTCTTTGACTATTTTTATAGGCACAATTTTCATAAGGCAGCCTCAGCTGGATTTTATGGTGGTGGATCAGGAGATGGCTATGTTATGGGGAGATGGTTAGATTCCATCTTGTTGGAGATGAGGATTGTTGCCTAATACTTGTATGTCCAAATATTACTTGCCACATATCAGTTCAAATTTGAAAGTTGATCTGGTTTTCCTGCACCTAAGTACAGACTGTTTCACTTCTGGAGGAAATATTAATGAGATTGAACATTGTGCAAAGTTTCAGTACATGTAAATTGCATCCTGTACAATTGGGATCAAGGGATAAATATTGGCAAGGATCCCGGGAACAACTCCTTTGCTGTTTCAAATAATGTTTTGGGATCTTTTACATCTGAATGAGAAGGCAGATGGGACACCAGCTTGATGTCCCATCCAAAAGACAGAACTCTTGATAATACAGCACTCCCTCAAGTATTGAAATATTGGCCTCCTAAATTTTTGTGTAAAATCTGAACTTGAACCTTTTGACTCGGTGGTGAGAGTGCTACCAAATGAGCCATGGTTAAGTCAGTAGTCCAGCTGCTACAAGGTGGCTTAGTTTTGGTCCCTACCGATAAGTGCATCAGAGGAGAGGTAACTTACTAGTTCTGGTTCATAGAAACATGTACTTAAGAAATCTGTTCTGAAGTCGTTATCCCCCAAAATAGGTGTGCAAAGTTCGAACTCTGACACTTGGATCTTTGTCTGTCTTTTTGTCTGGAATATTTGAATTGTTTTGATGTTGGTGCTGTCAGAAATATTTACTCTATGTGGCATAGGCCTGTTTACTGAAGTGGAACCTTTGCCTTTTAAGCTGAATTAACAAAGTGCTTATACAGCTGCTTTATTCAGACAGTCACGCTATCTCATAACTATTTCAGGCACAATTTATTACCAAACATTCAACCTTTTGAGATTCAGAATTTGGAACTTCAGAAGTTTCACTCTGTATACTAACCTTCAGTGTCATCTTGAGCTGTTGAATGAGTGATTTTTATAAAATCAGTGTTACTTACTTAAGGCAAATCATGTTACCAAATGAATGAAGGTCCGGTCTGTCTGATTGGCAAACAAGAAGTGAAGTACCAATTAAACACAAACCAATGTTTAGGATTTTGTCCCATTTTAATAAAATGGGCACATTTAGAATCAGTTTAGTTCAAATGCTGAAATTCTAATATTTTAAAATATGTTTTAACAAGATATTACAACATGTTTTTTTTTCCTGGCATTGCTTACAATAAATCAGAAGTATGCTTTGCAAAAGTGGGAGGAATGCTGGGGAAGGAATATGCCTTTCTATTGAGAAGATTTGAAAAGAAGTTACTGAAAGATCACTTAAAACAATGGATTGTCATTCTTTGATTGGCTCCTTGATAATAAATATTATCTTTGCACATGGCAAGTGAACTAATTCATTTGTTCCCCTGAAGTGCTCGTATTTACATTTAAAAAAAATAAAACTGCAAAGTAATTGGAACCATGTCATTAGTGCTGTAATTTGCTTTGAAGTCACATTGGGCCTCCGGGAGGACTGACTCGATGGTGATATTTTCAAACAGGTGATTGGAAGGTGTTGTGGGAGTATTTTTGTGGTGAAATAAAACAACATGACCGCTACCTTTGCAACTGAGTTTGCCAAACATTGACACTCAGGGAAATAAAGGTCATAGCATTCACTGATTCCAATTCTGCTACAAAGAAAATAAACCACAAAAATGTTGCTTTGGTTTGAACAAGGTTGCAACAACTTAAAAGACTTTCGGGTGAACAAAACTATTCACATCCAATCTTGGGTGGACAAGAATTATTAAAAGGATCTTACAATGTGTTGCAGGGATATACAATCCTAAGTATACCACTGCTGCACCTCTGAAGATGGTGTCATTATTGTCAGTTGCAAGTCTGAAATAGTAAGAAGATGGTGATAAAGCTGTTGAATAGACTATTCATCATTATTGGCGGACTCTTTAACAAGGTCAGACAACTCCAAAAACATAATGTTGGATTTCAAACACATGATTGCCAGAATTGAATCCGTCAACACAGGAAGGACAAGCAAGGCTGCAGCACTGGAAGGTATTTCTGCACAAATTTACAAGTTATTATCTTCATTGATTCTCAAGCCTTTCAGGTATATATCTCAGCAGCTAAATGATGCAACAATGGACAACATTTTTGAACAAAAAGGAAAGTGACTGCAGAAATTGGATAGTAATGAATTAGTGATCTTACCAGCGGTGAGAAATGCATGTTGGAGAGAAATTACACCATAAGTAGGATTGATGTCAAAATATGGCTACAAATAAAACTTGTAAATGAGAAAATAGTAATAAAAGGAAATCTAGTGGAACTTTGAAGTCTTTTGTGCCACTGTATCAGATGCACAATGAATGTAAAAATGGCAAGATGCTGTAAAAATAGCTTTTGTACAAGCTAATTGTTCCAGAAGAATTTTATTTGTTTTGGCACAGAACATGAGATCTGCTTGAATGTGATAAATGCATTTCTTAAAGGCACAGTATCATCACAAACCCTTTCTCCTTCTGTCACAATCAGTGTGCCTACCCACATGACTATATTTTTCTATCAGCTCAGTTTTCATTTTTACATTGCTAAGTCTTCCCTAATATGGACCCTTCTCCTCCTCTGTTAGTTTACAGCAATTTTTCCCTACTCTGAGCCCATTATGTTTGCATAGTGCATCCCTTCCTGTCACCATTACTTGTATCACTCCCCTGCACTATTGCCTTGTGCTTTTTCCTTAACACTAAGTCTTCCCTCATGTGAACTCACCTCCCTATATTTAATTTAGCACTGTGTCTACAGTCTAACAATGCATCAAGATACATTGTCCCAGCGATGAAGCTCCTTGTTTCCCCAGTACTGGTGCTGCATCAGTCAAAACCAATTTCTCCCATATCAGCCTTTCAGTTTAACATTCAACTCTCTGATCTATTTACCTGATAACAATTTTCTTATGGCTCAGGTATTAATTCAGATATTGTTACCTCTGTTAAATTTAGCTCTTATTTGCTTTTTCTCTTTCAGCAGAACCTTTTTTTTAGTTCTGTTTATGTTGTTGGTACCCACATGTACCACAACAGCTGGCTTGTTCTCTTCCTATTCCAAGTTCTTCTTCACATTGGAGGAGATGCGCTTAACCTGGTACTTGGCAACACAGACTTCAGGACTCTCACTCTTCATGGTGGAAAACAGTAGCTATTCCCCTAACTATACTGTGTTTTGCTTTAGCTGCATTCCTTTTTACAGCCCCCACTTAAATGGCTCCATGCATCATGCTGCCCTGGTCATTCACATTGCAGTGGCTCCTTATTTACATCAGCTGCAAGAATCTCAAACCAAATGAACTATTGAAGAAGGTCTGTTGCTACATTCTGGTTTCCTATGCCTGCCTCACTTGCCATCACATCCTCTTGTGCCTGACCAAGTACCGAATCAGATGGGCCTAACTGAAGGGGTGTGGAATAAAGTGTGGAGGTAACTTTCCAATTCCCTGATACAATCAGATGCCTGAAGCTCAGAATCCGTATCATGTGCACGGAGCCAAAGGTCCTCAACATGCAGAATTTAGTGCAGAAGTGGTTGCTGTGGTTCACATTGGTGTCCAGCAGCTACAGTGTCTTACTACTGCATCACATCACCTGCATTGTTTTCTTTTATTGCATTTTATTTAACTTGTTTTGTTTCAAACTTACAAGTGTCATTCAACTCTCATCTGCAGTTATATTAAGCAGGTTCATTAATGAAGACATAAATTTAATGTAATACTTAGATCTCCACAGTAGCGATTTAAATTACTGCCCCTGTTTAGAGAGATAAAATTTAAAAACTCACCAACCAACTAACGAGCTATTCACCTGATTAATCCATTGGAACACTTGCCAGCTACTGGAGGCTAAAGAACGGCATAAAAAGCTGCATCTCCTTACTCCTCTGCACTGATTTCCCAAATTAGCACTTGTTCCTCATGATACTCAATTCTTATTGACTTCACTCTTGTTAAATCTTGTCCAAATCAGCCAGTGTTGAGGTTGCTACGAGGATGGTTACCTGCTTAATCAGAGCGCTGGCATCTCAGTAGCCTTGGTAACCCTAGTGAAGTAGCCATTGCTGAGGTTGAATGGAGTGGGCACCCTTGAAGGGAGGTAAGATTTAAAAAGAAAATGGTGCCAGAGTCAAGGGTGCAAGCCCCAGCATCTGGAGGACTAAAAGAGTGAACCTTTCAGCAGCAGCAGCATTGAAAAAGTGGGGACAACCATTGCCACCAGAGGGCCTCCATGGACCATGGAATAGTCGTAATATTGCGGGTTGAATGTGGCTGTTAATTGGTTTATTAATTGTTTGCCCGCTTCCAGTGGGTGCGTGGCTATACTGCTGTCTTTCATACTTCTATGAGTATGCCATTCTCTCCTGTTGTTTTTACCAGCCCTCTTGTCTTCTAACCCATCTTGGGAGAGCTGGCAAAAGTCTTGCCATTAATTTTAAGGACAAATTAGCAGAGGGTGGCATTCTGCTGTTCTAATATCTGCAATTTTAACTTCAGTTCCTTTGTTATTGTCAGGTACCAGTGTCTAATTTAGGTGTCTGGTTGCTGCCCGTAAACAAAGGTAAGCATGCTCATGTAACAGACAGTCCTGGTTGGAAGACAGAGGCTCTGCTGCCTTTGCTACTAAGTTAGTCTTCTAGTAAAGTATTGTGGAAATGCAACACAGCATTTTTAGAGCCCCCATTAAAAACAAAAGAATAGTTGTCTAAATAACCAACTGATAAACTGTAAAATGATATATCTCATCCTTTTTTTGAAGTAGATTTATCTGATTTATAATGGGATTAATTTTGAACAGCATTTCGGTCAAGTACTTTCTCTTTAATGATTTACCTATCCTAAAGCTTTATATGGATTGGATTGCAACCTGACTCTGGAATGAAACAAAGTTGGACTGTTGCCTCATAATAGAAGATAGGAGCAGGAGGAAGCCATTTGGCCATTTGAATCTGTTCTGCCATTCAGAACATGGCTGATGTTCATGGCTGATCATCCAAGTCAATAGTCTAATCCTGCTTTTTCCCCATAACTTTTGATTCCATTCGACCCAACTGCTATATCCAGCTGCCTCTTGAATACATTCAGTGTTTTGGCATCCACTACTTCCTGTGGTAATAATTCCATAGGCTCACCACTCTTTGGGTGAAGAAAAGTCTCCTTACTTCCATCCTGTATAGTCTACCCTGAATACTCAAACTACAATCCCTGGTTCTGGACTCCTCCATCATTGAGATTATCCTCTCTGTATTTACCCTGTCTAATCCTAGAAGGCATGGCTGTCAGCGACTGACTGCCAGTTGTCAACATCCGCCATATTCGTATCTTGTATGCAGATGACTTTTCCGCAGAGGTATGTATGCCCAAGAGATTGTGATCCACTGGCCAATTCACTGTACAGAAGATTTTTGGATGTAGGGAGATGATTCATTCAGTAAACATGGCCACAGTAGCTCACACTTTGTTGGCTTAGCTATGGTGTAAGCTGATGGAATTGGAATGTTTCGGTACTTCTGAGTTAGTGACCTGTGTTGCCAAAAGATGCCGAGGCTAAGCCTGAGACTGCAAAAATGGAAATTATTCATTCTTTTCTTCTGTTTTCCTAATGTTGTCCATATGGTAAAGAGAGGAGTTTTCTTTATTCATTCATGGGATATCGATGTTGCTGGCTGGCCAGCATTTATTGCCTATCCCTGGTTGTCCTTGAGAAGGTGGTAGTAAGTCCCCTTCTTGAACCACTGTAGTCTATATATTGTGGGTTGACCCACAATGCTATTGGGGAGGGAATTCCACAATTTTGAACTAGCGACTGTGAAGGAACAGTAAAAGATTTCCAGGATGATAAGTGACTTGAAAGAGAATTTGCAGGTGGTGATGTTCCTTTGTATTTGCTGCCCTTATCCTTCTGGATAGAATTGGTCATGGGTTGAAGATCCGTCTAAGGATCTTTGGTGAACATTTGCAGCACATCTTGTAGATAGTACACACTGTTGCTACTGAACATCAGGGGTGGAGGGAGTGGATGTTTGTGGATGTGGTATTGATCAAATGGGTTGCTTTATCTTGGATGGTGTCAAGTTCCTTCAGCTGTACAGTTGATGGAGGTGCACACATCCAGGAACATGGGGAGAATTCCATCACACTCTTGACATGTGCCTTGTAGATGGTAGATTGGCTTTGGACAGTCAGGAGGTGAGTTAGCATTCCTAACCTCTGACCTGCTCTTATAGCCACTGTGTTTATTTGGGTAGTCCAGTTGAGTTTCTGTTCGATGGTAACCCTAAAGATGTTGACAATGGGGTATTCTGTGATAGTAGCACCATTGAATGTCAAGGGCAGTGGTTAGAGTGTGTTTTATTAGTGATAGGTATTGCTTGGCATTTGTATGGTGCGAATGTTATTTGCCACTTGTCAGTCCAAGCCAGGATATTGTCCAGATCTTGTTGTATTTGAACATGGACAGCTTCAGTATCTGGGAAGTCGCAAATGGTGCAGTGCATTGTGCAGACATTGGTGAACATGCCCACTTCTGACTTTATGACCGAGGGAAGTTCATTGATGAAGCAGTTGAAGATGACTGGGCTTAGGACACTATCCTGAAGAACTTAGGATGCAGTGCACTTTGGATGCAGGCTTGGTAGACTTGCTGGTTGGTGTTCTCAACCAGGTGAGACGTTCTGCACTCTCTTTGAATGCTCCAAGCATTTTTCTGTAAATGCACCAATACCTTGGCAGTCTTCTGCCTCGATAGTAGTCATGATGTATAGATGCTGGCGTTGTACTGGGGTAAACACAGTATGAATTCACCTGACGAAGACCAGAGGGTCGAAAGCTTATGAGTTTACTATCAAATAAATCAGTTGGATTTAAACCTGATGTTATCAGACTTCTTATAGTCTTTTGCCTCATCAGACAATAATTTCTGCTGCTGTAATCAACTTGGTGTGGCTTAGGAACCCCCACTCAGACATACCAATCTCTGCTACATTTTCTGCAGAGGGAGGCAGTGGATTGAGACAATGAACATTTTGTTGGTTTCTGTTTTCTCAGGGCCCTCTTATTTTTTAGGGTGAGGAGACAAGCCCCCAGAACTACTCAGCCAGTGTAGTAATTGAACCAGCGTTATTGGGTTATTTTGCAGCACATTCAAGCCACCTAGCCAATTGAGCAAATTTGAATTTACTTTGCATGGTATGTCATGTAAAATGAAAATCAAGTATGGCCACTAATACTACTTTAATATAAGTAATTTGTTAAAGTAGGGACTAAGAGGTCTGGCCTTCTATAGCCAGACCCAAAATAGGGAACCCAGTGACAAAATAATGTTATCAGAGGTCAAATAATTTTGCTGCCAGTGATTACTTTTCATCACTGGCACCCAAGAAAGCCCCACCCAAGGTGAGTTTTCAGTTTCTACTAACCTCTTCTATTGCAGTTCCAAACAGCCTCCAGAGGTCTGATAAATGTGGTCTAGCTAGCACAAGAAGTTGGTTTCTCCCAATGTGTTCCAAAATTAAAATTTAGTTAATTGGATATAATTACAAATTATTTGGAAAGCAGTTGCATTATATAATACCCTATGTTCTCAGGACATCCCTAAGTTCTTCACAATTGGTTAATTACTTATGAAATGGTACAATGTTTAGTTGGCAAATATAGTAGATGATTTTTGAGCTCTTGAGTTTGATTCAGCTATTAATATTAACTATATATTTGTTTCATTGTATTTTTTAACCTTCCTGTGGGGGAATCAAGTGAAACTGGAGCACGTAAGAAGAGCTGCAGTATAACAAATTTTGATGGATATAAGCAGTGCCAGAGTAATGCAAATAACTTGTCAGAAAGTATTTAATCATTGTTGCAATTTTGACTTTTTTTCTTGTGTTTTATGTTTCAGATTCTCAAAACCAGCACCAATGTTTCTCGATAGCACCTATAAAAGATGGTCAAAGCTCAAAGACTTTGTTCCTCCTTTTGGAATCAAAGGGCAAGGTACTGTTGCAGCAAAAGGTTTGGAACCCTGAATTTGAATTTTGTGGCATATTGTATACATAATGGGGAGGAATTTGATTTAATATCTTACTTTGTTATTTCCTCCTCTCTCGCAATCTATTTTGAAATCAGCAGAAAATGGCATTCTTTCACAGATTTTCCTGTCAGACAGCTAATTAAAATTATTTTAATTTGGGTTTCTCTTTCTCTAAATATCATCCTTGTTGTCTGAGGTTGCTAATCATTATGCCATTGTAACACTATGGGACAAGGCAAGGAGGCAAGCCCCCAGAACAACTCAGCCAGTACAGTGATTGAATCCAGACTGTTGGCATTATTTTACAGCACACCCAAGCCATCCAGCCAATTGAGCAAATTTGAAATTAACTTGCATGGCATGTCATGTAAAATGAAAATGGACTATGGCCACTGTAGTACTTCAAAATAGAACACTACAGCACAAACAGGCCCTTCGGCCCACAAGTTGTGCCAATCATATCTATACTTACCAGGCCATAGAACTGTCTGTAACTCCCAATCCCATTAAATCCCAGGTACTCATCCAGAAGTCTCTTAAAAGACCCCAGCGAGTTCGCCTCTACCACCACTGACGGCAACCGATTCCACTCACTCACCACCCTCTGAGTGAAAAACTTACCTCTAACATCTCCTCTGTACTTACCCCCCAGCACCTTATTACTTATACTTTAATACAAGTAATTTGTTAAACTAGAGACTAAGAGGTCTGGCCATCTGTGGCCAGACTCAAAATAGGGAACCCAGTGACAGTGTTACTAGGGATCAAATAATTTTGCTGCCACTGATTACTTTTTACCAGTGCCTTCCAAGAAATCCCACCCAAGATGAGTTTCAATGATGAACCCTGGATTTCCATTCAAGATTTTTTCCAAAAATACTTTTGGCACTAAAGGCAACATAGCACTATAAGTGCAAGGGGGAAGGAGGCAGAATGCATATTGGTTTCCAATTGCTGAGCAGCGTATATTGTAATGAGTTGCAGTTTGGCTTTATTCACATAATTCAATATGTTATATACTTATTTTTATATACATGGGTGTTATGCATGAAAGAAAGATAAACTGGCATTCCCTGTAACATAACAGAATGGTTTAATATTTTTATTACTCCTTCTGTTCTGATCAGCACTACCCTTTACTGTAAACATATTTATATAAGGCATGTGGAGAGTGGTCATATCCGAATAGATTAGATAATGCTCACTTCACTGACAGAGAATAAAGACAGCAAGTGGGCCTTGTCTTATTTACTACTCAATTTACATTCTCCTCTCCCAATATTTACAAACATTAGATACCCAGCTATTGTTGCCTTCATTTATTTCAAACTGCTTTCCAACTGATTGATCTTATCACTCTTCCTTGGTAAAATTTGCAATAAAATGTTCTGTTTTTGTAGTTACAATGTAGAAAATTTCCTGTTTTAGATTTTCATACGTGATTGTTTTACTATTGTTATCTTTATGGTGATAAGCAGTCATGAAGCTGTGCATCAACACTTTGCATATATATAGAGCTTTTAGTAAGATATCAAGATCTTAATTTCAAGCAAGCCAAAGAGGAGGAAATATTGCAGAGTGTGGTAAAGAGCTGAGTCAAGGAGATTGACCTTAAGGAGGGTCTAAAGGATTCAGATAATTTAAACAAGAAATTCAAGAGCTTGGGGCCTAGATAGCTGAAGGCATTCAAAGGAATGGAATGATGCACAAAAGGGCTTGAAAAAGTTATAGAGGAAGAAAGTGATAAAGCCATGAAGAGGTTTGAACATGATGCACATTTTAACAGGAAACTTTGGAACTGAAGCCAGTGTAATTCAGTAAGTACAGGACTGATGGGTGAGCAAGAATTTGAACAGATAAGAGTACGGGCACCAGAGTTTTGAATGTTTGTATGGGCTGATGCTTATGGATCATGCTGATGCATGAGAGGATTGCCTTGGAACTTGGAAACGTGAAAAACTTACAGAACAGTAGGAATCAATTCAGCCCATCGTGTCTTAACCAGTCTTGGAAAAAGTGCTTTCCAACCTACCCTGCTTTCCAACTCTTGTTTTGTAGCCTGCAGGTTACAGTACTTCGAGTGCATATCTGAATGGTTTTTAAATGCTGTAAGGGTTTCTGTCGCTCACCCTTTTAAGTTGGAGAGTCTAAATGCTCTTTACTCTTTAATGATAATATTATATCTCAACTTTCCTACAATGCTCCCAATTACCTTTTCTCTCTGACTGTTGAACTCCCTAATAATGGAAATATATCATTCTCATAGAATCATAGAATTCTACATGCAGAAGCAGGCCATTTGCTCCGTCAAGTCTGCACCAGTCACAACTCACCCAGGCCCTATCCCCAGATGCATTTATCCTAGCTAGTCCTCCTGACAGTAAGGGATAATTTAACATGCCAATCCACCTAGCCTGCACTGTGGCAGGAAATTGGAGCACCCTGAGAAAATTCATGTAGACACGGAGAGAACATTCAAACTCCACATGTACAATGACCCAAGCCAAGAATTGAACCTGGGTCCTGGGTGCTCTGCGGCAGCACTGCTAACCACTGTGCCACCATGGCGCCCATAATTTCATAGATCTAAAGAAAATCACCTCTTAGTTACCTCAGGTCTAAAGAGATTAGCCAATCCAATCCTATCTCGTAGCTAAAATTCTGCAATCTTGGCAACGTCTTTGTAAATCTCTATATTTTTGTTCATGCAGTTATATCTTTCTTCTAATTGCAACAATACTGTGCCTTTAAAAAACATACTTTAATCATGTTACTTTGAAGGTTTTCAAGCAGGTCAGCATTTTATTAGCACCGTTTTGTGTGTAACTGGTGTCCTCTAATTGTTACTGAAGCAATATAATGGATATCATGTTTATTATTAATCTAACTTAATGCAGTGTCCTGATTTTTATGATCTTTTTGGAATTGCCAAGTGGAGCAGGTCAGGTCAGGTGAGGCCTGGGGACAGTTTTTTCCATAGAAAAGTCCAAGATTTTAGTCGAATGTTTCTCAGATGCTGTTTGGACTTCAGACAGAAAGCAGTGTCTCTTGTTATCTCCTCTTTCTGGTGTTGGAAATTCTTCTGTCTCTGAGTTGCTATTAGAAGATGATAGAGGGATGCAGTGTCTCTGTCTCTGTCTCTCTCTCTTCAGAGGTTTTTTGGAAAGTTCCAGGACTGGGAAGCCTCAGAGTTTTTATTTGCCATTTAAAAGACCAATTCACAGCAGGTGTTAAAAAGCTGCAAAATCCAGTAGCACGTGAGCATACTTGCTTTTTCTGCCAAGTTTAGAAAGGGGTGTTTGTTTGTGGGGTTATTTGACATAGAACATCACGGATAGATTTTACGATTATATATATCATGTTTGATTCTTGTAATTGGCAAAAGTTATGCTAAACTTTTTATTATATTTTAACTTAATTTTATTTATTTATTAGTCACAAGTAAAGCTTACATTAACATTGCAATTAAGTTACAGTGAAATTCCCCTAGTCACCACAGTCTTGCGCCCGTTCAGGTCAATGCACGTTTTTCAGAATGTGAGAGAAAACCGGAGTACCTGGAGAAAACCCATACAGACACAGGGAGAATGTGCAAACTCCACACAGATAGTGACCCAAGCTGGAGATTGAATCCAGGAACCTGGTACTGTGAAGCAGCAGTGCTAACCACTGTGCTACCATATTGTGCTACTGTATTCTTAAATAAACTTTGTTTAATAATAGCAACTTTGAGGTGGGGAGGGCTATAAACAAACAAATAAGAGATGCGTGCAGAAATGGGAAGGTGTTAGTAATGGGTGATTTCAATCTGCACGTTGACTGGGCAACGCAAGTCGGACACGGCGGGCTGGAGGAAGAGCTTTTGGAATGCTGTAGGGATAGGTTCCTTGAACAGTATGTTATGGAACCGACAAGAGAGCGTGCTATCTTAGACCTGGTACTATGTAATGAAGTAGGTAGAATTAGGGATATTCATGTGAGGGATCCTCTAGGGATGAGTGATCATAGTATGGTACAATTTATGATGCAGATGGAGGATGAGGTAGTAAAGTCCCAGACCTGTGTACTATGTTTGAACAGAGGGGACTATGATAGGATGAGAGAGGAATTGGCGACTGTGGATTGGAAGAGTGCGCTGGTTGGTAGGACGGCTGAGGAACAGTGCGGGATTTTTAAAGAGATCTTTTTTGGTACTCAACATAAATATATTCCGATGGTGGAGAAGAGAAAATCAGCTGTTGTTCTCCAAGGAAATTAAGGAGAGTATTAAATCTAAAACTGAGGCATTCAGAACGGCTAAAAATAGTGGCAATCAGAGGATTGGGAAAGTTTTAAACAACAGCAGGGTGACTAAAAAGGTGATTAAAAAAGGAAAGATGGAATATGAGGCTAAACTAGCTCGAAACATCAAAAAGGACAGTAAGAGTTTTTATAAAGAATAGGAGGATGGCCAGAGTTAATGTAGGACCCTTGGAGGATGAGAGGAATGGTTTAATGGTGGATGACAGGGATTTGGCGGAGACGTTGAATAAGTTTTTTGTGTTGGTCTTTATGGAGGAGGACATAAATAGCTTGCCCAAAATTAAGGATAGAAGGGTGGTAAGAGATGAGATCCTTGATGAGATTACAGTCACTAGAGAGGTGGTGCTTGATAGGCTAATGGGGCTGAGGGCAGATAAGTCCCCAGGACCGGATGGAATGCATCCCAGGGCCTTAAGAAAATGGCAGAGATGATAGCGGATGCCCTAGTAATTATCTTTCAAAATTTGCTGGACTCCGAAAAAGTGCCGGAAGATTGGAAAACAGCTGATGTTACGCCGCTGTTTAAAAAGGGTAGCAGACAGAAGGCAGGGAATTATAAGTCGGTTAGTTTAACGTCTGTAGTAGGAAAAATGCTTGAATCTGTAGAATTAACGAGGCACCTGGATACGAACGGTTTGATCAGGCAGACGCAGCACGGATTCGTTAAGGGGAAGTCATGCTTGATGAATTTATTGGAGTTCTATGAGGAAGTGACTAGTGCGGTAGATAGAGGGGAACCGTGGATGTGGTGTTTTTGGATTTCCAAACAGCGTTTGATAAGGTGCCTCACAAAAGATTGCTGCAGAAGGTTAAGGTGCAGGGAGTTGGGGGTAGGGTGTTAGACTGGATAGAGGATTGGTTGTTTAATAGGAAGCAGAGGGTAGGTATTAATGGGTGCTATTCTGATTGGCAGCTGGTGATTAGCAGAGAGTCCCAAGGTTCAGTGTTGGGGCCTCAACTATTTACCATTTACATAGATGATCTGGAGGAATGGGCAGAGTGCAGGGTGACGAAATTTGCTGATGACACGAAGATGAGTGGAAAAGCAAATTGCGTGGAAGGTGTGGAAAGCCTGCAGAGAGATCTGGATAGGTTGAGTGAGTAGGCGAGGACCTGGCAGATGGAGTATGATGTTAGCAAGTGTGAGGTTATCCACTTTGGTAAGAATAATGGTCAGAAGGACTACTATTTAAATGGAGAAAAGCTGCAGCATGCAACAGTGCAGAGGGACCTGGGGGTCCTTGTGCACGAATCGCAAAAACACAGTCTACAGGTGCAGCAGGTGATTAAGAAGGCGAATGCAATGTTGGCCTTTATAGCTAGGGGGATAGAATATAAAAGTAGGGAAGTTCTGTTGCAGCTGTATAGGATGCTGGTGAGGCTACAGCTGGAATACTGTTTGCAGTTTTGGTCACTATATTCGAGGAAGGATATATTGGCCTTGGAGGGGGTGCAGAGAAGGTTTACTAGGCTGATACCAGAGATGAGGGTGTTGGATAATAAGGAGAGACTGAATAGGCTAGGTTTGTATTCTTTGGAGTTTAGAAGGCTGAGAGGGAATCTTATAGAGACGTATAAGATAATGAAGGGGATGGATAGGGTAGAGGTTGAGAGACTCTTCCTGTTAGCAAAGATAGCAGGACTAGAGGGCACAGCCTCAAGATTGGAGGAGGCAGGGGTGCAGTTCAGATCGGAGTTGCGGAGGGGCTTCTTCACGCAAAGAGTAGTGAATCTTTGGAATTCTCTGCCTGATGAGGTGGTGGAGGCTTCCTCACTGAATGTGTTCAAGTCAAGACTGGATAGGTTTTTAATTGACAAGGGAATTAAGGGTTATGGGGAGAAAGCGGGAAAGTGGTACTGAACCATGACAGATCAGCCATGATCTTATTGAATGGCGGGCAGGCTCGAGGACTGGATGGCCTACTTGTGCTCCTATTTCTTATGTTCTTAATAAAAGCTTCCTAGAGAGTCACTTGTATCATCTGGAGTGAGCATCAAAGCCTCATCCTTGCCAAATTCAAATGTAAAATCTTAGGATCTAGGCTATCTCCATGAAACACCTTGAAGTTTCTGGCTTGAGTCTTAACATCATGTAATACCTAAAACTATATGCACTTCTTTAACTGCCTAACATGTGTTTTATAGAATTCTACCATCACCTTCCTTCCCTTATATTCTAAGTCATGCCAAAAGGAAAATATCCTGTGTGTTGTCTTCACTGCCTTGTCTACCTTTGCTATCTTTAGCAATTGGGGGACATACTTTATTCCTCTACACTTCTTGGAATCCTACCATTTATTATATATTCTCTTGCCGAGCTTGTCCTTCCCAAGTACATTACCACATATTTCCCTTATTAAAATCCATTTATTAGTTTTCTGCCCACCTCTTTAGTTCAATGATATCCTCCTTTTGTCTGCAGCACCAACCTATAGTAAGATGATTATGGCATTGTTGAGATCTTATTTGCAATTATTGGAGATAAGGTTTGGAAGGGCTGGACTGAAGCGGGGTAAGGAGCTAGTTTGTCATTTAAAAGATAAGTGGGCCATCATTTCTGTCCATGGAAATCTCAGAATAGAGAGTGATTCTTTTTTACTTTTTCATAGCATGCAAGCATTGCTGGTGAGGCCATCACATCAGCAATATCCTGCAAGTAGCTATATTATAAATGAGCATTCTTGCCAATTTAGCTAGTATCAATTAATGGAAGAATGGTTTCCAAAAATTGAGAGAACAAATTGCTCCTGTTTGAAAAGTTTCATGGAAGCTTTAACATCTCGTGCAAAGAAGAATATTTTAAATATACAAATGCAAAATGTCATGTATGCTGGTAATCTGCAATGAAAACAAAAAATATTGTAAAAAAAATTGCAACAATCAGGCAGCATTTGTGAACAGAGAAACTGGTGTTAATATTTCAGGTTAGTGACTTACCAGAACTGAAACATGCTGGTGATATAACAGATTTTAATTAAATACAATGTTGATAATAGGTTGGAAGGCAGGAGAGGTTACATTTCAAAATACAAAGGCAAAAGGCAACGGCATGGGGCGGCTCAGTGGCACAGTGGTTAGCACTGCTGTCTCACAGCCTCAGAGTCCTAGGATTGATTCTCAGTTCAGGTTACTGTCTGTGCAGAGTCTGCACATTTTCCCTGTGTGTGCATGGGTTTCTTCTGAGTGTTCTGGTTTCTTCCCATGGTCCGAAAGACCTGCTGATTGGGTGCATTGGCTAAGCTAAATTCTCCCTCAGTATACCCAAATAGGCACTGGAGTGTGGCAACTGGGCGATTTTCACAGTAATTTCATTGCAGTGTTAATGTAAGCCTACTCATGACTAATAAATAATCTTTATTTGAACAAATAAGAAACTAATGATGAATATAAGTGAGGTGTAAGTAGGAATGACAGAATTATAATGAACAGCTGATGTCTGGAAAATGGAGGCAGATGTTATGATTTGAAATTGTTGAACTCAGAATCGAATCAAAAATATTGCAAAAGTGCCCAATCGAAAAGTGAGGTGTTATTCCCTGAGTTTTATCTTGAATTTTGCTGGAACAACGTAGGACACTAAGGACAGAGAGGGGTTGGAGCAGCAAATTAAAATGTCAGGCATTTGGAAGCTCATGGTTACAATTGAATGGGAGTATATATTTCACAATGTGAGCGCCCAATCTGTTTTTAGTCTTTACAGCAAAGAGCAGACTACGTTGTACGATGAATGCAATATACTAAATTGGAAGAAGTGCCAGTAAATCACTGTTCATCCAGAAAGATTGGATGAGGATGTAAAAGGGCAAATGTTGTCTCTCTAGTCTGTGCACAGAGAAGGGAAAGAGTGATTAGAAAATGGACTACAGTGTCTCAGAGGAATGTCAATGCGATATGCTGAAAGAGGAAGGGAGAAAAAGGAAGACTTGCATTTATATGGTGCCTTTCAGAACCACAGAACATTACAAAACACTTGCAGCCAGTGTAATTCATAGAATCCCTACGGGACAGAAGAGGGCCACTCAGCTCATCGAGTCTATACCGACCACATTCCATCCAGGCACTCTTAACCCCACACATATACTGACAGATGGGTCAATTTAACATTGTAAATCAACCTAACCCAAACATCTTTAGACTGTGGAATCAAGCTGGAGCACCCAGAGGAAACCCACACAGACACAGAGAGAAAGCGCAAACTCCACACAGACAGTGATCCTAGGCTGGAATTGAACCTGAGTCCCCGCTGCTATTAGGCAGCAGTGCTAACCACTATGCCACCATGCTGCCTTGTGATGTAGAAAATGTGGCAGCCAATTTGGGGACTGCAAGTTCTTGCAAAACGTAATGTGATAATAATCAGAAATGATGTTGATTGAGGGATGAGTATTGTCCAGGACATTGGGAATAATTCACCTAGTTCCCTTCGAAGTAGTGCTATTGGTTCGTTAACATCCATGCTAAAAGGGCAGATTGACACTTCGTTTCAAAGACAACACCTCTGTCGGAGTGCATTCCATCTGTATTCAACAGAGTATCAGATTTGCCTTTTGCCCTGCAGTCCTGGAGAATAATACTGGAAGTAGAAGAAATGAAGGAGGATAATCTGTTGAGAGGGTGAGCATAAGGTAAACAATGGGCCTGATTTTACATTGCATAAATGCCCATGTCTGTACAGATGCCCACTTTAACAAGGCCTGAAAATGGTCGCAATTCAAATAACACGCAGAGCGGGTGCAGCAGTGATTTAAATGCATTGGCATGCATTTAAATTGAATTAATAAGCTGCCTGCTCAACTTTACTAGCATTTCTCCCTTTATACATCCCTGGGTCCAGATTTGGCACGAAACAGACATGCTTGGCAAAGGTCTGTTTCGGACACTCCAGCTTTTGAAGAGGTAAGTTCAGAGCTTCCAGCAATTCTCTGACTCAGATCAGTGGTAGGGATTGTGTGTGTGTGTGTGTGTGTGTGTGTGGTGGGGGAGATGTGGAGGAAGGGGAGGCAGAGCAGATAGGGTGTGTGTGCTGAGGTCAGAGGGAGGCCAGATTGTTGTCAGGTGGGAGGAGGGGAGCAGAGGGAGATCAGATTGTTGAATGGTGGGAGGAGGGGGGCAGAGGGAGGCCAGGTTGTTTTCTGATGGCAGGGGGAGGAGGGAGGCCAGATCATTCTTTGGGGGGAAGAAGGAGGCCCAATCGTTCTCTGGTGGGGTGGGGAGAAAGATGGGGGGGGCAGAGAAAACTGCTGTCACTCTGTAGGTGATTGCTAGTGATGAAGGGGGCATGGGTCATGATTGGTCTGGGTGGGGGGGGGTGGCGTTTGTGGATAAGGGGAACAGTTATGTTGTGGGGATTGGGTGATGTCTGTGGGGGCCATCGCTCCCGCTTTTTGCTGCCTTGCCATTTTACCTGCTTTTTGCGGCCTGGAAGTGACATGACAGAGTTGCAATTTTCAAATATTTTTTCTCACTGTGTGTGCACAGTTCAAAGCTCCGAACGTTTCAAGCGAAATAAGCCCCACCTACAGCACAATTCAGACATGCAATTTGTTTTCAGGCTAAGTGCCTGAGAACAGATTTCCAAGTTGGATCTGAACTGTGTCCAGATTCAGCACTTCGAATGAAAATGGTAAAATCAGGCCCCATGTTATGATTCTGGGTTTGCAGGAAAAAGAGTGACAACATGAATGCAGGAAATGAAACTAACATGATCCCTGTCAACCATGATGCAGGAAAATCCTTGGTGAGGATAAAGGGAAGATATGTCTGAAATACTTGTATGGAAGCTAGAATTGTCAGAAATGTTGCAACAGAGATGAACAACTAGAATAGAGTCCTTCCAAGAAGTGGAGTGGGAGGAAGTACAGTGGAAATTTGTCAATCGCCTATTCATAGAAAGAGAAACAGAAAAGTCAAGGAAAGGAAAAGTCAGAGATGAATCATATGAAGGTGAGGGAACTGTGGAAGTTAGAAGCAAAGTTGATGAAATTTTCCAGTTCTTAATGAGAGCATCAATATAATCATGTATGTTAGAAAAGAGAGGTGAAGGAGAGGATTTGAATAGAATTAGGGCAATGAATATCTCATGAACGGGCAGATATATAGCCTTTTACAGCAACAATTTTTAGTTAGAGGAAGTGACTGAAGTCGAAGTATAATTTGATCAACGTGAGAAAAAATTCAGCCAGGCAGAGGAATGTGCTGATTGTTGAGGATTGGATTGTCTTCAGCGAAGAAGAAGAGAATTCTCTGATTATTTGCATTGGGGGATGCAGATGGATTGGAAGTCCCATAGTTAAAAAAACATAATTATGGCCAGGAAGCTGGAAACAGTTTAAATGGCAAAGGCAGAAGTAGTTCAGTTAACATTAAACTTCAATTGTTGTTTGGCTAATAGCACTCTTTCAGTCATTTTACGAGAATGCCAGAGAAAATTATATACTCAGACTGCAAGATGATGTTCAAACTCCCAACCTTGTCAACCCTGAAGTGAGTACCAACAGTACTTGACTGATAGACAAAAAACAGCAAATAATGCATAAATAGTGGAATGTTCTCTTCATTGTAGATATGTTTTTGTCACAATTTACACAAACATGTTTTGAAGGTTTTTACATATTTTTGGAGGAATTGACCTCATAGAATGAGAATTCTTGACTTACAATTGCAGTTAACTGCTGGTTGATCTCAAATTGAAAAATTGAGAGCTGAAAATGACAAATTTAGAATGTCAGTGAAATGTTGGAACTTGCTTTCTCAAAGTTGTATATATGACAATTACTAAATGATCATCTTATGAATAAACATCAGAGTTGCAGAGCATCACAAGTATTTTTACACATTTTGGTTCTAAAACAAAATGTTATCCTTGCATATTTTCAAATAGCCCACTGAATAATTAAGGAATGTATTGCATTTTTATGACAGACAAACTATTATGTGATAAATTGTGCATCAGTAATCAGTACAGATGATGCAGAAATACACACTTTTAATTTATTGCCAGGATCTACCTTCCCAATGCTAGCAAAAGCCAAATTTTCAGAATTGATACTGTGTCACTGTGTTACAAATATTCATTTTTTGCTCTCTCCACATTTTGCATCTGCAGTTAGCTCCAAGGTGACTGTGTTTAAATATTTTTAACTTGCTTCAAGGTAATACTTCCTGAAGTTAATGTCAGTCAAATCCAATTTACTTTAATGGAACATGCTACAGTGCATGCAACAGTTCTGGAAAACAACACCTCCTGGTTTGGTATGAAACATGATGGTGCCAATGTCAGCTTGAGATGAGCTGATCGCAGCATCTGGCAACCATAAGTTGCATCTATTAATATCAGTGAAATCAGCCACTTGCTGTTGTTGGAATCATTTGAAAATAATTGTTCTTAGGCTGTAACCAGCACTTTTATTGATGCATTTATTGTTTATTTCTAGTTGCTCTGCAAAGGGAATGGTGGACTGCCTTCTTGGATCACCGCAGTTCTGTGGTAATGCTGAAGCTATGATAAAGACACAAACTCCAAGAATGACTCATTAGCCATGCAGGGTATATATGTCCATTTAGCATGGTATGTGACTTGAAGTTGCTGGTGTTCCCAAGAATTTGCTGTATTTGTCGTCATTGCAGGAAATTAAAGAGGAAGGAGATGTTGTTGAACTAAGTCTGGTGACATTCTGCAATGCAGTGTAGATCATAGAAATTACAGCCATGGCACCTCAGTGTTGAAGAAGAGCAAAATTAAAACAAACTACCCTGATGTATAGGACAGAATTATGAGAAAAAGTGCAAAAATAACTTCTGACTGTTCAGGCTTAGAAAGAGGCGTATAAGAAAGGACCTCATTAAGGTTGATAAGTGGCATTTAAAATAATGTAAATAGTATAAAAGAGAAATTCATATCTGATGTAAAGGTTTATGCTTTGCAGAAAGTGTAATTAATAACTGGAAGGAGATTCTATGTAGAATCCTGGAGGAAAAAATTGTGAAAGCATTCAATTTGAAAGCAATAACGAGGACCTCCCAATAGGTGCTGAATGAAATATGAGCTCAGAGCTTAGAGACCTCCTGAGACACTTGCATTATTGGGAATACCCAATAATATTCATCATATATACAGAGTTTTAATCAGCTTTGCACATAGTTGATATGTGGACTTCTTGGGCTGCGTTTGACACTCTGTGAATGGGAGTGTTTCCTGTTGATGATGTGACAGAACAGGAGGTAAGAGAGAAGGGGGAATTGCACTTTTGGTTAGGGAAAGCATCACAGCCATACTGAGAGGGAATATGTCTGAGAGTTCAGCCACTAAGTCTATTTGGGTAGAACTGAGAAATAAGAAGCAGGAAACCACTTTGATAGGGGTGTAGGCCCCAAATAGTCAGCAGGAAATTGAGGAGCAAATATGTAAGGAGATTACAGATAGTGCCAAAAAAAATAGGGTGGTAATAGTCAGAGATTGTAACTTTCCCAAGATTGACTTGGAAAGCTATGGTATTAGAGGATTGGATGGAGAGAAATTTGTTGAATGTATTCAGGAGGAATTTCTTATTCACTATGTGGATGGCCCAACAAGAGAGGAGGCAAAACTTGACCTCCTCTTGAGAAATAAGGAAGGGCAGGTGATAGAAGTGTTGGTGAAGGATCACTTTGGGACCAATGACCAAAATTCTGTTGGTTATAAGATAGCTCTGGCAAATGATAGGTTTGGCCCGAAAGTTAAAATTCTAAATTGGGCAAGACCAATTCTGATGGTATCAGGCAGCAACTTTCAAAAGTTAATTGGGGGAGTCTATGCAAAGGCAAAGAGACATCTGGGAAATGGTACACTTTCAAAAGTGTGTTAGCCAAGGTTCAGGGTAAACATATTCCTCTTAGATTGAAGGGCAATGCTGGTAGAAGTAGGGAACCTTGGATGACTCGGGATATAGAGGCCCTGATTAAGAAGAAGAAAGAAACATATGACATGCATAGGCAGTTGGGATCAAGTAAATCCCTTGAAGGGCACAGGGAGTGTAGGAAAAAAGTTAAGAAAGAAATCAGGAGGGCAAAAAGGGCAGGTAAGGCAAAGAAGATTCCAAAGAGCTTCTACAAATACATAAAAGGGCAAAAGAGCAGCAAGAAAAAGATGGGCCTCCTGAGGATCAAAAACATTATTTATATGCAGATCCACAAGAGATGGGTGAGATCTTAAATGAATATTTCTCATCTATTTATTTATTGTTGAGAAAAGCATGGATGTTAAAGAACTTGGAAAAATTAAAAGTGATGTCTTGAGGAGTGTACATATTACAGAGGAGGAGGTGCTGGATGTCTTAAAGCGCGTCAAGGTACATAAATCTCCAGGACCTGATGAAGTATATCCAGGGCTTTGTAGGAGGCTAGGGTGGAAATTGTAGTTCGCCTGGCTGAGATATTTGAATCATCAATAGCCATGGGTGAGGTGCCTGAAGATTGAAGAGTGGCAAATGTTGTGCCTTTGTTTAAAAAGGATTGCAAGGAAAAGCCTGGGAACTACAGGCCAGTGAGCCTCACATCTGTGGTGGGTAAATATTGGAAGGTATTTTGAGAGACAGGATCTACAGGCATTTAGAGACGCAGGTACTGATTAGGGACAATCAGCATGGCTTTGTGAATGGAAAATCATGTCTTACAAATTTAACTGAGTTTTTTGAAGGGGTAACCAAAAAGATAGATGAGGGCAGTACAGTTGATATTGTCTACATGGACTTTTGACAAGGTGCAGCATGGTAGGTTGTTGCATAAGGTTAAATCTCGTGGGATCCAGGGTGAGGTCTCTAAATGGATACAAAATTGGCTTCTTGACAGAAACCAGAAGGTGGTTTTAGAGAATTGTTTTTCAAATTGGAGGCCTGTGACCAGCAGTGTGCCTCAGGGATGAGTGCTGGGTCCACTGTTATTTGTCATTTATATTAATAATATGGATGAGAATACAGGAAGCATGGTTAGTAAGTTTGCAGATGACACTAAGATTGATGGCATAGTGGACAGTGAAGGAAGTTATCTTCAATTGCAATGGGATCTTGATCAATTGGGCCTGTGGGCTGACGAATGGCAGATGAAGTTTAATTTAGACAAATGTGAGGTGATGCATTTTGGTAGATTGAACCAGGGCAGGACTCACTCAGTTAATGGTAGGGCATTGAGGGGAGTTACAGAACATGATATTATATGAAATCGACCTGATGACATAGATTCATAGAGGTTTACAGCCCTTTGGAAACAGGCCCTTTGGCACAACTTGTCTATGCTGCCCTTTTTTTATTTATAGCTCCTTGAAATTGGAGTCACAGGTGGACAGAGCGGTGAAGAAAGCATTCAGCATACTTTGTTTCATCAGTCAGAACTCGGAAAGCTATGGTATTAGATGATTGGATGGAGAGAAGAGCTCAGAATACAGGAGTTGGAATATCTTGTTGAAGTTGTACAAGACATTGATAAGGCCACATTTGAAATACTGTGTGCAAATCTAGTGCCCTATTATAAAAAGGATATTATTAAACTAGAAAGAGTGCAGAAAAGATTTATTAGGATGCTACCAGGACTTCATAGATTGAGTTATAAAAAGAGGTTGGATAGATTGGGACTTTTTTTTCTGGAGCATAGAAGGCTGAGAGGTGATCTTATAGAGGTCTATAAAACAGTGAGGGGCATAGATCAGATAGATAGTCATTATCTTTTCCCAAAGGTAGGGAAATCTAAAACTAGAGGGCATAGGTTTTAGGTGAGAGGAGGGAGATAGAAAAATATCCAGAGAGGCAATTTTTTCACATAGAGGGTGGTGAGTGTCTCGAACAAGGTACCAGAGATAGTAGTAGAGGCGGGTACAATTTTGTGGGCAATTGGGATTAGCTTAGGGGTTTTAATGAAAAAAAGGCGGCATGGACAAGTTGTGCCAAAGGGCCTGTTTCCAAGTTATAAACCTCTATGACTCTATGTCATCAGGCCGATTTCACATAATATCATGCATGAGTGGGTCACAAACTTAGGAACCCACACATTTTATTTGAATGTCATATTAAATGCCTATTGAGGCAATTAACATAGAGGGAGTGTGTGTGATAGTATGTGAGAGAGATGCGTGTGTATCAAAGAGAGCGATCACTCAAACTGCAATAATACAGACATAATACAAGCTATAAAATATTTTAAAAGGTCAGATTCACGCCAAGTGGGAAACCCATTTTTTAAAAGCAAACTTGTTAGATCAGATTTTTAAATTGCAGCTGAGATCAGTGTCTCAGCCTTGCAGTTCAAAAATCTCTGATTGAATGAAGTGTTCATTTCATTACGCGTTGCAGAATTTTGGATAGTGTCTCTTCATTGAGAGGAGATTTCTGAAATCTCAATTAATTTTCTGTCTGTAAACCAGGAGTGAGTGATGTCATCTCTCAGACACAGATGCTCTCATTTGGAGACACAACCTTCAGTGAGGAGGAGAGGAGGATTAGGAGGAGGAGATGGATGAGACTGAGGGATCAAAAGAAGGCCCAGGATGCATTAGGTCCTCAGGATGGGAACAGCTTAGCACCACAGTTCTCGCTTATTAGGAAAAACCCCAAGAGTCTTGTCAGATGTACAGAAGACATTAAAGTGTACCAAATGATTCACCTATCTACTAGTGAGTGGGACTCACTGCCAATGTCGACTGAGGTTCTCAAGAGCAACTGTTATATCCCTTCCTGATGGTCAGAAAGGTTATCCGTCCTAGCAACCCGTGTTACTCCCTCCTAACAACCTGACAGCATCCCTGATGGCACGCGCCACCTCAATAGGCTGCTGACCATTGCCACATCATCGCCATGGCTGGTATGGAGAGGCTGTCAGTCAATAAATAAACTATGAAAACCCATGATGGGAAATGAGTCACACTATTACAATGCATTTTACAACTCTGACATCATGGATGTCAATTCTCTTTAAAGCAGGCATCCTTGGACAGGTTGGAGAAATACTTCCCTTGAATACTTCCATTATGGGGGCAATTTTACTTTGTTTCTGCCAATTGATGAACAGGCGAGCTGGCATGATCTTGCAAGTGGCACATAGAAGCCACAGAAAATTTACAGCTCAGAAACAGGCTTTTTGGCTCTTCTTGTCTGTGCCGACCCATTTTTTTGCCTAGTTCCACTGACCTGCACTTGGACCATATCCCTCCATACCTCTCTCATCCATGTACCTGTCCAAGTTTTTCTTAAATGGTAAAAGTGATCCTGCATTTACCACTTTATCTGGCAGCTCATTCCACACTCCCACCACTCTCTGCGTGAAGAAGCAACCCTCCCCCCCCAACCCACCCACACACACACTCACGCACACCCACACACACACACACACACACACACACACACACAATATTCCCTTCAAACTTATCTCCTTTCACCCTTAACTCATGCCTTCTGGTTTTTTCTCTCCTAGCCACTATCAAGTTTGCGTCAATTTCTCACTTCTCATGATCTCACTAGGCCCAGATATCAGCCAGGTTGTAGAAACCCCTCCCTTTGATCCTTCTATTACAGGGGTGATCTTACCTTCTTGTCTCGCTAGTCGATGGGCAGAGCTAGTTGATAAGATCATGCGAGGAGCGGAAAATCAAGTTTTCACATGAGTTCTTACCTCTTATGATCGATGGGGCCAGAGCTGGGGTGTTCATATGACGATTGCCTGGGCTAGGGTGGGGACTTTGTGCAGTAATTGATTGGCTGGGAATGGGGGTTTCGCGCAGTGATCGATCAGGTTGGGGTTGCGCAGTTCGCACAGCGATCACCTGGGTTGATGTGGTGGGTTCGGTGGTGATCGACTGGGCCTGGGGTTGGCTGCAATTGACTTGGGACTGGGGTGGGATGGGGAGGATCACCTGGAGAGAACAGGTGATGAACAGAAGGGGGAGGGGCTAACAGATCTCTCCCTCTCATCTGTTGCACAGAACAGAGAAAGATCTGCACGTGGACAATTGCTCGCTCTAGTATGAGCAGCCGGCTTTGCGGCTACCTTAGGCCCGACCCCTCTCCTTGCTGACAGGAATCAGATTGTGTATTTTTAACACAAAGTGGGGTAAGATTGCATTTTCAAACTTGCCCAGAAAATGGATCCGAAACTGTCCCGTTTGCGCACTTGTTTGGCACTTAGAATGTTTTGGTTAAGATCGCTCCTCGTTGATTTCAGTTAAATTTGATTTGTTGATCTGTTAACTTTTGACTCTATTGATGAGTGCTAATGTATTTATTGGTAGTAAAGCACTTTGGGAGGGCCTGAAAGACTCAATGCAATTGCAAATTCTTCCTTATTAGAGACTATTTATGGCCTATTGTATCTGAATTCTTCATCCTTTTTATAGTGTTCAAAGAGAGAGTTTCATTATTAGTGGAGAAATCCAGCATTTCCTTTTGAGTCTCTGTTACAAACATAATACAGTGTGTTATGTCATGCTGCGAAGACTCATGAGACCGTTATATAAAAACTGAAGTCTGTCAGAACTTGTGTAACTTGACTGACACAATGCTTCATTTCCCACATGTTGTATAGCTCACAGATCACCCATTTCTCCCTCTGTAATGTAACTTAGAACATAGAACACTACAGCACAAACAGGCCCTTCGGCCCACAAGTTGTGCTGATCATATCTATACCTACCAGGCCATAGAACTATCTGTAACTCCCAATCCCATTAAATCCCACGTACTCATCCAGAAGTCTCTTAAAAGACCCCAGTGAGTTCGCCTCTACCACCACTGACGGCAACCGATTCCACTCACTCACCACCCTCTAAGTGAAAAACTTACCTCTAACATCTTCTTTGTACTTGCCCCCCAGCACCTTAAATCTGTGTTCTCTCATAGTGACCATTTCAGCCCTGGGAAATAGCCTCTGAGAATCCACTCTATCTATTCCTTTTAACATCTTATAAACCTCTATCAGGTCACTTCTCAACCTTCGTCTCTCCAGGGAGAAGAGACCTAGCTCTCTCAACTTATCTTCATAAGGCATGCCCCCCAATCCAGGCAACATCCTTGTAAATCTCCTCTGCACCCTCTCAACTTAACTTATCCCAGTTCATCTATTCCTGAAGCACTCGTCCATGCCAGAGTCAGCTACTGTATGTCCGTCAAACCTTCCATGCTTCACATTCCCCCCCCACCTCATCACCTCTCAGTCCAGGCCCACCAATGATATTCAAAATAGATTTATATGAGAGGCTGCATAGATTAGGCAGTTCTAGCCAATTGCCGGCACGGAGCTGATAGCATCAGAAGTTTGGCACTGGGAGAAGCGTGAAGGCCTGGATGCCCAGCACGGATAGAATCTCCCAGCCCACAGTGCAGCAGGATAGGAAAATCACCCCCCTCCCCCACCTTTATATTTATATAGCTCCTTACGTGTCTTCAGCTTCCCCCAAACCACAGAATTACTTTTCAAAGATAGTCATTGATGTTTTCATCTGCTATCAACCATCCCTGGAGTCCAGGCCTTTTTTCCAGAGATGATTACGCCACATCAGAATCCTGACATTTTACTGAAAGTTGGCTTAAAACATTTGATACAGTAAATCGGAGCCCTCCTTGACAAGAAAATTGAATGTGATTCTGTTGGCTATTAGATCAGTTATGAAATCAGGTGTGACTTTTGATGAACTGTGTGAATGAAGTCTGAAATTAAGTGTGCCATAGCAACTGTTTAATCATGTTATGCATGCTTGAATTAACTTGAATTAATTGTGTACAGTAAATCCAGTCCCAAACAGACAGAGGCTGGTTACTACATTTCACTGATGCTTCAGTTCCATTGCAAGTGGAGAAGAGCGTGTGCCTGGAAAAATAAATTGCAAGGTAGTTTTTTTTAACTGTTGTTATGTTTGCTGCAGCAGGCAGTCAAAGTGAACCGGGCAGCTATTCTGCATCAGGTCTGATTCCCTCAGAAGTGAAACTGGTTGATTCATTCCAAAAGCTCAGAGAGTCGCTAAAGTAAACTTCTGCCTCTTAGAGGCAAAGAGAGGAAAAATGGATGAATTGTTGAGCAAATATTTTATGAGTGGAAGGCATATGGTGTAATGGCCTTCATTAATAGAGAGATTGAGTTTAGGAGTCGGGAGGAAATGCTGCAACTTCATAAGACCCTTGTCAGACCTCACTTGGAGTACTGTGTGCAGTTCTGGTCGCCTCACCATTGGAAAGATGTGGAAGCTATTGAGAGGGTGCAGAGGAGATTTACAAGGATGTTGCCTGGATTTGGAGGGCATGCCTTATGAAGATAGGTTGAGAGAGCTAGATCTCTTCTCCCTGGAGAGACGAAGGTTGAGAGGTAACTTAATAGAGGTTTATAAGATGTTGAGAGGAGTAGATAGAGTGAATTCTCAGAGGCTATTTCCCAGGGCTGAAATGGTCGCTACGAGAGGACACAGGTTTAAGGTGCTGGGGGGCAAGTACAGAGGAGATGTTAGAGATAAGTTTTTCGCTTAGAGGGTGGTGAGTGAATGGAATCGGTTGCCGTCAGTGTGGTAGAGGCGAACTCGCTGGGGTCTTTTAAGAAACTTCTGGATGAGTACATGGGATTTAATGGGATTGGGAATTACAGATAGTTCTGTGGCCTGGTAGGTAAAGATATGATCGGCACAACTTGTGGGCCGAAGGGCCTGTTCGTGCTGTAGTGTTCTATGTTTTATGTTGCGCTCACCAAGGCAAATAGAGACTATTCCATCATACTTATGACATGTGCCTTGATCCCGTGCTTCGGGAAGTCAAGAGGTGAGTTGCTTGCCACATGATTTCCAGCCTTTAATCTGCTCTTGTAGCTACGGTATTTATTTGATTGGTCCAGCTCATTTTCTTGTCAATGGTGGCCCCCGCCCCAGGATATTAGTAGTACGGCATTCAGTGATGGTGATGTCATTGAATCTGAAGAGGAAATGTTTGGACTCACTCATTGCCTGCCACTGTTGTGTCGCAAATGTAACTAGCCACTTATCAAACCAAACCCAAATGTTGTTCAGGCCTTGTTGCATATTGACATGGACTGCTTTAGTATTTGAGATGTTGCAAATTAGGCTGAACATTGCGCATTCATCAACAGACATCCCCACTTCTGTACTTAGATGGAAGGGAAGGTGTCACGTTCACAGCAGATGTTATTTATTGAGCAAGCCAAATCCCTGAGGGAAATCTGACTTGCTAATCATAATTTTTTTTTGTATTTTAATTTTTTTCAGTCTTTTTAAAGTTACAAGCCAATGCGCAGAGTGAACCAGGCAAAGCCAAATCCATCTCCTTGCATGCTCCAAAAAATAGATTCAAATCCAATTGAGTCCAATTTCATGGTCCACACAAGATAGACAAACATGATCCAACAACAACAGCACAGGAATTAGCCCTTCGTCATTGTGCTCCATGTTGAGCTTGATCCAATGCTTGATGTTAGCCAAAAGGCTGAGAAGGGAAGAGGAAAAACTACTGATCCCTGAATCACAGAATTCCAGTAATACTTCTGTGATTTTAAATATTAACAAGATATGTTAACAAGAAGAAAAAAACCTTAAGCATGTAAGATTAAAGTTCCATTGTTAAAACTGTCTTACAAAACAGCCCCCCAAAAAACTCACTTGGTCAGAACATGGAAGTATTAACCTCTTGCCAACAATTTCCTGATGGATTTTTTTATCTTTAGGAATGTATTAATATTACCCAAGGCAAAATCTTGTGTTACTTTAATATAGGTATACCACATGACTCCCCCCCGTTGGTCATGGAAATCCATGGAGGTTCCAAAACAACTTGCTTTCTGAAATAAAGATTTTTCTGGCTTGCAAACTGAATGACTGATACAAATTTCATACCTTCTCCCAGCCAAGACTTGTCTCAGGACAACTGACCTCAACATCTTTCCTTAAATATCCTTTTCCCATTTCATCTCAGATTCCATTGTCCTCAGTACCTCTTTAAATTCAACTTTCCCAAATATAAAAATGATTTCATGTTTTACTATTATCTCAATTTTCAGGTCACATAAAATGTAGTAACCTTCCCTTGTTTACTTATGAAATTTTTGTAAATTATAGAAGTCCCTTAAACTTTCGTTTGAAATTAACAGCTCTACAGCCTAAACCCCTGCCTATCTCCTGATGCAAAATTTTAAAAACCAACCTATTTATTTGGAAATCAATTGAATTATAGCCCCTCACTACAACTACATGCAACTAGCACCTTTATCCTTTTATTTCTCAGCTCTTCCAGATGATCTATCTCTATTAAGCCTCCTCAGTTTAATTAATCATGGACACACACACATATAGCCTTCCTTACAAAATACCATCATACTCCCAAAATATTTTTAAAAGTCATTATCCTCAGAAAAGTCATTGATGATCCAGCTGAAGGTAGTTGAGCTTTTGGTACTACTCTGAGGAATTCCTCTATGATGTCCTGGAATTCAGTGATTGACTTCCTGCTGCCTCGGAAAAGCAGCCATAATAATCAAGGACCCCATTCACCTCGGACATACTCTCCCATCTCATTCCTTGCTTCTGTTAGACTTTTGTATGGACCTACCTATATTAAGTTGATCTTTCTCTACACCCTAGTTATGACTATAACACTATATTCTGCAGTCTCTTCTTTCCTTTTGTATGTACGGTATGCTTTGTCTGTATAGTGCACAAGAAACAATACTTTTCATTGTATACTAATACATGTAACAATAATAATTCAAATCAGATCAAATCACAACTATCTTCTGTTGCATTTCTCCAGTGTTTTATATGACTGTAGTACATCCTAAAGAATTTTGCAGCCATTAAAGTACCTATGAAATGTCGTCACTATTGTCGCTTAAGCATAAAAATCAGCCAGTTAATACAGAATAAGACTCTTACAAACCTAGGTGATGTCAGCTTTGATATGGATACTGAAAAAACTCAATTATTTTTTATTAAATGATGTCTAATAGCTTTTATATCAATGAGAGAGGACAGATAGGATATCTTGATCCTTCAGTGCGGTGTTAAAGCGCATAAACTCCTGCTTCCAAATGAATATGCTACCACTAAGCCACAGATGAACATCTTATAAGTTTCTCATCTAACACCGTTGCTTCAATTGCTATGGCAGTGCAGGTACTGTTGGTGAGAGTTTCTCATACATTTGATTGTATGTCAACATGTGGGATTGTAAGATTTGAAACAAATTCTAATCTTCTTTGCCGTTCACGGAATTTTGTTTATGTTTATCTGAATTAGTGCAAGGAAATGTCTGGAGTCAAACTGTTGTGAGAATGGAGATTAAGCCTACCTCTAAGTAAAAGTACAGAATTTTCATATTACTATTTGTCACTGACTGAAATTAATGATCTGTTCTAGGTTGGCAAATAAAAATGTTCTGAAATAAAATAATTCATGCTTTTAGCAAATAAAGATTCATGGTATATTGTAGGTTTTGTGACTATAAATATGGTGTCTCCCTGCCAACATCTAATAAAATTAATTGTTTTTGTTTTAGGGTCATTCTGTTATCTTCCATTTATACTGCATGTTTGATCAGCCACTTAGTTTAAACCCATCAAGAGTTCTGCTAATGCTACAATGAAGCTGGATCTCGGAAGGTATACAATAGCACCCCTTGTAGTGATTCCTTAGCTTCCATTACCATTGAAAAGTGAAGAATTGCCACTCTTTTGCATTTTTACCCAGGATATAGAGATATAAATGAAATTCTGTGCTGCAATAACTCAAAAGGATCCTTTTTTTCGTAAATCTCAATAGTTCTTTGCATTTGAAAAACACTGTTATCCATCATGCAATATTATAATTTTCTTAGAATCTGCTTTCTGGAAGAAGGGTTAAGTTCTAGCATCATCTTCTCAATGAGTGGTTGGAATTTGGCTTTTTCCTCTGCTAATTGTGATTTCAAAGATTTAGTGAGTGCACTCATAGTTGATCCACATAATGCATATTTATAATAAATGATAACCAAAATGTTGAAAATACTGCATAGCATTTCAGTGGAGAAAAAAAAGTTTATGTTTAAGTTCAGGTCACTGATCTTTGATCAGAACTGCAGGGAAGTTAAAATTGTAATAGTTTTAAAATAAGTGAAAGGGCAGAGGTTGGATAAAGGACACAGAGGAAGGTTGGTGATATGATGGAAGATGGGAGATATTAAGTTACAAAGGTTGGTGGTGCAGGGCAAAAGAGAGAAGATCATATATCCCAAAGACTGGCGAATCGTATCAAGCAGCCCATGCTTGTAAAACTAAAAGTACTGTGTCCAACATGATGTGATTCTGCGATTGGATAGTATTTGCTGAATAATTCTCAGTGCACAAAAAATTACACTGACAATCAATTATAAATTATTAGTTGGGCTTGTGGTTTTTTGTACTGGAAACTACATATATTTCTGCACAGGTCCCTGTTCTTTGTAGACAGAAAGAACATGTACACACTTTGGGCCCGATTTTACCATTGCAAACAAACAAAAAAAGTGGTAAAGTCAGGCATGAGGCCATTAACGGAATCTGTGCCTGCATCCATGCAGAAGGCCACTTTACCGAGGCCTGGGAATGGCTGCAATCCAATTAGCATTCAAAATGGGCACAACGGCAATTTAGAGGCATTTGCATGCATTTCAACTGAATTAATGAATTGCCTGCCCAATTCTATCAGCATTTCCCCCTTTACCATTGTTTTGCCAATCTGAAATAGACATGCTAAATAAAAGTCTGTTTCAGGCACTCCAGCTGCTGAAAAGGTGAGTGCAGAGCTTCCAACAGCTCTCTGACTCAAATCGGTGATGGGGGGAGGTGGGGGGAGGAGTGGGGCAGGCTAATATAGCAAACAAGATGAATATAACTTCCTTGCTTTCTACTGTATCCCTATTCATAAAACTAAGGATACTATATATTTATGTTTTATTAACATATTGCATATGTTTTATTAACATATTGCGCTCTCAACCTACCCTGCTACTTTCAATGACTTATGTATCTGTACACTTAAGCCCCTCTGCTCTTGAATTCATTTTTGAGTTGTACCCTTTATTTTATATTGTCTCCATGTTGTTACTGCTAAAATGAATCATTTCTCATTTCTCCACATTGAATTTCACTTGCCACTTGTCTGTCCATCTCCCAACTTGCCTATGTCCTTTTGAGGTTTTACACACCTTCTCACTGTTCATAATGTTTCCAAGTTTCATAACAGTCAAATTTTGAAATTGTGCCACTTTCACTCAGATGTTGGTTACTAATATATGTCAGAGCTCCCAGCACTGACCCTTGGACTGAACTCAAGACAACCTTTCTCCAGTCTGAAAGACATTTATTATCTACTACTCTATTTCCAGCCATTTGGCCAAATTTGTATCAATGTTTCCACCATCCCATTTATTCCATGAGATATAACTTTGCTTTTAGGTCTGTTCTGCAATACTGTATCAAATGCCTTTGGAAATTCCATGCACAGTCCATCAACAGCATTTCTCTTATCAACCCTGTCTGTTATTCCTTTAAATGATTCTAGCAAGTTAACCATGATATTCCCTGAACAAATCCATGCTGGTTTTCCTTGATTAACTTTCATTCGTCCACATAACTATTAATTTTGTTCCAAGTTGTTCTTTGTAGAAACCTCCCCCACCAAAGTTAAATCCACTGACCTTTAGTTACTGAGCTTACTTTTACACTTTTTTTCAACAAGGGCGTAACATTTGCACTTCTCCAGTCCCCTGGAGTTCAATTCCCATCTTGGGTGGGATGATTGCACGTTCTCTCTGTGTCTGCATGGTGCTCCGATTTCCTCTCTCCATCCAAAGATATGCAGATTAGGTGTATTGGCCATGTTTAATTGTCCCTTAGTGTCCATTTATGTGTAGATTAGGTGGATCAGCTATGGTAAATGTACAGGATTATGGGTATAAGGTGGAGAGGATGTTCTTTTGTAAAATTGGTGCAAACTTGATGAGCTGAATAGAAATTCAAAAGTTAAAACTGGTTTTGGTATTGTTTTTGACTTTAAAGTTCATGGATTTTACAGATGGCAATTTTCAGATTCTTTTCCTATTGAGTGTAAAATGCCTAAATCCACTTGAGCATGTCCAAATAATATGAAAGCATAACGTAGTGAAGCATTTCTTAAACTGCCAAACTGAGCTTTATGGTTTGACAGAACGTTTGTTACATTGTAACTTGATTTCAGTTCATAAAGTGAGGAATTTCTTTTTATCCTTAAAGTTTTGACCTTCCAAAGAATCTTATGCTTTTTTCTGCAAGACTTTTATTTTTTAAATGGGATTTCAGATCGCTGTCCAGCAGCTATTAACATTGCAAAAGCCCTGTATTTATAATGCAGATTGCTTTCGTTTTGCATGGCTAATTGCATGTCAAAGGCTAATGTTCCAAAAGTCAACTTCACAAGACCCACACGTTTTAATTTGATGTCACTAATATAGGTCTGATAAAACATAAAAGCAACTTCTGTCCTGGTTCAGGACCACCTACAGTAACCATTTTAATTCACTGTAATATTGGTATACTTTCTGCATTGTAATGATAGTGAAAATATCAGTATTTGCTGTCTTTACACATCTTAAACTCACTGCAGTTTTTTGAGTTTACTCTGTTGCAATTAAATGTGGAAACTCAAAGGTTGCTGTACAAAATTCTACACGATTATTAGAAAGCGCTGGTAAAGCCACTGTAGGCTGCAATCCATTAAAAATAATTAAACTTGTATTATAATGCTGCAGATGTTGGCATTTAAGCTGAACATTAAAGCCTTGAAAAATCTCTCAAAAAGTGAAGATTGACTTACCGTAAGAGTAGAAATGAACCCCCAATGTGGATGGTTGCCATTTTGAAATGTGATTGGCAATTGACAAAGAATGAGTGTGGCTTAAACTCCTGTGCATTTTTGTAAAGCAGCCCATGTCACCAGCTTGAATGTTTGCACCCTGTTAAATGCTACAGGTAAGTAAGCATACATTTATGAAAATTTGATGCTGATGCTAATAATGAGCATAGCATATTGTCACTGAAATTTATATGTTGAGTATATGCAAAACATACCTCGTCAAGTTTAAGGGCGTCCAAATGGTCAATGGATAGGCATATGGATAGCGTTGGAATAGTTTAGGTTAGAGGGTCATAAAATTGGTTCCATTGGTCGGTGCAACATCGAGGGTCGAAGGGCCTGTACTGTGCTGTAATGTTCTATGTTCTATAATTTTTGGAGCTTGAAAATGTATTCTCTCTGTGATTGTTGCTAGGCCAACATTTATTGCCCTTGTAAATTGTAAGCACAATTTATGTTGTCTTTATTTGTGATATTAATAAATAAATTAAAAACTTAACCTTATATTCTTGATCTTGTTTATTCTGAAAGTTGCAAGGTTTTCTAATTATTTGAGCTTTGTATTGTCTCAGCATTTGTTCTGCTCTCTATGACGTATAATCAAAAGTGAAGGATGGTCAGTGCATTTTACTTGTTGTTTTACTGTCTGCGAGAAAACGTTAATGTAATTGGCTGCTTATGCTTGTTTAATGACAGCACGTTTGCTGGATGCTTCGGGATTCTCTTGACATGACGCCAAATTTCAAACTAATGTCAGGAAAAATGTAATACACACCACTGCATATTCATAATGGTTAACTTTATTCAAGGCCAGCAACAGAATTGCTTGGCTGCTGTGCTTAGAAGTCCTGGCCTTTTTAGTGCTGGTTCTGAAAACTAGTTTGTTAGCCCCGTTGTAGGATGTTTTCACTAAAAGTTTAACCCAGTCATAAAATTTTTTAAAAAGTGACAATTTTGATATGTTTCATCAACAAAATAGTAGCTAGGCAGAAGCACTTATTAAAATAATAGGAACATAGGTATTTGGAGCTGGAGTAAGCTATTTGGTCCTTCAGGCCTTCTGTGCCATTCAGTGACTGACGTCAACACCACTTCCCTGGATCCACCCCATAACCCTTGACTCTCTTTCTTGTCTGTCAAAAACCTATCCAACTCAGCCTTAAATAAATTCAGTGACACAGCCTCCACTATTTTTTGAGAAAGTTCCACAGTCTAACGCTCTCTTGAGAGAAAACAAATTTTCCTTCCCTCCATCTTAAAAGGGAGACTTCCTCTCCTGCAAGAGGAAACATTCTCTTGCTATCCACCCTATCAAGTCCCCACAGATCTTCTATGTTTCAACAAGATCACCTCTTATTCTTCTAAACTCTAAGGTTTTACCTGTTCAACCTTTCTTAAAAAGATAAGCCCTTCATCCAAACAATGAGGAATCTTTGAAACCTTCCTGCACTTTCACCAAGCAAATGTTCTCTGTTAACCTCAAAAGTCGATGTGTTCTGCTGTTTGGAATTGAAGATGAAAATAACTTCTTCCCAATTTTTTCTAGCCTGGTGGTATCTGGTATAATAGTGTTTTGATAATTTTTGAAACAAGCCCATGCAGAATCAGTGGCAACAGCAACAATTCATGCAGCTCTCATCATTTGATTTTTGGTGAGCAGTATTGACTTGTATAACACAATAGTAAATAGAAAAGCTGCAGCATTATGTTGTCATTAATGAATAAAGTTGGAAGATTTCTCTTGCCTTGAGGAAAAAAAACATGAAATATGATTCACCAGTTCTGTGATTTTTTTTGTTTTAAAAAAACTGGAATAAAATGTAGTATGAAGAAGGAAAAAATCATATTATTTAAAGAGTATGTAAAGTTAGAGCTACTTGTTTGCTGAATACAGTTTTTTGTTTTTTGCAGAAGCAGTTATACAGAAAATTCTAGGAATAACTAAACATTATACCTTGACTTCATATCTGGACAGGTAGGTACAATGCAATGTACAAGGATACCGGAAGTAATAGTGAATTTTCAATTTGAGGTGAATGTTCATTCTTCGAGAGAGGAGGTGGTTCTAATTGAGTATTATGAAATTATTACTGATTTTAAGCAACTTAGATGCTGCAGTGACAGTCTAAAGCATACTGCTGGTTTGATCTCGGTAAGTGGCAATTTTTCCAATGCTGGCAAGTGTGCCCATGATCGATCATGTTGAGGGTTGATCATATGGAATGAATAGTTGATTTTGTCTTTAGATGTTGTTTAGAGTTCTGAGGATGACAATGTGTTTCTCTCTGTCTTTTTCCAGCTTCTCTCATGTGATAGCAATTGTTTCCTGAATTGGGAAACTTGCCATCAGTTTGAGATTGGTCATTTAAAGTTTTTTGAAGGTTCTAGAAATCACAAGTCCTACCAATAGTAACTACATCGAAGAGTTAAAGGATAGCTCCGGAGACATTGGTGGCATAATTCTTTTATCTAGTATTGTGTATCGGGAAATGTATAATTTTGTATTGGTGCTCATCAAATAATCGCTGGATCTGTTCCAAAAGTAATGACTCATTCAAGAATGTAATCACTGCATTTTCACCTGTACTACATCATGCACCCCTATCCTTGCAAAACACTGATAATTCTGTGATTGAAAGAATTGATTCTAAGATAGTATTCTTTCCAGTTGGATTCCTCTACAGGGTCACTTCTCACTATTTCTGCAATCACCCCCCACTAATATCATATTCTGGAATGCTTTCTTTCTTCAAGACTATGAGCCTGATTTACCATTTTCATTCTAAGCGCTGAACGTGGGTGTAATGCAGATCCAACTGAGAAATCTGCTTTCAGGCACCTCCATACACTTGAAAAAAAATTGCAGTCCTATTTGCGCTGTTGGCAGGGCTTAGCATGGCCAAAATGATTGGAGCTCTGAACTGCGCATGCGCAGTTAGAAAAAAAATTGAAAAAGCATCCCCATGTCATTTCACTTCTAGACCGCAGAAAGTGGAGAAAACGGCCCGGGACTGAAAAGCAGGAGCAATGGCCCCCATACACATCACTGTCCTCCTTATCCACTCTTCCTCTCTCTACCCACACACACCACTGTCCTGCTTATCTACCCCCCCCACTACCATACACCACCATCACCAGCACCACCCCCCACCCCTCGCACCAGACAACGATCTGGCCTCACTCCCCTCCCCGCATCAACCAGAGAGAATGATCTGACCCACCTCACTCATTACCCCCACCACTGATCTGAATCAGTGAGCCATTGGAAGCACCGAACCCCACTCTTCAGCAGCTGGAGCGCTCGATTCAGACTTTTATTTAGCAGGTCGATTATGGCCTGGTTCCAGATTGGCAAACATGATGGTAAAGGGGAAGTGCCAATAAAGTTGGGTGGGAGTTCATTAATTCAGTTTAAATGCATTCAAATGCATTTAAATTGCTATTGCACATGTTTTGGGCACGAAGTGGATCGTGGCCGTTACCACATCTCAGCAAAGTGGCAATCTGCGCAGATCGCGTTAATGGCTTCACATCGAACTTTACCACATTTTTGTGCCCAAAAATGGGCATGACACAATGGTAAAATCAGGCCCCACCTTAATATACATTCTGTTCCATCGTAAGTTATCTATTACTTCATTCTATCACTCTCGTCTTCTTTTCTTGACACCTTTGCCTTCCCTTCTCTGTGTGCTTTCAAACATTTTCTAAACTGTGTTTTTACGTCTCCATCCATCTCCTCCTTTTCTCTCTCCTGCTTCTTGAAGCTTGTTGCCAACCTCACGATGAAGCTGTTGAAGTGTCTTTCTGTCTATGAGAAGTAGCATAGTAATTTCTATTTCTACATTTTTTATAACAGTATAGAAATTTATTTTTATTGCTTTAACTTTCAACTTATAAATTGATAAATTTTTGTACGTTACACTTTACATTTTAGTATTATCACTCAAGGTCCACCTCTTCAATCAGTCAGTTCTGATCACAAAGCACCTTGCAACACCCACCAGCTTTGACTTGCAGGTTTTTCCAAGTTGAGTAACTGAGTATCACTTGAGACTTCCATCCTGTACTTCATATGATCTACTTTACACTAGATGCATTGAATAATGCCACGTGAGATCCATTAACATTATGATGAGAAAATCAAACTGACTGGTTTGCATCCTTTGGCAGTAAGCAAAATATATAACATTCAGTAACTATCGATTGGCGCTTTATGATCTTGCAACTCGGTGTATCCATTGAACATGCTCAATGACAATGAGTTTGATGGTGCCGTGTTTGAGAGCTATCTTCCTGAAAATTGTGATGATTTTTGAAAGAATATTAATTTCAGTAGAATAAAAAGGGACAACAAAGTAGGTATTTGAATCCATCCAAAGTAGTCTAGCCCATAACTAGGTTTCTTCACATCACAATAAATATTGTCTGTCCACTTTCTCAGTTGCATTTTTGCATCTTGAAAATTATTAGGCTGTTGTGACCACCTGTTCTTCTAATTTTAAAAAAATTACATCATTTGTTGGACATCAACTGCATGCTGTCTTTTAATAAAGTCCACATGATTTGATTAATATTATTAATCTCTCCATGTCAGGCCACGTTCATACCAAAATTATAATTCCACCATCAGAGGGGATATTAGCTGATAACCTAACACAAGTTTGTCCTCTTTGGTATTCTTAGTTTGTCACTCATGTATACACTCTCCTAAAATTATTTCAGAGATTTAATATTCCTTGTGAATTGTTGGATAATTGATTATATATGACAAACATTCTTAAAAAGTTGGCATTCTTGAAAACAAAACTAATATTGAGAATTAGTTCATTTTATGTAAATCCTTTCTTTTCTCATGCCTTATATCCACAGATCCATTATTGAGAGCTTTAATAAATATTCTGAATGGCAGGAATTCCAGGTTATATCCCTAGGGGATTTTGGTCACAGCTGCTCAATTAGAATTATTGTCATTGATAACTCCTCTCTGTTTCCTATTATCTAGCAAGTTAATATTCCAATTCCAAATTTCCTTCATGATCCCGTGAGATTTCACTTTGACCATAGTTTCATGTAAAAGACTGTATCAACTGCTTTCTGAAATCAAGCTGCATGACATCTATTTAGTTGCCTTTATCCAGTAACAATGATACAGCCTCAAAGATTTTAATAAACCTGCTGGGAACAACCTGCTTCTTATAATTCAGTGTTGGTTCATATTTATTTCCTTTGGTCTCCCTTGGTGCTTTTGATTTAGTTCCTGTATAATAAACTTTATTTTCCTACTCTATCTGTCAAACTAATGTTCTTCTAATTACCAGGTCATGGTTCTGTGCTCTAAGGGAAAACTGAGTCATAATTGGGTGTCTTGTTTCTCCTTTGCCAATGAGTAGATAAAACCTTCTGCCAGAGAACTCTCTTTCTACACTAAAAATCATCATTATTCAACCTTTCAAAATGTTTTCTTTCTAGATTAATATGTGAAATTGCACCAGTATGAAAGCTTACTGTATATTTGGGACTGTTTCCGTTTATAGAAATATTATGCACCAGCTGTTAGCCCTATTTGCAGTACCATTGTACATTTAGATTGGTTTCAAACTACAGCTTTTTCAAGTTAAATACAATGCAACCTTTTGCAAATGATGCAGCTTCATTATTCAGCAGGTTAAGTTTTAAATGGTGAGTCATCACATTTGTTATCTAACACTGATGGTGCTTTAGCGCAAAGATTCCTCACAGTCTAACAATATAAAGTTCATCTGTTTATTGTGATAAGATAACAGCACTGGAAGTTGAAATAGATGCTGGAATTCGACCTCACTGCCTGCCACAGGAATCGGAGTGGGCGAGGTATGGACAATGAGAAGGTCCGTTGACCTTGGATGGGATTTTCCGGTCCCAGGTTAAGTGAGGCTGTAAAATCCTGGCCAGAATATTTTTTTTTCCTGCCTTTGATATACAACAAATGATTCACTCCTTAAAGTCATGGCTCTAATGGGAGGACCTTCATAACCACTTGCAGTGAAGTCAGTAGAATTTTGTAATATTCCTCTATTACTAATAGAGTGTTGAACATCAGAATTATTGTGCAAATTTAAGTTTGAAATTGAAGTGTAGCTTTTCTTTGGAAACCTTCATAAACAGTCCATAAACCTTTGTCTCTTTCAGTTTAAGCTGCAAACGATGTATTATAATGGGCAATGGAGGAATAGTGGCCAACAAATCCCTTGGATCAAGAATTGATGAATATGATGTTGTAATAAGGTGAGTATTTTTTCATACTGAATAGAAAAATAATGACATGCCTTGTTTACTTATTACCCTCTTCTATATCAGTATCAGCAACTCAGACATGAAAGTTAACCACAGTATAGTTTTATTTTTCTTGTGGGTAAGCATGCAAGTTTTTTTTCTTGAACTTTCTCATTTACTCATGTGTGAAGCTTCATCTTTTACATCTGTTACTACTTCTTTGCAGTCACCCTTGTTTGGAGGTGACCTGCCAGCTCACATAGAGATATACACATACACACACACTCTTTCCATTTGCTTGCTGCACATTCAAACTCCTGTTAACCACTTCATTTTTTGATTGATGGCCAGAGCTTGACCATATGGTAACCTAACAGAAAATGTTACGTCAGAATGGCTGAACTTTTTTTCATCCATATGTTACTAAAATGAGTTATTTTTCCTTCCTGCCCTTGTTTCCTGTGTTTCTGCTGCTACTTTTGTCCATCAGGAAACTTTATTGAGTACAATACAACAGTGCTGGTGCAGTCCATCAATGCTTCTAATTAGGCTGTTGCTCAAAATCCACGAAGAGCAGGAAGGTTAAAATAGATTCAGGTACATTATTTAAACCAGCAATTTTACTTTTCCAGACTTACATTCTCACTAACATGGATTGAATTACTGCTGCATAAAACCTTTCCTTCTATCATCTGATTCCACAATGCCTGTGGTCTATTGCCACAAGTGTAAAATGCCCCCTGTAGTTAGTTAATATTAGCATGTCACAGGCAACTAGAGCTAAAAGCACTGGGATTATAGTGAAATAATGAAAACGTGTGAAATAACGAAAACTTCCTATGTAAACTTACCATACTGTAATTATTTATTGTCAGTAGTGGTACTTTAGCACCTGTTTTGCATTGCAGTTGTTCATTTTACAATGCAGAGAAGCTAATATTCTGCAGCTCACTCTTGCCTCCTAAGCTTCTATAAATTTGGTGCTTAATTCCAACCTTGTATCATCTGAAGATGAAATTAGCACTCAGGAGATAGTAGGGCACTTGATCAAAAGCTTAGTCAATTATATAGAGTTTTAGGTTATGTCTAAAAGGAAAAAGAGGCATTTAAGGAGCGAATTCCAGAGTTTAAGGCCTCAGCAGCTGAAAGCACAGTTTTCATGGAGTTGAAAATAAGTGGTCTTAGTGATAGTCATAGAATCAACCAGCACAGAAAAGGCTGTTCAACCTATCAAATCTACACCAACAGTCACTACACTAAAGGTGTGCTAATCCCATTCTCCCTATCCATTCAAGTCTGCATCCCTAAAATTTAAGAGGTCAAAGATGAGAGCCATAACAGGGCAAGGAAAAGAATCAGAAAAACAATGGTTTTAATGGAGTCAAGGACATCAAAGGTAGAAGTAAATATATGGTTGCAATGGTAGTTACCAAAAGATTGCCTACATGCAATGTCGGAAGAGTTCAATTAGTAATTTGCAACATTTAAAAGCTTTTCAAGGCTATACTATACTCTCCGGTTTGGATGACAATCCAGGTTTGTATTTCAGAGGGCGACATCCATTTTCTTTTGTTGGTATGGGTTAGGGGGCAGAGAATCAAATGTTCAATTATAATTAGACTTTGCTGAAATTACTCATGACATCAGATTAATGATTAAAAAATATAATTAGGATGCTTTCTATTTTAAAATCCTACATGCATTTTTGTACAATAGGCACATAGCTGATTACTCTATATTACATCTCAAGACACACCGCTACATGAATGATACTTAAAAGTCTCTTTTAATCGGTGCTTTCATTGTTCACATATGTGACTAATACATTCGTGCTTAGTTTACAATGGGAAAAAAACTCGAAAGCTGGAGGATTTTTTGGCAAGCGTGACTTAAATCTAAATATCTACCTTGGATCAAACCCATAAAATTGCACAGAGAAATTTTCACCTCTGTATAAAAACATGTTTACAGTTGCATACTGTATTCAAAATTGATTTTCATATTGAGTTCAGATAGGCAACCGTGCTGATCTATTCGTGTATTGAGGAAAAAAAATGTTCCATTCAAACCAGATAGGGCACTTTGCAAATCCCTACTTAAGATATACTAGAAAAACAATTAAAGCAAGATAATCCTTAACTTTTATCTATAGGTGTTGGTATTAAGCATGGTTATTTTTCAACAAAAGAAATAGGATCTTTACTATTTGAGATAGGGGCCCAAAAATTGAGAGTGGAGTTTTTGCAATGCATTGTTTCAGCACAATTTTCTTTATTCATTTCACGGGATATGGGTATCGTTGGCTAGGCTAGCATTTATTTCTCTCCCTAGTTGCTCTTCAGAAGGTGATGGTGAGCTACCTTCTTGAACCATAGTGTACCTGAGGTGTGAGTGCACCCACCCTGCTGTTAGGGAAGGAATTCCAACATTTTGACCCAGTGACAATGAAGGAACAGTGATACATTTCCAAGTAAGATGGTGATCCTTCTCTTGGAAGGCTACTTTCATTCTTTGTAAAATAAATGTTTCAAAGTATGCTCATCATATTTCAGTATATCCACTATTATATGAAACTTTGGGTGAAGAATTGTGTTCATGGCTACAGACTGGCACCATTACTACTGTCATTGCTACTGCAAATATTGAGACTTTGACCCTGCACTGAATAATCAACTTTATCTGAGAGCTATTGTACACAGTAAACTCAGTTTGCATAATAAACCTCATACTGAATAATATCCTTAGCCTGGGATATACTCCTCACACTATAGAAACTTATCCTTTGAAAAGATGTTAAATAAATGGTTTGCTCCAAAAAATGTTTCTTATAATTAATAAAATCATTAAGTGATATGTTAGATGTTGCCCAAGCAAGATGCTCATGTATTAAATTGATCACTCACTCAAAGGGATACTGCTTGCCTAAAATAAAAGCCTCACTTTCACTAAATAAATACACTACTAAAAGATTTTGATTGATTATGTTCCTAACCTATTGTGAGGATAAGAATGCGATTAAAGACCTCTTTCTGTACCCTTTATAAGCTGAATAAACTATGATTAGTAAACCCATAATTATTTTGTGTTAAATTTCTAAGGTTTGCTTTAACATTCCTACAAACATTTCCGTAACTCTTCTATTGTTTCCCATTTATGCAAAAGCAACAATGGATTAATCAGGAATGAAACTGGTTGCCAACATAAGGAAAAAAGATACTTTGATCTTTGGTGCTTAGTTGTTGCTTCCAAATTAAGCCCCTCTTAAGTTACACATTTGTTTCGTAAAAGAATATAAGAAATATGAGCATTCAACCCTTCATGCCTACTCTACCATTCAATAATATGACTGATGTGAATGTGCACTTAATTCCATTTTCATCCTTGCTCTGTTATGGTTCAGGTTAGAAGTTCCAAAGTGTTTTATGAAGCCCGCTTGAATCATAAGTTTTGCATTTTGAATTTGGCCGGGATAAGCATGAGATATTTCACTTCAGGTGTGATTCAAAAGACCCACTGGGGAGCTTTTCTCAAACAAAGTTTATTTAAAAAGAGAGTTAACATGTACAGTAAGAAAATTAGCAAGAACTTTAATCAATTACAAACAATTACTATAATGTATAACTCCGAATGAATATCTCTAATGTGTTTCAATTAAGACCAAAACTCATAGACAACAAAAACCCTTTTCACAGGTTTAACACAGCACAGGAAACTGCTCACATGACAATGGAAATTTAAGTCTGCAATTATCTGGATTCATTCCAAATAGTTTGAAGGCAAGCCTGTTTTCCAAAGCACCAGAGAGAGTCTGAACCAGTCCCCAAGAATAAAGATTTTCACTCTTCGGGAAACCAACAGAATTTTGAAAACAACAGGAAGAGAGGGAAAACATTTTATTTAAGAATATAAAAACATAAGAAATAGGAGCAGAAGTAGGCCATCTAGCTCTTTGAGCCTGCCTCGCCATTCAGTAAGATCATGGCTGATCTGAAGTGGATCAGTTCCATTTTCCTGCTTTCTCCCCATAACCCTTAATTCCCTTGTCTATCAGAAATCTATCTATCTGTGACTTAAGTACATTCAACGAGCTGGTCTCCACCACTTCAATGGGCAGAGAATTCCAGAGATTCACCACCCTTCGAGTGAAGAAGTTCCTCCTCAACTCCGTTCTAAACTGCCCACCCCGCCCTTATTCTGAGCTGTGCCCTCTAGTTCTGTTTTCCTTTCTAAGCGGAAAGAATCTACCTCTACCTATTTAGCCCCTTCATTATTTTGTAAGTCCTCCTGCAGCCTTCTAAACTCCAGTGAGTATAGGCCCAGTCTATTTAAACTCTCCTCATAAGCTAGCCCCCTCAACGCCAGTATCAGCTCTGTGAATCTTCTCTGTACTCCCTCCAAGGCCAATATATCCTTACACAAATAAGGGGACCAAAACTGCACATAGTATTCCAATTGCGGCCTTGTACAGTTGCAACAAGACCTCCCTGCTTTTATATTCTATCCCCCTCGCGATAAAGGCCAACATTCCATTCGCCTTCTTGATCACCTGCTGTGATTTATGCACAAGGACCCGCAGGTCCCTCTGCACAGTAGCTGCTGCAGTTTTTCACCCTTTAAATAATATTCCTTCCTACTATTATTTCTACCAAAGTGGATAGCTTCACATTTGCTAACATTATACTCCATCTGCCAGGTCCTCGCCCACTTACTCAGTATCCAGATCTCTCTGCAGACTTTCCGCGTCCTCCATACAATTCGCTTTTCCATTCATCTTCGTGTCATCAGCAAATTTTGTTACCTTACACTCAGCCCCCTCCTCTAGATCGTCTATATATATGGTAAACAGTTGAGGCCCCAGCACTGATTCCTGTGGCAGTCCACTAGTCACCAACTGCCAACCAGAAAAGCATCTATTGATTCCAACTCTCTGCTTCCTGTTAGCTAACCAATCCTCAATTCACGCTAACACTTTACCCCCAACTCCGTGTACCTAACCTTCTGCAGCAACCTTTTGTGAGGCACCTTATCGAACGCCTTCTGGAAATCTAAAAACACCACATCCACCAGTTCCCCTCTGCCTACCACACTAGTCACATCGTCATAAAAATCCAGTAAGTTTGTTAAATGTGACTTTCCCTTTACGAATCCATGCTGCGTCTGCTTGATCAAATCATTCTTTTCTAGGTGTCCTGCTATTTCTTCTTTGATGATGGATTCTAGCATTTTTCCAACTACAGACATTAAGCTATCTTTCACTTGCTGTCCCTTCTAAAATTCAACTCAAAACCTGCATCTGCAAACTGAAAATGAAATCCCTGTCACCTGCGCTGCTCACCATTTTTAATCCTCCCAACAATGACATTACCTAAGGTTGTGAGCATGAATTAAAAAACTCTTAAAGGTACACTAACGTCACACCCTCTGTCACCCTTGAGCCCCTTGTCAATCAAAAATTTGTATAACTCAACTTAAATATATTTAGTGAACGGCTGATGCTTGAAAAACAGCTGCTGGGACAATTTTTATGTGTCGCAAATTCAAATGCATTGGGGCTTGTCTGCTGTTCAAAAAAGTCAAGACTGTGGTACACTTGTTTTCCTGGAGCTAATACAAAAATTGCCTAGTTTGAAGTTAGCATCTGTCATTAAAAACAGAAACTTCTGGAAGTAGTCAGCAGCTCAGGGAATGGCTATAGAAAGCGAAACAGAATGACATTTCAGGTGGACCTGTTGTTGAAACCAGAAAATGTACAGAGATATAACAGGTTTTCAGCAACTATAGAGGCAGGTAAACAGGAGAAAGAAGGAAAGGGAAGGCATGCGATGGTATAGAAGGCAGATGAAATAAATGACAAAAGAGATTATGGTACGGGTGAAAGATGAGGGGAATGGGATAAGTAAAGAAATTAAAGATGGGTTCCAGAAGATGTAAACAAAAATAGGATTATCACAAAGAGCTGCCGCCTGGAAAAGATGAGGGCAGAAATTATCTGAAATTGTTAAGTCCAGAAAGCTGTGAACTACCTCATCAAAAGATGATGTGTTGTTCTTTGAGGTTATGTTTGAGTTCATTTGCACAATGTAGGAGGGCAAAGATAGAATGACAGAGATGTAGAACAAAGAATTGAAATGATAGGTGATAGAAGGATGGGATCACACTTGCAAATAGAATGAAAGTGTCCTGCAAGGCAATCACCCACCATATGTTTAAGCTATCCAAAGTATATCTAGACTCTGATGTAGAGGATTTCATATAAGAGCAGTGAATACAATATGCTAAATTGAAACAAGTACAACTTATGAGTGGTCTTCCAACCTTTTAAACATTGTTATCTTTAGGGGATGGCTGGAATTATAGAAACCTGTCATGTAGATCAGAATTAATTTGTTTGGCTCAGATCAGTGACGCAGATATGAAGCTCCTGATGAAATTCTGTAATTAATGTTTATCTTTGTGATCTGTTTATTCTTGTTTTTGCAAACGTTGAGCAGATCTGTGTATGTGAATGTGCATCTATTAAATAATGCACTTCCACATTTCCCAAGTTTCTAACTAAAATGGAACAGTGGGAATAGAATTGACTGCATACTTTCTCAGCACTCTGTAACAATGGTCTCTATTGATAAAGGTTTTAGTATTAATGGAAACTTTAATTTTCAACAAAACTGCTGTTCCCCTCCCCACTTTCTCTATGCTTTCTCTGTTGACATGGAATGTTTGTTTTATGTTGGCCTTTATGTTATAAATGCACAAGAAATACAAGCATGTGTAGATGATCTGGCTACTACACTATTCTCTAAAATCATGGATGACTTTCTACCTTCTAACATCATCTCTGTATCCTTTAATTACCTTAACATCAAAAAACCTTAATGTCTTCTGTCTTGAATATGTTCAATAATTGAACATCAGCAGTTCTCTGGCATAAGAAAAATTCCAATGCTTTCTACTGTTTTGTGTGAAAAAGATTCCCCTCATCTTGGTCCTAAATGTTTATGTGATGGTGACCCCATGTTGTACTTTCTCCATCTATGGGAAGTATTTTGTTTTTCATTACATGGGACATGAGTATCTCCTGACAAGGCCAGCATTTGTTGCTGATCCCAAAATGGCCTTGATAATGTTGTGGTAAGCTGTCTTCTTGAACTGTTGGTCTATCTCTCATTGGGAATGCTGTGGCATGTTTTGTCATTTAATTAATAATCCAGAAGCTCAGGGAAAAACTCCAGGAAACCGAATTCGAATTCTACCACAGCAGCTAGTGAAATTTGAATTCATTAAAAATCTAGAATTAAAAGTCTGATGGCCATGATACCATTGTTGATTGTTGTATATCTGGAAATCTGCCATACCTCAGACCCACAACAATGTGCTTGACTCTTAAATGCCCCCTTTGAAATGGCCTAGCAAACCACTCAGTTCAAAGGCAATTAGGGATGGTCAGTAAACTGAGGGTTGGCATGGTGTATAACCACAGTGGTTAGTACTCCTGCCTCACAGCGGCAGGGACCAGGTTTGATTTCTGGCTTGGGTTACTGTCTGTGTGGAGACTGCATGTTCTCGCCGTGTCTGCCTGGGTTTCCTCCGGGTGCTCTGGTTTCCTCCCACAGTCCAAAAGATGTGCTGGTTCGGTGTTTTGCTTGTAGTAAATTCTCCCTCAGTATATCCGAACAGGCACCAGAGTGTGGCGACTAGGGGATTTTCACTATAACTTCATTGCAGTGTTAATGTAAGCTTGCTTGTGACACTAATAAATGAATAATGAATATAATGAATAAGAATAAATGCTGGTCCTGCCAGTGACACCCACATCCCCGAGAGCAAATAAAGAAAAGGTACACCCTTGGTACTATATTCATGGAGGAGGGCTCTCAACTGATTCCCTGATGTTTACAAAAATATAGAAGCCAGAAACACTTTTATTCTCCCCCTATCTGTCTGTAAGCACAAATTAGAACATGGAATATTACAGCGCAGTACAGACCCTTTGGCCCTCAATTTTGCTCTGACTTGTTAACCAATCTAAAGTTCTTCTAACCTACACTATTCCAATATCATCCATATGTTTATGCAGTGACCATTTAAATGCCCTTAATGTTAGCGAGTCCATGACAGTTGCAGGCAGGGCATTCCACACCCTTACTACTCTCCCAGTAAAGAACCTACCTCTGACATCTGTCCCATATATCTATCACCCCTCAATTTAAAGCTACGTCCTCTTGGCTAGCCATCTCCATCTGAGGAAAAAGGCTCTCACTGTCCATCCTATCTAATCCTCTGATCATCTTATATGCCTCTATTAAATCACCTTGTAACTTCTTGTCTGTAATGAAAACAGCCTCAAGTCCCTCCACCTTTCTTTATAAGACCTTCCCAACATACCAGGCAACATATTGGTAAATCTCCTCTGCACCCTTTCCAGTGCTTCCACAGCTTTCCTGTAATGCAGTGACCAGAACTGTGTGCAATACTCCAAGTGCAGCCGTGTCAGAGTTTTGTATTGCTGCAACATGAGTTGTGGTCCCAGCACTGACTCCTGAGGCACACCACTAATCACCAGCTACCATCCTGAGAAAGACCCCTTTCTCTGCCTTCTGCCAGTCAGCCAATCTTCTATCCATGCCAACTCTCCTATGCAGCATCTTGTCAAAGGCTTTCTGGAAATCTAAATACAACTGCAATAAAACATCCCCATTCTCTGAAGGCCAACTTGCCTTCTTTACTGCCTGCTGTACCTGTGTGCTTACTTTCAGTGACTGATGCACGAGGACACCAAGGTCTCGCTGAGTCTCTCACGATTTACACCCATTCAAACAATAGTCTGCCTCCCTATTAGTTGCTGGCCTTTTCCCACCCCACCTTTCTGGAGATGGTGGCTGTTACCAATTGTATATCCCAATGGTCGAAGTAGTTATCACAGTTCAAGAAGTGCGAGAAAGAGAAACTCTCTCTTTCACTATGGAGGGAATGTGGGTGGGGCAAAGGAGGAGGGACGTCACAGTGGGGAAGAGGAACTGCTTCACAAATAAAAAATCAATTCGGACAAAGCCAAGGCAAAAAGGATTCCTCCAGCTGACATTAAGGCACCCAATCACAACCTAGTCAAAGAGAAAGAGGGCAGCATGGTGGCACAGTGGTTAGCACTGCTGCCTCACAGCCCCAGGGACCCAGGTTCGATTCCTGGCTTGGATCACTGTCTGTGTGGAGTCTGCATGTTCTTTCCCCATGTCTGCATGGATTTCCTCAGGATGCTCTGGTTTCCTACCACAGTTCAAAGATGTGCAGTTTAGGGGGATTGGCTATGCTAAATTACCACTAAGTGTCCAAAGATATGTGGGTTAGGTGAATTGGCCCTGCTAACTTGCTCCTTAATGTCCAAAGATGTGCAGGTTAGAGGGATTGGCTATACTAAATTGCTCCTTAGTATCCAAAGATGTGCAGGCTAGATGAATTGGCCATGTTAAATTGCTGCTCACTGTCCAAAGATGTGCAGGTTAGGTGACTTGGCCATGCTAAATTGCTCTTTAGTGTCCAAAGATGTATAGGTTAGCTGGATTGGCCATGCCAAACTGTCCCTTCCTGTCCAAAGATATGCAGGTCAGATGGATTGGCCATGCTGGATTGCCCCTTTGTGTCCAAAGATTTACAGATTAGTTGGATTGGTCATGCTAAATTGCCCTGAGCATCCAATGACGTGCAAATAGATGGATTGACCATGCTAAATTGCTCCTTAGTGTCAGTGGGGACGAGCTAGAGTAAATATTCAGGGTTACAGGGATAGGGCCTGGGTGGGATTGTGATCAGTGCAAACTTGATGGCTGAATGGCCTCTTTCTGTACTGTAGACATTCTAAGAGAGAGGCATTTTTTATGGCTCAGTGCTGAACATTTCTCGCCCACATTCCTCCGCAGGGCATGTTGCTGTATTCAAGGCTAAATAATGTTTTGAATTATTTTTCAAGTAGGATGTGGTGTATTTCTCCTGTTAGTGATCCAATTTAGTAATCACCAGCAGCAAACCCATAAAGGACAAGAGAAATGAACATGAAAAACATAGGAACGTAGAAGATAAGGGCGGAGGAGGCCATTTGGTCCAACTCGTGGAAACATCCTCTCCACATCCACTCTATCCAGGCCTTGCAGTATCCTGTAAGTTTCCATAAGATCCCCTCATCCTTCTGAACTCCAACAAGTATGGACCCTGGGTCCCCAATCATTCCTCATATGACAAGCTCTTCATTCCAGGGATCATTCTTGTGAACCTCCTCTGGAATGCTTGTAAGGCCAGCTCATCCTTCCTTAGATATGGTACAAAAACTGCCCACAGTACTCCAACTGGGGTCTGACTAGAGCTCTATACAGCTTCAGGAATATATCCCTGCCCTTGTATTCTAGCCCTCTTGACATTAATGCTAACATTGCATTTGCCTTCCTAACTGCTGACTGAACCTGCATGTTAATCTAAAGGGAATCTTGAACAATGACTCCCAAGTCTCTCTGTTCCTGATTTCCTAAACATTTTCGCATTTAGAAAATAATTTATGCCTCCATTCCTCCTCTGGCCTAATCCTCCCTTATGTCTTTATAATTACCTTTGTTTAATTGTAATATCATTATACCTAATTCCAGCTTCCCCCTCTCAAACAGCAGGGTAAATTCTATAATATTGTGGTTACTGCTGCTTAAGGATTCCTTTATCTTAAGTCCCTAATCAAATCTGCCTTATTACACATCACCAAATCCAGAATTGCCTGTTCCCTTGTAGGCTCTGTCATAAGCTACTCCAAAAAAATCATCTCTTAGACATTCCACAAATTCCTATTCTTGGGACCACTACTTACGTGATTTTCCCAGTCCACCTGCATATTGAAGTCCCCAGTGATTATTGTAATGTTGCCTTTTTTATGTGCCTTTTCTATCTTCTGATTTATTTTCTGCCCCACATTCTAACTACTGCTTGAAGGCACGTATATAACTCCCATCAGGGTTTTTGTACCTTTGCGATCTTTCAACTCTACCCACAGAGATTCTATGCTTTCTGAACCTATATCAGTTCTTGCTATTGATTTAGCGTTTAACAAACAAGTCAATATTTGAAGACTCCCACGACAACTTCCTCCTGAATATGTATCATTGTGCTACCACCTCTAGTGTGTCTGCTCTGACAATGACACAGTATATTCCTAAAGATTGGTGATAGTGGTGTCTAGGACGTTGTCTGTAAGGTATCATTCAATCAGACTATGGGACATTCACCCAATTTTGACACAAGCCCCAGATGTCAGTAAGTAAGACTTTGCAGGGTCAACATGGCTGGGTGTGTGATTGTTGTGTCCAGCGCTGAGGTTTGTCTGGTTTCATTCCTTTCAGACTTTGTAGTGGCTTGATATGCTGAGTGGTTTGCTAGAGCATTTCAGAATCAACTACATTGTTGTGGGTGTGTAGTCACATACCAGACCAGGAAAGGATGGCAGAATTCCTTTTCTAACGGATTTATGTGAACCAGATGAATTTTTACAACTGTCAATAGTGGTTTCATGGTCACCATTACCGAAAGTAATTTTCAATTCCAGATTTATTAATTGTGGTTAGCCATGGTGGGATTTGAACATATGCGCCCCGAGCATTAGCCTGGGCCTCTAGGTATAGCACAGTGACATTAACACTACACCACTGCCTTCCTTTAAATTACCGAATTATTAATTTCTGCAGATTGAATGAAGCGCCTGTAAAAGGTTTTGAAAAAGATGTTGGTGCAAAGACAACTCTTCGAATCACATATCCAGAAGGTGCCATACAGAAGCCAGCACGTTACGAGAAGGACTCACTATTTGTGTTTGCTGGATTCAAACCTCAAGATTTCAAATGGTTGAAATACATTGTTTACAAAGAAAAAGTGGTAAGAATTGACCTCCCTTCATGGTGGTGACATTTTCATTGGAACTGTCAAGACACAACATTTTTATCTGTTTGTTCAGTGATACTGGCCTACTAAATATCCAGTGTAGTAAATCTTCAAGTTCAATTCTTCCTTTGGAGTGAAATATTGAAAATGATTCGTTGAATAACAAGTACATTAGGAAATAGTTTTGTTTTATTATTCCCTATTGAACTAATGTGGATAAAATACATCTTTGAAAGATCACAGTTGGGACCTAGACTTCAGTAAGCAGTAATCTTCACTGGGATTGACAACTGGAGCCATATTTAATCAGTAGTGGAATCAGCCCTCAGTTAGAAAGTATAGTAGGCAATAATAATATATGAGTGATAATAGTCTAATAGTGTTGAGAAAATTGTTCAGTACTAATTGTGTGTTCAAAATTTGCCCAATATTAACTGTCTACAAGGCTTATTAGTGATTAAATCACTTCCTCTGCATTTGATTTACAACAGTATTTGGAGAATTTAGGATTTTTTTCAGAATCCTGGTTACATCGGCAATGAATTAGAACATACTAAATAAAGCTTTTCTAAAATGAGCTTAAAGCTTAGTTAATAGTTGAACACATAAAGAAGCACAGAATTGTTACAGTGCAAAAGGAGGCAATTCAGCCAATAGTATTTGCACTTTCATCCTTTCAGCTACCATGCCATTCTTGGGTTAGCGGATGTTTTATGAGATACAAAATGTGAGGAGAAAGTATGGATCAATGAAAAGTGTCAGTATGACTTACCAGTACCCATGCTATCTATGTAACGAAATGTATTGAGATTTTTCAGTGATACTCATTTATACTTTCTTTTCAACTATGAAGAGAACTCTCTGCCTCACATCGGTAACTATCAACAGTTGCATTTATAGATCAAGAGAATAAAAAATGCCAACATGATCATGAAAATGTAGCAGCTTTATTAATTCATTTTTTATTACAGCCCTATTACTGTGATAATAGCGAGATCTAACACAATGGGCGGGATTTTCCGGCTGCACTCTCCCCGAAATCAAAAAATCCCTCCTGAGGTCAACAAGCCCTTCCATCTTCTGCCCTCACCCACTATAATTCCTGTGATGGGCAGAACAGGAAGATTTGCTCCAATGGCTATCAAAGATCGTGTGCTTTTGGTGATTTTTTTTATCTTGTCATTTACAATATAAAATATTTGGATTAAATTGTTCGGCCTTAAATACTCTATGCTGTTTAATCTTGGCATGCAAGGATGCAAAATCTCACTATGCTGTTTAATCTTGACATACAAAGTAATGGAAGGCATTCGTTGTGCTGCATTCCTGCCCTTTTTTTGCACTCAGTAGAATTCAGCCAATTTTGTTTTTTTTTAATGTTCCTTCTTGGGATGTGGGCATCATTGGTTAGACCAGGATTTATTGCCCATCTCTAATTATCCTTGAGACTGGCCTTCTTAGGCCACTGCAGTCCATGTGGTGTAGGTACCCTCACAGTGCTATTGAGGAAGGGAGTCCAGGATATTGACTGAGCAATAATGAAGGAACGACAATATATTTCCAAGTCAAGATGGTGGGTGGCTTGGTGGGGAACTTCCAGATGATGATGTCCCCATGTGTCTTGTCCTTCTAGATGATTGCAGCTGTGGATTTGGGAGGTGCCATCTGAGGAGCCTTATTGACTTCCTGCAACGCATCTTATAGATGGTATACATTGCTGCCAGTATGTTCCAGTGGTGGAGGAAGTGAATATTTGTGGATGGGTGATAGTCAAGTGGGCTACTTTGTACTGAACAGTGTCAACGTTCTTGAGTGTTGGTGGAGCTGGACTCATCCAGGCAAGTGGAGAGTATTCCATCACATTCCTGGCTTGTGCCATCTAAATGGTGGACAGGTTTGGGGAGTCAGGAGGTGAGTTACTCACGGCAGGATTCCCAGCTTCTGACCTGCGCTCGTAGACACTATTTATTTAGGTAGTCCAGTTTAGTTTCTGGTCATTGGTAACGCTGAGGATATTGATGGTGGAGGATTTAGTTTTGCCACTGCCATTGGAAGTCAAGGACTGATGGTCGTTGCCAGGCACTTGTGTGGTGCGAATGTTAGTTGCCATTTATTAACCCAAATCTAGATATTGTTCAGGTTTTGCTTATTTATGACGTGCAATTAGAGGAATTGTGCCTATGCTTCCTCTATTTTACATCAGTGAATGTAAGTTGAATTTTTTATTTTGCTGTTTTGCTGTTCTCCTCAGACCAGTGACATACTTAAACCTTGGAAAATTCTGTTGTAAATTCCCTATCCCATGTACTTCCCAGTTTTGTGATTTGTTACGAACAACATCTTCTAATTTTTTGTGTTGGAGTGCGTAATCAATTTATTTAAGCGTCTAGCTTCTTTAAATTTTTTGAATGGCCATCTATGCATTGTAACTTGAAGGAACCATCTTGTGTACAACCTGTTGAAAACTTTGCTGCATGACCACAAATCCTGAAACATTTTACATCCCAGAAGGGAAAAACAGTTTAGATTCTTATTCTTATTTCTTATTTACTTATTTAAAGTATTTTTTTACTTGAGTTCCATTTTAGGGTATGCAAGATCAATTTGGACCAGTATTCTTATTTTTCCATTTTTATTGTTTTTCCTTCTTTTCAATGTAAAGATTGCCATAGTTCAAGAAAGAGGCCAATCACGACCTTAGCAACAAGGATGAGCAATACATTCCAGCCTTGTCCACGGCACCCACATCACAGGAATAATTTTTTAAAAATCCACGGGTGTCAGAGTTTATCCAAAAGTAGAACATAGAACATAGAACATAGAACAATACAGCACAGAACAGGCCCTTCGGCCTTCGATGTTGTGCCGACCAAAATAAAAAGCAATGCCCCTCCTAACTAAACCATTCCCTTCTCATCCATATACTTATCAACTAACCTCTTAAACGCCACCAAACTTGGCGCATCTACAACAGCTGCAGGCAGGGCATTCCACTCCCTAATCACTCTTTGAGTAAAGAACCTACCTCTGATATCCGTCCTATAACTCATACCCCTTAATTTAAAGCTGTGTCCCCTCGTGCTAGCTTTCTCCATCCTAGGAAAAAGGCTATCACTGTCCACCCTATCTAAACCTCTAATCATCTTATATGCTTCAATAAGATCCCCTCTTAGCCGCCTCCTTTCTAACGAAAACAACCTCAAATCCCTCAGCCTCTCTTCATAAGACCTGCCCTCCATACCAGGCAACATCCTGGTAAACCTCCTCTGTACCCTCTCCAATGCCTCCACATCTTTCTTATAATGTGGGGACCAGAACTGCACACAATACTCCAAGTGCGGCCGCACTAGAGTTTTGTACAGTTGCAACATGATGCTGCGGCTCCTAAATTCAATCCCCCTACCAATAAAAGCTAAGACTCCATATGCCTTCTTAACAACTTTATCCACTTGACTGCCTACTTTCAGGGATCTATTGACACATACACCAAGATCCTTCTGTTCCTCAACACTATTAAGAGCCCTACCATTAGCCCTATACTCTACACATTTATTGTTCCTGCCAAAGTACTCTGAAAGCTTGTGTCTGTGCTACCAAATAAACTTGTTGGACTTTAATCTGGTGTTGAGAGACTTCTTACTGTGTTTACCCTAGTCCAACACCAGCATCTCCACATTATATCAGGATTTATGTGAGTTATTTTATTGATATGAGCTGATGAAGTTTCTAGTACCTATGTGAAGGTGCCTATCTGTAGGTATTTGATAATAGTAAAATTTTGTATGTTTTCTGTGAGACTGTGAGCTCAAAGAATGGTGGAACTTGATCAAGTACTGACCAACTCTGTTCCATTCAGTTATTGCTGAAAGTGGAAGCCAGTATTTGTGGAGTTCAAGTTCCCTCCTCATCTGTCATTAGCACATTAGTGCAGGTAATCTGACTATCAGTAAAGTTCCAGTGAAAGGTTAACCCTGTAGCTTACTAAATGTGACAGGCATATAATGTACACTTCTATTGTAATCTATTCTATAGATTAATGTCAAAACCTAGCTATAGAAAGACAGCCCTAGTATATTGATATTTTTGAAGCACTGCACTGAACAAATAGTAAGAAGTCAATGGAAAATCATAAAGGAATTTGCATACTTTTTTTGTAAGTTTCCTAACTTTTCCCTTCTGATTCATGCTCAAATGTTAGGTTGTCTACATTTGAAAATCATTGGGTTATAACAATTTTTCTTTTCTGCAGGGCACAATTTGTTTGTGTAGATTATGAGCATTAAGTCAAACATTACCTGTGAGCTTTTAATGCTGACAAATACCTTAACTTTGCCCATTCTGTTTGACACTGACAGTTTGACACAGCCTGATAGAATGATCTCTTTCTACAGCACCAGGCATAATGCCCTGATCTTTATCAAGAAGGATATGGTTTTGCTTTTGGAAAGGACTTAACAGCAAGACCTAAGTGAAACATTACTTTTCTCAATTTCATGACCACAGCCACGATCAGCCAACCAGAATGAGAGACTAACTGCCATGGATTGGGAAGTTTGGAGAGATATCAGAAGATTTGGGATGTTGTGGCATAGAGTGGGATGTGAATAAAGTCAGAAGGGCCAATAGGAGTTGAGGGTTAATGAGGAGGAGGAGGACAGCGGAGAATAAATTTGAAAGGTTGAGGGAGGTGGAAGATGAGACAATGTTGGATGGGGCAGTGGTGGGTGAGGATGGGACTTGAAAGACACAGGTGAGCAACAGTTTGGGAAGGCTGAATTCATGAAGGTCATGGGCAGGGGAGTCACTGAGGGTAGAAGGAGGAAAACTTAGTGAATCAGATGAAAGAACTCCTGCTGTTCCTGGTGCATAAGCAATATTGGAAAATTAATTCTCCTTTTCTGTTAGCTGTGAATTTCTCAAGATCTAGAAAAAAACAGCTACTGGGGCTGAAACTAAAATTACTCAACCTCATTAAAGTCAAAATAAAAAAGGGATCTGTCACTTAATTCTTTCATGAAATATATGCCAACACATTTCTGGTCATCTTTGTAAATCGTCTCCCTACCCTCTCCAGTGCTTTTGTAGTCTTTTTATAATATGCCAACAGCATTGCACAAGCACTCTGTGGTCTAATGAAGATGCAAAATAGTTTTCTCACAAATTTCCCACTATTCAGTTCCAACCATGCAGAAATAAAAACCAAATGCTTAAACAAAACAAAGAACAACACAGCACAGGAAACAGGCCCTTCGGTCCAGTGAGTCCGCGCCGCCATTTTAACAGCGTGAGTTCCCACTTCCACCCATGACCCTTGTCTATGTTTATGGAAATCCACATTGGAAACCAGGTTGGAGAAACAATTTAGGAATAATTTATTTCACCAGTCAGCCTAAGAGCACATCTTCGGGGTGTGGGAGGAAACCGGAGCACCCGGAGAAAATCCACGCAAGCACAGGGAGAATGCGCAAACTCCCACAAACACTGGCCCCAATCCATGTATCTGCACAGCAAACAGTGATAGTCACTGAGCTGTTGTATTGACCATTAACTGGTCCAGTTTAAACGTACACTAATGACGTGAAGCATGAGGCTACTCTCGAAAAATCCAAGAGCAGCCCTTGCACAACCCATCGCATGTATGCCCCTTGTTGGACAACAAGGTGGACCAAAGCACGTGTGGAATAAAAGAGAAAAACATCAATAACATTTGTTTGTTGCTTGTTTGTTGGTTTTTCTCTGGCCTTGCTTACCTGTGGTGCAACTTTCAATGAATTATGTATTTGTACTTCAAAAAGCCTATGTTCTTCTAACTCACCTTCTAAGTAATAAGTGACTTCCCTATTCTTGCTATTTACTCACCTACTCACATTTACAACAACAAAACAGAAAATGCTGGAAAATCTCAGCAGGACTGATAGCATCTCTGGAGAGAGAATAGAGCCAATGTTTTGAGCCTGGATCTCCCTTCATCATGGCTCTGACCTGCTGAGATTTTCTAGCATTCTCTGTTTTTATTTCAGATTCCAGCATCTGCAGTAAGTTGCTTTTATCTTACTTGAACACATGTTTATCTGTTTTGAACTTATTTGCCAATTATTGCACATTCTTCAAGTTTACTTACGATCTCCTGTAATTTATTGCAGTCCTCCTCATTTTGGATTATTGCCCCAATTTGCTGTCATTTACAAATTTAGAAATTGTGTTTCTGATTACCTGTCACAAATTGTATACGATTTGACTTGTAGGCCAGAATTTTATGGAATTTTCCCTTGGCCTTGGACAGGATTTTATAACCCTTGCCCAAGTGAGGTCATAAAATTCCAGCTGTAGACTGTGTTAAAACACTTCAGTTGTCTAACAGAGGTAAGTTACTAAGAGTTAGACTGAAGGAGACACATTTGTCTGAGATTTCTGCATTATTTTGTTACAATCCCTATTGTCCATCAATATGATCTCACTCAGAATGGACATTACCAGGTGTTGTTTTAATACAATTCGCTCAGGTGATCAAGCTGCAATTACTGGAGTCAAATTCTGGAAGATGCTGGATACTTAGCGATGAACTATTCTGGGTTGTGTCACTTTCCTTCCCCATTGTAATTGATATAAGTGCGCAGTGATATTGAATTGCATTCACCAGTGCCACATAGTGCCAAAATATACTTGCAAGAAGCCATGTAGTTATACAAATTATTTTCAAAATGTTAATTCTCCCAACATGATTTTTTTTAAAAAAAACTTCTCTCAATTCCAGTTGGGTTTCCAATCCATTTGAGGAGCTATGACTACATTAAGAATAACAGACACGATCTTATCAACTCGCTGTGCCTGTTGATCGGCATGAAATGCCAGGAAGATAGCTTGAGAGGACAAAAATCTGATTTGTGTCAGGTACAAATCAGATTGCTAACTTCCCAACGCTATTTTACTGGCTGCAATGGCTTCACATCTAAAAATCTCATTAACATAGGATTGTTTGGATCTCCATATAATTAGGGAGTCCAGCATGGCTGCTTCCACCCTCCTAGGTGTTTCCACCCTCAATGAGAATCACTACTGCTCTGCAGTAATGGAGACCAAGCACCATGGCCATGACAGGAGAATCAGAGGCCATTGAAATGGTCAGGGGCATGGCTGGGCAGTGCCCACCTGGTACCCTGGCAGTGTCCACATGGCATCCTGATAGTGTCCAATTGGACACTACAAGCATGCCAGTGGCAATGCCAAGGAGTTGGGCCCGAGTGAGGGTGAGGCTGTGATGGAAGGACTATACATAATGATGGTGCCTATGCATGGGATGGTCTTGCAGGGTAGGCCACAGAGAGGAACGTGATGGAGGGACATGTCAGGGATTCAATAGGAGACTCATTGGGAGGGTCCGGCGATCCCTGTTGGTAGCAATGCTGTGATGGGGCAGGAGACTCTGATGTCTGTGGGGAGAGGGGTAGGTGGGAGGAGGTCTCCCGGTTCGTTGGCAGATCAGGGAGCCCCGTGAAATGGCACTGGAATGTTGTGAATCCAGCTTCCTTGGCGCATTTGAGCATGGAGGACTCCCGTTTTCTTGTTATTGTGACCCATAGAAATTTTTTGGAAAGTTCCAATACATCTTTTTTTGATCACTATAAATCTGTAATGGAAAACCTAGTTGTATTTGCTAGCCTGAATTCTATTTACTGTGGGTGATAATCCTGTATAATTGGATTGTTGTAAACCATATCTTTTTATTGTTTGTTATTAATTACTTTTCTGAATCTATGTGTTGCTATTTTTTCTAACTCATAATTGGAGCACTCGCTTCCCTCTAGTCATATGTTTGAATTTCTTCAATTGAGATTAAATACCCAAAACGTTTAGAATTTCAGTGAAAAGTATAATGAAATTGCTTTAGGGGAAACTTTTCTTCTGATATTGGCAGTAGCAAATAGTTTAAAAGATTCGCCTTCTAAACTGTTTGATAGCAGTCACTTTGTGTTTCCTAACCCTCAGCGTCAAAGCTGTGTATAATATTGAGCTGGCCAGTTAGAATAGTGTGTCCTTAATTCATCTAATCCAAACTGTGCTAGACAAAGGAAGCCTTTCAGAACAATATACTTGGTAATCCTAATTCTCTACATCCATGGCTGTATCAAATTGTACAATATGTTAGCAAACAAAGGAACTGCATGTACTATGAGGTATAAACTATCTTGGGTAGTGGCACAAAATGAGTGATAATGAATTGGCAGCCTATTTTGCATTTTGCCTATTTTCATCTCCATTCACATTAAACATGCTTCTGATATGCTATTGCCAATTGTTCCCTAATGCCAGTTCAAATTTATGCCCATTGTATATTTAACTATCCTCATCCAACCAAGGAAACACCAGTGCAACCATACTTTAGAAGCCCTGTGCCGGTATTATAGCTTCCAATGTCAGGTTCGACTTTTTTTTTGCTTTAAGTGGATTAAATGCTGAGCTAGATTAGCCTGGGTCACAGGATTGAACCTCCTCGAGGAAGATGGGCTTTGAATTTTCTCTTCCCACTGACATTTCAAAGTTCAGTGAGAAAACTTGGAAAAAACAGTGTTCTTTTGGTTGCCTTTATATAAATGCAAAGTTGATTCACATGTTTTTTAAAAAAACATTTTGTAGGATCTTGGTGCCACTGGCAAGGCCAGCATTTGTTGCCCATCCCTAATTACCCTTGTGAAGGTAGTGGGTGAGTCTCCTTCTTGAACCTCATTCGGGTTATCATCTCATCCCCTTCAGCGGAAATTAATGTGAGCTTGTGTTTGAAATTAGATCACATTTGTCAGAAATACCTTTTTAATCTGCTTCTTGGTCTTCTTTGAATGCTATCTATTTTGTTTTCTCGGACTTCTTATTTGTTGAAAATCTTTCTCATTTAAAGTGTACAAATAAGGAAGATTTTGTAAAATGAATAATTTTGAGGATTTCTGCAACATTGTTATTTCAAAAGGCAACCACTGTATTTGAACAAATGCGAACCAGCCTGCCATCCATTGACTCCGTCTACATTTCCTGCTGCTTTGAGAAAGCAATCAACATAATCAAGAACTCCGTGCACCCATGGACATTCTCTCTTCCACCTTCTTCTGCTGGGAAAAAGATACAAAAGTCTGAAAACTTGTAACAACAGACTCAAGAACAGCTTCTTCCCTACTGTCATCAGATGTTTGAATGGTCCTTTCTAATATTAAGCTGATCTTTTCTTTTTACTGTAACTGCATCACTATATTCTGAACCCTATCCTTTCCTTTTCCCCTATGTACTTTATGAATGGTATGTTTTGCCTCAGTAGTGTGCAAGAAACAATAATTTTCACTGCAAGTCAATAAGTGTGACAATAATAAATCAAATCAAAGTGCATTTTAGTAGACTACTCACCACCTTAATGAAATTAGCAAGTGACATCATCTCTCTGATGGAGAATTAGATGATACAGGTAAGTTTGCGCAGATTCAACCCAGCTTCTAGGGGCTATAGGCAAACAGGACAAAATTATTCAGAATTTGGTGTTAAATTAGCAATCGCACTCAAAAAGGAGTTTCTGTTGTAGTGTCCTCTAAAGAGGAAATATATCTTTGAAGCAAAGAAGGAGTTAAATATTCTGCATCTGCCTGTGATAATCCTGACTTTGAAATTCTCAATACTGATCTTGAACATCTAAAATGATAAATATCTGGTTCTCCTGTTGTATCATCCTTTAACTTGATGGGCACAAATCAAAATCTGTAAGTGCAGAAGTCAAAAATGTGAAAACGCAATGAAGGATATTTGATGTTTTGTTTTTACTGCCACTCGAGAGGACCACTTTTTTTAAACCTCCTCATTGAAAGCTGCTCTCTTGACATCTATAATGGGACTGTCACTAAGCAGCTCAGTTGAATAAAGTGATGTTTGATTGGTATCCAGAACTGGAAAGGATATCAGTTAAAGGAGCCTGTGAGTCAGGAAAAGTTAGCACTGAACGTATAGCCTGCGCATCCAGCTGTTATTCAATTTTCTGGTTTTAGATGCCTCTTGATCAGCATCCAGGTCTGGTAGGATGGTAATCACTACTGTTTCTAGTCGATGTTAGTTGAACAACTCTTTGATAATTGAAACCTGAAAGAATGGAAGGCTATTTAGTTGTAAGTTAAAATGTTTTTTAACCTAATTGAATCGTTGGAGTCTTTTTAAAAATTATTTAAATGTGGCAGCATGTTATATTAACTGACTCTGACAATCTTTTGCTTTAAATTTGTTGTACTGGTCTAAAACTCCTGAAGAGCTATTAATTAGATTTGTATGTTTTAGTTAAGAATGTAATCCATGGACATATGGGATGAGAAAAGACAGGTCAGACCAATAAGCCTATTACGTCCACAGACTGTTTGAAAATTGCCCTCTTGTGAACTTTACTTAGTCTCCTGAGGGTGGCCCAAAAATAACTATTTACTCTGAGAAATGCCCCAGGTACAAAGATTCAAACATTTGTATTTCCATGTCTGCTAAATGCATGGTGCAACTTGGAAGCATTTAATGAAATGCAAATACAAACATCGGATTTGGAGACTTGTGACTTCTAAACATTATTTTCTGTTCATAAGCTGCTTAAAATAATTTTGTATTTTATTTTAAACCATCTTTGCCAAGTCAGTTGCCTTTTAGCAAAAACTTGATGTAAACTGAGTGGGGCGGGGGGGGGGTGTGTGGAACAAAGACTGCTTGCAATCTATTTGAAAACGGACTAATTATTCTGACAGTAATGGTAAGAAGTGAATGTGTTCCAAATATATTCCCTTGGGGAGACATCACTCTAGCATATCTACTTCACAGAATGAAGGATTATGGAGAGTTGCACGAAGGAGTTGTGCGAGTAGGATGAATACTTTGAAAAAGCAAACGATAAAAGAAAAAAAAACGATCAGGTGTCTCAGGCAAGTGGCAAAATTAAAAATTAGTGCACTTCAAAGTGATTCATTGAAGCATTTTGAGGCATTTCTGAGAGATGTGATAAGCTGTTGTTTGAAGTCTTTTTTTGCCTATCTCTCAGGTCTCACTCATGTTCTGTTTTAGCACAGCTGAAAACAAAGCAAAAATTGACTGTTTTCTTAATACTTGTATCAATTTTTAAATCCCACTTGAGTCAGCATTGCTCATTATCTGACAAAATGGATATAATTGCAGTACACAGGTTGAAAAAAAACTCGCAAACTGTCACTGGTCTTTTAAACTTGTGAAATAAACTCTCTGCTCCTGCTATCAGAGTTATTTGGTATTTCAGTGAATGTAGCACAGTGTCTCTGCCGTCAGAAAGACTTCTTCCTTTAATAATACAGATGGAATCCTTAGGGAAAACTCAAACAAGGTACAATGTGCTTTTGTATTTATATATTCTGAAACCTAAAAGCAGACTCTAGGGAAAAAAATGATATTGTACCATTTTTTTCCTTCAGTGAGGCTTTTGTGCCATTTAAGTTGTATAAAGTGTTTTTCTACTTGCACTGTTTGCTACTCCAGGTTAGGTATAGTGCAAGTTAGATGCACAGTAAGTCTTCTACCATGCTCCAACCCTAAAGTCAGAGAGGTTCCCTGCTGAACTGTGACATTTTTCAACATTGTTCCAAGCCTTGGACTATACAACAGAACAGACACGTGTGTGTGTGTGTGTGTGTGTGTGTGTGTGTGTGTGTGTGTGTGTGTGTGTGTGTGTGTGTGTGTGTGTGTGTGATATAATAATGTATATAGTTTGTGCATACTACATAAAAGCTTCAAAAAATGGTACATATCTTAATGAGGGAAAAAAAACTGAGTAAATATTGTGTGTATGGAGTATCCCCAGAACTCAAATAACCAACCTTTGGATAACCAAAATGGGTAATTCGAAGTTGATAAATTGAATCCATTACAGGATGTAAACATGATTTTACAAATAGTTCATATAAACTCTACCATCTGACTTCCAGTAAGATTTAACATTTTTGGCATGCTTGATCCTTTCTATGGATAAAACTGGCTGGTTTCAGTTGGAAAATAATTTGAAACTATGAAGGAAATTATCATTCCCTGGGGGAAATAGTCTATTGAAAGCCCATAATTACCAGTGGAGAAGAGAATGCAGTTCAGGTGCAGATATTGCAGGATAAGAATAGAACATAGAACATAGAACATTACAGCACAGAACAGGCCCTTCGGCCTTCGATGTTGCGCCGACCAATATAAAAAGCAATGCCCCTCCAAACTAAACCATTCCCTTCTCTTCCATATACTTATCAACTAACCTCTTAAACGCCACCAAACTTGGCGCATCTACAACTGCTGCAGGCAGGGCATTCCACTCCCGAACCACCCTTTGGGTAAAGAACCTACCTCTGATATCCGTCCTATAACTATCACCCCTTAATTTAAAGCTGTGTCCCCTCGTGCTAGCTTTTTCCATCCTAGGAAAAAGGCTATCACTGTCCACCCTATCTAAACCTCTAATCATCTTATATGTTTTGATCAGGTCCCCTCTTAGCCTCCTCCTTTCTAATGAAAACTCGTTTTATACGCTTTACGTTTTATACACTCGTTTTATAAGCATGCCAAAAATACGCTTTATAAAGCTTGGACTTGCCATCTAACTTGCAAATGAACCAGAGCTGATTTTTCTGAGTCCACGGTATATCTCAATTTATTAATTACCGCTCATAAATACTCAGAGTTCCATTTTCTTACTTGTTTGTTTCAGATGATTTCTGCTGAACAGCAATTATCTCTAGCACTAAATATGGGCGACACGATGGCACAGTGGTTAGCACTGCTGTCTCACAACGCCAGGGACCCAGGTTCAGTTCCCGGCTTGGGTTACTGTCTGTACAAGGTCTGCATGTTCTCCCCATGTCTATGTGTGTTTCCTCTGGCTGCTCCGGTTTCCCCCCACAGTACAAAAGCTGGTTAGATGCACTGGCCATGGTAAATTCTCCCTCAATGTACCCGAACAAGCGTTGGAGTGTGGCAACTAGGGGATTTTCACAGTAACTTAATTGCAGTGTTAATGTAAACCTACTTGTGGCAATAATAAATAAATTTTAAAAGAATTGAATGATGTTTCGGTGGGAGGTAATATTAAACTATTTAGAAAGTTGACCCCACTATGGATGATTTATATACAAACTGTATTTATGGTTTCAGTTTTTCCTGTAGTACAGCTTTGTAATTGTTAGTTAAAATTGAAATGTTTCTGGGACCACATATTTTTCCAAAAAAATTAAGATCCCTGATCACCTATAGCCAGGCCGATCACCCTCCTCCCTCACAACCCCATTCCAAACAGTCCCTAATGCAGAGTGCAGAGCGGGTTCCTGACTACCACCACAATCAGTCCTGCCTTCCCATCCCCTCAGGCTCTATCCCTTTGAGAGTGGACAGTGCAGAATGCCTAGTGGGGAATGCCAGGGTGCCAGGCCAGCAGTGACAGGCTGGCACTATCCAAAGGGAACCCCCACCTCCAACCATCCAGGAGGGGGCTCAGTAGACTGTGCCCCACCAGCAGGGCGATCTCGCCTGTTCCTTGTTGATGGGGACCAGCTTTAATCCCAGCTGGTGGGAACCTTTCCTGGTTGGGGGGTGGAGCGTTGACAAACCCAATCGATACAATCCCAAGTAGCGCAGCAAGCCGGGAAAATCACAACCACGGCCTCTGAATTGGTGAAAATAACCAGGGCCGGAATTCTCTGTCTCTTCATACCCGCCACCGCTGCCTGACAGAATGAGAAGTTGGCACTCAGTCAAATTTCCATTCACTACAGCAGTATGGGAGAATCCCGCTGGCATGAACACCAGAGAATCCCACCTCAGACGTTTGAAATGCTCAGCAGCATGAATAATATAAATATAAGCTGTTGTTTGACTTTAATTATGAACTCAGAGTTCAATGTTGCAGATTTAAATGAATTAACAAAAAGTAGGACTAGAAAGTTTAGTTCTATCCTGAAGTGAAGTTGTTCTAAAAACTTTTATCCTACTTCCACCCCATGCTAACACCCCCTGGGTCAGGGATCAGACCTTCTGATTCAGACTTTTTGACTAACTGGAAGCCAAGTCAATGAATTAGGCTGAGTTTTGAGTGGGCAATCTATTCTGGATAAAAACATATACAGTGAAGTTAAAACTCCGCAACATACAGAAAAACCTAACCATGGATTTCCAGTATGTAATTCCACCCACAAACACCCAACCCACCCCTGTTAAATGCAGGTCCATTATTTCTTTGAAGGATTGATAGTATCTGCAAAGTGAAGCAAAATGATATTGAATCGTGAGATTCGATGAATGTTGTTAAGGTTTGTTTTATCAATTTGGAAGTTCAAAGAATGTTTACCCTCCGGCGATCAAAAAAATCCATGATCGTATGGATTAATAGCATACGATTCACAGTGATGGAAAGCATTTTATTACTGCATTCTCCAGTTATAATATTGGAAATAATACAGGTTCATAGCATATTCAGTAAAGCCAATAAAGGGTGGCACAGTGGCACAATGGTTAGCAATGCTGCCTCACAGTGCCAGGATTCTGGGTTCAATTCTGGCTTTGGTTGATTGTTTGTGTGGAGTTTATACATTCTCTTTGTGTCTGCATGGGTTTCCTCTGAGTATCCAGTTTCCTCCCCAGACAAAAGATGTGTGGGTCAGGTTGATTGGCCATGCTAAATTGTCCCTTAGGGTCAGGGAGATTAGCAGGTTAATCATATAGGGTTACGGGGATAGGGCCTAGGTGGGATTGTTGTCAGTGCAGTTTGATGGACTGAATGGTCTCCTGCTGCACTGTAGGGATGTTGTGATTCAATTCTATGATTTTAAATTATATTGCTAAAGGATGCAAGTGGCTTAGGTTCTTTTTCATAATTTTTTAAATGGGTTCTTCATTCAACATAATTATCCACACCATTACTATTCCAAAATGCGATGAGATATGTCTTCGAACTTTTGTTGAGTTTCTAATTTTGTGAGGAAGTATTAAAGAATGTGTACAATGTGTTTGTGTGTTCAGTTGTAAGGTCCATGTATGTGGATTGGAACAGGCCATTTTGTATGGGGCCCATTGTAATTAGGGGAGTCGAAAGCAATGTAGTCTAAATGGGCGTGTCGCTAAATATGTATTCTCTATTACAGATGAAGTGGTAAACAGGATTTCTAGTGAAATGTTGCAGAGTAAAACCCTGGCTAGTAGTTGGTACAAAATATTTAACAATTCAACAATTTCAGACCATGGACTCTATGCCCGCTTTGATTCTTACTTGCCAATGTGTCAATCTTAATCTTATTTTACATGTTTTTTTCTTTTAGACAGAACTCATTATTCTGCTACGTATACTCACTTTGGACATACGTTTTATTTCTTTACTGCAACCATTAGTACTTTCTTTGCCTTTTCTTCTATGACATATGTCATTTAATCTCTGCTGCCCTCTACCTTAATCCAGGCCTTCCCTTTTGATCTTCTTCCTCTTCCCCCTTTCAACAGCATAACAGCCATCAGTTCTCGTGAAATCACATACAACTTGAAGTGTTAATTCTGTTTCTCTCCCCACAGATGCTGCCAGATCTGCGGAGTATTCCCAGCACTTCCTGCTTTTATTGGACTTCACAGCAGCAGAGGTTAACTGAGTCAAATAAAAACTCATTACGTGCCACATCATTAATCTGTGACCACATTATATGGTTACTGTTATGTATTGGAAGATGTGATATTCGGGATAGACTTTGGCTAATAACGAATGGAACTTTATGAATGGTGTGTGACCTCTTCCATGACTCTTTCCCTCTCTCTGTTTCTGGCACGAGGTTTATTACATCATTTCCAGTGCATACATCAATATGGCACAGCTCAGTGAGCCAATTGGAATAAATACAAATACATAAGTTATTTTTGCCAACATAGAATGGCAGCAGGCTCTCTCACACATTTCAAAATAGCAGCTTGTTTTCATTGTTCATATACTGTTCACACACATCTCAAAACAGCAGGAACTATCTTCAACACAAGCACATCTATCGTGTTCACTATCAATACACAATTCAGTATGATTAACAGATCCTGTCACTTAAGAACAATTTTGTTTTTATGCACCTTACGGTAGAAAAGTAAAAGTTGAACAACAATGTACTATATTTGAAAAGCTATATTTAAATATTTTGTACCAACTACTAGCCAGGGTTTTACTCTGCAACATTTCACTAGAAATCCTGTTTACCACTTCATCTGTAATAGAGAATAGAGAATACAATTCATACTGAATTGTGTATTGATAGTGAACACGATAGATGTGCTTGTGTTGAAGATAGTTCCTGCTGTTTTGAGATGTGTGTGAACAGTATATGAACAATGAAAACAAGCTGCTATTTTGAAATGTGTGAGAGAGCCTGCTGCCATTCTATGTTGGCAAAAATAACTTATGTATTTGTATTTATTCCAATTGGCTCACTGAGCTGTGCCATATTGATGTATGCACTGGAAATGATGTAATAAACCTAGTGCCAGAAACAGAGAGAGGGAAAGAGTCATGGAAGAGGTCACACACCATTCATAAAGTTCCATTCGTTATTAGCCAAAGTCTATCCCGAATATCACATCTTCCAATACATAACAGTAACCATATAATGTGGTCACAGATTAATGATGTGGCACGTAATGAGTTTTTATTTGACTCAGTTAACCTCTGCTGCTGTGAAGTCCAATAAAAGCAGGAAGTGCTGGGAATACTCTGCAGATCTGGCAGCATCTGTGGGGAGAGAAACAGAATTAACACTTCAAGTTGTATGTGATTTCACGAGAACTGATGGCTGTTATGCTGTTGAAAGGGGGAAGAGGAAGAAGATCAAAAGGGAAGGCCTGGATTAAGGTAGAGGGCAGCAGAGATTAAATGACATATGTCATAGAAGAAAAGGCAAAGAAAGTACTAATGGTTGCAGTAAAGAAATAAAACGTATGTCCAAAGTGAGTATACGTAGCAGAATAATGAGTTCTGTCTAAAAGAAAAAAACATGTAAAATAAGATTAAGATTGACACATTGGCAAGTAAGAATCAAAGAGGGCATAGAGTCCATGGTCTGAAATTGTTGAATTCACATGTTAAGTCCAGAAGGATGGAATAGCTAAATCAGAAGATGAGGCGATGTTACTTGAGCTGGCATAGAGTTTTGCAGGAACAGTACAGCAGGCAGAAATATAAACGTGAGAGCAAGGTGGTGACTTAAAATGCCAAGGAACAGAAGCTCGAGGTCAAGCTCATGGACAGAGAGCAAAGGTGTTTTCACGAAGCAGTCGTCAATACATGTTTGATCTCCCCAGTATGGAGGAGACTGTTCTGTGCGCAGAAAATATTGGATACCAAATTGAAAGAAATGGAACAAAATTGCTGCTTCGCCTGGAGGTAATGTTTGAGGCCTTGAACAATGAAGAGAGGAGGTAAAAGGGAAGGGACTATACTTTCTGTGATTGCACGGGGAGATGCTCTGGTAATGGATTGAGTTTTGGGTGATTGAGGAATGGATCAGAGTATCAAAGAGGAAACAAATTCTTTGGAATGCTGATAGGAGAGGACAATGTGTTTGATGGTCTCATCATGCTGAAAGCGGCAAAAATGGTTAATGATCCTTTGAATGTGGAGATTGGTGGGGTACAAAGTGAGTATGAGGGGAACTATAGAATATGTACAGGGTAGAAGGAAGCCATGTGGACCTTTGAATCTGCACTGATAATTACTCAGGTTTATGCAGTAACTCCATTAAAGAGGCAATTTAGCACGGCCAGACAGCCTTACCTACACATCCTTGTAGAAAGGAACCAGAGCACCTGGAGAAAACCCACACAGGCATGGGGAAAACATGCAAACACCATACAGACAGTGACTTAAGGTCAGAATTGAACCCGGATCCCTGAAACTGTGAGGCAACAGTGCTAACCACTGCTGTTGTACCATACAGTTGGAAATCATCCAACAATGTTTTAAAATTGCAGTGGAAGCTTAGACTAAGAATACAAAATCCATACTTACACAGGTTCAGACTGCTGCCATCATGGCTGTTGACTTCAGTGCTCAGTGGGGTACGTTGGTTCACAATTGCCTGCAATTTGCCCTCCAGTAGATTACTCAGATAAGGCCTTGCCTTGGAGTTTGGCAGTGGCTGCCTGCTCCTCAAACTTGATGTCTTCTTTTAGTCTGATCACATTTATGCTCCCAACATTGGAAGCTGGATGGTTTGGCGATGATATGCAACCACAGCTTCCTGTATTATTTGAAATTGCACTCCATTGCCAAAGCCATAAACCCATTCATCTGATCAGAGAGAAGGCAAAAGGCTTTCTTCTCCAAGTGCACAGTGCTTCCATTACATCTTGGATGCAGCGGTGGTTGATGAACTGGATATTTGGCAATGTAGTCTGTTTCTGTATGGAAGGTTCTGTGCAGAAGTTAAGAGCGACAATGACCATGAAAGGTTCAATGGCTACTTCTTTAATAAATGGCAGGCTCCTCAGGCGTTGCTCACAGCTGTCATGGAGGTAGGAGAAGTACTCCCTGAAGAGCCTTGATGAGTGAGAACTTCTGTTGAGAACTCCACCCTTCTCCCTCTGTGCAGAGCTTCCCTTCTCTGCAATAAATTGGATTTGATATTCTTAATGCACAACTTGTCTGTTGGCTCCCAGCCCCGATGCAATTGCTGCCAATATTAGGGTACTGTAAACACTTCAGGCATGTTGTCAGCCTCCTGGCAGAATGCCTGATTCTCTGGAAATGCGTGCCAACCATGATATTATCGGCCCCAGCCTCTCTGTACGTGTGAAGTATAATACAGAGAATATATCGTTTTGCTCTTTTGTTTTTTAAAAAAGGGCTTCTCTCTGGTATTACATCCAGTTGTCTTTTTCTGTAGCCTTCATTTCTAAACCTGTACTTAGCTCTTTTTTTAAACAGATTTTAATTGCTTCTGTGAGATCTTACAAATAAGTTATTGTTTAGTTGTAGTTGGCTTGATGCACAGTTGCCATTACATTGAATGGCAACTTAGTGCTTATGTTATTGGATTAATTCGGACTTATGATCTGGAAGTATAACTTCAGATCATGCATGTGACTTAAGACACATTGCCATGTGGTTGATGTTTAACTGCCCATGAAATGAAGCCACTCAGTTGAGGACAATTAGAGGTAGCCAATAAATGCTAGATTTGACAGCAATGTTCACAACTTGAAAATGAATTGAGGAAATTCAGATTGCTTTAATTTGGATTCCTACATCAAAGTAATTTTGAAAAATGTAATTAAGTTAATCGCTTGGTACACAATCACAAGAAAATTGGTGGTGTGATAATACGGTATATAAATTATGGTGTGGTAAATAACCTTAGGTTGTAGGATAATGATAGGTTGTTCAGTTGGGCAGAACAGTGGGGCAAACGGAATCTAACCCGAAAAGTGTGAGGTAATGTATTTTGATAGGACTAACAATGCAAGAGAATACACAATGAACGGTGGGCTGCTAGGAAGTGCAGAAGACAAGAGGGATCTTGGGCTGCACGACTAAAGATCCCTGCAGGACAGATAGATGAGTGGCATAAGAGCTACTTGCCTTTATTAACCGAGGCATAGAATATAAAAGCGGAGACGTTATGATGAAGCTGTATAAAATGCTGGTTAGGCCACAGCTAGAATACTGTGTGCTGTTCCGGTCACTGCACTAGGAAGGATGTGATTGCCCTAGAAAGGGTGCAGAGGTTGTTGCCTGGGCTGGAGCGTCTCAACTATGAAGAAAGGCTAGCTAGGTTGGGTTTGTTTTCCTGAGAGCAAAGAAGGCTGAGTGGGGGGACCTGATCCAGGTGTACAAAATTATGGGGGACATAGATGGTATAGATAGTAAAAAATTTTCCCCTTAGGAGAAGGGTTAGTAACCACGGTGCATATATTTAAGGTACAGAGCAGGAGATTGGAGGTGATTTGAGGAAAAACCTTTTCACACAGAGGGTGTTGGGAATTTGGAACTCACTACCTGAAAGAGTGGTAGGGGCAGGAACTCTCACAATATTTAGAAGCATTTAGATGAGCACTTGAAATGTCATTGTATACAAGGCTGTGGACCAAGTGCTGAAAAATGGGATTAGAATAGATAGGTGCTTGATAGTCAGCGTAGACACGATGGGCCAAAGGGCCTCATTCTCTACTGTAAAATTCTATGATTCTATGACTATGACACTGATTATGGGATTGTCAATACAATATTAGCTAGTTTGGATAGGCCAGATCTCAACACCTTAATGGTATGTTCTGTTTATATAAACAGAACATACCATTACAGGAGAGTTATAATAAGTCAATTTGAATTACATTAAATTGGCTTTCTAGATGTTTTTACTTATCTGTCTATTTGTGAAATTTATTATTTCACAAATTTCTTTTGTGAAATAATAAGTCATGGCAGTTAGGCAGCTAGAAGATTGTGGTTGGAGTTTTAGATATCATTTTATCAACACTTGCATTCATGAAACTATGTTATTTAAGAATCATTATAGATCGCACAAGAATAAAAACACTTATATGAATTCCAGTCAATTACCTGATAACATTTCCTGATATATTTATGAGAGTATAATCTATACTAACATCAGCATTATGGGCACTTCTAGAGTGTGATGGAAGGCAGCAATCTATTTATTTTCATGTTTGACTTTTTGCATCTTTACATTCTACTTAATGTTTTCTGAGGAATAGGTTTGTTTCCATAGGGTGGGACTGCCTGTAGTTTAATATGGAATAGATGACATTGACAGTTTTTATTTGGTATTTGGTAATGTCAAAAATGCTTCTAAATTGCCCTATTGGCTCCCAAATCCTGATGCAAGATGTGCAGGTTGGATGGATTAGCCGTGGGAAATGTGCTACAGGACTATGGGGATAGGGAGAGGAGAGGGTCTGCTAAGATACTCTGTCAGACAGCCATTGTAGACTCAGCGGGATAATTGGCCTCTTTTAGCATTGCAGAGATCCTGTGATTCTATGAAGATATCACATTATTACAGTCAGATACCCTTCTGAGGTTAGAGTTGAAGCACAATGTTAGATTATAATAAAGTTCCGTTTTATTTTTGGGTCTTGCTACATTTGATTTTGATGCCCAAAATATGGAAAAGTCTTTCTTGAACCCTGACATTTGTTTATTACCAGAATTCAGAAGCCCACACAGCCCCGTTCAGTTTCAACGACAGGAGAGTTATAATAAGTCAGTTTGAATTACATTAAATTGGCTTTCTAGATGTTTTTACTTGTCTGTCTTGAGCAGCTGGGAAAATTGCTTTAATCCATGTTGATTGTTTTTATATTAGCTATGTTATTCCAAAAACTGTTTTCAAGCTAATTTAGAAAGTTTGCCATTTATTTTTAACAATAGGTCTATTTGGCAAGAATATTTTTCTCTATTTAATTAATATTGTTATTACTCATTTTCCTGTATTTGTTCCTGATGTTAGCTAAATAACAAAAATGTGAATCAAGGCTTTATAAATTTCAACTCCAGCTCCTTTAAGTTTATGTATGCAAGTTATCTGGAAAAAATATATTGAGCAATTTCCTGGAAATTAAATTGACAAATAGATTGTTCAACTCGGGAGTGTCTTAACAACAAGGCAGGAGGGAGATGTAAATGACCTGAATAAGTCTTTGAAACTGAAGAGTAAGACAGGTTAAGTAGATTAAATGATACATTTTCATACTTTTGTACATCTCTCACATTAGTCATTTTGTAATCCTGATCAGTCATTTGTGGGGATTTCAGTATTTTGCTTAGAGGCACTATTTAAGGCTAACATGTGAAATAAGATTTGTATAATTGTAGCAAATAGTACACATAAGCTCAGAAATTAGGATATGTCGTTATTGAATCCCACATACATAACACATGTTATAGGATGAGTAAGTAAGTTATGCCCCACCACAGTGATGGCTTTGGAATATGAGAGTAAGACAAGCTGTGGTGATAATAGAGGAGCCAGTATTTGAGAAGGTTAAAGAAGAGTGGCATGGTAGCAGAGTGGTTGAGGTGGCATGGTAGCACAGTGCTTAGCTGCTGTTCACAGCGCCAGGGACTCAGGTATGATTCCTGGCTTGGGTCACTGTCTGTATGGAGTTTGCACATTCTCCCCGAGTCTGCGTGGAGTTTCTGGTTTGCTCCTACAGTCTGAAAGACATGCTGGTTAGTTGCATTGACCAGGACTGTGATGGCTAGGGAAATTTCACAGTAACTTCATTGCATTGTTAATGTAAGCCTTATTTGTGACTAGTATAAAATAATAAAGTTTGAAATTGTAATGGACACACTGATATTTTAGAGTTGAAGATTTGTTAATTATTGAGTAACTGGTATTTTTCTTGAGAGGGGGCAGATAATTTTTAGTGAGGCAAGAACTAATAGTTACAGTTAATGTAGCTGAACCATTTGAAGCAAAACCAGTTTTGGAAAGTACCCTAATTGGGTTGCATGCAAGCAGTTCATCTTTCCTATATATTCCACTCCTGCTTCTTAGACCACCCCTCCTCAGAACAACAAATGACTAGTTTCCACTCCAGTTCACTGGGTTTTGAGATAACTGATTAACCCAATGCATGATCTGCTATAGCAGAGCACACGTTCATTGAAGGGTTGGAAAGGTGACGTTTTTGGAAGTTTGACCACTTTCTTTGATACCTCGACTTTACCTCTTCCAACAAAGACTTTCAGTATCTAATGCCTTCGCAAATAAACCTTTTCCATTTAGGTCATTCATAAGCCAGAAACTCTCATGAATCAGAGGGGATGTTTGATCTCTTCAGGAATGCTTCCTTAAAGTGTTTCTGCTGTCCTCTTGGGAGTTTTCTACCATGACTAAGCTTTGAATCAAGCATTTACTTCTAGAATCTGATGTGAGGCTTAAGAATGTCACATCTCTCCCAGCAAAGCTGATTTTGAGTGATAAGTACCTCAGTATTGGGCATGGAAAGGAGACTGCTATTAGATGGCTAGGAACATTCAGGAATCAAATGATTAAGCATTTCTTCTGTTGTTTACTCCTGGCCCTACAACTTGTTTATATTTTGAAATGAGATGATACAGAAAGGATAAGCTAAGTGTAAAGATAACTAACAATATTCCTTGAGTATGGTCTCCTGTCATGTTTACTGATACATAGTTGATATCTCGTATACTGCAAGCGGTTAACACTGGCCTGCATGTTTTCTTTAGAAAATCTGTTGATTGCTTTAAAGAATCCAAACATTTATTGAATCAAAATTCTATGATCTCTTTAACTAAAAAAGGAAAGTAAACATGTTTTCACTAGTAGTATTTTAAACAGTAGAGACAATGACTGATAGAAATCCACAAGCCTTTGCTGTTTTCTGTCATCAAAACCCACCCCAGTGTTCATTCAATGAACATGAATTATTTATTTGTATAAAAATGCCTTTGAACTAGACTGATTTACCAGTCTATCAAAGCTTTGAAGTTGTTGTTTTGTAATGTACTGTTTGTTGGAAGTTTATGCTTACTGAGTGACGAGGAATATGCATCTGTTCAATCCCATCAGGGGGAAAAGCAGATTATTTTTCTCTGAACTGTAGAGAACGTGACACTTCACTAAGAACAAAAATCCTTAAAGCAGAGATTGCTACCATATGGGAGGGAGTGTTTACATTAATAATAAACTTTAAAGGTAATGCAGTGTGATTGTGAGAAGCCAAGATGTCCTAAGGAGTGGAAAGATGATTTTTCCCACTTGGGGACTTCCCAGTCTATGTCATGCAGTAGTGGGTGTGTGTGTGTGGGAGCTGGCATTTCTCATAGGAACAGAGAATCTGGATATAAATCAACTTAATACATTCATACCTTATTGTAGCTACCTTCGTTGTGTATTTTGAACATGCCTGGGAGAAAATTGCCTCCGATTACCCTTTTAATTGGAAAAAAATGAACGGTATGAAAACAAGGAACATAAAGTAGGGAGGAAAAGTGAAAATCTAAAATGAAAATACTGTGAATACTGAAATTCAAAATAGAAAGAGCTGGAAAGACAAAGGTCTGAAGACAGAAACAGAGTTGACATATCAAGGCAGTGAACTTTCACCAGAACAGGAAGAGGTCAGAGATGTATTAGATTTTAAGTTAGTCCAGAGAGAGGAGGAGTAGGGCGGAACTATTAGTTCTCATTGAAATGATGGAGGTTGAGGGGCGACCTGATAGACCATATGAGGGGCATGGACAGATTGCATAGTCAGAAACCTTTTCTCAGGGTGGAAGAGTCAATTACTAGGAGGCATATGTTTAAAGTGCGAGGAGCATGTTCAAAGGACATGTACAAGGCAAGTTTTTTTACACAGAGGGTGGTGGGTGTCTGGAACTCACTGCTGAAAGACATAGTGGAAGCAGATACGATAGTAAGTTTTAAGGGGCATCTAGACAAAAACATGAGTAGGATGGGAATAGAGGGATATGGTGCCCGGAAGGGAAGGAGGTTTTAGCTCAATCGGGCAGCATGGTTGGTGCAGGCTTGGAGAGCCTAAGGGACTGTTCCTGTGCTGTAATTTTCTTTGATCTTTGAAGGGGAGGCTGGGTAGGAAAGAACAGAAGAAGTTATCTCTGATAGGATGAAAAATAGGAGAGGTGAAATAACAAAAGGAATCATGGTGCAAGGCAACAGGAAGTAATAATGAAACAGGTTATGAAAGAAATGATGGGTCCAGAGAGGGTGTGAATGGGAAGAAAAGAATCATTATCGACAGCTACTGGTCATAAATAAAGAAAATGGGGGCAGAGGTTATAACTGGAAATTGTTAGTGTGCTGTATACAATGGGCTGTATTCATATACTCACCAACAGTTTGAACATCGAGGTGAGTTTTATATTTAACGTATTTAGATATTTTTCAAATTCTTTGTTTGGATCTTGACAGATTAATGTAATGTTTCTGCTTAATTCTATTAGTATAGTGTGTCAGGGGTCTGTATTACTCTAGTTATTTTTAATAACTGATCTTTACAGCATTTTCCCATCTCTTGATAATTTCTCTCTGGGTGCTGTTCAAATCACATACTTTCTGTGGTTCTCTTTCTTGAAGTGATCTACAAATGCAAATTTTCACATATTGAAGAATAAAATGAATCTAACATTTCAGTGTTAATAAAAGCTATTCCAGGATTTCAGTATGTATATTCATTATAATTGTTAGCTCCACTTCTGTCCTCAATTGAACTCATTGGCCTCTTGAGTTTCAGCAACATAACCTTCAACTCAAAATTCAGTTGTGAACATTTTATCCAAAGCAGTCCCTGATTGTCTTTCAGCCCTATCCTTCCATACTGCCATGAATTCCCTGAGCAGAATTTTTGATTTGCGGCTGGCACCCTGGCATCTGGGCCATTCCTGAGTCCCGAACCTACGTTATGTCAGTATATGAAGCCTAATGTGATTTTTGATTGGCTGACCAATCAATAGCCAGGGGGCATAACAACTGGAAGATCAATAAGAAACTCTCCAGTGGTTAGCACTGCTGCCTCACAGTGCCAGGGACCCAAGTTCAATTCTGACCTTCGTTAACTGTTTGTATGGAGTTTGCATGTTCTCCCGTGTCTGAGTGGGTTTCCTCTGGGTGCTCCACTTTCCTCCCATGCTCCAAAGATGAGGTTAGATGGATTGGCTATGTTAAATTACCCCCTCGTGTCCCAAGATGTGCCAGTTAGAGAAATTAGCAGGTTAAATACATGGGATTATGGGGATAAGGCCTGGGTAAAATGCTCCATATAAGAATTGATGCAGACCCGATGGGCTGAATGGCCTCCTTTTGCATTGTAGGATTCTATGAAAATAGATTGTCTGCTTGTTATCTCCAACCATGAGAGACTGGCAGCCACACTGTCAGAGGTGGGAGTGGGTGAGAGGTAAGAAAGGAGCGTACTTCAAGATGGAGATATCCTCTGAGGACCTTTATTGAAGATGAAATTTATATTGGTTACAGCGTCAGATCATTGTTTTTGTTCCATAGAGTAACCTGCCACTGTAATTGTAGCCATCTAACACTCATGGACATGATTTTGGGGGAGTTGGGTTTAGGAAAAGTAGACAGAACACTGAGCCTCCGTTCTTGTGATGGCATCTCCCAGTGCCCTTAATAGATGCTTTATAACTTCAGTAGGTTACTCACCATGAGTGCCCGCCCAACCATCCACATTTAAAATGGCCAGACGCAGAAACATGCCAGCCAACCAGCACACTAGTCTTGGGCCAATTTTCCCCCCCCCCCCCCCCCACCCGTACATCAAAACCTCTGCCCCCTATTTCCCAATTATTGACTTTAAATTCCTGACCATTGTCTGTGAATGTCTTGATAAGCCTCACCCCATCTTATCTCTATAGGTTTCTCGAGTACTAACCTGCTGTTAGCATTCACCTGCCTCCACTACTGTGTGTTCCCTGGGTTCTGTAATCAGAGACATAATGTTCAATCATCAAGTTCTTGCAATCTGAAATGATCTTCATAAACCTGTCTACTTTGTTACATTTCTCTCCACCTTCAAAAGCTTCTTAAAAACGAATCTCTTCAGTTATACCTTACGTAATGTGCCAGAACTTTCTTTGAACTCATGCTTGCTGTCCTTTATCTCCTCCTCCACCCACATCTCTAATTGTGAACCATCTCGCAATATTTTCAAACATCATAGATTCTGTCTAACTACAAATTGTAATGACTGATTCCGGTTATTTCTCACAGCATGTTTTTATTTTCATGAAATAATATATTGGAGAGCAGTGATGAGCACAAAAAGAGAGTCACCAAAGGTTATCTGGGCATGACTCACATCTTTTTGTGATGGAACGATGTGGCATAAGCTTAGGGGTAGGTCACCAGCCTTCTCAAGTGGAAACATGCTGAATGATGTGAAGAAACCAGAGAAGCGAAAGTTTTTATAAAAAAGGTTTCGTAATTTTAGTTTATGGGCCGTTTCACACTATTAAAGGAAAAAAATCTGTGGAACATAAGTCAGCAACCTTAGGAATGGCTTTGTGGGGAGGGTCTAACAAAACAAACCTCCCAAAATAGTTTTTTTTTAATCTCATTATTTTATAGTCTTTCTTTAAAACTGCAAGATGGCACATATTTTCAAAGTTCAAAAGATGTGACGCTTGAGTCTGACCTTTAACATTTTTTCAGAAAATGGCATTCGTGGTTAAATAACAAGATAGTGTTTCAGTTGGCCAGTTGTAATTTTTTTATTGAGACTTATTTTTATTTGAAAGAGTAAGGAAAGGGAAATTACTTGATTCAAAGCAAATATGGTACAAATGTGGCTATATAAACATGCAGTATATGTAGATGTACAGAATTTTCACTGTACAGCAGTATGGCAGGAGGAACTAGAAGATATGAACCCTTATTCACACAATAGTATAAGCAATATACACCAAGATTTATGTTCCAAATTTAACTGAAAAGAGCCCAAATCTTTAGAAATTTTGAACGGTTAACCTTAAAACTGTACATCAATGTCTTGAAAAAGATTGTGCCTATAAATTATTGAAAGGAAATTTTAGTGCTCAGTTTAAAAAAGGGCTTGAATTTATGTAGCATCTTTTGCACAAAGAATTTCGCAACCAGTGAATTACTTTTGACATGCAGTGACTTGTATTGTGGGTAAATGCAGCAGCCAACTTTCACACAGCAAAGTCCCATAAGTAATGTAAGATAAACGACCACCTCATTTGTTTTAGTGTGTTGGCTGAGGGATGAATGTTGACCAAGAAATAAAGAAACCCCTGTTCTAATTCAAATAGTGAAACATTGTTATTTGCATCCACTTACATAGACAACAGGGGCCTAGGTTTAATGCTTATCCAAAAAAGCAGTCTTTCTTTCTCAACACAGTGCTCACTCGCTACTGCACTGAAGCATCTAATTGTGCAATGTCTCATTGTGAGATTTGAATCCACAGCTTACTGTCTTCAAATTTATAGTGCTTCCAACTGAGCGAAATTCTTATTTGTAATATTTTTATACGTACCTTAATTTTAAATGAAGTTATGTCTGCATAAAAATAGTGTGCGTGAATGTTGTATAAACATTTATCTGATGACCTCACTAATTATTGATGTACTTGTTTTTATCCTACATGTGCTTTGGTCCACCTTGTTGTCTAACGAGGGGCATACACGCAATGGGTCGTGAGAGGATTGCTCTTGGACCTTTTTCGAGAGTATCCTACTGCTTCACATCGTTAGTGTATGCTTGACCTGGACCATCTGATGGGCAACACGACAGCACAGTGACTATAGCTGTGCTGTGCAGATACATGGATTTGGGCCTGTGTCTGTGGGAGTTTGCGCATTCTCCCCGTGCTTGCGTGGGTTTTCTCCGGGTGCTCCGGTTTCCTCCCACATCCCAAAGATGTGCTCTTAGGCTAATTGGCAAAACAAATTCTCCCTAAATTGTCTCAAATTTGGTTTTTAATCCATAGATCTATAAACATGGACAGGGATTGCGTGTAGAAGTGGGATCATTGAGGTTGCGGCGCGGGCTCGTTGGGCCGAAGGGCCTGTTTCCCGTGCTGTTTTGTTCTTTGTTCTTTGTAATTATAATTACTACACAAGATTGCAAAATTTAAATTTAAAGAGCTAGATATGATGTGGGAACAGTTTAATTACAGAAGTAAAAGTGCGATCATGTTAAGTGGACACACGTCAATGGTGGTTCTTCAGATTTGTCATTCCAGTACATCATTTCTATTGCTTGCAACTAAATTGGGATTATACACAGCTCCAGTGGTAGAGCACTATAAGTGGAATTCATTTTTAAAGAAACCTTTTGTACACTCAGAAATGAGTACTTACCAATACCCTTAATCAGCCCAACATATCTCACTTACAAGGCAAATTCAAGTCCCCCTCCAGGATTTAAACACACAATATCATTGAAAACTTCAAAGTAGTGAATATCGCATTGTCTGAAGTGTTGTCTTTCAGATGAATTGTTAACCCTAAACTCTGCCCACCTGCTCAGGTTCACGTAAAACAAAAAATACGATTCAGCAGTCATTCAATCACTTGCTGACTGACACACACAGCACTTCAAAAGTAATTCATTGGTTGAAAGCACTTTAGAGGGCTTAAGGACGTGTTAATGTACTATATAAGGCAAGGTCTTTACTCTTTTAGGTTCCTTGGTTTGTTTTGGTGACTTCCTAAATCTCTGCAAGTTGGTGAAGGCTTCTTCTGTGGACTGTTGCTTTGGCAGATCCCAGGTTCTCTTTTGATCTGGTCTGTTGTAAGGACTCACTCTACTGCGTGACTGCAGCATTCTTCAAGCACTGCAGACATGAGAGTCTGTGGGTGAGAAGTTTTCCTCTTTGGCATTTAAATGACTAGGAATTCTGGGACAGGGCTCCACTGATTGTGATAAATTTCCCAGTTGCCTGACTTATTTTACATTCTTGGATAGTCTCCCAGTGTCTGATCAGCCTGAAAATTTAAGTCTTTCAGTTGCCTGTATATGAACCCATTCCAATGTCCCTACACATGCATTCCAGAACAAAGACTATATTCTGAAGTGTAACCAATTAAACAATCAAAGGGAGAAATCAAAAGAGCACCTTCTTATAGGAATACTGCATTAAACAGAAATAAATCGCAAAGGAAATTTAAAATATCAAGCCAAAATGTGATTAAAGGGGTCAGTAAAACATCTCTGGCCCCATAGTGCTCACCAAGTATGGAAGGCCTCGATGGTCCCAGTAACATTGTGTGCTCCCTCTCCAGGTACATCAGGTCACGGATGTAGCCATGGTAGAGGGGCAAACAGTTAGGCCCTGAGCTGGACCTATTTATGTTGTATTAGGCCAGGCTCAGGAGCACTTACATGATTAGTTCCTCTTCCTTCTCTGCTGTTCTCCACAGTCTGTGGAGCAGGAGCTCAGGACTAAAGTGTAAAAACTATATCAAAGGGTTTTTCAATGAACTGAAAGGTGGGTGCAACTGGCATACATGTAGCCCGTGGATGCAACAAGGCCAAAAAAAAGCACAGGCATCTTTGGGAATCCATAAAGAGTTGCATCCTATAGTTATAGGGCAATGCTACCCTCCACCCCAAGTCCCCAATCAGGGGAAGGATTACCATGTCGTGAGACCTCTGCTGTCAGATGGCAACAAGACACTTATTCAGACAATGAACGAGGAAAAGGAATCAAATGTTGTGTAGCAGCACCCCATTCAGCAAACATCTGTGTCGCGAAAGGACACAGAGGACATTTCTGCAAGGCTCAGGTAGTGGGGCTCCAGCTCCCACAGAAAGTTCATAGCTTAGGACCAATGTTAAATTCCATCTGAGCAATGGTATGCTCAAAAGTGTACCTCCTTGAGACTATGGGTGCCATCAGGAATGAGCAAAACTGTTTTAAAGTTATGGATGTCATTGGACATCCACTAGTAGGCCAATTCATTCAGTATCACCCACCACAGTCCTTTGACACCCGGCATGTCCTCAAACCTGGTCACCCCAGTAGCCAACAGCCTTTCCCTCCTCCAGTCACTGAGATGCTATTAATGGAGGTGTGGACTGCTGACCAGCGTTTTCCTGAGGACAGCCACTACTTCTAATGGGGGGAAGTCACGACATGAAGTGATCATGTTCCAGAATTTGATCATGTCCTGGTAAAAGATGGGCTACACCTGTAAGGAGTTGCAAAGACCCCTCATGTCTATGAACAGGAGCTGCATGTCACAATTTAGACCATTTAGCTGGCAGAAGAAGTACGTCACTGGGGAATAGAGTGATTGTAGGAGAGCAGCAAGGAATGGAAACTGCAGCTAATCTTAGGTTTTCTATTTGTGAACCAAAGAGGTCAATTGTAGTCTCTCTTCTTCCAAACTATCCAAAAGCAACTAGTAATATAGATGAAAGGTTAAAGCTAGGACCTACCAGACCTGTGTAGGTCAATAAATTTGTCTACTGAGTTATTGTGATCTCACCCACAGTGGTCATTCACTTAATGGGAGTGCACATATACCAAATAATATGATAGGGGCCTTAAAGAACTTGTTTAGAAGTTGTTATAGTATAACTGCATAAGTTTATAAAGTATTCATTGCATCATAAAGAGTGCTTTTTACAGAAGTGATCCTGAAAGACTCCTTATAGCCATGGATACTTGGGCAGGTAAGATGATGAAATGAAAAACTGGAAGGACAGTTTCAACATAGGAAGAAGAATCTGTATTTGTTTCTGTCTGACCTAAAATGTTGGCATATACACATAACAAAGTTGTGAATGAAACTGGACTTGATTGTGAGAGAACAAATCTAAACTGAGCAACATTACCCAAGAATTGTATGAGGGGGCTGAAAAGATGGGTGGTAACTTACAGAGGACACTGAGGATCGGGGGTAAAAAAGCGAATGCAAAAATGTTTGGAGAAAATTAACTCCATAGGAATGTTATGGGAAGGTAAAAAAAGAATAGGGCTGAGTGCATAGTTGCTGCAGCAAAAGATTCTCCGGCCTCCCAGCCACATGTTTCCCTTCTGGAGGTGGGAGATGGCATGTTGTTTGCTAGGGGTGGGATTCTCTGGTCCTATTACTGTCACCCCATGCCGGTGGGAGAGTCCCAGCCAACACATGTGTCATAGTCTGTATTGAATGCACAGCCTGTAACAAAGAGAGACTGTGTGTGTGTTAAAGCAGGACAAATACTGGGATTTCATTAAGGGAGTAATTAAGGGTTGGGGGTCAAGGTGAGGAAAGATGAGAACTAGTAGCTGAGGGAGTGGGAGTATCCTGCAGAGAGCCAAGTGGAGAGGAGAATTAAAGTACAGAGTCAGAGGATCTTAGATACAGACAGAATCCATCTTGCATGCACAAGTGAAATACGAGTGTAAAATATATGAAAAGGAAGGAAACAGTGTGCATGAGGAAGGAAATAAGGGATACAGAGAGGGAGTGGGGATCTGGTGTTTGAAGGAATATAATTGAAATTCGTACATGAGAGATCAATTTCATCCAAAACAGCTTGTTTATAGTGAGGTCTTGCTGTGAAGGTCAGGACGGATGGGATTAATAGCATTGTAAACTAAACAAAATATAAACAGAATAGCAAGAGTCAAAGTCAAGTATCAGACAGGGTACAAATGGCAAAAATAAATAGCACAACAGAGTAAACACACCAAGAATTATAATCAGTGCCAATAAACCAGCCCATTCCAGGCATGTTTCTCTAGTGAATTACTATAGCAGTATGTGGCTAGATTTGTCTGGGATGAGAGTTTCATATTATGCAAGGGTGGCAATTGTGAAATACCAACTAGTGGATTTCCCATAGCATTGTACATGGTTAGTCAAAAGATATGTTATTTTATAGCAACAAGATTATTGGATTTTGAATCTACAAAATTTGCTATTAAGTAGAAAGCCAAGGTAAATTGTTGTTCTTTGATAAAGTTTACAGGCTGATAGCTACCTGTAAATTCCTGATTCCAGCTCAGGAGAAACCACCTTGATTTCAATTTCCTTCTTTTTAAATTATTAGTACAAATTGTTTTCATAATGAACAGTAGTGGTGCTGTCAGCATTGGTTAACATTACTCTTCTGAAACTAATAGCAACTTTTGGATTTCACGTGCATGCAATTAAAAGCAGAGCTGGAGAAGTTCTGTCAGTGATTCAACCATTTGCAGAGAGTGTGCTGATGAAATCATCCCAGAATACAATCAATTACAAACCATGGAATCAATAAAAACTTCAACTCCTGCAATTTTTGAATGAGGAATAACTGGGTTATTAATAGCACAATCAGTTCTTAGTTAAGTATTTTTAAAATAACTTTTAAAAAATCCTTTCTCGCAATATTTTAGCCTCTACCTTAATCCCATCATTTATTTTGCTATCTGTAAGATTTTTTAAAAAAAGTGAAGTAATTTGATGATTTTTACTTACTGATTTGCCCTCTGTGAGAACACCTCAGTGTAATTGGCTGCTTGTGTGTTACTATGTGTAAGTGTTGCTGAGCTTAAATCCTTAGATATAACATCAGCTTTTCCTGATTTCAGGAATAGCCCACGGGAAGTTGAGGAATGGATATGTAAGGAGATTCTGGGTAGGTGCAGAAAAAATAGGGTAGTTGTAGTGGGAGACTTTAATTTCCCTTGTACATTCTGGAAATCGCTTTGGGTTGGTGGACTGGATGGGGACGAATTTATAAAATGCATACAGGAAGGTTCTTTGGAACAATATATTGATAGTCCAACTAGAGAGGGGGGCTATACCAGACCTAGTACTGGGGAATGAGCCTGATCAGGTCGTCAAAGTTTCAGTAGGGGAACATATAGCAAATAGTGACCACAATTCTGTAAACTTTAGGACAGTAATGGAAAAAGATGAATGTTGTCCTATGGATAAGGTGCTAAATTGGGGGAAGGCTAACTACAGCCGGATTATGCAGGATTTGGTGGCTGTTGATTGGGAGAGGCTGTTCAAGGGTAAATCCATATCTTGCATGTGGGAGTCTTTTAAGGAGCAGTTGATAAGGCTGCAGGACAGGCATGTGCCTATAAAAAGAAAGGATAGGAAAGGTAAGATTCGAGAGCCTTGGATAACCAGGGAAGTCATGGGTCTAATCAAAAAGAAAAAAGGGGCATACGTAAGGTCCAGGCAGCTAAAAATAGATGGAACACCGAAGGAATGCAGCGAAAGTAGAAAAGAGCTCAAACAGAGAATTAGAAGGGCAAAAAGGGGCCACGAAATGTCTTTGGCAGACAGGATTAAGGATAATCCTAAGGCATTTTATACATATGTAAGGAACAAGAGGGTTGTCAGGGAAAGGATTGGACCTGTCAAGGACAAAGGAGGGAAATTATGCCTAGAGCCCAAGGAAGAGAGGAGATCCTAAATGAATACTTTGCATCAGTATTCACAAAGGAGAGGGACATGTTGACTGGTAGTGTCTCAGAGGGATGTGTTGACCCATTAGAAAAAAATCTCAATTACGAGGGAGGAAGTGTTAGGGTTTTTAGGAAACAATAAGTCAGACAAATCCCCAGGGCCTGATGGCATCTATCCTAGACTGCTTAGGGAGACAAGGGATGAAATTCTGGGCTTCTAACAGAAATCTTTGTCTCTTCACTGGACACAGGTGAGGTCCCAGATAATTGGAGAATAGCAAATGTGGTCCTGTTATTTAAGAAGGGTAGCAAGGATAACCCTTATAGACCGGTGAACATGACATCCATGGTAGGGAAATTGTTGGAGAAGATTCTTTGAGATAGGATATATGCACATTTAAAATGGAATAATTTCATTGGCGATGAACAGCATGGTTTTGTACGAGGGACATCATGCCTCACAAACTTGGTCGAGTTTTTTGAGGAAGTGACAAAAACGATTGACGAGGAAAAGGCCGTGGATGTCGTCTAAATGGATTTTAGTAAAGCATTTGACAAGGTCCCTCATGGCAGGCTGGTGCAAAAATTAAATCTCAGGGATAAAAGATGAGCTAGCTAGATGGGTGGGGAACTGGCTTGGCCATAGAAGACAAAGGTAGCAGTGGAGGGGTCTTTTTCCGTTTGGAGGTCTCTGACTAGTGGTGTTCCGCACAGCTCTGCACTGGGACCTCTGCTGTTTGTAATATATATATAAATGATTTGGAAGAAGATGTAGCTGGTGTGATCAGTAAGTTTGCGGATGACACAAAGATTGCTGGACTTGTGGATAGTGATGAACATTGTCACAGAATGTAGCAGGATAGGCTGGAAAATTGGGAGGAGAAATGGCAGATGGAATTTAATCTAGATAAATGCGAAGTGATGCATTTCAGTAGATCTAATGTAGGGAGGAGCTATACAATAAATGGCAGAATCATCAGGAGTATAGACACACAGAGATCTGGGTGTTCAATTCCACAGATCTCTAAAGGTGGCAGCACAGATGGTGCGGGTGATGAAGAAAGCATATGGCATGCTTGCCTTTATTGGATGGGGCATAGAGTATAAAAGTTGGCGTATGATGTTGCAGCTATACAGAACATTGGTTAGGCTACATTTGGAATACTGAGTCCAGTTCTGGTCACCACACGACCAAAAGGACATGGAGGCTTTGGAGAGAGTACAGAAAAGGTTTACCAGGGTGTTGCCTGGTGTGGAGGGTCTTAGGTATGAGGAAAGGTTGGGCAAACTGAGGTTATTCTCTCTGGAAAGACTGAGGATGAGGGGTGACCTAACAGAAGTGTATAAAATTGTGAAGGACATAGAAAGGGTGAACAGTGGGAAGCTTTTTCCCAAGCCAGAGGTGACGAATGCAAGTGGTCACAAGTTCAAGGTTAAGGGGGCAAAGTTCAACACAGACGTTAGGGGGACATATTTTACACAAAGGGGAAGGGGGCCTGGAATGCTGTGCCAAGCAAGGTGGTTGAGGCAGACACACTGGGATCATTTAAGACTTATCTAGATAGTCACATGAACACACTGGGAATAGAGGGATACAAACGAATGGGTGCATGATCGGTGCAGGCTTGGAGGGCTGAAGGGCCTGTTTCTTTGTTGTACTGTTCTTTGTTCTTTGAGATTGCTTTCTTTCAGGTCAGTAGTAAATGGCTGTTGATCACAGAATCCTGCCCAATATTTCTGATGCCTTTAAGCACCTTAAACTTTTAATGTACTTAGTAGTGAATTATTGAATAGGTAGTGAATCATTGAATCCAGGACATCAATTTGTAGTATTTTCACCTCCTCCTCGCCCTTGTTCATGTCGTTAGCTCTTCTTTTTCAATTGTATACTCATGGAACTGTAGGTTTGATTTTTGGAAATCATCTGCTAATATGCAACTTGCTCACTAGGGTGTATATTGAGGCTTCAAGCAATTTCTGACAATTTTCTGTCCATTCAACTATTGTTTGTGGGAACATGCTATGTGCAAATTGGCTGCCATATTTCTGTTATGATCCAATCTAGTAATTCTCTTCTGTATCCAGAATCTTGAAAGTATACAGCATAGGATCCTCCATAATGCCAATGATTTCTAAACCACTGGTTTAGCATAACATTCTTGCTACTGAATCCTCTGCCTCCATTTATAAAACCATGGATCCGTAAATTTTTTTAATAGCTCTCTCAACTTGCCTTGCCACCTTCAAAGACATATACACTTCCAATCGCTTTGTTCCTGCAACTCCTTTAAACTTATACCAAATTAGTTCTAATTTTGATTTGATTTGATTTATTATTGTCGTATGTATTAGAGTACATTGAGAAGTATTTTTCTTGCATGCTATACAGACAAAGCATGTCATTCATAAAGAAGGAAAGGAAAGAGTGCAAAATATACTGTTACGTCATAACTAGGGTTTAGAGAAAGGTCAAATTAATGCGGTTTAGGTCTGTTCAAAAGTCTCATTTAGCAGGGAAGAAGCTGTTCTTTAGTCGGTTGATACATGATCTCAGATTTTTATATCTTTTTCCCATTGGAAGAAGGTAAAAAAGAGTATGTGGCGTCTTCAGTTATGCTGACTGCTTTTCTGAGACTGCGGGAGGTGTAGACAGAGTCAATGGATGAGAGGCTGGTTTGCGTGATAGATTCACGACCTTTTGTAGTTTGTTGTGATCTTGATCAGAAGAGGAGTCATACCAAGCTGTGATACAATTAGAAAGAATGCTTTCTATGATGCATCTGTAAAAGTTGATGAGAGTCGTTGCTGACATGCCAAATTTCCTTAGCCTTCTGAGAAAGTAGAGGCACAGATAGCTTTCTTAACTATAATGTCGGCATGGGGGGACCAGGACAGGTTATTAGTATCTGGACCTGTCACCGTTGATGTAGACAGAAGTATGTTTTCCACTACACTTCCTGAGTCAGACAATCTCCTTCGTTTTGTTGAAATTGATGGAGAGATTATTGTTGTTGCACCAGTTCACTAGATTCTCTGTCTCGTTCCTATACTCTATTTTGTCATTGCTTGAGATCTGATCCACTACGGTGGTATCGTCAGCAAAGTTGAAAATTGAGTTGGAGAGGAATTTGGCCACATAGTGATATGTGTATAAGGAGTAAAGAGTATAATAAGGGGCTGAGAACACAGCCTTGTGGGGCACTGGTGTTGAGGATGATTGTGGAAGCAGGAAGTCTATTGTTGTTTACTGTATTTCAGAGTTCTCCTGTGGCCTTTAGATTTTGAAATAATGCCTTGCATGTTCAAAATCAACCCTTGGCAGACACCACAGCTTTCCCATTTGACACTGGATGTCAGCTTTGCCTGTGTAAGATATCCATGCAGCACTGTTAAAGACGAGAAAATGTAAAAATTTTAATTGGCACAACAAGCACTTTGAAAGAAATGCTTGCATGCCTCTCTTCCATGATGCATAAAAGATTGGATTGAGTTTCATCTGGGAACACCATCTGTCCTAATAAACCACTGATGTCTTTGAAATCCTGCAGCAGAAGCTGCTTCTGCCACCCATTCCCTTAGTGGTGAATTTCTACATGCAGATGGCAATACCATTGGGATGCACAGAAAATATTACCTCAAAAATTTCAGTGGTAGTCAGTGTGAGTGTGTCAAGTAGGCAGAAATCCCGGCTCTGCCATACACTTATCGTAAGAAAAACTGAGACTCTGATTTACAATAAGAAAGTTATGACAACCTGAAACTCATCGACTTAATCTAGTTACTGAAAACATTCTGTGCAAAAGATTCTTTTGTATGGAACTGGCCTTGTAAAAATCTGATCAGACTTGTAAGTTAAAGAAGACCACTGAATCATTGGATGATTAGATACATCAGGTTGATTGTCATCCAATAGCATCCCAAATACAGGTACAAACACAACATAACAGATCGGAAAAATGCATGAAAACAGAAGAGATCCTGCCAAATATAGATGTATTGATGATGGCATTTTCTGGCACTTTTAGATTCTTATCTAAAATACATGATTGTAATTTTATCCATATAACTTGCACTTCCAAGGTTGCTAGGCTTTACCTTTCAATACAAATACATCAGTTAACTTAAGACAAGTATGAATTTTTAAAAGGTAAGTCATCTTTGAAAGGTTGCAAATACTAGGAGATTTTTAATTTTTTTTACTTTTGTCTATTTTTCCTTCTTAATCCAGTCTTTCTTTCTCTCTTCCTTTGTTCCTGATTTTATATTAGATTTATTCAGGCTAATTTAATCTCCTTTTCAATCTTTCCTTTATTTCTTTCTTTATCCTTGACTAAGGAGATACATTATTTATCCCAGTGTTGACCAAGGTCCTGGATGCCCTATTTCACGCCGCATTGCTATTCACTTGCACTTAAAGCAACTTTGTGGGCAAAAGATTTTTGAAACCTAAACATGTACAAATAAACCTAATTAACAGGGCACAAAGTGCAGTGCCCTGTTCCAGCAAAATCTGGGGATATATTTCTAAGACAGGATGGTACTTAACTTGGTCGGAAATTTAGAGTTGATGTTGTTTCCTCGCACCAGCTGTGCTTGTCCTTCTCGATTGGTGGGGGGATAGTTGCCGTGCTGATGATGGCACTCGCTACACTACATCCTGCAGATCATACACATTGCAGCCATTGAGGAAATTGAATAGAAATGTAAGGTAGCGGTTGGAGTACGATTAGGTAGAACGCTTTGTCGAAGTAGGTGTGAATGTTGTTGTTGCTGCCCTCAACCAGGTAAGTAGACAATATTCCATTACGCTACTGATTTCTACTTTGTATGTGGTGGGGGGGGGGGCATTGGAAATCAGAGGAGAATTTGTTGCTACAATATATTTAGCTCTTGACCTGAACTAGTAACCATGGCAATTGAGAGGCTGTTTCAGTTAAAATTCTGCTTAATGTTGACCTGCAAAAAGTGTTGATGAATGGGGCATTGGTGCTGGTAAAGGCACTGAATGTCATGAGGCTACAGTTAGTCTCATTCTTGTTGTCCATTTATGAACAAGAATGTTACTTGGTTTAATCAAGCTGAATTTGGATGTTATCCAGGCCCTGCTGCATTTTGGCACATTCTGCTTCATTGTCCAAAGAATAACATATGGAATTAAGCACTGTGCAATCATTACATATATCCCCACTTTGAGTTATAATGAAGGGAGTTTTATTGATGAAAGTGCTGGGGAAGATTGCACCTAAGACACTGTCTTGAGGTACGCCTGCAAGGATGTTCTGGAGCTGAGATAATTGGTCTCCAATCATCACAATAATTATTGGCCAAACCTATACGGGGGCATTGTTCAACACGCATTATTGAGTAAGTGCCACTTGATAGCCTGTTATCATTTTACTGATGATTGTGAATAAGCTGCTTGGCTGGGTTGAATTGATCCTTTTTTGTGAACAGGATATGCTGGTGCAATTTTCCATAGTATCTGGTACATGGCAGAATTGCAGCTGTGCTGGAAGTTCGCTAAAAGCATAGCCAGTCCTGGACACAGATCTTCAATAGTACATCTGTTTTGGGGCTTGTTCTCTTTATTGTGCCCAATGTGAAGTGAATCAAATTGGCTGAAGACTGGTTTCTGTGATAGTGGAGACCTCAGAAGGAATTTGAGAAAGTCCATTCATTTAGCACTTCAAGTCAAGAATGTTTGAAATTTTCCCACATGCTTGACTTTTTCCCACAGATTGCCAACACTGAAGATGGATGTGCTGTTTCTTCACCCTGAACCATATCACTATGGTACTGCCAATTCATTAAGAAGTCTCACAACACCAGGTTAAAGTCCAACACGTTTATTTGGTACTTCTTATGGTGTTTACCCCAATCCAATGGTGGCATCTCCACATTATAACTGCAAATTCACACAGCCAGAATCTGAATTGACCAAGTATCTACTGCTGCCATCAGTTGCACAATTGTCCCTCACCATTCATGACTATGTTGGGCACTGTTGCAAAGCTGTGATCTAATCTGATTGCTGTGGGACCTCTTAGGTATGTCTAGCATGCTGCTTTTGCTCTTCAATATGCGTATAGTCCTGTGTTGTTGCATTCACCAGGTTGGCATCTCAGTTTCAAGGTGCTGGTGCTGCTATTAGCATACTCTTCGGGACTGCTCATTGAATCAGAGTTGGTCCCCTAACTTGATGGTAATAGAGAAGTAATGATATGCTGGGTCATGGGTTTGCAAAATGTAGTGGGATGCAGTTTTGTTGTGGTTACTGGCCCATAGTGGCTCGTGGATACCCAGTTGTGAGCTTTTTTATTTTTTCATTGGCTATGAACATTGCTGGTCAAGTCAGCATTGTTGCCCATTCCTGATTACTTATTCCGTCATGCATTGTGGCCATTGCTGGCTGGGCTAGCATTTATTGCCCATCCCTGAGGGAAATTTAAAGTCAGCCATATTGCTGTAGGTCTGGAGTCACATGTAGGCCAAACCAGGTAAGGATCGCAAATTTCCTTCTGTAAAGGACATTAGTGAACCAGATGGGTTTTATGACAGTCGCCAGTAGTTTTATGGTCATCATTAGATTTTTAATTACAGATTTTTATTAAATTCAAACTTCACCATCCGCTGTGGTGGGATTTGAACCCCTCATCCCCAGAGCATTACCCGGGTCTCTGGATTACTAATTCAGTTACAATACCACTATGCCACTGCCTCCCCTTTTCTACATGGCTGCTGCACCACATGTCAATGAAATTGCTGTATGGCTCTTCTTTTCAATCTTTACCTGTAATATTTGCTAATATCTTTGGGTATTATCTATTTTTTCTGTATCTGATATATTCAGAAGAGACTCAGAGCAGCTTGCGGTGATTTTAGGTTTCAGTAAATGTTGACATGTCAGTAAGCACGTTGAGAAGTAGCAAAAATTGTGCTTTCCAGGCATGTTAATAAAATAAGCTGTGCAAAGTGTTCATGTGACAACAACCAGAGATGGTGGCTACTGATAAAAATTGCAAGTTCTCCCTGTCAGTATAAAAAATAAGTGGCTCACAATTAACATAGCTTCAAAAGCATTCATGGGTAGCCATCCTGAACCTGAGCCTTGTCTGCTCCTGTTTCTTCACCCTGAACCATATCACTATGGTATTGCTAATTCACACAGCCAGGACTTGAATTCACCAAGTATCATCTGACACAGGACACTCTGTGGGAAAGTCGGCTGCACTAGCTTAGGTTACACCATATTGAACTTAACCCAAAAGCCAAGAGTATTTCATGTTCATATAGTATCTGTCACTCAAAAGTCTGGACTATTTGTTCACCTTTTCATCATCCTTTGAGCATGGGTATTTTTCACTTTTCTAATGACTCTTTTTTTTGCAATCTGCAGGAATTTCCTGTAAATTTATCATAATGAATATTCTTCCTTGTCAGGACATGATTTTATCAGCAGGGAAAGACAGCAATTTAGATCTGAAACTGACTAATGTATTCCCCATATCTATTTATTCTAACGTTCAGTAACATTTGAAACTTCTGTAAAAATTTACAGTGATTCGACAATTTAGCTCTTCCTGTGAAAAATGGAACTCAGTGGGAGTCCATTTTGAGAAGTTATAGGTGCTAAGACATGTTCTCCTCTTAATAGTTCTAGTGGATGGAAAGTCACGGCTGCAACTCTCAGTTTCCAGAGAAGCACTTTCTGCCAGTAATGTTCCCTGCTGTTAAAAAAATTAAATCGCATGTCCACCTTGACTGTCTGGAGTAAAGTTTATTTATTAGTCACAAGTAGGCTTATATTAACACTGCAATGAACTTACAGTGAAGATCCCCAGTTGCCTCACTCCAGTGCATGTTTGGATACATTGAGAGAGAATTTAACATGTTAGCATCTAACCAGCACATCTTTCAGAGGAGACATCGTTTATAATATAAATGTTCCTATAATCATCTTGAATATATTCTCACCATCTGTGTCTGATGACAAGTGCAACTATTGGGTCACAGTACCAGTCTATAAAATTTGCACTTGCATCATTGTTATTCCCACATTCAATGCACTGCACTGTCTTGAAAGTGAACTTTGCTTTCCTGCTTTGACATAATATGAATTTCTTGACTTTGGAACATAATGTGTCAACCAATTGTAAAATATACAAGATTTAACATCTCTACAGTGACATGAACTTTGTACATAATTTCAGAAGCTTGGCACCATCTAGGACAAAGCAGCCTGCTTGATCAGTATCCCATTCGTCAATTTAAATATTCATTTCCTCCAGTACCAATATACAGTGACTGCAGCATGTACCACCTACAAGATGCTCTGGAGCAACTCACCAAGGTTTCTTGACAGTGTCTTCCATACTTACAACTAGAAGGACAAATATGGTAGACACTTGGAAACACGACAATCTGCAAGTTACCTGAAAAGCACACTGTCTTGATTTGGAACTTCCATCATGTTCCTTCTGTTGCTGGATCAAGATCATGGCGCTCCCTTTCTAACAGCTCTGTTAGTGTACTTGTACCAGATGGACTGCAGCAGTTCACCACTACCTTCCCAATGGCAATTAGGGATGGGCAACAAATGCTGGCCTTGCCAATGAAGCCCACATTCCATTAAGGAATACATTTCTCAAAATTACCAGCATTGCATTTGTCTCCTCCTTTAATAGTTATTGGAACTTGAACAATGTTCTGCTTGAGGTTTTTGTTCAAGAGTGTAACATAAATTTTAGCAGCTTCAGCCATTCCTCATAGCTCACATTTATTAAGCCATTAGAACATAAGAACGTAAGAAAGAGGAGCAGGAATAGGCCATCCAGCCCCTTGAGCCTACCCTGCCATTCAATAAGATCATGGCAGATCTGAATGGATTAGTTCCACTTCCTCGCTTTATCCTCATAACCCTTAATTCCCTTGCTTATTAGAAACCTATCTACCCATGACTTAAATATATTCAGCGAGGTAGCCTCCACCATTTCAACTGGCAGAGAATTCCAAAGATTCACCACTCTTTGAATGAAGAAGTTCTTCCTCAACTCTGATCTAAACTGCCCCCCCCTTATTTTGAGGCTGTGCCCCCTAGTAATGCAATCCTTTCTAAGCGGGAAGAATCTTTCTATGCATCCCCTTCATTATCTTATATGTCTCTATAAGATCTCCCCTCAACCTTCTAAACTCCAACGAGTACAAACCTAGTCTACTCAATCTCTCCTCATAGGCTAACCCCCTCATTTCCGGTATCAGCCTAGTGAACCTTCTCTGCACTCCTTCCAAGGCCAATATATCCTTCCACAAATGCGGTGACCAAAACTGCACACAGTACTCCAGCTGCAGCCTCACCAGCACCCTATACAATTGTAACAAGATCTCCCTACTTTTATATTCTATCCCCCTCGCTAAAAAGGCCAACATCGCATTCGCCTTCTTGATCACCTGCTGTACCTGCAGCCTGGGTTTTTGCGACTAGTGCACAAGGACCTCAGGTCCCTCTGCACCATAGCATGCTTCAGTTTTTCGCCTTTTAAATAATAATCCCTCCTACTATTATTTCTACCAAAGTGGATAATCTCACACTTGCTAACATTACACTCCATCTGCCAGGTCCTCGCCCACTCACTCAACCTATCCAGATCTCCCTGCAGACTTTCCACACCCTCCACGCAATTTGCATTTCCACTCATGTTTGTGTCATCAGCAAATTTCATTACTCTACACCCAGCCCCTTCCTCCAGATCATCTATGTATATGGTAAACAGTTGAAGCCCCAGTACCAATCGCTGCAGCACTCCACTAGTCACCAGCTGCCAACCAGAATAGCACCCATTGATTCCTACTCTCTACTTCCAATTAGACAACCAATCCTTTATCCACGTTAAACCAATCCTCTATCCATGCTAATATCCATTGTTGGATTAGTCTCATTGGTTGCATCTAATGCCTTGATACAGTGACAAAATTAATCACTACTCTAGCTGCTACACAATTCATTGTTGGTTTCAATGAACTGTTAACATTTATCTCAAGCTCCCTGCCCTGTATCCTATCTTTGTCATAGATCCTTCTATTTTATAATCCTGTTGATTATTTCTTTTCCTCAGCCTCATTATCTTGCATTCGTTCATATTAAATGCCAGTAACTTTCCAAGACTATCTAATCCAATTGTGTTGGGTTTGTTCCTTTCCAATTCTTTGATCAACCTATCAATTTAGTGTTATTTGCACACATAGATGACTCTGTTTCTGTCTCTAATATATTTATGTATACTCCAAGTAACAATGATCCCAATCTCTGTGCAAATTATTTCTGGTCTTAGAAAACAAAAGAATTATTTGAAATATGCTCACCTTATTTCCCTTTCTAATCAGATACTGTGTACTTGAGGCATTGATTTGGATTATATTAGGGTAAACAAATCACATTAGCGAGAGTGCTTTCTTGACTTTCTTTTCTTTTTCACTTTTTCTCTTTCTTTCTGCCTTTGCAATCTAAATGGATGTAAAACATGTAAATATTTTTGCTGTACTTTCATACTCATAAAAATCCTTCGTTAAAAAATGGAACTTTATAATTTTAATGAGAAAATCATACTGCTGTTGTAAATGTCAGGAAATCCCTGTCTTTATACTTCACTTTTTCATGTTTGAGAGGCAGAGTTGCCTTTCTTTTCTAATATTCCCTATTCAAAGCATTAACCTGCTGATTGTGACTAACCTGTTGATATTTGCAGTATTTTCTGTTTTTCTCCAGCTTTTATAAACTTCTGCTGTAGATGCTAAACAGAAGTTATATTCAGATTGAGGGGCACAAACCTGACATAGAATGGCAGATCACAGATTTATCTGAGATGCTCTGAAATTTTGAGACTTGATAGATGCAAATATAACATCACCTTTTCCAAGAAGTAGCAATAAAGATTGACTTTGGTGATGTAAAATCTGGAAGAATTGTGATTAGCTTTTTTTGATATCTTTGGTTTATTTGATGTCATCAATATAGTAGCTTTACTTTTGGGCATACCACTTGAGCATAAAGTACACTCAGATCAGGTACAAAATAAACCAGATCTGGAATGAACCTACCTATTCAGGTGCATTAACCCCCAAATGCAGAAGGGCATTCTCTGCTATATAAGAATCAGCCTTCTCTTTTTCTTTTGAACCATCCATCAGAACAAGATTGATTATTTACTGCTGACTCATCCCAAATTGTAGATCATATTTTTGCTCCATATGTATTAGGCACAGAGCTGAGACTGCCCATGTAAAAAGGAAACTGCTACAGAGGGGAAACTTTAATCTCAAGAGCTCAGGCCAGATCCAAGCAATGCAAGCAGTGGTATCTTGATGCTGTATAATTAACTCCCCCATATTCTCATCTTATTAACCCCAAGCCAGCTTTTATTTATACATTATCATTATTTATTGCTTGAACAACAGTGGTCACATAACATCGCAAGATTTTATATCTTGAGAAAAAAGTGCAACAGATCACAGTAAAAACTGTTCAATTTTAAGAAGTACTGGTGGTCAAGATTGGTTGTTTAAAAGGCAGAATAGTCTGATTATATCAATAACGAGCAGTATTCCTTGGTATAACATAGTTAACGATCTCAGTATAAAAATTTATCTCATTTGTTAGTACTAGTATGCAGTATACTTGCTCAAATCTATTTGGGATATTCTACCTAGAGTATCCCAAAATATTATGTAATATCATAATATCCTTAATAATAGGTGAAATGACAATCAGCTGTCTTATCAATCAAAGGGGACTGATGTACAAGCAGTTGTTTAATCCAGTCAAAATTTTTAGGCATGTTCTCAGTGGAAAGTTGCCTGAGAAGTTTGCTATTTATGTGATATGGTTCCTAACTGATCTACAGTGAACAATTATTAAAGTACAATATTACTTTAAGGGTACTTTTCAATAGTTGCACTGCAAATGGGGAGTCTGAACCACTGTGGGTATATGTTGGAGAGCATACAGTATGCATTGTTATCCAACCAATCGTTATCTAATTATGTAAAGCATATGGCAACATTTGGACTCCAGCACGTGTCATGACCTGTTGGCAATACAAGGGCAGGGAAGTAACCTGTTCTGTTGTAGCTTCCTGCTCTGCACTAGCATTAACTGCAAGCGAAAGGCCTGAGTAGTCCTAGCCTAATAGGCACCAATGTTCTCAACATGAATATAAATAATTTTAAAGCATTTTGTAATTTTAGATGATTCCTAACTCAAAAGTTCTCCATTCTCCGTCGAATGTGATTAGCTTTTTTTGATATCTTTGGTTTATAAGATGTTGAGAGGAATAGATCGAGTGGATTCTCGGAGGCTATTTCCCAGGGCTGAAATGGTCGTTATGAGAGGACATAGGTTTAAGGTGCTGGGGGCGCAAGTACAAGAGGAGATGTTAGAGATAAGTTTTTCACTCAGGGGGTGGTGAGTGAATGGAATTGGTTGCCGTCAGTGGTGGTAGAGGCGAACTTGCTGGGGTCTTTTAAAGAGACTTCTGGATAAGTACATGGGATTTAATGGGATTGGGAGTTACAGATAGTTCTATGGCCTGGTAGATATAGATATGATCGGCACAACTTGTGAGCTGAAGGGCCTGTTTGTGCTGTAGTGTTCTATGTTCTATGAATGACTTTTTGTTACAATAGAGATGGAGGATCCCAATTATTGAGAGCAGTATGTTTTTTGTTCACTATCCAATTATAGAAAATGCTCCAGAAGAGACTTGCAATTGAAGTATTTAATTTTCCTTGTTAACGCTCATTTTGCTACAAGGGATTATTTCTCTGGAATAAGAATGTTGTTTATTTTGGAATATATAAATATTTTAAACTGGTTTTACTAGTTTAGTTTACAAAGACGAAAACATCTGATCATTTTACTGCCTCATGCTGAGCAGTCTTGCAATAGTAAATTCATTAAGAGTCATCCACCTCACTGCAGCTCAAAAACCATTATGAGCCGGTGGCTGTGTACTGGTGACAGAGATAAGAAAGTCCATCACAAATTATGTGTTATCACTTGTCTAAATTACTTCACTTTTTAAAAAAATCCTACATTTCCACTATATACTGCATCCATGCATATTCCTACTTTTAATTATTATTAGATAGGTTTGACCTGATTCATTCTCAGACAGTTGAGATTCAGAATTGTCTAACTTTGCCAATGTATTTTTTTCCTTTGCTTCAAGTCAATATTTACTTGAACTTTTTGGCTCACTCATGAAAGATGTGGAGGATGGAACTGAAATATAATACTTCATTGCCACTAAGTGGAATCTTCAAGATAATAGGTAGTCAGCTCTGGAAAGAGGTAAAAGGTATATGAGTTAATAGGAAGTACTAAATCATACTGTATGGGGAAGACTCTCTTAGTGTGCTGTCTGAAATTAAATATTAAACCCATTCTTCATTGCTTGCTATGTGATTTTGTTTTACATGGTGCAATGGAGAAATCTTCTATATCGATAATATTTCCCATGCAAATTAAATAAATTATGACTTTATTTTCGTAAGGTCATAAAAAGTAGGAGTAGGCCAGATAGCCTTATTTCCTTATATCTGTTGTATAAACAGAATACATGCTGAAAATGACTATCCTTTTGCCCATGTGACAGTAATCATTGCAGAAATGGATTAAGAACTGGTTCATAGTTACAGGCATATATATTACCAATGCTGTAATCAAAGATTATAACCCAACAAAAATATAAACTAAAAAACCCAGGGAGAAAATGCTGGAAAATCTCAGCAGGTCTGGCAGCATCTTCTAGGAGAGAAAAAAGAGCTGACATTTCGAGTCCATATGACCCTTTGTCAAAACTTTGAGATTCTTACTGAGATTTTGCAGCATTTTCTCTTTTGGTTTCAGATCCCAGCATCTGCAGTAATTTGCTTTTAAAGTTTTAAGAAATGGAGATTTGTTTGACCACTGCTACTTGGAATAGACAAATATTCTATATAAGACTGATATAGTGTTTTTATTTGTAGCAAGTTTGTGTGGCATATAAGTGCCATGTTTATGAAATAATTATGTCCATCGCAGAATTATCTTTGCTAATGGCTAATGTTGCATGGTAGTTATGTTACTGGGCTAATATTTCAGGATTTTAATAATCTAAACATGAATTTAAATCCCATTTTTGTAGTTTAAGAATTTTGATTTTTTTTATATTTCTGCAAGTATAATTAATAGAAGTTGTTGCAATGTTGTAAAATCCCACTACTAAACTAATTTTTAGACAGGAGATGCATAACAAGAATAAGGAATTGGGAATTAAAGTCCAGTGTCAATTTCTTCCAGTATTTCAATTCCCTGTTTTCCGATTATTGATGAGCTGAAGTTGCTGGTGCTCATTTCCTCCAAAAGCCTCTGTAAGGCCCCAGATTTTATGCAAAAATATTTAAATGAACACAACTTCTTTGTTTGCTTTAAATGGCAATTTAAACTCATACAAAGGAACTTGCTGCCCCATAGCGCGGTGGAATCTGAATCATTGAGTGGTTTCAAGAAGGAGACAGATTAATTTTTAATAAAAAAAGGGATAAGGAGATATGGGGAACAGGTGGGAAGTGGATTTGAGACCAGGGAGAGATCAGCCAAACTCTGATTGAATGGTGGAGCAGGGCTGAATTTGCCTACTTCTGCTGCTAGTTCCTATATTCCATGAGTGCAAGAGTGTTAGTCTTCTTGAATAATTATTTTTTGTAAAGTACTTTCTTGTGCAGTGTTTATAAGATCTTTTAACCATTTTTATAAACAAAGACATTATAGATTTTTAAAAATCTTTTGATAGATTTGATAATAAAGCATTTCAGTTTGTGCTGAAAGTGATACGGGATGAAATATCAGCAGGCTTCAGGCCTATCTTCAGTCCTTAGCATATTTACTTTCTGGTTCAACGGGACAATTGATTATCAAAGAACAAAGAAAATTACAGCATAGGAAGAGGCCCTTCAAGCCTGCACCGACCACACATTTGATTTGATTTATTATTGTCACATGTATTAACATACAATGAAAAGTATTGTTCCCTGCATGCTATACATACAAAGCATACCATTCATAGAAAAGGAAAAGAGAGAATGCAGAATGTAGTATTATAATCATAGCTAGGATGTAGAGAAAGGTCAAATGATCGCGGGATAGGTCCATGCAAAAGCCTGATGTCAGCAGGGAAGAAGCTGTTCTTTCGTCAATTGATACTTGATCTCAGACTTTTATATCTTTTTTCCAATGGAAGAAGGTGGAAGAGAGTATGTCCAGGGTGGGTGGGGTCTGTAATTATGCTGACTGCTTTGCTGAGGTAGCAGGAAGTGTAGACAGTGTCGGTGGGTGGGGTGTTAGTTTGTGTGATGGATTGAGCTACGTTTATGACCTTTTGTAGTTTGTTGCGATCTTAGGCGGAGCAGGAGCCATACCAAGCCGTGATACAACCAGAAAGAATGCTTTCTACAGTGCATCTGTATATTTTTTGATTGAACTAAAACCTCTCACCAATTAGGAACCATATCCCTCTATTCCCATCCTATTCATGCATTTGTCAAGACGGCCCTTAAAAGTTATATCTGCTTCCACTACCTCTCCAGCAGTGAGTTCCAGACACCACTATTCTCTGCGTAAAGACAAGTCAGCAGAACCTCTACAGTCAGCTTGCCACATAGAGGTCACTCTACCAGTGCCTTTTCAGATAGCCATAGTCCTGAGTTTTCATTGCCTTTGACTCAGCTCCCATTGCAATATGCAGCACTGCATATTTGACTACCCATTGCCCTACAACATTTATATTGATCAATATGGCAGTTTCATTTTCTTTCACTATTAGACATGCCCAACATTATCACATTGGTGCAATTCCCAAAATATAGTGACTCATTGTTTCCAATGTGTCCAAATGGAAGCCCTAAAAACATTGTCACATTGCCATCAAAATTAAGTTGAAAGGCTTAAAAATTCATGTATTTTAAATAACAGTCATTTGTTCATAACTTGCATTTCTTGAACTACTGAACAACTAAATGCAAACTGCAATGCAAAACCAGATGCACGGAAAGCAAGCTATAAACTAGACCTGAATGTTGAATTTTTAATGAAATGTATTTTCAATAGTTGCAATGACTGAAGAGAATCAATCTAACAAGTTGTCAATTTAGTATTGTGTCCCAGGAATGAATTGGATGGAGGACCAGATATTTGCTGAGAATGCAACCATTATCTCTGCAATTCAAACCAAATGCAACCTCAGTGTGGATGGTGAGGAAACAGTAAATTCTGAAGCTTGGTGACATTTTGAAAAAGGTCCAGCAGTACTTTAGGAATTTAGTTACAGCATCCCTTCCCTTAGCATTGTCCACATAATGTGCAATGATCACAGGATACTTTATCAAAGACCTTTCGAATGGAGGCACCTTGCATTAAAAAGCTTCTACTTGTCTGTACAATTATCTTTAAATGTATCTGATTAGTTTGAGAGGAAGCACTCATTCCCTATCTCTGAAAAGCTAGCTCTCCTCTCCTAGTTAAAATACAGTTCTTTAACTGACCCCATTCTTCAGTTCTAAGTAAGTGCTTTGCTTTCCATCTCTCCAGTTACCATGAAGATTTCTTTTGTACTGGATACCCAGGGGGCACTGAACACAGGGGATTGGGTTACCCAGTAAAATTTATTTGCAGTGATATGGTACACAATGTGAAAACAAAACAGACTGATTATGTGACAGATCCAGCTCCCTCTGATAACAGAACAAATATATTTTTGCACCAAAATATGTTTTATAATAAGCTGACAGCGTTTCTACTTAACACAGGTTGATCAAAGGGATGGAGAAGTGATAATAATGCAGAGAAGCGTGAAATGATTTATTTTGGTAGGAAGAACACAAAGACAATATAAAACAAAAAGTACAATTCTAAAGGAATGCAGAAACAGAGGGACCTAGTGTGTAAATCATTAAAGGTGTTGGGACAGGTTGAGTAAGTGGTTCATAAAACATACAATATCCTAGGCTTTATTAATATAGATATAGGGCATGATCTTACCAGCCATTCATGTCACACTCTCCACCAACAAGGTCGGAGAATTTGGCATCCAGTCGTATCTCCATTCATTGCAGCAGGATGGGAAAGTACTGCCATTGTGAACGGCCGTAACATTCCAGCCATAGAGTACAAAAGCAAGGAAGTTATGTTAAACCTATATAAAACATTGATCAGGCCTCAGCTGGTGTATTACATTCAACTCTCGACATCACACTTTGGGAAAGATTTGAGAGGATGCAGAAAAGATTATCAAGAATGGAGAAATTGGGACTAATCTCCTTGGAAAATAGAAGGTTGAGGGGAGATTTATTGGAGGTATTCAAAATAAAGAGGGCTTTGGACAGATTATAAAAAAAGAAACTGTTTTCACTGATGGAATGCGCCTTCTTCTTGATCAAGAACAAGAAGGCGCAGATTTAAGTTAAGTTGCAAAGGAAATAATGGCAACATGCAGTGGAGGCACCATCAGTTGAGACTTTCAAAAAGGAAGTTGTATCATCATCTGAAAAGGAAAAATGTAGAGAGTTATGGGAAAAAGATAGGAGAATGGCACTAATTGAATTGCACCTTCAGAGTGTCAGCACAGACATGAATGGCTTTCTTCAATGCTGTAACCATTCTATGATTCTAACATGTTATGCTCTTCATCATGCAAGCAGGATAAGTGCAGGCTAAATTAATTTCTTTCACAGACCCAGAGTGTCACAATTTATTCAATGTTTACACTTATATTATTTTAAGCATTTGAGTGATCCGAGGAAGGCTAATTAGCCATAGTCCTTGAGGGAACTATTTGCATATCTCTCTCTCTCTCTGTGTCTGTGACAAGTGTTTAAATAGTTTGAGGGGCACCATATTTCCGGCAAGGAGGTAGGCCTCCACGAAATATCACAGCCAGTATGGAAATTGAACCCATGCCATTGGCATCATTTGGACTACACTTCAACCACCTAGCCAACTCAGCTAACTGATTCCCATCTGTGATTGGAATGCACATGCCTTTGTTGGATTTGGACTTGACTTCCTTTAGTGTGCGTCTTGCTAACCTCCATCCTCTATAAATTCTTACCTGCTATAATTATCATTTATTATACTGTCTGGTGGTTGCCAGTCCTCACAATTACTGCAGTTGTAGAGCATTACTGATGGAATTTCTTAAGTCCCATTATGTGTCCCTGATACACATTGAGGTCTCTGTAGTGCAACAGTTTGGTGGCGACAACCATTCTGCACATTCGTACTTCTGTTGAACTTGTGGAGGTCTTTGATGCCAAACATTCACCGCTATAGTTTGTAGGGGGCTACATTACCACAGCAGATCCGGTGTTGATCTTCCTCGTCAGTGGTGACATTTTGAGAGCAGGATCTCACACCTCAGTCATAAAGCATAAGGAAAAGCATCATTCTTTCAAAACTCCTAGCATGATGCAAGGTTATTTACTCCCTACAAACTTTGACCAAACTCAGATGACAAGCCACTAAGTTTGACACTAATGTGCCATTCATCTTTTGTGAGCAGCTCTCTTGTTCCTGAACTCCAACTAGGCTTCACTTGCAAATACTTGGAAAATGTTCACTTGCAAATACTTGGAAAATGTTTTTTTGGTATTCTGTTTTTCTTGAAAACATCCGGTATTTTGCAAATATGCTGGCTGCGTATTCAAAGCTTGCTTTGTGAAAGCTTTATGAGGTGCGAAGGACATTAGCCTTTTGGCCACAGAGGCCTCCTGGCTAACACATTGTACTTATCGAATGGTTCTCAGGAGACTGTATGTGCTGACTTGTCAAAAGTTAACATTGACATTTGGGACTTTGCTTGTTATTCTCTGCAAGCCGTTACTAGACAACAGCAGTCTTCTGCTTTCCATATTCATTGCAGGCAATGGAGACAGGAAATAAGAAACATAGTTTCAAAAATGAAAAAGAACTCATTACCCCAGTGATTTGAGTCAAAGTAATGTACCACAATGACAGCCTACATGGGACAACATTATTAGATTCTGACTGGTGCCACTTCTCAGCATAATAAATCAGGTTTTCAGTTGGCACTAGCACAGTGCTATTTCTCAGTGCTTTTATAATTGTGACTTCGGTGATAGGATCTTTCTTCTCCCTGCTCCTCCTCTCACCCGACCAACAATATGACATTCTTGATTATGTCACTCGTGTTAATTTAGTCAATTCATTAAATGTAAAAAAAATCTCCTCCCTCCTGAGCCCTAACTAGCATCCTTTAATAACCTAACCTGGAGTAATCTATTGACAAGTCCAGTAAAGTAGGTATGTACTTTTGTGCATCTAGATGGATTCCCTCTGGAGACAAAAGGAACAGTTGGTTGTACGCTAGTATCACAAGATGGTGCTACATTACTTTGAAGAGATTATATTAGAAGCAATAGTGTCTGAGTTGCATTAGTTGTCAGATTCCAAAGGCTCCAAACTGTAACAATTACTAAATGCAGTTCCATAACCACACAACCAACAGGGTGCACAGATGCATTCTTTGTATACGATGTTTGTGTGATCAGAACTCCCCAGTCACCTGATGTAGGGACAGAGCCCTGAAAGTTAGTTCTGTTTGCTACCAAATAAACCCGTTGGACTTTAACTTAATGTTGTGAGACTTCTTACTGTGTTTACCCCAGTCCAACGCCAGTATCTCCACATCAGTTTGCTAGTGGCAGCAAAACCTGCCCAATTAATTTGGAGAGGGAAAGATTAATGCAGATGTTAATCAAACTCATTCATAAGGCAATTGACATCCTTTGTCGTGAACCAATGTAATTTAGTGGTGACTCAGGGATTAAATGGCGGCTGCAAGAGTCTCCTGCAACCTCGAAAGACCAGCGGAAAACTCTGTTGTGCTTGTCAGTAGCCTTGCAGGGGGCAGGATCCTCTGCAAATCAGGTATTCTGTGCCTGACTGAGGGACCCAGCATGGGGCAGAGGCATGGTTGTTGAAAGCCACCCTGTGCCTTTGTGTCCACTTCCTTCCCCATTTGTCCCTGCTGCAATAAAGCTGCCTCAACGCACCTACAGTCTGGGGTTCTTTCATGATCTCAGGTGGGTGCAATGCTGCCAGCAGCCACTGGTCCTGCTGATGTGGCTAGCAGCTCTTAGAAGGCAGGATTTCCATTGATGAGGACTTCAATTATGAGTTTAGGGACAGTGAATGGAAAGTGAAGCAGTCCGTCCTGATTAGGCCATGGGCAGAAGAGATGGGTGGCCTCCATCGCTTGACCTCTTTCTTGAGTCCCTTGGAGCAAAGACCAAACCATGTCCCTTTAAATAGCAACATTTTTAAGTTTGCACCTTTAAAAAAAAAAGTCAGTTTTTTATATTCTTACTACCAAAATGAATAACTTCACATCAGCTGGGATTGGGGGTTATAGATAGGTCTATGGCTTGGTAGGTATAGATGTGATCGGCACAACTTGTGGGCCAAAGGGCCTGTTTGTGCTGTAGTGTTCTATGTTCTATGTTAACTCATTCTGCTACCTTGTTGCCTAAGTCATTTAAACTGTCTATGTTGCAGTCTCTCAATGTCTTTCATACATTTTATATTCCCATCTACCAATGCATCATCAAAAAATGTGGATAGATTATTCTCAGTCCCTTTCTAAACGGCAAAGTATTCATCCTTGTGACATTCCACTAGTCATAACCTGTCAACCTGAAAGGCTCATTTACCTCTATTCTCTGCTTCCTGTCTGCAAACCTATCTTCTATCCATGTTAATATATAACCCTCAAAACCAGGAGTCCTTATCGTGAACCATGTAAAATCCATGTACTGCTTCTGGTTAACTACTCTTTTAGTTACCTCCCTAAAAGACTTGTAATAGATTTGTCACAAATTTCCCTTTCGTGAAACTATGTTGACTAATAATTCTATGATTTTTCAAGTGAATTGTTATGATTTCCTTAATAAGATATTTCAGTATTTTCCCATTAAGGCTAAGTAGCCTGGAGTCCCCAGCTTTCACTCTTCCTTCTTTTCGAATAGCTTAGAGTTGCTAACTTCTTATCCACTGGATCTAATTCCAGAATTCATCAGATTTTGGAAAATCATAAATAGTACATCTACTGTTGCTGTAGCAATTTCTTTTGGAACCCAAGGATGCAGGCTATCATGTTCTGAGGATTTGTTGGATTTTAGTCCCTTAAGTTGTCCAATATATAAAGAAAATATATTTTCTTTATCTTAGTTTCTTCACTTTTTTAGCATCAGATATGAAATTTCTGTCAAGCACAAAATACTTGTTCAATCTCTTTGCTATTTCCTTGTTTCCATTGTATTTTCTCCACTCTAAAGGACCAATGATTACTTTAGCTATGCTGCTCCTTTTTCTGCACTTCAAAAAGCTCTTGCAATGTTTCTATTTTCCTGGCTTGCTTACTCTCATATTCTTTTTTTCCCCCTTTTTTCAACATTTTGTTGATTCTTTTTAGTTTTCTGAAACATCCTCAATCTACAGGCTCTCTACTATTCTTTGCCACATCATAAGCCTGTCTTTTAATCTAATAATATCCTTAACTTTCTTTTTAAGGCACAAATGGATCCTTCCTGCTGCATTTTTTAATGGAATGTATTTTTGTTTAACATTTGTAACTTCAACTTTATAGACAGACTTATTAATGATGTATTCAATTAGTTTTCGCGAGATCTCCGCTCATACTTAAGTAATTGGTTTTGTTAAGTTTGTTTAAGTCAATAATTGTATGCTGTGTGTGGAAAGAAGTGTCTGTTACTCTTGGAATGTATATTCCAATACAACAGCAAACTTTTAATAATCAAGAAGATTATCTATTCTCACATACTGTTCCCAAATTAGCACAAAGTCTTACACAAAGGCCAGAATTTTCTGGTCTGACATGCTGTGAATGTGTTTTGGGTAAGCTTCAAACAATGGTAGATAAGTCATCTGGACTCAGAACATCAGCTCTTTTCTCTCCTTACGGAGGCTGCCTGACTGCTGAGATTTTCTAGCATTTTCTCTTTTGGTTGCAGATAAGTCTGTGTTGAATAAACAATGGTCACCTGGTCCCTTGGCAGTCTTATCAGTATTTCAGTGTTCATTTTAATCAAATAAAAGTCATTTCCAGAAACTTCCGTATGAACTCAGTTCACGTGTAAAGTTCTGAATGTGACATATCTTTATTGGGCATAATAAATTATTGTTTGGGACTGGAATTGAAATGAGTCAGCAAAGGCAGGAGACTCTTCACCAGATTCTCTTTTATTCACAAGTTCTATTATAGTTCATGGAGTGTCAGCATCCAGACTGCCAGGAGACCTGACACTCCCAGTTATATGTACAGAAAAGACTCCCTAATTGGCAGGCACTAATGAGCTCAGTCAGGGAGTTCATATCACAAGAGGCCAACCTTAATAGCCTCATTGAAGTCATTACAGGAGTATGTGGCTTTCAAACTTTTAACATGGAATTTGATTGTATTATGATCATTTTTTTCCCAGCAACTCATAGAAATCATAGAATCATAGAAAACCCTACAGTGCATAAGGAGGCCATTTGGTGCATCGAGCTTGCAACGACAACAATCCCATCTTGGCCCGAACCCCATATATTTACTCTGCTAATCCTTCTAACCTACACATTCCTGGACACTAAGGGGCAATTTAGCACAGCCAATGCACCTAACTTACATATCTTTGGACTGTGAGAGGAAACCGGACCACTCAGAGGAAACCCACACAAACACGGGGAGAAGGTGATTCTTGGGTAACTATTCGGAGGAGGGATAAGAAGCAATCGGGTAGGCAATACCCTGGGGCTGTTCCCCTCCAAAACAAATTTTCTGTCTTGGAGGCTACAGTTGAGGAAGAATTAACTGGAGATGACCAAAGGGAGCAGGTCTCTGGGGGTGAGCCTGCTGAGAATGCTCAGGTGGGTAGGGGGAATAAGAGATTGGGCCTAGTAATTGGAGACTCCATAGTTAGAGGGACAGATAGGAGAGTAAATAGTAATAAAAGTGACTCAGGGCTGGTGTGTTGCCTCCCAGGGGCTGGGGTCCAGGATGTCGCAGATCGGGTTTTTAAGATTCTTAAGGGAGAGGGGAGTCAACCCCAAGTCATAGTTCATGTAGGGACACATGATATAGGAAGGACGAGGGAAGGGGATATTAAACAGAAATTTATGGAGTTGGGGTGGAAGCTTAGGGCCAAAACTGGCAGAGTGGTTATCTCTGGACTCTTGCCTGTGCCAAGGGATAGTTTAGAGAAGAATAGAGAGAGGGAATGTTTGAACTCGTGGCTGCGGGGATGGTGCAGGAGGGAGGGGTTCAGGTTCCTGAACAATTGGGACTCATTCTGGGATAGGTGGGACCTCTACAAGAGAGATGGTCTACACCTGAACCAGAGGGGAACTAATATCTTGGGGGGAAAATTTGCTAAGGCTATGCAGGGGGCTTTAAACTGATTCGGGGGGGGGGTGGGATCCTAAGTAGTTGGGGTGCTAAGAGGGATGAGAGTAAGGGGGTCATAGAGGAAAGCTGTAAAACACAGCAGCATACGGGTGGGGTAGGGCATGGTTTGAAATGCGTATACTTTAATGCAAGGAGTATTCGCAATAAGGGGGAGGAACTTGCAGCTTGGACCAGTACCTGGAACTTCGATGTTGTGGCCATTTCAGAGACTTGGGTAGAGCAGGGACAAGAATGGATGTTGCAGGTTCCGGGGTTCAAATGCTTTAGTCGGAGTAGAGAAGGAGGTAGAAGGGGGGGAGGAGTGGCATTATTAGTCAAAGACTGTATCACAGTGACAGAAAAGAAGTTTGATGAGGACTTGTCTGTTGAGGTAGTATGGGCTGAGATTAGAAACAGGAGAGGAGAGGTCACCCTGTTGGGAGTCTTTTATAGACCTCCTAAAAGTTCTAGAGAGGTTGAGGAAAGGATTGCAAAGTCAATTCTGGTCAGGAGTGAAAGTAATAGGGTAATTGTTATGGGGGACTTTAACTTTACTAATATTGATTGGAATAGCTATAGCTCTAGCTCGTTAGAGGGGTCAGTTTTCGTACAAAGTGTGCAGGAAGGTTTTTTGACTCAGTATGTAGATAGGCCAACTAGAGGTGAGGCTACATTGGATTTGGTGCTGGGCAATGAGCCAGACCAGGTGTTAGGCTTGGAAGTTAGTGAACATTTTGGTGATAGTGACCACAATTCGGTTACGTTCACCTTAGTGATGGATAGGGATAGGCATGAAGCTGGGGGCAGTAGTTATAGCTGGGGGAAGGGTAATTATGAGGCCATCAGGAGAGAATTAGGGTGCATAGATTGGACTAGGAAACTACAGGGACTGGGAACATCTGGAATGTGGAGCTTATTCATCGTGGAGTTCGGTGACAAGTGGTGTGCCTCAGGGGTCTGTTTTGGGGCCCCTGCTGTTTGTAATTTTTATAAATGATCTGGATGAGGGTATTGAAGGATGGATTAGTAAATTTGCAGATGACACTAAAGTCGGTGGAGTGGTAGATAGTGAAGAGGGGTGTTATAGTTTACAGAGTGACTTGGACAAGTTGCAGAGCTGGGCCGAGAGGTGGCAAATGGAGTTTAATGTGGAAAAGTGTGAGGTAATGCACTTTGGCAGGAACAATAAATGTGTAGAGTATAGGGCTAATGGTAGGGCTCTTAATAGTGTTGAGGAACAGAAGGATCTTGGTGTATGTGTCAATAGATCC